>OX371202.1:6360000-7610000 GCA_947310845.1 Yponomeuta plumbellus | reverse complement strand
GTTTCATGATTTCATAGGACCTTTCTGTGACGGTTTACTAATCAAATAAGCCCTGTATGTTGTGCAAAGCACTGCGCGGAATATACCTCCGCTCAGAGTAATACTTGCGGCTTAACTACCTCGAGTGTGTACTACTGATAAGTGATTTCAAGCGCTGTATGTAAATGCTTGGAAAATTTACTTTCACTTATGGCGTTTCCTTTTACGATATTACGCAGACTCAAGGAAAGTACCTACCTAAAATACCTATAGATCGGCATACGAGACGAACGCTGTCAGCGTATAGAGGCATCCCAGGACGCTTTCGGGAGAGCGAGTACAGAAGATGTTGTAAGTGCCATATCAATGAAAAACTCCTCGGTTCCTGAGTTAACGATATTTGCGCATAGGGACGCTCCAAAATGCTACGGAGCCTGCAAAGTTTAAGATAGAGGGTATTGCAACTTAAGGCTATTTTAATCAGCCAACGGTATCAACGCAGAGGTGGCCATAAGCGCTGCACGTGGGGGCTGCCTCGAGAAAACTATCTTTTGAGGAAATCGGTGTCCGTGGCGAACACTGTCAGCGTTTAGGGGCAGCACAGGACTACAGGAAGTCTATTTTAGGTATTGTATTGCCATTTTTATTAGAAGTCTCACCTTTTGAGCAGCTCAGTGCCAGTGGCGACGCTGTCGGCGTAGAGGGGCGCCCAGGACCGCTGCACGGCGCGCACGTCCCGCCGCGTGAGCCCCGATACGGGATGCGCCGCGTCCGGGGCGCCGCCCCACCACATGTAGCTTAGCCACCCGCCCATACCAGCCTCTGGAAGGGGACCAAGAGGACGGGTAGTCACAACGACGCTCTACAGAGAGAGAGAGAGAGAGAGAGAGGACGTCCTGAAACCATCTGGAGATGCTCAGTCCAGCAGGAAGTAAAAAAAAGTCAGAAGTCGGGAGGTGCTTGCATTGAACACGAAATATCGGCCGCTATGGGTAGTAGTTTTCGGATATGTTCCTAATGAGTTATAACACTCAGGATCATCATCATTATCATCGGCCTATGCTTGTCCACTGGTGTACATAGGCCTTCGCTCGGTTAAGGTCGGATTCTGTTTGCGGAGTAATATAATCGTATAAACCGTCTTGCTGCATTATCTGTAGAAATAAAACTCAACGGCAACAATTATGCAGAAATAACAGTACCTAATAGCTAAATGAATTTAACTTCACAGCTACTTTAAGCCTCTCCGTGCACTGTAACGAACCATCCAGGCGTGTAGGTGTAAATGAAATGAAAAAAAAATTGTTACCCGAAAGTGAATCTGTAATGGTACTGAAATTCACTAACGAAATTGAGGCCCATACAAATTGGTGAAAATCTATCATTACACAGCTTTACTGATACATAGAATAACAATATCTAGATTAAGGACCGTTTGAATAAAGCGCTCTTATGTACCTGTGAGATCGTTCTTGAGTGCCCATTTCAAGATGTTGCTGTCCAAAAAAAAAGAGCATTTTGACGGCGCACTCAAATTAGTTAGAGCGCTTAATTATTAACCATCCTTACCTAGTTCACCTACCTGAAATTAGCACACCAAAACTTGTTATAAACGAAGTTGTAGCGACTTGTTTATGCCGCTGCAAATGGCTACGAAATGTTATCAAAGTCAACCCCAGAACAATTATATTAAACAGCGTGTCTACCACAGAATCTGTAGTAAAGAAAGTTCACTTCGACTGAAACATTTATTATTACTTATGTAGAGAGCGTGGACTTTGATTTGATTATGGGTAGAGAATATTTTCTGTACAACTAATAAAAAAAAAACAACTGAATATAATAAATAAATATAAAATTATTAAAATATTAAATTTTTAGAGTTTTCGGATCATGAGGAAGTAAATTGTATTTACGAATGATATAAATTAACAAATTGCTGATTGACAGGGTCGTCAGTCATACAGTTTACCTACGGATAGCTCTGCAAATGTCACGATACAAGACGTTTTTGGACCTATTCACTGGATAAACAACTGTCATATAGAGTTGGTGCAAGACAATCGTAAGAAAAGCCCTCTGTGCATGTACAATTGTGCATACACGACCTTTGAACCCCACCCGGGTACGAATCCCGGGTGGGGACAAAAAAACAAACCCCAGGTCTTGGATGTTTAAAACATGTTTGTGATGTCGCGCTTCTGGTTCCCACGACACAGGCTATCTTAGTGTCGGGCCAGAAGCAACGCATGTGCCTGTAGGTATGTAAATGTTTGTTAATGTTTAAGAAAAAAAACTCTTCAAAGTAGATGGTTTAGGTAGGTGCGTCTAAATTAGATTCCCTGACCTTTTGTATTAATACATTATGACGGCTTTGCCGCGAGACTCACAGCGTTATCACAGGTCATGAGATTAAAGCAAACAATGTGAGCCAGTTTAAATTAACATTTGGAACGTCTTGAGTAAACCTGAAACTGTTTGTCGAGTGCGTTGCTACCATATGCTGATAGAGTCCGACATGTCCCCACCTAGTCCCTAAAGTTTTCGGAATACGAGCTATCTTTAAATTACGAACTTTGAGCAGATTTCAAATGTACCAGGGCAAAGACAGCATCATTTTATATCTTGGTTGGTACACGCAAAACTACCCTGTTACATATCTTCTGCAAAGTTTACATCACGAGATTTGGACACAAAAGTATGATCACGAGTTTTTGTCAACTTTAAAATATCCACGGTAAGTACTTCTGCAGACTGGAGTTTTAATAAACGCGTGACAAATCAGATATTGTGGGTTCGATTCCCGCTGGAAGTCGCTTAGCTTGTATATGTCCTAGCGTATAGGGCGTACGTTTTTTCTCAAAGAGAATAAGAATGATAAAAAGAAGAAGAGAAGAAGAACCTTTTTCTCTCTCTTCTACTTACAAATGTTCGGTATTGGTGTAGGTATCAATTTCCTTGATATCCTTGCCCGGTCAAGTGTTTCCAAGTGATTCGTCACCATCAACCCCTTATGTCCCCACCAAGGGGCACGGGTATCTTCCCTGAGGAAGGTATAGGCCATACTCCACCACGGGGGACTAGTCCGGATTGGTGGAGGCTTGTAAGACTAGTGGCTACCGTCAGAAGTTTTCAAGCCGCCTAAGACCTCTGACTTGGCTTGCCAGTGATTACTATTGGGTATTCTAAGGTAACCACTTTTAACTACTAGCATTAGGTTTTTTGCTACATGAAATGATTGTGTAGCGGGGACATTATTACTATTATCATCAGTTCAATATTTTTTAACACTTATTTAGGATACCCTGTATCATGGGAACCAGAAACAGCGAAGTCACAAACATGTAAACATCCAAGACCAGGGTTTCCTTTTTTTAATAAAATATTTAAATAAAGAAAAGATTTTATCTATGATTGCAGCAGGTCCAAACAATAGTGTTTACCGTTTAAAATTCCATACGTTCACATGGCTAAGTAATTGTCTTTGAATACCTACCGCATTACCGCACCGCATTAGCGAGAGCGGTAATTGGTTGAAATCCGATCGGGGCACAAATAGCCGTTAATCAAATCTAATTGATCATTAATACAGAGTACATTGTAAGTTGGAGGTACCCTTTTTGTTATTGTGTACCTACTGCAATACCTCTGAATTGGACATAGCTCTACGTTATGTTTATATAACCGTTTAAACAATTGACAATGTCATTATCATTTATTTTTATTTTCATTAATGTAATTTCTGAGAAAATAAAAACCCTTATATTCATTATCAGATAATTCACACGTTGCGTAAGTTGTTTAACATCACGGCATTCTTAACGTCTTTGTACGATAGTAACGATAGTATTTATAATCAAGCATAACCTGTAACATAGAGTTGAATCAGGTTTTTTTGTTTATAATTTTAAAAAAGAACAGTTTGTGTCAAAGAATGTCGCCAAACTGTGGTACAGTTGGCGTTGATCTCTTATAACATAACCTGTAGAGCTAACCCAATGAAGAAACATATGTGTGGGATTACCATCATTATCATCAGCACACCTCTGTCTACTGCTAGGTGTAGGCTTTTTCCCCACTAAGCCACCTTTCGCGTTCTTCCACCATCCACAGACCCTTCGATGGCGTAAATTGTGTGTGTAAAGCTGCTTTATAATTAAAATTATGTTTAGTTGACAAAACTCAGAAAATGGTTACATTCTACTGGTTTGAGTTTTCTTTCATTATCTTCTTATAATAAAAAAGGATTGCTGTTCGTTAGTCTCACGAACTCGAGAACGGCTGGACCGATTTGGCTGATTTTTGGTTTTTTATATTTCTAAAATTCCAGGGAAGGTTTAAATGGTGAGAAAATATGATAAATTACGAAAACTTCAGCGGTAAGAAGTTTGCCGAGACAGCTAGTGAGCAATAAAAATTGTTTAAATTGATAATTAGAATAATACAACTCTGACATTTCGTAAACACTTAGGCCGACTTGCACCACCGACTAAAATCCATTTAGCGTTATTAAATAGAATTTTGACAGATAGTGTATGGCGGAACTGTCACAATTCTGTTTAACTTAAAGTTAAACGGATTTTAGTCGGTGGTGCAAGTCGGCCTTAGTATTTCTGGCGGACTTGGGTACATAAAATAAGCTGATTGATCACTTATGAGAAGTTGCTAACTAAGCTAGAGGCTATAAATATGTTTTATGCAAATATCTTAGTGCCTGGGCAGCCACATGAATAAAATAACTAGTAATGTGATTAATGATGTGAAGAAAAATAATTAGTTGATTGATTGATTGAAGACGTTTATCCAGATAAATATACAGTAAAATACAGAAGTTGGTTGGCAAAGGCAATGTCACAGTCATCTACCCGCGCCCTTCTCGCTTTTCCTCAATAACGATTTTGTCGTCAAATTTCTCAGAAAAAAGCATGACAGAACGCTAAATAGTGAAATTCTCAATTCAGAAACCGGCTCTTAGTCTCTACTTAATTCCTGGTCTCTACTCTGGCACCTTTGTACTCCATCGCCTATCGGTTCTCCGGTAGATATGACCAGCCCACTCCCACCTTATATGCCAATCTCTATTAGCATTAATGAGTTTCGGCATTGCCCACACAAGCCTTAATAGTGAACAAGAATAATTACCTACAGAAGTAACAACAACGACCGGTATAATCATCATCATCCATATGACGCCCTTTGCAGGTAGGCCTCCTTCACGGTTCTCCAAGTTTCCCGGTGTTGAACCGCCCGCATCCAGCGACTCTCCGCCACCGTAACCAGGAGTGCAATTACGTAAGTATTCCACTGTATGGAGTTGTCTGATTTAGCCCCTTTGTTCCCGGTTTGTCACTCCACCTTATGTTACACTGTTAATGTTCGTTTTGTGTAAAATACTTTTAGTAATAAGCTCGCCTTTGTACAGATATTATTTCTTGTGCAATAAATAATTTTTATTATTCTTTGTATTTGGTAGGTGTGAGAATAGATCGCGGGCTAATTAATAAGGCAAAATAACGTTTGCTAGGTCAGCATGCAATCTATAAAATGTAGACCTCGATCTCCAAGGATTTATTAACACAAAAGTCTATTGAGGCACGAAAAAAATAAAATAATGTTTAAAAAAACAAGGTCCCTCGCACAAGCGCATCAAGTGGCGTGAATATATACTGATAACATCTATCCAATGTCATAGTAAACATTTATCCTAAACAGAAAAAATCCCTTAATCCGAGAGCTTAGTTAGATTATTTTCTTCCATAGAGATCTGTCAGTATCGTGGCAAATGACAGACCCAGCCAACCCCTTCGGAATAAAGTCGTGAGTTTATGTTTTTCTTTCCATTACATGAAAAGAACGTATTCCCTTGCCTTCAAAAAGTCATCTTGGCTACGTCGGTACCTCTGGCTTGTGCTTTCTCTGCGGCCACCGAGGGCATTTGGGACCCGGCGCACATAGGGGTATTTGACCCCAAAAGGCGGACATACCAATTTTATAGGCTTATATGGTTAAGTGGCACCTAATATAAATATGTAAGACAAAAACCATTTTTTATTTACAATTGTTTTTAATTTATATAACTTTTTAACTTTTTTAATATTTATACAGAAAATAATCTCGTAAGCACTCTTAAGATTGTAACACTATTCACTAACCGACTCCGAACTTTCGTCATCCAATGTATCCAGTGCCTTTATCACCTTGTGTCCTTATTTGCCATTTTTGTATGGTTTTTTTATATGCAATATGAAGCAAGGTTTGGAAAAACCTTATTTTTGCGTGCAGCACTGACAAGCCAAATTTTAAAGTATCTGCATCTACTTCTTTTAATGCTGCCAAATATTTAAATACTCGTATTTAGAAGTTGCTTTGCAAAAATGTAGCATCTCATAGTAAGTTGATAGTATCCATCACGAAAATAATGCCACTTCCTTGTATAAACTTACTTTAAACAATCCTGATTATAGACTTAAATAATAGAACACTTTAAGTTCAATACTTGCAAATAGAAAAGTTGCTTACATAATATTATCTCACGAGGAAACTAAGCTGTCTAAAAATAAATCTTTGACGCGTAACTGTGCTCTAGTCCATTAGCTACAATAAAATGTCAACCATTTGGGAGTAGTCCATAATTTCTTCTCATCGTCTTCTGACCACCTTTTGGGGTTGAATACCCGTCCGTGCGCCGGCTGGTCCTCGGGGCTTGAGGGGTAACGCACCAAAAAACAAAATAATGTTTAAAAAAACTAGTTATCTCCAACAAGCGCGTCAGGTGTCTGTTGCATTAATATACTGATTACTACCTCTATCCAATGACATAGTAAACATTTATCCTAAACAGAATAAATCCCTTAATCTACGAAAGATTGGAAATATTTGATTGGATTGGAGAAAGGTCGAGAGCTTGGTGTAGGCAAAAACGTCATCATCATCATTCAGCCACAAGAAGTCCACTGCTGGACATAGGTCTCCTCCATGGATTTCCAAAACGACCGGTTGGAAGAGGCTTGCATCCAGCGTCTCCCTGCCACTTGGATGAGATCGTCTGTCCGTCTTGTGGCTGGTCCTCCTACGCTGCGCTTGCCGAAAAAACGTGTGATATAATTATTATTTTCCATAGAGATCTGTCAGGATCGTGGCAAATGACAGACCCAGGTCTCTGCCAACCCCTTCGGAATAAAGTCGTGGGTTTATGTTTTTTATTCCATTACATGAAAAGAACGTATTCCCTTTTCTTCAAAAAGGCTGGCTTTGTCGGTACCTCTGGCTACGGTACCTCTGGCTTGTGCTTTGTCTGCCGGCCACCGAGGGCATTCGTGTTTGTTTTCGACTAATTAACAATGTAGCTAGCTGCTCGTTAACCAGCCACTCGTTTAATGAAAGCCTTCCGTTTTGACATTCGTTTAGCGCGAATATTTAATGTCAGGTGGTCTTTTAGCTTTTGATGTGAGTTGTTAAGGAAAAAATACAATTTTATATCTTTTACATATCTCTTGCTCTGTAAGTAGTCACTTACTTCCCTGAATGCCGGGGTGTATGGATATGGACAATATGGACATACCATGTAATGTTAACATTACAGCATAGGTTTTGGAATTTGAAAAAAGAACTGTCATACTCATACTGTTAGAAGAATATTTATTAAAAGTTAATTTTTTTTCTCGGTATCGATTATTTACTCGAATCGGAATCGAGACAATTTATATTAGAATTTATGAAGATTTTATTTTAAATATCGAACTATTTGTTTCGCAGTCACATCGTATGTTAATTGAAATCGATTTAAAAATCAAACTGGCCAGCACGATTTGACGCGCTTGCCATAAAATCGTGAAGAGTAAAAAAGTCAGTCGACTAGCCTAGGCGCGAAAGTAATTTTTTTCGTGTTTTAAAACCTGGTTTAAACTATTAAACCTGCTTTCTTGTTTTTTTACTTACCTCACGATCGATATGTAAAGCAGAGTGTTTACCTCGGGTGTAAGCATCAATTGCATACTCCTCGGGCTAATTAGCGCCCTCGCTGCGCTCGGGCGCCAAAAACCTCGTATGCAATCGATGTCATACAGCCCTTGGTTAACAATCTACTTTTAACGGTTTTCGGGGTCATAAAAATTTGAAAAATATTTTCTGCATGTAAATTAGATTAACTAATGTCCATGTAGAGACATATTATTTTACGAGATAACTCAGCACTAATAAACGTTCCATACAACGTTTAAAAGGCGTAAAGCCTGATTTACATTTGCTTATAAGCGTGGTTCACGGAAAAGAGGTAGAATAAAATAGAGACGCCAAATTCTTTTATAAATACATTCGCAAATAATGAATTAGTTATGGTTGGTTGTATGCTATGTAATAAAGTTATTTTTTTAATTACTTTTATAATATACATTTATGGTGCGCAATAAAAACTATGAATCGGAATACGTTTTTCCCGTCTCTATTTTATTCTTTTATTTTATGCTCTATGGAAAGCATGCTTAAGATGAAAATAATGCTGTAAAGCATGAAAATAAAGCAAATGTAAATCAGGCCTTACGTGCAAATTGTTGTAAGACGTATTGTGTCGCGTTTTTGTACCACGTGACTATATTGACTTTCGATGTTGAATTTTATTAGTAAATATGTAAGTAGGTAGTTTATTTATCTTTTAACGTGGTCTCTCCGATTACAATAAAACATTTTGTTCAAGTTCCCCATTACCTGAATTCCGTGGTTTGAAGATGTTCCGTGTAGCAAATTCGAAGGAGATTGTTGATTTCATTGTCAATATCCTGTAGGAAATGGGACACTTTGGTTTACGTATGTGTATAGTCCGACCAAAATAAGAGTAGATAGAATGCTAGATGGGACGCACTGTGGGCTGGATTTCGGCTTTCATAGACATCCGATCAGTAATGTCGAAAGTGGTGACTTTTATGCCAGAATATGTTTTAAAAGACCAAATACATACCACAAAATAGTATCATTATAGTACAGACTTACAAAAGGCTCGCTGGGATTTTTTTATTAAAAAGATTGTATGGAGCCGATATAATAATTCAATATATCTCCGGTCTCGCACGATTGGGGCTAATTATTTTTCAGGGAGTCAATCTTTGAATTATTTGGATTTTTTGACGTATTGCATAATGAGCCCAAAGTTGCGAAACATTTTTTTTTAATAATCGAACCTTTTTTTTATTATATCAATAGTTTAACTTTATTCCAGCTTCACATCTATAACTAGCGCAATAAAAATAATACGACCACAAAAATATATGAATATATAAAAAAAATATATGTTTAAGTGACAATTATTGAAATTTTTAAAGAATAGTTTTTTGCGTTTTGTAAGTCTTAGTTATTACAGTTTGGCGTCTATAACTATGGCATAATAATGAGTACGATCACCATTATTAAATATCTACGTTGAACAAAAAATTTAAACATTAATCATTATCGGCTTAAATCTATACTGTGAAATTTGCAAACAAGTAACTAATTACATATTAATCTTATCAATAATATTAATGTCACAAAGTACCTATTAATTAATCACCTTTTAATCTGTTAACCTTAATGACCCCATCGTTACTTCAATATCATTTACAGATTACGGTAGTTAGCAAATTACTCGCAATTAGAGTGGATATTTGTATGCTACCCCAATATCTCACTACTCAGTTGGCTTTGACGATTACAAGTGAATACATTTATCTAAAGAAAATGGAGACTATCGTATCGTTACAAACTTAGATTTATTCGTGATATTAAGAAGTGCATACAAAATAACAGCCTACCAATTTTTGTTCGAATCAGTGTTGTCTAAGACTAAGACTTACAAAACGCAAAAACTATTCTTTGAAAAGTTCAATGATTGTCACACATATTTTTTTTTATATATTCATATATTTTTGTGGTCGTATTATTTTTATTGCGCTAGTTATAGATGTGAAGCTGGAATAAAGTTAAACTATTGATACAATAAAAAAAAAAGGTTCGATTATTAAAAAAAAATGTTTCGCAACTTTGGGCTCATTATGCAATATGTCAAAAAAATCCAAATAATTCAAAGATTGACTCCCTGAAAAATAATTAGCCCCAATCGTGCGAGACCGGAGATATATTGAATTATTATGTCGGCTACATACAATTTTTTTAATAAAAAATTCCCAGCGAGCCTTTTGTAAGTCTGTACTATAATGATACTATTTTGTGGTATGTATTTGGTCTTTTAAAACATATTCTGGCATAAAAGTCACCACTTTCGACATTACTGATCGGATGTCTATGAAAGCCGAAATCCAGTCCACAGTGGGACGTAGTGATGTAAACCGATTACAATTTTTAGCACCGGCATTTACAGATATCTCTTCCACAGACGATTTCTATCATCAACTTCATAATCAGCCGGTCAGTCCACTGCTGGACATAAACCAGTCCCAAAACACGCCACTGAGCCCGATCTTCGCCTCTTCCTTTGAAATCATTGCCCACCGCTTTGCTAATGTCCTCGCTCCACTCAGGGTGTCCTACGCTACGTTTGCCTATTCGGGATCTCTACTTTTCTCTACTACTCTTCTTGCCAAATAAACATTTACTCTAGAACCAGACGATTTTAATTGGCATTTATCAAGCGTTTTAGGGAATCTTGTTTTTATAAATAAGACCTGTAGTGTATGTGAGTAGCCTGAAGAGTACTCTACATACACTGAAATATACTATCGCGAACACACCGGCAGGCTGTCAGCTGTCAGGCCGGTAAGCTGTCAGTGTCATTCTCGCCAGTCAGTCGATCATTGGACAGGGAGCTGGACGGTTGTATGTTGGGAGTAAGCGTGAGCGAGACGAGCGTGGGCGATGGCGGAGTGAATAGCAAACACTACAAGACCGATATAAAGAAAAGCTATAATATTATTAGTAATTGCGCATTGAAGAATTACCACATATTATATTAGCATCGATCGACGACGATTTTCCAATTACGCGTAGCACGTTCGCTACGCATTGCTGAGCTGCAGCTACGGGCAGCGTAGCGCACGTGGCGTCAAATTGATGCTCCACACCGCGAGTCAGGCGTTGGGACATGTTCGTGATATTGCTTTGGCGAATAACCGTATCCGGCAATTATGCGCTTGAGTTCTATTTAGATCATGTAATTCCACGCTTTTATCACAAACGATTTCCTACCTTGTTGTATTTTTAACGGTACAAAGGAATTTATTTAAATTCAAATTAACAAAACATCGCGCTGTTAAGACGCCGCTTTAGACGCGACACAAAATAGTATAATTTTAGGTCATTGGAGGAAAAATAATTTATTAAGTGTAGTATACATGTTAGGATGGGAGCTATATCATTCATGCCGGGACTGTTGAATGGTGGTAAAGCAAAAGAGGTTTGCCTGGATTTTAACAAAAATATTAGGAGACTCTCAGTTCTTCAGTTACTTCAGTTAATGTAATTTATAAATGATATTCTCAAAAACAAATTCTTATTATATTGACCACCGTTATTGGTAAAATATTGTAATTTATAAATGGCATTGCTAAACATACGGATGTCTGTTTTGAATGTAAATATTTGAATTTTTAAATTGTTAGTTTTATGATACCTATTTTGTGAAATGGTTGAAACCGTGTACAGACTTACCGCCACTCTAATTTGTACACTGATAACAGTAGAACATGTTGATTCCAAATTTGCTCTATTTATAATCCAAAATGCATGATTAGGTATCTTGACGGACACATGTTTCAGCAAATAAATAAATATTTATGTTTAACATAACGTTTTTTTTACATACAGGCACATACAGGCATTCGAGATTGACATTTCGTAGAGTAAGTACCTAGTAAGTATAACTTTGTGCCTGTAAATATAGGTACAGTGTACTATATTTTATCAATCACCAGAGAGAGACCCGCTTAAAAGTTCTAATATGTCTCGGTGTTGAGACTGGACGATAACTAGAATTTATTTTGTGTATCTAGTGAAACAAATACAAACGCCTCTTCATATTTGACTAGGTACAGAAAAAAAAGTCCCTATTTGAAACATAATATAATGACATACTCACATTTGTATTGAAACATGTTACATCATCGAGTTAATATTTATACAGTGAATAATACGCAAAAGATACCAAAGAGTGACCAAAATTATTACTGGAATAATTTACTCTGTAAAAATTACAGCGGCGTCCTTCCCACCCATGGATGTAATAATCAAAGAGGATTGAGTACTCTGACAAAAAAGGTCCTGACAAAGAGGCTGGAACTAGTGAATGTCATCTCTTTCTAAGTAGGGTGACCTTGATGTCAATGAAAACCGGACGAAACATAAGGGAAACCAGCCGGAAGGAACGAGCGAAGTTCTCTCTTTAGGAGTAACTTGGGCATTTACTTCCATAATGGGCGACACAGTACCTAGTGGTAGGTATATTCATTGACTGAAGAACTTTAATTATACTTATATTTGCATTTAACGAAGTTTTAACGTTATAAAATGAATGCCAAAATCAAGTCATAAATTTAGCTTTAATCGAAAAATAAACACAAAGAAATAACTCATTTAAATGTATAGAATTTACAACTTGCTTATTGAGTGTTAATGTACAGTACATTACATACTGCCCTCAAATAAGGTTTGTAGTGGAAAAGAAGAGTAGAGAGAAGAGTAAAGATAAAACTCAACTTCGACCATGTTAAAATACGTTTTTAAAACCTTGAGTGGTATTGCTACAAAAATTACTTAGCATACATTCATGGCTCGATTCGAGTCTGGGCCTTTAATTTGAGAATAAGTAAAGTTCACTATCTTGCATGGATACATGGATACATGCAAGACAGTGAACTTTACTTATATTCACAGTTATTAATAGTGTACTTTTCTTACATTTCTTATCATCAGTTACAGTAGGCTACTTTTTATCGCGGAAATCGCACTCATTCGGAGGAATTAACTTAATCATATTTTGATCTACATAAGTTTACAAATTATTTTCAGTGAACCAATTTAGAACTTATACTCATTATGGTACTCTTGGTCTCGACAAGGGTTAAATTAAAAATTAAAAATGTTGTTGCAGACAAATTTTAGTGTACAAATTGTAAATTCAGATAATAAAATCTAACTTGCCAATACGAATAAAACTCATGTAGCTAGCTAGATTGATGACAAACATTTGAATGTTTTTTTTACATTTAAAATATGCATAAAAGCTAATATACATTACAAAATAGAATAGAATTATTAAGTATAAAATTAAATATTCTATTATACCTCCTGACAATTTTTCTATTCAAACATAATATTCAAAGCTTCTTCTTTTGGGAAATGCATTCAGTCAGTTTGGGCACCTGCATCGAGCTGTGGTTGCTTCGTTGGTAGTTCTTCCAGTTCAACATTTGCTTCCGTCGCTTAGTACCATTACTTTTTTCGCCACAGGCTGTAAATATTTATTTATTACTTACTTTCTAATAAACTTCTTAGCAAACAAAAAAGAAAGGTAACAGAAAAGTCCTGTGCAACGTACCTAAAGGGGTTGGTAAGCACGTCAATAAAAAGTAAACTAAGTGATACTTTCTGAGTTATTCCCGTTTGAAAATATAAAATATAAAAAAAAAACAATTTAATTCATTCAATTGTCCATTATCAAAATTTTAAAGTATTTTGCGTTACAACTAGTAATAAATTGGGGACATTTTGTCAAAGAGTATTTGTTGTTTGTGATAATTATTTTTTCTATCGATTGGCATAATGTACAGCAAACGGCAACTTTTCATGTACAAACGTACAAACTTTAGGTATGTATGCTACAGAGGTTTAAAGCCTTTTACTCACCACTACAAATGGTACAGGATCTTCCTTTAACCTAGGTAAGACCGTAGATTTAAAATCTTATTTTCTAAAATACCGGCTTTTGCAGGCTTCACAAAATGCAGGATTTTGTGATGTCGAACCAGAGCCTCATATAGCATCCATCCATTTTAAACGTAAGCTTTCGTTTTTAGTAAAACTGAAAAGAGACCATTGGGTAATCAAACACATGGCCTACATTTTACAACATCATGGTCATAGTATTCCACATAAATGAGTAAGAGTAAGACACACTCCTTCAGTTTGTGGTTCTCGCTCTGGAAACTTTACTCTAGTTGCTTACTTATACGATTTTATGTTTTATTTGAGAAGACAAAGAGTTTAGTTTTCTATGGAAGGTTTTTCGTAGTGCTCTATCCTCTTTGATTATAACATCCTTGTTCCGGCGAAGATGGCGGCGCCTCTTTTTTATAATGACGTCATCACATGAAGGTTTCATACCTTCACGTATAATCTTGATGGACAAGTCAAGTTATCTATATATATAAAAGGAGAAGCTGAATGACTGACTGACTGACTGACTGACTGACTGACTGACTGACTGACTGACTGACTGACTGACTGACTGACTGACTGACTGACTGACTGACTGACTGACTGACTGACTGACTGACTGACTGACTGACTGACTCATATATCAACGCAGGGCCTAAACTGTAAGGGTTAGAAACTTGAAATTTTGCACTGGGTTTTCTTTTGTAACGTAGGGGAGCACTAAGAAAGGATTGTTGAAAATTTATCCCCTAAGGGGGTAAAATAGGGGTTAAAAGTTAGTATGAAACTTTACCATTTTTTAAAGTTATTCGAATGAAATTTGATACGAAGGTTTTTCATTTAAAATTATGAAACACGAGTAAAAAAGTTTTTTAAAAATCATCCCTTAAAGGGTAAAAATGGGGGTGCAAACTTAGTATGAAACTTTGCCGTTTTTGAAGTTATTCGAATGAGATTCAATATAAAGGTCCTTCATTAAAAGTCATGAAAAACAATGTAAAATAGTTTTTCGAAAATCATCCCTGAAGGGGGTAAGAGGGGGGGGGGGGGGGTGCAAAGTTAGTATGAAACTTAGCCATTTTTGATGTTATTCGAATGAAATTCAGCATGAAGGTCCTTCATTAAAAGTCATGAAAGACGTGTAAAGTAGTTTTTCGAAAATCATCCCTTTAGGGGGTAAGAGGGGGTTGCGAAGTTAGTATGAAAGCTCTTTCGCATGCCCTAAAAGTATCCCTATCTTATTTGCAAACACTTTACTCTACTAAAGCCCACGCGGACGTAGTCGCGGGCAACAGCTAGTTATGAATATAATAACGAAGGCTACCGCTATTAAAAAATAAAACGCGGACGCGGTTGAGATCATGTTGAGATGGCGGTCCATACATACGTCATTAATTTACTGCAGCAGTATTTTGTACGGACCGCCATGCGCCACGGCCACCGCCATCACGTTGGTGTGTCTTATCCTAATGGGTTTAATAAAAATGCATTGTTAAAAAGGGGCAGGACTTCAATTGGCTATGGACAAAGATTCCTGCCATATTGTGCGAGAGAGCGGCAAATAGTTATTTATCTACTAACAACGTTAGCTATAATCGGGTTAGAATTAGGTTACCTGATAAATAGTCACGATTAGACCCGTTTAATGTAACGTAACTCCCGTCTATTTCTTATACTAGCAAGCATGCACATTGCACATTATTTTACTATCTAAACTATTATTATCATTACATTGACATTTAACTCCAATTCAATTTAGTTCAATTCATGTATTTACTTATTTAATATAACTTAGTTACGATTATGTTATCACGAATTATTTATAATATGATATATAATTATCCAATTGCTGCCAACCTATTTACCTACTGATTTAGTGTCGTTTGTCCGAGTGCTGCTCGTCGGCACACCACTAGGTACTGACGGAAGATCAGCGCTGGACTGGCCTGCCTCTCCAGCATATGCTGAGTCAGAGCCCTTTTGCATTTGCCACACCCACAATTTGTTACCCTGTGTTTTATGCTGAATTTTGTTGCTGTTTTTTTTTGTTTGTTTTATTTGTTCTATCTCAACTGTTGTATATGTGTGTGTAAGCAAATGCAAATAAATGTTTTTTCTATTCTATTCTATTTTTCTATTCAAGTGGTATGATTTAAGTTATAATAAAATGTCACTAACACTGATATTAGGATGAAAGTCGCACAATAGATACATAGGTTAAACCTTTTGTTTTAGTCACCAACCATTTCTTTCGAGGCATTCATATTACAATTATTTTGAAAAAGGATCTATGGTTTATCAATAATGCGTTATCAATAATGAGTTAGGTTTTAGTAGTTCGTTGACGACCTCTGTGGCGCAGTGGTTAGCGCATCTGCCTACTATGCGAGAGGTCCCGGGTTCGAATCCCGACTGGGGAGAAAAAAAAAACCCAGGTCTTGGATGTTTCCATGTTAGTGACGTCGCTGTTTCTGGGACCCACGACACAGGGTATCCTATAGTACGACGTACATAAGTACGACGGTATTTTTGTTGTTTTTTTTTTCTTATAGACCCAAAGTTCGATACTTTCGGTTGTTTAGGCCGACGACCGACCGACCTAGTAGGCTTTGTAGTCCGGTGGTGTAGTCTCAGCCGTCATAACATAACATAACATTTACATACAGGCACATACATTGCTTCTGCCCCCACACTAGGATACCCTGTGTCGTGGGAGCCAGAAACAGCTACGTCACAACCATGTAAACATCCACGACCTGGTGGGTGACCTGACCTGGTCATGAGAAGTCAACAGTTCGGCCATCTGACTCAAAAACTAAAATACTGAGACAAGGGGTAATTTCCACACTGATTATATAATTTTATTTGTCTCTGGTTTCTTGTGTGCAATAAAGAATATTCTTATGTTATCTTATCTTATTATATCGCTTTCTACGATCGCATTCGTTCACTTGGTATCACAGACTAATTAATAAACAAAGATGTTAATATTAATTACAAGTGAATTATTACAGTTATAGTTACAGGACAACCTCTGTGGCGCAGCGGTTAGCGCGTCTGCCTACCATGTGAGAGGTCCTGGCTATAAACCCCGGGCTCAAACCCAACATAAAAAACCCCAAGTCTTGGATGTTTATAACATGTTTGTGATGTCGCTGTTTCTGGTTCCCACGAAACGGTATCCTAGTGTGGGGCCAGAAGCAACGTATGTGCCTGTATGTAACTGTAAAAAAAAATGTTAATTCAAGAAAAAAATACATTTTTAATTTAAATTTAAAAATAGAAATTATAATAAAATAATTAAAAATAAATTATAGAAATGTCAAAAACTACAACATGTCAATATTATAAAAATGTCAATGAACTATAAATTGGTTAGGTTAGTTTAAAATATTAAAAACATAGATATGTACGCACCTCCTGCACGTACAGTCTGTTAGCTTTTATAGAATATACCTCGGCTACTATCGGATAGAATCGATTATATTGCAATCAGGTAAGGTTTATTTTGTATTGTTATTTATAACTTTACATAACTTTTCAAAATAGTGAAGAAAGTTTTTACAGAGCAGGAAGGCACACACTCGTGTGCTTTCGGCGAAAACCGAAGCCTACTCTAGTGCTCGAGGTATATTCTAAAAGTTAACAGATTGTACCTGGCAGCACCCACGCCCACCTTTATAGGTAGAGTCGCGCCTTCGTCTGTTTACCACCCGATATAGAAATATAGAACAATTTGTTATGATGACCAGAGACAGTCAATTAATTAGCGAATGCGTACTAATTGCGGAACTGACTATTTGTTGTGGCGCTTTACTTTTGGTAAGTATTTGACTTACACGTTTTCAGCATTTAGTATGTGATCGTTATGGCAGCACCTTTCCCATTTGGGTGCTACAATGGGCAACAAATAGGACTTTACATCTGTGTGCTCTACATAGGTTCTCTATTACGGCTGCAATAACACTAACAGTTGATCACTGATAGTATGACATTATGTGCCAGTTTCTGACTATCGTTATGCTAAGAATTTCGCTAAGCAATTACTTAATTTAATATATTTGCACACCAATTGGTAGATCATGAAGGATCTTAACAATATTTTAAGAACTTAATGTACCCATGTTCTGGCAAATAAACAATTTTACTTTACTTTACTTTAAAATTTCTTGAATAAATAATAAAAAAAACTGTAGTGCTGTCTCGTCAAATTCCTTAGAAAGAGCGTGACGGAACGTTACTTTAAATATTTACTTAGTGAAATTCTCAATTCAGAAACCGGCCCTATATGAGTTGAACTTCCACGCTACACTCCATTTATCTATACTAGACTTTTTTTCCAAACTTTAAACGACACTAAATCAAAAACCTTTAGCGGTAGAAAACTCGAAACATTCTACAAATTTAGTGCTAGCTAGTATAGTAGATAAATGGATTATACATATTTATTGATGGTATAAAACACAAGTTACATTGACTATGTACTACTTAGAGGCTCTGGTTATGAAAATGGAAAAAAAGCCTTGTTTAGTAACTGGTTATGAAACAGTGAAAATAATTCCTTATTCATAACCAGTTACGAAATGTAACTTTGAAAAAAAATTGATGACCTCTATGGCGCGGCGGTTGGCGCATCTGACTACCATGCGGGAGGTCCCGGGTTCGAATCCCGGCTGAGGACAAAAAAAAAGAAGACCCAGGTCTTGGATGTTTGCATGTTTGTGACGTCGCTGTTTCTGGTTCACACGACACAGGCTATCCTAGTGTGGGGCCGGAGGCAGTGTATGTGCCTGTATGTAAATGTTATTAAATCTTAGTTACAAACGCGGACGAAGGGTTCTGAATTTTTTCCATTAACTGATCATGAGGAATGAAACTAACATTCTGACAGTCTGTTATTAGCTTGATTCAGGGTTTACAGATTTCAGAAAAGGAGAAAGGTCTCGATGCGACTGTATTTTTTTACCTCAGAACTTTTGACCGGGTGAGCCGATTTTGTTTTTCTTTTAATTTGAAAGCTGGTGATCCCATGTGGACGCATTTCAATTTGTTCCAGTTCTGACAATGGCAATCCATGAGAACACCATTTAAGTCTTATATTTGCATTTAAGTACCTACTAGACGAAAACCCGGCTTCGCTCGGGTAAAATGTAGACGCAAAATAATATTCCACTATGTTTTTTTATATGGTGACGCCTCTGTATTTATCAACCACCAGTAGATATAAATATCTTAATACATTCAGATACATAAGCTCACACCCACACCTGTATCCCAGAGGGGTAGGCAGAGACCACGGACTGTCACCTGCCACTATCCTGACAAATCACTTTCGCTTCATCGACATCCATTAGTCGTTGCATGTACCCACATCGGTTTCGGGTACTTTTCATCTTGCCCTTTGCTAATACATCCCCTATTTGGTCGAAGTATGTCCAACTGGGGCGTCCCTTACCGGCCCTTCCACTCACATTCGCCCGATATATTTGCTTTGTCAGTCTTTCTTCGTTCATCCTCTCCACATCCCCAAACCAACGCAACATTCCTTTTTTCAATTCTAGTCACTCACTACATCCTCTTTCTCTACATCCTCGGTCTCTGATCACACTATTGCGTATTCTGTCATTCAAAGTAACACCACACATATTTCTTAAGGATCTCATTTGTACTGCACTAATCCTACTTTCATGATTCTTCTGACTTCTGCCATACCCAAATCTCGCTACCATGCTTACATCAGTATTGGAACCAGCACACTATTACGGATAGCCAATCTTGCTCTTTTGGACATGTTCTGGCTACTCACGAAGGAATGCAAGGCGAAAATCGGATACTTATCATAACTTTGTCATGGGTACCTCATCACAAATTACTAAATGAGCTTCCTTCATAAACTTTGTCAGCATTGAATTTTGTCAACAGCTAGTGAATCTAATGACGTATGAGACGTAGAATCCACTTGGCTAATCAACTAAAAACAGCTCCCTCTCTTTGGCTTTACAGCTTTTAGTTTTGTATTGACCACATGTTTTTCTTCATCATTTTAATTTTTGGTATTTTTCTTATCTAGTGGCTTTTTCATTTCAATAAGTTTATGGGTACCTAACTAAGCAAAACAATAAAGATCAATTTATGACTTTGATTTCCTTTTTCAATTATTTTTCAGACCCTTCCAAAACTCAATGTCAAATTATTGTCTTCCCTCCCGCCCTCAGAAGCAGGACCTTCTTCTGAGCTCCCGCCAATGAAAAACACCACTAATTACTTACTACACCTTCTCAGTTGGCACAGATTATAATAACCTTTTTGGATGCCACGGTATTCCACACACCATGAAGTTAACAAATTAGATCAAAGGGCCGGTTTAGATTATCTTAGTGTTTAGGAGAGTGCTTTACTTTACACTCTGTGCAACATTATGCTGAATCGGGCCCATTTTGGGGGCTCAACCTTTAACGACCTCTGTGGCGTAGTGGTTAGTGCATCTGACTACCATGCGAGAGGTCCCGGGTTTGAATCCCGACTGGGTACAAAAAAAATCCCAGGTCTTGGATGTTTACATGTTTGTGACGTCGCTGTTTCTGGTTCCCACGACACAGGGTATCCTGGTGTGGGGCCAGAAGCAATGTGTGTGTCTGTATGTAAATGTGAATATGTAAATGTAAATTATTATTTTCGTGTTGTACAGTTTATTTTTTTTACGCTTTTTATGCTTTCTGTGTTATTTTTTTATTATTGTACGCACTCTGTGTGTGTGTTTTTTTGTTTTGTTTTGAGTATCAAATAAATAAATTTTCTTTCTTTCTTTCTTTCTTTCTTTCTTTCTTTCTTTCTTTCTTTCTTTCTTTCTTTCTTAAGGAGAGTGCTTTTGTAGAAACGTGTAAGCGCCACTTGCTTTAGTACGTTTTACGGTATAGTACGGATCTAGTTGCCTTTCAATTAGAATCAAAATAGAATTGGTTTCTATTGTTCTATCCAGTAACACCTGAGCGCGTGACTATCCTCGTTAGTTATCTGTGTATAAACTAAAAATTTAGTGAGAACTTTAGGAGAGTGCGCAAGTGACTCGTGACGGGTGCGTGTTGTTTTCATTAACTCGAATTATCAAACTTACTTATGTGTTCCATTAAAACTCACAGTATTTTGAGTAGGATAGCGCATATTTCGCGACGTCGACAAAGTGACACTCTACTGGAAGAAATATAAACGTTCACTTGAACGTCTAGTAATGTACTAATGCACTTGCCTCTCTAATTGTATTATAGCACTCTCCTAAACACTAATATAATGTAAACCGGCCATAACAGTTCACAATGAAAACTTGTGACACTAACACAACAATGATGACATTGACATGTTTACTTAGCAACGCCATTGTTGAATTTAATAATTTTTATATTGATGCTGCTCGGTAATACGAATTTTCCGCCCATATGTTGTCGACTCAGATCAACTATTTTTTTTACCCTCTTTCATTTGGTGTGCATATCGTTCGAGTCTACCGTAGACCCGAACGAAATTATTAATATAGATGTGCGCGACAAATGGACGAAGAACTGAAAATCATTGATGATGATACTTTTTTTATTGGAAAGGATGTACAGTCGACAGCACGTCAACCTTCACATTTTAGTTGCAAAGTCGCTCGTATTACAACGGAGTTCTGTGCATGGGTGTATAGGATGATGTGCTGTCGACTGTACTTAAAGGGTAGTTTGATGAGAGCTTGATTAGGTTCTGATTATGGAACCCATCAGAAAGTAACGGAACTCTTCAATTCTTCAGAGCAAATTATAATTAACGATACTCGGCCGAATCTTTTATATCATCGTCGTGTGGTCTATTGAATGAATTGTTGAATTAGTTAGTGTACTTTAGATTCACTAAAAGAAAATCGATTCAAACAAAAAACTATTCCAAAACAAATTATATGCACCAAAAAATAAAAATTTTGATTAAAAAAATAAATAAATTTGGATTCGGTGTCATTATGGTTAGCTTATATATTGTAGTGTTTCCTTGGCTGATAATACCGACTCCTAAACTAGCATTAATTGTACCAGCTTAAGGACTGTTACAACAGCACTACAATAGGTTATAGTCCGTTAAAGCCAAGCCAAGCCACCATTCTTGTTTTATTAGAGCAGTTATTTTCAATATTTTCTATCTCTAACGTTGTTGTGGGTGGTACCTATGTCAAAATGATGTTGAGACATCTGGCAGCTTATGAGACGATAGAGTCAATATAGAGTTTCAGAACTACTTGGTCTACCGGCAGTGATTTAACAACGTCTTAATTTATTGGGGGAGAAATTAACACGTGTTATTATGGACACAGAGGTTGACTTGATTTCCGCTGGGAGCTGAGTTTGGTAGCTTTTCCCTATTTATGAATATCATGAGTACCACAACACATGGTGCTCTAGATCAAAATCAGCATATTTGTATTAACCGACTCTAAAACAGAAGGAGATTTTCTATTCGACGGATGTGTTTTTGTATACTTATTAAAAACATTAACCAAAGCAAAGAAAAAATAGACAGCGCAAGAAGGACTGCTGAAGTCGCTTACTATGCTATCTACGGAATATGGATCTTATCAGAAATGAGGCAATTTGCAAAGTAATGCAAATGCTGGAAGTAAGGGAACACACCATATAAAATTAGCAAGTTGAAGTGACAGTGAGCTGCCACTTTTGTTAAAGAACTGATAGTCGATGGTGTATAGATAAATAGAGATGCAGAGCACATTCTTGTGCTTTCATTCGGGTTCAATGCTTTCGAGTATTTGCTTGGGGATACAGTTAATGTTTACAATTACAATTAAATAAAGCATTTCTGTATTTTGAATATTTTACAAATACATTATCACAAGCCTGTATTCCAGTGGGGCCTAACAATTTTAATCGACTGTATATTCCCTCATTCGGCATTTTCATCGACAACTAGTTATTGGAACAGAAACGCATAATAAATAACGCATGAATGCATACTAGGCCTTATGCATGTTACCTAAATAGCTTCTTATTTTAGACCGTATTTAATGTTGAACCAAAACATTTATGCTACATAGTAGCGAGGGACTGTGGCATTCTAATCGACCTATTACTTCTGAGGTGCTCGCAGCTGGAATCGGTCCAAAGAGTTATGTCGTCTCAGTTTTAGCACTAAAAGCTTTTTTTTTTGTCGCGCTAGAAGCTCTTATGGCCGGTTTGTGAGTTGAGAATTTCCACTAAGTAAATAATTTACTGTAGTGCTGTCTCGTCAAATTTCTCAGAAAAGAGCGCGACAGAACGTTTTTTAAGTACCTACTTAGTTACTTAGTGTAAATTCTCAATTCAGAAATCGGCCGTTAGTCAATGAGTTTTACATACTGGCTTGAAATTATTGAATAAATAGTGGTGACTGAGGGTTTAGTAGGTGGTTAGGTTAATGAAATGTCGTTGTGCGTAAAATTTTTTTCCCACTCGGTCGTACTAAGTTGAGGCATAGCAGCACACTACCATTATATTCCAGCATGATTATTTGCGATCGACGTGGAGTGGGCGCGCAAAAGACTCGATGATGATGACTTTCACACAATAGGTTACTTTGCCAGATAGGGATATGAAAAATAGATAACAACCTATTCTCAGACCTACCGAATATAAATGTAAAATTTCATCAAATTCGGAAAAGTATGCGCACTACACGGTGACACCAGAATTTTATATATTAGAAAGAAGGAAGAAAGATGTACTGAAGGGACATAGGCTACAAAGATAAGACGAGGCAAGGATGTGAATTCAGACTCTACACAATGCGTCTTTATATGTCTGTGGTCTTTATCGTTCCCACGTCCATTTTGTATTTCGTAGGCCTTAAACCTTGTCCAGAAGAGGCGAATACTCGCGTTGGCGAGGTACTGGGCACCAATGCATCGCGTACACAAGTATCGCGCTATTAGAAAACGATTAATTTGGGATAATCAAATCAAATCAAATAATATTTATTATTGTAAAAAGAGTAATACACACAGAGGCTGTGTGGTGTCGGCCTAGTGAATAGCACCAACCCAACTCTTCCCGCGGGTGTCGTAAAAGGCGACTAAGGGACACAAAACCGGGGGGTGGGCAGCAGCGCCTCCTGCAGTACAACTCTACCGCACTGCGATCCCCAACCCGCATGCCCAGCGTGGGGATTATGGGCATTACCCCATGATGGCACAACTCAGGAAACGGCCCCCAGTTCCCGGCCGCCTCGCTATTCCTGGCCATCGTGGCAGCGGCCATGGTAACGGCGGGGTAGGGGGTGCTAAGAATCACCGGGCTACCTCAGGCTGCCACAAACATCTGACCCTGGCAACGTTCAATGGACGCACTCTGAGGCTTGACCATCATCTGGCGCAGTTGGAAGTGGAGTTAGAGAACATTAAATGGCATGTTCTGGGGTTATGTGAAGTCCGTAGAGAGGGGGAGGACACCGTAACCCTAGACTCGGGCCATCTTCTCTACTTTCGCGAGGGTGATAAAACATCCCAGGGTGGCGTAGGTTTCCTCGTCAATAAGGCCCTCTCTAACAACGTTGAAGAAATCTCTAGTGTGTCGACCAGGGTAGCGTACCTGATCCTTCGGCTGTCCAAGCGTTACAGCATGAAGGTCATTCAGGTTTACGCACCGACCTCGGCACACTCGGATGATGAAGTTGAGGATATGTACGAAGACATATCCAAAGCCTTACATAACACCACGAAGGCTCACTCAACGTTGTTATGGGGGACTTTAACGGCAAGGTGGGAACCCAGAATGGCAACGAGTCCCGAATAGGCCCGCATGGTTATGGAGTCAGGAATCACAGGGGGCAAATGCTTGTCAACTTCCTTGAGAAAGAGGAACTATTCTTGATGAACTCTTTCTTCAAGAAACAGCCTCAATGGAAGTGGACATGGCAAAGCCCCGACACTGTGACCAAAAATGAGATCGACTTCATCATGACGGATAGCAAGCATATATTCAGAGATGTCTCAGTGATCAACAGGTTTAATACCGGATCTGATCACCGACTTCTCCGAGGCTCTCTGAATATCAACTTGAAGCTTGAGAGAAACCGTCTGATGATGTCCACACTCCGACCAAACCCAATCCAAATCATGGCGGGCACCGAGAAGTTCCAGCAGCTTCTCGGAAATAGATTTGTTGCCTTGGAGCCCACCGACGACGCTGACGAGACCCTACACAATCTGGTCGTAACTCTTAGGGACGAGGGCATCAAGTTCTGCAAAACGCAGCGGACAGGCAAGAAATCCAAACTCTCGGCTGAGACTCTCCGGTTGCTGACAAAAAGACGGGAAACCACCCAAGCGACTTCGTCAGAGAGGTCAAACCTGAACAAGCAAATTGCAAAGATGGTACGGCGCGACCTTCGGAGCTCCAACACACGCCTCATTGAAGAGGCAATAGAGCAAAACCGAGGGTCCAAAGTATTCACTCAGCAGCTTGGCAGGAGCCACCTGACGAAGCTTACAACGCACGACGGGAGGACCGTATTGTGGAAGCCGGAGATCTCCGCCGAGATAGAGGATTTCTATGGCCGATTATACGCTGCACATGCCCCTTATTCTCAACGAGACGACCAAGATTCTAGAGCCACCCTGACACGCCACTACACCGACGAACTGCCTGACATCAGTCAAGACGAGATCGTGCTAGCTCTGAGGCAGCTTAAAAATGGAAAAGCCCCCGGTGAGGACGGAATAACATCAGAGCTCTTGAAAGCTGGAGGAGCCCCTGTTCTACAGGAACTACAAAAGCTCTTCAACGCCGTCCTTCACAGTGGGAGAACTCCAAAGGCATGGAGCGGGAGTTTGGTGGTGCTCTTTTTTAAGAAGGGTGACAAGACTCTTCTTAAAAATTACAGACCCATCTCGCTCCTGAGCCATGTCTATAAGCTGTTTTCACGAGTGATCACGAGTTCCAGCCGCCGGAACAGGCCGGGTTTCGCGGAGGATATGGCACCATAGACCACATTCACACAGTGAGGCAGATTATACAGAAGACCGAGGAATATAATCAGCCCCTGTGTCTTGCTTTTGTGGACTATGAGAAGGCCTTTGACTCTGTCGAAACCTGGGCTGTTCTGGAATCCTTACAGCGATGCCAAGTAGACTATCGTTATGTCGAGGTGTTGAGATGTCTGTACGAAGCCGCCACCATGAGTGTCCAAGTACAGGGCCAGCAGTCTAAACCCATCCAACTGTGCAGAGGAGTAAGACAGGGGGATGTTATATCCCCGAAACTGTTTAGAAGCGCGTTGGAAGACATGTTTAAGACGCTGGACTGGAAAGAAAAGGGCATTAACATAAACGGCGACTACATCTCACACCTGCGATTCGCAGATGACATAGTCTTAATGGCGGAGTCGCTAGAGGAGCTGAACCACATGCTGGCCAGCCTAGCATCAGCCTCGCGACGCATCGGTCTTGGTATGAATTTGGATAAAACCAAAGTCATGATCAATGGTCACATTGATCCAATACCGGTCGTCGTACATGGTCACCTACTCGAAATCGTTTCCGAATACACTTACCTCGGGCAGATTCTGCAGTTAGGTAAAAACAATTTCGAGAAGGAGGCCAAGAGGAGGATCCAGCTGGGCTGGGCAGCGTTTGGGAAACTACGCCGGGTCTTCTCGTCATCCATACCGCAATGCTTGAAAACGAAAGTTTTCAATCAGTGTGTCCTACCTGTTATGACCTACGGAGCCGAGACATGGACACTCACGAAAGGTTTGGTCCACCAGTTTAAAGTCGCTCAGCGAGCTATGGAGAGAGCTATGCTCGGAGTTTCTCTGAAGGATAGAATTCGTAACGAATACATCCGACAGAGAACCAAAGTTATCGACATAGCTCAGAGAATTAGCAAGCTGAAGTGGCAGTGGGCTGGCCATATTTCGCGAAGAACCGACAACCGCTGGGGTAAACGTGTTCTTGAGTGGAGACCGCGACTCGGCAAACGTAGTGTAGGACGCCCTCTAACCAGGTGGGATGACGATCTGCGAAGGACTGCAGGCAGATGCTGGATGCGGCAAGCTGAAGACAGGGCGCTATGGCGCTCATTAGGGGAGGGCTATGTCCAGCAGTGGACTAATATAGCCTGATGATGATGATGATGACACAGAGGCAAATAAAAATTAATCAAACAATGCTTAAACTAGAAAAAGTTTAACATGTGTAAAGCTTAGAGTAACGGTGACCCCACACTAGGCATAGCCTGAATCGTGGGCATCACGATATAAATTAGGCGATATATTAGTCTTAAATTGCGGCAATCTAAAGTCGTATTTTTTATTAAACGGAGTAAACTGACAGTAGCATGAAAAATAATGTTGCCATGTTCAATGTACTAGTGAGGCGTTCAGTTTTGTTCAATCACAGGAATGAATGAATACTTCGTTAACATTACCTTATTGAAACAAGAATGGCTCGTAGCCCCGGCGCGGCCTAAGTGATCTTAAACGATCACGAAGGTTAAGCAACATAAGGGGCGCATACAGTTTGTGGATGGGTGACTGTTCTATGACTAACGCTAGTGGCATTTTTCCTAGCGGTACCGTGCTTCCAAAGGCACGCTAAGCAGTTGGTGGCGGTTGCCATCGATAGATGACAGTTGTAAAGCCAAGTCAGAGGCCTAAGGTTGAAAACTTCTGACAGTTAGACCAGCCACTAGTCTTACAAGCCTACACCAATCCTGACTTAGCCCCTGTGGTGGAGTATGGCCTATACCTTCCTCAGTGAAGAGACCCATGCCCCTCGGTTGGGACATAATGGGTTGATGATACACAATGAAGTGGCCTAAGAACGTCATCCACCGCTTCCGATATCTTTTTATTCGATATTTATATGTTACGCTAGCAGTGCCCGCGACTTTGTTCGAGCCACAGAATTAGCCTATGTCCACCCTGAAGGTTCATCCTAAACACTCGTGAAACCATATTTGAAATTAGATATCTACTTCGGATAATTACCCTTTACATACAAACTTTTCCTCTTTATAATATATCTTATATCTAATAACCCTTCTAATGGCGGTAATTAGCATAAATAAGTAAAATTCTTGCTCTAATATACCTAATTTAATCACTATATTATTATTGGAAGACACTGTTGACGAACCAATTTCACATGTCGATTGTGATCTAGCTAATTTTATTACTTACTTACTGCGATGGCTCAGCGACCCGAAGTGGATCTTGGCCTCTGATACAAGAAGTCGCCACTTGTCTCTGGCTTGGCTAATTTTATTACAAATTTTTAATAATTCTGGGTAAAATCCTATCTCTAATGTGACAATTTTACAGTTTGGACAAAAAAAAAACTGGTTTGATTTCCTCAGACAAAGATGATAGGATGAGTTTATTGAAGTCAAATAACGCGTGAATTGTCAAATATATATTAAGCCAAAATGAAACAATGTGGTTAGGTGAAGCTTGGTGACAGTAAGACCAGCCACTAGTCTTACAAGCCTCCACCAATCCGGACTTGGCCCCCATGGGGGAGTATTGCCTTTAATATTAAATTATGGCCTATAATAAAAAATATTGTTTTATATTAAATTTAACCACAAACTAACTAACAGATAACTGTGTCTAATGTTCAATACATCTAGGGGTTATAATTTTTAAGTTTTAAAGTTTGTTGATTACGCTAAAACTGTTTTGAAAAGAATAAATTGTGGAGTTTCTTTGTTAGTTTCTACTCCTTATAATCTATTAATTAGGTACATATTTAAACATTTTGTTTGTACTATGAATAAAATATTTGAATTTGATTAAAATGTTTTTCGTCAATAGTCCTACAAAAAAGCCCATCACAGTGTTTGTCTATTATCTTATGTGTAAGCCATTATAGCCAAAACAGTGAACCGTATAATATAGTTTATAGGAGCATACTGCAGTAGCTACCTATAGGTCTATGATTAAGGCTCTGCTTAATTACCGTATTTCTGATGTTGACAATATTGTTACCTTACACTGTAATATCTCAACATTGTCAGCCTGTTATATTTTTCAAATGCGACCCAAAAAATATTGTTTTGAAAAGAATAAATTGTGGAGTTTCTTTGTTAGTTTCTACTCCTTATAATCTATTAATTAGGTACACATTTAAACATTTTGTTTGTACTATGAATAAAATATTTGAATTTGATTAAAATGTTTTTCGTAAATAGTCCTACAAAAAAGCCCATCACAGTGTTTGTCTATTATCTTATGTGTAAGCCATTATAGCCAAAACAGTGAACCGTATAATATAGTTTATAGGAGCATACTGCAGTAGCTACCTATAGGTCTATGATTAAGGCTCTGCTTAATTACCGTATTTTTGATGTTGACAATATTGTTACCTTACACTGTAATATCTCAACATTGTCAGCCTGTTATATTTTTCAAATGCGACCCAAAAAATATTTATGTGATAATTTTAATGTCATAATGTTTCTTTTCTACGCTACGATAACGAGCTACTCGAAATACTAATCCTTCGCAGACGAAGTCGCGGGCGCCAGCTAGTAAAAGATTGATGTCATTGTTTCATTCATTCATTTTGTCACAACACTATTTTTATTTCGTCAAAACCTGGCAACCCAGTAAACGTCAGTTTACTCCGTTTAATAAAAAATACGGCTATAAGTACATAGTTTGTGGATTATATTATTAGTAAGTAGTTTTAATTTCAAAACTAAATCGATTTAAGGTAAATTATTAACTACTTATTCCATATTGAATTGTAATTTCATGCTAAAAGTGAAAAATAAAATAAATAAATTAATACATTAAATTAATAATTAAATTACATACATGCAAAATCAAAATAGAAATTTTCAGTTTGACGCAATCACAATGGCAATTTAAGATTAATAAAATTAAAATGAGATTTTAGAATACTTTCTATTTTTAAATACATTTTAACGATGACACATTGCACTTAGTGTGTAAGTTCCGATGATCGTGTGTGTTGAGGGTATGAATATGTATACTTAAGTCACAGTGTTACAGTCATTTCATGCTTGAGTCTCGGTTCTAGTATTTTTATTTATTTATTTATTAGATTATTACAGTATATTATGTTATATCTGAATTTTCAGCAACGACTCGGAATCTGCATAGGTTAAAGTTTTTAGGTAATTTGTTACTACCAACTTACATTCTCTTGTGGTCAAATGTTGAATATCGCAGTGTTTTAAAATTTTGTTGTAGAGGAAAGGCGAAGAAAAATGGAAGAAACGTTGGCCAAAAGATGTTCTCATTTTGGGTACTGGGATTTTATAGACTCTTTTTGTGGTTAAATGTGGATAATCTGGAGAGTTCACGACACTCCGGTGGATGCCCAGCACAGCTCCAAGAATGTAGAGTTGTCGGACTCGAAGTACAGAGATACTACGAGTAGAAGAGCTAGAGACTCATAGGCTGCGTTCGGTTTACGCGCAAAGTTCAGGTTAAAGTAGATATCGAAATTCAGTATCGAAGCTGTTATGTTTTGAGCATTCCAGAATTGATATTATAATTAAAATTCGTTGACCTTTCTAAAGCAGGCTAATTGATGAATATCCTGTGTAAGTATTTTGGTGAAAAAACTAGTTAGTTTTTTCACCAAAATACTTAACACTGTAGGACGACAAGATAATAATAGGTACATAGTGTGATTAGACAATTTCCCGAACTGAAAAAGCATGTTATGAAATAGAATAGAGAAAGGAATACATACTTTCTTTGGAAATATGGATAGGATGAAGGAAGAACGACGAAAAAATATTACTATCGGATCGAAGGACCGGCAAAGGAATTCTCGGACGGACATACCTTACCAAACAGAGGACGTATTTGTAAAGAGTAAGATAAAGGGCCAGTTTCTGAATTGAGAATGTCGCTAAGTAACTGCTTAACTGTAGGTAGTGCTGTCTCGCCAAATTTCTCAGAAAAGAGCGTGACAGAACGTTACTTAAGTTTTTACTTAAGTAAAAATCTCAATTCGGAAACCGGCACTAATTCTACCTGAAACCAGCGTGTGTGTGCAGTGACTATTGATTGAATGTTGATGAAGCGAACGTCAATATTACGTACGAAATACATAGCTCTGGTGTTTGTTTCTTAACAACTTATTTATATTTTAGCGATAACAATGGGTGCCACTGATTTAGTATGTATTAGAAAATATGTGCGAGTTGGGTCTTTTCACATGCCTGCCTGATGCATGCATCTATCACGTGGTGAATTAGCGTGTAAATCTTGTTCTTCTCGTCTAATATATATAATTGTCTTTGTCTTAAGCAGTTTGTAAACTCATCTTAAGCTGTAGACTCATAAAGTAGGTATTTATCGGCAATGTTATTTGTGTAGATTGTGTAAGTGAACAAGAAAATTGTTACCAAGAGCTTGCCGAGAAACTGCATTAGCAGTTTGGCAAACTATGCTATTGTGATTTTGCATATTTTACTGAATAAATCCAGGTCGTGGATGTTTACATGTTTGTGACGTCGATGTTTCTGGTTCCCATGACACGTATGTGCCTGTATGTAAATGTTATGTTAAATAAATAATAATAAGCGTATGGGCTAACGTCCCATGCTATTATTACCAGTCTTTGTTTGATAACCGTGTACCAATTAACAGCTCTACTACTGTGCCCTGCAAAAGCGATAATTATCGCAGCAGTCTGATAACCTATTCAGTTCACAGATTATCGCTGTTATCGCCCTGTTAGTAAACAGTACACGCTGATGTTAGAGTTTGTCAGTGTCAAGCACGTTACTTTAAAACGAGTAGTCTGTGGTAATGGGCAATTTTTGTGGTGATTGGTGCTTTAAACTGCGATACAGGAATCTTGTTTTTGTATGGCGTTACTTTGCGGAAATCCATAATAGCATTAAAATGTAAAAATTGCTTTTCTACATTCCGCCAAAATCCTACAAGCACCATGCGGTTGGTTTCTCACACAAGTATTGGTGTCGGTGGTGGTGCGCTCGTGTCTTGCTTCTGCTTGAAAAAGTGGGAGGGAGGGCGGTGCATTAGGTAACTAAGGTGGGATTTTTGCGGAATTTAAGTAATTTTCACATTTTAATGCCATCTTGTTTTTATTAATAACAGCGTCTATATACGTTTTCATTGTGGCATTCGTTTTGCAAATCAATAGATTACTAGAAGGGTAAAAATTTATAAATCTTTAGATCGGTGTATGGTGATAATAATTATTTGGCAGGTATGGAGTTATTATTTCTAAAATTCGCTATTTCTCAAATACTCCAGTTAGAGTTGGCGTTTCACAGTAATGTTTGTTTTATGAGGTGTTCAGATTTAAATTTTCGGTATATTTTTAGTAAATCATTGTCCTAAATAGAAGAATCTCAACTCTTTGTAACACCAATATTTTAAGGATTTGTCGAAGAGCGCCACTACAAATCGGAATAACGGCGATTGTTTTCATAAACTGGTAAATTAAACGACAACATTTCAAAAGTGATAGAGTCTAAGTTACCGTAAACTAAATTGCGATAATTAAATAAACCCTGTACACAAAAACGAATAAAAAGTTTCTACCTTTTTAGACGGTAAAAAAATATCACATCATATCACATAATAATAGTGTTATGTACAAGTAAAGGTTATTATCGGTAACACTGGAAACTATCGTTTTGAACTAAAAGTATACTGCAAAATTTAATTTTCGACCCTGATGCACGTAAGAAAAATTTACATTTTGACCTTTGGACCATTCTAATCGCAAAGATATAGAGTTGATTTAGATTATCGGAATAATGATCTAAGTGCGGTCGCGTGTACTCTTAAATGATAGCGAGGAGAATTACATTTCTCCTGATAGTTAAAGAACGGCCTTCACACTTTTACATTTTATGCTAGAACGAGCAGTAGCAGTAACAATATTTCAATCGTAGGTAATCGCAATTTTCCATCGTAAGGTTGTCTGGAAGAAATTGCTTTTAGTAATAAGGCGCCAATTGTACCATGAACCTTTGTAAATATTTTGTGTTTTTCTAGTGTGCAATAAAGAATATTCTATTCTATTCTATGAGATTTTTTTTGTGTAAAGGTAGTCTAGAGGCAAATCCCACAAATTAAATAGGTGATCACTCGACGCTTAAGTTCCTTGGCAATATTTACTATCACTACCCAGCTTTCTCCGTCTTTAAACATAATAATACCTACTTGAATCGGCTTAACTGCCAATGGAACTATTTGCACTTCACTCACACAGCAACTGTGTCAATTTCAACATTTCAATCTAGGCACGGTTCAGTTTTAAACTTATTTCAATATCCTCTCAATGAGTGCACCACTAAAAAAGATCATCAAAATCCGTGCAATGCAAACCTTGAAGTTTAGTTTAAACAGTAAAAATGACAAGTTTAGTAGACCGAATTATCAACTCGAAGGTTAAACTCCGTACCTTCGACCGTGGCCAAATTAATTTGAAACAATCTTTCCTAGCACTCACAGGGTAGTTAGAAACTGGCTGGAATATACTTACGGCGATAGTGTATGTAGGGTGAGGATCGTGCGTGCCGGCTGGGAAGGTCGGCGAGACGCGCGCGGTCGCCGGCACGTGCTATGGGACTGAGCCGTGTTTACCAGACGCCCGCCCGCCCGAAGCCATACCCTCGTAGGGTGAGGACACATTGCGCCCCGTACGCGACACATAGGGGTAAGGTCACCCTTACTCTAACAGAATATTTAGAGTCTAACTGCCGTACTCAGAGACATTAATTAACTTTAATGGTTAGTTAAGAAAGAAAAATAACACTTATATCAATACTCATAAGGACGATAATTAAAAATTTTAATGATCATTACATTAAATGACGTCTCCGAGTACGGCAGTGAATCTTCATTTCACCGCTTTAGTCCCCATACCCGAGCTGCCTATCGCGTACGATACTATTGTACTGTTTTTAATACGTGTCCGTATAGTTGGCTTTCACATGGTCGATTTCAGTAATTTCGAGTATGCCACAAAACTGTGTATAATGCCTAATAGTGCTACAAGGCACAATTAGCTAGGAAAAATATTTCAGGAGATATTAAGGCGACTCACTGAGGCAGCCAACCAGACGTCTACTTAGCAGACACATCACGAACGGCTGTATATAGAGTTATGATTTGTATGCCAGATAATTGTGCGCTAATAGTACCCCCTACATGCCAAGTTTCCAGAATAGTGCTTCAATACAAGCTGAGAAAACATACCCTATTGTTGAGGCAGCCAACTAGACGCTTTTTCTTACCATGATTTCTTCGTAACGGCGTAGAGATTTTAAAACAAAAATTATATACCAAAAAACTGTGCGTCAATAGTGCCTCTTAATGAAACACAAATGCCCCCGAGTCAACTATGTGTTTAGCTAAGAAATTAGTGTGAACTTTTACATACATTATGGTTTTGGTACATGTAAGAACAAAAGTGAAAAAATAATATCAATCAGCAAATATGGCACGGACTAAAGTGTCCGGAGTCGGTATATTAATTTAACTACTAAAGTAAACTACTATTAGATTAAACCTTTCCGAATACTAGTTACCGAATACTCTGTACTATTTCTTTTTTTTATCTTTCCCACTTCCAAAAATATGGAATCACTATTAATCTACTGGTGAAATTAATAATGTACTATTTTTTATAATAATTTATGATAGTAAGACTCTGTGGGTAGACTCTTCTCTCAGAAAGCGGAGAGAGAATTAAAGAAATGACGAACGAAGCATTCGACATTAACCATGAACATGAATTTAGTTAGCGCTAACCTTCGGTCATATGACAACATGGCTAACTGATTTGACTCTTACAGCGCAACACATCGGCAAGCGTTTTCTTCCTGCGTCGATTTATTATGAGTAAGTATGTACTGTGTGCAGTAATATACATCAAAATTATCTTTACAAGAAATATTAAAAAGAAAAATATTATATCTCAGAAACTATACAATATAAAAAAAATCTTCATCTTCAAATCAAAAATCTCTGTTTTAATTTTTTTAAGTAATCTGACACAACATAACATATTCTGTGAAAATTTTGACTGGTTACTACTAAGATACAGCCCTTAGAAGGTTGAACAGGGAAGGACAGATAGTGAACGCAGAGTAGGTAAAAGAGTCTCGTTTGGCACCCTGGGTGCGATACCCTAAAACGGGAACATCCCACTAAAGCGGGGCATCTGGACATACGGTACTTACAACATTTGAAATATAATCCTCTTTTTGGGCTTCGCTGCCGCATTCGTACTCAGCATCACTAGCCCACTATTGACCAACAATGCCCAAGACGCACAGTGTACTAAACCAACTAGCCATTAGAGGGCCGTGAGTGACACTCACCGAGTGTTATAATCACTTCTCTGCTTGTCGGTATCAAATAATTGTTGCAAGCAATTTTCACCCTAATTGCGTTTTCATAAGAGTTCATTTTAATTTATTGCAAAATTATTGTTTAGTACGTAGCAGTTTGCATAAATTTCTTAGGTAAACGCATAGGGTATTCGGGGACATTTGTGTTTCATTAAGAGGCACGATTGACGCACAGTTGCTTGGTATAGTTTTTGTTTTAAAACTCTATGCCGTTACGAAGAAATCATAGTAAGAAAAAGCGTCTAGTTGGCTGCTTCAACAATAGGGTATGTTTTCTCAGCTTATATTGAAGCACTATTCTGGAAACTTGGCATGTAGGGAGCACTATTAGCGCACAATTATCTGACATACAAATCATAACTCTATAAACAGCCGTTCGTGATGTGTCTGCTAAGTAGACGTCTAGTTGGCTGCCTCAGTGAGTCGCCTGAATATCTCCGGAAATACATGTCCTAGCTAATTGTGCCTTGTAGCACTATTAGGCACTATTAATACACAGTTCGGTGGCATACTTGAAATTACTGAAGTCGACCACGTGAAAGCCAACTATACGGACACTTTAATACGTCTAAAAGCTAAAAAAAGCCTGTCTTCCTTTTTCCTTGGCTCCCACAAACTCCAGTAAAAAATTTTGGTAGAGTCAGTTCTCCCTTTTTCATATCTCGACTTCGTCCTATTCATGTCTTCATTTGTGGAGGCTCTATGTTCTTTAAGATGTTTCTTTGCATGTTCTTGCATTTACGCTTTGATTCACACGCACTTGCCGATTTTCATCTTACGAATTCAACAAATACTAACTCATATTTTCTGTGCCTATCTAACCTTTGAACATGTTTTAAAAGCTATTATATGCATTTTTTGTTCTATGAGATATTGTTCTATTGTTGTTATTAGAAAAGCTGTGGACAGCGCAATTTCTTAAATAATACTATTACTAGAAAATTTCTTAAATCTTCACTTCCAAACTCCTTAATGAATACTAGGGATTTTATTTTATATAATTTTATTTTTCTAATATTCAGAGGTGCTGTTAGTAGTGGATCATTTTCTCTACGAATGTTAATATTCACCGTAGGCTGCAAAGCTCATAAGGTACATTACTGGTGAGCTGGCGACTGGACCACTTAACAACAAAAATTGCGTATGTAACATGTATATTGAGCTATATCGACTATACCTACTTCAACTATCAATGAGTATAAACTTTACGCGATTAATTGCCTCGTTGTTCTAGATGTATCAGGTCTTATTACCTTGTCAGACGTCCTGTTTTCCACTCCCACTGGGGACCACTGTACATTTGGACACCTGCCCTAATATTACGTATCTCTCCACTCTATCGGGTTAAGCATTTAGAGAACTCGGAAGAGTAAAAATAAGAATGTACTTATATGGCAGTTCGGAGTAGGAGTGTGAGATACCTACTGGGAAAAAAGTCCCAGAATGTATCAGGGTGATCTATGGTGGTGTAACAAGGGGGTTAAATCAGACAACTCCATACAGTGGAGTCTTACGTAATTGCGTTCACCTCAGGTCTCATATTGAGTGTATGCCCATGTTTGTGATGTGATGTCCTTGCCTGGTTACCGTAGCACAAGGTACCCTAGTTTAAGACCACCCCTTATATTTATTACGTAACTTTCCAACCTATAGGGTTAAGCATGCAAATCTAAAGAGTCAAATTAAGAATGTGTATGACAGTTTGGAGTAGGAGTATGAGATACCTACTAGGTACTGGGAAAAAAGTCCCAGAATGTAACAGTGTGACGCAAGGTGGTGTGACATACCGGGAATGAAAGCGCTAAATCAGACAACTCCATACAGTGGAGTCTTACGTAATTGCACCCCAGAACAAGTGAACGTGTTGTGTGGAAGTTATTATTATGATTGTACTGTAAACAAACCTCGATTTATTGTATAAACACATTACATTGCTGCATTGGTTACATTGCGCTTATAGTTTGTAAATTAAAAGTATTAAAACCAAAATATAGGTTGTAGCAGATTATACTGAGTTTTCCTAATAGGTGTGAGTGATTATACTAATAGGAGTTAAAGTCGCCTCGCAAAGCACCTACTGCTGCTATGTAATAGAACTAGTCTATGCAGAAACATGTTAGTTGCTAAGTGAAGCGAAATAGATAAAAACCACAAACATTGTTTTAGTTTTGGAAGAAAGATAGTTTTGTTAAATCGCTTTACAATTAGAAAGTACCCATAGTGTCAATGAAATGACCATTCTGTACTAATATGACTCTAATGAACAACTATGCATTAAAGAGACCCCAGCATTAGCGAACTACTGAGTCTGAAAATTCAGTTACCGTACTAATGAACCGAATTACGGAATCAGTCTTATTAGATAATAATGTATCGTAAATTGTGTAAGTATTGAAATCTCATTAAATCAAATAGAAATCTAAAAAATTGCTTATTCAAACATGACAATAAAAAATTTAAATTAAAACAAAAATTTCGCGCAAAAAAATATTGAACGATCACTAAGGTTAAGCAACATTTGGCGCGTTCAGTCCATGGATGGGTCACCGTCTATGACTAATGCTAGTGGCATTTTTTCCGAGCGATTCCGTGCTTCGCAAGATACGTTAAGCAGTTGGTGCCGGCTGCCGTCGATAGATGGCAGTCGTTAAGCCAAGTCAGAGGCCTTTAGGGGCGGCTTGAAAACTTCTGACAGTAAGACCAGCCACTAGTCTTACAAGCCTCCACCAATCCGGACTTGGCCCCCGTGGTGGAGTATGGCCTATACCTTCCTCAGGGAAGAGACCTGTGCCCCTCGGTGGGGACATAATGGGTTGATGATGATGAGGTAAATTTATTGATTAACTAGCTGTGCCCCGCGGTGTTACCCGCGGTTCATCGATTTTCCCGTAGGAATAAGATATTTCCCCGCGGTAAAACGTAGCCTATGTTTTAATCCAGGGTATCGGCTAACTCCATACCAAATTTTATTAAAATCCGTCCAGCCGTTTCAGCGCTAAAGACTGACAAACATATAAACACACACACAAACTTTCACGTTTATAATATTAGTGTGATTAAAAAACTATAACAACTCTTTAGACAAGTTGGTCAATCTGTACCTACCACTGACCATATTCATTGAGCTCATTAGGCGACATAATGTAACGCAAGGACATCATGCACAGCACAACTAGTTGACCTCCTATCTATCTAAATAGGAATGCATTTTATCTACTCGAGTCAGCAAATGCAGTTATAATGCTACGCAGATGAAAAAGAAAAAAAAAACTCACGCCCGTTATCCCCGAGGGGGTAGGCTGAGAACTGGGTAGTATTCCATACTAATTTAATAGTTAGACAATTTGAATCGCACAGGATTTGGTACTAATTTTAAGGGCTGTGAAGCGTTTACCGAGATAGTTACCCCTGCCCTTGTATCACATAAATTTCCACCCTATCGGGTTAAGCATTTAGACAACTCCAAAGTGTCGAAATATGTACGTTTTTGATAGTTCGAAGTTGGCTAAATTAGACGACTCCATACAGTGGAGGACCAACGTAGGGTAGTTTCCAGGGTCAAAATAATTAAGTTCTATTTAGTCCGTATTTTAGATTATAAATAAATATTGGACACGTATTTTTTCTTTTTTAGATTAAAAAAAAATAACAAAGATATAGCCCATTAAAGTTACGTGTGACGTCACTCCGTGCTAAAAAATGCAGCACGGCTTAACGTCACACGTAACTTTAATGGGCTATATCTTTGTCATTTTTGGTCTAATTTACAAATAAAAAAATACGTGTCCCTTATTTTTGAATAATCTAAAAGACGGACTAATTACATTTTTTAGGGCAACTAGCCCATTACCCCTGACTCAGTGGGTTGCTAATTTCACCGACATGAGTGCATTAGACATACCTAATTTAAGTGGTACCTAAATACGGGTGTAGGTACCAGAATCATGAAGCTATCTACTACCCACGCACTATTCTCCACGTGTTCAATCTAAGATAGTGCAATGCATTTATATACTTACGGAATGAATCTATTTACCAATCATTTAACTAGGTAATTAAATCTTAGGTATTGGATATGATGAATAGGTACTGGAGAATATTATGGGCGAACAAATGGCCCATTGTTCTTTCTAATGAAATAATCTCTTCATCATCATAGGCCTTCGCGTCCGTTACGGACGATTCAAGCAGTGCCTGGGGATGTATCCTGTGGGACTTCGACACTTTTTTGAGTGACTGAAAAGTCCAATTCGAGAGCGGCAGCCCCTACCGCATGTGGGACATATAAAGAGAAGGTCCGGCGTCGGGTCTGTACGGATTAGGTGCCTCCTGGCTCTTTTGTCCGCCAGTGCCGAGCACCATACTTCGTCGCAGGTCTTGCGGCCCCCCCCAACCTTCGCTCTCCAGGCTTCTCTGTCCACAACGAGTTCCCCGCAGCTGAAAATAATGAAATAATCTCTTGATATTACCGTATATTTGTGTGTATCTACGTCAATGCGTGGTACCTACATAATAGGTTGGGGAAAAAGTCTTTTCGCTAATAGTATGTATGAACTTGTAATAAAATCTCTTTGGCTATACTATTTGTACCTGGCTGGTTTTGGTATCAAAAGTTTAAATTTTAGAGAAGATAATTCCAAATTCAAATTAGGAAAATGCGTGATTTTAATTTGTTTTTCTTACCGTCAAGATGAGTGAATCTATGGAAGAAATTAGATACATTGGAAACGGGTGTCGTTTTCATAATGACAACGCTAGACCTCACACATCGTTAACCACTCAGCAAAAATTAAGAGAGTTTGGCTGGCAGGTGTTAATGCATCCGCCATATAGTCCTGACCTTGCACCTTCAGATTTCCACCTGTTTCGGTCTCTTCAGAATTCTTTAGGCAGTGTCAGGTTAACATCCGAGAGGACTGCCAAAACTACTTGACGCAGTTTTTTGATCAGGAGCCCCAAAATTTCTACAGCAATGGGATCATGTCCCTACCTACAAGATGGCAAAAAGTTATCGAAAAAAATTGTACCTGCATACTTTAGTTAAATGTAAATAAAATATATTAAAAAATGTTTCGATTTTTCATATAAAAATGCGAAGAGACTTTTTCCCCAACCTAATAACAACCTAAATGTTTCTACGAAATGACTGTAGATAACTCTAAAGAAATTAAATAGAGCTTAATTGCCAATTGAAACTCTAAAACAATTAAAAAAATACACAGACATCTATTCTTCACTGCACTTAGTACAATAGCTGAAGATTTCAACACTGGGCTGGGCTGGGCATAGCTTGTGTCGTCGAGATGGCAGGATAAATTGAAAGAGGTAAATGTGCGGATGACAAGTACCTAGACCAGAAATTTGCATTAGTGAAATTATTAGAATCAGGATACAAAAATTTAAATAGCAAATTAAATTAGCAGTAGGTAGGTAGTACTGTTTAGATATTGTTTTGAACCACAATAGGAAAGGAAGTTTCATGCAAAAATTCAGCTTTCCCCTAATTTTTCCGTCCGACTGTCACCTTAATTTCCTTAACGTCACTAAACGAAATACACACATTTTCAGTACAAGCGTTTAAAGTTTTGATAATTTTGAAAACGGTTTAAATTAAAATAGGAGGCTTATATCGGTAATATATTTGGTTTTTCTTAAAGAGTAAAACAAGGTGAACTAATCACAAAATTTTTTAATTACTAAATCAAACCTTTTTTCAGTAACAAAAAAAATAAAAAACAATTATAGTGTTGTTATGCAGCGCGACACACAGGCGCTTTTGAAAGTTTTTATGAAGTATTAATGACTCGAAAGGCAACAATTTTACCTAAATTTAAGTTAAAATGTATCTCAAAATGTGTTTTTTTAATCTGAGGTTCTATAACTTATCTTTACAATAACACTTTGGTACACAGTGAACGAAAATATGTCTTAAAATATTATCAAATCACAACATTTGAGATCAGAATCAAATAAATAAATAAAAAAATATTTTGTAAATGTTGTTATCCCTAAATTTACAATTATAGCAATATTATATGAATATTAAATGTATTGTTTTTTGTACCTAAGGTTTGTAGGAAAAAAATTGGTCAAAATAGGACGAGACGTAGCATTTAGGGATGTAGTTGTTATTTAGAGACTTAAAATATATTTTTTTTCTTTCTGATAAGGGTATCCTAGAAATATAGAGCGGTTTTAGTTCGAATATTGTAGTACCCGTTGATGCTGACCCTTGTCTTCGTGTTCCGACTTTGGTTGTTTCTAATTTCATCTCTTTTAGATCATTTTTAGCATAAGAGTTTTTATACATAGACTGTATTACTTTATCCGATCCTTCATAATTTTTCATAATTTTTACAATCTTTATGTCTGACAGTTTCACCTTTTCTCCATATATATTTTTATTAATTCCTTTGTCAGCTGTTACTTATAGTCGAAAAATTCTGTGAGTTGTTCTTTGCCAAGCTCAGAAATTGTGAAGTTCAAACAGTTCAATTTCGAATTTATTACCACTACACATTTACTACTACTATACTAGTTCAATTTCGACTTCTAGTAAAATATAGACACATCGCCTTTACTCCTAAAGGCCATGCAGCTATATTTTACTACGAGTTACTTACTACTCAGACGCTTACTGTTAAGAGTATCATGTCAATATTCATACACAATTGATGCTACTTTGCATAAGTCGTAACTACATTTTAAGGATAGTGTCAGTAGGTATGTCATTCATTATTGTTAACAATACCAGGTTATTTTTACTGACTTAACTTCACTTACGAAATTATGTCATTATGGCATCAAACAACTTATAAACATACCGGTGGTCTAATAGCAACAACGGCCCTAAGCTTAAAGTGTCACCTTTCCTGAGTCAGGAAATGAACTGACCAATCGTCATCCGTTGACATCCCGTTGCGTAAAGGCCACAGAACACAATTACCTAAAGGGTAAAGGCGAAAGTGTCATTCTTCAGGTAAAACTCCTGCGTTCCGCGAGAAAGCACATAACGACACAATGCCATCTAGGGGGTTTTTAGTGAACTATTCAAACCAGTGTCTTCAGCAAACGTAGACCTGAGATTACAGATTAGGTGGCGGTACTTAACTATCTCGATTTTGATGATTTTTGTTTAGTGACGTTAAGGAAATCAAGGTGCGGTATGTCTATGCGTTCTTTGGTCCTATCGTCCTTTTCATGGAAATGGAATCACCGTTCATATTTAATTTTGTATTATTTTATCGTAATTTAACCTCCTCAGACCCGTGTCAACAAAATAACAATGAAAACTGTATAGGTACCGTAGAATGGGGCGACTTTTAACTTATGGGGCGAAATTGATAATTAATATATTTTTTTTATTTAGCTCCATAACTCGCTTTAACCTCGTAAGGCCCCGTGTAGTCAGAGAAATACATAAACAATAGGGAATGGATGAAAATATCAGAAGTGCTTGACATTTTTTCGGTGATAGGAATAACCTTCCTCAACGCGAGAAAAAAGGCATATCAGACATATTCCTTAGCCGCTACGTATGAAAAAAAATCCACCTTGAAAAGCTGTCAATGTCACCACAGTTTTTTTTTAATACGTAGCGGACCAAGGAATATGTCTGTTAAGCCGTACTGAGCCCAGAACGACGAATGGAAAAATATTAAGTATATTTAAAAATTAACTACGGGGCCAAAAAAATTTAAACTTTTTTTCCGCGTTAAGGAAGGTTATTCCTATCACCAAAAAAAATATCAAGCACTTCTGATATTTTCATCCATTCCCTATTGTTATTTTCTAGTTCGGGTCTTACGAGGAGCGAGTTATGGAGCTAAATACAAAAAAAATATTAATTATCAATTTCGCCCCATAATTTGAAAGTCGCCCCATTATACGGTATTGATAGTTTCAAGGTCAGGACTGAAGAGGTTAAAAGTTGTCGCTTTCTTTGATTTTTGCGCAAATCATTACCTACTTACATGCTACGTTATTGTTTTTCTTGAAACACTTGTGTCTATTTTATGCTAAAATTCTCGCGCGCTTCCTTTCGGACTCTACTCTACTACCTTTTTTGTCAATTTGTACTTTATTTTTAATTTTATTGTCAAATTTAAATTCTTTTTTCATGTCATTATTTTTTCATCTTCCTGCCAGACTAGAGATAAGAAACAGGCTGGTAATCAAGAAAAGAAAACGCCGTTAGATAGAAGAAAAACGAAAAATAAAAAAGATGTTGCCATAAGTCCCATGATTTCCCGCGTTCCCGGATTTAGGATAGTAATAAATAAGAGCCATAATTTTTAAGAAATATTAAGTGGGTCTTCTCACTTAATATTTCTTAAAAAAATATGGCTCTTACATAAAGAATGCTACTGTGGTGACTGTGTTCATTTTTTCACCACAACAAAATTCTGTCGCTGTAAATTATTAGACGGCTATAAAAAAATATTTCCACCGTACGTATAGACATTCTAGTTTGCATTAATTCTCAACAAGCTGTTTTTTGTATAGGTCTTAGACATGTCATTACAATGCTATGTATAAAGTTTCTACTGATTCCGCTTCTGCGTTTTTTATCCAGCTTGTAGGGCATTAATGCAAATACAAACCTGCTCGTCATTGCTGTATAGCTATAGTATTGAATGAAGATTAAAATCTTAATCTAATTCTTATATTGTATTAAAATACGGAGGATCCGTATTAATCTTAGTCTAACTAAATATTTATATTTAAGTTAATATGCTATTTTTAAAGCTAAGCAATGAGACGTTTTCAGAAGAACTAAAAAAAATAATATTACGGCTGTCAAACGTCTGTCAAAGGAATGCAATTTTGGACCTCAGCCCAATAGCCATGTGTGATACATCATAAAATAAGTCTTAGCGAGCTGAACAAAAGTTACTATGACGCCAACAGCCAAATGGTTGTCGTTTCGGAGTTATATTTTATTGAAAATGTTAGTTTTTTTTCAATACAATATAACTCCGAAAGGGAAAACATTTGGCTGTTGGCGTCATAGTAACTTTTGTTCAGCTCGCTGAGAACTATTTTATGATGTATCACACATGGCTATTGGGCTGAGGTCCAAAATTGCATTCCTTTGACAGCCGTAATATTTTTTTTTTTTAGGTCTTCTGAAAACGGCTCATTGCAACAATAACAACCACAAGCGATTCTAAAGATGGCTTGTCGAAATTCAACTTCGATCATTAGCATTAACGTGAATTATCAAGTGATTGTGTCGTGGTTATTATTTATTTACACATTGCTTCTGGCCCCACACAAGGATATCTTGTGCCGGGGAACCAGAAACCGCATAAACATGGAAACATCCAAGACCTGGGGTTATTATAGTATGTTTAAAAAATATAGAGGATTACATTTATTTAATAGATTATCATAAGCTGTTATAGGAAACCTGTTATTTTAAAGTACATAATTTGCCCTAACACAGACTAGCAGTTTTGCTTATTAAAATAAGATTCTGCACTGTAAAGACTAAGGTGTTTTAACGATACTTCAAATTATCGAATACATGCATCTTTGGAAATGTATTTTTTTAGTGGACCCAGTAGGTATAGTGGACAAGAGCCCCACCAACAACATTTTATATGGTTGTCTGGAAGAAAATACTTTTAGTTATAAAGCTGCCAACTGTACTGAACAAACTAAACAACTAAAACACAATTACAATTATACTGTACTGTTGTTGTCAAATCTCATGTCTACATACGAGGGGTACACCGAAATGATCGGGAATCGTGTACTTTAGAATGAGTTAGAATAAAACCTTTTTAATTACGTATGTACTGGCCACTTACAGTCATAATGACGGATTTTTCAAGAGCTGATTAAAAAAAAAATTAGTTCTCGAAACTCCGATAGATGGCTCTGATAAAACGTGACTTGAATTTTTTTTTTTCACAATACTCTGTGTTCCGTCTAGACACATTAGTGATGGAACCCATTACAACTTTTTGGAACCGGTATTTTCCAATGAGGGATTTTCTTGTCATTTTTTTTAAACTCTTCCCATCTGGGCGGATAGATGGCGCTGAACTTGGTAAGTTACTGCAAGGAACGGAACGTCACATCATGTTTTGATTCTTTCACTTGGGTGTAAGTTTTAGATCGTAAAAAGAAACGTATTGGTGCCTCTGCCTACCCCCTCGGGGATAACGGGTGTCATCATCATCAACCCATTATGTCCCCACCAAGGGGCATGGGTCTCTTCCCTGAGGAAGGTATAGGTCATACTCCACCACGGGGGCCAAGTCCGGATTGGTAAAGGCTTGCAAGACTAGTGGCTGATCTTACTGTCAGAAGTTTTCAAGCCACCCTAAGGCCTCTGACTTGGCTTAACGACTGCCATCTATCGACGGCAGCCGGCACCAACTGCTTAACGTGCCTTGCGAAGCAAGTATCCGCTCGGAAAAATGCCACTAGCGTTAAGCCGTGTATCCATTACGCGCTCCTGGAGCGCGCGCCATGAATGAGCCGTTTTCAGAAAAAAAAAAAAATATATGGCTGTCAAAGGAATGCAATTTTGGACCTCAGCCCAATAGGCATGTGTGATACGTCATAAAATAGGTCTCAGCGAGCTGAACAAAAGTTACTATGACGCCAACAGCCAAATGTTTGTCCTTTCGGAGTTATATAGTATTGAAAAAAAACTAACATTTTCAACAAAATATAACTCCGAAACGACAAACATTTGGCTGTTGGCGTAGTAGTAACTTTTGTTCAGCTCGCTGAGACCTATTTTATGATGTATCACAAATGGCTATTGGGCTGAGGTCCAAAAATGCATTCCTTTGACAGCCGTATTATTATTTTTTTTAGTTCTTCTGAAAACGGCTCATTACCGCGCCGAGAGAGCGCTCCGCGGAACGCGTTCCAAACATTTGAAGTATATCAACTGCTTAGTTGATATACTTCAACGTTGATATAGCGCCTGGCGCGCGTGCCAACGTTCCAGTGTTCGGCCCTTCATCATGGAAGCCAGTCGTGTTCGAGAAAAAATACAACGACCGTCTCAATAGGCGCGCGCGCCACGATTGATGCGCGCTAAAAAACCGACACCAGTCGGAACGGACCGCTCCGTGTTCGCGTGCTCCAACGAACACATTGGCGCGCGTTCCAAAGTGGTATCCATTTCGCGCGGCTGGAACGCGCGCCAATGTGCGCCCTCTTGGAGCGCGTTATGGATACGCGGCTTTAGTCATCATAGATGGTGACCCATCCATGGACTGAACGCGTGGTATGTTGCTTAACCCTAGTGATCGTTTAAGATCACTCAAGCAGCCCAGGCTATGAGCGATTCATGGGTGTGAGTTTATTTATTTTATATTTTAACGAAACTTATATCAAAAATTAATTGATATCATTCATTGTCACATCACATCTGCCACTTGTCACGTTGGGACCTAATAAACTCTGCAAAACGTGGGCCCAGTTCTAGTGATTGGTGCCTCTGCCTACCCCCTCGGGGATAACGGTGAAGGCATAGGTACATTTTTTTCCTAAGCAAACGAAAGTGTGCCAGTAGTTTTTTTTAAGAGCGTTTTGGCATTGGCACCTAGTGACGTAGTCAGTTCAATGCCATCTACAGAGTTCTTGGAAAGTACGTTTTTTTTTACTAAAAAAAAACCTCTCATTTCTTTTAAAAAAAAAACGTTTTTTTTCAAGGCACTTTGTTATTTTCTTTTCATTAAACAAATCAATCAATCAATCATCAATTAATGAGAAGTCTTGAAAACGCACTGTTAAAAACTTAAAATGAAGTAAGTTTGTAATAAAATCATTATTTTGGTTCAAAACTAAGTCAACGGCATAATATTATGCAATTATGTTGTATGCAAAAAAATGTCATGTTATTATAATCTGCTTAGCCTTAACCCTTAATTTGGCAAGGTCCATTTTCATTGAAATTTTGTAAATGCTGTTGATTTTATTGATCTCAGGGTATAAAAATAGTAGAGAAAAATATTTTAAAAAATCTATATTTGTTACTTTTTGAAATAATTTATGTGAAATATACTGGACATTTTCCACTTTGCGTAGAAGAAAGCATCAGTTTGAACGTGCAGTATAGTGGACATTTCCTAAAATGTGTACTTGAAGTTGTTCTATTTTACTTAGGGGTGACTTTTTTAATTTATTAAATAAATTTGAAAATAGAATAGTTTTGTATGACGTTACCGGTCAAATGGCCTATTAAAATTAATTACCGAATAAATACAAGGTTATTAATCACGTTATTAGATTTTTAAAATTCAACATAATTATGTATCCATCGATCTATCAATGTAGCTACAATCATATTCTGTAAATATTATGTGTTTTACTATTTTTCGAATCTAACTCACAAGTAAAATCATACAAAAATAAAAATATTAGGCGCAGTTGACACCACAATGACATTTATGTACTTATATAGAAGAGCAAAATTTCAGTCCATTTTCATAGAACATTTTCGTATCAATACACAATAGATTACATTTAGACACTACACAAATGCTTTTTTTTTATTCTGATCATAACTTGAGATATATAATGTCAGAGAAGTCGTGACATGTTGTCAACGAAATATAAATAAATGCCTTCGGATTTGTTGAAATATTTTGGTTCCCAGAGACTCGAAGAGAAATCTGCTGTCTGATAATTCAATACTATTCCCATGAATAAAATAACGACGATGATGTCTTTCAGTTCTTTGTCTGTGACATTTATAGGCTTTCCAGAATTGGTAACCGAGTAAGAGTTTGTGTTCAAAACTCGTCAGCCAAAAGTACTATAATATTGCACAGAAATTGCATACAATGAAATTGCACCAAACTGAAATTGTGTTCAATTTGTGTGCAATATTTCATCATAAATCAAGGCTTTTTTATTAGAAAGATCATCATCATGATGACTTTATGGAGGGAGATTCAGATAATTTATGAACTACCCTCTATTATCAATCTGCATATCTGTGTCACCAAAATCCAATAGGGTATCTTTCGCTGGAACCAGTTGCATTAAGTGTTTTGACTCTGGAGAACCTTTGGAATTACTGAAATTTAATTTAACAATTGCAGGTCAATTGATAAAAACATCTATAGGTACAATCAACCTACTATGAATAAAACTAAAAAAAAAAGAATAAACCTTAAATTGTTACAGAAATTAACATCAATTACAGAATTACAAAATAATTACATAGTTTCACAAATAAAACGTTATTTTTGTCTTGATTTGAGAAAACATCACTAGTCACAAATGTAAGAAATAATGGGAAATGGGAAGAATACGGAACGTTGCGATAGAACATAACATCTATTTGTAGTTATAAATGGGAAGAATACTGGACATTAAACTTTACCTTACTTTAACTTTACTTTTTACTTTTACTATACCTTCCTCAGGGAAGAGACCCGTGCCCCTCGGTGGGGACATGATGGGTTGATGATGAAACTTTTTACAAATATTGCACCATCCATTTTAAACAAATCGATCAATTGGCATTTCCTCTAAAGGATCAATTTCATACATTTGTTATAAATACCTTTCATTAATAATAAGTAGTTGTTGTCTAACAAAAAAAAAAAAAAAAGCATTTACCGTGAAGCTGCGCGAAGCGATTTCACTCCTCAGTATTGCGGTGGTCCCTGATGATTTATCAAATAAGCAGACTGTCTTGCTGTATTTTTTTTATGATAATAGATTTTTTCAAAAGTGTAAGTTTTTTTGTTAATGCTCCAGATTTTTTTGAAATACTATGTCCTGTATTCTTCACGGAATCAAATTAAGGGTTAAAAACCTGTCAGGAGAGGTTAACAAAACATAAACAGAATTAATAAAGCTTTTAAATACCTGTCTGAGCTGGAAATGTTTCAGTTAAAAAAAAAACGTGAATTAGTTTTGTTTCCCATATGCACCCTATAAATGAGACTATAAAAAAAAATCAATTACTTTAAAAAAACGGTATTCGTAGAACCGGTTCACATCACTAAGACCATCACGTTCCGTAATGCGATGGAATCGATTACAGCGCGAATCCAACCAAATTTAGTAGTCCCAAAGTATTTCGCACGAAGTAGGGTTTTTGTACCTACTGCACTTATATGGATTCGCGCTTTTATCGATTTCATTGCATTTCGATATACACCCAGTGACGTACAAACACAGATCAATGAAGGGCTCTCAGCGGTATTAAAAAAAAACTACGTTTGTAAATACCACCGCCATCTAGTAACGAGATTGGAACCATTTTTTAGGAGCTGTCAGAAAATCCCTCATTTAAAAAAAAGAATTGTTTTTTTTTAAATGCTGTTTAAAATTGAGAAGTCGTTAAGCAAAATGGAGCTCACGCGTGAAAATTTCCGTGTCATAATTTATCTCAAGATGAATGTTTCAGAGAGCTCTATTTATGATATTGAAGCACTTAGTCAAACAACATTATATCGTTGGTATTCGGAGTTCCGAAGAGGTCGTGCTTCTGTCACTACGGTAACTTCTTTAAGTCGACCAAAAACAGCTGTATGTAACACCTGAAAACATCGCGGCTGTGCGAAAAATAATCGAAGATGACCGACATGTAACATACGAGCAGATCCGGACAATCATAGGCATTGGAATGACTGCAATCCAAACCATTTTCATAGTGAGTTGGGTGTGAGAAAACTTTTTTCCCGATGGGTACCTCATAATTTGTCAGAAGAGCAAAAGGCGGTTCGTGTAGGTTGGTGCCGGTGTACCCGGAAACGCTTCATCGGAGGGAAGTCAAAACCCGTGTATAATATCGTCTCAGGTGACGAATCATGGATTTATTTTTATGAACCCGAAAGAAAACATCAATCGGCAGTTTGGGTCTTTCAAGACGAGGTTAAGCCAACGAAAGTCGTGCGCTCCCGCAGCGTTTCTAAAAAAATGGTCGCTTCGTTTGTTTCAAAAACAGGACATGTTGCCACAATTCCATTACAGGAACGTAGAACAGTTACCGCTGATTGGTACACTTCGGTTTGTCTACCAGAAATGATAGCTGAACTCCGTAGAGGTAACCCGACACGTCGCGTCATCTACATCACGATAACGCGAGCTCCCATACCGCCTGTCGAACAAAAGATTTTTTGGACCAGGAAAACATAGAGTTGATGACTCATCCACCGTACAGTCCTGACCTGAGCCCTAACGATTTTTTCACATTCCCCAGAATGAAATATTTATTGCATTGACAGCGGTTTGAAGACCCAGAAGCGGCAGTAGAAGCTTCCAATCAGCCATTTTGGCAACGTCTGCTTCAGACTGGAATTACTGTTTTAATAACTGGTTCGAAATAATTCAAAAGTGCATTAACTGCAACGGAGAATACTTCGAAAAGCAATAAAAATAAATTTAGATATTTCCTGTGTGTAGCTTTTTCTATTGTCGATCATTTCGGTGTGCCCCTCGTACAATAAAGAATATTCTATCTGTCCATGACACAATTTTTTTTTTATAATAGACAAATTCTTTAATATTTAATATTTTTAATGATATAGAAATCATTTTTAACACGACTTTTAAAAAACACGACTCATCGCAAACACTTCTCAGAGACAGTTTAAAAATAATCTCTAGATTACGGCTTTCTTTTTATCGATATTCATATTTATACCATTTAAACTGCTTCTGAGGAGTGTTTTAAGGAATCGTGCTGTAAATAAAACTGCGTTAAATTTTATCGGTGTTACTTATAAAAACACGATTCAGTTTGAATAATCGGTGTTTACATTTTTCTCTTTACCGTAGACTATTTGAACGGTCTCTGAGGGGTGTTTTAGGGAGTTGTGGTTTTATAAATAAATAATACAACAGAGTATAATATGATTTTCGGCAAAATGGTTTTCATTATATGGCAACATTTTCCAGCACATTGTCTTTCGTTTGCCCAAAGGACTAGTATCCAGGCCAAAACCTTCTTATAAAAAAAAAGTCTTTCGTTTTTCTTTTTTTCTCCTGTCACTAAGTCACTTTGACGTTTGACGTTTGGCGTAGAGTAGGTACACAACACAGACCTAAGTAGGTAATCGTGTAGCCGCCACAGAGAATATAATCACTGCGTTTTCGTGTAGCCTAACACCTAACAAAATATCACGTTTTCCAAAGATTTTCTCTGAAAGGGAGCCTTAATAATGGTGAATGTGCCGGAAACTGCTGCCTTAGATGTTGGAAAAGTGTTGAACGACCCTTCAAGACCCATGAAGGAGCGTTTTAGGGCTTTGTTTACGCTTAGAAACCTGGGCGGCGAGGCGGCGATCAAATGCATCAGCGAATGCTTTACAGACGAATCTGTTCTGCTCAAACACGAGCTAGCCTACTGTTTGGGTCAAATGCAGGACCCAAGAGCCATTCCGAAGTTGCGTAGTGTGTTAGAAGACAAACGACAAGATCCAATTGTTCGCCATGAAGCAGGTTAGTTTGGTTCCTTATCAAAGAGTTTTTTGCACGTACGCGATAATGTTGATAGTAAATGATATGGTTGGTGGGTAAAGTTATGCAGTCTTCCTGCATAGACTGCTAAAACATGTGGACTTAGCCTTTATGGCTTACAACTATAAAAATAACTTTCAAAACAAAAAAAATGTATATAAATTCCAGGCGAAGCTCTAGGAGCCATTGGTGACCCAAACCTTCGAGAACTCCTCGAGAAATACCAGCATGATCCTGCAGTGGAAGTAGCAGAGACCTGCCAGATAGCCCTACAGCGACTCAACTGGGTTGCCGATGATGCTGCAGAGAAAGAAAGCTTATCTAAGAGTCTCTACAACTCTGTGGACCCAGCTCCTCCAAGTGCAGATACAAATGTTGACAAATTGACTAAAGTGTTGATGGATGAACAGAAACCTCTGTTTGAGAGATACAGAGCAATGTTCAGTTTGAGAAATATAGGCACCACTGAGAGTATTAATGCTTTAGGACAAGGTGAGAAATGATTTGTTTTATATTTTAACCTCTAAATATGTAGATTGTGTCGTGCAGAGTGTGTGTAGCGGCACGATGGTGTATCAGGATCATTAGTTGGTATGCAGTGCTAAGCTGTGGTAGCTCAGTGGGTTGGACAACGGACTCTGAAGCGCAAGACCCTGTCTCGATTCCCAGTGGGAGCATGTGAACTTTATTTTCTAAGATACATACATTTGTGAAGTTTTAGTAGCAATACCATTCGCTAACGGTGAAGGAAAACATCATAAGGAAACTCATGCATACCTAAAATAGTACATTGTTCACCGAGAGGAGAAAGTGACCGATTACCGTCGAGGGTGTCGTTTGAAGCCCGAGCTGTAGGCGAGGGCTTTAAAACACCTGAGATCGGGAATCGCAGTTTCTCTCGAGTGATACATAGTGCTTTATACTACACCTACAAGGAAAATAAAAAACGAAATCTTTACTAATTGAAATTTATATTGAAATTGTTGCAGTTAGTGAAGCGTCTGCAATTTTCACATGTTCTTTTTTCAAATTGTTTATCCTGCCGCCGCAGGGTCGCACTGCCAGCCCGACACCATCCAACACACAGCTAGTGGCCAGTGTCATTTTGCGAACTTGGAGATAAAAACTCACTGTAAAAACTTTTTGGCTTTTGATATTTAGGTTACCGGCGCATAGTCTTACCCAAAATTAAAAAAGAAAAACCACGTAAGAAATGGATTTTCATACACTTTTCTCTCCCGCTCAGATGCGTTTTCTCCCCGCATATTTGTTCGATATGCAATGACGTACTTTCTACCGTAAATTTGATAAAGTATCAAGGTACTTTCCAAGCAGGTGTAGTATAAACATGCATACCTTTGCGCTTGCTACATACAATGGCCCCATTATGAGGTTATTTGAGAAAATATCAGGTCTAACAAGAATAGAGATATTGCAAAAAAAAATTGTAAGCAGAAACATACTCTTGTTATTACAATTTTCTGGCTCTTTTTTTAGTGGCGATCATTCTTAGTTTTTTTAGTTAAGACCTGCCTTAAATTAGTGTTGTGTATTGGACTTGGGTAGTTTGTAATAATTAAATATAAGTGACAACCAAGGGTAGTTGCAACTACAGTCTGGTGACATCAAGCTCCAAGAGACATGCAATTCATCAAAACTGAGTCAATTTAGTGAGTATATAATAGTGGCGACGAGAGAAAACATTTGGATTGTGTAGTGCAGTGTATAAAAACAAAATTTTGAACTAAAAACAAATAAAAATGAGTATAAAGTTTGGTGAGTTTGACATAGCACATGGTTGCTGGAAGAGCTACAAAGAGAGGTTTTCCTATGGCTTGGAGGCTAATGGAATTGCAGAAGATACATTAAAAAAGCTAATTTACTAGCTGTTTGCGGCCCGGACTTGTATGATCTGATTGTTTCATTGATTGCCCCGTTAGAGGTTAGTGAGGTTAGTTTCGCTCTCATAACATTAAAGTTAGACAAACATTTCAACCCGAAACCTAATGAAATTGTACAATCATACAAATTTCACATGAGGAATCAAGAAGAGGGGGATATGATGAGGGATTACATTGCACAACTACGGAAATTAAGCATAACATGCTATTTCTCAGATTTAGATCGGACACTACGAGATCGTTTGGTATGTAGTATTTTAGACAAAGAAATACAAAAGAAGTTACTACAACAGGGCAGTTTGACATTTGAACAAGCTTGTGGAATAGCTGTATCACATGAGACTGCCAATGTTGATGTTAGTATTTTGACTAATTGCCCGAATAGACCACTTGCAGATATAGAAGAACCGATGGAGGTCAACAAAATCTTTAGTAACAAACAAAAGTCACTTAAGCAACCGGATAGAGGTGGTTGTTTCCGCTGTGGTAATAAGCATAGTGGCAATTGTAGGTTCCGGTGGAGCAAGTGTAATGGTTGCGGCAAGATTGGTCATATAGAAGCAGTCTGCATGAGTAAGCCTCAGCGCTTCGAGCATAGTAATAAAAACATTTCCAGTTGCAATGGCTTGTATGAACAATGTAACAATATCAGACAGGAAAGAGTGCCAGCTTTTATAGTTAAGGTGCATCTGAACAAGGAACAAGTGGAAATGGAGGTAGATTCAGGTTGTGCATATACATTGATAAGTGAAAGGACAGCCAGACTCATATCGAATGGAGAACTGCCAAAGCTTAAGGCAGTAGATATAGCACTGACAACATGGACGGACAATAAGCTGAAGTTGCTAGGTAAAGCTATGGTCCAAGTGCGGTATAAGAATATTGATAAAAAAATGATAATATTTGTTGCTGAAGGAAATGGTCCAAGTTTGATAGGTCGCAATTGGTTTAATGAATTAAATATCCAGTTGGAAGGAGTCTACAGCGCAAGGCTAGACTTTTAAGCCAAGTAACTAGATTATTGCAGAAGTATAAAGATTTATTTAAAAGTGGATTAGGCAAATATACGGGTCCAGTTGTGAGTATTGTACCCAGAGAAGGAGCGACACCAAAGTTTTTGAAGAGCAGGCTCATCCCGTTTGCTATAAAAGACCGAGTGAATAAAGAGCTTGATAGACTTGTCAATGATGGTGTACTGGAAACGACACCTCATTCAAAGTGGGCCACACCTATAGTGCCCGTGCTAAAAGAAAATGGAGGTGTGCGTGTGTGTGGGGACTATAGGTCCACGGTCAATGCTGCTACCGATACTGACACATACCCACTACCGACACTAAACGAAGCTTTCGCCGAGTTACAAGGAGGTGTACTATTCACTAAAATTGATTTAGAAAGAGCATATACACAATTGGTCGTCGACGAACCTACTTCTGAATTATTAACTCTCAACACTCCGAAAGGACTTTATAAGATGAAACGCTTAGCGTTTGGTGTCAAAGCATGCCCAGGCATTTTCCAACGTTTGATGTCTTCGCTTATGGCAGGTATTGCTGGTGTCGCCATCCTGTTAGACGACATTTTTGTGAGTGGGAAGAGCGAAGAACAACACAATGAGCGTTTAAACAAAGTGTTAGAGAGGCTACATTCTGCTGGACTTAGAGTCAATAAAGAAAAATGCAAATTTGCTACGAAAAGTGTTGAATTTTTGGGATTTATCATCGACGAATTTGGTATTCATCCGTGTGAAGAGAAAATTCACTCGATTGAAAAAACCCAAGCACCGCGTAACGTCAAAGAACTCCAAGCGTTTTTGGGTCTACTCAACTTCTATGACAGATTTATACCGCACAAAGCTACAGTGGCAGAACCGTTGTACCGGTTATTAGACAAAGGAGTAAGATGGCAGTGGAACAATACACATCAAAAATCATTCGTCCAATTAAGAGAGATGTTGTCGAGCAAAGACACATTAGTACATTATGATGTACAACGAAAATTGATATTGTCATGCGATGCTTCACAGTATGGACTTGGAGCAGTTCTGGAGCATGTCATGGATGATGGCAGCATCAGGCCAGTTATGTTTGCATCACGAACTATGAACAGACATGAACGTAATCATGCGCAAATAGACAAAGAAGCTGCGGCGATAATATTTGGGCTAAAGAAATTCCACCAGTTTATAAGTGGAAGAAAAGTTACAATTAGAACTGACCATAAACCTTTGTTGGGCATATTTGACCCAAAAAAGCCGATACCAAATATAATATCACCAAGAATGCTAAGATGGGCATTGTTACTGAGTTCATATGATTATCAATTGGAATATGTAGAAGGCAAGAAACTAGGAAACGCTGATGCGCTGAGCCGTTGGCCATCAACTGAACAATCGCAAGATGATGACTGCATGGGAGTTTTACTGATCGAAGAAACCCCAGTAGAATTGGATTTCTCGGCTAAAGAAGTTGCTGAGTTAACAAAGAAAGATAATGTACTGAGTAAAGTCTTGTATTGGATTCGCAATGGCTGGCCAGTCAAAGTGGCTGAGGAATATAAGCCGTTTTGGCAAAAACGAGACGAGTTATCGGTATACAAAAATTGCATCCTATGGGGCAGCAGAGTTGTGTTACCTCAAATAATGATACCAGCCGTTTTGGAAGAATTACACAGAAACCATGACGGTATTGTGGTGACTAAAGATTTGGCTCGAAGTTACTTCTGGTGGCCAGCAATTGATAGACAAATCGAAGAAATTATTAAGAAATGCCAGGTCTGCTCAGAAAATCAAAATATGCCAGCAAAAGTAACCCACCAATGGATAAGAACCGATAAGGCGTGGTCAAGAGTGCATATTGATTATGCGGGACCCTTTTAAGGCAAAGTATTTCTTATATTGATAGACTCTTATTCAAAATGGCCTGAAGTTAAAATTATGGCAAATATGGGTAGTGATTTGTTGATTAAAACCCTAAGAGAAGTTTTTGCTGAACAAGGATTGCCTGATACAATTGTTAGTGACAATGGAAGGTGCTTTATTTCCGAAGAATTCAAACAATACTTGGCAGCGAATGGAATTAGGCAAATCTTGGTTCCACCATATCATCCAGCGTCCAATGGACAAGCCGAACGCACAGTGCAAACAGTGAAGAAGAAGTTAAAAAAACTGTCGTCAGAGCCATGGCATATCAGGCTACCGACGATTCTGTACAATTTGCGGACAACTCCTAGCAGTGTTACAGGTTCGACTCCAGCAGAACTTTTAAACAATAGACGATTTAGAACGAAATTCGACCATCTCAATCCTTTTCATACAAAGACATTGAAACTGCAGAGACAGTTGAAAGAAACAAGAGAACAAGTGTACGAGAGTTTGAGATTGGACAAGTAGTATATGTAAGAAACTATTGTGAAAATCCACGGTGGTTAAAAGGTGTCGTAGAAAAAAGAGCTGGAATAAGTAGATATTTAGTTAGATGGAATGGAAGACTACGAACTAGACACATCAATCAGATCCAAAGTGGTGGGGTGGAGGAAGAGATCCGAGCGAAATCTCAGAATAAGAGAGTTGAGCAATGAGACGATGGAATCATGATACCACCACCTCATAAATGGGCAGAGATCATTGGAGTGTCAGGGCCTGAAGATCTGATAATTCATCAGAGTTCTCAAGAGGAATCGTCAGATATCCGAAATAAAAGACAACGGTCCCCTTCCCCGACATCATCACCTCAACAAAATAAGAGAATAGCCTTGAGTGGACCAGACATATATGTACAGAACGATAACGGGGAGATGGAAGATATCTTGGAAAGCGGAATGGAAGAGGCATGGTAAACTATAAGAAGCATGTTAGATTAGGAATTTAGGATATAGTAATGAATGAACATGTAAGCAGTGAATAGTAATGAAGTGAAGTGAATAATAAAAGTGAACAGTGATGTGGACTTAAACAATAGTGTGGACTATCCCGAGGGAAAGGCATGTTGTGTATTGGACTTGGGTAGTTTGTAATAATTAAATATGAGTGACAGCCAAGGGTAGTTGCAACTACAGTCTGGTGACATCAAGCTCCAAGAGACACGCAATTTATCAAAACTGAGTCAATTCAGTGAGTATATAATAATTAGTTTTTAACAAAACAAAAGATAAGAAAAGATAATAATATTCTTTAATGTACATGAGGAAAAAAACAGCATAAATTATAATAAGATCATATTTTTTAAAAATACCCAAAATAATTTTTTATTCCAATTCTACTGTCCTAACAAGGACCCTGACTGCCTAAATCTATTTGGCAAATGTTTGGCAATAGTTACCTATATAACCAACAGTTAATTAGGTTAAGATTCCAATTTAGATTCGCAAGTTTAAGTAGTTGTCAAATAAACAGTTGACAATGACTTCTCATTTCAGGCTTCAAAGCTAGTAGTGCGCTGTTCCGCCACGAGGTGGCCTTTGTCTTTGGTCAGATGCAAGATGCCCGCTCCGTCCCGTTCCTGAAGCACACCCTGGAAGACACGAACGAGCATGAGATGGTCCGTCATGAGGCTGCCGAGGCGCTAGGATCTATCGCTACTGATGAGTGCACAGAGGTTTTGCAGAGGTGCGTTTGAGTATATACTTTTTTTTGTAATGAAAACACAATTTTTACGCAGTATGAGAAATGTATTAAGCACACTCTGTGCAACACAGGTTATTCTAAAATCAACGAACAAAGATGTCTGGGGTTAAACATAGATTAATATTAAATATATTCAGAATATAATTGTGTATATCCATGAGTAATAGTTTTTAAGCTTATAATTTTGTTTATTAAGCTAAAAGCATTTCAAAGGAATAAATGTGGAGTTTCTTTGTCAGCTTCTTCTCCACAAAATCTTTTAATTGTGAAGCTAACAACTTTGACATTCATAAAGTAAACATTTTGTTTTTACTGTGAATAAAATATTTGAATTTGGATTTATGGAAGAAAAAGTAAAAATGTCCTATGTTATTTTTAGCTTAGAGTTTCAGTCAAATACCAGTCACTTTGTGACCATAATATAGATGAGGATTTATGATTTACGATTATGGATCTGATGAGGTCATGAGGCAGATTGCAGGTAAGAGCTGGGTTAGCAGCCCTTTAGTCCATCAATACCCACTTAAATAAATTAGATATATTTTCGTTATCGCTCCCCTCATTTCGTGCATTGGCCATGGAATCCCTTGAAATGGAACTGTAGATTTTCTGAATTTTTTATCAGTTCATCAGTATTTTTTTACTTCTGTGCTATCCCCAACATTATTTTGGGATAACATAAACCAAACCATCCTACACGAAAACTGTTTGAATGCGAGAAATGCACGGTTTAAGTTTAAGTTTAGGTTAGCGTTCAAAAGGCACAAGAATATACGTAATATTAAGTTTTCTGTTTTGTTTCTCCAATTTAATTTAATCTGTAGTTAACGGTAACGGTGGTACAATTATGCAACACTTTAAATAATTAAGTAATTATGTTAAATTGTCATTGTACAACTGCTTGTTTTCCTTAATAAATAAAAATAAAATAAAATGGTGTAATTGACTGGCTTGGATTAACCTTTATGTGTCATTCTTATCAACCAACAACCAATGTAGCTCGAATCTCATAAGGACAGAATTTGTAAGACTGCTGTAGGTATTTCTTATCTGTGCTAATATTTATCCGATCCAATATTTTTTTAACCAGTACCCCGTCTCATGTTTCAGGTACCTATTGGACCCGCGGCCTGTAGTGAGGGAGAGCTGCGAGGTTGCTCTTGATATGTCGGAGTATGAGACTAGCCCTGAGTTCCAGTATGCCAACACTCTGATTACCGTCAAGAGCTAAGCTTGGTGGTTATGAAATCGTACACCTTGGTAGGGGTAAGCTATGAACGCCAACATCCAGTTCAATCAATGATCTAACAGAGTCTTACGTCCGGTTTTTTATATTGACGTTTCTATTATATGACGCCTTGCGTCCATCAAAGCGTTTTTTATTTGTCAAAGTGCCAACTGATAGTACAGCTGTTATAATAGTTAGTGTGTTGCATACATGATACCGGGGACACGTTAGGACGCAATAAATAGAAATGATGTTGCTCCAATATGTTCAAATTGTGTGTCAGTTTGGCTTGAAATGCCACAGATTTCATTCTTTACGATTTTAAGATGATTTAATTTCTAATTGGGCCTGACAATTGTTAACTTTTGTATGACCTATTCAAACCGCAGAGTTATCCGCTACCGACGCCGGTTGCGGATGTTCAAGCTATAACGGTATCCCCTACCGGGGAGGGAAGAAGCATTGTTTCGCCGAACACGCGGTATCGTACTGATATACGTAGCTGATACTAAATACCGCGCGGGATATCGTCGGGTATTACAGCCGCGGCGGTGGCGGATAGCTGCGGTTCGCATACACCCTTAAAGCTTGGCTATGAAAAAAAAAGTCGCATTTTTATTTTTTGTTGGGGTTTGAAATGCCAGAACTCCTTCATGTACTTTTATGGATAATTGTGGATGTTAGTGTCCTTATGGATATTATTTACGGAAGATTACTTATTGTACTACTACATACATAAAGAACCCGAACTCGGCGTGCATGCTTGCAGCGACTAATCAATGTTCGTGAAAAAGAGGACTGTCAGGATATGTGGCTACTCACAAGACTCTGCATACGCTTCCAGGATACAGATTATGTAATCTATGACTACTTACTATCACAATAGTATGTCAGCATTTAAACCTGAGCTTACTCTATAATGGCAATTAACATTCTTCTTCAAAAAAAATTGTATAGTTCGCGGTTTGCGCTTTGCTGTGATGAACAAGTTAAGTATTTTCAGGTTATTGTAAATTATTATATTGTAGGCTAATAAGTCAGACTCGGAGTTCATTGACGCTAAAACGAGAAAGAGACCTATGCCAAGAACCAAGGAGAATTAAGTTCTTTGCAGGCGTCTCCGACTCCGATTCCGATTCCGATCTGGCGCTAGCAGAATTGCTGGCTCCAAAAGTCCCACGTGCTCACAGGGGCAGAGGGTACCACCACAGTGTGGGCCTGTCTCAGGCCCGACGCGATCTTAAGGCGGTAGATCTTTTGGACTCTGAGCAGGACTCCACCCTAACTGACGGGGAACAAGATCCGGATCGTGCCTCTAAAGCCGTTAAAGGCAGGAAGTCGCCAGAGCTCACGATGGAAGCTCTGATCGAGAGGGCGGAAGAGGACGCAGGTCGCCTAGTGTATGTTTCGAACAAATCGAAAAATCTAAAAGGCACCTTCGTTCGAGAAGTCCGGGAAGCATCGAAATCAATTATGCAAACCGTCCGAGCACTGGCCTCTAGGTCTTCAAACGAAGAGGTGAAGAGGCTTCAGGCGGAGAATGAACGCCTGAGAGGTCAGGTTGTCGGCTCTACAAAAGGAGGTGGTAGCGCTGAGACGGGCGTTCACGCAGCAGAATACCCGTCGAAAGAGTCCAGCTACAGTGGACACGGTAAACCCCCAAAGGTCGGACGGTCTCCCTAGGTCGGAGTTTGCGGAGGTCATCGACCGGCTCCAACGGGAGATCACTGACCAATTCGGGCGCATAATAGGGGCCCTGGAGGGTCTCGAGGCGGATGGCCGGCTGCTATCTGCGCAGTCCCACCGACCACCTCTGAAAATGGACGCCAAGGGGAAGGGAACCCACTCCCAAGTGGACGTAGTGGCACCCACTACTCTCGCCCAGCCTGCGAATCTGCCGAAAGAAGCGAAGCAGAAAAAGGTAAAAAAGGCCCCAGTAGCCGCAGCGAACCGGGCTTCGCAGCAATTCGCGGGCACGTCCCACGAGGAGCATCCGGTCGTCCTTGACGAATGGACGAAAGTGGCAAAGAAGCCCAAAAAAGGCAGCACCAGTGCCTGAGGCCGTCAAGGTTAAGCCAAAAAAGCCCGAGGTCCCCAAGCCTCCCAAAACTTTGGCGGTGGTGCTGACCCTCAAGCCGGAGGCCGTGTCGAAGGGCGCCACATTTAGGGACGCCATTGCGAAAGCGAAAGCGTCGGTGAGTCTGGGGGCACTTGGCATTGGTACAGCCAAGTTCAGAACAGGGATAAGGGGAGCGCCCGGATCATTGAGCTCCCCAAGGAAACCACAGCCACCCAGGCTGACACCCTGGCGGACAAGACCGGAAACTGGGAGAGGCCGCCAAAGTCACTCGTCCGATTAAGACGGGCAACATCCGGTAGCGGGGCTCGACGATTCCGCTACGGAAAATGAGATTCGCATGGCCATACCCGAGAAGGTGGGATACTCACCGGAGGCCATCAGGGTGGGCAAAATTGCAATGGGATTCAGGGGAGTGGGCTCGACAATTGTTTCATGCCTCATTGAAACCATCGCCAAACTGGCTGAGGCTGTCAGGATTTGCGTTGGCTGGAACGCTGCCTCCATCCAAATTCTGGAACAACGCCCAATGCGGTGCCAGCGCTGTATGGGTGAATCATCTGCATCAGAATGCTGTGTCCCTCTGCAAAGAACCGCAGCGGTTTGTGTTACCGCTGTGGCCAGGAAGCACACATTGCGTCGGGCTGCACAGCCACACTTAATCCGCTACTTGACTCTTTTTTCAAGTATGTCTTAAATGCTAAATATCTCTTCCATTAGACCAAAAAATATTTTAGTATATTTGTTGAGGACCTAAAAGCAACAAAAACATTATTTTAAAACGTTGCTTTGCTAAACAGCCAAAAACGCGGTCCGCCATTTTTGTCTATGGTTTGAAGTCCTCTACGTTTGTAAACAAAGTCTGACATTCAACATAGGTAGAGTTCGTGCCACGAAAGAAGTATGAGTCACAATAGAACCTACGCACGCACGACTGACAGATGTTTGTTTACAACCAAAGGTGCTTTCAAGATGGCGGATAGTGTTTTCACCGTTCTGATTTAAAAGCGAAAAATATTTTTTTTATTTGAAAATTTTGCAGCCATCCTGCATATTTACTTAGCAAAGTCAGTATATTTCGGATTCTTACGTTAGATACTACAGGAAATATCCATTTATTGCGTCAAATTTGATACGAGGCAAGTAGCGGATTGTGCAGTGTGCGCTGACCGAGGGCTACCTTCGGGCCACCGCATGGATGGCGTAAACTGCAAACTGCTGTCCTATCTTCCCCCTAATTGTGGTGGGGGCAGCCGATGGTCTTGCGGCGATAATGGTGACTGGTATAGCCCCTCCTCTAGTGACGGTGGAGAGAGAAATTGGGTACGTGGCGGCACAATGGGAGGAGTAGTAGTGGTATCCACCTACTTCTCCCCGAACGGCAGGTGGGTAGACTTTGAGAGTCTCCTGGCTGCTGTAGAGAGAATGGTTCGCCGAGCGGCCCCTAGGTCGACCCTCTGAAGTCTAAGCTGAAGAAATGCGCTATTAGAATTTTAAAAAAGTTAAGTTTTTTTTTAGAAAATAGTTAATTTTTAGGCTGTGCTGAATGTTTCGTTTTATAGTGCATTATTTTTTTTTTAAAGAAATATCAAACAGAGTTTGACTTTACCTTACCGGAAGTTCCGATGAACGGAAAAAGTTTGTCAATCGATTCTACGAGCAGACACCTTTTGTGAAAATGTAAAAGATTTATTTTAGAGAAGATATTTGTTTTTTGATGAGATGTCAATATTTTGGCGATATTTTTTGGAAAATATTAAAGTTTCTTTCATTGACATGTGACACGAACGTTAGAAGGTCGAACCAGTCTCACACTTATTGACAAAATTACAACAGTGAATATTGTTAATTAATAACAGTAGCATAATATTTTCTGACCTTATCTTTAAAATGAAGTGTCATTTGTAAATACTCAATATTTATGTGTACGGTCAGCAACAACTGAGTACATTGACGCATAAGGTAAATTGCGCAAGTCTTAGGAAATAAGCGGACGGCGCAGTTCACCTTTGCGATACATTAGGTTTTTAGGTTTAGTTGGAAAATAGCTCGCATATAAGAAACATCAATATTAAACAGTGAAGACGTAAAAGTAACATCTTTGATTGGTCCAACATCCAGTCACATTAACATCAAACATTAACATCAACATTAACTGTGGGAGTTCGTAGTCAATCTAACTGCGGCCCCTACATTTTGGTCCTTCGAGGTTGTATTGTGTAGCTGTTTGATGTTGAGTGCTGTGGGTTGCTGGACAGCGGGTTGGTTCAAAAGTTTGTTGGCATGGTACGCAAATAGCAGCCGTGTGTTGTCGTAGCGTTGTTGTAGCATATTCCAGCATGTTTCGTAATTTTCCGAGCTTATAGCGAGATGCTGGATTAGTCGCTCGGCTTCGCCTCGCAGCTTAGATTTTAGATGCTGCATTTTTTGCGCACTCGAGATGAAAGTATTTCGGTGGACCGTTTCAGTAAATAAGTCCTTGAAAGTGACCCACTGTGCATAGTTACCGCTGAAAATGGGTAATTAAATTTTCGGCGCAGATTGCTCTTGATGGTTATGAGCCCAAATCTTTTTGTTAATTAATGTTTTGGCTGATTCGTACATCTGTTCCAGCCTGTCGTAGTCTTAATCATAGCTGCTCATGTCAGTTATTACATTATCCAGCCTCCAGTAACCTCTGTCGACGATTTCCCAGCGTGCTGAGATGGTTTTTATTTTGTCTTCCAGCTGCCATTTTTCGGTAATGTTTTGGATGTTTAGTTTTTGAATTGCTCGTTCAAATGCCTTTATGTTGGACCGTTGTTCATTAAGTAATTCGGCCGTTCTTGATGAATAGGATTCCATGTCCTGGTCGGAATGTTGCTCTGTTTCTTCTTCGGGCTGTTTGTCGAAAATAAACTTGGATGTTGAGGCTGTCGGTTCCCGCTCCAATGTCCTCGCCAACTCTGATCTTAACTTTGATTCTTCTTCGTGAATACGCTCCTCCAAAGTATGCTTAGACTGAAGGATCATGTGTCTAATTTCAGTGTACAGTCGCCGAAAGTTTTCCATTGCTTGATTTTCGTAGTAGGGGCCAGTTTTGTCAACCATTGAAGCTAGTCGTAAGTCATTTTGCTCGAAAGCCTTCCAATATTTATCCAATAGTTCAAATCGCTCGTCGTGGTACCCAAGGGTCATTTTTCAGGATGCTCCATCTTTCTTAAAGTTGGCTTGAATTTTCTGGATTTTTTTAATGTATTCCGCTTGTTCGTTTAGAATGTCCGTTGATGACGACATGTTGTTTGTTGTTTACTTGTTGAGATGATAAAAGTTGAAACTTGTTATTTGTTATGTTGCACCTGTAGGCCTCCGGTTCTCGTTCCGAATAGCCTGTTCAGGCAATTTGTTTTGTTGTTGTTGTTGTTAATGTTGAAGCACTGGTGATTATGTTCTCACGCAGATAGATGCCTCTGTTGATGTTGTTGTTGTTGTTGGCTGCACTATGGTGGTTCTGTTTCACCACCGGCGCTGATCTTGTTCCGTAGCCCCGCGTATTCACACCCCAATACGTTATTTGCGCCTTCTCAATCCTTCCGACGATTCTCGCTTGTGAGAGGCCGGTCGGACCGATTCGCTAACGTACTTAGGGAAATAAACACACTGAGCAAATCCGGCTCGAAGGACCAAAATGTAGGGGCCGCAGTTAGATTGACTACGAACTCCCACAGTTAATGTTGATGTTAATGTTTGATGTTAATGTGACTGGATGTTGGACCAATCAAAGATGTTACTTTTACGTCTTCACTGTTTAATGTTGATGTTTCTTATATGCGAGCTATTTTCTAACTAAACCTAAAAACCTAATGTATCGCAAAGGTGAACTGCGCCGTCCGCTTATTTCCTAAGACTTGCGCAATTTACCTTATGCGTCGATGTACTCAGTTGTTGCTGACCGCACATTATGACAATACCAATTTCTGATGCCTATTTTTTAACTGAAGCATAATCGTTAGCTCTTTGTTCCACGTTTGACTTTGTTTTTTCTAAAATGTGATTAACTTCCTTATTTTTAAGTCCCTTATTGGGCTTCGAGTTTCAACTTTTGTTCAATGAAATTTTTCTAACATTAAAATACCGAAATTTTACGGAATAGCATAGAGTTTATTTCTATTTATTATATTTATTCGCGCATTATGTGCTCTACCAATGTCGCAACGTTTGGTGCCTAATTCAGCGTCCTATGGACATAGCAAAATGGTCATTTTCATTAATACATTATGGTTTTAACCATTATCGATCTAACAACACGAAGCAAAAAATAAACCGAAAAATGGAAATGTAGAACAAAAAAATTTAAAAGTCGTAGAACAAAACTTGAACAAACCATAACCGACATAAAATAACCTTGTATAAGATTTAATAGCGCGACCGATGAAAACAAAATCTATGTTTCTAAGTTCTCGGTCACGGTTCACGTGGAGCATGCTGTCTCGCTCTCACGTTATAATTTTAGTGATTGTAATAAAGTAATAATAATAAAGAATTATTATTATTATTACATATTATAAAGAATTATTATTATTATTGAAAGTTAATAAAACTTTAAGTGACACATTAAAGTATCTATATTTCTATATCTTGACGATCGTAGAACAGTAGGTACAGTCTGTTAGCTTTTAGAATATACCTCGGGCTTTAGAGTAGGCTTCGGTTTTCGCCGAAGGCACACGAGTGTAATACTACTGTAGTGTGAGTGTAGTAATACCACTACTAAGTGTCATGGTAAGTGTCATATTAGTTCCGATATTTCTATTACACGAATGTATCCGATTCTATCCGATAGTAGCCGAGGTACATTCTAAAAGCTAACGCAATATTTAGCGATACAATTTTCACTGCGGCCCCACACTAGGCTAGCCTATATCGTGGGTACCTTTAGGCGATTCGCACACTGCCCCGCACCACGCTGCATGTTGCGTGTCCCCGCACCTACGCGCGTACTTGCGGGAGTGCAGATCTGCATCATCGTGCGGGTTTTTCACGCACTGACGCGCGTAGTTGCGTTTTATGGATTCACGCGACATTGACTCATTTCATTCAAAGCACACGTCAAGCCCATCCAAAATCACGCACGACACTGCGTGGCTCTGTGTGCCATACCTTGCGTCTCGACCCGCACCCACGCGCGGGATGCATGTTTCTGCGCTTGTAGGCGCGTGATCTGCACGAACGCGCGTGGATGCATTTTCTGTGTGTTGGACTGTGCGTGCTTTCTCTACAAACGGAGATACTTTCAAACAACGTAAGAACACGCACTCACGCGCTACGCTGCGTGATGCGGGGCAGTGTGTTAGTCGCCATAAAATAAGTATCATTTTTGCTTTCGATAAAGGTGGTCTGAGAGGTTCAGGATAATTACTAATGGCGGGGATGAGTATGCGATAGATAAGTAAATAATCATTTATTTATTTTTAATCATTATTTAGGATAACTAACTGTGAAGTTTCATTTATTTATCTATCGCATACTCAACCTTCTCGAAAGCTAACAGTTTGTTAATCTACTGTTAACATTGTGAGTTGTTTTTTTTATGTACTTTTGCCATCTGACAGCTGTTAACAATAGATTTACAGACGGTTAGCGTTCGAGAAGCCGGGGGGTAAGGAAATTAATAATTTTGAAAACATCTTTTCTTTACACGTATAGGACAACAGAAATGTTTTTAAAATTACCGTAAGTTCAAACCCTTATGGTGCGTATGTACAGACTGGTGAAACATAACATGCAATGCAACATTCTGCCTTTCATTCAACTATGAGAATAGCTTTCAAAGTACCTTTCATGATACATTGCGGCAATATGTATGGCAATTTCTTTCATTGCATGATATATTGCATGTTACGCTTCACCAGTCTGTACGCACCATGAGACCCCCAAATGTTAACACAACATAACATTCACATACAGGCACATACATTGGTTCTGGCTCCACACTAAGATACCCTGTGTCGTTGGAACCAGAAACAGCGACGTCACAAACATGTAAACATCCAAGACCTCTCGTTTACTCATATTTTCGGAATACAACATTAATGTTACCTAAGTTGTGCATGCTCCACGTATGAACAGCCTCAAGAGTGGAGTAGACCATAATATAAAGGGTGGTTAAATTTCAAGGGCCGATGTTGATTTTGAATAAAACACAAACTATTTAGGAAATTATTGTAATTATATTTTATTATGATATATTGGTATTACTCAATTATGTATGGAACAAAATATCGGCCAAATGGGCGCCGCGACCACGGCGGCACACCTCCATCCGATGGTCCAAATTTTCGATGACCCTGAGGCATAATGGAGGTTCTATGCCGTTAATGTGCCGAATTATCTCATCCTTTAGCTCTTGAATTGTTGCTGGCTTATCGACGTACACCTTTTCTTTCAAATAAACCCAAAGAAAAAAGTCCAACGGTGTCAAATCACATGATCTTGGCGGCCAATTGACATCGCCATTACGTGAGATAACACGGCCATTGAATTTGTTGCGCAAAAGAGCCATTGTTTCGTTAGCTGTGTGGCAAGTGGCACCGTCCTGCTGAAACCACATACGTCCACATCCATATCTTCCAATTCGGGCCATAAAAAGTTCGTTATCATCTCACGATAGCGAACACCATTCACAGTAACTGCCTGACCGGCCTCATTTTGGAAAAAATACGGCCCGATGATGCCGCCAGCCCATAAACCGCACCAAACAGTGACTCTTTGTGGGTGCATTGGTTTTTCGACAATCACTCTTGGATTCTCATTCGCCCAAATGCGGCAATTCTGTTTATTGACGAATCCACTGAGGTGAAAATGTGCCTCATCACTGAAGATGATTTTCTTCGAAAATTGATCATCCACTGTTGCCATTTCTTGCCACCATTCTGCCCATTCACGACGTTTGGAATGGTCAAGAGGCTTTAGTTCTTGAGCCAATTGCACCTTGTAAGCGTGTAAATGCAAGTCTTTATGCATAATGTTCATCAACGACGAGCGTGAGAGGTGCAATTGTTGGGCACGACGACGAGTTGAGGTGGACGGCTCTTCAGCCACACGATCGCGAACAGCAGCAATATTTTCTGCAGTACGAGCTGTACGAGCATGCACTGGTGTTCTCACATCTTCTACAGACCCGGTTTGCTCGAATTTTTCCACGATTTTTGCGATTGTACGCACATTTTGACGATCAAATTGACCAAAAAAATCACGAAGTGCACGATATGCATTTTGATTTGAACGCCCATTTTCATAATAAGTCTGGATAACTTTAACACGTTGTTGGATTGTGTATCTCTCCATGGTTCAAATTGAGCAAGTCTGAAATAGAGAAATGTCAAATAAAATTCGGAAAAAAACTTGGCGTTTAGGTGTGGTTCACATTCAACATCGGCCCTTACAATTTAACCACCCGTTAATATTAAATCAAACTCCCATGTAATACTCAATAATCGGTGCGGGTTCCTGTACGTTGTTTGCATTCCAGTGGCCTTTTACATAATTCAGAAGATGAGTTTGGTTTGAATAAAGCTTTTGTATTGGCATCGTTTTAGACTACACTGCATTCTTATCACGTTTTAAAAGTGTATTTTATTTGACTTGAATTTATTCCGTTTTTTTGTTATTCTATGTAGAAACAAATTTTCACAATAAACTGTTACTGTTTATTCCATACTGTTTTGTTTATGTTCCAATCCAATAAAAAGTGTGAGCGAATTTTATTGCGTCTTCGATTCGCTATAAAATATCTCATATTATATATTACCTTGGCGGATTTGCGTATTGAAGCATGTTAATAAATAATCTGATAACGCACACATAAAGGGGCTCTGAAATGTTTATACCATAAACCGAAATGCGATGCATGATTTTGCGAGACGACATTTTATATTCACTGTTTTAATTATTAACGTTTTGATGTCCAATGTTGTGAGTACCTATTTATATGTTACTTTTTAAATTTAATTCACACTATTGAAATCGCTCGTAGCCCCGCTGCCTGTGTGATCTTAAACGATCACGAAGGTTAAGTAACATAGGGCGCGTTCAGTCCATGGATGTGTGACCGTCTGTGACTAACGCTAGTGGCATTTTTTCTAGCGGTTCCGTGCTTCGCAAGGCACGTTAAGCAGTTGGTGCCGGCTACCGTCGATAGATGGCAAGCAGATAAGCCTTAGGGCGGCTTGAAAACTTCTGACAGCAAGACCAGCCACTAGTCTTACAAGCCTCCACCAATCCGGACTTGGCCCTGTGGTGGAGTATGGCCTATACCTACCTTCCTCAGGGAAGAGACCCGTGCCCCTCGGTGGGACATAATGGGTTGATGAAGATGATGATTGAAATGTTTTTTTCTCCGGAAGGGAGAGAGCGAGTATGGGCTCAGTCGACGAGGAAACTGGCCCTCGATTCTGCTAGTGCATTATAGTTCAATGACAGATACTAGGTCGGGTCACGTGACATGTTTTTTTTTATACCATTGACGCCTAGCCGATTGGTACGTGTGCGTAGATTAAACGTAGATTAAAAGCGGCAATGAAATGAAATCGCCGCGGTCATGCAGTTGTAATTGTACTACAATGCATTAGCAGAATCTAAGGTGAATCTGATACGCTGAGGGGCCACGCGACGTATCCGCTCGCTGTATCAACTCCCTGACCATACGAAACAAACGAATATACTTAACTTACACTCGAAGTTACACACAAGGGCGTTTTCACTCTACACAAGCCGATATCGGTGGCGGACGGCGATGATACTTTGTGTTTTCACATATTTCCGACGAAATCGTTCCGATACGGCCATTTTAAGAATGCCCGCCGCGGATCAGGTTCTGCGTAAACAATGCCTATTATAATATACGTATAGCACACATTATCATCCGACTCATCCTGCATCATCAACCCATTATGTCCTCACCGAGGAGCACGGGTCTCTTCCCGATAATAATACGTGACGTATATTATTATCGGTTTCAACAGTTCGGCTATTGACAGACAGCCCGTCATTGGTAATTTAACGTTCTTCCCCCACATACTCCACATACAAGACAAGCGATATACTCTCCGAGGAGCGCGCCCAATTCTTCAGCTTCACGAAGGCCCTGGATATCAGTCCCAGCACGCTGGACTTGGTGCGTCGCTTGGAGGCGGCAGTCTGGCAACATGGCGTCGGCGACCGAGCCGTGCGTCGCTACTTTGACTCCTACCAAACGCCCTTCGGCCAGATCAATACCGACGGCTCTGACGAGCTCTAATAAAGTTATTGTTACGTAGTTCAATCGGTGGTACTTTGTTTATAAAGTAGCTGGTTAAGTATTACCGGGAAAAAGCCTGTATTCCCAGTAGTCCCAGTGGAATAGTCCCATGATGGGACTACTGGGTTTTTCCCCAGAGGTTCCATTATCTGGACTGCTGGTCAATTTAATCCCAGAGGTTATCTATACAACATTGAAATATTCCATGTAGGAGCTTATTATTTAAAGAGGGTGTGTCACAATTTTGCAGTTAAAATTGTGACACTTCAGCGTCACAAAGCGCGTGAATTATGCCATCATCGTCATCATCTCTTGAAGAAGGCAAAGTCGACAGCACACCGTTATGTTACTGGCAGTGACTAGTTGGTATAGAAGTAAATACGCTTGATTGTCATAATCAGGGGTCGCAGGTCCGATTCCCACAGGAGGCCACGTATTGTCCTCAGTTTAGGTGTATTCCCTATTTTGTGATGTCCTTGCCTGATTACCACGGAACAGGGAGTCCTAGTTTGGGACTAGAACAAGTCATTAAACGTCTTGTGAGAAAGTTATTACCTATTGTGATGATTACTTTGGAACAAAAATGAAAAGGTAGATGTGCTGTCTACTGTACTGCTAAAACTTCGACGCTGTTAAGCAAAAGGAAAACCAACACCTCGGGTAGGAAAACTTTATCACGGATACGAAGAAACAACCAAGTCGATTGCGCTTTAAATTTTTACAAGGAACCTCTACAAAGGAGAGGAAATACAATGTCTTGACTGAGTTCGCTCTATTTAACGTCTTGTAACTTTGTCGACCGGGTGCTTTTGCAACTTAGTGGCTGGACAACGGGGTGCAACGTGCGATGACCTACCATCGAACTTGGCACGCGTTCCACTAAGTTATACATTCGCAAAGTTCAACGTACCTACCTATTCCAAAGTTCTAAATCACGGAGGTTGGCCAACTCATGGCTAACCTATAGGTTGTTATGTAAATTGTGCTTTGAACCTACAAATTAGTTTAGTAGTTATTGAGAGCCAGATTTCACCATTCCAAGGTAAATATGGCTCAAATATTCCACGCAGCTCGTGAATCGCTCGTAGCCACGGCCACCTGAGTGATCTTAAAAACGATCACGAATGTTAAGCAACATAGGGCGCGTTCAGGGCATGGATCCACCAATCCGTACTTGGCCCCCGTGGTGGAGTATGGCCTATACCTTCCTCAGGGAAGAAACCCGTGCCCCTCGTTGGGGACATAATGGGTTGATGATGATGACTCTTTGGATGCAGTGTCCATAATCTGTGGTTATGTTCCCCTTTTCCACACACTATTTAACCTGCTTTTAGGACTATGTTATGGAATTGTGTTTTTATAATAGTGTTAGTTAGTATAGGTAAATGTGTAGCGTTTGCGAATCCGGTAATAAGTTCTCTAGCTTGGACAAGACAAACTAGAAATATACACCGATGCACAGAAAGCGATGTTTATGGATTGTATCCCACTGCTGGGCAAATGCCTCTCCCTTTTGTTCTCCACTCCTGCCTCTCCGTAACCTACCTCGATTCTGTTAGTGCATAATAGTTCAATTACAGCTACATGGTCGGGGCACCTCACATGTTTTTCCAATTTCATTGACGCCTAGAATTTGACTTTTGTGGATAAAGGGAATAAAATATACATATCACATCAAAAAAAGTTTGCGATCACTTTATCTTTTTTGTTACGGTAGATTATATTAATTTTTATTATGTTTTTTTTAATTTCAAACTGGGTATTTCTATTTAAAGAAAACACACAACAAAGAATTTTTCATGATAAAGTTCAATTTAAAAAATTACCTATATCAGCTTATGCCGAAATCAGAAATCAAAAATTTATTTCAACGTAAAGAATTAACATTCTGCTTGTTGAATGTCAATGTACATACAGGTATGTATAATGTTAGCCGCTGCCTTGGGGCCGTCTGTAGTGAAAAAAAACTCCACTCTGACCATCTTTTCTCAAATCACCTTAAAGCTAATACAAATCAAACTTACAATATAATATCTTGGATGTGTTGAAGACTAGACACATTTATCCTCTGATTAAATTTGATATTAAACTACTATTTAATGCCATACGTCCTTGTCTTCTAAATAATCGTTGATTTTATAATAAGCTTTTTTGCAAAGAGTGTGCTTAACACAATTCTTAAATCGCGTTGGAGGTAACTCTAATATATCTTGGGGTATCTTGTTGTAGAACCTTATCAGCGTTGCCAGACTGTGCTGCCAGAATTACCGTAAAATGCACCCCAAAATTACCGTACAATTACCGTACACCATGGTTAAAATCGTACACACTGATTTTATGATATAAAAATGAGATAATCACTTATTTTCTATTAAACAGAACACTAGTCTTAAATTAGGTACTTAATAAGTTTTATTTCATAAATAATAATGTAGTTTCATCCGGTAAAAGTAACTCAAAACTTTTTGCCCCTGAAAGTGAAACTGCTTGACCAGTAGTTGGTTTAATGCCTCAATTTGATGATTCAGAGATATTTCTTACCCAAGAAAAAGCAGATTTTGTCGTTATATTCACACAAATTAAACAAACAAACGCAATGTGTCGATCGGCTTAGCGAAAGACAATTTTCATTTCAGTTGTAGTTTCGGATTCGGATCGTTGGTATTCGTACAATCATTCATGAATGAAGAAAGAAAATAGCGAAATATAGACTGAGATTAGGCGCTAATTTCAAATTACCGTAGGTACAATTTGTCGAATTTAGGCAATGTTCTTAGAATTACCGTACGTTTTTGGTACCACGATAGATTACCGTACACGGCTTGAAAATACCGTACAAATACGGTAATTACCGTACGTCTGGCAACGCTGAACCTTATACAGTGCCCCATAAAGGAAGTATTAACTTTTGCAAGTCTAAATCGTGGAAATGACAATTTAAGTTTATTCCTAGTATCAACGTTATGATGGCTACCAAGTGTTTCGAAGTCTGTAATATTTTTCCTAATGTACATAATATTTTCATATATATATTGGCTTGCAACTGTTAAGATGTTAGTTTCTTTGAAAAAGTCTCTTAGCGAGTCCCTACTACCTAGCTTGTAAATAAATCGGATCGCTCTCTTCTGCAAGATGAAGATAGTCTCAATGTCTGCTGCCCGGCCCCACAGTAGTATACCATAGGACATAATACTATGGAAGTAACGTTTTGTCTTTTTTGAATTTAACAATAGATTATTTGCATTAAACCAATCTAGAACGTGCGAGAGAGCACTATTTGCTTCGTCAAGATTATTTTCCTGTCTCCTTATTTTAAAAATAAGTGACGTGTCATCAGCAAATAGCACTATCTCGCACATTTTTTGTACCATAAACGGTAAATCATTTACATAGACCAGGAAAAGGAACGGCCCTAGGATAGATCCTGTGGGACTCCCATTTTTACAAGTGAACCCGACGATTTAATACGATTTATGTTTGCTTTTTGAACCCTACCTTCTAAATACGATTTTAAAAGATCTAATCCTGCATTTTTTATTCCGTAATGTTTTAACTTTGAGAGTAGTGTTTTGTTGTCTACACAATCGAATGCCTTTGACAAATCACAAAATATTCCTACAACATCCCTATGATCCTCCCACGCACTGAAAATATGGTAAAAGTTTGCAAGTAATCGCAAACTTTTTTAGATGTATGTACTTATACTTGCTGACCTGGCAAACGTTGTTTTGCCATATTAAAATTAGGTAGCCCACAACCTATTCTTAGACATACCAAATAAACACCAAAAAATCATAACAATGCATGTATCAGTTTCGGAGGGATTCGACGATAAAGACTCTAACATCAGATTTGTATATGTATATTATACATAAAATATTGTTCTATACGAGACCGAATCAGAAATGATGAGGTCCGTAGACGAACGAAAGTCGACGTCATAGCCCAGCGAATTAGTCAGTTGGGGGGAGGGGGGCACATAGCACGCAGAACTGATGGCCGATGGGGCCGGTAAGTGAGACCACATATCTGCAAGCGCAACGTCGGACGACCAGCCACAATATGGACAGACGATCTCATCCAAGTGGCAGGAAGACTCTAGTTGCAAGCCGCTTCCAACCGGTCTTTTTGGAAATCCATGGAGGAGGCCTATGTCCAGCAGTGGACTTCTTGTGGCTGAATGATGATTTTAACCATGCATATTATTATGGTTCGAGTGTGTCATGCTCGGCACTGAACGGATCACAAAATCAAAGCTTAGGTATATACTTTCTACGTAACATTCATTGTCTCGGACGTTTGACAAAACATAAAAATATCTAAGCACGAAAATGTCAAAAATACCATTAGGTACCTTTAAATTTGTCATGAAGTAAGTAAAGAAATATTGCTGACGGATATAAATTCATGTCATAAGACTTGGATGTACAGGACCGTGGCTAAAGGTGGGCGGGGCACCATTCAAATCGCAGCAGCCCGGCGCCCTACTTACCCCTTCAAGTAAATTAGTTCTGTCATCAATTTACCTTTCCGTCCGACTCACGGTGAGTTAGCAGAGCGCGGCCCGCGATCGTTTATGCGCGACGCTGCAGCATTTTCCGGTGACGTCGAAGTTTTGTCTCCAACTCAGTCGCGCGCTGAAAATTGCCACTTTTGCCACTCCGCCGCTAAAGGTCGGTGGAAGATTAGTGTTGCGGTAAAATATTTCGCCATTATGCTAATGCGGAGTGTCCGCAGCTTTTTGCTGTCTACAGGTGAACTGTGGAATGCAAATCGCTTCCATCAAGCTCGGTCTCGGGGTTCTGTTTGCTTGCTCTAAGTTGGAGTTTGCTAACTTGATAGAGTTTTCGCTGGATTGTTTGTTCAATGGATTGAAGGTACCTACCCTCTGTCTACAATTCTACATCTACGTAACTAGGAAGGTGCAGTCGACAGCATAAATACAGAGTATTACAAAATCATCATAAACCTAAAAAAAAAACATCGGAGCAACTTACAATGTGAAAGTTCCCCACAGATAATGAAATGAAATGAAAAATCTTTATTGTGAAACGGTTACAAAACATCGTTTCTGGCATCCAACCTAGGGTTCCCTGTGCTATGGGTAGTCAGGCTACTTCCAAAATACATAACAGATTAGGTAGATTAGAACTCTTTATTGTACACACCAAAAAAACAAACAAATACAATGTGTCATGAGCCTTATATATCTAAGTTTTGCCGTATACAATTGGCGGTCTTATCGCTAAAAGCGATCTCTTGCAGACAATCTTGGGATGGATAGAAAAAATGTAGAGAGAGGGTAGAACATATTATATGAGGAACAAAATAATATAATATGTTCTACAAAAAGAACTAATAACTGAACGTGGGTGTACATAAGTAGGTAGGTATAAGTTTTTAAGACTACAGAAAACAACACAAATAGTAATGCCAGCTTATTAACGCAGAAACACGAGTATTAAATTTATAGTAGAGCCTGGTTCGAATTCCGGTTGGGGGGGAAAACATACTCCAGGTTTTGGATGTTTACATGTTTGTGATATCGCTGTTACCCACGACGAAGCAGGGTATCCTAGTGTGGAGCCAGAAGCAATGTATGTGCCTGTATATAAATGTTAATTTCGTTTTTTGGTGTGAACAAAAAACAGTTCTAATCTAATGGTCAGGTAGGTAGTAAAAAATCACTACTGAGCGATTCTATCTATCCCGTGCTTCTCGGTGGGGACATAACTGGGTTGATGATGATGATTCGTATTGACGAGTAGAATTTCATTTTCAGTCGTATATTGTAATTTTGTTATATCCTGTATAGTAGCACCTACACAGGCGGCGATTTGCCAGCCGGCAGGAAGAGTACTTAAATTAAACAAACTTGATGTAGCTACATAAGTGATTACTCGGCGAACTTCTTGCGATGACGTGGCTATATTAAGCCGGTGTCTGACTTGGCTACTCGTATTTGCCTATAGGTATTGGGCAAACTACTATGCCGGAGGTAGTGGGTTCGATTGTGTGTGTGTGTGTGTGAGAGTCTGTGTGTGTGTGTGTGTGTGTGTGTGTGTGTGTGTGTGTGTGTGTGTGTGTGTGTGTGTGTGTGTGTGTGTGTGTGTGTGTGTGTGTGTGTGTGTATGTATGTGTGTCTGTGTGTGTGTACACACACGACACACAATCACACACGTGGTTGTCTGTTCGGGTTAGGGGCTCACTCGCCATTTTCCCTAATTCGTCAATTTCACTAATTGGTCACTTTCCCGGTTCGTCAATTTCTTAAAAATCATTAACTCGTCAATATCCCTAACTCGTCACTTTACCTGATTCGTCAATGCACAGTCTATTCACTGCGCACATGCGCTAAGTCTGTGGCGTTACTGGCGTTAATGGTAAAAAAAAACCACTGTTAGTGGAGTTTTGACTGTGTATAAGGAATCGCTCGCAGCCTGGGCTGCCTGAGTGATCTTGGACGATCACTAAGGTTAAGCAACATACGGCGCGTTCAGTCTATGGAAGGGTCACCGTCTATGACTAACGCTAGTGGCATTTTTTCCGAGCGATTCCGTGCTTCGCAAGGTACGTTAAGCAGTTGGTGCCGGCTGCCGTCGATAGATGGCAGTCGTTAAGCCAAGTCAGAGGCCTTTAGGGGCGGCTTGAAAACTTCTGACAGTAAGACCAGCCACTAGTCTTACAAGCCTCCACCAATCCGGACTTGGCCCCCGTGGTGGAGTATGGCCTATACCTTCCTCAGGGAAGAGACCCGTGCCCCTCGGTGGGGACATAATGGGTTGATGATGATAAGGAATGCAGTCTCCTATGATTCGATCTGATTTCCAGCAAATCATCATCATCATCATCAACCCATTATGTCCCCACTGAGGGGCACGGGTCTCTTCCCTGAGATCTTCACCGGATTGGTGGAGGCTTGTAAAATTAGGTAGTGGCTGGTCTCACCGTCAGAAGTTTTCAAGCCGTCCTAAGGCCTCTGAGTTGGCCTAACGACTGCCATCTATCGACGGCAGCCGGCACCAACTGCTTAACGAACCTTGTGAAGCACGGAACTGGTCAACGGTCACCCACCCATGCATTGAACGCGCCCTATGTTGCTTAACATTCGTGATCGTTTAATATTTTTTTTGTATTTGTATTTGTTTAAGATCACTCAGGCAGCCGGGGCTACTAGCGATTCTAGATACCTATCACAACCCTATTTGTTCGTTTGATCGTCCTTTGTAGCATACTCTAGGCATCTGGGAGGTAGGTTTACCTGCCTACGTTGTTGATACCTTGATCACGTCGAACGTAACTCGTGTGATCAGCGAAGTGATGCATATCGCCCGCGGCACTATGCACCGCGCTATGTAACTATTAGGTAGTTCAGTCGGGCCCTATTTCACAAAACGATTAACTTTTTACTATGGAAATATCGAAGCGTATCCGTCTAGGACGTCTTACCGGCCCGGCCTTCCTCAGACATCGATAAAATATTTCAAACTGGTTATATCCAATACGATTTCTAATAAATTAGTCCCTCGGCACAGAGCCTTAATTCATAAAAACTAAAGTTGTTTAGGTCTACTAAGACAATTTGATGGAAATCGCATCGTCGATTAATGGTGACTCTCCCCAGTAGAGCCACCTTCATGAAAAATATTTGTAGTTTTATGAAACGCGGCATTAAAAATCAGCGTCAAATGCTGTATTACTAAACTTAGATAGAGTTATTTATTTACGGCCACTGTGCCATATTTGTAACCTTACATTGTAAAAAATGTAAAAAAATGTATGTATTCTTACTTTAACTATCTGTGGGAGTCACACCTCAGATTATTCTTAAACGTTTATGAATAGTTTGAAACGTCAAAAATATATTCATTGGTACTGCCGGGATTTGAATCCACGACGACGCTGGAATGTGACGCCAGTGTTATACCATTGCGCTACTATTGCAAACATAAACTTATCTGGTCTCTTATGGTGGTGGTCCTTGTATGGTGTGCAGTCATCATCAGCAACCCATTATGTCCGCCACCGAAGGGCACGGGTCTCTTCCCTGAGGAAGGTTTAGGCCATACTCCATCACGGGGGCCTAGCCGGATTGGTGGAGGCTTGTAAGACTAGTGGCTGGTCTTACTGTCAGAAGTTTTCATGGTGTGCAGTAAAGAGTATTAATCTAATCTACTCCTTAAATATTCCAATCTAGCTTGCGTGCATGCAACGACGAATGAATGTCGATGAAGCAATAAATTGATCTGCCAGTATCGTAACGATTAATTGTGAAACTAACAACATTGACGTTCATAAAGTAAATATTGTATTTGCAATATTAATAAAAATATTTGAATTGAATTGAAAAAGTGGCAGTCCCTGGTCTCTATCAACCGCTCTGGTATACAGGCGTGACCTTATGTATGTATGTTATCCTTAAGTTTATTTTATCGTTAGCTGTGAAAACAAAACGGAACGCAAGCGAAAGTCAGATCAATAGGTATAATAAGTTTGGTGGCGGGGAGGGGTCAAACCCCTGTGATCCGCGAATATAGACATATTAAGATTACCGCCGCGTAAAATAATAAATAAATAAAATAAGTAAGTAAGCGCGTAGGTAAAATATTGCGAAAGTCGCTCATGAGTGCGCATACTTACAATATAATTAATTTGACTTACAATACGGAATCACGTACCTATTTGAATTTTTGTCTGAAGAGTCCGATCAGGTTTCGTTTTTATTCTCAGATCTTAATTCATTATTCACCCATTATGTCCCCACCGAGGGGCACGGGTCTCTTCCCTGAAGAAGGTATTAGCCATACTCCACTACGGGCGCCAAGTCCGGATTGGTTTTCTTAATTAACTGTGGCTAATCATGCCAAGCAGAGACGGAGATCGCGTCGTCGGCGTTGTGTAGTGCCATTAACACTACCATTGAATTTTACTTAAAATTCAACTTATTATAGCATACCAAAGTTTTAGATTCAAATATGATATTGTCGACCTTGTGAAAACCGCTTTCATCTCAATACTATGTAGACGGCTCGCAACTTTACAAAACAAAACCTAAACTGAATAAGTAACTTGAACGCTTGCTTGTCTGCTCTGGGGAGCTAAAAGTGTTAAACAGGAAGTAAAATACGCGATGCAGAACATCTCCATGGTCTGGTTACAAAACGGAATGAAACAGAGGGCTCCTGGGATGTGGCGAAATCGGCTACCAAATAAGCTTACTTAAAGGTTCTCGTTCTTTATTTGAATTGAAAGAATTTAGTTTTTTTTCTCTTTCAGTCTTTTGACCAAAGATTCAGTCAAGTACGATCCTTTTTAGAGTAGTGTAACAACGAGTAAAAGAAATTACCTACTCGTATAATTTTACTCTTCGTAAGAATGAGAGAGTTTCAGACCCACCTTTTCACAAAATCCCAAAGATGGCGCTGTCCATGGACTTATTCTTCGCTGTGTTGCTTGCCACAAAAAAAAAACTAATGTGTCATGTAACTAAATTCATTGTCATTCTCTCTCTCTAGTCTATTTCTCTGGAATATTCTGAGGGAATATTTCGTGTTCGTTCTTCGCATTTTGGCTTTTTAAAAGTAGCTCTCGACTGTAACCTGGCATCGACTTCTTGGACACCGATATCTACTACATTTGAAGACTTGGCTACGACTGGACTCCGATATCTACTGTAATGTCAATTTAATCGGTGTCCTTAAAATGTAATGAACATATTGAAGGATATTTTACTTTTAGTACCCGCCCTTCTAACTTCATAGCTTTCATCCAGAGAAGATTTACGTTTCGTATCTTTTGGTAATAAATGGCGTCCAACATTTTTGCACCCTGGCACAACACAAACACCACCCATTTCTCGATAATTTAGTAAAAACTTCGTAACGCGTTTATATCAGAGTCCAGTTGCCCGGAAGTCGTCGTATTTTGTATTTGATATTTTCTTTTTTTCATTCAAACAGTGACAATAACAAACAACCACAGAACACTATCGATCGACGGCGACACATCAGTTTGTCACAGATTAAAGCTTGATGTAGTCTATGTGAAGCCCCACACAGTTTTTTTAAGTCGATAGACAGCGCCATCTTTGGGATTTTGTGGGAAGGTGGCTTTGAAACTCTTCCATTCTCGTGCTGGTTGCTGTTTAGAAAAAATATTCGATTTTTTGTCTTTAGACATAATAAAACCATCGAAAAAAGGTGATACAGGAAAACCTGATGTGTCAAACTATCCTTTAGGGAAACCTTATCTATACAACTCAGTTTTCTGAGTACACGTGAGTTCTTTTTTTCGAATTGCCTGTGGTCAAAAACGAAATATATTTAATTTAATACCACTTCTTTTAGGTAAATGTAGACAAATGGTCAAAATACGAGACACGATAATTTCTGACGAGTTGTTTGCTCGTCGACGAGCTGCTATTTTCTTGATGAGACTGTACGGCCTAGGATCCTAAAGTCCGTTTTTTAATTCGATGCAAAAAAAAAATGAGGCGGTGTTACCGTTATGAAAATATAGGTTTACTCGGTAGATTTTTTGCTACCGTGTATAGAAGACCAAAATCCTTAACACATCAAAGACATTAAAACACCTACGTAGAACAAATTAACAATTTTTACGTTGGAAGTAAATTTGGTTTTTGCGTGCTAGCAACATTCATACATTTGGATTGTATTAAGATGTCAACGCGACTGTTTTTTTTTTGCATTGAACTAAAAAACAGACTTTAGTCTTTAACACCCAGACCAACTTCGAATGAAAAGAAATATAAGCAGGTAATACTTCTGTAGGAGTTGAATCTTTTATTTTCTTGTCCGCTGCCGCAACGCGCCTCCCTGAAGCTCCGTTGCGTCGAGAACTCGAGACACCCGGCCAAGTTAGCTCCTTTAACGGGGTCACTGGCGCTACGAATGAGAATATGTTATGTCTTGCCGTGTGAAACGTTCCAGAAAAAAAGATTTCTGTCATAAACTGCTGTTTTAGCAGAGTTGCTAACTTGTTCTAGGTTATAAATTGTTCTCCGGATACTCTCTGGTTCTCTCCGGTTACTCGGATACTCTGGAATGTACTGGAATGAACTGGACTGGATTGATCACTGGAATGGTACTTCCAGTGCAGGTTCACGTTCCATAATACAGCCCGGATAGTCCGGCGTTTTCTCTCGCTGTCGCCCTGACCTCCGACCGCTTGGACTCCTCAGCCGGAGGGCGCCCGTCTGGCCACTTTGGTCAGACGAGACCATTTCCTTTAGATTTTCCACATAATAATAAAATAATTAAAACAAAAAAATTATGTGTTTAATTTACATTTTATTGAAATAATTTTGAAAATCGGTAAAACAACCGCTTTACCCCTTAAGGGATGATTATCAAAAAATATTTTACTTGAGTTTCATGACTTTCAATGAAGAATCTTCATACTGGATTTCATTCGAATAATTTCAATAACGGCAAACGTTCATACTAACTTTGCACCCCCGTTCTACCCCCGTAGGGGGGTGAATTTGCAAAACTCCTTTCTTAGTACCCTCCTACGTTATAAAAGAAACCCCTGTGCAAAATTTCAAGTTTTTAACCTGCGTTTAAACCCTGCGCTGATATGTCGGTAATTAAGTTAGTCAACTTTCCCTACTAAATTTGCACCTCTATTTTACCCCCATAGGGATTGAATTAAAAAAAGGGATGTCGGAATAATCATGATTTCCTAATCATGACCTAACTTATAACCCAAGTACAACATTTTATTGAAAAAACCTTGAAAATTAGAGAACTTTCATACTTACTTTGCACCCCCTTTTACCCCCTCAAGGGATGATTTTCGAAAAAATATTTTACACGCGTATTCATGACTTTCAATGAAGAACTTTCATACTGAGTTTCATTCGAATACCTTCCTACAAAAACGGCTCAGTTTCATACTAACTTTGCACGCCCTTTTTACCCCCTTAGGGGATGAATTCACAAAAAGCGATATCAGAAACAATCATTATTAGGAACTTATAACGCTAGTACCACTTTTTATTGTAATAACTTTGAAAATCAGAGAACTTTCATACTAACTTTGCACCCCCCTTTCACCCCCTTAAGGGATGGTTTTCGAAAAAATATTTGACTCGTGTTTCATGGCCTTTAACGAAGAACCTTCATACTGAATTTCATGCAAATAACTTCAAAAACGGCAAAGTTTCATACTAACTTTGCACCCCCATTTTACCCCCTTAGGGGGTGAATTTTCAAAAATCCTATCTCAGTGCTCCCTTGCGTTATAAAAGGAACCTCTATGCAGAATTTCAAGTTTCTAACCCCTATAGTTTAGGCCCTGTCAGTCAGTCAGTCAGTCAGTTAGTCAGCTTCTCCTTTTATACAGGGTGTTGATTTGTACAGTTAAATCCAACTCAGGGGTGGTTATTTACATGATACTGAAGCAAAAAAATAATATTTTTTTTATATTTTTTTTAGTGAAAATCACCTAAAATCACCGCGAGCGGGCGCATTCAATCCGCAGCAAATTCATCATAAACTTTCGTAAAATTTGGAACTAGGTATATCCCGAAGCTCTTCTTTTGTTGACTTTAGCAGAGTTTTAGGCTGAACAACGCCAAATGTCTTAAGAATGTCATCCATTGCCCTGTTGCAATGGTCTAGTTCTCCGTAAAATCTATCTATACATTCTATCATAGCTCTCTGCAGCTCTTCTGGAGTAAGTTGTCACCACGTTGTCGCCCCTTGGTGCTTGGCACCCGGGGCGGATCGCCCCCATCGCCCCCCCCCCCTTACGCCGCCACTGTACTGGAATAATGTGAACCGGTCATTACTTGACGTTTTGTAGACTCTTCTGTCGACAATAAGTCAAGAAGGTTTATCCGGAGAAAAATGTACAATGTGTAGTGCTTATGAAACTTTTAGTTCAAATATAATTTAATTTCGCTTTTCAATAATATTATTATTATTATTATTTATTTATTCACTTAAACATGCAAAATCACGGTAACATTAGTTTGCCACACTGCTAATGCAGTTTGTCTATATTTCCGATTTTTTATTTCATAATCTAGAACACTTTTTTGTAAAAAAACTTTAGCCTTTGCATCGACACATTAGGATTATTTATACAGCGTCCAGTGACACCTTTCCCTCATAATAGATGGGCAAAAGGACCGCTCCGACGCTGCAGTACCTGGGACATTATTTACATAGTTCGTAGAACGAGACCTGTGGTAAATGACAAACTCGAACAGACATGTTTCAGGAATTGCGCATTCTTATTTAATTTCCTTTCTCCAAGCTCACCAGTACTTAACAAAGACAGAAAGTAAGTAGCACATTTACGACCGTGCATTGTTTGTGGAGTCGGCAAAAGTTGAGCTTTCAGTATTCTGCTGTATTACATTGTAGTAGTCTACAAAGTTCACTGCGCCACCAGTGAAGATTTTTTTTTATGAAAAGTAATAAATTCCTATTATGTCTTGTGAGCAATCATATATTTAAAGTTTAGTAGGTATACTTGTATAAGATTGAGATTTGGTGAGACTTATTGTTAGTCTCCACCAATCCGGACTTGGTGGTGGAGTACGGCCTATACCTTCCTCAGGGAAGAGACCCGTGCCCCTATGTGGGGGACGTAATGGGTTGTTGATGATGTTATTCTCACTAAACCTCTACAACTGCTGGATCGGTTTGGCTGATTTTTTGTTTGTTATATTTGTGGGATTCCAGGAAAGGTTTAAATGGTGAAAAAATATGGAAAAATTACGAAGACTTTGGCGGTACGAAGTTTTCCGGGAAACGTTCTAACAAACCGCCGTTTCAGAGTATTAGATAGATAGATAGATAGATAATTCATTTATTTACATAAGACACACACGCGTATACAAAGCAAAGCAAAACACGTCTAACTACAAGTCACAGCACTAAAAAAGCAAAGAAACAAAATTAATAATAGTACATTAACACACATAACAAGCAGAGACACATAGAAAATTGGCCATACACGATACATTAATGTACCTGGCCAACGTACTGAGTAAGTGACCAACGCGGGTGTGGCAAATGTAAATGGGCTCCGACTCAGCATGTGCTGAAAGTTCCGGAAGAACTTCAGCGCTGATATTCTGCCGGTACCCTTGATCGGCGTGCAGCGCCAAGAGAGCTGAGGTGTGGCGCACAGACGGTTATCGGAGTGTATTAAATAATGCTATGAATAATAATGTCACGCTGCTAAACAATTAAAAATAAGTACATATTTTATAATTAATAGATTGATAAATATATACTTATAGATTGACCACGGGCTTAAATAGTAAAAAATAAATAAAATTCGAATCATCTGTGAGAACTTTGTGTAATCAAAGTCTTACATTCTATATTCCATAATTTTATAAAATACCAAAATATCGAACAAATTGCACATAATAATGTCAACATAATCATCATTTCAATAACTTGTACACTGGCAACGGAGTTCAGAAGTACAGGAGCAAAACAATATGTCAGAGTATTAGAATTAAAATTGTATTATGGTATTAAATTTAAAATAGAATGATTAAAATTGATGATAATATTATGTACGTATGTCCAAAATAAAAAATAATAATTAAAAAACTGTGTTATAATATACTCAATTGTTGAAATGTTCGGAGGAAAATACGTAACCGATAATAGGTATGTACTAATAGCACTTTATTCCATTAATTTACCGGGATAACAATTTCTGCTGGTCAAGCAGAAGCTTTTTAATATGGGCCCTGAAGGTGACCCTAGACTGAAGTAGACGGAGAGGTGGCGGGATATCGTTTCAGCACTTTGTGGCCTGAAACCTGAAACTACCGCGGAAGGCGGCAGTGCGGTGATGCGGCACACAAAGCGGGATCGACGTGATCCTAACGCAACCCCCCATAGCTCTCCTCCAAATAAGCTTTTGGAATAAATAAGCTGGTTTCTTACTTTTGACAACACCGAACAGTAACATTGCCGTGAAAAATTTCAATCTATTTTCCATTTTTAGGAGATTGGCATCGTTTATGTAAGGTGTAACGTGAGTTCGAGCTGGGATGTGGAAGCAAAAACGAGCGCATGCATTTTGGACACGCTGAAGCAGTTTCTGAGTCTTGCCATAAATACAGGGACCGTAAGCCGTTAGGGCATAATTTAGTTTGGACAGTACCAGGGAGTCGCACAGGAGAACTCTAACGCTAACGCTCAAAAAGTGTCTCAGCTGGTAAAGGACTTTCAGACGGAAAAAACAACCCCGAACAATTTCCATGACATGCTTCTCGAACCGCAAATGGCTGTCCATAAGCACACCCAAATTCCTCGCCTCATCAACGAATTCAAGACGTACGCCATTTATGCAGATCACGGGATCAAATGCCATAATAACCTCCTTCTGTTTTTTTGAGCCCATGACCATTACTTTGGATTTAGAATGGTTTAATTGGAGCTGGTTACTAAAGCACCATTTGTAAATGCGGTTAAGGTCTCCATTTAGTCTAGTGGCCGATGCAGCAACGTCACTCATGTCGCAAGGAATCAGGATCTGTAGATCATCTGCATACATATGGTAACAACAATGCTTTATGGACTTGACGATATCTGCCGAGAAAATCGTGAAGAGAAGGCCAAGGATTGATCCCTGGGGGATTCCCCGGCCCACTCTACGCAACCTAGACGTCAAAGTTTTCCCGTCAGCTTTACGTACCACAACCTGCTGGGATCTGCCAAACAAGTAGCTCTCAAACCATTTTATGGCTTCGATCTGAAAGCCATAGTAGGCGAGCTTAGACAGCAGCAGGTCATAGTTTATAGAGTCGAAAGCTTTAGAAAAGTCCAATAATCCAAGAAATGATCCCTTTCCCTCATCCTGATTACCCAAAATGCTATCAAATACGTCAAGAAGAGCGGTAGAGGTACTGTGGTACTTTCTGAAGCCCGATTGGTGAGTAGGCAAAATATTGTTGTCCTCACAGTACTTGACAACCTGATTATAGATGACCTTTTCCAATATTTTAGACAAATAGGGCATGATACTAATAGGCCTCAGATCACCGAACCCTGTAGGGTTGCTGTTCTTGGCCAATGGGGTCACAGCAGCTATCTTCCATTGCTCAGGGAAGGTACAACAAATAATAGATTGGTTAACTATGTGCGTTATTGCATTTAAACTATCCGGGATCGTAAGTAGGAGCATATCCCTATTTATATTATCAACACCTTTAGCATTGGATGTCAGTTCAAGGATAATTTTTAGAATTGTATTACTTTCTATTGTATGGAAATTAAAATTATTGCTATTATGTCTGTGAAATTCGAAATATGTCAAATGAGAAATACTTACATTACTATCGGTTGGGAAGCTCAAGAAGTGTTCATTTATTTCGTCGGGGTATTGTAAGTATTCTGGTAGAGATGAATATTTTGTGTCTGGGAGTATCGACCGTTTCAAGTTTCGCCATAATATTTTACTATTATGTAAATTTTTGTTGATATAATTTTCATAATAAGCTTTCTTCTCGAAGTACAAACTCGTGTTGACAAGGTGCTTTAATTCTTTGTATTCAGATTTATGCAAATCAGATTTTGAACTCAAGTACTTACCGTGTGCTCTGTCTCTGAGGTGCATCATGCAACGTATAGTATGAGTAAGCCAGGGCTTACAGTGCTCTTTAATCACCACAGATTTTTCCGGGGCATGACAGTCAAAAATATAAGTCACTGACTCGTTTAAAATATTTACAGCTGTGTTTACATTCGGTTTCCTTGTTATATATTCACCCAAGGAGCCCGATACGCTGTACCTATGATCAGTCTTCGGCCATTGATATTTATGCGGATCCACATTTGCTCGACAGCCGCCGGAGCAGGCGGGTGGTTGCAGGTACGCGCAGCAGTGCCCACCTTAATGTAAAAGCCTACGCCTCCGCCCCGTGAGCGGACCTAGGGAGGGCGCGGCACGTGCCGCAGTCGGTAGCCGGCCACAGACGGCGCGCGCGCCTCCTCGTTGACCCTAAGCCAAGTTTCGTTAATTGCTAAAATGTCTGGTGATTCACGTTCAATTGCTACTTGAAACTCATCGTGCCTAGTACCCAAAGAGCCAGCATTAAAAAGACCTAATTTTAGCTGTTTACACTTAATCATGGCATAGCAATAAGTAGACCCATATTAATGAGATAAAGTATAGAATAATGTATAAGCTCAATCATGTCACAGTAATGTAAAATAAATGATAATAATGTTATGTTACAGTTGTAATAAAAAAATATATAAGGCAACAAGAATAAAATAAGTATAGGATTTGTGCAATTCCACTTCGTAATTAACTCGCATTTTTTTCTATTGGTACGGTAGTCGATAGTAATATTAATCAGCCCATTCACACTTGCCACATGCCCGCGCTTAGGCACATAACAGACATATACGAGTAAGTGAAACATAAACAATAACAAACCGAAATAAGTGCAATGACAGAGGCACGCTACAGAAATTAAAAGACACATAAATACAGTTACATTAAAAGGCGCGACAGATACAACATAATACGAAGCAATTAAACAGAGCTAACAGGCAGTGAGCCAAAAACCCGTTTTATATCTGCTTCCGACCGAATGCGATGAGCCGGAGACGAGTCATCCCGTCTAACGCTGACACGTCCCTCCCTGGTCCAAACAAAACGCCACTGGTGTGTCCGCCCAGCATCACGGGCCAGACCAAAAAGTCTTCTGTTTGTCTTGGTCAACCTTTCGTTGATGTACACCCGGCGTGGCTCATGAGGTGGGAGGCCCAGGTCCGATGTGGTTACGGCTCCCCGACGGACCCTCGCGCTCTTAATAACCTCATCACGGAGAGCGCGGCGCGTCAGGCTGACGACGATCGGACGGGGGCGTGGCGCCGCCTCGCCCGGGAGAGGCGCAGTGCGGCGCGGGCCGGCGCGGGACGCAGTCACCACGTCGCGCAGGTCCAGCGCGACTCCAAGCTTGGTGGCCACTGTGGAGACAATATGGCCGCAAGACTCGCCCTCAAACTCCGGCACCCCAGTGATCTCCACGTCGTTGAGGAGGGTGGACTGCTCTCTCTCGTTGAGGTCCGAGCGCAGTTGCTCAACGACCTCCAGAAGACCCGTCGCATCAGTCTCCTTCCGGGTGCGGGCGACTGAGGCCAGTTCAGACCTAATGCGCTCATTCTCCTGTTCCAGTTGAGACACCCTCTCGCACACAATTTGGACAGTTTTGCTGAGATCATTTATTTGTTCACCAAGGAAATCGGTGGTCTTCGTAAATTCGGTCTTAAGCAAATTTACAGACGCGTGGAACTCTTTAACGATGACTTCCAGTTTTGTACTCAGCAAGGACTCCAGCTTAAGGTACATTTCATCGAAAGCGGTGCTGTGTTCTGTGACGTGCGAGATGCTATGACTTAACTCATCACAAATGGACATGTCTACGCTCTTCGCCACCTCTGTTTTCCCGCGGATCGGCGTGTCATCACGGCGAGCAGCTCGCTGCTCTCTCGAGGTGACATTGACGCAGCGGGGGCACCTCCATGACTTCACCAGTTGGGCCTTGTTCGGCAAAAAGTAAGCTGTTGTCATATTGAGACACCTATATATAGTGGAAAAAACTCTTGCATCCCACACAACTCAGTTGCTCCCCAAGCAAGATATCCTTACTACACGCCTGGCAGTTCATTCTGTATAAGAATCCAGCGACAGCAAATAATATAAGAAGCAAAGCAGCTGACCGACGCCCCATGTAAACAAGCGGCGAGCCGGTGCGCAGAGACAGCAGGCGTGCGTGCGTGTGCGTAGGGGACCGGTCCGCGGCAGTGTAGCGCAGGCGCGTACACACAGGCACAGCTGTGTACAGTCCGGTTTGCGAAAGGAAGGCCGGCCGGTTCCCACGGCCAAGGGCAAATTCCTAAGCGGTTAATGACCCGGCGCGTGGAGTTAACCGATGTGGTGACAGTGTAAGCCCAAATACATTCACAGACAGACACTTTTCACTATTTATAATCAATTGAGTGCACAACACAGTCACAAACCTATTGAATAAGACAAGTTTCACTCAAATAGGCGTACTTTTACTATTTTTAAGCCTGGTTTGAAACACTAGCTAGTTATATCGCTGCTCAGTCTCCGAGCGCGGAACGACGACCAGTGAGTGTTTCATAAAGGAATACTAGTATTCACTAGTATTCCTTTATGAAACACTTACGCAACATTTCTAAGTTCTTTTTGAAACTGATTATACTGGGTGACATTTTCACCGGTACAATAAATTTTACCATATCATTGGTATCGATAATAGATTACATTTATCGAATAAAATTACCATATATTTTTTTTCATTTTCATTAATTTATCCTTCATCCAATTTGTAACTCATGGGCACCCTGTACAAGGTGTCATCGCGGTGCGAGGCAGAGGGCGGCGGGGTGGGGTGCGTGAGCGGGCGGCGGGCTGGCCGGCGCACGATTTGGCCGGTCAGTCCGCGCGCATTGACCTAGGTGAGTGCACGTGCGCCGTTTCCGCACTTCCTGCAGTCGAAAATTACGCGCGCAACACGATGTTTACAAACCGCGAGTATTACGAAATGGTTCGTAGTTACTTTCTCAGTGGGGAAAATACAGTGCAGCTCGGCGGGTTTACGCTGAAGAAAGTTTGCCCCGCCTGATAAATGCCGGTTTTATCGAACCTCAAATACTCAACACCAGGACATTCATGAGAGTGACGCAGCATTTGCTAGACTACGGACAGTTCACTGCACCAGCGCACGCTCAAGGCCGAGGAGGGAGACCTCCCTTGGCCGTGGAGATCGAGGAACAGATATTCGCGTTCTTCGAGGAAGACCCCAGAAGGAGCACCAACGACGCGGCACGCACGGCGCACTTCAGCGTTAGTCAGTACGTGGTGTGGAAATTCATTCCACTACCAACCAGTGCAAGCATTCCACGCCGGTGACGGTCCTAAGCCCGTGCAAGTATGAAGGATACATACCTACTGGCTGCGCCGCCACCGCAGCTTCTTTTCCTTCCCGCAAGCCGCGCGCAGTTGCCAGTTCGTGCGTTTAGTTGTACTTTTTGTACCAACGGGGTAGTAACAAAAAATGTTGGTATTTGTATTTTGGACTTAGTATTACGTATGTTGATTTATTGTACCGGTGTAAATGCCACCCTGTATACTATGAATGACTGTGAATTGTTTACTCAGTAAACTTTGCTGACAAATGCCTGTCGAGTTACGTTATCATGAAACGCGGCCCTGATTTCCATTCTGATTTCCGTCATATATGCGGTTAGTATTACGGTATTTGGCACTATCAACAATAAATTATTTGAGATGCTCGATTAAAACAAAAATTACTAAATGATTCGGGAAATGTATTTCTTTCAATCATTTACTAGCTATTACAATTTTTAAATACATGAAACATAAAAAGAGTGCTCTGAAATGTGACGTCACAAGCAAGTATTTTCATACAAAAATTCCGTTTTAAAAGTAACTCATTTGACATCCTGTCTAATACCCAATTATACTGGTAAGATAAGAATATTCTTTACTGTATAACGGAAAAATAATTATAAAAATAGCAGTTACCAAAGAAAAAATACAATTGACGGCCTTATTGGTAATTAAAACTTCTCTCGCAACTTCATGGGAGAATTTATTGAAGAAGAAATAAATTTGAATAATTGGCTCAAACACGAATTATACCGTTCATAATTATAATGAAAATAACATTCCTCCAAAATTACGCTGTAGGCAGTTTCCAAATCGACTCTATGAAGTTTCTCCGACCTTGTTTGGTAAACATGCGTTTATCAAACAAATATTGTTTTTCGCCGGTAAGCTGAATAAATTCACTGGGGCGTTCAATTTTCATTGTTTTTGTTGCTTTCTGAATACGAAATGGAGTACGCTGACCTGCCTGAGAGCTATAGCCGACTAATTTATTTTACTTTACTTTATTGGTCTGTAAAACAGGAAATGCTCTTCATTACTCTACAGAATAGGCTTAACAGTGCCAGAAAGTACCTAACCCTAAGCATACAAATAATGTAAGGTTGGGGTATTTAATGTGTAAACAAGCTCAAAAAACAAAAGGTAGAGGATTAAAAATACATGTAGGTAGTCCGAAAAACAAATAATACAAAAAGTAAAATAAAAAAAGCGGTGGTGGCGTAGTGGGGTTGACCCTTGCTTCTCGATCATGAGGGTCTGGGTTCGAACCACCCATGTACCAATGACTTTTAGTTACGTACATTTGTTTGTTTGTACAGCAACACCATTCGCTGATAAATTGTGCCCAGATAACGGCGACAGGCTTGCCACTTGTCACGTTTGGGACCTAATAAACTCGGCAAAACGTGGGCCCAGTTCTAGTAATTGGTGCCTCTGGCTACCCCCTCGGGGATAACGGGCGTCAATTAATAACAGTTATTAATATAAGCATTTTTTTACACAGCCTCTTTTGTGTCCCACTGCTGGGCAAAGGCCTCCCCTCCTGCCTTCCATCTCTCCGTGTCTCCAGCCACCTCGCACCATCCCAGAATGCATTTAGGTCGTCCCGCCATCTTCGCCTTGGTCTGCCGCGACGTCGGTGGCCATTTCGCGGAATCTTGGCCCACCTATCTGGGCTCATACGGCAGATTTGGCCAACGTAGTAATAAGGAGTATTAATCGAATCTAATCCTTGAATTCAAGTGGTAAGTATAGTTTATAGTACTTACTTGCATGGCTTGTCTCTTTCAACTAATTTTCAACCGTTCCGGCTTTCTCTGAAAAACATGCTTTAAAATAAGTTAAACCGACAGCTTTCTACTTGCTTATTATATTTTATTCTGTTTCCTTCTACTTAAATCAGCTTTTATGTTTATCAGTGAAATAAAACAACAAAAAAACAAACACACAGTTATATTATTTAACCTCCCAAACTGAAGTAACTTTGTGTATTTTTTGGCGGGCCCCTATTTTATTTAAGAAGTGCTGTAAGGTTTTCAAATTCTTGGTTACATACTGTGTTGTTTCCTTTGGATTACTCTAAGTAACCATTTAGACTTTCAGAAGCTAAATAATCACCCGTAACGTCAAAGAGTATAGACTACCTGAAATGTATTTTTAGATAGTAGAGATATATACCTATTTAGGCGCACAGGATACCTAAACACGTCCTATATCATAAGGGAAGAAATAAAAATTTTACGGCCCTCTCTTACGACCTTAGTCGGGTAATCCCACCTACGGGCACCTAAGCAGGTTCCTTATCCGATAAAGGTAAGAAAATAAAACTTCCGACCCAGGTACCTGCGGAGTCGTAATGAAATCGCTATAACAACTGTTATAGAAGAAATACTTGCAAAACGTTACTTTGGAATTCGTCCCTCTAATCTCGATGCTTAGGCCGGTTCCTGAATTGAGAATTTCACTAAGTAGATACCTACTAAATAATGTAGGTACTTATTCATTCAACCAAATCATTGAAATACCTACTTATGGCAGGCCTGTTTCACTACGCATGTCGGTATCGAACGCGTAAGTACATGCGGCGACCACTCCGGAGTGGCAAATAGGTAGGAATTCAGGCGCCAGAAGAGGTAAGAGTTACGCGGTAGAAAGAGAGGCAACATGTAGGTGAATATAACGTAGCTATTTTAGCGCCGTGCGATCTGAATTGCACCTAATTGTATCGCTGCTAGAGTCCCTTTTTCTTTAATTTGCTTTTGCGGAGTGCATCTTCTGTACCTGTACTATGTACCATTATGTATTCTGTGCTTATAGATACTACAAATACATGCACAAAATGTTTCGTTGATAACACAGAAACAATAATATATTTTGGGCACACAAAAAAAACTCCTACCTAACCTAACAATCCTCCCTGCAAAACACCAAAGGTCCCCAGAAAGCTGGCAGCATTGCCACGCTGCACCGCCAAAGAAATTCTTCGACCAAGAAATGGCCCAGAGCGGTAGTCAAGACCACAATACTTACTTAAATACTTAGGTAACTATCGGCCGATTTCTGAATTGAGAATTTCGCTAAGTAACTGCTTAACTCTAGTGCTGTCTCGTCAAATTTCACAGAAAAGAGCGTGACAGAACGTTACTTAAGTATTTCATCATCATCATCAACCCATTATGTCCCCACCAAGGGGCACGGGTCTCTTCCCTGAGGAAGGTAGGTATAGGCCATACTCCACCACGGGGGCCAAGTCCGGATTAGTGGAGTTTACTTAAGTATTTACGTAAGTATTTACGTAAATACTTACGTGAAAATCTCAATTAAGAAATCGGCTCATTCTGTCACGCTCTTTTCTCCGAAATTTGAGGAAACAACACTACAGTTAAGTAGTTCCTTAGCAAATTAATTCAGAAACTGGCCTTTAAAGAATGAATGTGCGAAAAAAATTTCGAGCATTCTAAGTCTGTACTGTACGTATACAGTACTAGACTTGTACGGTACAGTAGGGACGGACGAATTCCAAACTAAAGTTCTGCAAGTATTTATTCTATTAATGTTGTTATTGCATTTTCATTATGACCTCGTATACTAGTATACTTACCATTGCCCACGACACAGGCTTAGCCTTGTATGCGGACAATGATAAATCTGTAAATATCTTACAATAAGCCAAAATGCATGTTAATTAGGGTAAACCATAGTATTGATGGCACCCACCTAGTCATTGGCACAGTGAGTTTTAAACACAAATATTAAGAATAAAAATTTCTTAAAGGGCATTTTGGTAGTTTTTTATAATTAGCATTGTTATGTACAAAACATACATACAAATTATAAGTACCAATGACTGATATTATTAGTGACAATGTTTATACCTGTAATGCCAATGACTGTAGTTTTGGAGACATTTTTAAATTATTATTATTTTTCTTAAATGAAACTATGACAACAAGCAAGAATTATTTTTTATTTCCAACCTATACTCATATTCTAACAAATAAAAATGGTTAATAGTGATTGAATATGAAATTGAATGCTTAGGAAGCAAATTAAGTCAAGGTTTTGCTTAAGGTGCCAATCAATGTATAGTTTACCCTATATCTTGCATCTTTGACGATATCTGTGGCGCAGCGGTTAGCACATCTGCCTACCATGCAATGGGTCCCGGGTTCGAACTCCGGCTAGGGCCAAAAAAACCCAGGTGTTGGATGTTTACAATTATGTTTGTGATGACGCTATTTCTGGTTCCCACAACACAGGGTATCCTAGTGTGGGGGCAGAAGCAATGTATGTGCCTGTAGTAAATATCATGTTGTGTTTTATCTATCTATAAGACACTCACATATGTACCACAGCATGTCTGTACTGTAGCACTCTACTTTATTAAAGAGATGCTTTTGTTAGCAAAAATACTATTTAATAAAAAATAATAAAAACTAAAAAGTACAAAAACTTTGCGATTCCCTTTCAAACATTTAAAATCCGTCTGTGCCAGCCAGTTACTATAAAGAGGAATCGTCACAGCTGTGTGTACCCAGCAGATAGGTATGTACATACAAAAAATAGGAAAAAAGTAAAAATAGTAAACGCCTACAAAATAGAGCACACTTTTATAGACAGAGTACAGACGGCAGCCTTATCACTAAAAGTGATCTCTCCCAGACAATCTATAGATGCACTGGACCAGAGGTTCCGAAACTTTTTTTCTCGTGGACCACTTTCAAAGTTTACTATTTTCGGTATACCCCGCTGCTGCTGCTGCTACATTTCTATTGTATTCTCAAAACTCCTAAACAATATCACCCTAAATTGGGGTTGTTAAGAAGAAAAAAAAGTACCTTTGTTGTTGTTGTAGTTTGTTGTGACCTATTTATTAAAATAATACTTTTTATACAAAATTATGAACATTTATTATTACAAACAATCAACAATTGACGTTGATAGGTAAATCCAAAACAAAATTTTTGTTCTTAATTGGTCGTAGCTTAGCAAAAAGGTTCCAACCCACAACATAGTCATTATTGAGTTAAATATACCAAAATGATCACTATGATCCATATTTTAAGAATCAAAGACTTTGATGAAAGAGATGGATCGAAAACGTCATGCACTCTTCGCAACGCCAATCCGCGAAATGGTACGAAAACAATGAGCGCGTGCACGGAGCAGCAACATCGATTGTTGATTGCATAAAATGTTACAGTTGAATCGTTTATTAGGGAGAAACATTTATCAGAAAAAAAATACCGAAACGCCCATAGGTCCTTCGGTATTTTTGTTATACCGAACACCGAACGCAGTGCTAAAGTACCGAACGGTTCGGTAGAATACCGTACACCTGGCAAGCCTGCCCATAGCTCGTACTTCGGTACGTAATTCTTCATACCTACCATGTTTGCAGGTACCCTACAGCGAAGCTGAACGCTGAACGCAAAAAATCCGTTGTTTAATTCATCGAATCTCTTTTTGAATTGGCCACTATCGTAAAAGCGACTGTTGGATTTTATAGCGCATTTACAGATTCAACGGGGTCTTCCGAAGCGATGCAGGTCACGGGTGGATTCGGGGAATCCCATCTTTTATTTATCCCGTTCTTGGAAAAGCGTTGCTTGTTATTTTACTGCTTCTCTTTGATGTCTCAGCGGTTTAATTCCGGCGTACCGCCTTACTTAGCTTCTAAGAGAGACAGACATTTTTGCCTCGTATTTAGTAGCTATTCATGCTTAAACAATAATACTGCCAAAACTTCTGATTGCCGCTAGATGACGTCGTGCTAGATTTGTACGAATGGCGTCAGTCTTGATGTATTTCCATTTTTATTTTAGTTTGGCTTTTCTTTATTTAAATGCTAATATTAATGATATCTTATATATAAGATAGACCTCTAGAGGAACTTGAAAAAAAAAAGAAAAATTATTATCTAGTCTCGAACCAGGGTCTTCTGTTTACGGTATCGTCCTATTTCCCACTTGAGCTATGACAACCTTACAGATGGTTGCGAAAATTACCCTCTTGTAGTATAGCAGTTATTTCTTTGCATTAAAACACGGTTAAAACGACGTTTTATAAAAATTAAACCTAGTTGTATTAATTAATTGCCCTCGAAACCCCCTGCATACAAAATTTCATGAAAATCGTCGGAGCTGTTTCTGAGATTCTGATTATATATACGAGCTCTGATTATATATACGCTCTTTATACGAGCAATTCTTGTATTTACATATATATATATATATATATATATATTGCTCTAAGCTATAAGAATTGCTCGTTTAAAGAGATTAGATTTCAATAGCCTCCACAGAAAAAATACACTTGTGCTAGATATAAACTAGAAAGTGGACCGCATTTGAAGCTACAGCCTTAGTAATAGGTAAGCTTATCTGTTACGCCAACGAAGGTGTCAAAATATAAAGTGTTGTGTAATATGTAGTGTTGCTATTACAAATTCATACCTTAACCATAGACCAATAAGTCCTTAACGCTTGAAATCGCAAACCCGTGGTGGGTCCGATTAATAAATGAATAGCACCGCACTGCTCTAGTAGGTACGTCTGTTTACGAATATACGTGGAAATCCAACAGCTTTACTTATAAATAACTTAATGTTATTACGGATTGTTAAGCCAAGTCAGAGGCCTTAGGGCGGCTTGAATACTTCTGACGGTAAGACCAGCCACTAGTCTTAAAAGCCTCCACCAATCCGGACTTGGGCCCCGTGGTGGAGGATGGCCTATACCTTTCTCAGGGAAGAGACGCGTGCCCCTCGGTGGAGACATAATGGGTTGATGATGATGATTACGGAATGATAACCACAAGCTAAGGACAAGTTTTTAATTATACTTACACCGTTGACAACAGATTTAAATTCCGGTTTCAGATTTTTGTACACTACCTATCACGGAAGTTGTCACAGGTTGATTTCTTATTCTATTCTATGAATGTGTACAAAATATCAATGAGGTCATGGCGGCATGATTGTGTGAATAGGTCGAGAGCTCTAAAATAGAGTTTCTTCAATAGTTTGTTCCATTTCTAGGTACAAATAGCAGAATATTGTCGTCTTAAATCTTAAATCAAAAGATCTAGTTCATAGGGCCGCCGGCCGGTTTCTGAGTTGAGAATTTTCACTAAGTAAATACCTACTTAACTGTAGTGCTGTCTCGTCAAATTTCTCAAAGAAGAGCATGACTGAACGTTACTTAACTATTTACTTAGTGTAAATTCTCAATTCAGAAATCTGTCCTTACCCCCAGTGTCTCGTACGCTAACAATCTGTTAATCTACTGTTAATAGCTGTCAAACGTTTTTTTCGTATGCACTTTGGCCAACTGGCAGCTGTTAACAGTAGATTAACAGCTTGTCGGTATACGAGAAACCGGGGGTTAGTAAGTTAGACTTACCCGCAGTTACTCGAATGCAAACAGCTTGCTAAACTAAGGTTAACAGCTGTCAGTTGTTTTTTTTTGTATGGACTTTTGCCAACTTACAGCTGACAACAATAGATTAACAGACTGTCAGCATTCGGGAAACCGGGGGTGAGATAGTAGGGCAATAAATTTGGAGTATCGTCACTAAATGAGATAAAATAAGAACGTTCTTTATTGTACACCAGAAAAAACACAATCATAAAATATTACAAAATAGAGTACAATTGGATATAATTATTTGACAGGATGTCAAATGAGTTACTTTTAAAACGGAATTTTGTATGAAAATACTTGCTTGTGACGTCACATTTCAGAGCACTCTTTTTATGTTTCATCTATTTAAAAATTGTAATAACTAGTAAATGATTAAAAGAAATCTATTTTCCGAATCATTATGTAATTTTTGTTTTAATCGAGCATCTCAAATAATTTATTGTTGATAGTGTCAAATACGAATTGGCGGCCGTATTGCTCAAAGCGTTTTCTTCCAGACAACCGACGATGAATGAGAAGTGACACGGGTAGTCGGTGCAAACCGAAGATAAATAAATCAGCGATATCTCGGCGCAGTTTTAGAGGTGCAACTTGCCACACGTTTTGCTGTAGCAAAGGTCATCATCATCAACCCATTACGTCCCCACCGAGGGGCACAGGTCTCTTCCCTGAGGAAGGTATAGGCCATACTCCACCACGGGGGCCAAGTCCGGATTGGTGGAGGCTTGTAAGACTAGTGGCTGGTCTTACTGTCAGAAGTTTTCAAGCCGCCCTAAGGCCTCTGACTTGGCTTAACGACTGCCATCTATCGACGGCAACCGGCACCAACTGCTTAACGTGCCTTGCGAAGCACGGAACCGCTCGGAAAAATGCCACTAGCGTTAGTCATAGACGGTCACCCATCCATGGACTGAACGTGCCGTATGTTGCTTAACCTTAGTGACCGTATAAGATCACTCAAGCAGCCCAGGCTACGAGCGACTCAGCAAAGGTCGGGTATTTGAAATTTGTAATGTACAAAACACTCTTCGGCACCAGCACAAGGCAGACAGTGGCCCAACAGACGGCAGGAAACAGCGTCTACATCAAACATTTTAGAGGCAAAGAATCCGCGGGGGCCCGGCGCGATCTAAAATGTAGTGCGCGCTGCAATGCTGAAGGCACAGACTTGACTATGTAGGATAAAACCTCAGAAGTATCGTCTCGAAAGTACGTGTCCCACGATATCTTTATTTAGGTTAGGTTATTTTAAGGATCATCATCATCAACCCATTATGTCCCCACCGAGGAGCACTTGTCTCTTCCCTGAGGAGGTATACGCCATACTCCTACACGGGGGCCAAGTTCGGATTGGTGGAGGCTTGTAAGACTAATGGCTGGTCTTACTGTCAGAAGTTTCTAGCCGCCCTAAGGCCCCTGACTTGGCTTAACGACTGCCATCTACCGACGCCAGCCGGCACCAACTGCTTAACCGAAACCGCTCGGAAAAATGTCACTAGCGTTAGTCATAGACGGTCACACATCCATGTACTAAACGCGCCCTATGTTGCTTAACCTTCGTGATCGTTTAAGATTACCGGGCAGCCGGGGATACGAGCGATGATCAAGGATGTGTGATCCCATTTTTTGGTACCACCAGGTATAATATAGTCATGTAATGTTAATAATAATAATAAGTAATGTTGGTAATAATATTATAATGTATTTGTTTGTTTTTCTGGTGTGTACAATAAAGAGTTCTAATCTAATCTAATCTAATATTCACCAGGTACACCAAAATATCAAATTCTATATTATTCCTGATACGTCACTGGTGTAGAAGTATATGTATTGTGCTTTAAAATGTGTGTTTAGATCATTCCTAACCTAACCTCCTTGTATGGAGGTTAGTATTTTTTCTTTAATCATAGAATAGCTGCCAGTGTTTTTTTTTACACGGGAAAGAAAGAAAAAAAAAAGTAAAAAAGGGAATATTTTTTAACAAACTTCAATAAAGGTTCTCAATTCATCACAATCTTTTTTTTGTTGTTCAATTCAGTGACGTGGTGCTTTAGCCAAAACATGCTGGGTGTTTTTTTTATTGTAATTGACTAAGGTGAAAATAATGGATTGTTTACCCAGGTAGCTAACAACTATTTTTAAGGTGATTTTTCTTTGAACCCAGTGCGGGGCGAAAGCTTCTAGAGTAGTAAAACACACCACTCGAGCTTAAAATAGTGTTGCTCCTGAGGTGGACTTTCACCCTCCATGAAAAAATAAGTAAGTATCATTCAAAGTTGTTAGGAAATAGAAAATAATTTTTATCCCATTTTTAGCACCCGATACAATGTTCCCTGGAGTTAATAGAAACTGTCATTCTCACTACTTAAAGAAAAAACATTTTTTTGTGTAAAAAAATATTAAAATCCCGTTTTTGGTATGTAAACAATTACGAACAAAGCCGGAGGAATCAATTTCTTTTATTTATATTTATAAGCTGCTTTTATTTTTCACATTTTTTTTATTTGACTCGCGCGCGCTTTCGTTGCCATACGCCCAGTTACTTGTTCATACAATGTTCACACATTCCAAATTCAAATCACTTTGCAGCCCTAGGGTGCCTCTTTGGTCACTCTTTACGAGTCTGAAACTGGCTATTTTAGAATAAATGTTAGAAAAAAAATTATGTAAAAAAAATATTCTACTAGGTACATACTTCCTTGACTACATCTTCTTTCTAAGAAAACACTTTTCTACCAAATTGTGTTCTAAAGACGGCAATAACCGTTCTGTAACGTTCTATGATGATTTATTATGTATTTTGTACCGATGCAGAGTTTGCATTTAAAATATTATTCCATTTTATTTTCAGTGCTTGTTCTGTACGGTTACATATCTACCACGCGACGCAATGGAAAATTAAATTGACATTGACAAAAGGGAAACATTTTGTTGCAAATAGTTAAAATTCCAATAGGTTCCGGTAAACGTTTTGTTAAAATCTGATGAATTCATTGATCAGACATGATATTTAAATTTCCTGAAATAGCGTCATCATATGACGCAATTATGTTTCACGCAACATACATACTATTTATGTTGAATTGTAGAAGTTTCTTAAATAAAACTAGCTGATCGGCAAACGTTGTTTTGCCAGGTAAGGGTGTGAAAATAGACAACAACCTATTCTCAGAGCTACCGATTATCACAGGGTATCCTGGTGTAGGACCAGAAGCAATGTATGTGCCTGTATGTAGTAAATGTTTATGTTTATTAGAGTAATTCAGGGGATTACCTTATTATTAGGTACAGAAACAAGAACGAGGCACCCGAATAAGGCTTCTACTAACACTATACTCTTCAAATTAGTTTATTAGGCACACCAACAGCATACAAGAGAAAAGAATAAAAAACTCCAGGTCTTGGATGTTTACATGTTTGTGACGTCGCTGTTTCTGGTTCCCACGACACAGGGTATCCTAGTGTGGGGCCAGAAGCAATGTATGTGCCTGTACGTAAATGTTTATTTTATACATACATAACATACTACAAAAGTGTTATAAGAAGATAAAATTATGTACACCATTATATGTAGGTAAGGACAGCATTTATATAAATTATTAAGGTTAGATCGTAAATGAGCTGATGTTACAAAGATGATAAACTAGATACTGCCTTGGTAAATACCTACCAATTCTTAAAATCTCGGAATCTTTGATGGGTAATGTCGAAATCATTGCTCAAATTAATGAGACGATCAAAAAGGTATATTCAATTTCGTTCATCGCTAAGCTTTAGTCTACATGTAAACAAAACGTAAATAGAAATCGTTTTGATTCGGGAAAAAATAATGTAATAAAAATACCCCTTCGCCCGCTTTGGAGCCCGCGATACAGGTCCGCCCAGTGTAGGATCCGTTAAAGTTTTCTGTTAAGGGCTGATTTTTCAATAGTCAGATAACTTTTATCTGAGGAATAAAAATGGTGGTTTGACAGGTTATGTATGAAAGTTATGTCAAACCGCTATTTTTATTCATCAGATAAAAGTTGTTTGACTACAGAAAAATTAGCCCTTAATATAGTAAAACTTTATGGTAGTAAATACTTTTTCACTTTAGGCCCTTTACACACTGCGACTTTTAGCATCGATGCAGTCGCGATGCAGCATCGATGCAGTCGCGATGCAGCATCGATGCAGTCGCAAATGGTCCACTGTTGGCGACAGCGACCGACCTTTTTTACATTACTTTGTTTTCTTGTTTAATGATTTGTTCTTTTCGTATTGTCATTTTTTAAATTTAGTTTTTTGTATTGATGTCAGTTAGTTAGTGTCTACTAGACAGTAGACAGTAGTGTGTATATTATTGTGACTTGATACTGATTAGCAGTTTATTGGTAAACAGTGAATTACAGAGGCAAGTCTTTTATTTAAAACACAAATTCGTACCGTATTGATAGACAAATAGAGATGAATTTAGAACAGTTGAAAAACGTGACGCTTCGCTTCGCGACGTGACGCTTCGACTCTATGTCAGTTTGAATTGAGCCTGGTGCCCAACAGTCCACCTTTACACACTTGCGCTACTGCTGGTGTCGCGATGCTGTCGCGCGTTTCAAAAACGGGTGACTGCATCGATGCTGAAAGTCGCAGTGTGTAAAGAGCCTTACTTTTTTACCTGTTCAACTTTTTTACTTACATTAGGCATATACCCATAAGGAACAATTACCTACACAAGTAACTGCATTGTGGAAATCAAAGCCTTAATTACATTTTTATCTGAAGTCGTGACATTTTCTTATTTCGAGGGGCATTTCCAGAGTCAGCCGAGAACTTTACACCCGGTACGTGCCTTCGCTCTACTAGCAATCGACCAACTTTCAGAGGGCATATTGCGAGCTCGAACGTAACATAGGATGCTCATACCAGAATCATCCGGTATAAGCATTCTATTCGTCCTTCCTTTTGGTATAATTTAGTAGCAGTTTGTTTTATATTAATTAACTATATGCAATTATTATATTAATTATATCTGACTGCCTCGTGTGCAATAAAGTAAAACCTTCTTCTAATATTTAAAATTCTCATGTCTCAATGTTAGTGCGCATACTCCTCCGAAACGGTTTGACCGATTTTGATGAAACTTTTCATGTATATATATTCGGTAGGTCTGGGAATAGGTTGTTAAGTTAGGTTGCTTTTTCATAGCCCTAAGTGAAAAAAAATATATATGTCGAAACATCGTTTGCCGGGGTAGCTAGTATAGGTATATAAATTTCAAGACAAAGTAAGTAATTTATTTATAGTATTGCTTGTGTCGCTGTATTAGTGCCATTAAAACGTTTTATATGATCGTTATTAAGCGACTAGATCGCAACAGGCCGGCAGGGTTGGTATAACGTGCTTGTAACGACAAACGGTCCCTAATAAAGAGGGTTGGTCCTTCTTAATTACACAGATAGGAGCGTCAAATTTATTCTGTCGCACACTCGATCGCAGTTTACAGTATATCTAAGTGTTATGGCGGTGTTTAACAAGATTGCTGTAATAAAGTGTTTAATTACTGAAATTATTACGACTTCGGATCTGGGCCCGGCCTACTGGCGAACGTTTTAGGCCCCTTTAGGACGTAATAGGCCCTAGCGAACCTTCCAGGGACCCTTTTATAAGTAACTAGGTGTGCCTGGGGCTTCGCTAGTCTGAAGTTGAGCTATAATAAATAATATGTCATCACAGGTTAAATTTGACGACCTTTGTGGCGCAGCGGTTAGCGCATCTGCCTACCATGCGAGAAGTCCCGGGTTCAAATCCCGGCTGGGGACAAAAAAAAAACAGGTCTTGGATGTTTACATGTTTGTGATGTCGCTAGTTCTGGTTCCCACGACACAGGATATACCCTGATACGAGTATATCCTGCGCTATGGTAACCAGGTGAGGACATCACAAACATGGAAGTATGTATTTCCTTTTTTTCTCAGACTAGGTTTTGGTATACCCAGTCTGAGGACATGACCACTTTTGACCAATTTATTGTATTATAATTTGAGGAAGGCCTTAGTAGAGTCACTCATATACCTATATTCTTATTTTTTGAAGATATAGTAGCAGTAACATTTGCCCACTGTGAAGGAAAATATAGTAAGGAAACCTCAGTGTCGGAAGTGTTCAAGCTTTAGCGCTTGAATTACGGTGTGTACCCGTTGATTACGCCCTCTGAGAGAATGTAGACTGCAGTAGCACGTTGGTAGCCTAATAGTTAGAGTTAAGATTTCCGCACTTAGCATAAAATTTAGGAGATTGTACGTAGCAAGGCTGTGAGTTTACTCCAGCCAGTCTATTTCTTTCCAGAAGACCAGCAATGCACTGCAGGCCTCCCGAAAGGATCCCAGCTTCTCAACGATGGCGGTCCGTGGTTTTTCCACGCCTTCACAGTAGATGGTCACGCGTGCGGGAGTTTCCACGTCTTTCAGGCATCCCCGGCAAGGCGTGCTGTCGGTTAGTCCCATGTTGTGGAAATGCCTATTCAGTGATTCAGTCTACTGAACGCGGGTTCACGCAGTGCAGGCGTCGCGCTAGAGCGGCGCAAGCGCAACTTTTTTTTTGAAAATGCTGTGCGGACGCTGGCACGACGACGACGCGACGCTCGGAAGACGCTGGTGTGGGCGGTCTCTTATTTTAAATATTACAAAATAAGTTAAAGTACGATACACATACCACATTGCATCTCACGGTCAAGTGTGAATCAAGGGGGATTACGAGTAAATGCTAATTTATCGTTGTCCCCCCAGGGAAAACATCTTAGGGGGACCACGAGTCCGGAGGGATCTTAATCGGGAATCCCCACAAATAGTGCGTAGATGCTTGGCAAGTCTCTACTAGTAGGCTAATTGAAAATTAATGATATTACGTTATAGGGAAGAGCGGGCGATCGTGCTCTCCCACTATAAAGGGAAATTTCCTTCCAGGCAGATCGTATGCCTGGGGACGGCGGCCCAACTGTTGTTTGTTGGACGTTGTACTTATCGCAAGTCATGTGTAATACTTTGCTTGCGCGATGCAGAAATGTTGGAGTTTATACTGCGCGCGCAGAGTTGACATGTGCTCGCCACAAGGTGTACCAAATATTATTACCACGATGGAAGCTCGTTAACTCTAAAGGTAAACATCGTGTAAACAGCTGAATCTTCGCACACCACAGCGCTCAAAGTTGTCAATCCCCTGTGGATCACTCCATTCTCTCTCAGAAAAAAAGTTAAAAACTTAAAATTAAATAATAAATAAATCAATTATTTTTGTTCGCTATTTGATTTAAACATGAGAACTCTATGAAATTTAAGGGTGAGGCGGAACTTTTCAATTCCTTTCAGAGAAGTTGTTTCCTTGCTTGCATTACTTAGCCAAGTTGGGATGAGTTTTAAAAGATACCTTCGCCGCAAGTAAATTCGGCAAGAGAGACACAAGCGAAAATATAAGCCTACTCGTGTTTTGGGAGCCGACATGGGCCCTGGGCTATTTTAATTAAAGGAAATGTTAACTGTTTCCATTACGTATGTGACACAAAAGTAATTGACGTGACAACAGCTGCTTTTGTCTTTTCTGAACTCTGACAAAAGCTCGTCGTCTCCGTGGATTTTGTTTCGAAAGTTTTAAGCAATATGTTTCTTCACATGCCTCGGGAATTGCAATGTTATTACGCGCCATAGGAAAAGACAAAGATTTGCCCCATCTTGGGATAACATGGATGAGAATGGGATAGCGCGGGTCTTTGTCTATTCCAACCGACGCGTAGACACGGAGGTAAATAAGTATTTCATCATCAACCCATTTTGTCCCCACCGAGGAGCACGGTTCTCTTCCCTGAGGAAGGTATAGACCATACTCCACCACGGGGGCCAAGTCCCGAGTGGTGGAGACTGGTAAGACTAGTGGCTGGTTTTACTGTCAAGTTTTCAAGCCGCCCTAAGGCCTCTGACTTGGCTTAACGACTGCCATCTATCGACGGCAGCCGGCACCAACTACTTAACGTGCCTTGCGAAGCACGGAATCGCTAGGAAAAATGCCACTAGCGTCAGTCATAGACAGTCACCCATCCATGGACTGAACGCGCCGCATGTTGTTTAACCTTAGTGATCGTTTAAGATCACTCAGGCAGCCCAGGCTACGACCGATCCAAAACAGTTCAATCACCAGGGGATCGGCCTATGACGATTGCAATCGTCAAATTGTTGAAACTTGACAATTGACAGAGAGGATTGGAATCGCTCAGGATTTGGTGCGCGTAATATAGGAGCTGACCTACATTTAATCATACGGGTTAGCATAACTGCGATGTTATTTCTACTGTTAAACAAAACGTTTTCTAAGCAAACCCCTTTAAAATTCAATCAGATACCTGGGTCGCTCGAGTCGAGAGCTTTTAATGCTTTGAAAATTGGAATAAGGTAAATATTTCCGAGCAGTTTCAACTTGAGGACGCGACCCGATGTTGGAACGGTTTGTCCCGGTGCAAAATAAAAACGAACGGAAAGTATTTTTGAGGTACTAAAACTGAATTTCATAAAGGCGGAAACGCTTATAAATAAGCATCGACCGACCAAGGACCGGGCCACGCGCTGTGGTGGGTTCCGTTGTTGGCCGATAAAATATGCGGACTTCATTGAAAGGGTTTATTCTGTTCCGCCCCGTGACGTCACGTCTTAGCACTTCAGTAAAGGTAGGACGACGACGCAAGTCGCGCCTCATAACGTCAAAAGTCGCGACTTTTCAGTACATTAACTGTCAAATTCTGACATTTTAGCGCCACAAAACGCGTGACTCGCGTCGCGTCATGGTCATGGTACTACGCTAGTTTCGTTCCGTTCCGTTCCGCTCCGTTCCGCTCCGTTCTGTTCCGTTCCCTTGTTTTATCAATAAGCCTGTTTGGACAGCTGTCAACATGAAGCAGTTAGGGATACGAAACAAACAAATCGGTGCCGTAAATATGCGATATAAATCGATTTCAAAAAAACCCCGATTTGTTTTGAATGAATTTAAATTTCAAGTTATAGAATAACACACAAAAAAAACCTGTCGTTAGTAACAAAAAATTATCACTTTCGATAAATCGCTCGATAAAAGCCAAATTATTTGTTGAATTATGATCGTCACCTGTATAAATAATTAAATAATTTTCAATTACGCTATCAATAGATATAAACTTTCTACGTCGGTATATTTTTCTGTGATTTTTGTTGTGTTTTGGACTAAAGTTTCTTTTAATAATATTTTCATTTTCTGTGTAGAATGTGTAGGTAATAATTCAAAATACCAATCAAGGAAATAATAATTGCTTTTGAATAATTAAAGTACCTACTTGAAAAGTTTACATTACATATTTATAACCGCGCGAACTAAAAAGGGATGTTTTGGATTCAAAAGGTTACCTGTAACTATATTTTTATAGGCCGTTGACTTTATATAATTTACATTATATCGTCGTAGCTAGCTGTGAAAATGGGCCTATTATATTTTAATAAGTATAAACGTTAATTCTGATGAGTTATAATTATCGTCATAGTATTAGCTAGATAACAAAATTACTGATATTACAAATATATTTTTGTTTCCCTGTTTTTTTGGTTAGATTCTGATAAAATTATATATTTTTTCTATTTAAACAACTAAGCTTAGTATTAAAATTATGTCTTCATCATAATCATCAACCCATTATGCCCCCCCGGAGGGGCACGGGTCTCTATAAAGCCTCATGTTACATTTTTTCTATTAATGCACAACCCGAAGCCTGATAACCGATTTTGTTTATTTAAATATATTACGAATATCGAAGTCGAGGCCGGCCTAGAAGAAGGTGGAGAGACGATCTCGACCAACATCTGCCGCTGCCGGAGTGGTCTGAGGTGGCCCAGCAAAGGTAATACGTGGACGCGAGTCGCGCGCGACAACGTCAAAAGTCGTCAGAATTTGACAGTTAATGTACTGGAAAGTCGCGACTTTTGACGTTGTCGCGCGTGACTCGCGTCCTCGTACTACCTTTGCAGCAAAGGTAGTATGACGTTGTCGCGCGTGACAGAATATTGGTCAAATCACTGATAAATTTATGATTTACAGCTATAAAAGATATTTTAACTTAAAATGTATCCATTATTTAATCTTGTTTATATTGTTACATTTGAAAATCCACAATTAAATTTATTAATAAAATTTTATAGTTTAATAAACAACAACTGATACCAGTGCCTGTTCCTATGTATTTCCGATATTAAACAATTAGTGTTACTCTTTGTGATTCTTAGCTTTGCTTATGAAATAATTTATTCAGACATATTGTGATCGGTAATAATAATAAATAATAATGTTAACTCTACATTAGACAATTAAAATGAATAATAAGGTTAATCGATAATACTTTTAGAAAGGCTTCCGTTTGACAGGATGTATTCTGTCATTGGCTAGATAGGTTGCCATATTGTTTAGAGATACTCGTAAGTGGGGGCTCGGGCAGGGTATAAAAGCAGTACAATGTTTCGTAGTGGGCTCCCTCCTCGGCCTCGAGGGGGGTCGCTCATGATGTAGGTTTAGGGGTCCTTAGGACCAAACCAGCACCAAGGTGGTGTTTAGTGGGTAGGCGCACTCTGCGAGTCCCACATTGGCAGCACGGCCGGGCCCGTGCTGTGCATGCATGAGCATTCACCACCTCCCTCCCCCGTGTCCTCCGGAGGGTGCCCTTTATAGGGCTAAAAAAAAAAAAAAAAAAAAACGTAGTGGGACTTTTTGCTGTCTATGCCCTTGGAGCCTGATCTATCAAGTAAGTTATGCACTGCGTTCCAAAATATTTGCTTACTTATTGTGTTTGAACTGTTCTATTTGTTCTTTAAATGTGTTTAAATTTATAGCCTAACGTGTAGTATAAAGTTATTGATATTAATCTTAGGCTCGGATGTATTAAGTTTAAAATGATTTTGAAAAGATGGTCAGAGTGGAGTTTTTTGTCCCGCTGCCTTTTTGTCCACTACATCACGGCCGTAAATTCAGTAAATTCTTTAAAGTACAATAAATTTAATTTGTTTTACTGTGTGTAATTGTTCTTCTTCAACCCAATACACTTTTACAGTTCATTTATTTGCTGTTTAATTCGCTGTCCCCTCAGAATAGTTTATAGCGAAGGTATACTAAAAATAAATACACAATAGTATTAAAATTCTATTTGCTTACTAGGTAATTGCCTATTTAGAACACACCTTTATTGCAAATAGCTTTCCAAGTTAACTTTCATTACTTTTGCTTTTTATTATCAGATTACCTACACTATTAAAGTTAGCTTCGTATTAGTATGATCTTGTAAAATTGAGCTTAGCTTCCATATTGCTCTCTTATTTTCTAAATCTTACACGCGCGACTCGCGTCCTCGTACTACCTTTGCAAGACCCAAAACTCTGGACTGAACTGGGAAGGCCTTTGTGGGACACGATAATAAAGGCTACGTAAAAAAATAAATAAAGGAGTTTAATTAAATTTTAGAAAGTAATTTTTGTCTCTAGTTCATTATTATACATATTGCTTTTATTTTGTCCTGTCGAATTCTTCTTAGAAGACCTGTCTTCAAGACAAAATATCAAAAACCTTATCCAGCATTCAGCTGCACATTCACCTCTGAGGTAAACGATATAAGAGCTATATTTATAGCCACAGCAGACACTGCTTCGTTTATCAGCGTTCCGCAGGCTGCCAGCCACTATTGCTATATCTGCTGCTTTAGATTATGAAAACACTGGCCATCGGTGTGTCCAGCTAAAACTACGAAAATAGAGCTCACCAGATATTTCGTCTGCTGTAGCCATCGTTAGTCGCCACTCTATTACTAGATTACTTTCGTAATTATGTGCTAGTCTGAAGGAGATATGCAGCCTGTGTAAAGTGTCTATTTTGTATGGTGTAGAAAGAGATAGAACTAACGGAGGGGTTTACCTTTAGTATTATAAGCTGGCTGACCTGGCAAAAGTTTTGGGCGTAGGTATAAATTAGCCTACAACCTATTATAAGACCTACTAAATATAATAAAACGTCGAGAAATATTATTAACTACTTGTTTTTTATTTCAATTTATGTCTTATATGGTTAAAGACTCCAATCTAAGTTTGAGTCATGTTCTCCATTATTATTATTTAGAGCTGAAGAGGGCGCCACACGAGGCGATGTTCAAATGAAAGTTTGGTTTCAATTTAAAAATAACATGCCGAATCGTAATAGTAATAAAACGTGCTTGCGATCCTTTAAGAATTTAAACCAAAAACAAACGACTCTACTACAGAAATTGCTGGAAAGGCACCCTTTTAATTTGTATTGCAACTAAGGGTGATAGGAGTGAAGAATTAAAAGGAAGGCCTTTGCCGAGCAGTGGGACACTATCGTGGCTGTATAATTTTTTTTTACGATAAATACTAAAAAATCATTTTGTTTTACGAATCGAGATAATGTCAAATTAAATACAAGTAGGCAATTTAAAAGAAGTTAGCTACTCCTTTTGTGAGGCATCTTCCCCAAGAGAGCCCATTATTGCGCTCTGTTCAATTCATTATTAATTTCTATAACCTTTGAGCTCATTATAAATACATTATCTTCGTCATTCATTATTATTCTCTCGAGCCTCATTTACACACAATGCCTCCCGCTGCTCACACTTAGGTTTTATTTTACTTAGATTCTTGATATTAAAAAAAAAAAACCCTATGCCAAAATACAGGACCACCTAGGTTGGCAATCAGCTGAATTCATAACTTATGCGCAATACAATGATGATCAAGACTAAGTTATAGGTAATCGTAAAAACTGACTTGTCAGCCTTGCAATTTCAGTCTACTAGTCAAATTATACTATGTATTATTTTTTAAAACAGAAACAGAACATGTTGCATTTGCTATACTAGGGCCCAATTGCTTGGTTTGGCTGTGGGAGCAGTTTCGTTAACAATAGTTTTACCAGAGATTTGATTCATTCAACGGAGGTTGATTCATTTTTTTTTGTTACCTTGCCCAAGTAGGTATAACTGTAATGGTGACTATGTGTAACTTCTTTGAAATAAATTTTATTCTTATTTTTATATATTTTATAGTTCCATATGGCACAGATTTGTGATGTGAAATATGGAGTAAACAGTTGTTTAGGTCTATTTTAAAATATCTTTCGTAACGTCGTATGTCTGTCGTCAGTGTTTACACGCTAGCATCGCTTAGACTTATGCTCTTATGAGTAATGTATGGGTAGTAACTTATGAGTTACGTTACCCATGAGTAACGACTTATGGGTAACGTAAACGCGACCTAAGATCGATGAGGATCTGTTTCCCTTTTTTGCAATTCAGAGAGTGGAATTTTATCCAATTTGGAACCTCGAATGTTGGACCCGCGAATAAATTTCATTACGATTGCGTTTTCAGGGGAAAAATCAGCTTGCGATCCATTTCACAGGTACGATTTTAATTCAGTTAAAAGTTTTTGACTAATACCGTCGCTTCTAATCAAAGCGCTTCACGATGGTTGAAAAATATATTGTTAAATGGAGACGACGCAAAGTGAATTGAAGTGAAGAGAGTGAATTTTGCAGGAAGAAATACTTCTGTTGTATGTTTATTGCATCAAATGCAAATAAAATATCCGTCGCCTAAAGAAATATAAGTACTGAGTGGGGGGAAGGGCTTGTAACGGTGGCCGCAGGCGAAATTATAGTGATTAAAATTCTGTATTATTTGTATTAAGACATACTAAAAATGGAGTGGAGTAAGGCCTATACCTTCCTCGGGGAAGAGACCCGTGCCCCTCGGTGGGGAGATAATAGGTTGATGGTGATGATACTAAAAATAGGGTATCAGGGTATACCATAGGGGTTCCCTACTTGTATGCGAAAGCTGATGGTCCGATTTTTATTATATCGAACACGATGTGTCGATAATTCAGTGGCCCGATGTTTTATTCCATCGATGTTTTATTGGTGCGATGTAACGTTTGTCCGAAAAACGCTGTTGCGAAAGTCTCAAGAGCGATTGCTCATTAGTTCGAAATTTATTAGCTCGATAGTATGTCGGTTCGAAACGCATAGCTACTGTTGTCCATAGTACTGTCCTGTACAGATATTTAGTATAACTCCAAGTTTTATCTTATTATCTTCGACTCGAATATAAAAAAAACTAAAGTACTCATTCAAATGTAATTTTAATGAAAAATCACACAAAACATAACAAATTTTGAGTAGGTATATACTCGTATCGCCCATTACTGAAAGAAAATATTACATATGTTTCTATTAATGATTAAATAAAAAAAATACTTTCCAAATCATAAAAGGCTTCTTAAATCATTGTCTCGGACATAGATAGGTAATTATCATAAAACAAGAAATGAACAGAGCATTAATTTGTAAATAAAAAAAATATTCATGCAGCGGTACACTAAAAACCAAAAATAACTGTCTGAAATGATTGTAATTATAATTCTATATGATTAGAAATGGCTCTTAGGAAAGCAAGAAGCTCCATGTTATGACGGTTTGCACAAATCTTCGCAATAGAATCGGATAGAGCTTTTCTTTTTTTTTTAGGTGGAGTCTTATCAACGCTGGCGTGTGCTTTTTCAATAGCATGATTAGTGCTTATTTGCTCTTTTATAAGGCTCCGTATAGTCGCATATAGGCCATGGCGGTTATTGTTTTGTAAATAGTTCCACCGTCTATGCCAAGCCTCCACATTATTCTGGGTCCTTGGCAGGCCAAGCTCATTTATTTTATGTATGGACCACAAATATGGTGGGAATAATGGTGGGTTTTGTGAGATACATAACCTTGTGCCTTTTATTTGTGATTTTTTTCTACCCTGGACATAATATATCTCGAACCAATTTATAATAGCTTCTGCTTCTTCTGGTAAAACATTTTCTTTAAGGAGTTGAAAGGCGTCCGGTATCTCTTCGGGAATAAGATATGCCAAAGCTACTATGTGGCGAAGTTGGAGAGAAAAGTTGCTGTCATTCCCGTAACTTGAAGCTAAACCTGACTTCTGTATTTGCCGCCATAAATTTTGGCCCAAATGAAAAAGGCAACCTGTATGAATAGCGTCAGGAAAATATATCTTGACGACATTTATAACAGCCGTTTCAAAATCGGTTAGTATATGCTGGGGGTTCAATTCCCTTTGCAATTCTTCAGCATATGCCAAAAGTTCTTTGAACATCACCATATAAGTCTCTTCAGTCTTATCTCCTAAAAAGCAATACACCAAAGGCACTGTTTTTCTGCTATCAATATCATTGCCAACCATCCCGTGTATACTGTAAATTTGAGTGAGGAGTCCTGGGCAAGTACAAAATGTTCCATCCATTATCCATAGATAAGAATCACGTAAAATTTGTATATTACGCTGAGTACAAAATATAAGTAGGCATTTATTATCAGCGTATTTTGTTTGCCGTGCCAAAAAAGACTCCCCTTCAACTTTATATTCAGCGGGTATATCAATTTCCTCCAAAGTAGAAGGTTCTTTTGGAAATGATTTTTGTCTTGCTCTGTAAACAATTTGTCACAAAGCATTTTTATTAGAAAGACTACACGCACTTGTGCTTGGCACAGCTTCCAAATGATTTCGGATTATCACTGTAGGACCGTCATTGCTAGTAGTGGCATCCCTCTTTAATTTATTTTTAAGAATAATTGAGTTCTGCATGCCGGCGTTTGGGGTGTGCGAATGTTCACTCATACCTTTGATTACAGTGTGCTCATAATTTTCTTTGAGCTCCGTTATCATGCCGCTTTTGCACTGTTTTTTTTTTTAATACACAACACCAAGAATGTTTTTTATCCACACGTTTATTTAAAATGAATTCATATCCATCAATAAGTATTATATCGTTTCCGCATTTAGACTTTTCCGTTTTGATAACATTGTCAGCCATAGTTGCAACAGGAACCGCTCATTACAATTATTCACAAAGAAATTATTGACTAAAGCAAAATATGAGACGTTTCGATGCAAATATCATTAATTTTTATGCCTACCCACATAGTTGTGCTACCAACATGCTTGGGGTTATTTATATCTGTACAGGACAGTACTATGGACAACAGTAGCTATGCGTTTCGAATCGACATACTATCGAGCTAATAAATTTCAAACTAATGAGCAATCGCTCTTGAGACTTTCGCAACAGCGTTTTTCGGACAAACGTTACATCGCACCAATAAAACATCGATGGAATAAAACATCGGGCCACTGAATTATCGACACATCGTGTTCGATATAATAAAAATCGGACCATCAGCTTTCGCACACAAGTAGGGAACCCATACCATAGGGCATTGAATTTCCTAGTGTGGGGCCAGAAATCAGAAATCAGAAATTTATTTAAACGTAAAGAATTTACATTCTGTTTGTTAAATGTCAATGTACATACACTTATGTAAAATGTTAGCCACTGCCTTGGGGCCATGTGTAGTGGAGAAAAAGGCAGCGAAAAAAGGCAGCAGAAGCAATGTATGTGCCTGTATGTAAATGTAAATAACGGGTTAGGGGCGAGTTTGCAAACCTCAATATAAAAATGTAGATTAAGCGAAAAGAGATTACTTAAAATCGTGGAAAGTAGGCCATACCTTCCTCAGGGAAGAGACCCGTGCCCCTTGGTGGGGACATAATGAACCCATCATCATCATCATCAACCGATGATAGTAATAGTAATCCTCGGTCTTTGCCTATACCACTCCAGGGTGGTATACGGGTGTGAAAATAAGATTGTAATTGAAAAAGGTTGTGTGCTCAAGCGCATCTATTCTGTGAGAGGTGAAAGGTGAAAAGAGGTAAAATAAACACAATTTTAATCCCCAGCCCAGCAGAGGTACGCAAATGAGAAACACATACGATACGCCCTATTCACCACGGGTGAGCAAAAATAAATCGCGACACGACATTTTCACCAAAATAAATTGCATAAAGGCTCTCGTATACGCTGAAGACTCACTCTGAATCGCTCGTAGCCTGGGCTGCCTGAGTGATCTTAAACGATCATTAAGATTAAGCGACATACGGCGCGTTCAGTCCATGGATGGGTCACCGTCTATGACTAACGCTTGTGGCATGTTCCGTGCTTCGCAAGGTACGTTAAACAGTTGGTGCCGGCTGCCGTCGATAGATGGTGGTCGTTAAGCCTTAGGGCGCGGCTTGAAAACAGTAAGACCAGCCACTAGTCTTACAAGCCTCCACAAGTCCGGACTTGGCCTCCGTGGCAGAATGGCCTATACGAGTACCTTCCTCAGGGAAGAGACCCGTGCCTCTTGGTGGGGACATAATGGGTTGATGATGAGTGCTTATGAAAGTTTTTAGTAGGTAGGTGTTTTACTGAAGTTCTTGAAGTGGCGCTATACTTTGTGTGATAAGATTATAAGACAGAGGTCCTGGGTTCGATTCCCACTGGAGACCGCCGTGCATTTGTACAAACGGCCTCAGTCTGGGAGTTTGTAATGTCCTTGCCTGGTTACCATAGCACATGGTATCCTAATTTGGGACCAGGACTAGATTCTGTTAATGCATTGTAGTACTATGACAACTGCATTAACGAGGCGATCTACTTTCATTGCCGCTTCAAGTCTACGCGCGCATACATATCAAACAATGCAGGCGACAATGGTATGAAAAAACATGCCACGTGATTCCACCAAGTATCCGTCATCGTACTATAATGCACTAACAGAATCGAGACCCAGGTCAAGCGATTCTTTCGTGTAGAAATTATTGTCATTATTATTTACCGTACCTGAAACTGGCGTGCATGCAACGACTAATGATTGTCGATGAAGCGAAAGTGGTTTGTCAGGATCGTGGCAGGTGGCAGTCCCTAGTCTCTGCCTTCCCTCTGGGATACAGGCGTGAGCTTATGTATGGTATTTACCATAGTAGCATAGTTTACGATAGTCGACTGTTTAAATGCGTGCAAATTGCCTACAGATCTAATTAAGCGCCCTAAATCCTGTCTGAATCCTGCTGTATGCTATAATAATTAGTATGAGAATTGCTGAATCGCTCGTAGCCTGGGCTGCCTGAGTGATCTTAAACGATCACTAATGTTAAGCAACATACGGCGCGTTCAGTCCATGGATGGGTCAATTTTTCCGAGCGGTTCCGTGCTTCGCAAGGCACGTTGAGCAGTTGGTGCCGGCTGCCGTCGATAGATGGCAGTCGTTAAGCCAAGTCAGAGGCCTTAGGGCGGCTTGAAAACTTCTGACAGTAAGACCAGCCACTAGTCTTACAAACCTCCACCAATCCGGACTTGGCCCCCGTGGTGGAGTATGGCCTATACCTCTTCCTCAGGGAAGAGACCCGTGCCCCTCGGTGGGGACATAATGGGTTGACGATGACGAAGAATGCTTCAGAATTTAGTGGGTGGTCACATTATTGGTGACTGCAACGAAAATATAAATCTGTCCAACCTGTGCGTACTTCTGAGCTACACATTTCGTGATCAAAATAAGCAAAAAAACTCGCTAGCAAATCGCGATGAGTGTAAAATGAAAAGGTTTCCGAGTGCCGCCATTTATTCCGGACCAGTGAATAAAAATACCTGTAATATGTTAAAGCAAGGGTATAGAGGCACAGAATAAGTAGACCGAAAGTATGGCCTAAGAAGTATTGAAATGTTTAAGACTACGAAAACATTTAAAGAAGAGTTTCACCATGACCCTCCATTTTTTTGAGTTAATGGTGGATTATCCGCCACTACCCCATTAATAGTTAATATAAAAAAAAATCGATGCTCCATCTAGGGGCTTTCTTATTTTTCGGTCGGTCCTTATTTTTGTCGTAATTAAAACTTTATGGCATAAACAAAATCGCGAGCATGAAATAATAATAAATTTTTAAATAATAATAATAATAATAATAATAATAATAATAATAATAAACTCACGCCCGTTATCCCCGAAGGGGTAGGCAGAGGCACCAGTCTCTAGAACTGGACCCACGTTTTGCCGAGTTTATTAGGTCCCAATAATAATAATAATAAGTTTAAATAATAATAAAATTTAATGCATTGAGTTTTGAATACTATAAAATATACCAAAATTACTCTCACTGAATGTGCTAGTGACGTCGGCGGTTGCAATTCTATTCACAGGATTGGTATTTCCGTAAAATCAAAAAAACCTACTGTCGCCCCCCAACTTTTCGATCGCGCAGCGCAATAAGTCCCATACAAATCCATGCTCTCGATGAAGGCAGCCTTAAATCTACTTATAGTGTCCTATTTGTAAGAAATAAGCCTCCCTTTTAGCGCGCCACGTCCATCTGTCCGTGGCCTCTCTTGTCAACCCAGTAGAAAGGTCATGAGGTCATCCGCTTTGGCCAGTGAATTTGCCATGTATCCTGTCTTGGTCGATATGGCTTACGTGGCTCGCCGACCAAAACGCTACAGCCATTTCTGGAACCACTACTTACTACGTTGGCTTAGGCACTCGAAGTGCGCTTTGGTCTCTGCTGAAAAAAGGCCTCCCGGGAGCTCACTCAGGTCCTTAGCCACTTTGTCTTACCAGTGACACCTGGAGCGCCCAACCTGTCTTTGGCCGCTTGGTAGCCCCAAAACCAAAACAGAGCGCGGATCATCATCATCACCCATTATGTCCCCACCGAGGTGCACCAAGTTTTGGCATGGAGACCACACATTGGCAACCGCAGCGTAGGACGACCTGCCACAAGATGGGCGGCGATCACACATATATCGGCGGCGATCTGCCACAGGCGATCTCATCCAAGTGGCAGGAAGACGCTGGATGCAAGCCGCTTCTAACCAGTCTTTTTGGAAATCCATGCAGGAGGCCTATGCCCAGCAGTGGACTTCTTGTGACTGAATGATGATGATGATGATGAGGTGCACTGGTCTCTTTCCTGAGGGAGGCATAGGCTATACTCCATCACAGGGGCCAAGTTGGTGGAGGCTTGTAAGACTAGCGGCCGGTCTTACTGTCAGAAGTTTTCAAGCCGCCCTAAGGCCCTGACTTGGCTTAACGACTGCATATCGACGGCAGCTGCCACCAACTGCTTAATGTCCCTTCCGAAGTGCGAAGTTAACGAGCGCGGAGCCCACACAGCCGACCTTTTGTATTAAGCCAGTGATAAAGGGGTGGGAATCCCGCGACCATGTTCACCAGGGTCTCTTGCGCCGAAACAAATGACAACACTTAGGGCGAACCGCGAGGGGAAGGGAGGGCGAAGTAATGGAGATGGGAGAGTAAACAGGTTTATTAAACGGGCGGTGTTTGGTTTTGTGAATCCCTGCTAACGATTGGGAAGGTAGGTATGTACTTACAAACCTTATAGGATTTAATGAAATGATGCTCGGAGGTACTTATCTCTTATAATGTTTGTTTGGTTTGATTGGCGACCTCTGTAGCGCAGCGGTTAGTGCATCTGACTACCATGCGAGAGGTTCCGGGTTCGAATCCCGGCTGGGGACAAAAAAAAGAAAACCAGGTCTTGGATGTTTACATGTTTGAGACGTCGCTGTTTCTGGTTCCCACGACACAGGGTATCCTAGTGTGTGCCTTTACGTAAATGTTAAAATGTGTTATGTCAATGTTATTATGTATTATGGCAGAAACGTCCAGTAGAACATGAAAGTGTTAGCCTACACATAATTGCAAACTAATTTTAGTGCGGGCACTTGCCCGCTGCTGAATTGAAGTCAAGAAAAAATACCAGCCGTTTCATACTAAATTTTGATTTTGGACTATCGAATGTATGAAATAGCTAACGGTACTGACCCTTTTGGGTTTTACTGGGCCTTTCTGTAACTCTCGGAACAAGTATAAGAGTGTGTGTTAGGTTTTGTCATCCAATTACACATATGCAATGGGCGTGTTTCCGCCTCTCTAACCGAGAGATTCATTCGAGGTCATATAATTTGAACTTAAAAGGCTCGAGTTCGTCATTTTACAACCCCTCTTCTTGTGTAAATGAGCCATAAACTGTCACAATGGCAAATAAAACCGACGTCACAATATAAAGCGTAGAGAAAAACTGCTGTTATCTTTTACATTTCCTACAAATTATACAAAAGGCACCCGCGAGTGAGATATGACGTCATATATCTGCGTGGGAGAGGAATGTTAAGGTGACTAGTGTCTGGAGACTGTACAAAGTACCATTGAAATAATGCAAGACCTGAAAACCTTCATAGAAAAGGAGAGCAAAAAAAAAAGATTACTTACATGTTACTTTGCTTTGTGGACGTTTCCTATGAATAAATCAGTGATAGATAAGACTTTTTTACTTAGCCTCTTTTGTGTCCGACTGCTTGGGAAACCTCCCCCCCTCCTCCCTTTCTACTTTCCATCTCTGCCGTCCCCAGCCGCCTCGAACCATCGCAGCAAGAATGCATTAAGGTCATCCCGCCGTCTTCGTCAAAACTAAAATCGCAGGTGTTGAGGTGGGGACCGCCTGCTGGAAATTAACCTGGGACAAATCGCCGTGTAAATGTGTAGCAGCTTAAGCACACTAACAAGTGGCACGGGAGCCTGCTTTGTTATTTACATTAATTACTCCATAAACCTCAGAAGAATGTGGCCCTTCCGTTGTGAACATTAATTACATTTTGCACCTAAACGCTCGCGACTGTAATTTTAAGCGGCGCGTGTCTCATTTCCAAAACCATCGGAAATGTCATGTGGAACTAATTTATTCGCACCCTGTAGCTTTGATTGTGTTCTGGAGAGCGATTCAGAGCCGAACGGGAAAAGATTTATAGGGGTAATAAAGTTAACAGTACCTTTCATAGGCCAAATGATGTGCTCAATCAGCATGGTTCCGACGACTGGCGATATCAAGAACTGGGTTATGTTTAACATGATAAAAAGTTAAATAACACTATTAAGGTAATCTATAAGCTAATTCATGGTAATACTTAATAAAACTAATATAAACTAATGGGTAGGGCATTTATTTATAGGGTAGGGTACTAAAACTAATAATAATACAAAAAAAAAGTAATCTAAGCCTATTTTTTAATTTCAATAAAATATTGTAGCCAAATCGCTGTCGGCCGGTACAGTTCGTTATGTTTTAGGAAAAAAAAAACTCAGTTTATCATGATAGTTATCGTTAGGGCTTAGCTTTATAACCCCTACCCCTCCTCTACGTTGCAAAGGGTCCAACACGTATTTGGCCAGTTTTGTCAACTAAGAGCGTGAATTTAAAATTCAATGTCTCCAATTAAATGGTTCAAAATTATTTTGTTTTTTTTTTCATCAAACAATGTAATTGATATACCAAATTTGAAACACTTTTAGGTGTTACAAAATGTGTCGTGCGTGGCATATGCCTAGGTCTGTTAGCTTTTACAATATACCTCAACTGAGCAATCAAAAACCGATTATATTGCAATAAGGTAAGGTTTATTTTGTATTGTTATTTATAACTTTACATAACTTTTCAAAATAGTGAAGAAAAGTTTTATACAGAGCAGAAAGCAGTATTACACTCGTGTGCTTTCGGCGAAAACCGAAGCCTACTCTAGAGTCCGAGGTATATTCGAAAAGCTAACAGACTGTAGTGTGGGGACACCATAATACTAATACTGTCCTTTCTGTTTAGAACAATAATGCCTACAACTTTATTTGCAAATTTGTGATGATTTAATACACGATTTTTGATTTTTTTTTTAGGTTACTGAAACTTTGCTCGTAAAATCGTAGTCTCGTATCGTGATAGCCTGAATACAGGCCTAACCTGTATTTAAGTAGACTTTTATGTCCAACATTTCTATGCCAGTCAGTTTTCTCATGTTATTGTAGGTACAACGAGTAAAATTAAAAGGGTGTAACAGGATGTGTGTCGTCATTTATTTTAATATATCGGAATGGAAAACCTGTTCATAGTTTGCATGCAACGAGTACGAGTGTGATTGGGTGTTTACAATGTTTACAGTTTGTACACAGCAGCGTAAACACCGTTAAAATTAATTAATTTTCTGCTTTCTTGCTTACGCTTAGAACAAAATATTTTCGTTATAGTACACTTAAGCGTTTGACGCATAATTTTCCTTTTTCTTGGCTGTTTGCGTATACTGAGTATGAAGATTAAAACAGCGTAATATTTTATTTATATATCTTATTCATCATCATCAACCCATTATGTAACCACCGAGGGCCACGGGTCTCTTCCCTGAGGAAGGTATAGGCCGTACTCCACCACGGGGGCCAAGTCCGGATTAGTAAAGGCTTTTAAGACTAGTGGCTGGTCTTACTGTCAGAAGTTTTCAAGCCGCCCCTATAAGGCCTCTGACTTGGCTTAAAGACTGCCATCTATCGACGGCAGCCAGCACCAACTGCTTAACGTGCCTTGCGAAGCACGGAACCGCTCGGAAAAATGCCGTTAGTCAGTGACGGTCACCCATCCATGTACTGAACGCGCGACATTGTTGCTTAACCTTCGCAATCGTTTAAGATCACTCACCCAGCCTACGAGTGATTATATTTTAATATTATTGTATTTAAAAAACTTACTATTATTATTGTAGGAATCCTTATTGTGATAGCGGCGTAAAGAAATCATTGATAATTTTAGATTAACAAAAAAAATTAGGTAAATACGAATTATCAATACATAACATCACAAAGGAATTATGCGTAAAATGTCAATAAAAATAACTTAAATTTACGAATACGTCAGTACGAGAGTAATAAAAATCAGTACTTTGTAAATTCACCTTACAATAATTTATAACAGCGCAGCATCTATAACGTCATTCAAATCAGTTTTAATTTAGTTATAAAGTGGAAAATTGTTTCAAATCAGATAGCGATTGAATTTGTTTAGAATAGCTGGCGAGCTCTTATGTAAAATAATTATATACGCGAAAGTTTGTATGTAATGTGTGGATGTTTGTTACACCTTGACGGAATACTACTTATTAGATTTTTAAAGAAACTACAATAATATAGCTCATACGTCAGTATAAGACATAGGCTATTATTTATTAAGAAATACTCATCAAATCGCGAGGTATATTCTAAAAGCTAACAGACTAAACTCTAAATAATACTGCTTAACCTGTAGATTTTTTGGTGGTCAGATCGGCTCATCAAAACAATGGTTTTTTAATTGTTTAATTGCGGCTCTATCTTTACGCTGAATCAGCAAACAATTATAAAATATTGTAAACTTTTAGTCCGGATCCACTTACGGGTGTTGTTTTATCAGACGAGTCCGACGACGCGAGCTCCGTCTCTGCTCACCATGATTAAGCTCTGCGAATCGGAGCGAAACCTGGTCGGACTCGTCCGATAAAACAACACCCGTAAGTGTATCCGGACTAAAAGTTTACAATATTTTATAATTGTTTGCTGATTCAGCGTAAAGATAGAGCCCGTAAGTTGTGCTTACGAAAGTTTTAGTTGAAAAAATATAAAATACTAGCTTTCGCCCGCGACTCCGTCCGCGTGGACTTTTCAAAATTTTGCAACCCCGTTCACAAAACACGTGTTCAATCAATTGTGTTGAAGAGTATTTATTTTAAGTTTCAAGAAAATTAGACAACATTCTTTATACCTCCCATACAAATTTTGGCAACCCTTTTCGCCCCCTTAGGGGTTGAATTTAAAAAAATACTGTCTTATTCCTTGCCTACATTATATATAGACTCTCTGTGCAAAATTTCAGCTTCCTAGGTCCAACGGCTGGGCGTTATTATTATTATTATTATTAAATTCTTTATTGCAATAAAACACAAGTTTTGCACATAGGCGAATGAGTGTATGAATCAGTCAGTCAGGACTTTGAATTTTATTTATTATAGATAAATAGAAGATAGATAGATAGAAGATATGCAAAGTAAAAATTCGAAAATCGAACCGAACATTTTAAGTCCATCGCTTACTTCCAGCTTCCAGAGATGTTATAATGCGACAGACGTGAAGCAAGATGCTACGAAGTGCTAACCACTGCTTAGGTTAACAGCAGTTTTAGTTTAAACGCTTTTGTCGTGAAAGTTTTGCACGTCATGACTGTTTTAAACTGCTTGCAGCTAGTTTGTGTCGCAACCACACAAATTGATTATTTTGCGTATAAATACAAACAAAACCTATTCAAATATTACTTGCTAACTCTGCAAAATAACCTTTGCCGAGTTAACATGTAATGTATGGTGCTTGCGAAAGTTTTAGTTAAAAAATCAAGATTATATTAAGATAATATTTAAATTTCGAACACTAAAGTTTTTTTTTGGGTCTCATTCGAAATTTGAACTATGTGATAGAAGTTTGTTAAGATCTCATACTAATTTTATTTTTAATGTTATGTCAATCGTTTGTTGATGAACCATACGTAACAATATCACGATATCGATGTACTGTCGACTGAACGTACCATGTTAGATTCTAATCTGAGCTACGGTACATATTCTCCTCGAACTGATAGTTGCGAAAGATACTTAGGTACGCGTACGTACGAAGGTAATCCAGGTGCTACCAAATTGCTTCAAATAGAAAGACAGATCGGTTAGAATGAGGAATATGACTCAAATTTAGATTTATACAGAGATATGTAATATATATATATATGTATATATATATATCCTCCTAAGGCCCGACCTTGAAAAGAACAATTGATTTTGGGCCATTGGGCCTCACGAGGATATATATTGTAGTTTTATGTTTTAATTTTTTTCATACATTACATATCTCTGTATAAATCTAAATTGTTTTGTTTGTTTGTTACGCTTTATTGCATAAAAAAAAATATATATATACATATATATATATAGATATATATAATGTATGAAAAAAAATAAAACATAAAACTACAATATATATCCTCGTGAGGCCCAATGTCTTCAAGTGATCACAAAATCAATTGTTCTTTTCAAGGTCGGGCCTTACGAGGATAATATATATATGTAGGGATGGTTTTTGTGCAATTAAAAAACAGCTTGTGAATTTCTGATTTTATTCGCTTCGTCTTTCCCCGACCCGTACAAATCCCAATCTGTTCTTTAATTGCACAAAAACCATCCCTACATTTTTGGGGGCTCGTCCGGGATGTGTGCATATTAAAAAAGCAAGTGATTACGACGAATACTTACGACGATACACGAAGACGATACGAAGACACCGCGTGCTCAAGACGCCATTACGTGGTACCTAAGAAGAAGGACGAAAATACAACGTGTGCGCATGGGTGAGAACGAAAAAACTGCCCAAACGACGACGACCGCAGCTATTACGAGTGATCCGACGACGACCCGACTAAATAGGATGGAGGCAGCCATGGACCCCACGTGCGGTATTGCCAAGTTCAGTTCAGACGATCCGGCATATTCGGCATCCAAATGGGCGCAAGATATCGAAGACAACGCTGAAATCTTCTACTGGACGCCTCAGCAAAAACTGATAATAGCCCGAAGATCCATCACAGGTACGGCAGAGCTATGGCTTCGAACAGAAAAGGTGCACAAATCGTTCGAAGAACTCAAGACAGCCATCTTGAAGGAATTTCCTGAAGCCCTAAATTCGAAGGAAATGCACGAAGCTATGGCAGCGCGTGTGAAGAAACGTGACGAATCGTACTATCAGTACATGCTCATCATGAAAGAGATGGGGAAAGACGAAGCGAATAAAATCAGAAATTCACAAGCTGTTTTTTAATTGCACAAAAACCATCCCTACATATATATATATATATATATATATAATAATAAATAACAATAATAATAAACTCACGCCCGTTATCCCCGAAGGGGTAGGCAGAGGCACCAGTCTCTAGAACTGGACTTTATTGAATTATATATATATATATATATATATAATTCAATAAAGCGTAACAAACAAACAAAACAGGGGACTTACTGTTCTGACATAATGCGAAAAATCAAGCCACACGGATTATAAAATACACTTTTTTTATTTAGTTTATGCCGCTACACTCATATCACGGTACTCCGTAAAAAGACAAACAATTAAGTAAAATTTATCTTTTATTTGGAATAAATTAGGAGTCTTTTTAGTTTTGATTACTAAAATTGTTCTGGGCCACGATTCTACTGGTGCATTATAGTACGATGGCAGATACACGGTCGGATCAAGTGACGTGTTTTTTCATACCATTGACGCCTAGATTGTTTGATACGCGAGTGCGCGTAGACTTGAAGCGGCAATGAAACTAAATCGCCATGTTCATGCAGTTGACATTGTACTACAATGCATTAAAAGAATCTAGGTCCTGGTATCTAGCCAAGGTATCACTGGAAACTAACAGCTAAATGTGAGGACCTTTTTCCGTGCACGGCGTATATTCAATTTCACAACTTTAGACAACCGGTTAATTTTCGTTAAAAAATGATTTAAAGTAGCCCAAATCGTAATATTCAGTAAACACTCAAAATTATCTTCTTTCTCGGAAATAAAATATAAAAACACAATTTGTTTTTTTTAAGGACAATGCCCATTGCGATAAGGCCCGAATCGAAAACGTTAATATGGAGGAAATGAACAATCTCAGTGGCGCAGCGGATTGCGCATCGCCTACGCTGCGAGAGGTCCCGGGTTTGAAGCCCGGCTGGGGACAAAAAAAACCCAAGTCTTGGATGTTTACATTACATGTTTGTGATGCAGGTGTTTCTGATTCCTACGACACAGGGTATCCTTGTGGGGGGGCCAGAAGCAATGTATGTAAATGTTTATGTTTTACTAGCTTTCGCCCGCGACTCCGTCCGCGTGGACTTTAGTTCAAAATTTTGCACCCCGTTCACTCCCTTAAGGATTAAATTTAGAAAAACGGCGAAACACGTCGCACACTGAGAACGAAAGTGCCACAATTCAAAATTTTCGAAAATTAAGTTATGATCATGAAACGCCTCATAACAACATTCTCTATCGCCTAGAAATTAAAAAAGGAGCATATTAAGGCTTGAACAAGCCAAACCCATACATCGGTCTCTTTTTAACGGACGGGATTTTTAAGAACGAGATTGCGCGACAACGTCATTTTTAGTTTTAGTTGTATTTATTTTTAGTGCGATCAGACAAAACGTGCCGGAAAGCCAATTCAGATTGTTTTATTCTGATAAAAAGGTACGTTTGCCTTCGATTTCGTAAGTTATTTAGAGCCTCACTTCACTTTGTGCTTGTTTCTTTCTGACTTTACTTGCAAACCTAGTGACTCAATCAGTTTTGTGATTTTTTCATTCTAAACGATCCCATCAATTACTTACTTACTACTTACTGCGATGGCTCAGCGACCCGAAGTGGATCTTGGCCTCCGATACAAGAAGTCGCCACTTGTCTCTGTCCTGCGCGGTCTCCTGCCAGTCACCGGCCTGGAGCTCGCGCAGGTCCTTGGCTACTTCGTCCCTCCAACGATGTCTGGGGCGGCCTACTGGTCTTTGGCCGCTTGGAAGCCCCGAGTACGCTCTCTTAACTGCTCGGTCCTCTTCCATTCTTTCCACGTGACCAAGCCAACGGATTCGGTGGGATTTTGTTTCTCCGATGATGTTGGGTTCAGAAATAAGGTCTTCGATTTCCTAGTTCTTTCTAACTCTCCAACTACCATCCCATCAATTAGATTTTTTTTAAATTATGATACAGCCACAATAATGACTGCGTCAAAATGACATTACTCAAAATTTATATTGAAGAGCCTCAATCACTAAACAGCCTAATATCTGAAAATATATTCGATAGAAAAGAGACACTTTATTTTAAATAATTATTATAAAATTACTATGCTTAATTACTGCAATATATTTTAATCCTATGCATATACTTCATTAATATTTTAAAATACATACTAAGGCACAAACGTCAACAGATTTGTTCCAATTAACGAATTCTTACAGCAGTGTCTCAATTCGAAAGTTTATTTTGTCTATTCCCAACATTTTGAAATTTGTGGAACTTTCGTTCTCAGGGTGCGACGTATCTAATCAATTGTGTTGAAGAGTATTCATTTTAAGTTTCAAGAAAATTAGACAATATTCTTTATACCTCCCATACAAATTTTTGGCAACCCTTTTCACCCCCTTAGGTTGAATTAAAAAAAATCCGGTCTTATTCCTTGCCTACATTATATATAGACCGTCTGTGCAAAATTTCAGCTTCCAAGGTCCGACGGCTTGGGCTGGGCGTTGATGAGAGAGTCAGTCAGTCAGGACTTTGAATTTTATTTATATAGATAGATATCTGGCCCCAGTTTGACCTACAATAGACCTTCTGTCCCCTCAACATGGTTTTAAGGCATTGGTACCAAATCTGTTGGAGCCACTCTGCCGATGTCGAGCTGCGATCGGATCGAATACGAAATGCAATCGAACTAATGCATCTGCCGCCGAGATGGGACTTGGGATGCAAGCCATGTTGCCTTGACGAAAGATCTTGCGGGTTCAACGGGAAAGCACCAATTTATTTAAAGTTATTAAAAGTGGTGGTGGCGTAGTGGGGTTGACCCTTGCTTCTCGATCATGAGGGTCTGGGTTCGAACCACGCATGTACCAATGACTTTTAGTTACGTACATTTGTTTGTACAGCAACACCATTCGCTGATAAATTGTGCCCGGATAACGGCGACAGGCTTGCCACTTTTCACGTTTGGGACCTAATAAACTCGGCAAAACGTGGGCCCAGTTCTAGAGACTGGTGCCTCTGCCTACCCCTTCGGGGATAACGGGCGTGGGTTTTTTTTTTATTTTTTTTTTATTAGTTCCATTTAAATGGGGACGTCATAATTTCATGGGGTATGCCGCAACAGCTTGTTCTAAATTTCCAAGCGAAAAGAGATTTGAGAAACCCGGACTTATGGGTGAAATTCAGAATGTAATTTGGAATTATTTTGGATATTGAAACAAAAACTTATTATTATTAAAATTCTTTATTGCAAATACATAACAACCTATTCTTAGACCTACCGAATATACATATAAAATTTTATCAAAATAGGTCAACACTGTGACACGACAATTTTATATATTGGAAGAAGATATTTTTATTCCTTATTATTCGCGTTCTCTTAGAAAGAGTTGCGCCGACCACGAATAAAAAAATACATTAAACTTTTTTTAACTAAATAATAAGTAAAGTAGTAAAGTAAAGTAAAAATCGTTTATTTGCCAGAACATGGGTACATTAAGTTCTTAAAATATTGTTAAGATCCTTCATGCTCTACCGGTTGGTGTGCAAATATATTAATTAAATTTAATTGAAAAATACAATTCATAATTTGTCAACATAATAAAATTAATTGATACAATAATTATTAGAATGAAACAATAAAAATTAAATGTCAGAAATTATGGATCTACCGATTGCTGTGCTAATATATTAACTATTTAATGTCAACATAATATAATTAATTGATGCAATAAGTAGAATAAAATAATAAAATTAAATGTCAGAAATCAAAAATGTCAGAATTATAATTTAAAACTTATCATTAAAGTAGTCGTCAACATTGTAGTACATTTTCCCGATTAAAAACTGTGATAATTTCCTCTTTAACATAGGTAGTCTTAAATTTTTTAAATTCGTTAGGCAGATGGTTATATATTTTAATAGCCATACAGAAAGAATTGTTTTTGTATGACGTGAGCCTTTGGTAGGGTACAAAAAGTTTGTCTTTATTTCTAGTTGCTCGGATTATCATATCACCGGACTTACTAAAGAGATCTGGGTGTTTTTTTATGAATAAGCACATTTCGAAAATATACAGGCATGGTAGAGGCAATACTTGACATTTCGTGAAAAGTGGTTTGCAGCTATCTAGAAATCCGGCTCCACAAACTGACCTCATGCATTTTTTTTGGACCCAAAATGCTCTCTCTACGTCAACTGAATTTCCCCATAGTTCTCAACAATATCGCAATACAGATGCAACAAAGCCATGATATGCGAGAAGGGCCGCCTTTTCTGAAGCGATTTCTCTTATACGTCTTAGAGCGTAAACGAATCGATCTAGTTTAGTACAGATTGAATCGATGTGCTCCTTCCAGTTGCAATTTTTATCTATTGTTAAACCTAAAAATACAGTTGAGTCAACTTCATCTATTCTAACTCCATTGTAATTTATTGAAAATGTATTAATGTTCTTATTATAGGTTTGGAATTGCATATAATTTGTTTTACTAAGATTGATGTTAAGATTATTGTAATTTAGCCATTTAATAATAGTATTTAAAGTTGATTTTATTTCATTATCACAGTCATCTTGATTTTTACATTTCCAAATTATAGTGGTATCGTCAGCAAAAAGTATGGAATCGTGATCGATAGCATCAGGTAGATCATTAATGTACAGGAGAAAAAGTAAGGGTCCCAAGACACTACCCTGTGGTACTCCATATTCACTGATACGGTATCTTGACCTGTAAGTTATCTTGTTATGATTTTTTATGGTTGATACTTCGACACATTGTTGTCTATCAGACAAATAACTTTCGAGCCAATCAAGGGCCTTGCCGCGTATACCATATTTATAAAGCTTATCTAAAAGAGTCTTGTGCGAGACGAAGTCAAAGGCTTTGCTCATGTCTAAAAAAATAGATATTGGATATATTTTATTATTTAAACACTCAGTTATATTTTTTACAAAATTAAAACAAGCTAGAGTAGTCGAACTATTTTTCCGGAAGCCAAATTGTTGTTTTTTTAATATCTTGCAAATTGAAATAAAACTATAAATTTTACTGTGCATAATTTTTTCAAATAGTTTTGAGAAAATAGACACCATAGACACCATAAAATTCTTTAAAATTATTTATAAGACGGTCATTGCCTTATATTATGTATTTAGACCGCTATTTCAAAACTGAAAACAGTGAAATGAAAATATGTATGTATATGTTCTTTAACCTGTAGAATTTTTGGTGGGCCGATGGGCTCACCACAATAATGGTTATTTTCTAGATCATAGCGCAACTAGTTACGATATTTTACAGCCAATCGAAAAATCAGATCAGTCATCATCATCAGCCCATTATGCCGCTGCCGAGGGGTACGGGTCTCGACCCTAAGGAAGGTATAGGCTATACACCACGGTGGCCTAGTCCGGATTGGTGGAGGCTTGTAAGACTAGTACCTAGCTGGTCTTACTGTCAAAAGTTTTCAAGCTGCACGCAGGATAAGTCATATAAAGTAAATATTATATTTTTTGTGCTAGTAGGATAATTTTCTTGAGACAATCCTACGGAATTTTATATTAAAAATTTTAACGGACCTGGCCTTTGCCTCTCGTAAAATGATAAGTAAGTATAAAGTCGCAGCTAAGAGTTGGTCGCACGGTGACGGAGTAAATTTAAAATTATGTCAGAGACTAGTTGCTTGCTCCTACATCTCACTTCAACTGGAAACTGGTTCCAGTTTTGCTCCGTCGTTTGCTTCTACGAGTATAATCGATTTTTTTTAATGATTTATTTAATGAACACTTACCGTCCGGCCGCTGGGAGTTTACGATCCTGACAGGTCATGTTAGAACGGACGACGTAACCTTGAAGTGGCGTTAAATTTTCGATTAAAATATTTTTATGTCCTATTTATCCTACTAGCAAATAATTGTCATTGAAACTATATCATTGTGTAAACTTACAATCAATGTTATATTTTGCACAATGATTTAAATGTGAAATAAGAAGAAATCAATATTTAATGTTCGTGCGTAAAATCCTTACTACGCTGTCACAAGGTTATGTCAACCGTATTTTTGTGTAGTGACGTACCAAAAATAACGAAAATAATAACGGTCCCTTTAGCGATACGAAGTTGATGAACAGGCTTTAGAAAATGATCATCGCGTTCTCAGAATCTCTCCGTACCACTGCCGTACAAAGCGATTGAGCTGATCTGGGCTCAAATAAAAGGCCGCACAGCTCGCCACAACACTTCACCGCCATTCAGCACAAAAAAGGTGATGACCCTTCTAAAATGCCTGCGAAAATGGCACAAGAGATGACTGAGTGAAGGTCGTCTAAAAAACAAAACTACTTAATCGTGAGTCAGTAGCAAAAGCTAGTTAAGAATAACGTAAGGAATGATAACGTTGATTTTCTCCCATCATTAGTTATATGTGTCAGGATCGTAAACTCCTAGCGGCCGAACAATAGTTGGAAAATTCATTTTTGTTTCTAAGCCGGTTGTTACATATTTTGTGCATAGTAGTGTCTTAATGTCGCCTGGGACAGTTAGGTACGATATATCGTAATTAAATTTACATACGGTATCATCGATGAATTTTTATCTGCTTTAATATGAGAAGGATTTGTTAAAATCAATTGTAACACTAAAAGTACTATATTAAAATAAAATACATATTTATTTAGTTCATTTACACCCTAAGATAAGAATATTCTTTATTATATATCGAAAAAATAATAACAGAAACGACAATTACAAAAGTAAGTATACAATTTGCGGCCTATTGATGATATTGGCAGTTCCTACTATTTCCCTAAATAGTAAAGACGATATTACAGGTCAAATTTTATAGGTCTAGATCAACGGAAAGTACCTTTCAATTTTAATTCCCTTAAATGTCAAAATGTACGCTTTTTCCCAGTATGTTTTTTACATTAACTTAGAAGAAGTATGAATATTGTCATACTGTCAGAAGTTTTCAAGCCGCCCTAAGGCCTCTGACTTGGCTTAACCACTGCCATCTATCGAGGGCAGCCGGCACCAACTGCTTAACGTGCCTTCCGAAGCACGGATCCTATCGAGGTACGGCGCCCTAAAAATAATAGATACGCCTAGTATCTAAGAGCGTTGAGTAAAATGAAAAATGTTCCTGTACAATACAAACGTACTTAAATTAATAAAATAGAAAAAGTATGTTTAATTCTAGAACAATTCACACTCAATATAATAATATAAAAAAATAAATCGAATTTTAAAACGAGATCAAAATATGCAGTTTAAACGCAACAACTGCTACGGTCTGTCGCCTGGAGGTCTTCAGACTCTAACAACTTAGTGTCACAGAGAGACCGCCAGAAAATGAACAGTTCTTCCCGACTTTTCCTAAGTAACTAGTGACGGGTTGATTTATTAACTCGCTTTTTAAGATTCTGGACAAGTTTGCGGGCTCTTAGGTAACCTGTTTAGTTTCCTCGTTGAGGTTATTAAATTAGTGCTTCGGTCTAGACGTACCTCGGTGATAGGTAATCTTATAAACGAAGTTCTAATTGAAGCTGATTGTTAACTAAACAAATAATATCGCGCGAGTGTACGTGGTAGTGGAAGGTAGAATGCCTGCTTTTCAATCGGAAGGTCGTGAGTTCGAATCACGGCGAGCACCAAGGATTTTGTTTTCAAAGTTACGTACATTTGTGAAGTTATAGTAGCAATACCACTCGCTAACGTGAAGGAATACATCGTGAGAAAACCACAGTGTTTGAAGTGTTCACATACCTCAGCGCTTGAAATTGCCAATCCACGATGGGTACGGGTGGTAATTTAGCTCCATACTCTCTGAGAGAACGCATTTTCCATGCAGAGGGACGTATATAGGCTACATAAAAAAATCGGACAAGAGCGAGTCAGGCTCGCCCGCCGAGGGTTCCGTACTAGCAGTTTTTCCGAACCTCACAGACATTTTTTCATAATTTAATTACAAATTTTCCACACATGCACACGAATCATTGAACAGAACAATACATAAGAAACAACACGTACAAAGGTGAGCTTATCTCTGTAAAAGTTTGGTATTTGTAGTATAAGACAATATTTTTACACATTTAATCCGGATCAACTTACGGGTGTTGTTTTATCGGACGAGTCGGACCAGGTTTCATAAGATATTCATATTTTCATAAGACAATATTTGCCTAATTTCATAGTTCTAGGACGACGGTAGTTCCTGTTGACCCTATTAGATGAATTTTCATTCTCTTCGGTTTAAATCTTATCATATCGTAATCGTATCTTTTTTTTACGTTCACCGTGAAGTTTGATTAATTTATCATCATCATCATCATTCAGCCACAAGAAGTCCACTGTTGGACATAGGCCTCCTCCATGGATTTTCAAAGAGACCGGTTGGAAGCGGCTTGCATCCAGCGTCTCCCTGCCACTTGGATATTATCCAGACTAGGACCACGGGGGCCTAGTCCGGATAATAATCTTCTATATAAATAAAATTCAAAGTCCTGACTGACTGACTGACTCACTCATCAACGCCCAGCCCAAGCCGTTGGACCTAGGAAACTGAAATTTTGCACAGAGGGTCTCTATTTATATAGAGACAAGGAATAAGACAGGATTTTTTTATATTCAACGGGACGAAAAGGGTTGCCAAAATTTGTATGGGAGGTATAAAGAATGTTGTCTAATTTTCTTGAAACTTAAATAAATACTTTTCTTTAAAATACCCTAAAGTCCACGCGGACGGAGTCGCGGGCAAAAGCTAGTATTGGCAAAGTAATTGGCAAAAAGCTTCGTCAAACATAATTGTGAAAACTAAATACTAATAACGCACATCAGAAAGGACACACACACTCACACACGTTACATAATAAAAACACTAAGAACCCTTGTAGAGTTACCTAGGCTTACCTAGCAAGGGAAATCCTCTGCATAAGATAGGCCCTAGAGCGGCAGTCACAGCTGTTATTATTAGCCGTTATAGTCATTATTAGGTATACATTCAACATATTACTTTATTATTATAGATACGGTTATTGCGCATAAGCAAAACTTACAGAGGCAACGCGGCGGACTAAATGCTATAAGCATTTTATACCAGTCAACGGCAGGAGGTGAAGGACAGTACCTGGTGGGCATTTATTTCTTTAGTTTATTGGCAGGAAATCATTCATTTACGTACATGGCTTATTCGAAAATATTTAAATGGGTTTATATTTATTTTTGTTTAAAGTGACTTCATTATTACTATTTTAAAATCAATATTATTTCATTTAATTTATTCGTTTTTACTGCCATTCCAAACACATAAAGTTCCAAACAATTCGGCGGTCTTTGTATCCAAAGAGACCGAACACTTGCATCGTTCACGTACGAAATATCAAACACTCATTTGCAAACGCGACTGCACCTCGAAATTTCTACTGCGCTGACGAAATGGAGAACTTGTATAAAAAAAAGTTTTGTTCTCATTTGAGAGACCATTATTTACAGTCTGTTAGCTTTTAGAATATACCTCGGCCACTATCGGATAGAATCGGATGTATTCGTGAAATAGAAATATCGGAACTAATATGACACATAACTTTACATAACTTTTCAAAATAGTAAAGAAAAGTTTTATACAGAGCAGGAAGAAGTATTACACTCGTGTGCTTTCGGCGAAAACCGAAGCCCACTTTAGAGCCCGAGGTATATTCTAAAAGCTAACAGACTGTAAGTAATTTCGCAAACCACATAATTGCAATTTTGTCGGAAGTCCAACCAGGTTTCGTTATTTTGAAGAGGTCATGTTAAAATAGAAACAGACAAACAAACATTTACGTACAGGCACATACATTGCTTCTGCACAGGGTATCCTAGCTTGGGACCAGTGTCAAGTAATTGTGTTGTGTAGAAGTTTTTATTATTACATAAGCGTTTAATATCTATAAATAATAAATACAAATAGTTTATTTGGTATAGGTATTATGTCATACTGTTACTCAGACTTAAAGCGGTAAGATACCTTTAATCTAATTAACAATGCAAAACCATAGGTGATCATTCGAAGGTAGGTACATATGTATTTCGCAATTAATAATTTAATATCGAACGAAGACCCGTAAAACCGAGAAAACATTTGGTGGCACTTTGGTGGTTTCATTTTTATACTTTTCCCCTGTTTTCTATGCTATGTAAATGCAATGTCACTGCAATCTAAGTTTGAGGTAAGTCCCCCATTGTTCCAGAAATCGTCCCAATTTGAATTTACTCCGTCTCCGCTCGCCGAATTTTCCTCGGGACAGTAAAACGTTGAAAGACATTACCGTATTTCACGTTGACACGAAGTAAATGAGGTTAAACCTTGGCTGAGCCCCGGGAAGACTTCTAAATGAGGCGCATTTTGTTATACCGTTTTATAATTCTGTCTGACGACAATGGATAAACAGGTATTGTCCCGGTGGCCGCGGGCTTACCGCTAATTATCATTTATTTCAACGCCCGCAGAAATTAATACGGCAAAAGGACAACCTCGTTTGTGTTCGAATTTGTTTGCCAAAACGCTCCGTACGTTAAACGTATTGAGATTTGCTTACAACTGGGAATTTGTTTGCCGAGGTGCGCTCTGTATGTACATTGTGCAAAGTATGGAGATTCGCTTACAACTGCGAATTTGTTGAGAATTGCTTCCTACGTTAAATGTATTGAGCTTCGATTACATACATACAAACATTTACATTTACATAGCGGCACATACATTGCTTCTGGCCCCACACTAGGATACCCTGTGTCAACTGTACAACTGGGAATTTGTTTGTTGAGGATTGCTCCCTACGTTGAATGTATTGAGCTTCGCTTACAACTCGGAATTTGTTTGCCGACGTTCGCTCTGTATGTACATTGTACAGTGTATTGAGATTCGCTTACAACTGAGAATTTGTCTCCCGAGCATCACTCTGTACATACAATGTATTGATATTGGCTTAAAATTGGCTGTTATTTTAAGACGTTACCAAAATGTTTCACCACCGAGGGGCATGGGTCTCTTCCCTGTCGAAGGTATAGGCCATACTCCACCACGAGGCCTAGTCCAGATTGGTGGAGGACAATTATTATTAAAAGATAAATAGCTATAAAGATTGTCTCTACTACAAATTATTTTCATAATATTACTAGACGAAAAGTAACTTCTAGTCACGCGGTACAAAATGCGTCATACGAATAAAATGTCAGTTGAGACTTCAAAAGATTCTAATGCTCCCATGGCCTATATTTGAGTTAAAGATAATGTTCCGTCTATGATAATTATTTTCTTCTTTTTGTGCCGTCTCCTATCTGGGGTCGGCAATCAATTCGGCTATCTTAATAATGACGATAATTATACGCTTTCTAATGAGATACTTCCTCATTAGAAGACCTATATAATTCGATGGGAAAAACGAAATCTAATAACTTTTGTATTATTACAGGAATGATTTTTTAGATGACTTAGCTCCTAAATAAACATTTTTGTTTCCTATGGCATAAAACAACATCAATAAGAGACAATTAAGTTTTTACAGTTTAGTTTTAGTTATACGTAATTAATATAATACGAGAGATAAGTGACTTAGACCAACTTGCACCACCGACTAAAATCCATTTAACTTTAAGTTAAACAGAATTTTGACAGTTTCGCCATACACTATCTGTCAAATTCTATTTAATTTAACGCTAAATGGATTTTAGTCGCTGGTGTAAGTCGGCCTTAGTCTGTAACGAGGTGCATTCCCCTCGTTGCTTTTTTATTATTTTAGGCCACCTACTATTCCAAATTTAATTATTATTTGACTTTCGCCACACTGTTCGGACGTATCTGATCCATTCAATCCTCAGCTTCCATGCAAGGTGGACCTTAAACGTCATTATTTTCTGGTTTTTTCACGACCCGGATTCTCTTATTCTGCATAATACTTATCCAACAATCATAAAATATTTTAAAGGCACATAATGTAAGTGTTTCTGCCTTCTTTTCTACTCCTAGTGTATTTTTATATTTATTTTTAGACCTTTGTTAAGATTTTTTTATTTGCATTTTTCCCAGGTGCCTTTACTTTACATTTAAATAAACCATAATTTTACCGTGCCCCTGGATACCCTCTTTTACTACTTACGGATCGCACCCTCAAACTTTCTTACTGCGACAAGTCGATGTTTTGTGGCTTTTTTAGGGCTCCGTATCCAAAAGGTCCTTGTTACTAAGACGTCTGTCGTAGCATAGAACTAGTGTTTATATTTATGCTGTCAAAGATACCAAGTGTTCCTTTTGTTTGCCGCTATGGTATGCCTACGCCTTCTGTTAGGGAGGGGAATTAGTGATTTAATTGAAAAGTAAACAATTTAATTCAGCCCCGATTTATCAGGTTATTAGATGTTAATTAATAAAATAGCGGAAGGAAATACATTTAGCCAAAGGCAATATATTTTAACCGAAAACGTGACGCCACTAAAATGGGGTTTATTTTTCACGGTACATGTTTGTGTTACTACTGCAAATTATAATTAATTACCATTAGGGTAACCAGATTTGCAACACGTACTCATATCCAGCGATTAATGAGCCATTAACACTAAAATAGAGTTTATTGTTCACGGTACATGTTAGTATTGTTAGTGTTAGGTACTACTGCAAAATAGGCTATGTGACTGATTTCTGAAAACCATCTCATATTTTTTGTTGAGTGTTTATTATGACATACATATATTGATACGATATTGCGCACCTGATTCAATTTTGTTAATCCGTAAGGTAATCGACTAGGTATGCAATACATTACATTGTCGTAGCCAAGCACGATTTGTAGTTCTATGAAATGTCTCAGGTGTTCCGCTGCGTCCAGAAACCAATTTCATTCAAAGTTTTCCGCTACGACACGGTACTGACAGGTACTGGTGACGGAATATGGACCGTATATAGGTATGGAGTGTTATTAAAAAGTGGAACTTAAGATTTTAGTGTTAGATACTGGAACTTAAGATTTGAGTTTTAGATACTGGAACTTAAGATTTGAGTTTAGTTACTGGAACTTAAGATTTGATTTAACTGAACCTAATCAATCATCACAGCTAGGTGCTTCAGCAAGATTGAGCTGTGCAGTTTGTGATATTTTTGATCAACTCTCCCGTAATCCGGTTGTATTTGCAGATCAGTATGAAAGAAAAACGAAAGTTTATTATTTTAATTAGGCTGTTTCCAGATGATTTGCATTAAGGAGACAGGTGACATATTATGGTTTAGGTAGCGTGAAAAAGGTTTCGAACAAAGTTTTAGCACAGAGACAGGTTTGTATGGTTTTATTTTTGGTGTTGTTTGGCAATTCCCTGTCGGCACTGACTTCAAACTCCTTCAACTAGTCAAATGTAAACTGTAAAGTGTACTGTACTGTAGTGACTGTAAACAAATGTCTGTGTATTAAAGTATCCGAGTCAAATCAAATCAATATATTTATGGCACCATAATGTGAGCAAGGTCTTAAATAATACTGAGTGTATTTCACTGATCTGATAATAGACCATTATCGGGCGTGGCAATATACCTTAAGATTAAGATGATTGATTGATTGTTTGATGGTATCCTAGTGAATGAACCACTAGAACCAATGTATATGCCTGTATGTAAATGTTATGTTATGTTACTTTTATAGAAATAACTAGCTGAGCCGGCAAAGTTGTTTCGCCTTAAAAATTATTTGTTGGGATTATAATAAAAAAAAAATTGGGGTGGACCTCCCTTAGAGTTATAAAATATAGATAACAACCAATTCTCAAACCTACCGAATATACAAATAAAGTTTCATCAAAATCGGCCGAGCCGTTTCGAAAGCAGTATGCGCGCTAACACTGAGACACGAGAATTTTATATATTAAAGAAGAGATATGTATTAGTGAGAACACAAATATTTCGTATTGTTAATCTTAATAATTCTTAACTTTAAGTAATTTCCCTTGACACGGAACCCTAAAAAAATTCCAAGCAAACCGGATGCATTCAAATTAAGCAATTTAAGCTTTTGCAACCTGGAATTGAGTTCCAAAACTGTATTTCTTATTTTAATCTCTCTGAATAATAAAAACGTAAAGTAGGGAATCGAATTATTTTGCTGTTTTTGCATCGGCTAATGCCGGCTACACACGCAACGATATATAGAAGAATAAGAAGATTTGCGCCGATTTATCGATCGTGTGTATGACAAAAATCTCCAACGATTTGTCATACACATGATATAGTAAATTTAAGTAATTAAAGATTAACTATAGAATATGAAAAAAGAGAAGTCTTAAGTTTCGGAGGGTGGACAAGATACTTCTTTTAAACTTTGTCAGTGAATATGTCAATGTTGTGAGAGTTCACCAGTTCTTGCTGTACACTTACAAAACTGGGGTAGTTATCTTGCTCAGCTAGTACGTATATATCAAACCTTTTTCTTTTGTAAGTCCTAGCAGAGTCGTTACGAAAGGATTCTTTTTGATCTGTTCAATCAGGCTCTATGGTTCCCCTAAGAGCGTTCAAGGGACCACCTGAGGCCCCTTTCATTTATTTTATACTTACGGAAGGCCTCTTCAATAAAACACACGCCAAACACGGATCTCTAGTAGATCTATCGACAGCGCGTTGCAAACGCTTTGGTTTTGCGACAGCATTTTTTTTTTTTACTTTTTTACTTTTATTACCTACCAAATACCAATAACCAGCCAAAGGTGACCACAAACATGGAAATACGATGATAATGCGAATAGGCTATTTGACCGATTTCAGAAAGTCATACATCTCATATTGTTTGTTGGTATTCATGGAGTCCTCAGAAAGTGGTCTTTTTAAATTCTTCCGTGTAATTCTTCTAAAAAAGGCAAACAAAAATTTACTTTTCAAATAAGCCGCCTAAACGCTATCTTAGGCAATATGGCGTCGCTAAGGATTATGACGTCACTTCCCGGTAACCCAACCAATGAACGTAAGAAAGAATGAATGACAGACGCCATTTTTACTACCATGTGACGTCATCATAGAAGTGGCCAATCTAGGCCGTTTTCGATATCGTCCCCTAGCTTATAACACCGCTTAAGTCATTTTTACCAACATTATAGGTGTGACCAATGGTTAGACGCGCAATGAGCAGCTCCATCTAATGCCATTCAAATGTGAAAACCGCCAATTTTCGGCTTGAGCGGTGTTGTAAGCTAAAGGACAATAACTATGTAATAAAAATAAAAAACATCATAAATTCAACTGCATTTCATTCAAAACAACTTTGTCTTCTATTTAATGTTATAGTAGCCCCTTTGTAGACACTTTTAGAACCTACTTTCTGGCAAGTTTTTTAAACTGTTTCACTTTTTCCAGCCATTGTGTTGTGTGGACTTTGAAACGGAATTTATAAAATCAAACAGCGAAACTATATTTCACAGCGGCAAGATCCGGCTGCCAATGTTTGCTATAATAAATCAGCGGGAACAGGGAGCGCATTGAATTCCTGGGTCAGACAAATACTTGTTTATTCATGGACTGTCTTGATTTCACAGTCAGTTTTGTGATAAGTAAACTATTCACTAGAATACTGACTGTACTTGAATAAACAAGTATTGCGCATTCAGCTATGATCATATTTCTACCACTATTTTCAGGCACAGGTAGGGCTTTGTAATTTTTAACGATCTCTGTGGCGCAACGGTAGGGTATCCTACCATCCGTGTGGAGTTTCTGGTCTTCCATCGGACGCGTCCTCCGGGTGGCGGATAGGGGAACGCCCTCCAGATATGGGGGGTACCGGCTTCGGCCGGCGCGGACCAAAACCAGAGGGAGGGGGACGTCCAGTGGCTTACGCTGCTGGATGTCCCGTGGGGTCCACTATGGGCCCCGCACCCGTAACCCCACACTGAGTGGGGCCGGGGGCCTTCGGGCCGCGAGGAGACAACCTCTATAAAAACACACACGGTGGGGGCCCTCCTCTGTGTCCCTCTGTTCAGCAGAGGGCATAGAGGAGGTTGAGGGAGGGTCACAGACGGCAGGTTGGGGGACCTGCCGTCCGACATCGTGACGGGAGAAGGGGGTGGGGGGCCCATGCCCCTTCTCCAGTGAGGGTGGGCCCGACTCCTTGCGAGTCGGATCGACGTCGCTGTCGCATTCGCGTTGTGGTTTTACACCACTTGCGAGATCCGGCGGCGCCCCATTGCACGAGCGACAGGACCGCCCCCGGGGTGTTTTAGGAGGTATGCCTCCCCTATTATTAGGAGAGGAGAGTCCGACACACGGCCGTCGCCCTCCCCCAAGGGTGGCGGTTATGGTGCGTAAAGCATTTCACCCCGTTAACAAAAAAAAAGGGCATCCTACCATGTCCTTACCTGGTTACCATAGCACAGGGTATCCTATTTGAGACCAGGGTCTAGATTCTTCTAATGCATTGTAGTACAATGACAACTGAATATCAATGGCGATTCAGTTTCATTGCCGCTTCAAGTCAACGCGGGTGCGTGTGTCGATAATTCTAGGCTTCAATGGTTTGAGAATACAAGTCACGTGACCTGACCGTGTGTCTATCATCCTATTATAATGCGCTAACAGAATTAAGTTCCGGGTTGTGTGGAACCTGTTTTTTTTGTTATCCTAAGTTATTATTATTATTTTTTGGTGGGCCGTTTGGCTCACTGTAACAAAGGTTTTTAATTGTTATTTTCAAGATTATAACGCAACTGAATAAAACTAATAATCAACCTTAGCTACGCGTACTAGAGACTAAAATAAACTAGGTAGTTTACTGCTGAGGCATCAATAATAAAACTGGGTTATTAATTAGCCCGTCCATTGGAGGCTAACACAAAATTGTTAGCCTGCAATGGACGCGTTACTTTCAGAATTATTACAGGTTGGAGTGTACGAATAAACAAGCGCTACGCTAGAGGTAGCACGCAATGTTTTGAATGAATAACACGTGGAAATTTTAAATTAGTTTTCTAAAATACCGCTTAAAAATGTAGATACAGTGCCTCGGAAAAAAGTTCAACTAAACAACAATTGGTAGCCAAGTCGGAATTGGTGGAGGCTTGTAAGACTAGTGGCTGGTCTTACTGTCAGAAGTTTTCATGTTTTTTAGTTTTTCTGATTTGATGAGTATTTCGTTCAAGTCTACCGTAAACCGGTACGAAATCTATATATATAAAACGAGAAGCTGACTGACTGACTTAGAATCAACGCAGAGCCCAAACTACTGAACCTAGGGGGTTGAAATTTGGCATGGGAGTTCCTTAGGGAGCCTAAGGGAGCACTAAGAAAGGATTTTTGAAAATTCATCCCCTGAAGGGGTAAAATGGGGGTTCAAAGTTAGTATGAAACTTTGCCGTTTTTGAAGTTATTCGAATGAAATTTGGTAGGAAGGTCCTTCATTGAAAGTCATGCAAGACAGGTAAAATATATTTTCAAAAATCATCCCTTAAGGGTGTAAGAGGGGGTTGCGAAGTTAGTATGAAAGCTCTTTCGCATGCGCTAAAAGTATCCCTATCTTATTTTTAAGCTCTTTACTCAACTAAAGCCCACGCGGACGTAGTCGCGGGCAACAGCTAGTTATTAATAAAGATAATACGTGGCTTTCGGGAAGAGTGTTAATAAATTAAAACGTGATATATTAAGCTATAGGCAAAAGCAGACTGATAATGTGATGATAAAAGTGTGTTCGGAAATTAAAGCGTATCGGAAGCGAGCCCATTCCCACTGATTTGTGAGAGCCAACGCTCTTAATTAAATGCGATGGTCAGTAAAACACTTGCTTCACGTTCGAAAAGTTGTGAGTTTGAATCCAAGCATGTGCTCACTTTGTTGTTTTCTAAGTTTCTAACCGCTGACGGTGAGGAAAAATTGCGAGATAAAACCGTATTCTGTTTCTAAGAGGAGGTCTGTCCTCCTAAAGTGGGTTATTTACGGATTTTTGAAAAAGCACAATTTCGCAAAAACTTTTGTTGTAAGTTTGTAAGTTTATCTCGGATTTTTATTTTCCGAAATATCAGCGTTTGGAGAAACTGACCCATATAAACATTTAAGCGAATATTTAATAACAAAATATATATTGGGTACAAATACAACTTAACAATATATTAAGTAAGTCCGAACCCCAAATAAATAAACTGTTATCTTGGGGCAACATTAATTCCATTTTTAAGATGAATTCTATTCCGTTCCATTCAAAGTAAACGTAAATATTTTTTCTTACACTTTTATCCTGTACGCTTAAAACCATATATTCAAAATATATGGTTTTAAGCATTATCTATAGAAAGGCCCTGCAAGCATATTTTTTATTGTAACAATTGAAAAATTCACCAAAAATCTTACATCGTATTTCCATGTTTGTGGTACCATTGGCTGGTTGCCATAGACGACCTCTGTGGCGCAGCGGTTAGCGCATCTGACTACCATGCGAGAGGTCCCGGGTTCGAATCCCCGCTGGGGATAAAAAAACCTCAGGTCTTGGATGTTTACATGTTTGTGACGTCGCTGTTTCTGGTTCCCGCGACACAGGGTATCCTAGTGTGGGGCCGGAAGCAATGTATGTGCCTGTATGTAAATGTTATGTTATAGCTCAGGGTATCCTAGTTTGGGACCAGGACAACTGAGTGTGTGATGTGTTATTATTGTTTCATTAAAACATTCAAAATTCGAAATTCAAATGAAAGGTGCAAAGATAATAATAATGATACACTGTAAATGCCATTTAACATCTCGGCTTTTACGAATAGTAAAGGCTGCATTGAATTCGTAGTCGATGATAGGGCTGACCTCACAAGACCGAGACGGTGCGTTGTAGCCTTGCTTCTCCAAGTTCCCATCGAAACTTCCCTGGTCCGCTGCCACAAAACTTCCAGTTAGCTGTCGACTCGGCGAAATTAAATTAAGTACAGCACCGGGTTAACAGGAGTAAAGACAAATGGTTGTGAGTGCGCTCCAAGTGAGGCCAAGATAGAGACAGCGTGGGGTCTTCATCGGCTGACGAATTGAGAGCACTTCATTATAATAATTATTATTCTACTTAAATACTAGACAGACGTAAAGATCTAAGCATAGATGTAAAAATGATCTGTAATCTGTAAACAGCCTATATACTTCTCTTTATAGGACGCTCGGAATCGGCCGTAGGCCCGGCCGCCTGAGTGATCTTAAGCGATCACGAAGGTTAAGCAACATCGAGTGACCGTTGTATGACTACTGCTAGAGGCATTTTCCGAGCGGTCCCGTGCTTCGCAAGGCACGTTCAGCAATTGGTGTCGGCTGCCGTTAATACTCGTAGATGGCTGTCGTTAAGCGAAGTCAGAGGCCTTAGGGCGCTTGAAAACTTCTGACGGTAAGATCAGCCACTAGTCTTACAAGCCACCACCAATCTAGACTGCACCCCATGGTGGAGTATGGCCTATACCTTCCTGAGCGAAGAGACCCGTGCCCCTAGGTGGGGACATAATGGGTTGATGATGATGATACGACGCAGGTATTCTTTCAGAGAGAGAATACGATGTGACATGCCAAATTTCATAGTTCCAGGTCAACGTGAAGTACCCAAGTGATATGGATTCCCTTAAGTGTCGAAATATACGAGATATATCTTTTTTTTCGATAGGTTTTGGGTTTCATTTTTTCACAGCTACAAGGGGCTGTAGACTTAAACATATAGTTATACAACAAATATATATGTTTAAGTCTACAGGAAAAAATCAAAATTCTATAAATCTACAAATGTAAGCCAAAAAACATCAAAATGTTCGGGAAAAACTCGGAAAAACCCTAGACTCTATCTTCTTAGAGGCATCTCTACTCTTTTAATTTAAACTGTGCTCTAATTTGGAGTTAAAACGATAAGAAGTTACACCTCATTATTCAATTTAATAGCCTTCGGCAGGGTTCGAGACTTTCCTAATAGTTTCTACACGAAATTAAAACTTCGAAGTTCTCTTTAGAGGTGGCCCGAGTTTTGATTCAGTTGTAGATATATCTGTAGCCGTAGATGCACTCTACCCAGTTATATTTCGTGCGCCTTAGCTGTGCCATTGACAATATATTAACTGTAAAGTTACCGTGGCGTACCTGATACCTACTGTTTTGTGATAAAAACGATCATAAAAGGCTTTATTTTACTATTATTTGTCTCTTGTTTCTTGTGTGCAATAAAAATATTATTATCTTATCTTAAAAGGCATCTAAGATGTATACACTGACTTTTCTGGTACGTATTATTAACTTTGGAATTGTTTTTATTTTATTATTGTGTCTAAAATATGTTGTGAACATCATTATTACGGGTAATTTGGATAGATTGAACACAAATATGTTGAATTTTCGTGTATTGCTTGACGGTTAAGCTTTCTATATCACTAGTATAGATATAGTTAACGATCCCTTTGTTGGGTAGCAGCGCCACGTTTTGGCCGCCTGCAGCGCGGGCCGCATTTCATTTGGAAACAAAGGAAGTTTCAAATTCCCAGAGCCGCGCGAATGAAAAATGTTACGTCCGGCAGGTACAGGCCTAGCCAGTGTCGGTAAGCCGGAATTGTTCACCTCCGCGCGCAAAAAACGACGCAACGGACATCACAAGTGAAAAAAGCTGTTGATTCGGAGCCAAAATGTCACGTAGCCGTGGAATTCGAGCACTTTATTGCGCGGGCTTTTTTCTGCTTTACAATTAATTTTTTGGATCTCCGCCAGAACGAATTCCGTGAATGTTTCGCCAGCATCATATGGGGTTCCGATGGGCGAGCCAGCCTCTGAAAATATCCGCTTACCATAAAGATAACCCGGTCAAGCGAGGTTCCGACGCGACGGGAAGTTTCCGTGCAGCGCGACCTTTATTTCCATTCGGGGGCTTACGCGCGTACTTTATATTGAGAACATTTTCGGGGATTGCCAAATTACTTGTTTATCTTTTTTCGCTTAAGACCCGGTTTCATCAAACTCTGTTTGTTAGTGGTAAACGCGGCATTTATAAATCAGCCGTCAAAACTAACAAGGATGTTAAAGCAATGTTAAAATGTCCATGTCCTATGAGCTAAATTTAACAGACCATTAGTAAATCAAGCATTACGTGAATGAAACGCAAACCAGTCATTCAAATTCCTGTCAAACGTTAAACATTTGCGTCTGTGGTTCAACGCTTTTGAGGTTGTGAAAAGATTTTTCTGGTTTGTTTTGTTGTGATTTTGTTAAATTCGTGCGTTTTCTAAATTAAATTACAAGGGATGTCTAAGAAAACACGATAACCCAATTTTTCTGCTAACGAAAAGGATATCCTCACCCCTTTAGTGTCAAAGAACAAAGATGTAGTGGAAAATAAAAAAAACAGACGCCGTTACGACTTCTATGAAACACGAAGGATGGCTGCAGAAGTCCAGGGCCTAGATTCTGTTAATGCATTGTAGTACAATGACAACTGGATGAACGTGGCGATTTAGTTTCATTGCCGCTTCAAGTCTACGCGCAAACTCAAATCAAGCAATGTAGGCGTCAATCGTATGGAAAAAGACGTCGCGTGACCTGACCGTGGATCTGTCATCGAACTATAATGCACCAACAGAATTAAGGCCCAGGTCAGCGTATTCGTCAAAGTAGTCACGCTGTGTTTTGAAAATCTTAGGACGGCGTATAACGTGCTCCAAATTATCCGAATTTTCTAAAATATCTTCATTTTCAAAAATAATATTGTAGGCAGCGTCCATTTTGACAGTTTTGACGGTACTAAATCGACTGTTAATGTTTTAACGGACCTCCAATGCCAGGATTAGATTTGATGCTTTGTTAAAGAAGTTAACGGTCCATTAGAGCGTGGTGGGACACTCGACAGCATTTAACAGTCCGTCAGAAGATGTAACAGACTGTTAGACCATTAACAGAGCTTGGAGAAACTGGGCCTAAGTCAAAGGATGGGAGAGACAGAAGCCGATAGAGATTGAATGAGAGCGAAGGCCGTAAATAACACTCGAATAAAGAGAGACGGCTTAATTTAGTACGAAGCTAGTAGGTACGTCCAAATACGACATAATGGTGGACATACACGTTAGGGTTTGCATGATGGTTATGATGGTACAAGCTTAACCGACAGGCAAGCCCTAGCGTGTTTGTGATAAAACTGTACAGTTATCAGTGCATGCAAGCTCGGTTATGCCTGTCGGTTATGCTTGCAAGATTAAAACCATCATGCAAACCCTAACGTGTATGGCCACCATTACGGGAAACCATAAACTTCCATTTATCGAGATCACTTTTGGCCTACCAAAGAATATTAATTCACTAAATATTAATATTTTTTTACTATTGCTGATACTATGAAGTAAATATTATTATGTTAATGTGAATAAATGAAAGGTTTTATACTATTCAAAGAGAAAAAACGGAATTGACCAAGTTATAAACGAATACTATTTATATTAATTACAATGTAACTTCTATTAACATTACTAAAACTTTTGTAAGCACTGTATACAAGAAACCGGTGATAGCTAGACAGTTGAAATTTTAACAGATGGATTTCTGTTGCCGCTATAAAAAAAATACTAAAAACAGAATAAATAAAATGTTTAAGGGGGCTCCCATGCAACAAACGTAATTTTATTGCCTTTTTTACTCGATATCAATAACGGTAAGAGGTAGGCGCTTGAAATATTCACAGAATATTTTGTTGTTTACTTTGACAATTTTATAATTTAATAATTTCATTAAATTTATTTAAAATTAAAGTTGATTTCATCAATCAAATTTAATCATTTGTTCTATGTAATATATTTAAAATAATATTTTCCCAACGCTTTAACAATAATTAACGAAAATAGAATTAATATTTAAGGGGGGCTTGAACACAATAAAAGTGACTTTTTTTGCCATTTTTTGCTTGAAATATTCAAATGTTGTATATATAATGGGCACGGATCCTTCGTGGATAGGTCCGACTCAAACTTGGCCGTTTTTTTTGTTTTCTATAGAGACGTCTCTTTATATCCGAATCACATCTGACAGGAGACGTGGCATAGCAAGGTAATTGGGTAAAGGTTATCACTTTTTAAAGATTATCACAAGGAAATAGTTTATCACTTTTTGTTTGTATTTATACTCCAGTTCCTAATCACCCCATTTAACACCTACATATAGAATTTTTTAAGCAAACGAAGTCGTGGGCCCCAGCTAGTAGGCAATAAACATGTTGACGTAGTCAATAAGAAGATTCGTTAACTTGTCCTAAAGAGACAAAGCCTATCGCCGCGGGCATTGAATGTCAATCAACAAACGAGGTAATAAGGAACGTGCACAAAAAATGTTTCAATCTCATTGAAGAGGCCATATCGTTCAGATAAACTATTCATGTTAATGGTATTATGTAATATACAAATATATCGTGTTCAAATCGGGTGCAATAAGGCTAAAGCTCATTGTACTTTTATAAATTGTAACTTTTGTTTGTCTCTTGTTTTTTGCAAGCAACAAATAATATTCTTACCTTATTTCCAAACTATGACGTCAGAAATTTTACGTAACACCTTATATACTCGTAATGTATTGCCTTTGATTTTGAGCCTTTGATTTGAGTTCTCTCGTCGTAAGATAATGTGTTTATGGGTCGACAGCTTTAGTAGAAAACGTCTGGGATTCAATGACAAAACCAAATCGTAATAAATACGTTTTTTATTAGAGTAACTTTTTTTTGACTATATTTTTTTCTATGACTTAACTTGACTTAAAACCGATCACGAAGGTTAGGCGTGGGCGCATGGATGGGTGACCGTCTACGTTGAGCAGTTGTCACCTACTGCCGCTGATAGATGGCAGTCATTAAGCCAAGTCAGGGGCCTTAGGGCGGCTGGAAAACTTCTGACAGTAAAACCAGCCACAAGTCTTACAAGCCTCCACTAATCCGGACTTGGCCCCCGTGGTGGAGTATGGCCTGTACCTTAATCAGGGAAGAGACCCGTGCACCTCGGTGGGGATATTATGCGTTGATGATGATGGTGATGACTTAAAACCTTACCCGTCGATCAAAACATGAAGCAAGCTCCCTATTCCGCCCTCTAACGTTCAACAAATAGGTCTCACGTTCATCCCCGCCGTATTATTATTCAGCGCGTCTCTGTACACAGGAACTTATTTCCTTTCACAGTACGCACCCATTTGCTTTCGCCAAATTACGTTAGACGATCCCGCCTATTCGGCGTTGGGGTATTTTTTCTTCTGAGAAAAAAAACTTTTGTCATTAGGCTCCTATTGAGCCGCTTTAAAAGTTCGCCCGTTACAATAATAAAGCAGTTTTGCGGTATTATCGTCTCAAATACCTGTAGTTCGATCGGGCGGAATAATTTATTGGTTTGCTGCTTGCCTTGTACTCGGTTGGAAATGAAATGAAAATGTTCCTCTGTAGTCGTTACCGAGCATTGGTATTGATCTTTGATGCCATTTTATGGAGCCAGCTATCATTTTCTGCATGTTATGTGTCGTTAGTGAATCTAATACATACAAATCTCGTGTCTCAGGGCTAGTTTTTGAATTGAGACTTTCGCTAAGTTATTACGTACCAAAGTTACTTAAGTTAGCCTCCACCAACCCGGACTTGGCCCCCGTGGTGGAGTATGACCTATACCTTCCTCAGGGAAGAGGACCGTGCCCCTCGGTGGGGACATCATGGTTTGATGATGATGATGATGATTACCTACTTAACTGCTGCTGCGTGCTGTCTCGTCATTTCTCTATAAAGAGCCTGAGAGATCATACTTAAGTATTTACTTAATGAAATTCTCAATTCAGAAACCGGTCTACAATATTTGCTATCGAACTCCTCCAAAACGGTTTCACCGATTGTTATGGAAGCTTTTGTCGGTATTTGGTAAGTCTGGTCTATATTTTGTCTATATTTGTAGCCAAAATGATAGCCAACCTCCGGTAGGAGATGGCAACTGGAAGAAGAAGAAGGTAGGTTTGAAAATTGGGCATATGATAATTAATATTATAATTATTATATTAATATTAAACATTAACGGCCTTACTAATAAATAAGTTATACACTCCGAATAACTATTTGACGTATTTCAATGTATACTGGTTTAATCGCATTTAGCGTAAAAATAACCACATTACGGCTGTATACACAGCTCATAACCTTTATCAGTAAGGCCGTAAGTAGTTTGATATTAAATTTAATCAGAGGATAAATGTGTCTAGTGTTCAACGCATCCAAAAGAATATTTTTTAAGTTCGAAAGTTTACAATTTATGCTAAAACTGTTTTGAAAAGAATAAAATGTGGAGTTTCTTTGATAGTTTCTTCTCCATGTAATCTATTAATTGTGAAACTAACATCTTTGGCTTTCATAAAGTAAACATTTTGTTTGTACTATGAATAAAATATTTGATTTTGAATTTATTTATTAATTATTTATTTTCGGACTTGGCCCCCGTAGTTGAGTATGGCCTATACCTTCCTCAGGGAAGAGACTCGTGCCCCTCGGTGGGGACAAACTGGGTTGATGATGATGATGGTAATTAATATGGCAGGATAGCGTTTGCCGTGTCAGCTAGTATGACATATAATAACAAGTAATAATAAATGCTTTATAATTTACAAAGCGTTATGATGTTATAATTAAAGCCCGATTTGTATGGCTCGAATTTGTATCACGTGACTAGAATGACTTTCTTGGGAGGATGTTAAGACGTGGAAACGAAGTGGAAACGGGTCCAAATATCTTGCTTTTATTAACTCTCTACGTGTAAAGTCGCCTTCCCACGGTATCGTGATATCGCGGACCAGCTCGCACGACACACCGTGGGAAGGTTCTCGTTCCGCGGTCGCACAGACGTCTGTGGCGGGGCGCCGTACCGGTCGTGGGTACGTGGTAGCGCACCGTGGGAAGAGCCTCGTGCGTGGTGCATAGCTGTCCGTAGTCGTCGGCCGGCGTCGGCCGTCGGCAGAATCGCGCACCGTGGGAAGCCAGCTTAACTAGAGAGTGACATATTCCTTCAACATTCATGACGCAGGGACAAGTTGTCGTAGAGATGTGACAGGCGCCAACGACTTGGTGATTATTGCCACCTTGACCTGAGTGTTACAATATTGCCTACGTTGTTTGGGTACGATAGGTCCTTTATTTTGTTCACGTTTTTGTATTTGTTTCATAATTCAATAATCTTATAAATCTAATCTTTTTAAACGAGCAATTCTTGTATATATATTTATATATAATCAGAATCTCGGAAACGGCTCCAACAATTTTCACGAAATTTTGTAGGCAGATGCTTTCGGGGGCGTTTAAAAGATTTTTAGTTGTTTAGATTTTTAAAAGATTTAGTGTTTGAAGGCAATCGAAATTTGCTATAATAACATACAGAGGTAAATTTCGCGTCTACTTGCAAGGTTGGGATAGTACTGACGGGAAAACGTGCAACCCGTTTCGGGCCGATTTCAAGAGACCCGGTTCGCGTCATGATGTTTTTTTTCTAAGTTCTTTTTTTGTTGAAAAAGGATTATTTTAGTTTGATATTACATCTTTTATATTACAAAAAAAGTACCGAGCAAAGCTCGGTCACCCAGGTACTAACAATTAATTGCCGTTGGGCCGATTTATTTAATAGTACCTGAATGACCGAGCTTCGCTCGGAATTTTTTTGGTAAATCATGTTTTTTGGATTTTTTTTGTATTTCTTTTAGAAAATATATTTGGATACGAATTAGGTGCGTTGATAATAGGGCTCCTAATAATAGTTTTTTTCACAAAAAAGGATCTTGAAAAAAGAAAGATAAACTTCATGCACAAGTCTCGAACCAGGGTCTTTTGTTTAAGGTATCGTCCTATTTCCCACCTGGGCTATGACAACCTTATAGATTAATGCGAAATTTACGTTCTTATAGGGTAGCAGTTATTTCTTTGCCCAAAAACACGGTTAAAACTTGGTTAAAACGACGTTTTCTTAAAATGAAACCTAGCTGGATCAATTAATCGCCCCCGAAACCCTCTGTTTACAAAATTTCATGAAAATCGTTTGAGCCGTTTCCGAGTTTCTGATTTTATATATCTAAATATACATATATACAAGAATTGCTCGTTTAAAGAGATTAGATTTTTATTTTTATACATGTGAAAGTCCAGGTAAGGTTTAAACGCTGAAAACGACCGAGAATGAAAAAAAAGTAATGTGGTGCGAAGTTCACGGAGTCAGCTAGTAATAAGAATATGTTTATTATTAAAAAATACCAGGGTTCCTTGCACAAGGCTGAGCCTGTATTGCGATGGGTTCCTTGCGAGTTTCTTAACTGGTCAGTTAAAGCTTTAACAACATAATTGATTATGGTTAACGTTGTAAAAATATTTAATAATAGGCTAAACATGTACTCATGCAATATTTTTTCTATGGATAATAAAATTATTGTATTGGCCATATCTCGCGAAGAACCGACAACCACTGGGGCAATCGTATTTTTGAGTGGAGACTGCGACTCGGCAAAGGTTGTGCAGGACGCCCTCCGACCAGGTGGGATGACGATCCGCAAAAACCTGCAGGCAGATGCTGGATGCGGCAAGCTGAAGACAGGTCGCTATGGCGCTCATTAAGGGAGGGCTATGTCCAGCAGTGGACTAGTATAGCCTGCTGATGAACCAGTATTATCATATCACATTTACCTTTTAAGTACAAGTTATTTTTTATGGTTATCTATGTAACCCAGGCTAAAAGGCACTCTTGTTAATGTGGCTTTTGCTTCTACTACATAATTTGATATAAAGTCTCGATAAGCACGGGATACAGTAGTTTAGAGCCATCGCAAATAGGGCGACTTGTCGCCGCGTCTAGTCGCGGTGACAAGATGCCAGATGCAAACTACCACCCCGCGTCAAGTCGCTGCGTCAGACGCGAAGAACTGGTGAACACAAGAACTGGTGTTTTCAGTTCGATACTAAGCGTAATTTTTGCTTTCATCATCAACCCATTATGTCCCCACCGAGGGGCATGGATCTCTTCCCTGAGGAAGGTATTGACTACACTCTACCACAGGTGCCAATTCCGGATGGCTGGAGGCTTGTAAGACTAGTCTTACTGTCAGAAGTTTTCAAGCCACCCTAAGGCCTCTGGGTGGCGTACAGCCGCGCAAAAATAAAACAGCCACAAACGTATTAAATGTAGTAATTAATAGTTGTATTTAACTAAAGGTCTCTTTTGAAAGGTGGAGGGAATAGTGAAACGTAAGGCAGAATTTAAATGTGAATTAAACATTCACATTCATCTCATTCTAGGTCTGTAGTTAGAAGTTCAACGTAATTACTTTGAGACAAAGTGAATTGTTAATTTGAAGCGCAAAGGCTCTGCGATTTAGTAGGTTTAGCTCTACGCAAACTAAACACTATGAACTATGAGAAGTTGCGTGAGCTGTATCAGACAGTTGTGGATAACGGCACCAAGTTTGTGTTTGACATGGGTAGAGTGTGAAAATAGCTTCTTGCTTTGAAGATTTTGTAAGGAAATCTAAGCTAATGTGGTAGCTTAGATTTCCTTACAAAATTGAAGACACGTACGCTTTTGGCAGCTGCAGCTAAGGAAATCCTTCATTCGTGGTTTCTTATGTTCCTTACTTACTGTGAGGCTTACTGTGAGACTATGAACCTCACAAATGTGTTATATTGCGGTTGTAGTTTTGCTGGAAGAGAATGGTTCCCGCATTAAGCACGCCCTTATTGGTGCAGTAAATAATAATCAATCAATTCAAATAAAAAAATGTATAATAAATTTTATAATAAGTAACTACTTAGTATATACATACATACATAACTACGTATGTTCATTTCTTTATTTAATTTCATACATATTAGGAAGTGACTTTTATCTTGGCCTTTGCTAATACATCGTCTATTTGGTCGACCTATGTATGCCTGGGGCGTCCCTTATCAGCCCTTCTACACACATTTGCTCTGTACTGCGATGATCTACGACTTCATTGAATAATGAAGGAGAGCTTAATTTTGTCGTAGTACGGCGCTACGGCGTAGAGCAGCTACGGAGCAGAGTGGCTACGACGTAGCACGGCTGCGATGTACCGTACAGGTCAGTTATCTAAAGCTGGCACGTTCACAGTACTCACACTTATGCAATTTCACTATACAGGATGTTTAAAAATATATGATTTTGATTCAAAATGCGACTCTAGTTTAAGTGTAGACTAGAGTGAGGTTTTAGTAAGATAGGTGCGTTGTAGATAAATAAATACAAATATTTGTGTTACTTGTTATAATATATTTTTAGCAAATTCGAGCGAAAAGTATTAAAAACAAGGTGGAATCAATGGTCACAAAATAGTTTTAATCTTCAATAAATTTTCATAATTTTCACATGAATTGAAATGCATAAGAGCCATCTGCAACGCGGCCCCTATACATAGACTCCTGCAAGCCATTATTTCAAAAGCTGAAGGTGCTCTCCCTACCGAGTCTATATATTTTCGAAATGGCATGCTTTGCACACGTTCATGGTAACTTAATATTTGCGAAATACGAGGAAGTTTATAAATTCAATACCCGTTACCCAAGAAAGCTAATAGCTCCGCAATGTAAAACTATACTGTCAGCGCAATTGCCACCAAATGTTAATAAAAGTGTACAATAAACTTTCGGAAACACTGAAATGCATGACATTGTATCCATTCAAAAGGAAGCTTCACAAATGGCTACTTGAAAAATGTTTTAATAAGGTAAATGAATTTTTGGACATGAAAAAGGATAACATTGACATTGTATAAAACCCATTAATATTATTATTTTTTTTTCCTTGGCATTATTTTATAATTTTTCATATTGTTGACACTACATTGACATTGCTTGTGACTACCATAAAATGATTTATTTAATATATTAATGATTGTAATTACTGTTTAATCTATTTTGGATGATGATTTGTAAAAAAAAAAAATATTATTAAAATTCTCAATATTTGCATGCCTAGAATAGTAAAATATGTTGGAAATACTATTTAAATATAACATCAGAAATGTACCATATTTGACGCAAATAAATGTCTTGAATCTTGATGAACAAAAATAATTTCACCTAAGAAAATCTTTACCAAAACAGAAAATAATTATCCCAGAAATCCGCAACAATTTAATTATAATTTAATTATGAAACAAAGGGTCAGTTACTGGATTAATTACCCTACCTTTTTTTCTTATTGCTTGCCACAGATAAAAACTTTATTACTGTTCTGTGATTTCATCAACTGGAAGGAATCTGTGATCAACTGAGCAAAATCATTCGGTTTCTATTGTGGTTACGCGAATGTTCTGTTCTCCTATTTTTCTTTTTTTTCTTCAACGTTTTTTCCATGATTTTAGCACCAGTAGCAGTTGTCCGAAGTCCAATCACAATCAAATGCAAGAGCCAAAAGAAAAGAGGAAAGACCACAGAATAAACTGGCAATTCCCATTAGAAAAACAAAAACCCTCTCTTAAAAATGCCATCTACTGACTAATGAGTCGTTTTCAGAAGAAGAAAAAAAACGAATGGCTGTCAAAGGAATGCAGTTTTGGACCTGAGCCCAATAGCCATGTGTGAAACATGTTTTTTTTAAATTGAAAATGTTGTTTTTTTTTCAATACAATATAACTCCGAAAGGACAAACATTTTGGCTGTTGACGTCATAGTAACTTTTATTCAGCTCGCTGAGACCTATGATGTATCACACATAGCTATTGGACTGAGGTCCAAAATTGCATTCCTTTGACAGCCATTCGTTTTTTTTTTTTTAGTTCTTCTGAAAGCGGCTCATTTGGAACTACTTTTCTTAGCTGTCAGAAAAATCCCTCATTGAAACGCACATACGGTTGAATACCAAAAAGATCACGCTGTATATATAAACAGCAGCAAAAGTAAAACTATAACTGTCCCCTTCACACTCATAAGCTAGACCGCGCGCAAGAGAGACGGGCAGACTTTTCATGATGCGTATGCAGTACGACGTCACGCCGCGCACTATTCACAGACACTACACAAGCGCAACGTGTAAATATGTTGAACGTGCCAGCTTTACTTAACTGACCTGTACTGCTGTTGTACTGATATTACATTGTACAGGCCCAAATTTATTGTACATACCTCTATTTAAGGCAGTCTTTACTTCTGAAATTCCTCTCGGCGGCACATTCTTTTATTTTATTGTAAATAGAGTATTTTATTGTACTTTGAGTGTGCGAATGGAGCTTTCTTCTTCGCACTGTTCATACAAAGATAATCTCACGCATGAACGATTAAATGAAGAATTATTTTTTTGTAGTCTCGAGTACAATCTCTTAATTGTTCCTCTTTGCTAGGTTTTATACAGGTGTAACAAAATTACGCATATGTAAAAAATAAGGGAATGTAACTTGAATACATTGAAATGGAAAAAAACACTAGCTTTTCTTACATTTTAATGTTATAAGTACCGCACTTAGTATAGATCAGTTTGTATTTTTATAATGACTTCGTAACTTTTACTACAGTAAACGTTTTCGTGTAAAATAGCAAATCCCACCGTTTTAGAAACTTTGATTTTGTTACACTCTGTGTAATTAAAAGTTGAAAATAATGCTATCGTAAGAATAGGTCAATCATCAATACGACGACTAGTATACTATTAATAGCACTTTTAAAAACTGAAAATGCTTAGAAAAATAGTGAACGTTACTATATATTAACCATTATATGGATTCGTTTATTACCTACTAGATACAGCTACTATTACCAATGATTCATCATCATCAACCTATTATGCCCCCACCGAGAGGCACGGGTCTCTTTTCTGAGGAAGGTACAGACCATATTCCACCACGGGGGCCAAGTCCGGATTGGTGGAGGCTTGTAAGACTAGTAGCTGGTCTTACTGTCTGAAGTTTTCAAGTCGTCCTAGGGCCTCTGACTTGGCTTAACGACTGCCATCTATCGACGGCAGCCGGCACCAACTGCTTAGCGTGCCTTGCGAAGCACGGAACCGCTCGGAAAAATGCCACTAGCGTTAGTTATAGACGGTAACCCATGGACTGCACGCACCGTATGTAGCTTAACCTTAATGATCGTTTAAGATCACTCAGGCAGTCCGGGCTGCGAACGATTGACTATCACCAATGATTAATTCAGCAAATTCATAAAAGTTTCGTTCACAATGTTAAAGTAAAAATTAAAACAAAAATAAGAACAATGTCACAATGCCAGTCAATCGAACAAACCTCCCCGAGACACATCCGACCCAAAGGTACCCATGACACTGGCAGCATTACCGCGCTGCACAGCTAGGGATATCCTTTGCATCTGCCTACCACGCGAGAGGTCCCGGGTTCGAATCCCGGCTGGAGAAAAAAAAAGAAACCTAGGTCTTGGATGTTTACATGTTTGTGACGTCGCTGTTTCTGGTTCCCACGACACAGGATATCCTAGTGTGGGGCCGGAAGCAATGTATGTGCCTGTATGTAAATGTTATGTTATGTTAATGCCCCTGAGCGGAAGTCAAAGTAAGAAAGTGAGACGTCGCAATTATATTAGATTAGAACTATTTATGCTAATCTAAGATAATGGATAGTTTTCCAATGATTTTTAAACCTGAAAAGAAAATCATTGGGAAACCAATTTTAAATGCCTGAAAATCTATTCAGCTCTCAAACCGCACTATACGAGTATATTTTGACGACTCAGTCCCATTAGGGGCTACATTTTAAATAAACTTTGTTTTTAAATACCTATCTCATAAAGGCCTTAGGCACGGTGAGCTTAAACACAAAACTCAACATAAAAGGTACTGCTACAAAATTAAGGCTTAATTTATTCAGAGGCTGTGTAGGTTCTATCTTTGTACAAGAAGAATTTGTGACGTTGAGATCAAAAATTGTTTTATTCTATTATGGTGCGTACAGACTGGTGAAACGTAACATGCAATGCAACATTCTGCCTTTCATTTGACTATGAGAATCGGTTTCAAACTGTGTTACCTTTCATGATACATTGCGGCAATGTTTATGGCAAATTATTTCATTGCATGATACATTGCATGTTACGTTTCACCAGTCTGTACGCACCATTAGATTAGACATGCAAAAGGCTATTTGACAGGTTTCCGAAAACCATCTCCGATTATTTGTTGGTGTTCATTGAGTGCTCAGAAAGTAAACATTTTGAGTTTCTTCGTGTATGTCTTCCAAAAGAAGAAGACAAAAATTCACTTTTAAAATAAGCCGCCAAAACGCTATCTTGGGCAATATGGCAACGCACAGGAATCATGACGTCACTGATCCGTAAACAAAACCAATTAACGTAAGAACGACATGAATGATAGATGCTATATTTTCTGAGATGTGACGTCATCATAAATCCGGCCAATCCAGGCCATTTCTGATAAAATTGCTCAATGTTAAACCTGTTTTTTATTTTTATTTAAAATGCCTCGAAGCGGTTTTAAGACTCATAATCTATGCAAATATGTATAAATAGTACTATTATATTCAAACTGTCAAATAGCCTATTGTACAATCTTACTACTATTTCATAAATCAAATATAATCAAATATGTTTGCTGTTAGCAATAAGACCGCCTATTGTATGTTTTTAATTGTAACTTTTACAAGTCTCTTGTTTCTTGTGTGCGATAAATAATATTCTTATCTTATGTTTATTCATGATAGAAAAAAAAATTTCACTTCACGAACTTCAAAGTTATAAGTTTCACAGTTAATGATTGTGTAGAGAAGAAACTAATGAAAAACTCCGCATTTATTCTTTTCAAAACAGTTTGAACTTAATTAACAAAGTTTTCTACTAAACTTAAAAATTATTACTCATGGATGTGCTGAACTCTAGACACAATTGTCTTCTAAATACCTTTTAACCCTGTTTACGACTTCAAACTGTTAAAATATGTACGTATATGACAGTTCAGAGTAGGTATATTCAGACAATTCAATACAGTGGCGGCGTTCCGCGACAAGTTGTGTAGTGTGGAAGTTGGCCTAAAGACAATCGCTCTAAACGGGTCTTTCTGCAATAATCTACCACGGTAGTAATTCAGATAAAAGTCTACAATGTCATAAAATAAATAGCAATATCTCCTTAGATTCTCCTACTTAAGCAACTGTAATCAAAACCGCCTCCTAGGTATACTTTGTGATATTAACCTCCCTACAATTTTATGCTACCAATGTCTCGGGAAACTCGACCTTATATCAAAGCAAGGATTACAATGTTCTTCCATCTGAATCGGCCAATAAACCCGTTTATACAGGCTTTTTATTGAGAACAAACGTTTACCTGATGTCAACATGATATACGGGCCGGGTAATAGTTATCCTATCCTCGGATTTACGATGTCTGCCGCAGGACCTTAGTTGGTGTAAGCAAAGAGGGAAACGGTTTCATTCCGAAGCAGACCTCATTAAGGGCATGGCCGGTGCTGACTAATCATCATCATCAACCCATTATGTCCCCACCAAGGGGCACGGGTCTCTTTCCTGAGGAAGATATAGGCCATACTCCACCACGGGGGCCAAGTCCGGATCGGTGGAGGCTTGTAAGACTAGTGGCTGGTCTTACTGTCAGAAGTTTTCAAGCCGCCCTAAGGCCTCTGACTTGGCTTAACGACTGCCATCTATCGACGGCAGCCGGCGCCAACTGCTTAACGTGCCTTGCGAAGCACGGAACCGCTCGGAAAAATGCCACTAGCGTTAGTCATAGACGGTGACCCATCCATGGACTGAACGCGCCGTATGTTGCTTAACGTTAGTGATCGTTTAAGATCACTCAGGCAGCCCTGGCTACGAGCGATTCTGACTAGTACCAGTAATGAAAACGATTGTATCTAAACATAAACATTTACATACAGGCACATAAATTGCTTCTGACCCACCCTGTGGCGATACCCTGTAGGATACCTTGTGGCGTGGGAACCAGAAACAGCAACGTCACAAACATGTGAACATCCAAGACCTGGAGTTTAATTTTTCTCCCCAGCCGGGGATCAAACCCGGAACCTCTCGCATGGTAAGCAGATGCGCTAACCGTTACGCCACAGAGGTCGTCAAACGTGAACGTGAACGTATTAAACGTGAACATAAATAACAATAAATGCCGAACCCAACTTTAGAATCGGTAGCCTAGGATTGAGAACCTAGAATTTTAAGTGTCCGTATACTTGACTTTCACGTGGTCGATTTCAGTAAAATGGTTTTTAATTGTTCTTTTCAACGTCGGAACGCAACTTGTTTCGTACTGTAATAATTATGTGTTTAATATTTTAATTTCACTCCCACCACACATGCTGGAATGATTCGCGCATTTTAGGCAATAAAAGCTTTTGTCCTGGTGACGATCCGTGATCTAAACTGAATACTTTGGTGCCTTCCAGGTGATTGTGGCGCCTCTATCGGCGACGTCACACATTATTCATTCGTGTGTTTGAACTTGAGAGGAGTTGCCTCAGAACACAAAAAGTTCTGAGGGAGTTGCGCTCTATTCTCGTGTTTCCGTGTTTCTTACATTATATTTGATTACTTGAAGACTGTGGAAGTGCCATCGTGTTAAGTTTCGCCCTATGGATGTTTGAGAGCAATTTGTCTTGCCTGGGAAACCGTGAAAACGCCTGCCGACAAATGCGCAGAGTTGCGAGCCTGAGCGTGCAAGAGTTGAAGGTGCGGGGAACGGTGAGTTGCCAGACCCTTACAAATTCTCTTGAACACAACTGATTAATATATTTATGCCGTTACAAACATGAATTGTTAAGCTTGAAAGAAGGCACCTGGTGTGCTTACACCAAGGGAGAAGCATAAAAATGGAGTCTGTAAACATAGGGATTTACCTAAGTAGATATAGTAGATTAAGTGTGTTACATATCTTCTACAATTCGTCAGTTCTTTCCTAACTGAAAACATTCGCAGGAAATAATATGATTCATATCTCAGATGAATTGTCGAGATTGTCGTTCCATTGATTGCAAAGCACTGAGTGCTGTGAAGCGGACATTGCAATGGCGCCGCTTTCTACGACGTATGGCAATCTCATCGATTGTATCGTTCACCTGAAAAAAGAAACATACTTAGCAAAACATAACGCCTGTACCCCGGAGGGGAAGGCAGAGATTACGGTTTGCCCTTTGGCAGGATCCTGTAAAGTCTGTTCGCTATCATAGTGTCACTTTGATATTTACCGCCTCGGCACGTGGCGGCTTTTCACAAAAGAAATTAAAGGAAGCCGACGCGGCGCAAACACGACAGTGAATTTGGCTCGCAGCTCGTCTCATTATACTATTATGTAGATCACCCAATTAAAGAAGTAAATCAATCAGTATTTTAGGAAGGATTTATAACGAGACGATCTTGCATCACTTCGGTAGGTACCTATTCTAAATACCGGTGGAGATGAATATTCTGAGGACACTTCGAGTGATGAAGAGTAGTTTTTTATTTTGTGCTTCATTAGGTATATTGTATACCTACCATGTTTTTTTCTATTTAAAGTATTTTTGCCATCTAACTTGTATTATTGACATAAATGTTTTTTTACTAAAACCAAGATTGCCTTCGTGTGTACCGACACTATTTAAGCGAACGGACTTTACGATCACTAGGCGAAAGCGCCTAATCACAATTTTTTTTAGCAAAACTTTGATTTACCAGTTCACAGCGTTTACACACTAGGCGTACCTATATTGTGGATGACGCTCACAATTTGATTTCTAAATAGGAAGCTAGCGCACAAGATAAGATCTTAGTTTAAGTAAGTAAAACTTAAACTAACATAAGCTTTTAGGGCTCCACTTAAAATCAGGGCCGTATCTCGGCTACGGCATTAAGCTGAGCTGAAACCTTTTTCAGCGTCCTCCAGCGATGATCTTCGTAAGGCGGCTGGCAAGAACTGGATGAGAAAAACCGAGAACCGTGCTGAGTGGCATGCAATGGGAGAGGCCTATATCCAGCAGTGGACAAGCCGATGATGATGATGAAACCTTCTTGGTACAAATGTATACATACGTACATACATAAGCTCACTGTATCCCAGAGGGGTAGATAGAGACCAGGGACTGCCACCTGCCACGATCACTTAATTTTCTTTCGTCATTTTCGCTTCGACGTTCATTCATTCATTAGTCGTAGGATGCATGCTCGTCGGTTTCGGCTACTTTTTGTCTACTTTTTACAATGGTATTAATTTTAGCTTATATTCACTATCTACTACGAGTATATTCAATAACCCACATCAAGATTTTCTATTCTATTTTAGGTGTACAATAAACAAACGATTACCTGCACCAAATAGGCAAACTGTTGCCTACTGAGAAAACTACTCTCTTTAATGCCAGACTTTCTCTAAGTTGAGTTCGTTTACAATTCGCACTCGAAAAACTTGGCCGCAAATTAAAGCTAAATTAAGGATTTTGTGTGGTGTACACTGTCCCTCAGGGACAGTCGTGACTGCAATACTGAGAAGCTTTTGTCGGACACAAATCTTCGCTATCACAAGTTTAACTTAGTACCGGATGTCCAATACAAGAGAGAGACAACTACAAAGTTCCGCAACACAAACAAAATGTTTATTTTATGAACGTTAAAGTTATTAGTTTCACAATTAATACGTGGAGAAAAAACTGACGAAGAAACTCCACATTTATTCTTTTCAAAACAGTCTTAACTTTAAACTTAAAAATATTACACACGGATGTGTTGAAACTAGACAAATTTCTCCTCTGAATACATTTAATATCATATCGATTATATAGTGCAGCGTGCATATCGCAATTTAGGATTTGTCATGCGTGTTTGTAAGCCATTTCAAGACACTATCTGTATAAAAATGGTTTACTTTGCATTTGTTAGGAGCATTTTAGAGTATGCCAGTAGTATATGGTCCCCTAACTACATAACACAATCCCAAAAAAGTGAAAGCATACAGTCGAAGTTCGTGAAACATCTCAATTATAAAAGTAAAACGCTGAACCGTGATTACTCGGCGTCCTGCCAAACTCGCCGTCTCATGACCTTGGAAAACCGTCGCAAATTATTGGATAATATGTCCCTTCTACACGATGTTCTGTCTGGTAGGCTTGATTCCCCTGATCTGGTTTCCGAGTTGAAGTTCTCCGTTCCTAGTCGCCGAACACGTCACACAAGTAGCAGGTTATTTTACCTATCCCATGTCAACACTAACTATGCCCAAAACTCTACGTTATTGCGCCTGGCAGATGTATTCAATAAGGAATTTAGCTCATCAGATCCGTTCTGCAGTTCCAAGGCATCCTTTAAATCTGACATTATAAGAATACTTATCAAGGAGAATCTTTAATTCTCCTTGTACTTAGTGACTCAAACTTACACGAAATGCTCTTCCTGCCTCTCCTTTCTCCTCTCCTCTCCTTTCCACATCCAAACCAACATACACTACACACACACACACACACACACACACACACACACACACACACACACACACTTACTAATATAAATAAAATAAAAACACCTTTGTTTAACTTACATGATTTTAGCATGACTGTTTGCATTTCAGTATAAGCATATAATTTTGTTTAGCTTTTACGTTGGCTTTTCGCTTTTATTTAAAGTATAAATGTGAGTATCTGTTATTGGCCCTATTTGTTGTATTTAAGAATCAGTATTTCATTAATTAGGTTCGCTGTTGATACCCCTAAGATATAAAAATAAAATAAAAATATTAATTTACTGTTTCAGACCAGACAACTTTGTCTTCTAAATAATCGTTGATTCTACATAAAGGTACTCGTAATAAGCTTTTTTGCACAGAGTGTGCTTAAGTAATTTCTTAAAACTCGTCGCCCAAATGCCTCTGACATGGCTTAACGACTGCCATCTATCGACGGCAGCCGGCACCAACTGCTTAACGTGCGTTGCGAAGCACGGAATAGCTCGGAAAAATGCCATTAGCGTTAGTCATAGACGGTAACCCATCTATGGACTTAACGCGCCGTATGTTGCTATCCTTAGTGATCATTTAAGATCACTCAGGCAGCCCAGACTACGGCGATTCGAATAACTATTATAAACAATATTAACTTTATTCCGAGGCTTACTTCACTTTTTGTAGGAAGAGTCCGACCAGGTTTTACTCTGATTCGTAGAGCCTAACCATGGTGAGCAGAGACGGGAATTGCGTCGTTGGTTGCTCGTCGGTGAGACGAGTTCTGCTCGGACTCTTTCGACAAAAAGTCAAGTAAGAGTTGGAGAAAGAGTGGCTCACCTACGTGTCAGAACTTTCTCTGCTGGCCAATCTTAGACACGAGCGACAAACGACCATGAAACAGCAATCTTTGAAAGTTCAACGCACTCGCCTAATTTTATATCGTGACATTTACTAAACCACTTTTGCTTTTGCTGTAGTGTATGTAAATATTCGTTACGCCACAATTTCCAAAATTTCTGTAGTTCGCTCTTTGTAGTTCTTTCATTACTATCCGCTGTCATTCGCTGTTATTTGGTATATAGTTTTTGTTTTAAAACTCTACGCCGTTACGAAGAAATCATGGTAAGAAAAAGCATCTAGTTGGCTGCCTCAACAATAGGGTATGTTTTCTCAGCTTGTATTGAAGCACTATTCTGGAAACTTGGCATGTAGGGAGCACTATTAGCGCACAATTATCTGGCATACAAATCATAACTCTATATACAGCCGTTCGTGATGTGTCTGCTAACTAGACGTCTAGTTGGCTGCCTCAGTGAGTCGCCTTAATATCTCGGGAAATATTTTTCCTAGCTAATTGTGCCATGTAGCATTATTAGGCACTATTAATACACAGTTCTGTGACATACTAGAAATTACTGAAATCGACCATGTGAAAGCCAACTATACGGACACGGTTTTCCGATAGTTTCTTGCCGCAGTTATCATTCTATACCTAGTTGCAATAACAGCGGACTAAAGCGTAAAGTCGAATCCAAAATAAAAGTATTCAAATTACTAAATAATATTTTTATTACTTTTAATACCGTAGCTGAGACGTAGACGTAGACCCATTAAGTCTGCCGCATTGTACTGTTTTTATTTTAAATGTAAGTGCAATAAAAATATAAATAATTAAATAAATTTTTAGTCCATCGTCCCAAATTACCATTTCTGGTATCACAAAACATGCACAATACCATGCTTAATTCGCTGTTAACGAACTGTAAATATGTGTTTCATATGTCTGTGTTTAGTACACATCACAAAACCTCACACATATGGCGCACACAACTCACGCATATTCACTCTCTACGCCCTCTTTAATCTCATCGTACAGGATATTGACAGTTATTTGTAAAATATAACTAACATCAGTAATTTCGTAGTGTTTTTTGGTTAACTTCACCTTAATTACCTTAATATTTTACTCATTTGTAAGCAACGGGTAGCCACCACTTTTTGTACCAGGCCGTCAGAGCGATAAATATGACTATTTATAAGTAAAAATCGCTCGTAGCCCGGGTTGCCTGAGTGATCTTAAACGATCACTAAGGTTAAGCAACATACGGCGCGTTCAGTCAATGGATGGGTCACCGTCTATGACTGACGCTAGTGGCATTTTTCGAGCGGTTCCGTGCTTCACAAGGCACGTTAAGCAGTTGGTGCCGGCTGTCGTCGATAGAAGCCAAGTCAGAGGCCTTAGGGCGGGTTGAAAACTTCTGACAGTAAGACCAGCCACTAGTCTTACAAGCCTCCACCAATCCGGACTTGGCCCCCATGGTGGAGTATGGCTTATACGTTCCTGAGGAAAGAGACCCGTGCCGCTCGGTGGGAACATAATGGGTTGCTGATGATGACGATAAGTAAAAATAGGTACGATTCCAATTCCAAAATTTCCCTTAACATTTATTGCCAGCTTGTGTGTGAATGTTGGTGACAGTAACTATTCTCTTGATTGTCGTTTGATGAGTAGGTATCCATTTCTGTGTCATACATATTTGCGTTCTTTAGACGGGGACCTTTACCCCCTTATTCATAATAGTCTGCTAACTTAAGGCATTGCTAATTCTCATTCTGTCTTCTTCTATTGACCTAAGTCAGAATGAAAAATAACACTTTATAGCAGCTGTTTTAAGTAAGCGGACCATTATGAATAAGGGGGTTAGTGTAGAAATTGAAAATCGGGTTACCGAAAAGATATGCATGAGTGCACTAAAACTAAACTAAAATTGAACTAAAACTTTTGTAAGCACAACAAATTGCTCTGCGAATCGGAGCGAAACCTGATCGGGCTCCTCCGATAAAAACACCCGTAAGTGAATCCGGACTAAAGTTTACAATGAATGAGTTTGTATACAAAATCCCTACTATATAAAAAAAAAAACTCATTCGCGTTCAGTAGGTACTGTGCTCAATAAGTTATGCACACTGTATCGACGGACGACGCTACGGATCGTGTAGTGATGTAACATAGAGCCAACGCAAACAGGGCGACTTGTCGCCGCGTCAAGTCGCCGCGTCAGACGCGACGTTGTAGTTTGCTTCTGGCTTCTTGTCTGTGATGGCCGTAGCCTGTCGTCGTGTCTAGTCGTCGAGCTGTCGCCTGTCGCGTGTCGCTAGTGTGCGCCTAGGTTAAGGATCTGACTGCTACGAAAAGCATAGTGTTTGCCTAGAGTAAAAGATTTATTTAGATGTAAGTCCCTTTAGATTCTCGGGCATCTAACCCTGTTTCAGAACTGAATAAGTTACACCATATTATTATGTGTATATCATACTAGCTGCCCCGGCAAACGTTGTTTCGCCATATAGGTATATTTTTTTTCACTAAGGGCTATGAAAAATAGTTAACAACCTACTCTCACACTTTTTTTGCGAAATGCTTTACGCACCATGACACCGCCACCCTTGGGGGAGGGCGACGGCCCTGTACCAGACTCTCCTCCCCTAATAATAGGAGAGGCATACCGATTAAAACACCCCGGGAGCCGTCCTGTCGCTCGTGCAATGCGGCGCCGCTGGATCTCGCTTGTGGTGGACCACGTTGCGAATGCTACAGCGGCGCCCCGGCGACGTCGACCCGACTCGCAAGGAGTCGGGTCCACCCTCGCTGGAGGGCTATGGCCCCCCACCCCCTTCTCCCGTCACGATGTTGGGCGGCAGGTCCCCCAACCTGCCGTCTGTGACCCTTTTTTTTTTTCGCTGGGAATAATGCAATTAGGCATCTCCTCCCGTCGGGGGACGGGCGGAGTATGTGGCACTCCCTCTTCGCCTTGTTGGCGAGGGCCTGGGAAACCGGCACAGCCTTGACTTCCAGACCCCCACCGGCGAATGCCCGCCTACGCGGCAGGCCCCTCACGCCCCTCCCGAGCACGGGTAGGGGTCTGAGAACGACCGTGAATGCCCGGCCATCCTCGTCCGACGGGGTGATGAGCGGTGCAATGCGGGTGAGGGCGCCCCCGCGCCTTTCGCCCGCTGCTCATCACCAAGGGGCGAGGCCCCTCCTGCTCCGTCCCGGCCCACCTTCTATGCCCTCTGCTGATCAGAGGGACATAGAGGAGGGCCCTCCGTCCTGTTTTTTATAGAGGTTGTCTCCTCGCAGCCCGAAAGCCCAAGTGTCCCACTCAGTGTGGGGTTCCGGGTTCGGCGACGGCCCGGTAGCCGCGCTAGCGCATTTACCGAGTCGACCGTCAAGTGCGGAGCCCGTCGGGGGACGGAAGGAGTATGTGAGACTCCCCGGGAAAGTGGTTCCCGGTATACCCACTAAACAACCCAGCGGCATTCCCTCTTCGCCTTGGTGGCGGGGTTCTAGGAATCTGGCACTTCTTCCAGTCCCCCGCCGGCGATTGCCCACCTAGACACGGCGGACCCCTCGCGCCCCTCCCTTCAGGGGGAGAGGCCCGAGGACGACCGGGAGCGCACGGTCGTCCTCGTACGGCGCGGTGATGAGCAGTGCAATGCGGGCGAGGGCGCCCCCGCGCCTGTCGCCCGCTGCCCATCACCTTGGGGCGAGAGGGGGCGGTTGCGTATCCGCCCTCTCCTGCCCCTCCGTCGTTGGCGGTGCGGCGGTACGAGAGGATCGTTCTCCCGCGCGCGCTCCGCCTCCTCCTTCTGTGACATCACGTCCTCACAGAAGGAGGCGACTGCCGACCACGCCTCCTCGCTCCCCAGCATGGCATTTACCACGCCGGGAAGCGAGAGGTCCGGCCCAACCACGGCGACAAGACTGCGGCGCCGCTCGGACAGCGACGGGCACACCTCAAGGGTGTGCTGCGCCGTGTCGTCCGCCGCGCCGCAGCCGTAGCACCCCAGGCTCTCCTCTCTCCCGATCCGGTGCAGGTACGATCCGAAGCATCCGTGCCCAGACAGCACCTGCACCATGGCCAGGCCGCTCGAGCCAGTCTTGCAGGACCGGCCCGAGCGCGTCTAGGGTTCGGCGGCCGAATTTTGCGGTGGCGAGGTCCGCCGTCCAGTGATGGACGATTGCCTCCCTCGCCTCCCGCCTAACGGTCGCCCGTTCCTCAGGGGCGGGGTGCTCCCCGAGCGCCTTTCGCCCTGCCGTCCATTCGTATACTCTGGCGAGCACCCACGCCTCTAGCTCCCAAGGCGGGGTGCCCGCCAGGGCGCACGCGGCCGCAAACCCTACCGTCCGGTAGGTTCGCGCTACCCTCTGGGCGATGGCCCTTTGAGGCGTCCGGAGGGCGGTGGCGTTCTCCCTCCTTTGGAGGGAGTCCGCCCAGATGGGCGCCCCATACAGGGCCATACTCTTTAGTATGCCGGCGTTCAGCCGCCGGCATCGCCCGCTCGGCCCTCCCATATTCGGCATGAGCTATGAGAGGGACGCAGTGGCCAGTGGGTGGTGACCAAATCTCGGAAACGATACTTTGGGACGATCGCGAACATTAGTGCGGTTTTTTTGCGATCAGAGTCGGTTTAATTATGTCGAAGCCTTGCGGGACGCCTCCGGGCGTTTCGTCTCTCAAACGGCCCTTCTCAGGGCCAATCCTGACCCTGACGACGCTGAGACGTCGGAGTCTGGCCGCGCACCATCTGCGGCCAGCCTGGTGGAGGTTGACCTGTCGGACACCGACAGTAACGCCTTTGCGGTAGAGCTGTCGGCCCGGCGGGCCAACAAGCGGGCCTTCTTGAGGCAGAGTTCGGAGGGCTCCTCCGACTCGGCCAAAAGTAGGCCCAGGAAGAAGGGAAAGACCAAGAAGTCTTCGACCCCCGCCGTGGCTAGCTCGGGCCACAACGTGGGTTTGCTGGAGGCTCAGCGCCATCTCGAGGCGGCCAACAGGGCGCAGCTCGAGATGGAGCTTGAAGAGCAGGTTGCCGCCAAGGAGCAGCAGGCACGCGTCCGTAGGGCTAAGGCGGGCTACGGCTCGTCTATTATCCTGTATGCGGACTACTCCTTGGCGGAGCTGGAGGAGATGGCCAAGGAGGACCAAGAGGAGATCGTAAGGGTCGCCTCGAGGTCCTCCAACCTGAAAGGGACCTTTCAGAAGGCCCTCAAATGCCGCGCCGCCAGCATGCGCGATATTATATGCGAGCTGGCGCAGCGCAAGTCTACGGACGAGGTCGGGCAACTGCAGGCGAGGGCCGATCGCCTGCAGAAGGAGGTCAACGAGCTCCGCAGGAAGCTCGCTGAAGCCACGGCGCAGACCGCTCGGGCCTCGCCAGCAGCGTCGGTGGTGGACCTCTCCTCCTCCAACCTTGAGGACATCATCCGAAAGGTGGTGATGGAGGAGAGGGCCTTTACTAGGGCCTGCATAGCGGGCATCGAAGACAGGCTTCTGCCTGAGAGGCGTGTCCGGCCGCCACTCGCGGTGGATAGGTCTGCGCCTGTCCCGGCCCCGGCCTCAATGCCCCCTCCCCCGACCCCGAAGCCCTCAAAGGGCAAGGGCAAGGGGAAGAAGTCGTCGGTGGCCCCACCGGCACCAGTAGCGGAACGGGAGGCTGAGCCGGTGGCTCCGGCGGCGCTCCCAAGCCCCCAGAGGGACGGCGCCTTCCTTCCCTCCACCACCCCGTCCAACGAGTCGTGGGCCGTGGTGGTCAGGAGGAAGAAGAAGGGTGCCAAAACGGTGGTGTCGGCCGTCGCTTCCCCTGCCAATGCCCCTCCCGGCCCATCGAAATTGACGGGCAAGGGACAGGGGAAAGGCAAGGGCAAGAAATTGGCCCCCAAGCCGGCGGGGAGGAAACTCATTCCTCCCAAAACCGCGGCCGTCGTAGTGACGCTCACTGCGGAGGCCACGGAGAAGGGCGAGACGTACGATTCCGTTTTGAAACGGGCTCGTACCAACGTCGACCCCGCTGCGCTAGGGATTGGGCCGGTGACGTGCCGCCTGACCCAGACCGGGGCTCGACTCTTCGAGTTCCCGGGGGCAAACCGCGATGCAAACGCTGGCCTCTTCGCAACGAAGTTGCAAGAGGTCATAGCGGATGTTGCCAAAGTGGTCAGGCCGGCGAAGACTGCGACCTTGGAGGTGACCGGTCTCGATTACTCGGTCACCAAAGAGGAAGTGGTGGCGGTGGTCGCAACTGCGGGGGGCTGCGAGGCGGCGGCGGTGCTGGGCTATCAGACCCGGCCGTGGCGGGCTGGGCGCTATCCGTGTGGAGTGCCCAGTTTCGCGGCGGCGAAGGCTGTCCTGGCCAAGGGGCGGCTCCCCGTAGGGTTCGGAGCGGCGGCGGTCCGGGCACTTGAAGGTGTGCCTTTCCGCTGCTTCAAGTGCCTTGGAATCGGACACACCAGAGCTCTGTGCCCATCCAGTGCGGAGAGGTCGGAGCTCTGTTACCGCTGCGGGGAGGCGAGGCACAAGGCGAGCGCATGCAGCGTGGCCTCGCCGCACTGCGCTGTGTGCTCCGCCAGCGGCCGCCCGGCCGACCACGTGATGGGGGGAGGAAGTGCAATCCTCCCCCAAAGAAGGGCCACAAGCAGGTGCCAACCCGGCCTGCTGCTGCTGCCGCCGCCGCTGTTTTACCCGTTGAGGTCCCACCGCCGCCGGCCGACGAGGGAAATGCGATGGACCAATAATGGGTGAGGTCCATCGCATTTTACAGGCGAACATCAACCACTGCCGAGTGGCCCAGGACCTGCTGGTGCAGGTCATGGCCGAGTGGTTGGTGGACGTGGCGGTTGTCGCCGAGCCGTACTCCGTCCCTGGCCGCTGGCTAGGAGATAGGGGCGGCTTGGTGGCGCTTGTGGCGTTGTCTTCCACGGACTCCCCTCCCCTCTCGCTCTTAGAGAGGGGACCGGGATACGTGGCCGCCGCGTGGGGAGAGATAGCCTTTGTGGGCGTATATTTCTCCCCAAACAGCTCACTGTCGGACTTCGAGGACTTCCTCGGAGTCCTCACCTCTTTCGTCGGCAGGGCTGGGTCGCGTCAGGTCTGCGTTCTGGGAGACCTGAACGCCAAATCGGTGGCGTGGGGCAACCCGGCCACAGACGCGCGCGGGCGGGAGCTGGAGCTGTGGGCTGCCTCCTCCGGTCTCTCCCTCCTAAACAGAGGGAGTGTTCACACGTGCGTGCGACCGCAGGGTGGGTCAATCGTGGACCTCACCTTTGCCTCGCCCGCACTAGCTGCGCGTGTGGACAACTGGCGGGTGGACATGGTGGAGACTTTCTCAGACCACCGCTACGTGCGGTTCGAGATCTCCACCCAGAGCCCCCAGGGAGTGGCCCCACCGGGCCAATCCCCATTCCCTCGGTGGGCTCTCGTCCACCTGGACAGGGAGGCGGCCAAGGAGGCGGCCTTGGTCGCCCTCCAGATATGGGGGGTACCGGCTTCGGCCGGCGCGGACCAAAACCAGAGGGAGGGGGACGTCCAGTGGCTTGCGCTGCTGGATGTGCCGCGGAGTCCACTATGGGCCCCGCACCCGTAACCCCACACTGAGTGGGGCCGGGGGCCTTCGGGCCGCGAGGAGACAACCTCTATAAAAAACACACGGTGGGGGCCCAAAGGCCCCCGGCCCCACTCAGTGTGGACGGCCCCTGGACGTCCCCCTCCCTCTGGTTTTGGTCCGCGCCGGCCGAAGCCGGTACCCCCCATATCTGGAGGGCGTTCCCCTATCCGCCACCCGGGGGACGCGTCCGATGGAAGACCAGAAACTCCACACGGAACCTACTCTCAGATCTACTGAATATCATATAGAATTTCAACAAAATCGATCAAGCCGTTTCGGAGGAGTATGCACCCTAACACGGTGACACGAGAATTTCATATATATTAAAAAGATAATGTCACATGATCTATGTAAAAAAATTGCCACCATCTTATTTGTTCAGTTGATAGAGGCGCTAGGGGAATATCAAGTAGAAACATTTAAGAAATTTACCTAGAAAAATGAGAAAATTTTAACCAATCTTTAAATTTTAATAAAAATATATCTATAAATCTTAGTAAGTGTATAAATTAAATAAAAAATGGGGAACACGATTTAAAATTACTTAGTTACAATTTTGCCCACCTGAACAGATAATTTGGTGGCGCTGTACCCAGAGTTATTAACAGTTTCCGGGCGGCCGGAAACTGCTGGTCAATAATTTCCAACAAGGAATTTTAATAGTTATAGTTGGTATTAAGATAAGAGAATTTTAACATAATAATTTATACTTGTAGTCGGTGCCCAACCATGGCGCCATGTACAACCTAATAGCGGCATCTAGTGGCAAGATTTCACAACGTTTGCTTATTTCATTATGGTCTGTATTTTATCCGTACCCAAAGGATAAAACGGACCCTATTACTGAGACTTTGCTGTTCAACCGTCCGTCCGTCTGTATGTCACCAGGCTGTATCTCATGATACCGTGATAGTTGGAGAGTTGGTTTTCACATAATATCCTCGTGAGGCCCGACCTTGAAAACAATAATTGATTTTGTGATCACTTGAAGACATTGGGCCTCACGAGGATATGATGTAGTTCTGTAGGTACTCATATCAGTCCATGGTCTCTGCCTACCCTTCTGGGATACAGGCGTGAGCTTATTTATGTATATAGGTGTACTTTAACCACAAAGTAAGTAGTTTGTAAGTATTTATCCCTCGTCCGTTATACTATTCAAGTGAACACATTTTGACATTGAAACATTGGTGCTTGACTGACTGCATTTTACCTAATATTTAATTTTCCATATCGACACATGGCATAAGTTACATGAAAATAAAACCCATTTTACATATCTGAATGCTTCTATTATTAATAAAAATGCTTCTGAGCCACCCTGGAGCCGCGAACATAATAACTTTATGTCGGTCACCTACGTACTGTAATTTTAACTAAAAAAATTCTAATGTTAATTCATCATCATCATCAACCCATTATGTCCCACCGAGGGGCACGGGTCTCTTCCCTGAGGAAGGTATAGGCCATACTCCACCACGGGGGCCAAGTCCGGATTGGTGGAGGCTTCCGTATAAAACACGTATTTTAACTTGACACGTCTCGCGCCACACCTCATGGCGACCCATGCCAGTCAAAGTGCTTACGAAGAGGCCGCTCCGAGACTGATACAATACTGATACAACAACGTTTGTTTATTTCATATTGTCTGTATTTAGGGTACCCAAAAGGTAAAACGGACCCTATTAATGAGACTAACCCCCGTTTCTCGGACGCTAACAGTCTGTTAATCTACTGTTAATAGCTGTCAGTAATTTTTTTTATATGCATTTTGACAGCTAACAGCTGTTACAGTGCCACCATCTTATTTGTTCTGTTGATAGCGGCGCTAGTGGAGAATTTAGTAGTAACATTTAAGAATTTCACCTAGGAAAATGAGAATATTTTAACCCGTCTTTAATTTTTAATGAAAATATATCTATAAATCTTAGTAAGTGAATAAATAAAACAAAAAATGGGAAACAGGATTTACAATTAATTAGTTAGTTACAATTTTGCCCACCTGAACAGATAACTTGGTGGCGCTGTAATAGGCTTGAACTTGGAGAACTAACCTACTGTGTTAATCTGTGGAAGCCCATTATTGACTTTTGAACATTGTTACTATCTTACACTTAAGCTTCTATTGTTATTTTAGCTGTTGGTTTTCTTAATAAACTTAAAAAAATAAAACAAAATAGGAGTCGTTACGGTACGGGCGGAGGACCTACCCTTAAGGATTTGTCTTATTTCAATAACTCGTTGCAGAATGTTAGTGATTATTTGCCTTGTGTCTAGAATGTCCATAATAACGAACACAGTCAATAACCAACATGCTTAGAAGGTTAAAGCCTGCCACATACTAGCGAGGTCGCGAGTCGCGACCCATCCGAAAGGCAAATCATGCGAGAACCACTTTATAAAGGGGTAATATGCTCAAATTCTTTAAATCGAAAATATTTATTCACAATAACACAGTATTGTCAATAAGAACAGAACAAAACGGTTTTAGCTTAATTAGCAAACTTTCATTCTTAAAAATAAATTAAAAGGTCATTCGATTAAAATGGTCTCTTAATGAAAAAATAAAATTTGCTTTCTATAACTATTCTAAATAATTTAAATTTCATTTAGATACAAACATAATTTAGACACCAAAATGTCATTATGTCTCATACTAACAGTAATCTAAAGAATTATAGATAGATAGAATTGAAAACAAAAAAAGAATGAAGAAAAAAAATTATGAATTATTAGTACCTACATTACTGCAGCGGCCAGCAAAAGAGGCATTGATGGACTAACGTGGAAATGTGGGCCGAGGCGAAGCCGAGGCAACACATACGTGAGTCCATCAATGCCTAGTTGCGGCCAAGGCTTGTATATGACTTTTCTAATATAATGCGCGGAAATTAAAACTATTGAACTCATTTTGTTAAATTCAATAAACTTTCTATTAAACTTAAATTCAAACATAAAATCAGACGAACCACGAACGAACAACAAATTTTTTTGCCGCGTTAAAAGTGTTCTTTTTTTTCAATAGGTATGTCAAGCTTTCTATCGCAAGCCATTTCAAAATTTAAATAAAACCTCTGATAAGTTACCTCTTTGGTTGTCATTTGGTTCGGAGTAAGAGATCGATTCCATTTTTAAATAATACGACAGATATGAGTTTACAGCGCCACCAAGTTATCTGTTCAGGTGGGTAAAATTGTAACTAAGTAATTAATTGTAAATGTTGTTTCCATTTTTTGTTTTATTTATTCACTTACTAAGATTTATAGATATATCGTCTGCTTGTTGGTAAAAACGAATAAATGCAGCTTTGGATGTTTTGAGTAAATGCGAATTGAAAGTTCAAACCAAATTTTATCTATGTTACGTCCCTGGAACAACCAAATGTACTTAAGAAAAATTGTGCATACCACTTTCAACCTTGTAAATAATAAAGTTTTGATTGATTTTTGTACAATATAATAGATTAAAATACACAATTATTGTCGAAGTACCTGCATACATATATCTGGTTTTACCAGAATTTCGAAAATATGTAATAATTTCTTAAATCAATGCTGTAACTTGCTATTTTAACCTTCAATTTAACGCTGCCGTCCCTCGGGTCAGATTTGACCCAGTAGTAGAAATAGACTAAAAAATTTACAAAAAATAAAGATAAATATTATGTAATGGATTTACTTGACATTTATATTTATTTGTACAGAATTACTATTCATTTTTACATAAATGTTAATATTATACATCTAATATAAAAAGAATAATACAATGTTGTTTGACATTTGTATAAAAAGAGAGTGAGCGGTATATAAAAAAACAACTGTATTAGAATGTTTTTACATATGAATTTCTTACAATCTACACAGACCAAAGGTGTTTTATTGTTAGTTTTAGCACATAGTTGGCAAGAACTTCTTTTGGCAGCCTTTTTAGCTGAACGAGCGTTGTTTTTGTCTTGTTGAGTCGAAGTTGACGGACTCTTTACATTGTTTTTTGACTCTTTACATTTTTGTGATTTCTATTGAAAAGAGTGCTCAGTGCCCTCGGTAATGCTTTCCTGTTTTGTATGTTTTTGTGTACGGTGTCACCAACTACATACAGCGTCACCAAGTTATCTTTTCAGGTGGGCAAAATTGTAACTAACTAATTAATTGTAAATCATGTTCCCCATTTTTGTTTTATTGAAGTATGCCCAGTGGTGGGGGGGGTGGTTGCAGGACGGCGGCGCAGCAGAGAAACAACAGGAACGGTTGATCACATTTTAATTAATACATCGTTTAGACTCCAGTCTCTTAACTCCCTTATTCTAGTATTACACTAGCTTATATATAATAATCCTACGTGCTTTGGGAGGAGTTGTCTATATTTCAGATACGTGAAGGCATGTGGCGTGATGATGTTATTTGCCTATCACACCTCCCTTGAAAAGGTAGGGATTCATAAAATATTATTATTTTATGAATATAAAGATTATTCATAAAATAATTTTAATCTATTCTTATGCACTAAATAGTCCTTATTGTCTTTATCTATTCTTACATTAGTTCCGGCTATTTCTTTTATTCTAAATGGTCCTAAATACAGTTCATCTAATTTACTGCTATTTTCGTTCTTAATTAATATTAAATCTCCTACTTTAAATTTTACAACATTGGCTGTTTTATCATAATAAATTTTTCTCTTAGTCTTATTTATTATTAAATTATTTCTAGCATCTACATGTGCTTTTTGCAGTCGAAATTTTAATTCAAATGGGTAATTATCGTATACATACAGTGGTTTAACTTTATCTACAAGATTACTAGGGATATTACATGGTTTACCAAACACTAGTTCAAATGGTGAATACTTTGTGCTGGTATTTACGGATGTATTATAAGCAAAACACCAATATTGAATCCATGTACTCCAGTTTGCTGAATCGTTTTTTGTTTGAATTCGTAAATAACTACCAAGATGTTTATGCCAATTTTCTAATGACCCTATGCTTTCATGGTGGTAAGGCGTTGAGTTTAGTTTCCCAACATTCAACAGTTTACAAACTTCATTCAAGGTGGAATTCATGAATTCTGTACCACAATCCGTAGCTATAGTTTTTGGTATCCCATTAAAACAAAATTTTCCACAAATGCTTTGGCTTCTAAGAATCTTTTCTATCTGAAGCATAAGCCTCTACAAATTTTGTTAATTCACACTGTAATGTTAAAATATATTTATTTCCTGCCAAGTCTACATCTAAAGGACCTACAATATCTAAGTACACTTTCTCAAAAGATGTTGAAGCTGTGGTTGTTATGACCATATTGTCTCGAACTTGCCTTGTATTGAACTTTTGTTTCTGACAGTCCTTACAACGTCTGACGAAATCTTCTACGTCTTTACGCATATTTTGCCAATAGAACTTCTTTTGAATACCACTCAACATCCTAGTGATACCTGCATGCCCGCTAGTGGGTAACAAGTGATAATCATTTAGAATTATTCTAATCATGTCACGATCGGTTACTTTCGTTTTTCCTTGTATTATACATAATCGCGGTAAATTACTTTCTTTACTCTGTTGGTAATTACGTATTAACGTTTCTACATTTGATTTATTAAGCTTATTTTTAACTATTACCAACTCTACTATCCCTAAACTCCTACATAGATCTACCAGGTCTCGTAACGATACGTCTAAGCGTGCCTTCGTCAATAGAGAATCCTGATTAAAATAAACCGTAGAGTCCACAATAAGTACATTATTCGCGGGTCCGGACCGCCTTGTTTCCAACATTAGTTTCGATAATTCTCTATATACTTTACTCAGGCAAATAAGCAATTCCGTATCTCCTTGTGTCCCTTTGATTATGTCAACTATTTTAGGCTGGCCGGGCACTAAAGGTGACGACCCTGTATCGCGGGGAACGTTTGTCGTGTCAGTCTGTGTATTCGGTGAGCGACTCATAGAACGCGTAATTATACCTATAAAATCCGAACTCAAGGATTTTAGTTTGTCTGAAGTTATTATGATCCTTGATAAGGCATCTGCAGTTACGTTTTCAGAGCCCTTAATGTATTCTATCTCAAAATCATACTCTTCTAAACTTAATCTAAACTTAGTCAAACGACTATTGCAATTCTCCGCAAACGCCTCGAATACTTAACCTATCCGGAACTATATGTAATCCTAATTTACTAATCACTCCATACTTTATAATCGACACATTAGCACCCGTATCTACTAACAGCGACAAATCGTTATCTAAACATGAAAACACTACGTGATTACTATTGTTATATGACAAAATATCTACATAATCTTTGTTACGGACGAAAAAATTCTAACTCCTCATTACGCTGACTATCTGTCGATTGTGAATCACGTTCGGTAGCGTCCGACTCTATATGATTCACGGAGCGCTGACCGCCTGACCTAGAAAAACCATACCTAGGCAAATTGTTATACGCCCGATTATCTGAGTTACGTAATGAGCGCCCGCGACCTTGCTGACTTGCTGATTTATGTCCAGCGGTGCCCGTAGCATTACCTTTAAAACGGTTCCCTTGCGGTGGCCTACTCTGCTGAAACTGTTGTTGTCGCGGACCCATATTACGACCGTTGTTGTTAAAGAACCGATTACCCTGCCTACCGTTCGGTTTTGCGATATGAAAACAACTACTCGAAGGTTTCGGAAGAGAGTCTCCTTCCTCGGCAGCGATCGTGATCGCCTCCCGCATGGAGTCGACGGCTCGCGACGCGACAATAGTACTCAGCCTATCGCTATTCAGCCCATCCGAAAACCGCTTAATAGCTATCTTTTCGTTTATCGGCTTCAGAATAGCGTGCGATGCTGAATTACATCCGCTTGCGCTAAAGTCAAATCCGTTAATAATTGTTCTATCTCTTCCCCAAACTCGCTTACACTCCTATTACCTTGTCGACAACTTTGTAGCCGGGACAGAATAGCTGTGTATGACTTTTTCGGCAACAAATACCTACGAATATCTTGAATTAAATCTGAGACGGATGAGTAAGCATTCTTGAGTTTTAATTTAGCCTTATTAGAAAGACGAGTTTTAATTACAAAGTTTGCTAGTACTGACTGATCATCCTTCTTTAGGGTACTGCTATAAAAATCCAGACCGTCAATCAATTGATTAATTTGTTTTTCATCCACATCTACTAATGGCAGCAACGAGAGAGCAATCTTTAAGTCAAAGTCGGCCATTTTTGTTTCGTTAATACTCGTGCTTACCAATTCCTCGATTTCATTAAAACATTGGTCGAACTGCCGCGAAACACGATTGGCAAGGTCCAAATCCGCAGCTTCAACGTCTTTTTTACTTAACCTCATCTAACAATGAGTCAAAACGTGACTTAATACTCCGCGCTGCTAATAACTTATTGCTACCTTGCGACGACACACGTTTAATTTTACTTAGTTTAATAATATCGCTACGAATAACCCGCAATTCTTCTAATATACTGGTGAGACTCGCCATCAACGTAAATGTTCACAAATAATAAAAAGTTATAACAACAAAACATTACACTCACAAAAAAAAAAAAAATTTTTTACTGCAAGCGAATCAAACAGTCTCGCCACGGATCGCACGGCGAGCAGCCCGCTGCTCCCAACTGGCATATAGGTATTCCTTTAATTTTTTATATAGTCGGGACAGAGCATAGGCCGAGAGGAATCCAACTACGGCCATGAGTAGTATCTCTGACAGTTCCAGAGCCGTAGATGGAGTTGATGATGGCACCATACTGCTGCTAGGGGCGGACACAATAATATTATCTTTGCTTTCCTGGCCGTCCATTGTCACTGGAAATCGGGGACTTGTTCCCAACACAAACAATAGCACCTGCACAAGTCCAAAAACTCACGCCCTCTGCTGACGCCTCGACATCACGGTCACGCTGTCACGGTCGCCATGAAGTATGCCCAGTGGTGGGGGGAGTGGTTGCAGGACGGCGGCGCAGCAGAGAAACAACAGGAACGGTTGATCACATTTTAATTAATACATCGTTAAGACTCCAGTCTCTTAACTCCCTTATTCTAGTCTTACACTAGCTTATATATAATAATCCTACGTGCTTTGGGAGGAGTTGTCTATATTTCAGATACGTGAAGGCATGTGGCGTGATGATGTTATTTGCCTATCACATTATTTATTCACTTACTGAAATTTATAGATATATTTTCATTAAAATTGAAAGACGGGTTAAAATATTCTCATTTTCTAGGTAAATTTCTTAAATGTTACTACTAAATTCTCCACTAGCGCCGCTATCAACTGAACAGATGAGATGGTGGCACTGTAGTATGTAATTTATTTGGCCGCAAAACACGACAGTTATGAATTTTCATAGAACTTTCGCTGCTCGCGTGTAATTGGCCAGTACATCAATTTCGATTTATCTCGAAGAAGGTTGTTATCTCGAAGAAATAATGCTCAAATTTCCAAGCATGTTTGAGAAAAATACATAATTACTATAATATGTATCGAGGCCATAGCTCCCGCTGTCACTGAGACCGCGCTAGTGTGCGGCAGACGAATCAGCAGGTTCTGAGGCATCCAGAAACTACCGCAGCGTCGGCTGATTGCACGGTTAATGGCGCTAGCTTGTCCGGGCGAGGTGTAATTAATATTGGATGTTGGCGTCTTGGTCAGTTAGTATTTGAGCAAGTATTCATTCCATTTGACCGATTATATTATAGACTTATTGAGGAACAAATATCGATGGTCCACATTTACGTTGTGTATTGTAGCGAGACCTCTTTATAAATATTTTGTACTAATTAAAGGGAATCGCTGCGTTTTTGTGTAGCCGATGCTGGACGAAAATATAAAATAAAAGTGTTTTTCCTCATAAGTATTTTAAATAATCACTGGAACTGGGCCCACGTTTTGCCGAGTTCCAGTGATTAGTGCCTCTGCCTACTCCTTCGGGGATAACAGGCGTGAGTTTATTTTATATTTTTATTTTGAATAAAAGTAGAGCGCTACATTAATTTGGTGGAGGCGCCAATCTATACTATTACGATTAATATTATAAAAAGAAAGATTTGTATTTTCTTGTGTGTATATGTTTTTAGTGAATATACTCAGAAACTATTATGCCGATTTTAAAAATTCTTTCAGCATTAGAAAGTTACATTCTTCGTGAGTAAAATAGGTTATATTGGATTTTAAAAAAGTTTAGGGCTCCGTACGAAATCTCGAATAATGTGACCCAAGGTGTAAAAAAAATACTACCCCGGGAATTCCACGGAACGAATATAGCTATAGCTATTTGAACGGAAACGTTTTTGCCACCCGTGCGAAGCCGGGGCGGATCGCTAGTTCAAAATAATCCGTTTTTGTATACAAGAGGTCCTACTTTCAATCCGGGGGCATGATTGTGTCTTTTTATTACTTAGGTACATTTATAAATTTTTAGTGATAATCATCATCTACCTACCGTTGCCCACTGCTAGGCCTTTGTTTTTTCTTTCAAATGCCACCTCTTACAGTCCTTGCCGTCTGTAGTGACAATACCTTAGGTGCATAATAGGGTAGTTTCCAGGGTCAAAATAATTAAATTCTATTTAGTCCGTATTTTAGATTATAAAAAAATATTGGAAACGTATTTTTTCTTTTTTCGATTAAACAAAAAATTACAAAGATATAGCCCATTAAAGTTACGTGTGACGTCACTCCATGCTAAAAAATGCAGCACGGCAGCGTGACGTCACACGTAACTTTAATGGGCTATATCTTTGTAATTTTTGGTCCAATTTACAAATAAAAAAATACGGGTCCCTTATTTTTGAATAATCTAAAAGACGGACTTATTACATTTTTTAGGGCAACTAGCCTATTAGGTGCACAGTACAGTACTACACCAGGAAATACACATGAGATTTGACAATAACATAGTACAGTACAATTTGCGGCTTCGAACCCCGGCTGGGGATACAAAACCCCAGGTCTTGGACTTCCAACCAGAAACCGCGTACATAAAGAACATGTACACTTGTTTACATTTTTTAGATTTATATTAAACGTAGATGATAATAACTTAATACAGTAAAAGGTGGTGGTGAGCAAGTCGACCTTTAGAACATTTAAAATGTGTAAACTGCCTTAAATACTACACATATTATGGAACAGTCGACCATTAGCCATTTTGAAAGGGTAACGCCAACCACCGAGTTTACCCATTTATTTTTAATTTATTTATTCATGAAATTCCACGAAAAAAAACCTCGCACTAAAACCTGTACAAGATTACCTTTGTTTCGACGACCTCAGTGGCGCAGCGGTAACCCCATCTGCCTACCATGCGAGAGGTCCCGGGTTTGAATCCCGGCTGAGAACAAAAAAACCCCAGTTCTTGGATGTTTACAGTTTGTGTTGTCGCTGTTTCTGGTTCCCACGACACAGGTCAGAAGTAGTGAATGTGCCTGTATGTAAATGTTTATGTTTGTATTATGTTTTATATAGGTAACTTTTTATCCTGATAATGGGTTCCAGTGGGATAATGTGATTGCTAAATTGCACTTCCGGGAAACCCCGTTCTGCCTAATACTCCTGAAATGAATATGACTATCGATTAGGAGCACAAAGCGTTATTAGTTCCACGCCAGGGGCTGCGTGCGAAGCGCCGATGTATGCAATCTGCAGTGGTCGACAAACACAAAATTGTACCTATCTATAATAATATTATAAAGCGGAAAGATTTGTATTTTTGTGTGTGTATGTTTGTAATGAATAGGCTCAGAAACTACTGGGCTGTTTAAAAAAAATCTTTCACCATTATAAAGCTACATTCCTCGTGAGTAACATAGGCTATATTGGATTTTCAAAAATTTTTGGGTTTCGTACGAAATCTCGAATTTTATAACCCAAGGTAAAAATAAATTACTACACCGGGAATTTTCCACGTAACCAATATAGCTATTTCCGCGGAAACGTTTTTGCCACCCGTGCGAAGTCGGGGCGGGTCGCTAGTATATCTATACTCTATACTAATATTATAAACAGGAAAGATTTGTATTTTGTGTGTATGTTTGTAATGAATAGGCTCAGAAACTACTGGGACGATATTAAAAATTCTTTCACTATTAGAAAGCTACATTCTTTGTGAGTAACATTGGCTATATTTGATTTTCAAAAAGTTTAGGATTCCGTACGAAATCTCGAATGATGTAACCAGAGCTGTAAAAGAATTACTACTCGGGGATTTTCCACGGAACTAATATAGATATTTCCACGGAAACGTTTTTGCCTCCCGCTCGCTAGTTCCTAATAGTGAGTGAGGTATTAGCAGAGTGGCATTATGACATATAATAATACTAACTTCCACACAACACGATCTCTTGACTGAAACTGGTATACAAAAGAGCAAATAGATCCAAGAGAGTATTGCACCTGATTGGCCATGCTACTTATCTTTGATAAATATATTTATAATTTACTAGCTGACCCAGAAAACGTTGTTTTGCCAGATAGGGGTATGAAAAATAGATAAACCCTGTTCTCAGACCTACCGATTATAAATATAAAATTTTACCAAAATTGCCCAAGCCGTTTCTGAGGAATATGCGCACTAACATTGTGCCACGATTATAATTTATTTTGAAGACATTGACCGTTATGAGAAACCAATTTCGGTATTATTGAGTTTTATTTATTATGTCAAGTCCGGATTGGTGGAGGCTTGTAAGACTAGTGGCTGGTCTTACTGTCAGAAGTTTTCAAGCCGCCCTAAGGTCTCTGACTTGGCTTAACGACTGCCATCTATCGACGGCAGTGGTGGAGTATGGCCTATACCTTCCTCAGGGAAGAGACCCGTGCCCCTCGGTGGGGACAAGATGGGTTGATGATGATGATGATGATGATTTATTATGTCTATTTTTAATCTTTAATGTAATATATAAAATTCTCGTGTCTCAATGTTAGTAGTGCGCATACTCCTCCGAAACGGCTTGACCGATTTTGATGAAATTTTGTGTGCATATTCTGTAGGTATGAGAATGGGTTGTTATCTATATTTCATACCCATATCTGGCAAAACAACGTTTACCGGGTCAGCTAGTGTTTTTATATTTTATTTTGAAGACATTGACATTTTGAAAATATTTTAAGAAACAAATTTCGGTGTTATTGAGTTTTATTTATTATGTTAATTTTTAATTATTCTAATATATTAAATTCTCGTGTCACCGTGCTAGTGCGCTTACTCCTTCGAAACGGCTTGACCGATTTTGATGAATTTTTATTATAATAGGTAGGTTTGAGAATATGTTTTTAATTTATTTTTCATAGCCCTAAGTGAAGAAAAAATATATATGGCGAAACAACGTATGCCGGATTAGCTAGTACTTTTCTAAAATACGGGTCCTTTGAAGTTTCTGAACTTGAGACAAAAAAAAATGCAACGACACAGCTCCATCACAAATGGTATAAAAGTGTATTGGTAAAACATAGCGAACCCATATTAATCCCTGGCCCAAAATATTTGAAACTTCGCGTGCGTCCATAAAACAAAATTGTATTTAAATTTTCATACATTAAATTCACCATTAAATTCCTGAATGTTCAAAGTTTGCATACATTTTCACGCGCACTCAATTAATTCTCATAATTTGGTATGTTTTAAATATGAGCGATGTAATATTTGGTCGCTTCAGGAGGGCATAGAGCATTGTTATTGGTTGCCGGGTAACACATAGTTTGTACGCATAGATGTTCAAAATTCAAAGATGTTCTTCTGTACTACATAAAATCACACCTGTTTCTCGGGTGAGTAGCAGTGACTAGGGCTTACAATTTGTGATTTTTTTTATTTTTAGTTTAATACAAAACCTACAGCACAAGTCAAATTACAAAATATGGTTGTGTGAAAATATCCAAACATAGGCCACTTAAGGGCTTACATTATATTAACTTAGATGATTACAAATCAAACCTCTTTCGCTTGATCAACATTCATTAGCTGCTGCATGCTTACTATTGCATACACACCAGTTCTGAGTACTTTTTATCGTGTTATTCACTAGTTCGCTAGTATATCTGTCGCAGTAAAGTAGTTAAATCAGAGATTCAATTGAATCTCTAGACAGTCAATCAAAGATCGATATTCAATCAAGTCGCTAGCATTTTGATTTAAATAAAGCAGCGTCGAAAACGTTTGACTATCTGACTGACCGAAAGCCAGCATGTTGATTAATAATGTAAAACAAGATGGCGGTCACGACAACAGCTGATTACTTTTAGAGTCTTTCTTTTGGCAAACGTTGTGCAACGTCGGTTTGTTGTGTGGGTGGTTTTTTGTTTCAAATTGTGGTCGTTGGTGAAATTTTAAACATGTGGTCGACTCCGCCACGATTATTTCATTTGTTATTGTTATTTCGGTTTAATCGTGAAGAACTGAGAGCTTGGAAATTCCGTGTTTTGTTTTATTGTAAATGGTTACTCAGCAAAATTAAGAAGAAGAGTCTTGTTTTCGTAGTGAGTTTCCAATCAAATATCTTGGTCATCCTACCAAAGTTGAAATACCTAGGAAAATTTAGGAAACTCGTTAAACGTTTCGTTCACTCACGTGTCTGACGGAACTTTAGCGACTTGATTGAATATCGATTTTTGATTGTCTGTCTAGAGATTCAATTGACTCTGTGATTTAACTACTTTACTGCGACATATCCACTATCGTCTGGCTTTTTCATCTACATCGGTTCGATGTATTTCTTTTGTCACACTTTTTTCCTTATTCTCGGTTATCTTTATAATATTTCACAGCATTTCAAATCTTAAGCAAAAATGTAATTTTAAATGCCTATCTGTGTCTGTATATTAAATACCCGATTAACCCCCGGTTTTCCGAACGCTAACCATCTATTAATCTACTGTTAACCGCTGTCAGTTGTTTTTTTTGTATGCACTTTTGACAACTGACAGCTGTTAAGAGCAGATTACCAGACTGTTAAGGCCTTACTAATAAATAAGTTATAAACTCTGAATAACTGTTTGACGTATATCAATTTATACTACTGCTGTTTAATCGCATTTAGCGTACAAATAACCAGATTGTCAGACCCTGTAACGGCTGTATACACAGCTCATAACCTTTATTAGTAAGGCCGTTAGCGTTTGAGAAATCGGCGGTAAATGCCTGGATGTTTTTCTATGTTTGTGACGTCTTTGCTAGATTACCATATCACAGGGTATTGTGTGTGTGTGAAAGATATTCTAATCATAATAACTACCATTTAATAACGTTCAAGCCATATAATTTATGTAATTCTTCGTAAGAACGCTTTTGACAGAGCGCTCGTGGTTTTCATGGTGACCATTTTGATCTGCCAATGTCACGTGTAATGGGATGTCTCGTCATTTCTTTCGGCTAGCTTCTGAATTCCGCACATAAAATTCTGAACAAGTCCAATCGTCTAGACTGGCTTCTCATGGTCCGCTGTCACATCGTACGCTGACGGCCAACGACCACGGACAGCCATGCACCTGGAGAGGCTCTTCCAACTGAACTGTCGTCTGTCTGTCTGTGCTACCGCGGACCGAGACCCACAGTGTGTCGTCTGAGCTGGTCTGCGTCCGTCCGCGATATCACGGACCGTGGGAAGCCAGCTTGACTATCAAATTGGTCATTGATAGTAGGACAATTGGAACCGTTCAGGATTTTGTGCGCACAATTGGGCTCCTGATGATGAGCTGACATCAGGAGCCCTTATCTGAATACGTATCTATAAATTTGTTTAATTATTTCATTTGTTAAGGATCACCAAAAAAGAGTTACACAGAAAGTAAATAGTTCATAGCCTATGTTCACTCACAAGACGTCGGCAGCGGCGGCGTCCGGCACTTCGTGATCTTTCCTAATATGGACTCCGGCCTTTCACATAGGATTAAGTCTAGATTATTCCAATTGTTCATATTTGTAGTGTTCTGATACCTCTGTGAGAATGAAATAAATAAATTACTTACTTACTTACTTCAACCAAATAGGTACGTTGTCGCGAGCGCACAAAAATATTTATAGTACTGTAACCTCTAGTACTGAACTGGAGACACGTTTTGCCGAGTTTATTAGGTCCCAACGTTACAAGTGGCAAGCCTGTCGCTGTTATCTGGGCGCATTAAAAAATTACGGTAATAATTTATCGTGGGTTCAAAAGTAAAATTCACTAAGTGAACTTTTTTTTTTACGAAATTAGATTTTCCTACCATTTGCTTACAAGTTACAAATGTTTAAATGGTAGCAAAATCTCATTTTGAGAAAATAACGTCACTTAGTGAGTTTTACATACTTTTGAACTGATGTTATGTAACTTAAGCTGAATGAGTAGCAAGTAAGGTCTATTCTATGGATTTTTTCATTTAGAAATAGCTTTACTAATAAAAGACTTGAAGGTGTTAAGGCTGGAAAAGATGTCAATGTCAGATTTAGAATATTTAGAGAAAGCATTGTAATGACATTGTATCTCGGTAGGTATAGGTCTAGGTACTTATCCAATGACCTGACACAAGTCACCCTTAAGATGTATGGACAACTATAACACGGATAGGTTTCAGCAAGCAAGCATTAATTTCTATGGACAGTTACATAAAATTACTTTACTGTATCGCGGTGAGTGGTATTTCTGTACTTTATTAGTCTTATGTAGCTAGAGAGTAGAGTAGAGTAGAGAGTGTTTGCATTTGCATATTTCATCAGTCTGCGAATTAGTAGCCGTTTTTGCAGAACTATAGGCAAACTATTCTATGTATATTTTACACTGAAATATGGAGAACAATTTGAATATGATTATCGTGCGTCACTACTAAAGTGTACGTACCAAAGAACAATTATCTAGATTTATTATTTTAATTGATTTGAAATCCGATCAAAGCCAAGAATCCTTTATAAGTTTTTAAGCATTTTGCACTTACGAATTTTAGGGACAGAACTACTCCAAGGCATGTCACTTCCTTTTGTTCCTGGCTATCGTCATCTCTTGGCATTTGGGGGAAAAGGCCTATACCCAGCAGTGGGCCACGGTGGGCTGATGATGACGATGATCGTCATCTAGTGGCTTGCAACAATCTGCTTCAGACCGTCGATCTAGCGAGCTGGTGTGCCTCGTACGCTGTGTCCACTCGAGAAAAAGCCCATCGACCATCCGTTCTTGAGCATATACATATGACCAGCCACCAATGCTAGTATAGAAGTGCATGTTATGTATTAAACAATACGTCATCTGTGAAATGTTGTACTAGCCACCTATTACTATGGGCATTTATTTATGTATTTACATAAACTTTGACTACACGCTTTGACTACACAATAACTTCGAAGCAACAACTATAAGCTAAAATACGGGTTGTCGCTTATAAACCACAGATAGATACAATTGTGTTATTTAAAGGTCAAACGATCTCTGTGGCGCAACGGTTAGCGCATCTCCCTACCATGCGAGAGGTCTCGGGTTCGAATCTCGGCTGGGGACAAAAAAAAGAAACCCAGGTCTTGGATGATTATACATGTTTGTGACGTCGCTTTTTCTGGTTCCCATGACACAGGGTATCCTAGTGTGGGGCCAGAAGCAATGTATGTGCCTGAATGTAAATGTTATGTTATGTTATGTTATGTTGAACAGACAAACGAGACGAGTAGGCATACTAATAAAGTCCCGTTAGCATCCTTCGAGTACAGTCTGTTAGCTTTTAGAATATACCTCGGCTACAATCTACGGCTAAGATATATTCGTGTAATAGAAATATAGAAACTAATATTGACTTAATTTCGAAATCGGAACTAATATGACACTTAATTTCACTTATACAGAGCAGGATGCTACTTACGAATAGAATACAGTAGACTACTACTTACACTCGTGTGCTTTCGGCGAAAACCGAACCCTACTCTAGAACCCGAGGTATATTCTAAAAGCTAACAGACTGTACCGAACCCCAAAAAAACATTCAAATAAAATCTTCCATTTAATTGAGAACCCAGTCCAGTATAGGTCACGCTTAGATCGTAAACAATCAACTTTCAACACGGAGATAGTCCATCAGAGCCATTCGAACAATGCAGAACAAACGAACGATACCGCAGAGCCCACTACCGACTGCCCCAGAACCTATCAAACGAGCTAAGCCGCGTTTTTATATTCCATCGATGTATTACAAGCACTGAGGAACGGCCCTGGAACAAATAAAAGAAACATGCGATGTGATTTACTGGCGTCCCTATCATAGGGCCAACATCGGATACGTAAAGTGAGCGTTACAACCGCACTTACATCGGTGACCTCTACAGTGGATCTGACCTCTTGCAGACAGAGGTCTCAAAAACCTGGCGCCGTTTACGGAATAGTTACACGGGTCAAACAGGCGAGCCCGCGTGAAATAATATCTCTTTTGTATCTCCTCTTACAAAGAAACGTAATAAAGTCTAGCCTCTAATAAATATACGTTTTTATGGCTTCCCCGAAGCGCCCAAGTTTGTTTCGTTTTGATGTTTTAATTAAACGCTTTTTCTTTCAGTGTTATTTTGTTACAAATATGAGGTGTTCCGTTTTGAAATAATAAGTGTAGTAAAATGTGACAAGTTACGTTAAAATTAATTTTTCCTAGTAAAAATATTTATAGAACACAATCACTTGTTCTAGGGGATGAGTCCCATTACATTCTTATTACAGCTATTTGCAAGACAACACATCTTTTTTATCATTTCTGTGCAATAAAGCGTAACAAACATGAAAAATAACGATAACACAGTTTCGCATTATTATGCAGTTTATCGGTAAGCTCTTGGTAACAACACCTTGTACCTATGTGGAAGTCTGCATATATCAAAAATCATGGAAACAATACACGTGCGTCGTTTCCGTGGTTTTGATGCACTGTTTAAAGATACACTGTATAAACTTACACAATCTACACAACCAACATTATTAACAGTAGTTTCTGTGTCTAGAGCGGAGTGCAACTCAATATTCTATGAATATTTCAAGCGTTTACATTACATGTGGTGTGGCCGTTATCAATATCGAGCAAAAACGGACAAATATTGATTAGCCCCTGAAATATTTATTTTATTCTGTTTTTTAGCATTCGTTTTAATAGCGGCAACAGAAATACATAATATGTAAAAATTTCAACTGTCTATCTATCACGGTTCATGAGATACAGCCTGGTGACAGATGGACGGACGGACAGGACAATCTCAGTAATAGAGTCCATTTTAACCTTTGGGCATAGATCTCTAAAAATACTGTTAGAATGCAATATTGTATACTCATGGGTCGTTTTTAATAAGTAAAAGTAAAAGTAAAGTAAAAATAATTTATTTGCTAGAACACGTTATAGTTATGTATAACATGATTTCAATTTATTCTTAAGATCCTTCGTGTTCTTCTTTTCGGTGTTCAAATGTTATTGCTGGATGGCCTAATTTAAAATTAAAATATTATAAAATTAATGATAAAAAATTTGAATCTAATTAATAAAACATTAAAGCGTGTAAAACGTAACATATCACAATACAATAGACAAATTAACGATCAATCATAATTGAATAAAATAAATGTCAACATGTATAAATAAAATTTCAGAAAATTGTAAATAAAGTAATGTCCAAAGTATATTAAAAATTATGATTAATTATCATTAATAGTACATCTATATATATAAAAGGAGAAGCTGACTGACTGACTGACTGACTGACTGACTGACTGACTGACATATCAACGCAGGGCCTAAACCATAAGGGTTAGAAACTTGAAATTTTGCACAGGGGTTCCTTTTGTAACGTAGGGGAGCACTAAGAAAGTATTTTTGAAAATTCGTCCCCTAAGGGGGTAAAATGGGGGTTCAAAGTTAGTATGAAACTTTGCCGTTTTTGAAGTTATTCGAATGAAATTTGGTACGAAGGTTCTTCATTACAAATTATGAAACACGTGTAAAATAGTATCTTAAAAATCATCCCTTAAGGGGGAAAAAGGGGGTGCAAAGTTATTATGAAAGTTCTCTGATTTTCAAAGTTATCTCAATAAAAAGTGGGATTTCGGTTATAAATTTCTGATACTGATTATTTACGATACCACTTTTTGTGAATTCACCCACTAAGGGGGTAAAAAGGGGGTGCAAAGTTAGTATGAAACTTTGCCGTTTTTGAAGTTATTCGAATGAAACTCAGAGTGAAGGTTTTTCATTAAAAGTCATGAAAACGTGTAAAATATTTTTCCCATAATCATTCCTTAAGGGGGGGTAAAAGGGGGTGCAAAGGTATTATGAAAGTTCTCTGATTTTCAAAGTCTCAATAATAAGTGGGATTTGGGTTATAAATTTCTAATACTGATTATTTTCGATAACCTTTTTTATGAATTTACCCACTAAGGGGATAAAAAGGGGGTGCAAAGTTAGTATGAAACTTTGTTGTTTTTGAAGTTATTGGAATGAAACTCAGTATGAAAGTTTTTCATTGAAAGTCATGAAACACGTGTAAAATATTTTTCCGAAAATCATCCCTTAAAGGGCTAAAACCGGGGTGTAAAGTTAGTTTGAAAGTTCTCTAATTTTAAAAGTTATTTTAATAAAAAGTTGTATTTGGATTATTTCCGATATCCTTTTTTGTTAATTCACCCCCTTAGAGGGTTAAAAGGGGGTGCAAAGTTAGTTAGATTCCGACATTCCGTTTTTTAATTCAATCCCTAAGAGGATATAAAAGGGTGCAAATTTAGTAGGGAGAAGCTGACTGAGTTAATTACCGACATAATATCAGCGCAGGGTCTAAACTATATGGGTTAGAAACTAGAAATTTTGCACAGGGGTTCCCCTTTTATAACGTAGAGGGGCACTAAGAAAGGATTTTTGAAAATTTACCCCCTAAGAGGGTAGAACGGGGGTGCAAAATTAGTATGAACGTTTGATGTTATTGAAGTTATTCGAATGAAATTCAGTATGTAGGTTCTTCATTGAAAGTCATGAAACTCGAGTAAAATATATTTAAAACTCAAAAACTCATACTCAAATATTTTATTCATAGTACATAGGTACCTACAAACAAAGTGTTTACTTTTTGATTTTTTTAAATTATTTCTTGAAAGTCCTCTGATTTTCAAAGTTACTTCAATAAAATGTAAATTATGTAATAGATATGAATGTTAATGACCACACAATTTTGTTTGTTTTAATTATTTCACATGCGCTAAAGGTATCCGTAACTTATTTGCAAATACTTTTTCCAACTAAAGCTCACGTGGACGAAGTCGCGGGCAACGGCTAGTTTTAAATAAAAACTACAACTCAACGTAGCAGAGACGTTTTGTATACACGTGGGACTTTGCAATATATAGGTAGGTACCTACGTCGAATAGGCCACGCTACTTGTTTTTAATATATATTTTTTGTAATTTATTTTATTTTTATATTAACCAATTTAAAAAACTAATTTCGGTATTTTTAAGTTTTATTCATTATGTATATTATTTATATTTTTATAAAAAGTTTATGTTTGTGAAGTCATCAAAGGATGAATAAAGAGACAGTCAGTAGGCAAAACTACAATACATAATGTACAAGAAAAAACATATATGTAATAAAGGATTCATACCCATACTGTGTTTGCTAATGTCATAGAAAAGTAATTTAAGGTCCAGGCAAATATATTTTAATCTTAGAAGATATATCTATTATATGTAAATAAAAGGAGAAGCTGACTGACTGACTTACTGACTGACTGACATATCAATGCAGGGCCTAAACTATAAGGGTTAGAAACATGAAAGAATATATATCACACACTTAACAACCACACACATTAAATTTATACACACACATACTTACACACGTTACTATTTATAGGAATTCTAATGTAGATAAATGGGATATTTTTTGTACAGTTTATATCCAGTGAGCGCTACTTAAATTGCTCTTTCTTTTTGTTTTAATTTCTTCTTTATACTGGTATTTGTATTTTAGTTTCTTTTTCTTTGTTTGTGCCGTAAATGGTAACCGCTGAAAACCAGCGTCGTGGTCGCTATCGGCCACGACATGATGCTGAGCGGAGACCAATTTGATGCCAAATCTATGTTTCAACTCAACTATGTTTCAAAATTGTATTGTTAGATATTAATATTTGAGTATCAAATAAATAATTTACTTACTTACTACTTACTTGAAATTTTGCACAGAAGTTTCTTTTGTAACGTAGGGAAGCACTAAGAAAGGATTTTTGAAAAATTCATTCTCTAAGGGGGTAAAATGGGGGTTCAAAGTTAGTATGAAACTTTGCCGTTTTTGAAGTTATTCGAATAAAATTTTGTACGAAGGTTCTTCATTTAAAATTATGAAATACGTGTAAAATAATATGTTTTAAATAATCCCTTAAGGGGGAAAAGGGGGTGCAAACTTAGTATGAAACTTTGCCGTTTTTGAAGTTATTCGAATGAGATTCAATATGAAGGTCCTTCATTAAAAGTCATGAAAAAAATGTAAAATAGTTTTTCGAAAATCGTCCCTTTAGGGGGTAAAAAGGGGGGGGGGGGGGGGTGCAAAGTTAGTATGAATCCCTTAACTTAACATTGCGAATTTAGTATGAAAGCTCTTTCGAATGCGCTAAAAGTATCCCTATCTTATTTGCAAACACTTTACTCAACTAAAGCCCACGCGGACGTAGTCGCGGGCAACAGCTAGTTTTATATATGTGCATAGTTTTATATTTAAGTTATATTTATTTTTATTCATAGTTTGGTACCTAGTTCATTATTATTATTATACTATAATCAGATTAAAAAAAGGTCCAGGGTTTTTATTGAATGTCTTGAAAAAAAAATTGCTTAAAGCATAATTCTCGAAACGGATATGAGATTTCCGTTCATGTTCAAAAATGTATCTCGGCCAATTGTCATAGTAAGCCATGAAATGTAATTTTATGACAGAACCCAGGTTCCCTAACAACAAACCCACCGTCTGGCACAGTCTAAGTCTCCATCTTTACTGCAACTGTCTGCTAAACGGCACTACCCACCGCCAGTTTGTCAAAGTCAGGTGCGGGGTGAAAAATACCTTCGCAGCGGGAGCGGAGTGATTAAAGTGCTGATAGAGAGAGCTGTTAAGCTGGGAACATACTATAGCAGACATAATTCACACATTTATTTACAATGTCCCTACTATACTCTTATATCTTGCGCGAGTATGGTTTAGCGCTCTCTCGCTCGGACACCGGATCGCGCAATGAGGTGGTGGAGTATGGCCTATACCTCGGTTGGGACATAATGGGTTGATGATGATTACAAATCTGTCTGCTACGATACTATCTGGTCCGACCGGACGATCTCATACAAGTAGCAGGGAGACGCTGGATTCAGGCCGCTTCCAACCGATCTTTTTGTAAATCCATGGAGGATGCCTATGATGTCCAGCAGTGGACTTCTTGTGGCTGAATGATGATGATGATCATGAGACCTGTTTAATATTAACTAAAGGCTAAAGTTTCTGAATTGAGAATTTCGCTAAATAACTACTTAATAGGCTATTTGACAGTGTAAAAAAAACAGTATTATTTATACGTATTCGTATAAATGATGTGTCTAAGAACCGCTTTTAATCATTTTACTAAAAAAAACAATTATGATTTGTAAAAAAACACAAAGTAAAATTTTATAATTTGTATCTGCCGCCATTGTATCGAAAACGCCCTGGATAGGCCGATTCTATGATGACGTCACAATTCAATAAAAATGGTGTCGGTCATTCATTCTTACTTACGTTCATTGGTTGGTTTATTGGGAAGTGACGTCATAATACCAGTGCGGCGCCATATTGCCCAAGATAGCGTTTTGGCGGCTTATTTAGAAAGTAAATTTTCGTTTGGCTTTTTTAGAAGAAATACACGAAAGAATTTAAAATAACTACTTTCTGAGGACTCCATGAACACCAACAAACATTATGAGATGCCTTTCAGAAATCGGTCAAATAGCCTATTGTAGTGCTGTCTCGTCAACTTTCTCCGAAAAGAGCGTTACGTTTCTTAAGTATTTACTTAGTGAAATTCTCAATTAAAAAACTAGATATCTATCTATCTAGATATAATATTTTAGAACTCTGTGTAAGCTTTGCAAGTCATCTATCTACATATAATATAAAAATGAATCGTAGAATGTTTTGCTAAGTGCAAATCTCAGGAGAGAAAAATAAAAATATATGCCTAAACAATTTAAAAAAAAAAACGATAACTCTGACGGTACGAAGTTTGCCGAGACAGCTAGTATACTAATAAATATCTTAATCCTAAAAATACTAATACCTCAATCAACAAATTAAGTTTGTATTTATGACTGTTGGTCACCTGCGATAGTATGTTCCAGGCTTTAGTTTTGTGGGAGGAGTAATTAATGGTGTGAGTGCAACGTCAAAAGTATTTTGCGAAATGAATTGGGTTGCTGTAAGTAGAGCTTGATTAAAACAAATGTAATGGAATAGTTAAAATAGTTACTGGTATATTAAATAGTTGCAGATGATTTAGTGATTTGTCAGGATCGTGGCAGGTGGCAGTCCCGTCTCTGCCTACCGCTCTGGGATACAGGCGTGAGCTTATGTATGTATAATTTATTTATTTGATTTGTAGATTACTTAATTACATAATTACGGTCTATTGGCGTCAAAGAACATTTCGTAATTTATTTAGATTAAACGTCTGCTACGCAATGTACCTAGAATTGCCATGATAAACTACGAATTAAAGCTTATGTTATGCATTTATATACCGACGACCTGTCTGACCTGTAGCGTATCTGCCTAGCATGCTAGAGGTCCCGGTTGGAGTCCCAGCTGCGACCAAAAAAACTCCAGGTCTTGGATGTTTATATGTTTGTGATGTCGCTGTGACTGGTTCCAACAACACAGGGCATCCTAGGGGCCAGAAGCAATGTATGTGCCTGTATGTAAATGTTTATGTTTATGTGACCCGTACCTGGGTTTGATCAAAAGTCTACCCCCGGCATATCGTTAGGCCATTTCTCCGCTGCTCCGGTCCGGCAAAAGTTAATTACCGATCCGATTTAGAAACACACAAGAATACTAATAAGCTTCTCCACTACTCCGGCATCCGGTTTTTAACGGCCCGATAATTTAATACATCGGAACGGTATTTTACCGGTCCTAAGTGATCGATGTACAAAAACAATACACGTTTTTGCGCCGCGCATACTCGTACAACCCAAAAATGTTCCCATACTATTTTATTTACATTAATAGAATGTGTGGAAAACGTCCCCTGCCTCGAACAGAAAAGCGAGAAATTTTAATAAAGCACTGCGTCACGTCCATTGCCGATTATGGTCGGATGAAGTGGAGAAACACAATCCGGCGTCCGATATTTTTCTCATGACTGATTCCGGTTCCGACGCCGGACCGGAGCAGTGAAGAAAGGACCTAAGGCTTTGATATCGGCATGGCCATCCTGTGGCTTTTGTAAGCATAGTTTGCGCCCTCCTACATGGCATCGGCGGCTGCTAGTTGGGGCCGCGGCTGAATTTGCTGCTAGACAAATTTTAATGTGTAGAAAATATAGACACCATTGCGTTGTTACATTTTTGTACCGCTGGGTATTGAGAGTACCAGTGTTTAGGAATTTGGGAATTAGGACGGCGCCTGAGAGACCTTAGCTTGGACTGGTCGCTCCGGGGCATATTTCATGGATCGGCCGTTCAACGTGGTAATGCAGCCAGCGCTATGGGAACGAAGATATGGTCCGGGGTGACTAAACAAACATGTTGCTTGGCTTTAAAATTAGCTTTATATGCATTAAGTTATTCATGTTGGACTTTTACAATGTGACCTTTTGAATTTCTTGACGATGCCCAACAATGGTGATACGAGCATATTTAGAGCGTATTGACGACGGAGGCACATTTTGTAGTGTTTTATTTAATTTTTAAGCTTCAGAATAATTCGGTGAAATTATACTTTTAATCCCAGGTTCGAATCCCGGCTGGGGACAAAAAGAAATCCCAGATTTTGTATGTTTACATGTTTATGAGGTCGCTGTTTCTGGTTCTCACGACACAGGGTATCCTAGTGTGGGGCCGGAAGCAATGTATTGAAGCAATACATACAGGTAAATGTTTAATGTTTCTGAAGTTTGTTTGAGCTTTCGTGGCACACCCACATATTATTATTGTATATGACTGTATAAGCTTAATTTGTTCTTTTATTCAATTCAATTTAAACAGTAATTATAGTTAAGTCAAAACACAATAGACATACCTGAATTATTTACATAATACAAAAAAATTATTGCAACCACAATCAAAATTCACATAAAGCTTCGTCAAAAAGAATGAAATTAAAACAATGTCAAGGCAATAACAATAACAATAATAATTAAAGCAAATAAAAAAAAAACTATCCAAATAAATCGCTCGGAGCCACATCCGAACCAAAAGTCCCCTTATTACTGGCCGCTTTACCGCGCTGCACAGCAAGGGAAATCCTTTGGCTCAGATATGCCCCAGAGCGAACGTCCATGCCACGGTCCCTCAATCGGCGTCCCAGCTCCCGAATAAAAGCGCTGCCCTGCGCTCCCCATACACCAGAAGTTTCTATAGCCAGCGGCACAAATATGTAAGAATTCATGAGCTGGCTATACTTCTGCGTCTTATGCCTCGCAGCCAGTTCAGCCGCGGCACCAGCAGCAGCGGCAGTAGATACGACATGCGAGGGCGCGAACGTGCACACACAAGTCGCAAGTTTGTCCCACAACAAACTTCGACCCTTCTCCCACGGAACCAAAGTGAGGCTGTCCGGACGTTTCCCATCGTTCCGGCATAAGCCCGGAGGCTCAAGGACAGAAGGGATATTTGAAGCAACCAGAGCCGGTCGAACAATATCATTTATTTTTTGTTTCGTTATTCTGCCTCTGGCTCACTGCTAAAAGGTGTATTTCTGTATATTTATTTACTTCCTTTGTGATTGATAAGTTTAAAACTTACAGTTTCGAAATGTTATCCTACACGAGAGAAGTCGCGGCACAGCTGTAAGATGTATGAATGGCTCGTAACTTGTAGAGCATACTTAGTTAACGAGGAATTGTGCTCGCCGCAGTGGTTTTACTATATTGCTCATAAACTACGCTGGCCTGGCGAGCGGCGATGGATGCGAAACAAAGTATTCGAGCGACCTACTAGATTATCCTGGTCTGTCCTCTACCTAACGACCTACATGCTTAAGCCGCAAGCTTTATTAGTTTTAATTTTTAATGAGTCAAAACTATTACCGCTACTATTTTCGAACTTAAGGTTATTTTACCTCATCAACTCGTTTTTTTCTTAGCACTATACAGGAATATTTTTTCACCAGTACAATAAATCAACATACGTAATACTAAGTCCAAAATACAAATACAAAATTTTTTTGTTTCTACCCCGTTGGTATAAAAAAACAATAATACCAATGTCTGAACTTATCCGCAAATCTTAAAGAAATATGGACTCATTACGCATGAGCACAACTAAACGCACGAACTGGCAACTGCGCGCGGCTTGCGGGAAGGAAAAGAAGCGGCGGCGGGGGCGCAGCCAGTAGGTATGACTTATGTATGACGTAGCAAAAAAAATCTTACTTGATCCCAATTCTTCCTTCATACTTGCACGGGCTTAGGACCGTCACCGGCGTGGAATGCTTGCACTGGTTGGTAGTGGTATGAATTTCCACACCACGTACTGGCTAACGCCGAAGTGCGCCGAGCGTGCCGCGTCCTTGGTGCTCCTTCTGGGGTCTTCGTCGAAGAACGCGAATATCTGTTCCTCGATCTCCACGGCCAAGGGAGGTCTCCCCCCGTTTTGCTCTATGTCCGCCAGCTGGCCGTGGATCTTCACGGCCAGCGGGTGTGTGGGCGAGGTGCTCCTGAGCAACTCCAGAGCAGATCTGGAGTCGCTCAGGATACTCGCCCTGATGGGAACGGGTCTCCCGGCAACGAGGTCGAGAGCCTTGGAAATCGCCACCATCTCCGCTTGGAAGACGGAGGCGAATCCCTCGAGCCTGAACCCCCTGGTGCGGACTTCAGCGCCGCCTCTCCACAAAGTGACCGCTCCCCCCACCTTACCCTCGATCTTGCTGCCGTCCGTGTAGGCCCGGGGCCAGTCGTCGGGCACCTTGCTGAGATCCTCCACGCTGGCCACCTCCTCGAATTCGACCGGAGTCCTGCGAGCGGGGTGTGCCAGCGTGAACGGGCTGCAGCGGCTCTCGACGTCCCGGCCCGGGAGCGAGGCGAGGGGCCTCCCCCTTTTCAACTCGTAGAGTTGAAGGGCCTCCTCGGCCCTTAAGTCGAGGGGAAGGATCCTCGCCAGTAGGACGGCTGCTGTGAGGGAGGTGGTGCGATGGGCCTTCGCAATGCGGATCGCAAAGGCCCTGGTCACTCTGTCGAGTACGGCCCTGACGCCCGCGCGCTGCGCGACAGGTGCCCAGACGTTGGCCGCATAGAGGATGGTCGGCTCTATGACGGTAGTGTAGAGCAGCCGGACGATATCGGCATTTAAGCCCCAAGTCGCCCTGGCCGCTCTAGACACCATCTGGAACCTAGCCATGGCTTTGCCGCAGACCCTGTTGAGGTGGCTATGAAAATTGAGGTTCTTGTCGATCGTTAGACCCAGTACGGTGATCTCGTCCGAGAACGCGATGTCCTCCCCTCCAAGACTCAGTTTGGGTGGGATTACATCGCGCTTCCTGGTGACCACCATAGCTTGGGTCTTCCGAGCGGCGAACCTCATCTTAGCCGCCTCTCCCCACTCTGACACGGCTTCCAGCGCGGTGTTCAGGATCCTTCCAAGCTCACCCGCAGTCTGCGCCGCGGCGATAATTAAAATATCGTCCGCGAACGCCTGCAGGTGAGCTTCGAGGTCCCCACCTCGCCGGAGCAAAGGGTCGAGTAACAGGTTCCACAGCAGGGGACCGCACGTCGAGCCTTGGATGCAACCTTTAGAAGTAGGTCTGTCTACTTGTGCTCCAGCGTACCTGACTGTGACCTTTCTTTCGCTCAGGTAGCTGCACAGAAGTCGGTAGACAGACTGGTCGCATCCTGTGGCCAGGATCTGGTGTTTTATTCCCGGCCACCACGCATTGTCGAAGGCCCCCTCGATATCGAGGGAGACTACTCCGACAATGCGTTTTTGCCCGACGTGATCTCTGATGAGCTGTACAGCGTCATACAAGGCATCCTCCGTGCTGCGTTGCGGCATGAAGCCATATTGGCGCGGGCTCAGTCCTCCGCCCACCCCGAGCTGCCAGAGCAGCCTCCCGGCCATCATCTTCTCCAGGATCTTCCCCAGGACGGACAGGAGCCCAATTGGCCTGTATGACTTAGGCCGCGTGTAGTCATCTCTGTTGGGCTTAGGCAGGATTTTGACTACAGCGGCCTTCCAATCCTTGGGGAAGTATCCTAGAGAGAGGCAGGCGTTCATCAGGGCAACAAATACATCATTTTTTGCCCGGATGGCCGCACTGCAGATGTCGGCCGTGAGGCCGTCCCCCCCGGGCGCCTTTTTGGGGTGAATGCCCTTCAAGACGCCCGAGAGCTCGTGTTGGGAGAAGGGAATAAACTCCCGCGGCTTGGTACTGGCTTCATCCTCCATGCGGGCAACTGTCTGTCTGACACGGGCATGGGTGTCGGACTCACTTTGAAGATCGTCAGCCGGGTAGAATGTGTCCGCTATGAGAGCTGTGGAACCTTCGGCGTCCAGGGTGCGTCCATCCGCGCCGCTGAGGAGGGTGTCCTCCTTCCGACGAGCGGCGCATCTTAGCACCCTGTATATGCCGTCCCACACGCTCTCATGCTCCTGCTTTGTGCAGAATTCTACCCAGCTGCCGGTCTTGGCCGCCTCAATGGCGGCCTTGTAGTCATCCTTGGCCACCAGATACTCCGCAACCACCATATCCTTCCTGCGGCGATTTGCGTGCCGGATTCGACCCCTCAGCGTTATGAGCTTCCGCTTTTTAGCCTGAAGCTCAGGGCTCCACCAAATCACCCGTTTGGGTGCCTTTGGTGGAGCCAGCAGAGGGATCGAATCCTCGCACGCCCCATGGATCGCCGCAGTGTACTTTCCAATGGCCTCCTCAAGACCGCTAGGCGTCTCGATAGCCTCGATTTCGTCGACCGTCCAGTCCCCTAGACGGTCGACGAACGAGGCCCGAAAAGTATCCCAGTCAGCCTTCCCGGCGTGGTATCGCCTGGTGGATCCGCTGGGTTTGGCTGGTTCCGTCTCGGGCCCCGCCCCCACCTCGAGCGTGATCGCCCGATGATCGGGAGCGGAGGGGACGAGGTCCGGACGGACTCTCCAGCCACTCACTCGGTGTAAGAGCGCCGACGTGGCGAGGGTTACGTCTACAATGCTGGTAAACAGCCTATCCCCCCGCCAGATGTAGAACGTCGGCGCTCTCCCCTCGTTGAGAACCTGCAGATCCACCTGGGCTGCGAACTCGGAGATCCGGTTCTACTGGATCAAGGCCCACGTTGGGATCCCCGGCAACGAACGAGCGGACGAGTTGGCCAAGAGGGCGGCGTTGTCCCGCAAAGACGCGGCAGCCTACGACCTGTATCCCGTCTCACACGCAAAACTGCAGGTGAGACGGGAGACGGTGGCAAAGTGGCAGACCAGATACAGTGAGTCTGCCACAGGCCGCGTCACCTCACTGTTCTTCCCGGACGTGGCATCGGCCCACAAAGTCCTTGGCAAATTCACCATGTGCAATGCCAAGGCGCAGCTCCTGACGGGGCACGGCGGCTTTCGAGCGTACCTCCACAGGTTCAAGCTCGCGGGGAGTCCGTCCTGCATCTGTGATGACGAGACTCCCGAAACGCTGGAGCACCTGTTGGAGGAGTGCCCCCGTTTCGGAGCTGCAAGGGCCGATTGCGAGATACTCCTGGGAGAGGCGGTGAGGTGCGAGGCATTCGCCGCCTTTATGGCCGACTCCAAGAGTCGAGACGCCTTCCTCGCCTTCGCCCTGAGCGTGACGCGCGCGGCCTCAAAGGCAAACGGGAGCCGGGTTTAACCTGGGCGACCCGAATACCGACTTTCTTTTTTACAACGTTCACAAATTTAATTTGTTCAGGCCGAGCGAGAGGTATAGATTTTAAGTTGCCGACTATTATAGGACCCCGGCGCCTTATCTCTGTCTACTCGATGGAGTAGACAGAGATAAGGCGCCGGGGAACACACCAAAAATTTATTTATGTGATAATTTAGGCAGTTAATTTTATTTCATTTGACATTTAATTCTAATTTAAGTAAATTTAATTTTAATATTATTGACATCTCATATTTGTAAAACCCCGGCGCCTTGCTTGTGACTACTCGATTGAGTAGACAGAGATAAGGCGCCGGGGAATAACCTTAATTTTAACCTAATGACATTCTAATTTAAACTTATGATATTTTATTATAATTCAAATTAATTTAATTTCTAATTTTAGGAATGTTATATTATGTAAGTTAAATCAATGAATTTAAAATTTTGACCGTAACCTAATCTTATCTTTGCTTTTATGTGAATGGGTTTAGAAAAGAAAGAAAAAAAAAAAAAAAAAAAAAAAGTAAAAACAGGGGAGAAAAGGAGTAACGAAAAAAAAAAAAAAAAATAAATAATAATAATACTAATAATAAAGAAAAAAAAAGAAAGCAAAAGAAATATACCCCACAACATATAAAACCCATTAGAATAAGCCTACTATAATCATAATTGCACAAGACGTTATTGAATAAATCAAAGATATTTTAAAATAAATGACATAAAGGTTGCCACAAAATCAATAGTGGCAGTATCCCTTAACCAAAAAAAAAAAAAGAAAAAGGGAGGTCTCCCTTCTCGGCCTTGAGCGTGCGCTGGTGTAGTGAATTGTCCGTAGTCTAGCAAATGCTGCGTCACTCTCATGAATGTCCTGGTGTTGAGTATTTGAGGTTCAATAAAACCGGCATTTATTAGGCGGGGCAAACTTTCTTCAGCGTATACCCGCCAAGCTGCAGCTGTATTTTCCCCACTGAGAAAGTAACTACGAATCATTTCGTAATACTGGCAGTATGTAAACATCGTGTTGCGCGCGTAATTTTCGACTGCAGGAAGTGCGGAAACGGCGCACGTGCGTGCACTCACCTAGGTCAATGCGTGCAGACTGACCGGCCAAATCGTGCGCCGGCCAGCCCGCCGCCCGCTCACTCACCCCACCCCGCCGCCCTCTGCCTCGCACCGCGATGGACGCCTTGTAATGGGTGCCCATGAGTTACAAATTGGATGAAGGATAAATTAATGAAAATGAAAAAAAAATAATGGTAATTTTATTCGATAAATGTAATCTATTGTCGATACCAATGATATGGTAAAATTTATTGTACCGGTGAAAATTTCACCCGGTATACATAACCTCACACTAGCATCCCAGAGGGGTAGACAGAGACGAGGGATTGCCCTTGCCACGATCCTGCAGATGATATCCGCTTCATAGACATTCATTAGACGTTACATGCAAGCTCGCCGATTTCGGGCACTTTTATCTTGCCCTATGATAACACATGCCCTATTTGGTCGAAGTATGTCCGCCTTGGGCGTCCCTTACCGGCTCTTCTACCCACATTTGCACGATATATTTGTTTCATTAGTTTTTCTTTCCTCATCCGCTTCACATTACCAATTAAGTTAACGCAACATTCCTTTCTCGATTCTAGTCACTACATCCTCCTTGTATAAAATTATTGGTCAAAATATGTTAAGGCGAGCACTTATTATTTAACTCAGTACCAACCTATTAAAATACTTAGATAAATAGGTACTTAGCCACCGTAGGTAGCCAGCCGTACTAATTATATTGTAGGTACTTAAATACGGTATCTCCTGTTGCCAACCTTGGGTGTGTTCTCTTGCTGAGATTATCTTTGAGGCCTTTAATCTGATCTTTAATTGAAGGTGGCATCAGATTTTTGCAAGTGTAAGGGCCCGTCCCCATCACCACGGCGCGGCGCCGCCACCGTTCAACGGCAAGGCGTCGCCGCCGCCGTGACATGGTACGGCGCCGTGATGGAGCGCGGTGCCGTGTCATGGTGCGTTCAATTCTCAGTCGATTTACCCAACAGTTTCTATGTTTCTGTTTTTTTTAACAATATGATAGGGTGACGGACCCAAATGCTGGCACTGCACCAGTCTATCGCACCCCGAAAAAAATCTAAACATATCTATATTAATAATTTCGTTCGGGTCTACGGTAGACTCGAACGATATGCACACCAAATGAAAGAGCGTAAAAAAATAGTTGATCTGAGTCGACAACATATGGGCGGAAAATTCGTATTATCGAGCAGCATCAATATAAAAATTATTAAATTCAACAATGGCGTTGCTAAGTAAACATGTCAATGTCATCATTGTTGTGTTAGTGTCACAAGTTTTCATTGTGAACTGTTATGGCCGGTTTACATTATTTTAGTGTTTAGGAGAGTGCTATAATACAATTAGAGAGGCAAGTGCATTAGTACATTAGTAGACGTTCGAGTGAACGTTTATATTTCTTCCAGTAGAGTGTCACTTCGTCGACGTCGCAAAATATGCGCTATCCTACTCAAAATACTATGAGCTTTAATGGAACACATAAGTAGGTAAGTTTGATAATTCGAGTTATTGAAAACAACACGCACCCGTCACGGGTCACTTGCGCACTCTCCTAAAGTTATCACTAAATTTTTAGTTTATATACAGATAAGTAACGAGGATAGTAACGCGCTCAGGTGTTACTGGATAGAACAATAGAAACCAATTCTATTTTGATTCTAATTGAAAGGCAACTAGAACCGTACTATACCATAAAACGTACTAAAGCAAGTGGCGCTTACACGTTTCTACAAAAGCACTCTCCTTAAGAAAGAAAAAAAGAAAGAAAGAAAGAAAGAACGAACGAAAGAAAGAAAGAAAGAAAGAAAGAAAGAAAAAAAGAAAGAAAGAAAATTTATTTATTTGATACTCCAAACAAAACAAAAAACCACACACACACAGAATGCGTACAATAATAAAAAAATAACACAGAAAGCATAAAAAGCGTAAAAAAAAACTGTACAACATGAAAATAATAATTTACATTTACATATTTACATTTACATACAAGCACATACATTGCTTCTAGCCCCACACTAGGATACCCTGTGTCGTGGGAACCAGAAACAGCGACGTCACAAACTTGTAAACATCCAAGACCTGGGATTTTTTTTTGTCTCCAGCCGGGATTCGAACCCGGGACCTCTCGCATGGTAGTCAGATGCGCTAACCACTACGCCCCACAGAGGTCGTCAAAGGTTGAGCCCCCAAAATGGGCCCGATTCAGCATAATGTTGCAACAGAGTGTAAAGTAAAGCACTCTCCTAAACACTAAGATAATCTAAACCGGCGGCCCATTGATCTAATTTGTTAACTTCATGGTGTGTGGAATACCGTGGCATCCAAAAAGGTTATTATAATCTGTGCCAACTGAGAAGGTGAAGTAAGTAATCTGTGGTGTTTTTCATTGGCGGGAGCTCAGAAGAAGGTCATTCTTCTGAGGGCGGGAGAGAAGACAATAATTTAACATTGAGTTTTGGAAGGGTCTGAAAAATAATTGAAAAAGGAAATCAAAGTCATAAATTGATCTTTCTTGTTTTGATTAGTTAGGTACCAATAAACTTATTGAAATGAAAAAGCCACTAGATAAGAAAAATACCAAAAATTAAAATGATGAAGAAAAATATGTGGTCAATATAAAACTAAAAGCTGTAAAGCCAAAGAGAGGGAGCTGTTTTTAGTTGATTAGCCAAGTGGATTCTACGTCTCATACGTCATTAGATTCACTAGCTGTTAACTAAATTCAATGTTGTTAAGTTTATGAAGGAAGCTCATTTAGTAATTTGTGATGAGGTACCCATGACAAAGTTATGATAAGTATCCGATTTTCGCCTTGCATCCCTTCGTGAGTAGCCAGAACATGTCCAAAAGAGCAAGATTGGCTATCCGTAATAGTGTGCTGGTTCCAATACTGATGTAAGCATGGTAGCGAGATTTGGGTATGGCAGAAGTCAGAAGAATCATGAAAGTAGGATTAGTGCAGTACAAATGAGATCCTTAAGAAATATGTGTGGTGTTACTTTGAATGACAGAATACACAATAGTGTGATCAGAGACCGAGGATGTAGAGAAAGAGGATGTAGTGAGTGACTAGAATTGAAAAAAGGAATGTTGCGTTGGTTTGGAGATGTGGAGAGGATGAACGAAGAAAGACTGACAAAGCAAATATATCGGGCGAATGTGAGTGGAAGGGCCAGTAAGGGACGCCCCAGTTGGACATACTTCGACCAAATAGGGGATGTATTAGCAAAGGGCATGATGAAAAGTACCCGAAACCGATGTGGGTACATGCAAGGACTAATGGATGTCGATGAAGCGAAAGTGATTTGTCAGGATAGTGGCAGGTGACAGTCCGTGGTCTCTGCCTACCCCTCTGGGATACAGGTGTGAGCTTATGTATCTGAATGTATTAAGATATTTATATCTACTGGTGGTTGATAAATACAGAGGCGTCACCATATAAAAAAACATAGTGGAATATTATTTTGCGTTTACATTTTACCCGAGCGAAGCCGGGTTTTCGTCTAGTAAGATATAATATCTATAAATTAAAAGTTGCAAGGATAAAACAGAAATTTTGATAGTTTAATTATTGTACAAACTACATTGTGTATAGTTAGACATTTATCATCGCGGTTCTATCTTGAGTAGAAGTGAACGTTGTGTGATTGAAAGTCATTTTCGAGTTCTGAGCCATCAAGGGTAAGATTTTGCTTACGTTTATTAATCATTGAGTGATGCTATTAAAGCACTATATATACATACTGGTATTTAAACACATTCTTAATGTTTTCCGCATCCTAAATTGAAATAGTTTTTAGGTTATTTGTTACTTACAATAGATACAATAATGGTGCCAAGATCTGGATACAGAAATTTCAAGTTCTCCAATTATCAGCACACCTGCTGGTAATTGGTTACAATAGACATAATCATAAGGTCTTCTTTTAAAATGGACTGTGTGTAACTAAAAGTATGGTTGCGTATTGTGTAAAAAGTGATTTTAGACTCGTTTTCAAAATTTTAGTCCCATGCTGAAAATCCATTTACCATTTATCATCATGGTGCTGATATTTGGTTCAAAACTATGCTGTTATTTGGTTTCATTGTAAAGGTAAAGTTCCTGATTTCAATGATTTGTCCATTATAGTCCACTGAAAGTTGAACAAATTCATTTCATTTCTTGTGCTAAATTGCTATTGGTGCTTGTAGTGCAAATTATGTACATTCAAGGAATAACGATGACATCTGAACTAGTGGTAAACACTGTATCTCAGATGTTAATGCCCGCTAGCTTTCAAATGTACACTAGTAGGTATGCATTATTTAAATAAATGTTACATCAAGTGGAAAAATTTAAATGGAATTGTATAAATAATATTAGTTATACAATTTCGTAAGTGTTGTGAGATGTATCTAATAGATAAGTGTGCGAAGGAGCCGGGATGGGAGATGTGTATGTGTTGTGCTTGTGCGATGGGAGTGTACGTGTTAGGTATGTGCGTCTGTGTAAGGAAGAAAGGAAAGGATGGGAGAGACAGGAATGGGCTAGGATATTTTCATTTGAGAGGCTTTTACTGTATAGTTTTCAGTAGATCCTCCGTTTTTGGGTAGTCAAGATTAAGGAGCCATTTCTTTGTTAGGTCTTTGCATTAGATGTTAAGGTACATTTTGACGTGCCATAATTAATAAAAACGTAAACGAGTGATTATCACTAAAAAGAATACTCATTTCTAAACGAAAATTTATTTTTTTACCCTTAAAACGTATTACAATTCACAGTGCTGATAATTGGGTCCGTAGGTGCTGATAATTGGTGACGACTGTGCTGATAATTGGTGACAGGCTTGTTTTTTGATAAATTCAAATTTCGACTCAATAAAAACTACAAATATTGAAAAAGTCTTACTTTACACCACAAGTGATTATATTCTCAACATTAATAACGCAACACAAACGTTATTGAATATTGTAGTGCATGAAATATTTAGAGTTGAAATTTAATGATCTCTATCACACTTCACACTAATATTATAAACGTGAAAGTTTGTGTGTGTGTTTATATGTTTGTCAGTCTTTAGCGCTGAAACGGCTGGACGGATTTTAATAAAATTTGGTATGGAGTTAGCCGATACCCTGGATTAAAACATAGGCTACGTTTTACCGCGGGGAAATATCTTATTCCTACGGGAAAATCGATGAACCGCGGGTAACACCGCGGGGCACAGCTAGTATATCCTAATAACTTTTTCGTGATTCATTCAGACACATCCGGGCACACCAACTTTGAAATATTGACTGAGAATAGGGGCGCGCGGCGCACCGTCCACGGCGCCGTACCGTGTCACGGCGGCGGCGACGCCGTGCCTTTGAACGGTGGCGGCGCCGCACCGTGGTGATGGGGCCAAGTCCTAATACATCGCAAGTATTGATTGCACTGATGGGTCTAGAATCTTCAGAGTCTTATCTAGATGGACATTCATACCAGTATCAGATAAGGTGATTTGAGAAAGGATATGGCCCCAAGGCAGCGGCTAACATTAGCATTATAAGTACCTACATTGACATTCAACAAACAGAACGTAAAACCTTTACGTTGAAAATAAATTTCTGATTTCTGATTATCTTTGAGGCCTTCTATATCTTGATCTTCAATTGGAGGTTGCATCAGATGATTATGATGATGATTCCCTGGAGTTTGAGGATTTGGTGCGCTCAATATAAAGGCAATGCGGATGAAGTGCGGCCATGAAAAATGGCGAACCGCGCTGGCGGTGCCGCGCCGGCCTCCCGACCGGACTATTCATTGCTTAATTTATGCAACTGATCTAAATATTACGTGGCTATGTGCTAACAAAGTTAGGTTGAATAAGTTGTTTCACTTGTGAAGTTATACGAGCAATGCGGTGATTTGGCGTAGTTAATAACTCACAGTAGCGGACTTACACGTTGTGTAAGCTGCATGCAATTACGAGCTGAAAAAGGAGTGATATCTTCGATATTGTATTACTCAACATGTATATTCTTATATACTTATACTAGACATGGCTATTGGTATTCGTGTATTTGGCAAATATTGACCATCAATTGCTGGGCGTCCATGCGAATCTTAAACACTGTTTTTAGTTAACTTGCAATGTATTCTGAACCGTCGGCAAATACGCGAATACGAATAGTCAAGTGAAGCGCCAGCGTCATACGCGTATAATTATACTCACAAACGCATTGACATAATTATACCTACACAGAGACACCCACACTTGTCTATAATTACATTATAATTAACCTCGCTCACCAATATCCGTGCGTCTCACATACTAGATCTGCTTCATCAATGTTCGTAATAGATCTGTGCATTAAGTGCACACTATCACTAATTGCCAAAATACAGGACCACTTAGTTTGGCAACTGAACTGTGTAAATAGACTATAGTAAGTGATCTTAACACAAATCTTTATTTTAAAGTTTAAACATCTCATTATGTAGGCTAATTACTTAATTAAAGATTCATAATGGTCCATATCCACCGCTCTTATGAGCACCATGAGTGATCTTAAGCGATCACGAAGGTTAAGCAACACAGGGCGTGTTCAGTGCATGGATGGGTGATCTTCTATAACCAACGCTAGTGGCATTTTTCCGAGCGGTTCCGTGCTTCGCAAGGCACTTTAAGTAGTTGGTGCCGGCTGCCGTCGATAGATGGCAGTCGTTAAGCCAAGTCCTCAGGCCTTTGGGGCGGCTTGAAAACTTCTGACAGTAAGACTAGCCACTAGTCTTACAAGCCTCCACCAAACTGGACTTGGCCCCCCTGGTGGAGTACGGCCTTCCTCAGAGAAGCTAGAGACCCGTGCTCCTCGGTGGGGACATAATGGGTTGATGCTGATGATAATATCTACCGCAGAGGCTCGTTTTGAGACGGCTCTGGCAGCCCTAGTTAGAAATGTTCATATCCAATCTGTTATTTATTAGCACCGCTTTTACAATATGGGAGGCGTTATTGTTCATTCCTGGATCACAGTAATGGGCCAATCTAAGGGCTGCACTCCGAAAATAGAAAGAGGAAATAATGGATTTCTGTTATACACCGTTACGTGAATAATAAGCAAGCGATAAAAATAAAAATATAATGGTACAGTAACACATGCTCATTAGTAACATGAAAGCATGCTACTATTGAGCAATTGCTACTTAGTGGCATGTGTGTCTAAACATTGCTAATAATGAGCATGCTCACTTTGAGTTTACCCAAAAATCGACGCCCGTGCGATTTTTATTATTATTATTATTATTAAATTCTTTATTGCACAAAAACACAGGTTTGGTACAAAGGCGTACTTAATGCTAAGTAGCATTTTGTACCAGTCAACCTTTGGTTTGTGGATCGTGGCTGGGTGGGTAGTGCAAAAAAAACAGAAATACTAAAAGTAGAGGGGCAATACTTATATAAATAAATAGACTATAAACATATAATAAATATAATCATTTACAGTAGATGCATAAATGTATATAATAAATACACATTAATAACTAAATACTTATATATATATATATATATATATATATATATAACCAAACCAATGGCCCAATGTCAAATAAAATGTACAAAAACATATTGTTATTTTCAAGTTCGGGCCGCAAGAGGATAAATATATATATATATATGATATATATATTTATCCTCTTGCGGCCCGAACGGCCCAATGGCCCAATGTCAAATAAAATGTACAAAAACATATTGTTATTTTCAAGTTCGGGCCGCAAGAGGATAAATATATATATTATATAAGAGGATAAATATATATATTATATAGGCCCTAGGCCCCCGTGGTGGAGTATGGCGTATACCTTCCTCAGGGAAGACACCCATGCCCCTCGGTGTTGACATAATGGGTTGATGATGATGATGACATCCTGACTGCCTTGTTAGTGTAGCCGTTAAGGCGCTTACCTACCACGACAGAGGTCGTGGGTTTGATTCCCACTGGAGGCCGCCGTACATTTGTACAAATGGCCTCAGTCTGGGTGTTTTGCTATGTTTGTAAGAAAGAAAGAAAAGAAAAGTGAGGGATTTCGAAGATGCGCGGCTCGAGACTCTCGACTCCAACCGATAGCAGCGAAAAACCCTTCCGAAGCCCACTTACTCTTATGTGTACAATGACCGCGGTGAACTTTACTGCGGCCAATGTAACCGAACGTTCAAAAATAAGCTGAGCTTCGGAAGTCACATCCGAGCCCACCGCCGCAGAAATCCTACCAATAATTGAGGTCGCCGTCGTCGGACTACGACGAGGAGGACATCATCATCATCAGGGTATCCTAGTGTGTGCCAGAAGCAATGTATGTGCTTGTATGTAAATGTTTATGTTTATTATCGCCATCATCAAGTCCTTGCCTGGGTACTATAGCACAGGGTATCCAAGTTTAGGACCAGGTGTAGTGATTGTGGGGTTTGGACGTTATTTATTTATTTATATTACTTGGGTCTTATGATTAAGCTGTGACACTAATGACCGGACCCAATAACCTACCAACCACCTACCACCAGTTAAAATTATATCTTTAGTTGCTTACTGCTGTTTCTATAAACATAGTTAAATAGGAATTTTAACTAACGGTTCTTATCTACTCATTGGAGGGCTGACTGTTAACTAGTGATAGGGAACACAATAGAAAATAAAAACGGAACATTACAATATCGCGTTGACAGCTAACTGTCAGTTATATGTAGATAGGTTTTTGGGATTGGGCATGAATCGACCAAGAATCAATCACTCAATGAGCACACCATAATCAAAGATTTTTTTATATGCAATGTCGAAAATTAGGCAATTTTCCTGTCAGTAATAGCGGCTAATATTCCAGTCCATTGTTACACTGATTTGTCAGTTAGAAGCAGAGATACGATCAAAGCCAGTCCGCGCGCGACGAATCACAAAAAATCGTCCGTACACAAAGAGACTCATAAAACATCTTAATCTTCCAAATGGAAGCCTTAGTGGCGATAAACATTTTATTGTGCCCCACTATGACATGATTTTATTAACGTTTCAAAATAAAAAGTGAGCGTTAGTGCCCGCTCAAACGTAGGCTGTCACTCCGAAATATATCAACAAAACGGTTTGCTTTGATATAAGTCTTTAGAAGCTCTCTATTGTTCGCGACTAAATCCGCGTAAACAGTTTTACTTATTTCTCAATAGCGATCGGAATGGGTAGAGTAGACTGTTGACGATCACCCCGATTTATCTCTTGGATTTAAACAAGCCGTAAGAAGCTATTAAAGAATTTGCAGGATGTGGGTGGGTCGACATTTTTTTTTCTTCAAAATAAAAACCTTAATACAATTACACATTAACAACGTATATTTAAATTCATGCGGCTTCAGTCCATACGCAAAATAACAGATAACTGCAATCGGGAAATTACCGACACAACACCGTCGATCAAGTCGCTTGGTTGTTTAAATTAAGACAAAAGACGAACAAGATAATCAATCAATCATTTATATTATAATGAGATAATAAATATGCCACTTGCTAAGCCGCGTTGCATAAAAATTACAATCCCTAGTTTGCCACGAAAGTCCAGCGTAGACTGCGTAGTCGCTTCTTGCTGCTTGTTTACTGTTGGTTAATCGGCCCCGTAAGGCACATCGAAACGCCAAAATCAATCCGCTACTTGACTCTTTTTTCAAGTATGTCTTAAATGCTAAATATCTCTTCCATTAGACCAAAAAATATTTTAGTATATTTTTTGAGGACCTAAAAGCAACAAAAACATTATTTTAAAGCGTTGCTTTGCTAAACAGCCAAAAACGCGGTCCGCCATTTTTGTCTATGGTTTGAAGTCCTAAATATTTGTAAACAAAGTTTGACATTCAACATAGGTAGAGTTCGTGCCACGAAAGAAGTATCAGTTAATGAATTTTGACTTTTATTGTTATGGCCTTAAGGATTTTACCGTGGGACTTGTTTGGTGAAACGATCTTTAGCTAGTCCTAAAATCTGTTAGTGATCTGTGAGCATAGTTAAATAACAACAACGCATTCATGATTTCATCGAGTTTACATGCAAAATATATCAATTATCATTATTGCATTATTCGAGACTGCAAAAACACGTCAATAAAGACCGCCGGGAAGTCGCGGATTCATGTGCCCAGTGAAATAAACATACGAAAAACTTGCTCAAACTTGCCAAGAGAGACCCCGATTCTTTATCGACTGAAACTTGGATGTATTTATGTGAAGATCACTTTAATGTAAGTCCTGTAATATCAATGTACACAGTAACTGTTTTTAGCTGTAATAATACTTGGTTTGATTTGGTTTGGTTTTGGCAAATTGGTACTATCAGCTTCCACGTCCATGATTGCGCTTATCGATAAAATGATAAGACACTAACTGCACAAGAAGAGTTTTTGTAAAAACACTAAATCCAATCCAAATCACAATAGAACTTACGCACGCACGACTGACAGATGTTTGTTTACAACCAAAGGTGCTTTCAAGATGGCGGATAGTGTTTTCAACGTTCCGATTTAAAACCGAAAAATATTTTTTTAATTTGCAAATTTTGCAGCCATCCTGCATATTTACTTAGCAAAGTCAATATATTTCGGTTTCTTACGTTAGATACTACAGGAAATAACCATGTATCGCGTCAAATTTGAGACGAGGCAAGTAGCGTATTGCGCAAGTTACCGCATCAGTTACTCACGAGTCACGAGTTACTCGGATCGATACTAGTAATCACGAACAACATAATTCACTTCACAAATCTCACATCACTGTATAATCACTTCCAACATTCACAATTTAACTTTTGATGTTATAAACTATAAATATAATTTCTTAAATCGGGCAGAGCTTCCGCCCAATCACAGCGCCAGAACAAGACTGCCAGTTTATCGCCGAGCCCTCCCTTTTATAGACTAAAGGCGAGCGCATGGTATTGGTTGGTCTTGGCTTCAATTCTTGACACATCTGTTTAAAATACAATTCTCTTCAAATGGCCACTTTTAAACAGATTAAATATTTAAAAAATATTTTAAATAAATCTTAAAAATTACCGATTGGCCTAAAATAATGTTTTAATCTTAAATTAAATAGTACCTTTGCGGAAAATTTAGCAAAAATCATGTCACTAGCATGCTCAATAAGCAAACCTGTTTACGTGCGCTAAAAGCACGCCCCTTTCACCCGCACTGCAGGTAGCATGCTCGAAAATTTCTCAATATTTATCCCAGTTTGTTTGTTGTACGTAGTTGTTAGGTATATAACCTCGTGTGGCCCAATGTCAAATAAAATGTACAAAAACATATTGTTATTTTCAAGTTCGGGCCGCAAGAGGATAAATATATATATATATATATATATATATATATATATATATATATGATATATATATTTATCCTCTTGCGGCCCGAACGGCCCAATGGCCCAATGTCAAATAAAATGTACAAAAACATATTGTTATTTTCAAGTTCGGGCCGCAAGAGGATAAATATATATATTATATAAGAGGATAAAATATACCTAACAACTACGTACAACAAACAAACTGGGATAAATATTGAGAAATTTTCGAGCATGCTACCTGCAGTGCGGGTGAAAGGGGCGTGCTTTTAGCGCACGTAAACAGGTTTGCTTATTGAGCATGCTAGTGACATGATTTTTCTAAATTTTCCGCAAAGGTACTATTTAATTTAAGATTAAAACATTATTTTAGGCCAATCGGTAATTTTTAAGATTTATTTAAAATATTTTTTAAATATTTAATCTGTTTAAAAGTGGCCATTTGAAGAGAATTGTATTTTAAACAGATGTGTCAAGAATTGAAGCCAAGACCAACCAATACCATGCGCTCGCCTTTAGTCTATAAAAGGGAGGGCTCGGCGATAAACTGGCAGTCTTGTTCTGGCGCTGTGATTGGGCGGAAGCTCTGCCCGATTTAAGAAATTATATTTATAGTTTATAACATCAAAAGTTAAATTGTGAATGTTGGAAGTGATTATACAGTGATGTGAGATTTGTGAAGTGAATTATGTTGTTCGTGATTACTAGTATCGATCCGAGTAACTCGTGACTCGTGAGTAACTGATGCGGTAACTTGCGCAATACGCTACTTGCCTCGTCTCAAATTTGACGCGATACATGGTTATTTCCTGTAGTATCTAACGTAAGAAACCGAAATATATTGACTTTGCTAAGTAAATATGCAGGATGGCTGCAAAATTTGCAAATTAAAAAAATATTTTTCGGTTTTAAATCGGAACGTTGAAAACACTATCCGCCATCTTGAAAGCACCTTTGGTTGTAAACAAACATCTGTCAGTCGTGCGTGCGTAAGTTCTATTGTGATTTGGATTGGATTTAGTGTTTTTACAAAAACTCTTCTTGTGCAGTTAGTGTCTTATCATTTTATCGATAAGCGCAATCATGGACGTGGAAGCTGATAGTACCAATTTGCCAAAACCAAACCAAATCAAACCAAGTATTATTACAGCTAAAAACAGTTACTGTGTACATTGATATTACAGGACTTACATTAAAGTGATCTTCACATAAATACATCCAAGTTTCAGTCGATAAAGAATCGGGGTCTCTCTTGGCAAGTTTGAGCAAGTTTTTCGTATGTTTATTTCACTGGGCACATGAATCCGCGACTTCCCGGCGGTCTTTATTGACGTGTTTTTGCAGTCTCGAATAATGCAATAATGATAATTGATATATTTTGCATGTAAACTCGATGAAATCATGAATGCGTTGTTGTTATTTAACTATGCTCACAGATCACTAACAGATTTTAGGACTAGCTAAAGATCGTTTCACCAAACAAGTCCCACGGTAAAATCCTTAAGGCCATAACAATAAAAGTCAAAATTCATTAACTGATACTTCTTTCGTGGCACGAACTCTACCTATGTTGAATGTCAAACTTTGTTTACAAATATTTAGGACTTCAAACCATAGACAAAAATGGCGGACCGCGTTTTTGGCTGTTTAGCAAAGCAACGCTTTAAAATAATGTTTTTGTTGCTTTTAGGTCCTCAAAAAATATACTAAAATATTTTTTGGTCTAATGGAAGAGATATTTAGCATTTAAGACATACTTGAAAAAAGAGTCAAGTAGCGGATTGATTTTGGCGTTTCGATGTGCCTTACGGGGCCGATTAACCAACAGTAAACAAGCAGCAAGAAGCGACTACGCAGTCTACGCTGGACTTTCGTGGCAAACTAGGGATTGTAATTTTTATGCAACGCGGCTTAGCAAGTGGCATATTTATTATCTCATTATAATATAAATGATTGATTGATTATCTTGTTCGTCTTTTGTCTTAATTTAAACAACCAAGCGACTTGATCGACGGTGTTGTGTCGGTAATTTCCCGATTGCAGTTATCTGTTATTTTGCGTATGGACTGAAGCCGCATGAATTTAAATATACGTTGTTAATGTGTAATTGTATTAAGGTTTTTATTTTGAAGAAAAAAAAAATGTCGACCCACCCACATCCTGAAAATTCTTTAATAGCTTCTTACGGCTTGTTTAAATCCAAGAGATAAATCGGGGTGATCGTCAACAGTCTACTCTACCCATTCCGATCGCTATTGAGAAATAAGTAAAACTGTTTACGCGGATTTAGTCGCGAACAATAGAGAGCTTCTAAAGACTTATATCAAAGCAAACCGTTTTGTTGATATATTTCGGAGTGACAGCCTACGTTTGAGCGGGCACTAACGCTCACTTTTTATTTTGAAACGTTAATAAAATCATGTCATAGTGGGGCACAATAAAATGTTTATCGCCACTAAGGCTTCCATTTGGAAGATTAAGATGTTTTATGAGTCTCTTTGTGTACGGACGATTTTTTGTGATTCGTCGCGCGCGGACTGGCTTTGATCGTATCTCTGCTTCTAACTGACAAATCAGTGTAACAATGGACTGGAATATTAGCCGCTATTACTGACAGGAAAATTGCCTAATTTTCGACATTGCATATAAAAAAATCTTTGATTATGGTGTGCTCATTGAGTGATTGATTCTTGGTCGATTCATGCCCAATCCCAAAAACCTATCTACATATAACTGACAGTTAGCTGTCAACGCGATATTGTAATGTTCCGTTTTTATTTTCTATTGTGTTCCCTATCACTAGTTAACAGTCAGCCCTCCAATGAGTAGATAAGAACCGTTAGTTAAAATTCCTATTTAACTATGTTTATAGAAACAGCAGTAAGCAACTAAAGATATAATTTTAACTGGTGGTAGGTGGTTGGTAGGTTATTGGGTCCGGTCATTAGTGTCACAGCTTAATCATAAGACCCAAGTAATATAAATAAATAAATAACGTCCAAACACCACAATCACTACACCTGGTCCTAAACTTGGATACCCTGTGCTATAGTACCCAGGCAAGGACTTGATGATGGCGATAATAAACATAAACATTTACATACAAGCACATACATTGCTTCTGGCACACACTAGGATACCCTGATGATGATGATGTCCTCCTCGTCGTAGTCCGACGACGGCGACCTCAATTATTGGTAGGATTTCTGCGGCGGTGGGCTCGGATGTGACTTCCGAAGCTCAGCTTATTTTTGAACGTTCGGTTACATTGGCCGCAGTAAAGTTCACCGCGGTCATTGTACACATAAGAGTAAGTGGGCTTCGGAAGGGTTTTTCGCTGCTATCGGTTGGAGTCGAGAGTCTCGAGCCGTGCATCTTCGAAATCCCTCACTTTTCTTTTCTTTCTTTCTTACAAACATAGCAAAACACCCAGACTGAGGCCATTTGTACAAATGTACGGCGGCCTCCAGTGGGAATCAAACCCACGACCTCTGTCGTGGTAGGTAAGCGCCTTAACGGCTACACTAACAAGGCAGTCAGGATGTCATCATCATCATCAACCCATTATGTCAACACCGAGGGGCATGGGTGTCTTCCCTGAGGAAGGTATACGCCATACTCCACCACGGGGGCCTAGTCCGGATTGGTGGAGGCTTGTAAGTCTAGTGGCTGGTCTTACTGTCAGAAGTTTTCAAGCCGCCTTAAGGCCTCTGACTTAGCTTAACGACTGCCATCTATCGACGCAGCCGGCACCAACTGCTTAACGTGCCTTGCGAAGCACGGAACCGCTCGGAAAAATGCCACTAGCGTTACTCCATAGACGGTCACCCAACCAGTCAGAATCAGATGCAGTCAGGATAGTGAACACTACCTATATTATGTACAAAAATGGAGATTGCATAGATATTTCTTAACCTATTAGTACAAAGGTGTTGTTACAAAAAAATATCACAACCAATGGGTGGGCTGGATTAATACGTTGGAAAAGGAAGGCTATCTACAAGAGATGATATAGATTAGATTTAGATTAGAACTCTTTATTGTACACACCAGAAAAACAAACAAATACATTGTAAGACTTATATATCTAAGTTTTGCCGTATACAATTGGCGGTCTTATCGCTAAAAGCGATCTCTTCCAGACAACCTTGGGATGGATAGTAAAGATGTAGTGAAAAGGTAGGCAAGTGTACAAAAAGTATAATGAGGGGATATGTACATAAACTAACTGACTTACAGATTTTATTCGGTTTATTAGAGTAGGTATTCAATAATTACATACATGTAAATACATACATACATAGGTACATACATATTCGATAGAATACTTAGACTTACCATAAAATACACATATAATTATTTTATATTAATACATTATTATTATTATATATATATATATATATATATACATAACATGAAACAGAAAAGTTACACAAAGACGTTACAGAGTAACTTGACAACAGCATTATAGGTCCTCAGCGAGATAGTGAGACTTTACCAGTGTTTTGAAAATAGGAAGGGACTTTGCTTTCCGCACTTCCTCTGGCAGGGCATTCCAAAGCCGAACGGATTGCACGGAGCAAGAGGAGTCATAGAAATTGGTACGGTGGGATGGGATCTTAAGGAGGAGGGATTGGGTTGAGCGAAGAGATAGGCCATGACAGGAATGAAGAAAGTCAAATCGCTCTTTCAGGTAGGATGGGGTAGCTGGATTGAACAGTATAGAGTAGAGAAGAAACAGTATGTGAGCATTCCGGCGGAGACGAATGGGGAGCCACTTGAGCTGTGCGCGAAATGCTGAGACGTGGTCATATTTGCGTAAACCAAATATAAACCTTATACAGAAATTTAAAGTCGCTCAAGTTTGTTTAATTGCTCCTCGGTGAGGTCAAGATAGCAGGTGTCAGCGTAGTCGAGAATTGGTAGTAGGAGTGATTGGGCTAACGCAACCTTAGTAGCAGTAGGAAGAAAGTTACGGAGTCTACGCAGAGCGCCTGCCGAAGAAAACATCTTCCGGCTAACCATCTCCAGCTGCGGAGACCAAGACAACTTGGTGTCGATTATGATGACAAGGTTTTTCACTGTCTCGCTAAATGGAATAGTCACCCCATCAAAAACAACATGTGGCAGCGAATGGTGGTCGACCTTTTGGACTGATCTTGGGCTTCCTATTATAATAACCTGAGTTTTATTTGGGTTCACTTTCAGCCCGTAAGACCTGCTCCAGTCAGATATTTGCATAAGGTCACGGTTCGTCGCATAAATAGCCGACTCCAGTTTCTCAACACTACCTTGCGAGTAGATCTGAAGATCGTCTGCATAAAGGTGGTAGGAAGAAGATAGATTGTTGGAAATACTGTTAATGAAAATGGCAAAAAGAATTGGGGACAACACGCCACCTTGTGGGACACCGGCGGATATCTTACACCAACCAGAGATGGCGTCATCGATGTGAATACGTTGCCGGCGCCCCTGTAGATAACTACGAAACCAGTCAATTACTGTTGGAGATATGTTAAGGGAACGAAGCAATGCCAACAATATGTCGAAGTCGACAGCATTGAAGGCATTGCTAAAATCGAGTAGTGACAGAACAGTCAACTGCCCGTTCTCCATACCCAAGCGCATGTCGTCGGTGATTTTCACAAGTGCCGTGACTGTGCTATGCCCTGGACGGAAACCGGACTGGAGAGGATTAAGGAGATGGTTCATAGTGAGGAAGTTGTTCAACTGGTGACTGACTAAGCGTTCTAGTACTTTGGACAGGAATGGTAAGGTAGATATGGGACGATACTCGGAAAAGGAAGAAGGATTAGTCGTTTTAGGGAGTGGAGTAATTTGGGCTTCCTTCCAAACCGCTGGAAAAGTAGCTGAGGAAATGGAGTTGTTGAGGAATTTCATGATAACGGGAAGGATAATGTCAAAGATGGGTAATAGCATCTTACGGCCAATTCGGTCACTCCCAACTGCACCCGAGGTAATGGAGATGATGTTCTTCCTAACATCACAATCAGTAAATTGACTTAGAGTAAAAGGTGAGATGTCAGGAGTTGGAAGCAAAGTAAGAAGATCAAGTGTTTCAGCTTTTTTAGTACCATCAAAGGTAGACGCATTGCGGGAAAAATGTTGATTAAGCAACTCAATGTTCAAATTGTTTGGAATGGAGTTTTGGCGAGATTTTCCAACTCCTAGTGACCGAAGAAATTTCCAGACTTTAACTGTGTCTCCATTTTCGACTGATTCATGAATGTGGCGTCGTTGTGCATCCCTATACACCTTATTGCAGCGATTTCAAATGAGTGCATATTTATCTCTGTTGAGATCAGACGGGCGACATTTATATTTAAATTTGGCCTGCGATTTTTTAAGTAAAAGAAGTTTTATCTCTTCTGTCAGCCATGGTGCCGGAAGATGCTTCATCTTGACCACTCGGACAGGAGCATGAACATCATACAGCTGAGTAAGGAGCATGTTAAAAATCTCAACCTGTTTATCAACAGACTGTGCATCTGTAACAGATGTCCAGTCTATTTTGGACGTATCTTCGCGGAGTTTAATAAGATCCATACTACTAAAGTTGCGCTGCACAAGGATTCTCGGCTTCGCTTTAGGGGGACGAATTTTGTAGGACAGGAAAATTAAATCATGATAAGAAAATGAGTCGGCTGGGCATTGGCCGTGAAGTGCAACAGAATTTGAAGATGATACAATCATCAGATCAAGAAGAGACGGGGTGCTGTTTGGGAAATTATGCGTGGCGCTAAGAGGTAGAATATGCATGTTGCTAGAACGTACAAGCGACGAGAAAGTGGTCGAACGTAAGTCATTCTTGAGAAGACATGTGTTAAAATCACCCATAATAATGGAATGACTGTAACGGGGAGTTAAATCCTCCAAGAGCTTTCCAAAGGAATTAAAGAAGTTGTGTAATAAGGACGGACAATAATATACACCAAGCAAGATCTTGGTGTGAGACATGACAACTTCTATGAAAAGATGTTCACCTGCATTGGAAGGAGGGGGCTGAACTGACCTGCTGATGACGGTGTAGGGTATATGGGCGCGGAGGTAGATTGCAACTCCACCACCGCGACCATGAGAGCGGTCGTTTCTGATGAGCTGAAATCCTGGGAGGGAGTATGAGGTAGAGGGGAGACACGGCTTTAACCAGGATTCAGAGACAAGAATGGCATGGATATTTTTACTATCAAAAGCTGCTAGCATGTCAGGAAAATGGGCCGGAATACTTTGTGCGTTGATATGTATAACATTGAAATTTTTCGAAAAGGAAGATAAATGGGAGTCAGCTAGAGATGGCAAACTATGGAAACTACTACTACTATCCAGTTCATCCGAGGAAGAGAAGGAGTAGTACTGGTCATCACTATTGCTGCTGTTTTGTCGTTTCATAAATACAAATAAACGTAATATATACAATAAGTAAATAAAATAGATAAGTACAGTTTTCAACTATAGGGTTAAGGGTATACGTCACAAGAGCAAACATCCACCCGCCAGTTAAATGAAGATTTCGCGCGATCGATTTGCATGCGTAGTTTGGAGCGTACGTTGTACATACAGAGATAAAAAATGATGCTTTGCAAAATCGAAACGCAAACAGTAACATTGACAACAAGATTATGACAGTTATGAATTTGATAACAGGGACACATCGCACTACTCTGTGAATTTATCGGAAAAAAGAAAAACAAAAGTAATATTAAACGTCAACTTAAAAACAGGGTAATTTTACGCAATAATAAAGCAAGTGACGGAAACAACATGGCGCAAATTATTCACTTCCGCGCCGCCCGAACAGGCCGCTCTTCCTCCGATCTCTTCGCCCTCTTCGGTCTTTGCGAAGTTGATGCCTTCATAGCTGGCTTGTCGGCACTGCTAGCCAGGTCGGAGGGACTGTCCGCCGAGGCAGCCAGAATACAGTTCAACTCGGCGAGTGCTATGATCCGGTGCCTTGACCCATCCGGCACCACAATGTGCACAAAGCCCTCCCTCGTCCAGCATTTAGTCACACCAAACCGCTCTCTCGCTGCCATGAAGGCGTCATGACGCCTCTTTCTTAGAAACTCTGACACCGTGACACCGGTGACCTTTAGCCGCGTCTTAGCAAACCACACCTTGTCGCGAACAGCAATGTCACAGAACTTGACCAGTATCGGCCTGCACTTGCCATTTGTGGGTCGTCCCATTCGGTGGCAGCAGCTGATGCTATCAGCAGTAAAGCCAGCAACATCTAGTTTGCTTGCAACTAGATTTGCAACCACCACACCAGTGTTCTCCTCCTTTTCCTCACTTACACCATGGACAAGAACAATCTTACGGCGACCTCGCATCTCCAATTGGTCAGTTTCCTGCGCCAGTGCCTCCACCTGCTGCTGTAACATCTGCAAGGCCGTCATTATGAATGCCTTGAAAGCGGCAAAGTCGGCTGCAACACTTGAGACGCTTGGAGTGGATGGGGACCCCTTATGAAGCTCCTCTTCAAATGCTGTCATGCGGGTGTTGAAGAGCCCCATCATTTCCGTTAAAGTGCCCTTGATGGATTGCATCACTGTGTCTGATTTGTGTATTGTGGTGATTTGTGCCCCTTTCGGAAGGTTGTCACTACAGATAATAGAACTTGGCAGGTAACAGCTCACTACATGTAACTATTTCATGTATTTATATGAAAAATTGCACTATTAATATATTTAAATTAAATTTATTACTGCAAGTCAAATTTTTATGTCCACTTTATTTGCTTCTACCGCCCACAGCTATAATAAGAATAGAGGCTTAGAAAACAGAGAGGAGCTCGGCAGCGGGATTAGTGACGTAATAAAAAAGTAACGTCCACACAATATAATAACTTGTCAAGTCGTAAACTTGGATACCTTTGATATCACAAACATAGTAAAATATAAAGACCGATTTTCACTACTAAAATAAGGCGGACTCGATAAGAAATCGCAGCCACGATCTAAGTTTTTGAAACTTGACAACCGCTAAACCAGAACTGAATGCATAATAATAATACGTTCCACACAAAACAATCACATGACCAGGGATGCAATTACGCAAGACTCCACTGGATGGAGTTGTCTGATTTAGCCCTTTTATTCCCGGTATGTCACACCACCTTATGTCACACTGTTACATTCTGGGACTTTCTTCCCCAGTTGTTATTTAATACTCCTACTCCGAATTGTCATAGACATTCTTATTTCGACTCTTTCGAGTTGTCTAAATGCTTAACCCGATAGAGTGGAAAGTTACGTAATATAAGAGTTGGTCTCAAAATAGTATACCCTGTACTATGGTAAATAGACAAGGACATTACAAACATAGAAAAACACCCAGATATGTCAAACTTACTTGTTTTCACAGAATTATTTTACTCTAATATTGATTTTCCAGACATACATTCCACTGGTTACATTCGAAACAAATTTATTAATGTGGACGATACGTGGCTTTCGAGAAAGGCAATAGTAAATGAAGCTGTGTCGTACTAAGGTGCTGTCGTTGCTTCAAATATCGCTTTGGTTGTTTTGTTGGGACTGTGCAACTCAATATTGTTTTCATTTTCCTTCCCATCATCCATTCGTGCCTTGCGACGCACGGGACCGTTCAGAAAAATGCCACTAGTGTTAGTTATAGGCGGTCACCCATCCATGCACTGAACGCGCCCTACCTTCGCGATCGTTTAAGATCACTCAGGCGGCCGGCGGGGCTACGAGCGATTCAGAGCGAGTAGATTTATACGACAGTAATATTGTCCAATACGCGACCAAGGCAACTATTTATAAGCGGAGAAAAAGGGAATGTGTTGACATGGAATATTCTTAATCAACACTAGTATTTTCCTCAATATGCCCCTAGTCGAGTTTCTATTGGGGATACATATTCATGTATTATGTTGATGTTATTCTGTTGTTAGGGTTCAGCCACATTATAAGTATTTATATATCATTATAAGTAATTATATAAATACGAATTACATTACATTTCATCACAATAAGTCACATCACATTATATCACATTACATTACATTACGTTACATTGCATTACATTAGATTACATAATCTTAAGCCTGTATCACGGGAGGTAGGCGGACGGACTGACTGATTATTACTTATTTCTAAATAATGTCGCATCATTGACATTTAATTAGAAACGAGTAATCAGAAATCAAAAATGTATTTCAATAATATGATTAAGAAAACGACATATTAAATCGTTTAAAGATCGTGGATACTAAGATAGCACTAAAGTTGCTTGATAAATATATATTTACTGGAATCTAGTAAGGCAGATTGATAATCATAATCTTTCATCAATAACTAAATGAGTCATTATTGAAAAAGTCTTTACCAACTGTCCCAGCCGCGTCGCAGTGTTCCGTGAAACATAACCTATACACAGATGTAGCTAACAAGCAAACCAGAATAGTCGTTAGTTGCTTATTTCCTCATAACTATTGCGATATTTATGAAACCGTACCTACTTTTCCCTCTTTAAGAGGCTCCAATTAATATTGCTCCGGTTTCCAATGCTAGTTATGTTTTGGCAGCAATAAAATACAAGCCAGTTTATTACGTTGACAGATGAAAGGTAAAGGCGCAGTTCCTGCAAAACGATTCACAGAATAGGCTATTTGACAGTGTGAAAGAAACAGTATTATTTAGACGTATTCGAATAAATTATGTGTCTAAGAAGCGCTTAAAGGCATTTTAACTAAAAAAAGAATTATGATTTGTAAAAAAACGCAACATAAAATTTGATAATTTGTATCTGCCGCCATTGTATCGATCTGAATTGGCCGATTCTAAGATGACGTTACAAGTCTATAAAAATGGCGTCGGTCATTCATTCTTCCTTACGTTCATTGGTTGGTTGACTGGGAAGTGACGTCATAATACCTACCAGTGCGACGCCATATTGCCCAAGATACCGTTTTGGCGGTTTAATTAAAAAGTCAATTTTTGTTTGCCTTTTCTAGAAGAAATACACGAAAGAATTTAGAATTACCACTTTCTGAGAACTCCATGAAAACAAACAAACAATATGAGATGGCTTTCAGAAATCGGTCAAATAGCCTATTATTTGGTTTTTATAACATAATTTTCGTTGCTAGGAGAATTCAATATCTATATTAATAATTTCGTTCGGGTCTACGGTAGACTCGAACGATATGCACACCAAATGAAAGAGCGTAAAAAAATAGTTGATCTGAGTCGACAACATATGGGCGGAAAATTCGTATTATCGAGCAGCATCAATATAAAAATTATTAAATTCAACAATGGCGTTGCTAAGTAAACATGTCAATGTCATCATTGTTGTGTTAGAGTCACAAGTTTTCATTGTGAACTGTTATGGCCGGTTTACATTATTTTAGTGTTTAGGAGAGTGCTATAATACAATTAGAGAGGCAAGTGCATTAGTACATTACTAGACGTTCGAGTGAACGTTTATATTTCTTCCAGTAGAGTGTCACGTCGTCGGCGTCGCGAAATATGCGCTATCCTACTCAAAATACTATGAGTTTTAATGGAACACATAAGTAAGTTTGACAATTCGAGTTAATGAAAACAACACGCACCCGTCACGAGTCACTTGCGCACTCTCCTAAAGTTCTCACTAAATTTTTAGTTTATACACAGATAAGTAACGAGGATAGTAACGCGCTCAGGTGTTACTGGATAGAACAATAGAAACCAATTCTATTTTGATTCTAATTGAAAGGCAACTAGAACCGTACTATACCGTAAAACGTACTAAAGCAAGTGGCGCTTACACGTTTCTACAAAAGCACTCTCCTTAAGAAAGAAAGAAAGAAAGAAAGAAAGAAAGAAAGAAAAAAAGAAAATTTATTTATTTGATACTCAAAACAAAACAAAAAAACACTCACACACAGAGTGCGTGCAATAATAAAAAAAATAACACAGAAAGCACAAAAAGCGTAAAAATAAATAAACTGTACAACATGAAAATAATAATAAAATACATTAAAGGTTGAGCCCCCAAAATGGGCCCGATTCAGCATAATGTTGCAACAGAGTGTAAAGTAAAGCACTCTCCTAAACACTAAGATAATCTAAACCGGCCCTTTGATCTAATTTGTTAACTCCATGGTGTGTGGAATACCGTGGCATCCAAGAAGGTTATTATAATCTGTGCCAACTGAGAAGGTGTAGTAAGTAATCTGTGGTGTTTTTCATTGGCGGGAAGACAATAATTGCCATTGAGTTTTGGAAGGGTCTGAAAAATTATTGAAAAACGAAATCAAAGTCATAAATTGATCTTTATTGTTTTGCTTAGTTATAGGATAGGTACCAATAAACTTTCCGTGTGGAGTTTCTGGTCTTCCATCGGACGCGTCCCCCGGGTGGCGTATAGGGGAACGCCCTCCAGATATGGAGGGTACCGGCTTCGGCCGGCGCGGACCAAAACCAGAGGGAGGGGGACGTCCAGTGGCTTGCGCTGCTGGATGGACTAGAATTGAAAAAAGGAATGTTGCGCTGGCTTGGAGATGTGGAGAGGATGAACGAAGAAAGACTGACAAAGCAAATATATTGGGCGAATGTGAGTGGAAGGGCCGGTAAGGGACGCCCCAGTTGGACATACTTCGACCAAATAGGGGATGTATTAGAAAAGGGCAAGATTAAAAGTACCCGAAACCGATGTGGGTACATGCAACGACTAATGGATGTCGATGAAGCGAAAGTGATTTGTCAGGATAGTGGCAGGTGACAGTCCGTGGTCTCTGCCTACTCCTCTGGGATACAGGTGTGAGCTTATGTATCTGAATGTATTAAGAGATTTATATCTACTGGTGGTTCATAAATACAGAGGCGTCACCATATAAAAAAACATAGTGGAATATTATTTTGCGTCTACATTTTACCCGAGCGAAGCCGGGTTTTCGTCTAGTCTAATTAATAATTTCGTACCGGTCTACGGTAAACTCGAATGAAATGCACATCAAATTGAAGAGCGTAAAAAATTTGTCGATCCGAGTCGACCACTTATGGGCGGAAAATTCGGATTATCGAGTATTTTCAATATGAAAAATAATTAACTAGTTGCTATATAACTGCGTTGATAAGTAAACATGTCCTCAATGTCATGTTGGTGTCACGTCATCATGCGTAACAGGTGTCACAAGTTTATATTCTGTTATCTATTGTGACTTGCTTAGAGCTTAGTCTAAGTTCTTTGATTCTGAGACAGAAACGTGTGATAGTTATTTGGATAAATACGATTTAAGAGAAATATCGATACATAGGAAATTAGGACCCGAGAAAAGAAGGGTTTCGTCTAGTCATTCGTTTTCGTTTTGACTACGTCAGTTTATGTATGTTTTTAATTTGATTAAAATGATTAATTTCTCGCTGTTCCTTTCTTTTAAAATACTTTGGTACTTAAGACGAGTTATTATTTTTTGGCCATTCTTTCGATTGGCATCATAAAAGTAGGGGTAGTTTTTTTTTACATTTAAGTCGGTTTGATTCCGAGATGAGACAAGTAATTTTTAGAAAATCTTTGAATGCAGAACTACTAACTTTTAAAAATAACATAAAGTCTTCTTTCAGCAAAATACCCTATCTACGATATTTAAGGTACTTTCCCTTTATGTCCCATAACTTTGGGACGCCCTGTATAATGGCGACATGGCGTTGATAAGGAAACTGTCCTCAATGTCATGTTGGTGTCACGTCATCACGCGTAACAGGTGACAAAAGTTTTTATTCTGTTATCTATTGTGACTTGCTGAGCTTAGTCTAAGTTCTTTGATTCTGAGACAGAGACGCGTAATAGTTATTTGGATAAATACTATTTAGGAGAAATGCTTGCTGGTGAAATATCGATACATAGGAAATTAGGACCCGAGCAAAGCCTAGTAGTAGCCGAGCATAGTCTAGTATATATATATACACTCCATTTATCTATACTTTAAACGACACTAAATCAAAAACCTTTAGCGGTAGAAAACTCGAAACAGTCTACAAATTTAGTGCTAGCTAGTACTAAATTTGCAAACTGTTTCGAGTTTTCTACCGCTAAAGGTTTTTGATTTAGTGTCGTTTAAAGTTTGGAAAAAAGTCAAGTATAGATAAATGGATCATATATATATATATTACTAATTGAATCCCGTTTGTGGTGGAGAGCTGTATCTTTTATATAGTTACAAATTCCTGGAAAACCTCAATTAGAGTTCGCAATTTACAACAAACTTATTTAAACTGTACGAGTTTAAAATAAAATACTTTTTACCGTCTTAGGGCTTGTCCACATCACGTGGAACGGTGCGGTATCGCGGCGCGGTGCGTTGACGTGATTTGCGAATTTACGTTACCGTAATGTAAAAATGTACGTCATGACGCCGCAATGTTACATGTCGCCGTGCCTTGTAAAATTCCGTTACGTTCTTCACTACGGAGAAACCAGAGAAATAGCAGTCTCGTTCTAGATAATTATTATGGACTGCACACATATTCTGCATCTGCTATTGACAAAAAGACGGAGAAAGAGGATGTGAAAAGACAATGCTGTGTGCACCCATATCGTTAAATTAAAATAGTGATGGAATAAATTAACTGAGCGAGCGCATCAACCACACGACGACGACGGTAGACGTGCCGTTCCAAGGCGACTTTAACGCGACTTAAAGGCGAATTTAAATATTTTGAAACTTTCGCTACGTTTTTGGTTGATATGTCAGTCGAGGGCTAGCTAGGCTAGGCGTCTTCTCGATAAAAATATAAAATAAAAGTTAATATTTGCAAAAAATCAATCTTTTAATCTAAGAGCTGCGCTATAGTACCGTGCACGTTATGTCAACGCACCGTGCCACGATATCGCACTGATCCACGTTGACGACGTCATGACGTAGAGATGTGGACAGGCCCTTACTGCTTACAAAGTTTGAAACTTTTTTTTCGCATGGAGTCTACATAAAAAAAATCTATGAGTATGAGACTAGTCGTAAAATGGCTGAGAAGGAAATCAATTTTATGTGAAGTCATTGAGAGATAAAACACTTTAAACTGCCTTGAGTTTTAATTCGGCTCCCTTCGTCGTTACCCTCTCCAGCCGCCAAAGCCGATCGTTAAGGAGATCGTTAAAACTTTCAGTTTGGTCGCTCCTTCCCCGAGATTTTTATACTGAAACTTCTCTTGAAATTTTATATTGTCTATCTCTACGTTATTATTATATGTTTAAAAGTGAGTTTATACCCAATGCGATCGGCGTGCAAGAGGTGCAGCGGAGATTTTATTATTTTAAAAAGTAGGTTCTATAAAAATAAACTGGCTGATGCGTCACCAGCTGAGACCAAGCTTTTGTGGACCAATTTTGGAAGATATACATACATAAGCCCACGCCTGTATCCCAGAGGGGTAGGCAGTTACCAAGGACTACCACCTGCCACGATCCTGACAAATCTCTTTCGCTTCATCGACATTCATTAGTCGTTGCGTGCACGCACGTTTCGTTATCGAACAGAAAAAAGAAGAAGCGAACACATAAGACAAACATTTACATACAGGTATAAACACTGCTTCTGGCCCCACACTAGGATACCCTGTGTCGTGGGAACCAGAAACAGCGATATCAAAAACTTGTAAATATCCAAGACCTGCGGGATCGTTTTTTGTCGCTAGCTGGGGTTCAAACCCGGGACCTATCGCATGGTAGGCAGAGGCGCTAGCCGTTGCGCCACCGAGGTCGTCAAGGAAATTGGCCATACTCTCTCTCTGAGTGATATGTATATAATTATGCTATAAAAAATACACATACCTCGGCATTGATATGCGATACGATTTATTCCAAAAGAAAAATCGATATCGCGAAAGGCTGCGAATTGAGAAAAACAGTTTCATTCCGTCTCGATGCCCTGTTAAAGCGAATAAACAGAAGAAATTGATAAAGGGAAAACTTTTGTTTCGAAGGAGCGGAACAATAAATTATCTAGATAAACGGGACCCTCGCGCGACGTTCATAATTTTCGGATAAATAAACTTTTCATCAAATCAGGGAACTTGGCGCGTTGACGACGCCGTGCGTCTTAATGGCTTTCAACTAAAACAGAGCGGAACAAAGCGAATATGCAAACAAATTCCCAGTTTTTAATGGTGGGATTACATCATGGCCACTGCCACGGGAGTGACAAGTGTGTTTGTGTAAACACGTGCCGCAGAACAAACGGTACAGTCTGTTAGCTTTTAGAATATACCTCGGCTACTATCGGATAGAATCGGATATATTCGTGTAATAGAAATATCGGAACTAATATGACACATTACTTTACATAACTTTTCAAAATCGTGAAGAAAAGTTTTATACAGAGCAGGAAGTATTATTACACTCGTTTGCTTTCGGCGAAAACCGAGGTATATTCTAAAAGCTAACAGACTGTAATAAAGTTTTGTGTAAGTAAAGACAAATTATCGCTCGCTCGTAGCCGGGGCTGCCTGAGTGATCTTGAACGATCACTAAGGTTAAGCAACATACGGCGCGTTCAGTCCATGGATGGGTCACCGTCTATGACTAACGCTAGTGGCATTTTTTCCGAGCGATTCCGTGCTTCGCAAGGTACGTTAAGCAGTTGGTGCCGGCTGCCGTCGATAGATTGCAGTCGTTAAGCCAAGTCAGAGGCCTTTAGGGGCGGCTTGAAAACTTCTGACAGTAAGACCAGCCACTAGTCTTACAAGCCTCCACCAATCCGGACTTGGCCCCCGTGGTGGAGTATGGCCTATACCTTCCTCAGGGAAGAGACCCGTGCCCCTCGGTGGGGATATAATGGGTTGGTGATGATGATGATGGTGAAAGACAAATTTGGGCGTAGTAGTACGGCGGGAGTGGGCTTGCTTTTGTATAATTTTAAGCGAGATAGCGAGACAGTAATGGTAAAGTTTTTTAGGCTAGAAAGAGACACAAAAGACTTTAGAACTGAACAGAACTGAACTGTGAGAAGAAGAAGAGAGAAGAAAATGTGTTGCAGTTTAGAAAAGTTGACACTGCGCTTGTCATCATCTCGCTAGAATACTAATGTAGTACGGTAGAATTGTGGCCTCGTTAGGATAAGCCACCTTTTGTGCATTTTCCTTCGTGCGATAAAGATGTAATAAAAAATAATAATTACAAAACATAATTTTGATACAAAGGCGTATTTTACTTAAGGCGTAATTTACTTATTGCTTAGTACAGCCCCAGGAGAAACAGCTCATACGGCTGTTTCTCCTGGGGCTGCTGCAGAGGCGGCTGCTAGGCTAAAATCCTTAAAATACAGCCAGTTGATGGGCAGTTATTTTTTCGTTCCACTGGCTTTAGAAACCATTGGGGTCTGGGTTTGTCAGGGGAAAGCCTTTATTAAAGAGATAGGGATTTGTCTGAGGAACCGTGGCTTGGACTACCGCTCTGGGGCATATTTGATGCAACGAATCTCCCTAGCAGTGCAGCGCGGTAATGCTGCCCCAGTGTTATGGGAACCTTTGGGTCAGATATGTCTCGGGGTGGTTTGATTGACTGACACTATTTTATTTATTTTTTGTGTGTGTGTATAATTTTTATTAGTTATTAGTTTATTTAATATAATGTGACATGACAATTAATTAATTTTGGTTTGTAGTTTACCGCTAAAATAATTTTTGACGAAGCTTTATGTGAATTTATATTATGTTTGTAATGTAATTTTTTATTTTTTTAATGAGAAATAAACTTAATTAAAAATACAAAAAAAAAAAAATAAGTCACGTTATAAAAGTAAAGCATAAACTAGTAATAAGCTAAGCAACATTTTTAGTCGCCCCCGACCGTATCTGATGCAAAAGTCCCATAACGCTGGCTGCATTACTACGTTGAACAGCCAGGGAGATTCATTGCAGGAGATAAATTAATTACGAAACTAACAACTTTGGCGTTCATAAAGTACCTAAATATATTGTTTCCATCATATATAAAATATTTAAATTTGTATTTCTACTTGTGCCGTCCGAATTCCGTCGGTCTAAGTGGGGTTGAAATGCCTACAAGAGTGACAGGATAGCTGTAAATAGGGGAAAGTGTCCCCGCACAAAAAACTGGCCGTGGCTTGTTAAAATATTTAGATTTCTTACCATGCAGCCGAGAATGCAGCGCAAACAATGGTGTTAATTATCATAAAAGCAAAGCCGGCAGCCGCCCATCTGCATACCTCGAAACAAGTTTAGAAGAAAGCTGAAAAACGCATTATGAACTCCATGATAGGTTTCTTTGGCAGCATTTTTTTGAAGCGAAACTTCTTTCAGTTTTATTAGTCCATTCTCAGGATAAATGTTAATAAATACCCACTTTTCATAAGAACGACATGGCGACAGTCACTGACTTAACAGCTTCGCCATCTTTGATTTGGACTTAAGGAAATATAATTTGTGATCTTTGACATGTACGTAACTACCTACCTATTGTACTTAAGGGAAAGAATTCCACGTCGTTATTGAAACGGATAACCTATGAATAAGAAAGCACTAGAAGTATTGCTTCTTATAAATTCATGCTGAAGATCATAATCACTCTGATCTAATCAATTAGGAATGTCTTAAATATACACGTAGTTCAAAGAGAGCGCCAGTAGCGCAGCGGTAGAACGCAAACAGGTCGTGAGCTCGAATCACGGGATTTTCCAATGACTTTATTTTGTATGTTACAAATATTAGTAAATACACAGTAGCTAACTGAAAGAAAACATCGTGTGGAAACCTGAGCGTCTGAGGTGTTCTTACCTCAGCGCTTAAGAAAAAAGAAAGAAAAGAAAAAAAGAAGACATGTCACAGGTCCCGGGCTCGAATCCCGGCTGGGGACGAAAAAAACCCAGGTCTTGGATGTTTACTTGTTTGTGACGTCGCTGTTTCTGTGTCCCACGAGACTAGGGTATCCTAGTGTGGGGCCAGAAGCAATGAATGTGCCTGTATGTAAATGTGAATGTTAATTTACTAAAATTGTTACAGAAATACAATGTAGACAAGTGCAAAATACACGAAAGTCAACACGCCAAAAAAAATGCCAATCCGCGGTGGGTGCGCGGTGATTAAGCCCGAATTCTCACTCTGAGAGAAGGTCTCTGCTTTGTAGTAGCATACATATAGGTTACTAGCTTTCACCCGCGACTCCGTCCGCGTGGACTTTAGTTCAAAATTTTGCAACCCCGTTCACTCCTTTAAGGGTTAAATTTAGAAAAACGGCAAAACACGTCTTTAATAAATTGTGTTGAAGAGTATGTATTTTAAGTTTCAAGAAAATTAGACAACATTATTTATAAAAAAGAAGACATGTCACAGGTCCCGGGCTCGAATCCCGGCTGGGGACGAAAAAAACCCAGGTCTTGGATGTTTACTTGTTTGTGACGTCGCTGTTTCTGTGTCCCACGAGACTAGGGTATCCTAGTGTGGGGCCAGAAGCAATGAATGTGCCTGTATGTAAATGTGAATGTTAATTTACTAAAATTGTTACAGAAATACAATGTAGACAAGTGCAAAATACACGAAAGTCAACACGCCAAAAAAAAATGCCAATCCGCGGTGGGTGCGCGGTGATTAAGCCCGAATTCTCACTCTGAGAGAAGGTCTCTGCTTTGTAGTAGCATACATATAGGTTACTAGCTTTCACCCGCGACTCCGTCCGCGTGGACTTTAGTTCAAAATTTTGCAACCCCGTTCACTCCTTTAAGGGTTAAATTTAGAAAAACGGCAAAACACGTCTTTAATAAATTGTGTTGAAGAGTATGTATTTTAAGTTTCAAGAAAATTAGACAACATTATTTATACCTCCCATACAAATTTTGGCAACCCTTTTCGCCCACTTAATGATTGAATTAAAAAAATCCGGTCTTATTCCTTGCCTACATTATATACAGGGTGGAATTTTGTAATGCCACCTGAAGGGGAAGTACTCTTAATACTGTAGATAGAAAATTTTACTCAAAGAAAACATTCTTTTATTTTCGAAAAGAAAGAAAACTGCATTCGAAGATTTTTTAAATTTCGCTTGCCTCACCCGGTAATTGAACCTACTAAAATTTGTGAAAGTTGCACCCTGTACTTTTATTGTATTGATCGTTAGGGTCAATTATAAGGATTAAATCTCTCTAACAAACTTCTTAAATTAAATGAAAGGAAAACAATGAAATCTTAAATTATTAATTCAATTGGTCAAGTTAAAGCACTTTTACTCAAAGATCCGTTTCTTTATGTTTACTTATGTTATTCATTAATAATTATCATTGACGTCATTTATCCATTAAAATTTAGATAAGACGATTGCAATTTGCACGTGTTTGTAATGTAGACTCCTTTCTAAGATGCGACGTAACTTAGATATGTAAAAACTCAAATTTACATTAAATCTTATGAGAATGTAAACGAGTTGAGAGTTGAAGTTCAGAATACGATTTATAACATTCACCACAACACGTTATTAAAGGTTACTAGAAATGAATTCGTTAGAAGAATAAATTTGTGTATCCAAGAAATGGAGCCCATTTCGAACAATTAATTAGTTAGTGTCCCGGCTGGGGCATAAATTAAAGATGCTTTTGATGGTTTACAAGAGGTTTATTTTGCGTTTTAAAATATAACGTGGAACAGATAGCGTGGTGTCAATGCGAGTGTCGATTGGATCTAGTTTTCCCCCCGGTCCCCGCACCGCGGCCGCTCACGTAGACCGGTTTGAAGCTCGTAGGCGCGAACATCCTCCGGGCGCTTGAAAGCTCAGCTTTCAAGGTAGATGTGACGATGGAAGTGGGCATATCTTGCTTAAAGCCCGCTTCATAGTCCCCTTGGCGGTAAGTATGTCTGCGACTCTAGGTACGCCGTCGTCGCCGGGGTGTAACTTGGTAACACGCCCCATTCGCCAAAAAAGAGGAGGCAGGTTTTCTTCCTTTACCAGGACAATGGCATGTCAGCATGGCGTGTGCGCCATTTCGTGCGTAGCTGCAGCTCGGCAATGTATTCTTGTTGCCAGCGCCGCCAGAAGTGCTGTTTGACTTGCTCTATCCTCTGGAAGCGGTCGAGACGATTTGGATTGGCATCTTCTAGAGGCGGTGCTGGTAGCGACATCAGTGGCCTGCCGATAAGGAAATGCCCGGGTGTGAGCGGGGAGAAGTCGTTGGGAGATGAGGAGAGAGGATAAAGAGGTCGGCTGTTTAAGATGGCTTCAACTTGTGCAAACAATGAAGCCAGCTCCTCAAATGTCAAATGCGTGTTTCCTAAAATTCGCTTAATATGAAACTTAGCCGATTTGATGCCTGCCTCTACATAGCCGTTAAAGTTAGGAGCGTAAGCCGGTGAAAATGTGAATTTAATATGTTGATCAGCTGCAAATTCTGAAATAGAGCTTTTATTTAGCTTAAGAAATTCATTAATCTCTCTAGCAGCCGCTACAAAGTTTCGCCCATTGTCACAGAACAATTCATATGGCTTACCCCTTCGTGATATAAATCTGCGTAGAGACAGAATGAAAGAGTCTTTGGAGAGTTCACTTACAGCCTCTAAGTGAACACATTTGAATCGTAAACATATAAATAGACACAGGTAACATTTAGTGATTTTGCAGCCACGCCCACGACGATCTGTTATCATGAAGGGACCTGCAAAATCAACTGCAGAGGCAGAAAATGGGAAGTCTGGTGCCAAACGTTGAGGGGGAAAGTTACCCATTATGTTATGTAGAGTTTGACCACTAGCACGCCTACACGTTGTACAACTTCGCGCGGTGCGTCGTGCCAGGTCTCTACCTCCTATAGGCCAGATGTTTTCCCGAACAGATGCAAGCAGAAGTTGAGGGCCAGCATGTAAGAGGCGACGGTGTTCCTGTGTGAATATGAGTTTTGTGAGAGGATGTTTAGAGCTTAGTAGCAATGGATGTTTTTTGTTGTAGTCGTAGTCAGATTGACTAAGCCTCCCCCCTAGTCGCAGGAGTCCCTGAGAGTCGATGAATGGTGTGAGTGAAAGAATATTTGATTTTGGACTTAAACTTCGATTGCATGTTAGTAGTTTTAGTTCGTTGCTAAATGTCTCTCCTTGAGAATCTTTAAATAATGTAAATAAAGCTTTGTCAAGTTCTTTGGTTGATAGAGGGCCTTTAAGTTTGTTAGTTTTGTTTTGGCAATTGTGTATGAAGCGATGAACAAAAGCAAAGACTCGTTGCAAAGTGGAGAGTTTGGAAAACTTTTCAAAATCGATAAAATTACAAGTTGGTTCTATATCATCGATTACAGTGGAGTGCACTTTATACTCAGATAAATCTTCTGATGTGTTCTTATGTAGAGTAGGCCAATTATCTTCTGGCTCCACAAGAAATTGAGGCCCTTGCCACCATAACTGTAAATTTGAAACGTGCTGAGGATCTACTCCGCGAGATGCAAGGTCAGCAGGGTTATGCAAAGTTGGAACATAACGCCACGACGAGCACTCGGTCAATTCTTTGATGGCTGCTACTCTGTTGGCAACAAACACCTTTAATTTACTTTCTTCGCCATTTAGCCAGGAAAGAACGACGCTAGAGTCAGTCCAAAATATTGAGCGAGTAATATGCTTCCTCAAAGCAGCTCGGACGGCGGATCCTAATTGAGCTGCTAGAAGAGCGCCACAGAGTTCTAAGCGCGGGATCGTAGTGGGCTTTATTGGGGCAACTCTAGCTTTAGCACAAAGTAGTTGTATAAAGGGCTGACCTGCATCAGACACAGACTTTAAGTACACACAAGCACCGTAAGCTAGTTGAGAAGCATCGCAAAAGCAATGCAACTCTACATCCGATGGAGAGTTACACAAAGTTCTCCTCGGTATATTTAGAGAGCTTATGTAGTAAATATTGTTAATAAATCGAGACCAGGCACGCTGAATCTCATTTCTTACTGGGTCATCCCAGCCTACTTTAGCTTGCCATAATTTTTGCATAAGAATTTTTTGGTTTGATTGTGCATAGACTAAGCAAACCAAGCGGATCAAAGATTTTAAACGTAGTTGAGAGGATTGACCGTTTCGTTGCTTTGTCAGCGGAATTGTTTTTTGTTTCAATTGTAAAGTGTAGACGATCAAGACCTGGATTCCATCCTAGGCCAAGCGTTTGAAAGGATTGACTTAAAGCCAGATTTTCTTGTGTATTGATAGCTAAAGAATGGAGGAGTGTTTGAGAATTAGATCTGTATTTACGTAAATTAAAACACCCAGATTTGAGTGCCTGTGAAACAGATTGTTGTATATCTAGAAGCTCTAACTCTGAATCGGCTCCTGTCAGGCAATCATCACAGTAAAAATCGTTCTGTAAAATTGTTTTAATAGCCGGGTCGTTACACTCCTCACCAACTTGCCACAAGCATCTGGCTGCTAGAAAACTAGCACTGGCAAAGCCGTACGTTACAGTATGCAAAGTTAGTGAACGAAGCGGCATATCCTCACTTTCACGCCATAGTATGACTTGAAGCTCGCGGTCAAGCTCGTCTAGATTGATTTGTCTGTACTGTTTCTCTATGTCGCCTGATAGCACATATTTATAAGTACGAAAACGTAACAAAATATTGAAGAGCGAATCTTGTATGTTTGGACCGACTATCTGTAAATCGTTAATTGAATACCCTGTAGAAGTGCGTGCTGACGCATCAAAGACCACGCGTAACTTAGTAGACTCGCTATTTTCCTTCGAAGATAGTAGGGTTTATTTAGTGATTTACATTCGGACAGATGACCTAATTCTTCGTATTCATTTATAAATCGAGTATATTCATCCTTGAGCTGTTGATTTTGGCCAAACCGTTTCTCTAAATGTAAAAAACGTTTCCTCGCTATATAAAAGGAGTCGCATAGACAGTCTGTTGTATCCTTAAGGGGAAGCCTAACAGAAAATCTGCCATCGTCTTGGCGAGTGGTATTTTGGACAAAATGTTGCTCACTCGCATTTTCAATAGAACATTCCGATTTTTGATCAGTTGGAAAGCTTTCAAGCTGCCAGAATTCGGTGAGTTGGTGATCTATTTTTTCAGTCATAGTAAAATTGCAATGTATAGAATTCATGTTTGAATTTGGTTTATTATTGTTACTTATAGAACCCGCAATTAGCCACCCCAGCTTGGAATCCTGCAAAATAGGTTGTTTGTCGCCAAGTGAAAGCTGCTCTGGGACTATAAGCTCCCAGAATATGTCAGCTCCCAGCAACAAATCAATCTGTGATGGCTGATTAAACGTGGGATCAGCTAGGGTGATCGATGAAGTTAGATTCAAGTGTTTAATATCGAAATAACGTTTCGGTAGTTGATCTGTGATTTGAGGCAGCACTAAGAAGTCAAGATCTGTAGTAAATGGTAAATTTTTAGATTTAATTTGTGCATGGCAACGTTCAGGAATGACATCTAGAGAAGCGTTGCCTATGCCAAGTATGCTAGTGGCATTTAGTGGCTGAGAAGGCAGCTGCAAACGATGCTTCAAGCTATCGCTCATAAAAGAAGACTGACTTCCGCAATCTAGCAATGCCTTAACGGTTTCCTTACAATTATTGCTGGGGTTGATAACCTCAACTAATGCAGTGGACAATAGAACCTCGTTAGTAGAGACTGCCGACATAGAAATAGAAGAATTGCCACCCACACCATGATTGTTGTTAGATGTGGACGGTGAAGATGTTGAGTCATTATGTTTGTGTAGCAGTGTGTTATGTCGCCCCTTACATACACGGCAGCCACTCAACCTGCATCGACGCACGTCATGATCGGGCCGCAAGCAGTTTTGACACAGCTTCAGCTTGGTTACTTGCGCCCATCTCTCGCCCTCAGAGAGAGCCTTGAGAACATTGCATTCATGAGCGCGATGCTTGCCATGGCAGACGACGCACGGGTGAGGGATAGAGTTTGGAGCTGAAATGAGAAACGATTTGGTAAATTTCACTGATTTAGACCCGCTTTGACCATTAAAAGGAGTTCTTCCCTGCACATTAGGAGAAGATGTTTGTTTTTCCTTTTTGGACCTATAAAGTGACTCTAAGACATCAGCTCGATTATTAAGAAATTTCTTGAAATTTTCCAAAGTTGGTAACTCGTCAAGAGTGCTACGGTACTCTTCCCATTTAATGCCAGTGCTTTGATCAAGCTTAGAAGTCAGCATGTGAATGACTATCATGTCCCAGTGATCCGTGGGTTGGCCAAGATTTTTTAGTGCTCTTAGGTTCTTGGTTACATGATCACTCATAAACCGTAAAGCTTTGTCAGATTCACGTTGGAGTGGCTCCATGTTGAAAAGGGAATTTAGATGATTGTTGATGAGTTGACGCTTATTGTGATATCTACTACACAATAGACTCCAGGCCTCAGGATAGTTTGCTTCTGAGACCTCTAAGTTTGAAATGACGCGCGCGGCCTCGCCCTCCAAGTAGGAGTTCAAATAATGGAACTTGTGAATAGGTTTTATTTTTGTATTGTTGTGAATTAAAGATTCAAACGTTTCGCGAAATTCCAACCACAGTAAGCACCATCAAAGTTGGATATTTTAATTAATGGTAGATGGAAACCCTTAGAATTATCCTGTTGATCATGTTGGCATGCATGTTGAATAAAAGTTTCATTTAAGTTGAGCTTCGACTTTGAACTGTCGTCCAGCTTATCTTGAGCGGCAGCTATATTTGAGTATAACGAATGTTCAATAAGATCCCGTTCTGCGAGCTCAAGCTCAAGCTGTTCAGAGTTTAGAACCTCTATTTCAGACTGCAGCTCATCAAACCTCGAATATAAATCTTTCATTTTATTTAGCTTCAGAGATAACTCATTGAATCTAATTGAAGATAGTGATTCATATTTGTCGAGTGTCTTTACGTAGTTGGAGAACTTAGTTATTTGACCCTTTATCGAGCTACGTCTAGCTTTAAGATCGCCAAGTTTAGTGTTGACGAGTCCTTGAGACGAAGAGGAGGTTCCCCTTGCTTCGTCCGGCATGTTGTAATGCTTTAGTGTTTAGAATAAACAAGAAAAAAGGTTCTTATACGCTGGCAAGTACGCAAAGAAACACCTGTTTGAATAAAAGTAATGGGCTATTAGATAACTAAGTCACTAAACAACACGACTAAAGATGAATCACGCACACAAACAAGTTGCAATAAAATTAAATAGGTCAGTGATTGATAACGGCTTACGCTCCTTTTGTTTGTCACGAGGCGATCAGCTGGCCCGCTATCTAGGCAGGCAACAAAGACCGCACGAAAGCCGGTCCGCTGCAGTGGGAGTGGGATGGGCTGCTGCAGCTGATTGCGCAACGGTCTTCTTCGCACGCGCAACGTGGGTATATTTCTTTCTCAGGAGCACTGAAATACGCCGGTGAATTGTTCGCTTTAGTGTTAAGTAGATATACGGATGGATAGGTTGTTTTTGTTACTTTGCTTTGCTTATACAGTGACTTAGTAAGATGACGCGCAAGCGTAAAGAAGAAATCACTGATAAGAAAATGTAATCTAGCGGTCTATATGTATAGGCAAGGGCAAGAGGCACTTATGTCGGCGAAATATGCTTTGTTTCAGCTATAGGCATGTAGTCATAGACCTGTATGTAGAAGCGGCACGGAAAAAAATGTCACATGCAGACAGTGCGCTGTATGTAGGCAGGTGCTATGGATAGGTTGATAAGTAGGCGAGTATAAGATGATAAGTTGGGGAAAAATATAGATGTAGATCGGCCAGAGATAGCACTGTGCACAGGCATGCAGTGGCTGGCTCGACTATGATGACATTGACACGCAATTGACACAAGAAGAGCCACCTGATTATCGTCACAAATTGAAGGGGAAAAAAGAAAAGAAAACGACTGGGCTCACGGCACGTTCCTTAGTTAGATGAGAAACGAAGCACAGGCAAGTGAAGCAAGCCACCGTTTCACCGCCTCCTCGATGACGTTGTCGAAGTCCAAAGTCCGATTTCGAGGTGCGGGAAGAATGCCGATGACCAATCTTCTGCTTATTTTGACGATGTTTGTAGAAACAATCTGCGATGCGCGTTGAATAGTGGATAACTTCTACGGCGCTGCGCGGTGATCCAAAATGGAGGCTCGCTGCGTGCACGCCGACAAGTTGACGAATTCTTCAAAATGATCGATTCTGGAGCGTGTGGTGAGCAACCCGTGTCCTGTCACGGTCGCCACTATTTATGTCCCGGCTGGGGCATAAATTAAAGATGCTTTTGATGGTTTACAAGAGGTTTATTTTGCGTTTTAAAATATAACGTGGAACAGATAGCGTGGTGTCAATGCGAGTGTCGATTGGATCTAGTTTTCCCCCCGGTCCCCGCACCGCGGCCGCTCACGTAGACCGGTTTGAAGCTCGTAGGCGCGAACAGTTAGTTTACTAGTAAATAATTAAAACAATTTAAGATTTCATTGTTTTCCTTTCATTTAATTTATGAAGTTTGTTAGAGAGATTTCATCCTTAGAATTGACCCTAACGATCGATGCAATAAAAGTACAGGGTGCAACTTTCACAAATTTTAGTAGGTTCGATTACCGGGTGAGGCAAGCGAATTTAAAAAATCTTTGAATGCAGTTTTCTTTTTTTTCTCAAAAATAAAGGAATGTTTTCTTTGAGTAAAATTTTCTATCTACAGTATTAAGAGTACTTCCCCTTCAGGTGGCATTACTAAATTCCACCCTGTATAGACTGTGCAAAATTTCAGCTTCCTATGTCCAACGGCTTGGGCTGGGCGTTGATGAGTGAGTCAGTCAGGACTTTGAATTATATTTATATAGATATAAAAAACTATACAGCTTAAGTCTTATTGGTTTCGCCGGTAACTACCCTAAGTGCAATTTGATGGTCTCGTTTTTTCTCAAAGTTATGTGAAAATTTTAGCTATTATATTGACAGCAATGAGAATTCTTCTCAATCCAGTTTACTTTCAATCATATCAATTTGAAATCATCAGATATGGGCTTCTCCAGGTTTTTTGCGCGAAAAGGAGAAATTAGGTATAATTTCAATATTATTAAGTTACGATGAACTAAAAGATGCAAGAATCTTATGAATCGATGATTTTTTATTGGCATAGAATTAAAGCGGCACTTCAATATTTGATTTATGGTAGGTAAAATAATAAAAAACGCATGTTTGCAAACTAGTTTAGCAGTAAAAACTGAGCAGTAAACTAAATATAAATGATTCATTAAATAATTTAAACGGTCAGTTCAATAAATACTGAGCAGTGGAAAAGTTGAACTGGGTGGTTAGGCGCGTACAGTTAACAATCGAAATTGTTTAGTAATAAATTTTATTTTAAGTAGTTCTATAAACTATTAGGCGGTAAAATGTATTCCTAGTGAAATGGATAGAATTTTCCTAGCACTCGCCGGCCGCTACCGCGGCACGCTCGCTTCGCTCGCTCGGCTCGTGCGTGTGTTGATCACAGTTCTAACCTAACCTAACCTATAGGGTTATTGTTTCCAACCTAACCTAACCTATTTTACGTTTTTTCCAACATAACCTAACTTCTTTTCATTCAAAGTGACGTTCGGATGCTACCGCCCACTGTGAACTGCCCATTTCAACCGTTTTACTGCTCATTCATTTATTAAACTGCTTGAGTAATTTTTGCACTGACATTGAATGATGAAATAACAGACCAATATTTTTATTACTTACTGCTTATGTTTTACTGGCTCACTAATTTACTAACCGCCGAAAAATGAAATGACTGCCCATTAAATTTTTCAACTGATCATGATAACTTCTGTATTGTTTAACCCTAGAAAGATAACCTACGCCGCAGAGGCGCCCGCGCGGCAAACATGTTGTTGTCTCTTTTCATTCAACGCGTGTATTACCTTGTCTTTCTCAACCAACTCAGTCGTCGGCCATACCTATAGCGTGACTGCTGTTTATAGACGGTAAGTACCATATTTTTGAAGTTATGAGATTTTATGCGCTCGCGAGGCGTATGGTTATCTTTTATGTAATTTTTAGGGTTGTTCGATTGTTTTAATATATTGTTGTAAAGTGTTATTTATGCATTTTTTGGTTTTATTTTTAGGAAACATTATTAGCGTAGACAATGACAAGTAGAATTGCACTTGCGGCAGACGTCATAATGCCTATTATTAGTTGCCTCTACAGTGGATGGCCCAAAGACAATTTCCAAGACATGTGCAAAGTAATATTGATTATATTCTTCCAAAATCTACTGGACTGGCTTCCACAGATGACGAGGGAGAGCTTCCAGTAACAAAAACTGCACTTCAAAAAGAGAATGTGAGAAATAAACGGCGCGAAATGTAAAAAAACGTATTTTGTGTCGAATACAAAAATGACGTTTGTTATAACTGCCTTCAAAGCCAATTATACCAAAGTTTTATTATTTTTCAGACTGAATGCTCTTTAGTATATTAGTTTATAAGAAAAAAACATGTAAATGTAAAAAGTAAATGCTTTCTTTTTGAAAAATCTTTCAAACCTTTCACATTTTTAAATTAGTGAAAAAAAATATCATCATCATGATCATCAACCCATCATGTCCCCACCGAGGGGCACGAGTCTCTTCCCTGAGGAAGGTATAGGAAGGTACTCCACAACGGGGGCCAAGTCCGGATTGGTGGAAAATAAATATAAGTTATTGGAGTAAATACACGTAGAAAAGTGTGCGCCTCTGAAGCGTATGGTTATCCTTTACGTAATATTTAGTATGGTTATCTTTCTAGGGTTAAATAACAGTTGTTAAATTTATTCCCTTTTCTATTCAATGCAATTTATTTATTTCAGACAATTAATCCATAATGTTATCCTTGCAACCTTATGTAAATTATTCTTATTCTTATTCTTATTCTTTTTCTTTTTCTTATTCTTATTCTTATTCTTATTCTTATTCTTATCCTTATCCTTATTCTTATTCTTATTCTTATTCTTATTCTTATTCTTATTCTTATTCTTATTCTTATTCTTATTCTTATTCTTATTCTTACTCTTACTCTTACTCTTACTCTTACTCTTACTCTTACTCTTACTCTTACTCTTACTCTTACTCTTACTCTTACTCTTACTCTTACTCTTACTCTTACTCTTACTCTTACTCTTATTCTTATTCTTGTTATTGTTATTGTTATTGTTAGGTACTAGTACTAAGGTGATTAGTATAATGACTTGAATTTCAACTTCTTATACAATTAAAACACAATTTACATTTATTTCATCTTCTAATTTAAGGCTTAAATCAAACCCATACTTTTCTACTTTTCTAGTCTATGATTGAGACGCGAGGTTGGCATAATGAACCGAGATTCAAAGCCCCAGCGACAGTTAACGAACATGCGGAAAAGAAAAACGTAGATCCACTCGGAGCACAAAAGTAAGCGAATTCGCTTAAGTGGGAGCTCTACAAATTGTGACAAGCTAAACGAACTCGCATTTTAAGTGTTTCTAGTTTTCCGCGTAGCTCAGAGCTAAACTAGCTGAGTTTCCATGCATACAGGATGCACCGTTTCTCTCTGCCATACACAAAGCACCTTAGCCTTAACAAGATAGCCGATGCAGTGCAGTTTAGTTTTTAAAACGCCCGAGCGAAATGCTGACAAGAAAAAGAATAAGCCTTCAAGCGTCTCGACTGAGTTAAGGCGGCGATTCGAAAACATTAACACAACTCTAAGAACTGCGATCTTCGCTGGAGTTTCAATGCGAATAATTTTAAACTCCGCGTTCAGCACACTTCCTTGGACGGATTAGCATTTTACATATCTCTATTTCCTCCTTTTCAAATGAGCTCGCTCGTTTCGAAATTTCAACTTCGATATTTCTTCTCATTTTTAGAACTTTTCCAGCTCACAAATGTTATCGTGCGGAGCAAAAAAAAGTCAGCGAGAGGGTATCTTCCGTCATACTTTGAATCAGACGTTTTTATTTCGATCTTCTTGCTTTGACCGACATTTTTCGCTGTAAATGCATTTTTTTTAGGCCGAGGCGGGGTCACTGACACATAGTGCTTACGAAAAATAAAAGAATCGACTTGCGCTGACTTACTCAAATATTTGGCTATTGTTAGTTGTTCGAGGCTAACTAGAATAGGGGTTATGAGGCTCATGGGAATGGTTTTGGGTGCATGCCAATATTGCCAATATACCTAATCCTTTTGTTCCGTCTACTGACTCCATTTGACCCCGCGTGGCATTTCGCCCTGAACTCCGTTTTGTGTTGTGTAAAAGAAATCTCTATTAATAGGCAGTCTGTTTGAAATTGATATCAACAAGATATTAAAATCAGCGCTATATGCGATGTAATTTAGCAAAAAGGTTCCAACGCACGCAAAGTGGTTTATAAAATCGCGAGATTCTTTGATTCTTAAAATATAGAGCGTAGTCATCATTCTGGTATATTTAACTCAAAAAGAACCATGTTGTGGTTTGGAACCATTTTGATAAACTAATACGTCTATAGGTATTATAACTTGAAAAATATAAGAGGTGCTATGGAAAATAAAATCCTCTATCTGCACAACTAAACACTAAAATGAGCTTTCATGACTCCGTCGGATCCGATGCTAATCTCCTTGAAAGGAAATTAAAGAAAAGAAAGTCGAAATTGGAAACTCATTACCGACGACGTCTACCGCAGTGACTCTTTAATTCTCATCTGCGGAAAAAGCTCTAATACGTTTCCGTGAGCCAGCCGAATAAGGGCCTTTCTCCACTGCTCCGGTCCGGCAAACGTTAATTACCGATCCGATTTAGAAACACACAAGAATACTAATAAGCTTCTCCACTACTACGGCATCCGGTTTTTAATGGTCCGATAATTTGCTAGATTGGAACGGTATTTTACCGGTCCAAAGTGATCGACGTACAAAAACAATACACGTTTTTGCACCGCGCATACAACTCAGAAATGTTCCCATACTGTTTTGTTTACATTAATAGAAAGTGTGGAAAACGTCCCCTGCCTTCAATAGAAAAACCGAGGAATTTTAATAAAGCACTGCGTCACGTTCATTGCCGATTATAATCGGATGAAGTGGAGAAGCATAATCCGGCATCCGATATCTTTCTCATGACTGATTCCGGTTCCGACCCCGGACCGAAGCAGTGGAGAAAGGGCCTTACTCGCTCTAGTGTTGGCAGAGGGATGTTTATGTTTGCAACAATTTGGGGCGCACGTTAGCTCGATCCCTCATACGAATTACCTCAAAGCTGCAGTTACGTACGAGTGAGTGGGTCGCACCAGCGACACCTATTATGATAGAACCGATGTTTGACTCCTAACATCCGTCGCCAATCAACTTACTCTGAATGCCGCGTCGGATACCCATCTTGGTACCGGTAGATCCCTTCCGCTACCTTTTCCTGGTACTTGGTTTTGGACAATCATCATCATCAGGCTATATTAGTCCACTGCTGGACATAGCCCTCCCCTATAGCGCCGAGCGCCATAGCGCCCTGGCTTCAGGTTGCCGCATCCAGCATCTGACTGCAGTTTTTCGCAGATCGTCATCCCACCTAGTTTTTGACAAAGTAGTGCCCAAATTGTTGATCCGAAAACTAGATAGTTATAGGTTAGTAAAAATATCTCTTTAAAGTCCATTACCTATTTTATCATCAAGCAAAGTCTTGGATCTCATCAGCAAGACAATACGAGTAACAAATGAATGAATGTCAATGCGGCGAAAGTCATTTGTCAAGATCGTGGCAGGTGGCAGTCCCTGGTCTCTGCCTACCCCTCTAGCGGGCGTGGGCTTATGTATGTATACGAGTAACGAGATGGATGAAAAATGTCCTAATTATTTATCAGTTATTGGATCTGCCTTTATTTCAATATAATCTTAAATAAAAATAAATCTTACTAAAATAACATAACATAACAATTATAGACTAAATAATAATCCTAAACTAAATATTAAAACTAAACTAAATATTAAACTAAATACATATGTACTACATAAAAACTAAATATAAAAAACAGTCTCTAGACCGCTGCCGTTGGGGAGAGTTCCCAAGATACTGGCAGCATTTCCTCTCTGAATGGCCAGGCTGATGCGCTGGCCGAGGCAGCTTGGATCTTAATTTTATTGTATGTTATGTGTATTTATCTTATGACTAATTTATTAGTCATATGTGCTAATTGCAACACGCAATAGTCGAGGCTGTAATTTTCTACATTTAAATAAATAAATAAAAAGAACAATATGACGACCTCTGTGGCGTAATGGTTAGCGCTTCTGCTTAACATGCGAGAGGTCCCGGGTTCGATCCCCGGCTGGAGAGAAAAAAAAAACTCCAGGTCTTGGATGTTTACATGTTTGTGACGTCGCTGTTTCTGGTTCCCACGACACAGGGTATCCTAGTGTGGGGCCAGAAGCAATGTATGTGCCTGTATGTAAATGTTTATGTTTGTGTTTATATACCAACATTTTTTTTATCACTAAAAATATTAGAATGTAGGTACGAGTGAAACTGCATGCCAGAGTTAACAGTTGTGGCACACAGAGTTTTAGCCTAGGCGCACACTAGCGACACGCGACAGCGACCTCGGCGACTAGACTCGACGACAGGCTACGGCCGACAATTTTCAATTAGGTTCGAAGCTCCGCACACTTGGCATCAGAGTTGCGGAGTCGCGACAACATGGTAAGAGCCATCGCAAACAGGGCGACTTGTCACCGCGTCTAGTTGCGGTGACAAGATGCCAGATGCAAACGACAACACCGCCTCTGACGTGGCGACTAGACACGGCGACAAGTCGCCCTGTTTGCGATGGCTCTCATTGGACAAGACTAGAGATTTGCAAGTATTTTTGTCCTCTGATTAGAATAGAATAAAAAATACACAAGGAATAAAAAAATAAAGTATATTATAAGTATAAGTAAAACATAAAAGTTTAGACAATCCAAATGGTGGTATAAAATGTATAATAAGTTCATGGTCGAACACTGTCTCCCGAAATACAGGCTTACACCTAGTTTAGGAGACAGAATCAATTTTTGTAAGTCCTTACAACCTCCACAAGAATTGTATATTCCCGATGTACCTTACTGTTATTTATATAGTAATATGTGTGGTGAGAAATAAATATTTCATTTCAAATATTTCATTTCAGTTCTTCTGTGGAATGTATTTTGTGACCTCTACTGCTCGCCACGTTTATACCAACGTTATTCCAATAGAGTTTACTTTTGCGGGGCATTCGTCTGGTTTCGGATTGCTTTGAGCTCTCGAGGCAGATTGACTATGTACTAATAGGTGCTAACAACATTTTTAGATTTCTTTTCCGAAGTTTAAAATACCGAGTTCAGAGTGCGTATACTGAGTTTTGTCGTTCACTTTCGATAGCGAGAGCGTTTGCGTTTTGCATAGGAGTAACAAAGCGCGCCATCTATTTGTCTCTTTGTTACTCCTATGCAAATCGCAAACGCTCTCACTATCGAGAGTGAATGAAAAACTCAGTATAAGCACTCAGAGTGCTTAGTGCGAGTTTTTTTTACTACTCGATCGCGTTAACGTAAACTCATATTCTATAGGAGTGACAAAGCGCGCCACCTAGTAGTCTCTTTGTCACTCCTTTACAAATTGCAAACGCTCTCGCTATCGAAAGTAAATGAAAAAACTCGCACTAAGCACTCTGTAGGAAGTTTCAACAAACACATCATGATAGAGTAAATAGGTTATAAATGCAGTAAAATCATTTGAGTTTCACCGACAGGATTTTTGAACGGTTGCTCAGGTTCAGTAAAATTATTAAAATTTTCTATGAAAATTGAGTTGGTTATTAATAATGTGTCTCTCTCTTCCTGGCTTTTAATCCCACATGATGGTGGGGTCAGCCTTCCTTATCTTCTCCCTCCACTTCGCCCTGTTCCCGGTATCTTCTTCAGAAGCTTCGCATTCTATGAGGTCTTCTTTCACTATGTCCATCCACCTGATTTCCTCTGGATCTCCCAACAACAACAAACCATCTTAGTCAATAATATATTAAAAATAATAAGTATACAAGCTGTTTTTTAAACAGTGTACAGACGTCTGACGTGTCAATACCATACCAATACTTTTTGAACTCACAAGAGTGAGTTTATTTATTGTAATGATGTACGTAACCCTCGATGCCTGTCTCCGACTCGCACCTTTTCTTTTTTAACACGTTAAATAAATTGTGAATTAAATTTAAAATTTAAATAAGTAAATGTTTTATTTTCACCAGAAAAAAAATATTCCTTCTATCCAAACCACCACTAACCTCTTGAGTCCTGACCTTGAAAATAACAATGGTTTTCAATTGTTATGGTGTGTACCTCGGGTCTTAAGAGGCTAAACTGTTCGATCAGCTGCAAGGCATGAAAACCCCATTGTGTCTCAAGCAGTTTCATCTAATACATACACGGCAGTATCAGTAATAAATGTTGCACGACTTGCCAAGTTTAATAAGATCGGGCTCGGCGATAAAGCAGTGACTCTACGAGAATTAAAGACCCGGTCACAGAGTAACCAAAAACTGCACTGCTCTCGGAGTTAGATTTGCAGAGAGCTCCGAAATCATTAAGCTATCATGGACTAGTGAACTCAAGAGTCTTCGAGTTGTCCGCAGAAAATTCCACAACAGAGAGTTGACTTAACAATAATAGTGCACGCATGTAAGTCATGTCATGGTACGACCACATTGAGCGATTGAAATTACTGAAGCGCTTGTTTAAGTGCTTGTTGTAGTTCATAATCAGTAAAGTTAAGCAACATACTGCGCGTTCAGTCCATGAATGGGTCACTGTCTATGACTAACGCTAGTGGCATTTTTCCGAGCGGTTCCGTGCTTCGCAAGGCACGTTAAGCAGTTGAAGCCGGCTGCCGTCGATAGATGGCAGTCGTTAAGCCAAGTTAGAGGCCTTAGGGCGGCTTAAAAACTTATGACAGTAAGAAATTATGAAAAGTTGTTGAGAAGCTGGTTAAGGCCCTATTGTATGAATGTGATTCTCCATTCTTTAAGGTTGAGACAGCGATAGGTTGCGCGGAATGCACAATGAGTGTAATTTTATAATTTTAATTAATAAAATATGTGAAGAAAAACATTATGAAGAAACCTGAGGCGTTTACTTCATACAACTCAGCACTTGAAATTGCTAATCCGCGGCAGTTAAGACTATGCTATCTCTTTATCTCGCTTTGAGAGAAGTCCTGTACCCTGAAACGGCCTATAGTTAGGGTACATAAAAAAAGGTAAGACCTAAAATTAAAATACGAGCTTGTCAAAGTCTCCTTAATGTAAATGATTTATTTCACTAAACTAACCAATTACATTAATATGAAGTTAAGTAATAAAAAAAAATTAGAAGAAATATAAATGAACAAAAATGCGTTTCAGTTTAAACGCAAATAATTTTAAACTAAAACCCGTTTTTTGTTCTGAATGTCTTTTGATTGACTTTGACAATTTGATAACAATAATTGGCGCACAAAAACTGAGTTGCACTGCTGTAGTAAATAAACTCTTCATGCTGTGAATGTCAGTGGAATGTAATTTTGGGCAGAATCGCCCATTCGTAACCAAGCGTAAATTAGTAAAAGAGAAAATGCGGTTAAGAAATGTTTCAGTGGAACCCAGCCGTTCATTTCATCGCAGTGTAGTTTAGTTTGTGGCTTGGTGATACGTGCAATCTGTTTCTTTGCTTATTAAGTCACGTTCAGCTAGGAAATCATATGCATGTCCGAGATAATATAATATATATATTTTAGCACGAAACCCTGAACAAAATTTATCATGGTATAAAATTTTAAAAAACCGGACTAGTCAGAATAGGGAATGGATGAAAATATCAGAAGTGCTTGATATTTTTTTTGGTAATAGGAATAACCTTCCTTAACGCGGGAAAAAAGTTTCAATTTTTTTGGCCCAGTAGTTAATTTTTAAATATACTTAATATTTTTCCATTCGTAGTTCTGGGCTTAGTACGGCATATCAGACATATTCCTTAGTCCGCTACGTATAAAAAATATTAAGATTATTTAAAAATTAACTACGAAGCCAAAAAAATTTAAACTTTTTTCTCGCGCTAAGGAAGGTTATTCCTATCACCAAAAAAAAATATCAAGCACTTCTGATATTTTCATCCATTCCCTATTGCCCGTGATGAAAGTTCTCGACAAACGGTCGGACGGACGGACTTCAAAGTGATCCTATTAGGGTCCCGTTCCCTTTTAAGGTACGGAAACCGGAAAATGGTAATATTGTAACATAAACATTAACATACAGGCACATACATTGCTTCCGGCCCCATACTAGGATACCCTGTATCGTGGGAACCAAAAACAACGACGTCAATAACATGTAAATATCCAAGACCTGAGGTTTTTTCTCCCCAGCCGGGGTTCAAACCCAGGACCTCTCCGGAAAACTAATTCTTATCTTATTTTTGTAATAAAATTTTTAGAATCCAAAATGTATATACTGAATCAGAGAAAGTTTTTTCCTTTCTTTCTTTTTGATTTAGAGACCAAAACGGAGGTTCCGGTTCGATTCTCTCTGCGGGGTGCAGTACTTGATTTGTAGAAATGGCCTCAGTCTGGGTGTTTTTACCATGTACGTAATGTCCTTGCCCGGTTACCATAGCATAGGTATTTTATTTTGGGCCCTTGCAAGTGATTGTGTTGTTATTTATTTAATTAATTAATCAAATATCATCATCAACCCATCATGTCCCCACCAAGGGGCACGAGTCTCTTCCCTGAGGAAGGTGTAGGCCATACTCCACCACGGGGCCCAAGTCCGGATTGGTGGTCTTGGTGGAGGCTTGTAAGACTAGTGGTAGTTACTGTCAGAAGTTTTCAAGCCGCCCTAAGGCCTCTGACTTGGCTTAACGACTGCCATCTATCGACAGCAGCCAGCACCAACTGCTTAACGTGCCTTGCGAAGCACTCTCTCCGCCATACAAATATACCTACTGCAAAACACAAAAAAAATGCAAATAGACTAAAAATTAATTTGTGCTATTGAAAGTGAATGAAAAAACTCAGTATACGCACTCTGGTGTGACCCGAAGCGCATCGAGATATTGCGTTTCGTAGTTATGTATATTGTATATGCGCGTTCCTGACTTTAGTAGCTAGGAAGATACTGCTAACTGCTAACAGTTAACTGCTTCTTATTTAAACTGTGATATAGGTATAGTGATGCCGTGCTTCGCAGGGCACGTTAAGCTGTTGGTGCCGGCTGCCGTCGATAGATGGCAGTCGTGAAGCCAAGTCAGAGGCCTTAGGGCGGCTTGAAAACTTCTGACAGTAACTACCACTAGTCTTACAAGCCTCCACCAAGACCACCAATCCGGACTTGGCCCCTGTGGTGGAGTATGGCCTATACCTTCCTCATGGAAGAGACCCGTGCCCCTCGGTGGGGACATAATGGGTTGATGATGATGATGATAGGTCTCCCCCAAGACATGCCACTTTTTTCTGTCCACGGCCATTCTCATCCAGTCGCTGCTAGCAATCTATCTCAGGTTATTTATTTAAGCACAGCAAATCCCGAGCGATTTTAAATGCTATACTAATTTGCCAGCTAACGATTTGAATGGTTCAAGATTCAGATCGTCTATCCAGCGAGTTGGTGATCGTCCTACGCAGCCCATGGTCTTCACTTGAGAACAAGTACACCATTAACTACCGGTTCCGCAGCAGATGTAACTAGCTACTTCAACTTGCTAATCTTATTATTTAGTATTATGTTCGTGAGCTTGGCGCGATTGGACGTTCGCTCTGGAGCATATCTGAGCCAAAGGATTTCGCTTGCTGTGAAGCGCGGTATCGCGGCAGTATTATGGGGACTTTTGGGTCGAATGTGGCGCGGAGCGATTTATTTGGTTAGGTTATTTTGTTTTTATTATTCTGTAATATTGTTTTTTTGACATTATATTATAATACCTCTGACTACATGTTTATTCTATTTCCTTAGGTTCTGTTAATAACATCACATCACATATTAATTGTATTACGTTTCCCCACCGCGGGGTACGGGTCTCTTTCCTGAGGAAGGTATAGGCCATACTCCACCACGGGGGACTAGTACAGTAATTGTATGTTGTTAGTGAAATAAAATAAATTGATGAATAATTCCGAGCGGAATTTTTCATTTAATTACGCCACACAAAATATTTTATCACTGCATTGCCTAGACCGGGTCTGCCCAGAGTAATAAGCGAAATTAAATTTAATCTAGAGCGTCGGTACCTAGGAACTTTATTCCGTCTCCTTGAACATTTCGGGACTGGTGCAACCTTTTCTTGCTTATTTAAGTTTTTAAACAGCTAAGGTTTAACTCTGGATATGGCCGGGCTATATAACTAATTAATTTTGCAAGGAAACCGGGGTTTTTGCGCCTTCCATCCGTGTAAGTGGAAACGAGATGTAATTCAAAAGATAATTTATAAAATATATAAAAGAAGTTTTCTTCATTGAAGTTGCAGAGGACTCCTTGAGTAAACTCTGAAAAGTATTTAAATAGAATCATGTAGGTTAAGGAGTTTTAATCTGTATTTACAAGTATAATATTTGTACATTTTATGTTTTTATATATTTTGTTTCCTCAATTATGTATACTTTGCATTTCTTTATTTCCTACTCGTGTAGATTGTTATTACAACTTATTTATGTACGTTTATTTATAACTTTAATATATTATTATATTGAAGAGAGGTCCCGGGTTCGAATCCCGGCTAGGGACAAAAAAATCCCAGGTCTCGGATGTTTACATGTATGTGATGTCGCTGTTTCTGGTTCCAACGACACAATATGGTATCCTTCCTAGCCTAGTGAGGGACAAGAAGCAATGTATGTGCCTGTATGTAAATGTTAATTATATGTAGTTGTTTACATGTAATCGGTACAGGAATTAATAATAATAATTTCCACACAACACAATCACTTGGCCTGGTCGCAAACTAGGATACCCTGAAATCAGAAATCAAGAAATCAGAAATCAAAAATTTATTTCACCGTAAAGAATTTACATTCTGCTTGTTGAATGTCAATGTACATACAGTTATGTATAATGTTAGCCGCTGCCTTGGGGCCGTCTGTAGTGGAAAAAAAGGCAGCAAAAAAAACTCCACTCTGACCATCTTTTCTCAAATCACCTTAACGCTAATACAATTTAGGTATGAGTGTTCGTAAACCAAGAGTCTCAAGATCCATGAGTGCAATCAATACTTGCAAAGTCAAACATCATTTAATATTCTTAAAAGGTAATAAAACACCAATGCTGCGGCCAGACATACGGACGGCACCCGTTCACGAGCGTAACGCAGAGGTCAGCCATCGCCAGTCTCAACCATATTAGAGGGAGATAGGCGACCCGGCTACTGCGCCACCATTCGCATGGCCTTTGGTAAACTTGTGTCTAAGCTATGGTAACTAGGTAAGGACGTTACACACATTGAAATACACCCAGACTAAGGCCATTTGTACAAATGTATGGCGGCCCTCAGTGTGAATCGAACCCACGACCGCTGCCTTAGTAGTTAAGCGCCTTAACGGCTGGACCAACGAAGCAGTCGTATTACAATAAAAAAAACATTAATTCCTATTTGCACTGACTAACCGTTTCTCCTTTCGTTCAGCAACTTTTCATTACAGGGTCATTGGGAAGATAAGATAAGATAAGAATATTCTTTATTGTACCAGGAAAAATAATTACAGAACATTAACAATAAGATGCAGTACAAGAGGCGGCCTTATTGCTTAAAGCAATTTCTTCCAGGCAACCGACGATGGAAAGTTGCTGACGAAAAAGAGAGAGACGGGTAGTCGGAATAAATTATTTTAGTAATAATGTAGCAAATTTAGCATAATTATTACCTTCTAAGAAAACAAATCCGCCCAGGAATCACTTAGCTTAGTCAATGATGCCGAGAGACTTTAACTCCTTCGAAACGAGGAGAGATTTGCAAGCAACTCTCTTTAACACGATAAAGTGGTACAAGGAAGACCGGCAAACCATTTTTCAGTCCTAGCATCAGGTCGGACGCTTACATAATACTGTCTCGCAAAGTTGTCATACTAACCAAAAATGAGAAGGATCACTTCACGTGGATTCGTTGTTCACAAGCCCAAATACATAATTAATTTAGAGTGGTTTGAAATCCATAGCAAAACGAGCGTGACCTAAAAATAGCTAACGAATACGATGTTTTTTTCAAAACACTGAAGTTGAATCTATGAGAACCATAGCCAGCCAGACCCGTGCTTGCGAGCCGCGGTAAGCAGGTCATTCTTCTGATAGATGGAGAGGCGGTACTAATTACTCGTGAGATTTTTTGAAACAACATTTCTCAACTCAATTTATGTTTTAATTTACGTATATACATCAAAGTAGATAGATATATATATCGTTTATTGATGCCAATAATCTTAAGGTTAAAATAAAAACAATATTACAAGCATGCCAAATATAGAAACAAAAGTTGTTGGCAAACAAAAGGATGCAGGCTCAGCATGTGCTGCGCATAATGTGTCGCACCGCACGAAGTAATTTGTAGGGTGCGATTCGTAAGTAAAGTGAAAGAGGGTATCCAGGGGCACGGTAGAATTCCGGTATATTAAATGTAAAGGAAAGGCACATTAACTTTTAATTGTTAATGTGCCTTTTAAATATTTGTAATTTCGTAGATAGATGATATAGGTCCGGAGAATAGAGGAATCGTAATAATACATTAAGTTGGTTGTAGTAAAATAGACAGACGTTCTCGTCCACTTAGTTCGGAGGCTGAGGAATATCTGTCCAAATACGTCCGAACACTGCGGCGAATGTCATAAAATAGTTAAATTTGGAATTGATAAAAGGCCGAAAATGATAAAAAAAAACAACGAGGCGATTACCTCGTTACAAATGCTTGGAGGCATTAGGTACGTCAGCGCCGATTTTCAGTGAGAGCGCTTAGTGCGAGTTTTTTCATTTACTTTCGATAGCGAGAGCGTTTGAAATTTGTATAGGAGTGACAAAGCGCGCCACTAGTTGTCTCTTTGTCACTCCTATCCAAATTGCAAACGCTCTCGCTATCGAAAGTGAATGAAAAAACTCGCACTAAGCACTCTGCTCCCATTTCACTTGACACTTAATACTGGCACATATAGGTTGTGTTATAACCGCGTCTTTCAAACCACCCAGACTCCAGCGTATCTAATATGTACTTACAGCTAAATCATAACTCATCTATTAACATAGAACAAAGAAGAAATAACATTTATGATAGTGTATAGTTTTGAACTTCTGTACTTTTACTGGTGACATCTTCTCCGAGTGTCCTCCGGTAATTCACTTGTAATAAAATTTGCTTGTAACTTTTTAAATTGTGAGGGCGCCCCCGACTGAGTGTGGCTGCCTGGATCCTCGCTACTTTGATACTTGTCTTTATCTAGTTTACGGAGTTCAAAATCTCTTTGTTTCAGGAAGCGGATGGGTTTTGAGTACAAATAGGAGAGTGTAAATAAATACAGGCAAAGGGTAAAACGGACTATATTACTGAGACTCTACTGTCCGTCCGTCCGTCTGTCACCAGGCTGTATATCATGAATCGTGATAGTTAAACAGTTGAAATTGAAATTCACAGACGATTTATTTCTGTTGCCGCTTTAACAAAAAATACAAAAACCGATACAAAAGACATGATTTTTTTGCCCTTTTGTGACGGCACGGAACCTTTGGTGCGTGAGTTCGACTCACACTTGGCTGGGTTTTTAAGGATAAGTAAAGATAAAGATAATTTGCGAAAGAGAGGCTCACCGGATTGATCAGCGTATGTTATTTCTCTGCTAGACATAGGGCTCCACATCTTTCTATCCTTGGATGACTTCATCCTTCAGATCAACTTTTGTACAGTCATGAGCATTAATATATATCCACTGTCACATTTTGTAAGACGTACACATTTTGTTTTGTAGTCCACATGTGTACGAAAATTCGTTCTAAATTATCTAACTATTAGTTAAATAATTTAAGACAACTTTTCGTACACTTCTTTCTAGATTGTTTTAAATTAAGTACGATTTTTAGAAAATGTGACAGTATTATATTGCATTATTGCTCATGACGGTACCCCATCGACGCTTTTGCATGTGGGGTCAGCCCACTGCTGCTTTAATTCACAAACTACTTATTTTATTAAGAAATTAAGATTAGATAATGATTTTATTTGTGGACCAAAACACACACTTTTACATTTGGGTGAAATAAAAAATAAAAAGAAAAAACGAAGAAGACAAAAAAACGAAAACACGATCCCTCTAGTCTCCTACTCCTCAAAAGCAGTTTATGTCTTTACGTCTACTTTATGAACACCATTTCTCTGCCATCAACTTCAGATAGCATTCTAATAAAAATTCAGGCCAATGCGGTACTTGAAAGTATGCCAGCGATGTGTTATGAAATTAAAGTTAAATAGCATAAACATAAATACAGGGACATACATTCCTTCTGGCCCTATACAAGGATATCCTGTGTCGTGGGAACCAGAAACAACGACATCTCAAACATGGAAAGTTCCAAGACCTGGGTTTATTTTTGTCCCCAGCCGGGGTTATAGCCCGGGACCTCTTGCATGGCAGGCAGATGCGCAAACCGCTGCGCCACTGAGTTCGTCTTGCAATATACGTAATAGGACCGGCTATTGAAGTGCACGCTTCGATAGAACTCTTTCCAATACTGCAGTTTTAGTAGTATTCGAAAGCTGGCAAATAAACTAGAGCAAATAAACTAGATTAGCTTTGAGTGCCATTTTATGAAAGTACTAAATATGCAGTGGTTGGTCTTGGAGTGGCTCAAGTTTTTACTTCAATGTATAGTAAACAGTATACGTTTTTGGGTCTTCGCAAAGGCAGCAAGAAACATCCTTAATTGCTCAAAGAAATACTTATTCTATTCGTACCAAAGAAAAACACATTTACAATTACGAAATGTTAACTTTGGCGAAGTCCGGAATGGTAGCTGTGCTTGGCCGTAATTACCATAAGTACATAATTCTAAACATATAATTTAATTCGTGCAGAAATCTTTGATCTTCCGTCGCAACAAAAAAAATACACCGACAAACGAATGAAATGGCCGAACTTTATTGCCGGCAGAAGAAAATTTGCGCGGAAAAATTAGGAAGATGAAATTTTACGACGCTCCTTCTGTAATATTTTAAGCGTTCCTAATTCGTCTGGACGCCGATCTCGAGATCAACGGAACAAAGGCCTGACGCCGTTAGCGCTTATGTAAATGTGAAAAATTGTATTACACAATCAAACCGAGCCATCCGCCCTGACTGCGGCTGAAATAAGGCTGTCTAACGCTCAGCGAAATTAAGGTAATAAGTCAGGAGAGAGAAAGCACTCCCTATCCCCAGTAACTCGATTAGTACTCGTGATAAAATGGATCCTCCTGCCTTGACTTAAGAATACAAATGCCACAGCCAGCAGCGCGTCTTTGCCATTGGAAACGTCTCGCGAAGTCATGCTTGATGAAACGCTATCTTATTTACGTGTAAGTTCTTTTGTAAGAGGCTACAGACAATCGTGTTGTTTCTTCTGGGAATGAGTTTGGGTAGATTTTTGCAGTGCAATAGTCTAATGTTTTCACTTCACGTCATTGAGAAGGGAAACGTACTGTTTCACTTGAGACAATACTTTTCGCTTCTCTCACTAAAAACATAAGAAATTACTTACAAGGAATTTCTTATGTTCATGTTAGGCTATTACATTAGCCTAAGATAAACTTACGCTTGGATCCCAGAGGGGTAGGCAGAGACCAGGGACTGACACTTCTACGATCCTGACATCTTCGCTTCATATGTCACTTTCGCTTCAAAATCAAAATCAAAATTTTTTATTTCAACGTAAAGAATTTACATTCTGCTTGTTGAATGTCAATGTACATACAGTTATGTATAATGTTAGCCGCTGCCTTAGGGCCGTCTGTAGTGGAGAAAAAGGTAGCGAAAAAAAACTCCACTCTGACCATCTTTTCTTAAATCAACTTAAAGCTAATACAAATTAGGTATGAGTGTTCGTATACCAAGAATCTCAAGATCCATGAGTGCAATCAATACTTGCAAAGTCAAACATCATTTAATATTCTTAAAAGACTATTCTTCCAGACACACGGACGGCACCCGTTCACGAGCGTAACGCAGAGGTCAGCCATCGCCAGTCTCAACCATATTAGAGGGAGATAGGCGACCCGGCCACCGCGCCACTAGTCGCATGGCCTTTGGCAAACTTGTGTGATAAAGTTCTTGTCAGTTATCTATAATAATAGCATAGTTTTGGTATGCTATCACAGCGTCTGTACATATGTATGAAATTTATTAAACCCTATATATTATTAGAATACCAATAACTAGCTCGTTGTGGAATTGGTTTACTGCCAAGGGTTTTTATCATCTATAAAGTCATCTATTCTGTAGTATGCCTTTTTACACAGCGCAGTTTTAATAACAAATTTAAATGTATTTCCTGGCAGGGATAGAATACTTTCTGGAATTTTGTTATAAAAACGTACACTATATCCTACAAATGATGTATTTACCTTGGCTAATCTGAATCGATCATCGTCATCGTCGAATTCATCGACATACATTACTAAGACTTGTATTCATCATCATCATCATCATCATCAACCCATTATGTCCCCACCGAGGGGCACGGGCAGGGTGGGTCGTCTTTGTATGGAGCGTGAGCGACAGTTCCTGATTGGTCAGAAAAAAAGGGCCACGGGAATCACCAATCAGAAGCCTGCACTTTTTTTTAAAGCGTCAAAATATCACAGAAACAAAATACAAGTCTGTCTGTTTTTTTTTGTATAAATATCGTTAAAATTAAATGCTTCTGTTTCGCTTATTGGTACCCAAAATTGTCCCAAAATAGGATCATAGGGATACAAACAAAAGTACTTGGCCAGTCATATGGAATGCAAACTTTTGCCAAAAGCCGCTAGCCTTTGGCAAAAGTTTGTATTCCATATGACCGGTCAAGGATTTTTAAAATTTTTATCGGTCCCTGAAACCTGCCACAAATTTGAATTTCCCGCCACCGCAAAGCTCTAAATTTGAATTTCCCGCTGCTACAAAGTTGCTTTGGGTTACATTCGAGATGGCGCTGCTAGACACGAAAACTGTCGCTTTTTTTTCTATGGTGTTGACCTTCTTCTGGGGTATTGTTCTGTGGGCACGGGTCTCTTTCCTGAGGAAGGTATTGGTCATACTCCACCACGAGGGCCAAGTCCGGATTGGTGGAGGCTTGTAAGACTAGTGGTTGGTCTTACTGTCAGAAGTTTCAAGCCGCCCTAAGGCCTCTGACTTGGCTTAACGACTGCCATCTATCGACGTCAGTTAACGTGCCTTGCGAAGCACGGAACCGCTCAGAAAAATTCCACTAGCATTAGTCATAGACAGTGACCAATCCATCGACTGAGCGCGCCGTATGTTGCTTAACATTAGTGATTGTTTAAGATCACTCAGGCAGCCCAAGTTACGAGTGATTTATTTTCAATGAAATCATTAAAAACATTGTTTTTGAAGTTCAAGAAAAAACTGTCAGGACGGAACCCTCGCTGAGCGAGCCTGACTCGCTCTTGTCCGGTTTTTTACCCCTTTCAGATCTGACCTTGAAAATAACAATAGTAAACCATTTTTATTTTCAATGTCCAGTCTGAAAGGGTTAAGTTAGTTATAATAATAATAATAATAAATAAATTCTTTATTTCAAAGTAGTGGTTACAAAAATAGAAATAACATAGAGTTCAACCATTCGGTGTGAATAGAAGAACCCAAATGATATTAGTTGGTATCTGGTGCTATAGCTAGGTTATCATCTAACCTGTATTTATAACACACAGGCCCGTTCCTCATTGCGAGTCTGTCTTATTAAGAAATTTACAGAGGTGGTGTGAAATAAAACAAAATAAATTATAAACTAACATGCAATAAGCACGCACGCAGAACATCGCATGCGCGCGTGACGTTAGTGTTTGTGTGTGTGTGTGTGTGTGTGTGTGTGTGTGTGTGTGTGTGTGTGTGTGTGTGTGTGTGTGTGTGTGTGTTTGTGTGAATAGGTGAGTGAGTTAGTGCGTGTGTGAGTATATGCGTGAGGGATAGACTTTGCCATCATTTAGAGGATATTATTGGATTATTTAATTTAAATTGACGTGATATATATATATATATATAACAGTTAATGTTATTATGATATACGACTCATTGTAACGGGAAGGGATTAGTGGAGGTCAAAAGGTTTTCGGTTTCATCATAGGAAAGACGTTTTAGAATTTTAGTTGTAATAATTTTGCATTGGGATGTGCACAGGGGATATACGTAATGGTTTCTATTTAGTTTATTATACAGGGAAGGACCGAGAAAAAGGTAGTGGCGCTTAGTGAATGATAGCTTAGGCATAGGCACTTTGCAAATCAGATCAATACGCCTTTTACGTATTTGTTTGTATGGAGTAATTGTATGCTGTGAGATGATAGTGTTTAGGACAAAAAGTTGCCTCACCGTTAGGACGTCACAGAGACGGTACAGCTCAGAGGTAGAAAATAAAATAGGCCTTTTAGTTGCAACTTTAAGTAGACCTCGTTGTGCTATTTCAAGTGACTTTAAATGAGTTTTGGCAGCTCCTCCCCAACAGATAATGCAGTAACAAATTATAGATTGGGCCAGGGCTAGATAAGTGGTCTTTATGACGTGGGGAGGAGCGACATTTCGGATGGATTTAAATATGTACATCAGTTTACGAGTCCTTGATGTTAGGTTATCAATATGAGGTTTATAAGTAAGGTTTTTATCGAGGATTACACCGAGATATTTAATAGTGTCAGCCTGACTTATTTTAAGACAATTACATGGTGAAAGATTTGCGCAGGTATGGGCTTGAATGATTATGGGAGATTTAGGTTTGCTTGCTGTGGTGACAGAGAACGGAATGAATTTAGTTTTAGTGGTATTGAGCGTAAGGGAGTGCATAGTAAGCCAGTTGTAAGTTGTATTGAAACCACTTTGAGCAATACTTTGAAGTGACGCCCAAGAGTCTGCGTGGAAGAGAAGAACGGTGTCGTCAGCGTAGGTGGTGATAGAGCAATTTTCTAAGGATAGGTCACATAATCCATTAATTATGATTAAAAATAGCGTGGGCCCTAATATGCTGCCCTGGGGCACACCATAATTGATTACCAGTTCATCACTCAAATGAGGACCAATTTTGACTGTCTGGGTTCGACCCGTGAGATATGATTTGAAAAGATCATGTTGGGATCCTCTAACACCAATATGTTGTAATTTTGAGAGCAAGGTAGAGATGCGCACAGTGTCGAACGCTTTCGCTAGGTCTAAAAATATTGCAAGTGTTTTTTTATTACGATTCAAGTGGTTAACTATCTTATTTGTTAGACCTAGGACTGCGTCGACTGTGGATTTCTTTCTACGGAAGCCGTATTGGTTCGGAGAGAGTAAGCCGTGCTTTTCAAGGAAGTTAAGTAGTCTATTATTGATGAGTCGTTCCAAAATTTTAGAAAGTGATGTGAGTACAGCAATAGGACGATAGTTGGTTGGACATGATCTATCTCCACTTTTATGAATTGGATGAATTATTGCTCTTTTTAATGCTGTAGGGAAAACACCATCGCGAAAACATAAGTTAAAGATGTGGCTAAGAATAGGAGCTAGAGATGACGCGTATCTTTTAAGTATATGAGGCGAAATGTGATCCCAACCCGTAGCAGCAAATGGTTTAAGAGAGTTAATAGATGTATAGATCTCGTCTGGATCGGTGTCTAGTAGAACGAAGGAAGAAGTTGAATTAGGTACAGTTTTGTAGGGTTGGTCTTGGGCCAACGATGGTTGATTTGTTATTTTATCGGCGAGGGTCTTTCCTATGTTAACGAAAAAATTATTGACGTTATTGCAACAAAGTTTAGGAGAAATTAAGGGTGACAAAAGTTGAGTAGGGACTGATTTAGATTTGGAAGTGTTTGAAATCCTTTTGATAGTTTCCCAGAGTAGTTTACTATTTGAACCAGCTTTTTTAATTTCATCGGTGTCAAATTGTCTTTTTAGTTTTTTCAGTAATTTAGTACAAAAGTTTCTATACCGGGTGTAAGTGGTTTTATAGGTGTTGTTGTTTGGATTGTCTTTTGACTGCTTATGTAGACGGTCTCTATTACGTATACATCTCAAAATACCAGGTGTGATCCAAGGTTTTAGGATTTTATATTTTTTTGGAGTGGATTTTGTAACTGTATTTTTAGTAATTATGTCAGACAGATTTTTTATCAATGTATTTACGGCGGCCTCTGGGTCAGAAAATGATTTTATTGAGTTTAAGTCGAGGGTTTTAAAGTCATTATCTAAGTTTTTATAGTTTACGGTGGATGTTGTAGAATAAGTTGTATTTCGTTTAGGTTTTAAATCGAGTGTAAAAATTACTGGGCAATGATCTGTAGTATAGGTATCCAGGATAATAGTATGAGAAGGAGAACGTGTTCTGAGAATTATATGATCGAGACAGCTATTTTCGCGGGTGGGTAAATCGTGAGCGGGAAGCAAACCGTGAAAAGCTAACCTATTAAGATACTCATGAGCGCGAGGCTCCATGGAGGAAAGGGCTATGTTTATGTTTATATCGCCGGTTAGTACAACCGACTTGTACGTAGCAAGGAGTGGAATAATACGGTCAATTGCTTGTAGGAATGGATCAATATTAATAGTGGATGGAGATCGATATACACACAAAATAGCTGTATGTTTTTCTAATTTTATAAGGAGCCCAGAAGCCGTACCTTGAAGGTCAAGTTCCTCTGATGAATATGAAAGATCCGACCTTACATAGACGACTACGCCGTCGCATTGGTTTTGGTGAATGGTAGTTGAGATTGGAGTGTAATGATTCAGTGTAGGGAGGATAGAGTTAGATAGGCAAGGAAGCCAGCATTCCGTAAGGACTAAAATGTCACTCTGTAGATTAATACGTGTAAGTAACGTTTGAAAGTTTAAGAAGTTGCGATTAATAGAGCGAATATTTAGCGTCAGTATTTTAAGCTTCCTATTTGCGTCGGTTATTATAGTATGGCACTGTTCTGGGGAGCAAGTTGAGACAGTTGAGAGATTGAAAAGGTCAAGTTTGTTGGCAAGTTCTTCGTTAATAGACATCTTTTTTTACTTTTACTTTACCTTTTTTTTTTTTTTTTTTTTAAATGTAACTAGTTAGGTGTGTAATGGTGGTTTTGAAAAGGTTGTATTCGTATTTTAATTCTTCATAAAGCTGTGCCAAAAAGTGTAATAATAAGTACCTGTACATAGATAGATAGACTAAATATGGTTTATTGTTTGTTGTTTTTTGGATTTTTCTATTTAAAATTTGGTTATAGGATTTTAATGTAACTGTGAGGCAACTTGACGGTATAATTGTTTGTGTTGAGTATGTGTGTAGAATGTATGTTGACTTAAAAATAATTTTACATTGGCTTGAATAAGTAACTAATAAAAACCGCGAATGCAACTTAAAATAAAGGTTTGCTAGTCATTGTGAACTAGAATTCTTTAGAGCCAAAAGCTGCGACTCGTCATTAATTTGAAAGTAGGCAGTATTATTGTTTTCTTTTATAAACACTTTTCCGTTTGACGTCCAGCAAAAATTATAGTGGCTTTGTTTAATAAAAGTTCTAGCCAGGTAATACAGTTTTTTGGCGGCTGGTGTGAGCAGCTCCGCTATGTAAATCGGGGATTTTGGCTCAGGTAGTCCTAGATGGGTATTGTTAAGTTTGTTGTTCCCGTTCTTTTTGTTGAAGTCTTTGGCCATAGTGAGAAACCGTGATTTAATCAAGGTACTCGAAAACTCGACGACTAGCGTTGATGACTTTTGTTCTCTTCGTGAGGGGGATCTCGAAACGTCTCGAACATCACTGCGGTTGATTTCAACTTTTAGGAATTTCGATAAATGAAAAATCATCTCATACAAGTGATCCTTGGTCTCCCCATCACATTTTGGAACATTACGTATTTCAATTGACGTTTTGCAGACGTAGCGCTCGAAAGAATAGATTTTTTCTTTCATTGCAGAGATCTCGGTGGCCGTCGACTTGTGTTCTCGTTCCAACTTCGTAATTTGAACTTCCAAACAGGACATTTGATCAGAGATGTAGGTCATAGACTTTTCGATATCTGAATTGGTAGATTCTATATTCGATGTTTGTCCTTTAATCTCCAAAATATGTTGCTCTAACTTGTCCATTCGTTCTGACTGGCTGGACATCATACGGAGGATCATATCCTTTAACTCGGCAAAATCGGGAGGATTGGTATCAGAAGAGTCCCGGGGACGCTTGGCTCTTTGCGTTATAAGGGTCTCATGTGAACGTAGTTGGCTAGATAGGTCGTTATCTAAATTTACCAAGTCAGTTTCTGATCGTGAAGGGGTGTTTATTTGAGACGATTTAGGTGAGCGATACATATTAGGTACCGTCGGTAGCACCGTAGGCCTATTTGCACGGCCGATAAGTAAAGTGACGATCGGATGCGGTGACAAGTTATAGGACAGGTTTTTAGTTGTTGGTCCCTCCACTGCCCGTGCGGCCGTTGAAGGGCGTGTCTAGAATTGGCTATTATGCTATTGGTCTAATTAAACAATGGCACTGGTGACAAGTGGTGGTGGCAGTTGACTTGGTTGGTCCTTCCGTCTGCTTACTTAGTGTGCGAGGTATACGCAGGTAAGGCTCAGTGTGCGTGAGTGACGTGCGATTGGATTTCTCACCTCCTGCTACTTGATGCTCGCCTGATACTTGCAGGTTTAATTTTTGGATATATTTTCTATTTAATTTGTAATAAATCGACACCACAGGAAACACGTCCGAAACTATTCGCGTCCGAGGGGGAAGGGGGAAGAGTTAAAAATAAATTGATGAACTTATCAGCCTGTGACCTATTGACGTTCCTATTCACTCGTAGATTACACAAATTGCGGCAGGCATGAAACCGTCGCTAAGAATTTCCTTCCATTTGACCAAAACTTTTATACAGCTTCAAGTTTGAACAACAATGCTCACCGAAGGAGATATTTTATTTCACGAGATGGAAAAATGATTCCGCATCGGATCCTGAAGTCCATCGCTTCTTATTACATTTCCGTGCACCTTTCCCACAAACTAATAACTGAGACACTAGCCGCTTGACGGTTCTTCTCAGAAAGAGGTTTAGATTTATTTTCTAAATCTCACTGTACGGTTGCGATAAAGGATTTCAGCGCCAAGCTTGACTTTAAAACAAACAGAAATCAGAAATCAGACCTCAGAAACTTATTTCAACGTAAAGAATTTCCATTCTGTTTCTTGAATGTTAATGTACATAATATACTTATGTATAATGTTAGCCGCTGCCTTGGGGCCGTGTGTGTAGTGTAGAAAAAGGCAGCGAAAAAACTCCACTCTGACCATCTTTTCTCAAATCATCTTAAAAATACAAATTTGGTATGAATGTTCATCTACCAAGAACCTCAAGACCCATGAGTGCAATCAATAGGTACTTGCAAAGTCAAACATTATTTAATATTCTTAAAAACCCCCACACAAGGCGAGCTTGATACTAAAAAATATTTTCTTCCAGCTAAGCATGGGTGATGTGGAAATATTAAGAGGTGGTGCTAGAGAAGTTTTGTAATATTATAATCTTAGTAACATAACAAAACTTTAACATACAGGTACATTGCTTCTGACCCCACACTAGGATACCCTGTGTCGCGGGAACCAGAAACAGCGACATCAAAAACTTGTAAACGTCCAAGACCTGGAGTTAGCGTCGGCTGGGGTCTCTCGCAAGGCAGATGCGCTAACCCCTTTTTTTTTTTTTTTACGGGGTGAAATGCAGTTACGCACCATGACACCGCCCCCTGAGGGAGGGTGGCGGCCGTGTGTCAGGCTCGCCCACCGAGTGTGGGCATACTGACTAATGCCCGGTTCCTATAATATATGCCTACCGGCTACGATTCGTTTGTTCGTAGGAATTGTAACCGATCGTAAGCAAGGTTCTTAGGAATTGTAACCGATCGTAAGCAAAAACGAAGCGTTTGGTGGATATTGGAACCGGGCATAAAACACCCCGGGAGCCGTCCTGTCGCTTGTGCAATGGGGCGCCGCTGGATCTCGCAAGTGGTGTGACCACAACGCGAATGCGACAGCGGCGCCCCGGCGACGTCGGCCCGACCGAAACCGGGCCCCTTCCCTGGAGGAGGGGTGTGGGCTCCACACCCCCCCCTCCCGCCACGTGTCAGACGGCAGGTCCCTCAACCTGCCGTCTGTGGCCCTCACTGCACCGGCGGCATGAGGTGCGCGTAGCGCCTCCTACGCGCGCCGGTGCGTCTCCGACGGAGCGGCGCGGACCGAGGATCATCCTCCCGCAGCCGCTCCTCGGCCTCCTTCAGCCCAATGACTTGGTGACAGAAGTGGGCCATCGCCTTCCACGCTCTCTCCCTGCGGAACATGATGGGAATCATACTCGGCAAGGAGAGACCGCCCTCGAAGTGTTGCGCCAGAACATGGCGCTGTGGACCCCAGGCCGCACACTCCGCCAGAGTGTGCTCCGCCGTGTCCGCTGGAGCGTCGCATTCGCGGCACTCCGGCGTCTCCTCCCTCCCGATACGGTGCAGGTACTTACCGAAGCACCCATGCCCGGTCAGCACCTGCACCATCCGGAAGGTGAGGGGCCTGTGTTTGCGACGAGATGCGCTAACCCCTGCGCGACGCATCACCGCTTCGAAGCGGTGATGGACCAAGCGTGGGGAAATTTGGAGTCGGGCAATGGAACAATGGAGGGCCCCACGGCAGGGGGCGGGGCAATACGTATGTTTTAACTTGTGATGATAGCGTACTAAGATATGGACGAGAATTAAAACTACCTCTTAATATTTCCACGTCACCCATGGTTAGCTGGAGGAAATTTTTTTTTCACAAACGCAAACAAGCTCGCTTTCGTGCAGATCTTTTTTTTGGGCAATAAATAATTTACAAACAAAATATTATAATGAAATAAAAAAGAATGATCAAAATCCGTTCACCTAGTCAACCGTTCTGAGGTAACAAATATAAACAATATATATATATATATCCTCCTAGCCGTGTTCGGCCATAGCGACCGCATACAGGACTCTCATTTCTTTATGGTTGAGGGTTTCGCTGGTGTGCCCTCAGGCTCGGGAAGTGCAAGCACATTGGGCGCACGTCAAGACACCATTCATCATCATCAACCCATTATGTCCCCACCGAGGGGCACGGGTCTCTTCCCTGAGGAAGGTATAGGCCATACTCCACCACGGGGGCCAAGTCCGGATTGGTGGAGGCTTGTAAGACTAGTGGCTGGTCTTACTGTCAGAAGTTTTCAAGCCGCCCCTAAAGGCCTCTGACTTGGCTTAACGACTGCTATCTATCGACGGCAGCCGGCACCAACTGCTTAACGTACCTTGCGAAGCACGGAATCGCTCGGAAAAAATGCCACTAGCGTTAGTCATAGACGGTGACCCATCCATGGACTGAACGCGCCGAATGTTGCTTAACCTTAGTGATCGTTCAAGATCACTCAGGCAGCCCAGGCTACGAGCGACTAGTGCGGAATCGTAACGTAATCGCCTCGCCTCAGAACAGGCTCCGAACCGCGATGCGGTGCGTGGTCAACTTGCAGTTCCCGCGCTTACGGCTCGTCGTCCCCGCGCTTACGTCTCTCGGTACCCGAGCTCACGTCTCTTTGTCCACCCCAAGTATTACTTTAAGAAGCAGTGGTCGGCGAGCTGTAAGCGCGGTGTCGCCTAGCCGTACCCGAGTTGACGTACAGGAGGTGCAGATACGCTTTGGTTACGATACGATGCATACGCCGGTTGACGGCGAGGCGAAAGGCGATACGGTGACGACCCCTTTCCGAGTTGATAATGTGTGCTGTGACCTTTCAGCAGTAGGAATGGACTGTAACAAAAATATGCAGCGCAGAAATTTTGTAATACAGACGTTAAAGAAATTTACTTAATTTTTAAACACAAAGTTACAAAAAAATGACGTAACTTTCACGTAAATGATGCTTGCTAATAGAAGGTAAGTGATTTAAAATGCTTTCTTCTGCGGTCGTTCTTTTGTCCCTTTCTTGTACTGAGAAAATAGAGTGTAGCTGTATGCGATGCGATTTCCTTGGTTATTTTTATTGTTTGGAAATAAAGTTTCGATGCAATTTCCCACGGAGCTCTACATTGATCGAAACAGCCACCAGTTAGTAAATCGCATCGGAGTTACCAGGAATTCTCGACTGGTCAAAGGGATAGGTATTTTGCCTTTTGAACTTCACCATATTTCAATGCTGATACACAGAGTGTGGCACGTCAAAGCGCCACGTGAAAAGAGCGATAAATAAAAAATATATAATATATATTCGTATGGCATAAAAAAACAAACAGAACCTACCTTTCATCTACACAATGAGATGATACAGCATCCAGTAACACTTTTACTCGACTGTAATCGATCCAACCGTTTATTTAATATTTGAGAGTGTCACGCTAGCCTTGAAGAGGCTGCGACATAAAAATAAAGAAGAAGAAATAAAAAAACGTTATTAAAAAAAAACAAGATATAATTTAATTAGCACTTCTTCAATTACTAGGGTTGTGAGTTAGAAAATAGCCCTACACTGGTTTTGATCTCTCTTTAGCGGAACTACGGTCAGGTACTCCCCTGAGCCGACCGGAGACAGTAGAAAAGCTCCCCCAACGGCCGTGGACCAAGTGAGGAGAAGGTTTGGCCAGCGGGAACGGCGGATCTCCTTTTCAAAACGGCGGGAACAGGCACCCCGGGGGTCTTCGGCTCCGTAAAAAGGGAATTCTGGTCCGGTACTTGGACCCTGTGGAGAAACCCCTCGCATTAGTACACAGCCATCGGAAAGATACAGTTCACCGCCACCGGTTCGGCAGAAGAAGAAGAAACCCAACTAGTTTGTAAGTGGCGGTGAAGGAAATCAGTAGTGGAGTGATGCGAGATGGAAATTATAATGAAAAATGATAATGAAAATGATAATCAAAAATTAATAGGTATCTACAGTTACTAATTGCCAACATTTCCACACTAGCTGCAACATTATTTGGAAATTAACAAAAGTGGCAAGCGCAAGCTAGTGTGCAGATAAAGCTAAACATCAATATTTTAAATTGTATGAACGAAATGTATGGATGATGCAACCATGACTGGCAATTTTGTGAGGCGCCATCTTGTGTGTCGCCGAGCGAGCAAGCTATGAGAGGCGCTCTGCGACACGGTAAATAGCTGTTAAAACTACGTATAAGCACTACGCTATTACGAAAAGAAGGGAAATAAATTACATATGTTCCTACAAGCACTATAAAACTAATCTACAGCTAAATTAGCAAATACCTAGCTGAAATATCTGTTTGCAACTTACCCAAAAAGTGTGGGGAGACGAGAACACAAACGTGATAGTAAACCACGGCTTTCTTTAAAAAGAAAATTAATAAAATTGACTCGCGGCCGTTAGAGACGGCGCGGCGGCGACTGGCGATTACAAACAAGGAGAAGCGCACGCGCAGGCTCGCCGATGGACCGGAGGCAAATGAGGCGGGCAGCGGTCGAGAGAGGGGACGCGCTGTCCGGCTCCACGTAATAAGTGGTTTTAGAGATGCGCAGACGAGAAATGCGTAAACCCTTTTAGTTTGAGCTTGATTAGTTTTAGTGCCTATATCACAAGTTATTTAACAGGTTTTATCCAACTTATTTAAATAAAATGTTGTTATAAAATAATAACGTTACAGTACCCCGCTCGCTGCCCAAGGATTTTTTCCCTACAAGGATAAAATCCGCAGCTGTAAAAATAATGTATCAGATTCTGCCCTACCTTACATTCTTCCACAGTCACAATTCAAACATACATCACCTAACATAAGCAACCTCAACAAGGTAAGAATAGCAGTATTAAGGAACTATTTCATAGAAAAGGCAACTAATTAAATTTGAATTAGTTGACTTAAGGCAGCAATCGTAGATTTTGTTGGGAAAAAAAACAATTACCAGGGTAAGTAAATAAACTAAATGTAAAAAAAAAAAAAACTATCACATCATCTGTAGTTGACCAATTTCAGGTCTTTGATGTGCCATTTGCCAAGATCCTTTCCGTTCATATCTTCTAACTGGTACACTAACGGAGAAAACTTGTGTTTTACTCGACATTTTGCAAACTTGGGAGCCAGCTTTTTGCTGAAATGACTATCTTTGTCACTTTGAAAGTAGGTGCGTTTCCAAACAATATCGTCTATCTCAAATTCGGCTGGCTTACGTCTTAAATTATACTGCGACTGATTTTTAAGATGAGCTCGCCAGAGAGTTGCTTGCACATTGTTGAAAATTCCTGACAAGTGTCCTACATTTTCACAATAAACGTCGCGGGGAAGGAAAATGACCTCGTTGCCTAATTCTGCGTCTACATAATGAGATCCACAAGTGACAAGTTCTCTTTCATGGACTAAGATGGAGGCTGTATATCCAGTGGCTTCGTTAACGGAGTTATTTATAGCGAACTGTATCTTTGGCAAATTCACATCCCAAGACCTGTGATCGTTCTCAACAAATGCTGCTATACAAGTCACTATAGTTTTGTTGTAACGCTCCACGGTGTTAACCTGTGGAGTGTACCTTGGAGTGAAGTATACATTCGGTACTTTAAATTTTTTAAAGAAGCTGTCCAGTTCTTTGCTAATGAACTGGGAGCCGTTGTCCAGAAATATCGTCTGTGGGACGCCATGGACCAGGAAAACATTGTCTTCGAGGTTCTTAATGACTCCTTCCGCGGTTGCTCTACGCAGGGGAAACATCATACAGTACTTCGAGAAACAGCACATAACAACAAGCAGGTATGCGTTTTGTTTTCTACTGGAAGGCAGTGGACCAACGAAATCTATCGAGATCATTTGAAACGGACGAGAACACTGCTTAGGCCTTCCCATTTCACCTAAAGTAGTATGGTTCGGAAGTTTGTGGGAAAGACATACGGAACAGGACGAAACAAACTTCACCACATCTGCATGCATACCCGGCCAAAAATACCGAAGACTCAAGCGGTGGTAAGTTTTAAATATGCCCAAGTGGCCAGCTGTAGGTTTCGTGTGGTTTTCGGAGATTATCTCCTCGCGAAGTTCAATAGGAACCACTTCCTTCCAAGCAAACTCTGAAGTGAGCGTGCTGTTAGCGATATTCTTGGACAAACGATATAGACTATTGTTTTTTATTACAAAATTTTGTAACGCAGAAGGCGTATTTAAACAGGCGTTGTACATTTTCTTATACCAAGGATCGTTGGTAGTACTGAAAGAATCCGAAGTAGAAATGGCGGAGACTGGGATGGCTCGTGATAGCGCGTCTGGAATAACGTTATCAACCCCTTTGCGGTGCTTGATAACGAAATTAAAAGATGACAGACGCACGCACCATCTAGCGAGTCTGCCTGTCGGATTGTTCAACGACAAAAACCATTTTAAAGCTGAATGGTCGGTGTAAACTGTGAAGGTCTGCCCATTCTCTAAGTAGCAGCGCCAATGCTCAAGTGCTGTAAGGACAGCTAGGGTTTCCCTCTCAGTGATGCTGTAATTCTTTTCTGCTCCCGAAAGAGACTTGCTCATGTAAGCAACGGGCCGCTCCACACCATCTACAGTCTGCGTCAGCATGCCACCTACGCCATAATTACTTGCATCAGTATGTACTTCAAATGGCAGACTGTAGTCTGGGCAGACAAGCACTGGAGCTGAGACAAGACACTCTTTGAGCTTGTTAAAGGCGACATCCGCTTCTTCGGTCCAAACAAAAGGTGGAGCGTTCTTTTTACTCGAAGTCAACTTGTTCAATGGGCTTGCAATGGTGCTGAAGTTTGGTACAAAACGGCGGTACCATGTAGCGGTTCCTAGAAATCGTTTTAAATCCTTCCGACACGTTGGTGTCGGATAGTTAAGGATAGCGTCGACTTTCTTTGGATCGGTACGTAGTCCGTTAGAATCCACTACATAACCTAAATAATTTAGTTGACTCCGGAAGAACTGGCATTTATCGATATTGATAGTTAGATTCGCCTCTTTCAACTTCTCCAAAATGCTGAGAAGAAGAGAAACATGTTCCTCGAATGTGCTGCTCACAATCACAATATCGTCCAAGTAAGCAAATACCTTCAAATCGAACTCTGGACCAAACATCATGTCCACGAGCCTCTGCTGGGTCGCAGGCGCGTTTGTGAGACCAAAAGCTGTCGTCTTGAAACGCAAAGAGCCCCGACCAGGGACGTAGAAAGCAGTTTTGCTGCGGTCCTGCTCATTGATTGGTATTTGCCAAAATGCCTTAGAGAGATCGATGCTTGACAGAAACTTAGCATCTCTAAGGTTGTCCAAAATCTCAGAGATGTAAGGTAGGTTATAGGCATCCTTCTTTGTCACAGCATTAAGTTTACGGCTGTCAAGACAAAATCTGGGTTGCCCGTTCTTTTTGTAAACTATCAGGACCGGGGAAGACCATTCACTCTCGCATGGCTCTACGACATCTAGGCTCAGCATTTCGTCCACTTCTTGAGTCAAGATTCGCTGCTTCTCTGGAGACATGCGGTAGTATCTTTGGCGGATAGGTGGTGAATCACCAGTGTCAATGCTGTGAGATATAAGTGAGGTTCTTCCCAGGCCATTCCTATCCATAGAGATGTCCCGGAATTGGTCGATTAAGTTATCGACAATATGCCGTTGACTCTCTTCTAAACTTTCGTATGCGGTGATGTGACAATCGGAACTGGCGGACAACAATGACACTGGGGAATCAGCAGATTGAGCTATGTTGATACTTCCAAGATACTTGGGACACAGCTCAAACTTCCGCCAGAAATCAATGCCCAAAATCAAAGACGTCTCCACCCCTGGAACTACATAGGCTTTCAGTAAGTGAAAGCTGTTCTCGAAAGTGACAGGAAGATTAACGCAACCAACACTCTTGAGTGTTTGACCTCCAGCAGCCACAATATTAATGGAGTCGTCTGAAGCAATGCTCGATTCCAATCGAAGGTCTTTGTGCGCATTGTTACCCAAGATTGTAACTGCTGCGCCCGAATCCAGCAAACCACAGACCTCCATGTTATTAATCTTAACTTTGACATAAGGTCTAGAGTCAGTGATTGGTTTGTGTCTCAGAATTGTGGAAATGGTGTAGTAGGAAAAGAAATTCTTGACTACAGTCAACCATTTTGTCCAATCCTCTTTATCAAAATGGCTGATTTTTTCACAATTCTGAGTCACTAGTTTTTTGACTGCCGAATCTGTGAAGAACCTTGGCAGTTGGGACAGTCGTAATGACGGTAGTCAGGGCGACCGCAACGGAAACACACAATTTTGCGCTCCGCGGTACACTGACGCAAGCTGTGAGAGTCTACACGGCAGCGAGGGCAAAACTTCTGCCTAGCAACTGCGTGCACAGGCTTCGGTGAGCTGACCGACGGCTTAGGCTGGTGGTAATTATTATTTTGATACTGCCTGTTACCACTGTACTTATAATTTGAGCTGTCTGAAGCATCTGCGTAAGCAAAATTGGGAGCTAAGGTGGTAGGACTAGCTTTAGGCGGTTCGCGAAAACGAGATAACCTTGCCTGAACGTCTTCAAAATTTTTAGCAAGTAAACGCAGCTGTTCGATCGACTCTATTTTCGCTACAGAAGTGAGCACACCTGCATAAGTAGGCCTAATGTTGTGGAGGATTATCTCGAGCTTGTCAGTTTCGGAAAGTGGTTTGTTAAGCTGGGAGAACATGCCTGACATAATTGATAGGTAAACAGTAATGTTCTCTCGTTCACCTTGCGTACGTGCTCTGATCTCCTCGAGGAAGCGGTAGTCGTAGTCCGACTGGCTAAAATCTTCCTTGAGACGATCACAAACTTCATCCCAAGTCGCTACCGTACCTTGGAGGCTTCGAAACCAGTGCAAGGCCTCGTCAGTGAAAATTTCCGTACCAAAATTAAAAATTTTGCTCGATTGAATATTTCTCGCGTTGGTGAATTCTTTCACTCGTTGGATAAAAGCACGAACACAAGTTTTGCCATTATACTTAAGAGAAGATAAGTCACCTGACAGCCTATCACAAGAAACAATAACCTGAGGTATAGCAGGAACCTGAGGCAGGGGCTCTGAGCATTCAGCAGTAATCTGCTCAGTGGGAAGGTCACTCAATCTTGAAACAGCGAGCGAGGCTTGTAACGTCTGCAGCTTAATTGTTGCCTGACTCAACCTGACTGTGGCTTCAAGGTTTGAGGAAGCGTCAATCCTATTAAGTCTGAATTGGATGTGAAGTGCCAAGTTCTTAGACCTATCCAGCTTTAGCTTGTCATATTTGACATTAAGTTGATTTACACCTTCTTCAAGCCTCGTAAGCGATGAATCGACACCATCCAAATCATCTTCTGGCTCTAAGTGTGATTCTAAGATATCACCAGAGGGAAATAAAGGCCCTAACTTTGCTATTTGCTTTCGCAACAATGGCACAGTAGTTGCAGGCGTTTCTCCACGAATTTCAACCTCATACAATAGTTCTGGTTTTTGTAAAGATAAAAATTTAATTTCAACTGCCATGGTTAAAAAAAAAATTGAGGGGTACTTTAAAAAATAATCTATAATAGTAGTCTAGAAATGCCGCTTTCTAAGTAAGAGTTGCAAACAGATACCTCCAAACTATTGTATATTTCTAAATACTCCACTCTGTTACAAAAATATACTACGTCGAAATGTTTTCTACAGTGTATCCATTTAGATAAGAAGGAGAATAATAGAAAAGCACAACAAAGTAAAGCAGTGAACTAAAATACGATGAATTACTGCAACTGGTGTGTATGCAAGATTGACATAGAAAAATCAAACTAAAAAAAATAATCAAAATTTCCTACGGAACCCGATTAAAAAAATACAATTTATTGGTGTTGCTTACTCAATTTGACCAGTAAATCAACTGCTATACACCTCAGCTGCTACAGACACATAAAAATCAACATAAAAAACTATTCTTTACAAAGCACACGCACACAAAGCAAACTACGTAGTAACCATTAAAGAGAGATCGTACCTTTTGAACACGTTTGGGCGCCAATGTCACGCTAGCCTTGAAGAGGCTGCGACATAAAAATAAAGAAGAAGAAATAAATAGCCCTACACTGGTTTTGATCTCTCTTTAGCGGAACTACGGTCAGGTACTCCCCTGAGCCGACCGGAGACAGTAGAAAAGCTCCCCCAACGGCCGTGGACCAAGTGAGGAGAAGGTTTGGCCAGCGGGAACGGCGGATCTCCTTTTCAAAACGGCGGGAACAGGCACCCCGGGGGTCTTCGGCTCCGTAAAAAGGGAATTCTGGTCCGGTACTTGGACCCTGTGGAGAAACCCCTCGCATTAGTACACAGCCATCGGAAAGATACAGTTCACCGCCACCGGTTCGGCAGAAGAAGAAGAAACCCAACTAGTTTGTAAGTGGCGGTGAAGGAAATCAGTAGTGGAGTGATGCGAGATGGAAATTATAATGAAAAATGATAATGAAAATGATAATCAAAAATTATCATAAATGATAATGAAAAATCAACAAAAACGTCAAATCATCGCGTCAAGCCCGTCCCCTTTTAATTTTATTAAAATTATTTAAAACCAGCCAGGGGGCTCGAAACACACCCAAGTGTACTCCCAGAGGGCCAAGCTGCTGAGCAAGTGCACGTTTGAGTAGCCGAAGCCGGATTCATGGTCAATGAGCTGTTTTCTCTGAAAAGCGACAGTCCCTCATTCAGCTGACGGCCACTTACAATGACGTTCCGACGCTGGTCCGGTTGCTAAGTAACGGGCAAGCATGACAGCACAGCGGGCCAATAACAGGGTGTGCCTGCCCTGTCTCTATAGCAATAGCAAATCACCATTAGCGATATTGTCAACAATTTTAATATGAAATAACATTATCTAGTGCATTGAGGATATAAAACAGATTTGAATTGAATTGAACAGTTATTTATAAACATGAATGCAGTAAAATAAAACTGAAGGGAATATACAAAAAGTCGGTGTGCAAACTGTGCCATAAGCTTGTGGGAATTGTGCTACCCAAGAAAGACGTGTAGGTTTTGAATTCGCTTTTTTTATTTTAGATGTTATGTATATAGGCAGTTAAGCTTTTTATCTCAATTGTGATATAATTATATGTCGCAACCCACGGATGCAGCTCCCACACCTGTGACCAGTAATGATGGAGGACTTGCGCAGTGTCCTTACTGCCCCCAGGTACGCCTTTTCAAAAACAATAGGGGCCTCAGTATTCATATTGGAAAAAGCCACAAAAACAGTCGGACCACCTCTCATCTCACCCCGCCTGTCGACCGGGCAATCGACAGCCAGTCGCAGAATGCCCAGGGCGACCCACTATGGAAAACCCTGGGAAACCTAAAACGATGCTGCCCGGTCGTCAAGCGTATTCCTCGCGGCGCCCGCATGAGCGTCGCAGAAAAACTTTCCCAAACCATAGATTCCATTATAAAATATAACACGAAAGGCGCCTGGGAGGCACTATTCAGGTTTCCGTATGAAACTCTACACATTAATAACCACAGTAGGAAAAAAACATCACTCACAGCCCTAATAAAAGAAAATTGTTCGGATATACATCGCCCAATACAAAATTTTCAACCTATTAACAACTTCCATAGTAATAAGTATAAAAAAGTAGAATCAAAAGTTAACGACGGTGACCTGAAAGGAGCTGCTCAACTCCTCTTCTCATGCGACACCATCGCACCCGACTCGCCCGAAGTTCTGTCGGCCCTCAGAAATAAACACCCCTCTCCCCTTGATTCTCTTTGCCTTCCACCAGCACCACAGCCCGATGACGAATATCTCGAAGTCATCGGGAAAGACGTCCTGGGGGCCGTGATGTCGTTTAAGAACGGTTCAGCGAGCGGCCTGGATGGTCTTAGCCCCCAGCACCTCAAAGACCTCCTCTGTGGGGCGACCGGCCAGGCAGGTGAGACATTGCTGAGCCGCCTCACGGCCCTCGTCAACCAGATGCTGGCTGGAAGGGTTAACCCAGAGGTGACCCCGCTGCTATACGGGGCGAATCTATGTGCCTTAAAGAAAAAAGATGGAGGGATTCGCCCAGTAGCAGTGGGGATGACGATTCGCCGCATAGCGTCAAAGCTCTGTTGCCGCGGCATCCTCCCAAAACTTCAAAAATTACTACAACCAACCCAACTTGGTTTCGGTTCAAAGGGAGGATGCGAGGCAGCAGTGCACGCTGTGCGGACCTACATCAAGGAGAGAGGAGGTGAGGTGGTGTTGAAGGTGGACGTGAAGAACGCCTTCAACTCGGTGGATAGGGGCGCAATGCTGGCAGAGATAAGAGAAGTGATCCCTGAAATCTATCCATATATGTGGCAATCCTACAGCTGCCACTCTAATTTAGTATTCAGGGATCACGCCCTTAAATCTGCTGTGGGCTGCCAGCAGGGCGACCCACTCGGGCCAGCCATCTTCAGCCTGGCTATTCATAAAATAACAACCTCTTTGAAATCAAAATTAAACATCTGGTATCTTGACGACGGCACCTTAGGAGGAGAGTCAAAAGAAGTACAAAAAGATATTATAACTCTCTCGGAAAAATTTAAATCAATCGGTCTGGAACTAAATTACAGTAAATGCGAATTATACATTTTCGATCACATAAAGCCAGAAATTCCCATTCGGGAATTTAACATACTGGCACCAAATTTAAAAATATTAGACAATGAGACTCTTTACCTCCTAGGGGCGCCAGTCCTAGAAAAAGCTTTCCCACATTTCCTGGAAAATCAAAAAAACAAATTTTTCGAGACCATTCCGCACCTTAGCCAAATTAACACACATATGGCCTTCGAAATTATCCGTTTCTGTCTTTTTGTACCCAAATTCACTTATTATCTAAGGTGTAGCCCGCTTTTTAGCCAGGCGGCACTCTTGGGGCCAATAGATTCAATGATTCATTTGGCCCTAATACAAATTTTAAATTGCCCCATTTCGGAACGAGCCTGGCTCCAGGCTTCCCTCCCAATCAGGTTGGGAGGGCTCGGAGTCAGAAAAGTGACAAGCGTGGCACTGCCTGCCTTCTTGTCTTCCATCCACAGCATCGAGGCCTTGTATAAGCAAATTATCAGCCCATCCCTGGGTTCGATTGAGGTCTCATGCTGTGGGGAAGCCAAGCAGGCATGGAGACTGGCTTGCCCCTCCACTGACCCACCGAAGGACCCGACAGTGCAGAGACAGTGGGACGGGCCGCTTTGCGAGCTGACGCAAAAACAGCTAGTTGAATCTAGCGTCAGCGACGCAGATCGAGCCCGCCTCCTTGCTGTCGCAGAACGCGAGTCGGGTTATTGGTTACAGGCACATCCATCAGTGGCAATTGGCACACTGATGGACAATATTTCTTTCACCACTGCTGTGGGACTGCGTCTGGGTTGCGCTGTGACTGTGCCCCATCGGTGCCCCTGCGGCGCTGACGTCGATCGTTTGGGTCACCACGGGCTTTCGTGCCAACGGAGTGCGGGCCGCTTATCGAGGCATGCTACCTTAAATGACGTCATCCGAAGGGCCCTCGCCACATCCGGAGTTCCAGCAATGCTGGAACCCCCAGGAATATTCCGCGATGATGGGAAGAGGCCCGACGGAATGACGTCAATTCCCTGGAAACATGGGAGGCCGTTAGTGTGGGACTCAACTTGTGTCGACACGTTAGCGCCCTCCCATGTTTCTCAGAGTACAAGGGTGGCTGGCTCGGCGGCCGGTGCAGCGGAAGGCCTCAAACGGCGAAAATATGCGTCATTGGGCAACCAATACATATTTGCGCCGTTTGGGGTCGAGACACTAGGCCCGTGGGGCCCCGAGGCGCGTTCGCTCTTTAAAGAGCTGTCGACGCGCCTCATCGACGCCACGGGAGACCGGAGGGCTGGCGCATACCTCGGCCAGAGAATAAGTCTGGCCATCCAAAGGGGGAATGTTGCCAGCATTCTGGGCTCTCTGCCGCGGGACACCGACCTGGGGCAAGTTTTTTATTTGTAAATACCTATATAATTAGAAATTACTTTATATTAGTTTATAGTAGATTAGTTTAATAGATTGTTATTTAAATCTTTATGTTGTTGTATGTGTCTTGTTTTAACAATAATTAAACCAACAATTATTTAGAAGACTAAAAAATTAATAGGTATCTACAGTTACTAATTGCCAACATTTCCACACTAGCTGCAACATTATTTGGAAATTAACAAAAGTGGCAAGCGCAAGCTAGTGTGCAGATAAAGCTAAACATCAATATTTTAAATTGTATGAACGAAATGTATGGATGATGCAACCATGACTGGCAATTTTGTGAGGCGCCATCTTGTGTGTCGCCGAGCGAGCAAGCTATGAGAGGCGCTCTGCGACACGGTAAATAGCTGTTAAAACTACGTATAAGCACTACGCTATTACGAAAAGAAGGGAAATAAATTACATATGTTCCTACAAGCACTATAAAACTAATCTACAGCTAAATTAGCAAATACCTAGTTGAAATATCTGTTTGCAACTTACCCAAAAAGTGTGGGGAGACGAGAACACAAACGTGATAGTAAACCACGGCTTTCTTTAAAAAGAAAATTAATAAAATTGACTCGCGGCCGTTAGAGACGTCGCGGCGGCGACTGGCGATTACAAACAAGGAGAAGCGCACGCGCAGGTTCGCCGATGGACCGGAGGCAAATGAGGCGGGCAGCGGTCGAGAGAGGGGACGCGCTGTCCGGCTCCACGTAATAAGTGGTTTTAGAGATGCGCAGACGAGAAATGCGTAAACCCTTTTAGTTTGAGCTTGATTAGTTTTAGTGCCTATATCACAAGTTATTTAACAGGTTTTATCCAACTTATTTAAATAAAATGTTGTTATAAAATAATAACGTTACAAGAGCTCCATTTAGTGATGTCCTAAGAAGTTACAACATCGATTCTGTGTGATAATCGATTTAAATTTGGTTCAAGTAGTAATCGATTTATTATTGACGTAACATTTAATTTAATTTTTATATTTTTTATGGTCTGTCGAGCGTGATAAGCTAAAGGTTACCGAACGGATTTCCAAATTATTTTGTTACTTATAATAATTAAACCTATTATAGTATCCTGTGTAATTATTACAAAAAAAACACTTGAAAAGTCTGCGCTACACAATGAGTAGATTGTGTAGCGCAGACTTTTCAGACTTTACAGTATTGTAGCAAAACACGTCGCATCACTATTGTGAAAAAAAAAACGGTGACTGTGAAGTGGTGCATTTTTCGCCTTTGATTTTGTAAAATAAATTAGAACTTCATAGATGAGCTTCTGTTAAATTAAATAAATTTATTTTAAATTAATTTAAAAAAAGTCAAATAAAGCTTGGACCGAGTATAGATGGGTGTAGGGACTACTCGGTTGCCGCAATGTCAGAGACACTGGTATTAGATCTGCTTGCGCAATACTTATGCCCTCATGACATTTTAGTCGGCCTAGCCCATAGAAAGACTTGAAACCTACTGGTTTTCAAGACCATGTCCCCACCGAGAGGCACGGGTATCTTCTTCAAAGGACCGTAGGCTTGAGTACTAAAGGTTGTATTGCAAAAAAAAAAAAAAAACAAATGAACTGGATTTGTTTTTTTTGTTTTTTTTTAAGTGAGGTAAAGTAAACAAAAAACATAAAAGAGTTTTGTTTTTTTTTATTTGAGGTACGGAGCCCTAAAAATACGTCGTAACGGTGGCATAGTCTAGTTTATGTCTTTACGAACGGTATTTGAATGATTCATGAGAACCCAGATAGCTGCAGACAAAAGCATGTTTTTAAATACCCAGAGCATATTTTTTGTAGAACCTGATGTTGTATACACTACCTTGAAAACAATAAATACGTATAGAATTGTCAGTGGACGGAATACTTGCTCAGCTTTTCTAAGTTTTAATTATATTAAAAGCACATTGCAACTTCTGCCGCCTATAAGCAGGAAGTTTTGAAACGAAGTTTATAAATTTACCCCGCATGTTTGAATCAAATTTCCTAGATTCCGTATGTGAAACTTCTTGCTATCTGGGCTATTTTGAGATCAGAGGCTAGATTAAAATTATATTTAATAATGCCCTACATGTAGGTATCGAATCCCCGTTTTATAATTTTTGAATATATCTTTGAGACTAAAATTAAGTATTTACTAGGTGTGACAACAAAACCATCGGCTGCGCCTCGGGTCGGGTAGACATTTGTCTGAACTTTTTGCAATGACAGGCTTTCCGCACTCGTAATGAAATCTGTGGGCCTGGTGCTAAAAAGGCCTGACTTTGGCCCAAAATCAGCTTTCGATGCCAAAGTATTGAAAAATGTACATAGTTATTTGTGCTAAAAGGGCGTAAGTGCAACGAAAATATTTTCAAATATGAGATGTGTAAAGAGGCCAATGTAGGTGTATGACTTTCTACCGGTATAGTAGAAATTGTTAGTTTTAAAAGGGATGCAGGGAAGACGGGGATTACTGAAATTGGCCCTATTAGCACCAGGCCACAATATACTATTTTGATATAAGATTATTTCACAATCAGATCACATCCGTAAAATAACAGTATCACATTAATTTGCCATCAGTATTCAGTAAATAACGTTAATAAACACAAATAAAACATAAACATTTACATACAGGCATATACATTGCTTATGGCCCCACCCTAGGATACCCTGTGTCGTGGGAGCCAGAAACAGCGACATCACAAACATGTAAACATCCAAGACCAGGTTTTTTTCTTGTCCCCAGCCGAGATTCGAACCCGAGACCTCTCGTATGGTAAGCAGATGCGCTAATAAAGCCCACTAATAAGGCGGGTGTTAATGTTTAAGAGTAATATTTTAATTTAATGATCCAGGTTTTTAAAGTGATTTCTGAATAATCCCAGATTTTTAATGGGTAACTTATTTACTTTCTTTGCTTTTGCTGTAAATACAGAGACCAGAGCCCCCTTGTCACTGGAAACACTCAATTCCCAAACGAACGCGGCCATTTTGCTCGATCCTCGCTAAAAGGCCTTCCACACGATCGGAAAGACTCTCCGACCAAGTGGCCTTGGTCGGGTTGGAATTCGTTCCACACGGTCGGACAACTTGACAACGTACAGTCGAAAGCACGTCATCATTCACATTTGAGTTGCAAAGTCGCCCGTAATTCAACGGGGCAGAGTGCATGGGTGTATAACATGATGTGTTCTCGACTGTACGAAACGACATCGGTGGCCCAGCGGTTAGCGCATCTGCTTACCATGTGAGAGGTCCCGGGTTCGCATCCCGGTTGGGTACAAAAAAAGAAACACAGGTCTTGGATGTTTACATGCTTATGACGTCGCTGTTTCTGGTTCCCACGACACAGGGTATCCTAGTGTGGGACCAGAAGCGATGTATGTAAATACAAGCCTGTGTGTAAATGTTATTTTATGTGTAAAATGATATGAATTCCGTCAACACCTCCCGTTCGCGGCTTTCAAAATACGAACCCTTTCCAACCATAATTCGAAACATAATTGGGTAGTTAACAAAATGTCAATTAAATTACTTTTAAAACGGAATTTTGTACCTATGAAAATACCGCATTATGAAAGAAAGAAAGAAAGAAAGAAAGAAAGAAAGAAAGGAAAGAAAAAAGGTTTATGCTACGCCACATGGACATACATAACAACACAAGTAAATACAGAAAAATTAGGTAAATATTTGACAAAAGTACAAGAAACATGAAGCTACAGTAAGAGAAGAAAAAAAAAGTGTTTACAGTTGATTTGCGATTATGAAGTCATTATTCAGAGCACTCTTTTTATGTTTCATCAATTTAAAAATTGTAATAACTAATAATTAACTGAAAGAGATATATTTCCCGAAATATTTTGTTTTAGTCGAGCATATGAAGTAATTTATAGTCAGTCGTGTCAACTACCGAATTCGAACTTACTGTCATAGACATACATCCGCTCGCAGCGCACACTGAACTTCACTGAAGCGCTCGCGTCGGGCGACAGCCTTCCACACGATCCATTCCGACCGCCAACACAGCGTGTTGTGATGGCTGCGCTTGCGATCAAGGCCGTTGGATTCCGACCAATATTTGGTTGGACAACCGGCTTCCACACGTGAAATTTTTACACCAACCCGACCAATGTCACCTTGGTCGGAGAATCTTTCCGATAGTGTGGAAGGCCTTTAATTATATGTTTGAATGGCCGAGGGACCATTTTCTTTATTGGAATGTTATTCCAAGCGTGTTCTTTTGAACTTTTTGCTTTGAATGTTTCGGGTTTCTTTAATTACGCTAACTGGAATATTCGTTAATGAAAAGGAAAATTGCCGTGGAAACGCCCCAGGGCGAAATAATCTGTAACACTTGAAAGCAATGTGTAAGAGCCGCTGACAAAATCGTTTATTTATCGTAAGGAATTATGCTACAATAAAATAACAAATAAATAATAAACTCACTCCCGTTGTCCCCGAGGGGGTAGGCAGAGGCACCAATTACTACAATTTGCTACAATAATAAAATAAAAAGCGTCAGTTAATCAAACAATGGTATGACAAGAAACACGTTTTTAACATAGATTGGTATCGATATAAATACGTGTCAAGGCTACCACATCACTACGTGCTGAATACCAGGTTAGACTCCTCATATGGATTGTGCCAGGTTCCGTGACTACTAATTTGTACAAAACTACGTACTATTTTGGGTTTATATAACATAACATAACATTTAAATACAGGCACATACATTGCTTCTGGCCCCACACTAGGATACCCTATGTCGTGGGAACCAGAAACAGCGACGTCACCGACATGTACCTAAACATCCAAGACCTTGGTTTCTTTTTTTTTGTCCCCAGCTGGGATTCGAACCCGGGACCTCTCGCATGGTAGGCAGAATATGCGCCAACCGCTGATATTGTTGTTGTTGATATTGTTTTGATAACTGCTCTGCATTTGTCTATCGGCAGTTTGTATTTAACTGTATGTTACCCTCCAAGTACCAAATCAATAATCTACATAATAATATGTTTGCCTTAATTATTAGACGGTATAAGGCTAGCGTACTTTTATGATACGTATTCGTTTGTATGTTATTGTGTCCTGTAATTCATAAAATATGCCAGTTAGTTTCGTTCGTAACGTATACGTAACGTAACGCACTACAACCCAGTGTATCTAGGTTACACTGGGTTGTAGTGATGTAATAAAGCATATGCGGACAGCTGCGAATAATATAAATAAAATTGACATACAAACATGTATGTTCACTGTGTTAACATATCTGACAAACAAAAGAAAAAAAATTAAAAACGTCAAACTAATTTCAAGTAAAAAAAATATAAAATAAAAATGACTAGAATCCTCCGTGGAGAGCTGCCGCAAAGCATTTTAAAAATAAAGAAATCAATTTATTATCTCGTGGTCGTTCAATACTGGGCATACAGTGCCACCATCTCATCTGTTCAGTTGATAGCGGCGCTAGTGGAGATTTTAGTAGTAACATTTAAGAAATTTACCTAGAAAAATGAGAATATTTTAACCGGTCTTTAAATTTTAATGAACATATATCTATAAATGTAAGTAAGTGAATAAATAAAACAAGAAATGGGGAACAGAATTTACAATTATTTGTTAGTTACAATTTTGCCCACCTGAACATATAATTTGGTGGCGCTGTAAGCTTTTCTGACACTTCTTTCTGTACTTGGCCATTGTTATCCGGCCGCTGCCAGCAATCCGGTTCATATCAATCTTTGTACCCACATCGACTCTTCGGCAAACCAACCTGGTACGCTACATGGACGTTCATAAATTCCATTCGTGAACCATTGCCTACAAAAAATGGTAGTATATCGGTAGAATGCATTACTCAAATTCGCGACGTCTTGGGCACGAATCCACCATCCGTCATGTACCAATGAATTTTCATTAATTTAGTGGAAAGCATATGGAAGAAAATTTATTACATTTAGTAAATAAAGACTGCTACGTGCGTTTGAAGTTTTAATCTACTGATGTTTTGAACGAAGTGAGCTTAAGACCCTACATTGTAAAGCAGTGTCAAGTGGGACTTAAGATCCTAACCAGCTTATCATAAGGGTTACATTTCAGGAAACTCCGCCGTAAGTGTGGCAAGTAATGTATATAATTATGGATGCCAGCTTTGTTGTTCCCTATTGTGAGTCGACGTGGTTTTGTTAACTTAATGGGAACCGGTCGTAATATTATGTATTCAGTTTGAAACTTTTTGGGGCGACCAAGAAATGGGTCACGGTTATAAACCCTGAAGTAGTTATTATTAATAAGGTACCAAAATAAAATATGTGACGAATACGACCTCTGTGGCGCAGCGGTTAGCGCGTCTGGCTACCATGCGAGAGGTCCCGGGTTCGAATCCCGGCTGGGTACAAAAAAAAAAGAAACCTAGGTATTGGATGTTTACATGTTTGTGACGTCGCTGTTTCTGGTTTCCACGATACAGGGTATCCTAGTGTGGGGCCAGAAGTAATGTATGTGCCTGTGTGTAAATATATATGTAAATATATCTTTAATACTATAAGACACGTATATTTGTAACTCACTACAAAATCTAAAACTAAGGCCTAATTTACATTTGCTTTATTTTCATGCTTTTTTAGCATGCTGCCTATAGAGCTAGAATAGAATAGTGACTCCAATTCTTTTTATAAGTATATAACAAATAATAAATCAGTACTGGCAGGTTGTGTACTATGTATTTTGGGTGTTTTGAAAGTACTTTTATAATATATGGTGCGTAATAAAAGCTATGAATCGGCATACGTTTTTGCCGTCTCTATTTTATTCAACCTCTATAAAAAACATGAAAATAAAGCTGATGAACGTTGGTTCTATATTTCAAGTCTTTAGGCCCCCATGTTTGGTAGGCGTGGTCGTTAAGCCGCGTACAGACATCGCGAGGCGTGCGACGCGAATGGTTCGTCTCGCATGCCTCAACCTGAGGCATACCACGGCACATTTATACGTGCGTCCCGAACGACACATGCTCAAGCAGAGCAAGCAAACCACCACGCACGGTGTTCGTCACTAGAAACGCAAACAACACCTGTCCGTCCACACGTAGCGTACGGCTCGTACTGAGGCGGCCTTCGCAACGATCGTATGACGCGAATGCTCACTGTGAGCACACACGTTCACACAGGCTGAGGCATGCGAGACGAACCATTCGTGTCGCACGGCTCGCGATGTCCGTACGCGGGTTTATTTCACGTGGCTGGTTACGTAGCAGGTAACGATTTAACAGTAAAGTAAATTCATACAATAAAACCGTTTTTTTTTTCAAAACAGTTTCTCTTGTGAACATGTGATTTTTGTATCGTTTCGATGCTATGCCTATCACTGTTTTGCACGGGTAGCCGGACGCGTCGGCTCGCTGTTTCTTGAGCGGGTGGGCACTAGAGCCGAGAGTTCCCGAGTCCGAACTGAACACGCAACTGCCAAAAAAAAAGTAATGGTTGTAAACTTTTAGTCCGGATCTACTTACGGGTGTTGTTATATCGGAAGAGGCCGACCAGGTTTCGCTCCGATTCGCAGAACTTAATCATGGTGAGCAGAGACGGAGCTCGCGTCGTCGGTTGCTCGTCTCACACTGTGAGACGTGTGAGACACAGTGTGAAAGCTCTGCGAATCGGAGCGAATCCTGGTCGGACTAACAATATAACAACACCCGTAAGTAGATCCGGACTAAAAGTTTACAATGTGTTGTGCTTACGAAAGTTTTAGTTAAAAAAAAGTAAGAGTTATTATTTTTTTGTTCCTTTTTCTATCTTCCGGACCCAACTACTGTATGATTTTCTTTCTCCATTTCATCCGTGCGACTTCGCTGGCTTATTTACATTTTAGTTTTTTTATGTGGTTACATCCATCTTTAATATAGGCGCGATCTCTTTTATTAGAGTTACAAGTTTTGTCTTTAAGGTTTATCTTGAGAAGACAGCATTCCATGACTTGTTGGCATACTGGAAGTATTACGTAATACACCTTAAAAATATTTATTTTAAAAATAAAAATAAAAAGGTTTATTGCCAAAAAGTCCGTGCAAAACATGAAAGTGAATCTTATAGCTAAACCTAATTTAAACCTTTTCTTACTTTTAAACTTTGTTCCTTTACTCTCTTTTCTAATGTATTACTTTAGTCCATCCAAAGGTTGTTGAAGTGATTACTTTTAGCCGCCGTCTGTACTCTATGGTTACGAAATATCTATTGTTATTTTTTATGTACAATAAAGTGTAAACTTTTAGTCCGGATCTACTTTCGGGTGTTGTTATATCGGAAGAGTCCGACGCAAGTTTTAGTTCAAAAATACAATAAAGTGTTATATACATGTATATATATCTAATTTTTCAATTCAGGTGAGCTTAGACGCGACTTGACAGCTCATAAATGGGAATTTGGGTAAATTCAACGTCACAGTCCCACATTGGTAGATGACGTGGCACCCGATGACGTAACACACTCGTTATGCTGTTTTGTTATGTAAATACGTCTGGCTGCTTGTGAAATTATGGTAACACCTACTGAGAATAAGCAAATAAATATTGTTCCACACAAAATCCGCCACTAAATAAATTGCCTCGTTTTCAAGGCTTAAAGCATCATCTACCACAAAAAGATTAAAGAAAATAAAATTATTTTAGGTTAACGGTTTTATCTTTCTGTCTGCTTGTCTAGACCTTTATCAAGGTTTAGAAAAAATAATAATATTATTTTAAGATTAGATTCACTAACAAGAATTTCTTAATCCAGACTTAAGTAAAGTGTAGTATTTAGGAAAGTATAGTTTAAAAATAATAACAATAAAAATATTTATATTTCAGTAAGTATACACAGATACTATTTACCTTAAGTGGATTAAAAAGTAAAATAAAATATTGATAATACTTCACTGAGGCATTTTGATAATTATCAAGTTGAATAGAATGCCCATGTTGGTACAGTAACATAACATTTAACATAACATTTACACACAGGCACATACATTGCTTCTGGCCCCACACTAGGATACCCTGTGTCGTGGGAACCAGAAACAGCGACGTCACAAACATGTAAACATCCAAGACCTGGGTTTCTTTTTTTTGTCCCCAGCCGGGATTCGAACCCGGGACCTCTCGCATGGTAGGCAGATGCGCTAACCGCTGCGCCACAGAGGTCGAGAGTGAGCTCCCTTCATATCTTCACTCACATATTCTCACACATGTGCGCCGCATTTCATAAAACTACAATTGGTAGTTTATTGTGAGGATTCTGTGTGCAATTGTGCATTGCGTAGCAGTCTCTACTTGGTAATTTATGGGTTAACTGACTTTGGAATGTACATCCAACTTCATGGTAAGCCATGCGGCCTTACCAGGATTTCACTATTTCAAATGCTGCCCCGCAGACGGTTTCAAAATAACGAAATCCTGCTAAGGATAGCGCCGAATGAATCCGGTGCACTAGCCGATGCAAACATTTGACGACCTCTGTGGCGTAGTGGTTAGCGCATCTGCTTACCATGCGAGAGGTCCCGGGTTCGATCCTCGGCTGGAGAGAACAAAAAAAAACTCCAGGTCTTGGATGTTTACATGTTTGTGACGTCGCTGTTTCTGGTTCCCACGACACAGGGTATCCTAGTGTGGGGCCAGAAGCAATGTATGTGCCTGTGTGTAAATGTTATGTTATGTTATTTGCGATGCACTACGAAATCGAAGCAGACGTCTTAGAATACGAAAAGCTGAATTGTATTGTACTCTAATACCCGGTTCCTATAATATACGCCTACCGGCTACGATCCGTTTTCCATACAATTTATTGACGGTTCGTAGGAATTTTGTAGGAATTGTAACCGATCGTAAGCACAAACGAAGCGTTTTGTGGATATTGGAACCGGGCATAAGAGAGTAAGCGCTTCTCGTGCATCGTATGTCGTGTTTTCATAGCAGACATGTATAAAAACTTTGACAGTAAGCTTTGAATATTATTCAGAGTAATGACCACCTCCGCAACTTTTATCATGACCGTGGGAAGGTTTTTCCCACGGTCATGATAAAGCACCCGTTCTCCATGTCGTATGGTCATAGGTACCCGTCAAATTATGTAGAGTGCGACAAACTTATCTGACCCGGTGAAGGCGTCACTTTTCTCATAGTAAACTTGACGTTTCCATACTAAATTTGACATCTCCACCGGGTCAGATAACTTTGTGGCACTGTACGTAGTTAGAACAAGATTTAGTAAATTTTTGTTCCCAAGGTCTGGAGCTAGGAATGATTGGCTTAGTAGCTATTCAATGAAGACAAACAGCTATAAAAACGAGACCGCTATTGTTGCCACAATAATTACGCAAATGTCACATACATAATACATAACATAATACATAATAATATAACCTATGACTTTGAGCCTCACCATTCATCCGCTACGCTCTAGAAGACACATTACGAAGAAATTCATGACGATATTCAGGGCGCAATAAAAAAGTGAGGACGTTATTATTTTCGGTGGTAAGCAGTCTAATTTGAAAACGTTCGATAATCAAATCACAATAATATGTCGTGTTCTTTCTTTTGCATTGTATTCGACAGAGATAGATGTAAGTTCGTTGACTGTTCAATGTATTTGAATGAGGGTGTTTTTGGTGGATGTTCAGACATTTTCTATTCATAAATTCCCGTCGGACGCCCCAGCTCTAATGGACAATTTTTCCCCGATATCGTTGTGCATTTAATGAAACTTTTTCACTGCGAACGTTCGGTGTAAAATTCGTGGCATTCCACTACAGACGCTTTTTTTCCCTAGGTAGATAGATAACACGTTATTGCTCAACCAGAATACATAATTAAGCATAGTGTTATTAATAAGTAACACCGTGTACCTATGCTTAAGTTGTTAACATAACTTAAAGTCTGTTTTTTTAATTCAATGCAAAAAAAATAAACTGTCATGTTGATCTATCAATACAAGTCAAGGGCTGTCAATGTCTGAATGCTAGTACGTAAAAACGTACAAAAATAACCCCAAGTTAAAATTGTGTGTGCTTACTTAAAGTGTTTTTTTAGACTTTCATTTTAAGAGTAATTAAATTTTAATGTCTTTGATGTGATAAGGATTTTTGTCACATGAGCCTTCTATTCACGGTAAAAATAAATCTACCGATTAAACCTTTATATTTTATAGTGGTGACACCGCGTAATTTTTTGCATCAAATTAAAAAACGGACTTTAGTGAAGGTAGCTCGGTAGGTAGAACAATAGGCTAGTTGCCCTAAAAAATGTAATTAGTCCGTCTTTTAGATTATTCAAAAATAAGGGACACGTATTTTTTTATTTGTATATTAGACCAAAAATGACAAAAATATAGCCCATTAAAGTTACGTGTGACGTCACGCTGTGCTGCGTTTTTTAGCACGGAGTGACGTCACACGTAACTTTAATGGGCTATATCTTTGTTATTTCTAGTTTAATCGAAAAAAGAAAAAATACGTGTCCAATATTTTTTTATAATCTAAAATACGGACTAAATAGAATTTAATTATTTTGACCCTGGAAACTACCCTATTGACTCGTAAGCGAGAGACCCAGGTTCGATTCCTAGTGCAGGCATCTACCTAACTACCCTATGACTGTGTTTTTCTTTTTACATTCGTGAAGTTATAGTAGCAATACCACTCGCTAATAATGGTGAAGGAACACATTGCAAAGAAACCTGAGTGTCTGAGCTATTCAATACATTGAAATCACTAATCCGCGGTGATTAAAGCGGTGAGAAAATACTCTTTCTCTGAAAGATGGCCTGTGCCCTATAGTGGGACGTTTATCCTCGTGAGGCCCAATGTCTTCAAGTGATCACAAAATCAATTGTTCTTTTCAAGGTCGGGCCTTACGAGGATATAGGCTGCTTACATACATACCTTAGCGGTTGATATTGCCAGTCCACGGTGGGCACTGGGCACGCGTCAGAGAATCGTGCTCAATACTACGAAGTATACACTCTCCCCCGCTTTCTCGTGGTCCTACTGATTTGTCCTACTAGTAGGTCTACGAGTGAGACATATTTCTGTCTGTCCTACTATGTACCTTAGTAGCTGATGTCCATTATTTTATTAAACCACCTATATATTCAATGGTTCCGATCCGCAATGGTTTTTACACTAAAACTAAACATAAGAGGGATACAAAAAAAACAAGAGATACCTAATTTTGAATGTATTTTATTTAAAAACAGCTACTAAGGCCAGAAGAATTAGTAGGACAGACGGAAATATGTCTCCCTACTGGTCCTACTAGTAAGACAAATCAGTAGGACCACGAGAAAACGGGGACACTTCCTAGTTGAGCACTATTTGGAAGCACAATTCTCAGACGCGTAGTCAGTCCTCACCGCCTACATAGGGTACTTACAGCATGTGTTGTGTACATAAGAAGATAAAAAGTGATTTCTCGCAAATCGATCTTCGTGGCGAACACTTACAGCTCCCGAATCATCATTCGTCTCCCCAGTGAGTTGACTGCTTAATCGACATTTTTTCTGATATGCATTTAATGGTGGAGATTGAAATGCAAATGTTCACGAGCTATTGGTATTTTCAGGGAGGATTTGACTGAACTAGTGGCGGGTCATTTGAATACCTAACACTGCACTGAAAATGATCAGAATGTTTTTTGGAAAGATTCAACGGACATACCGAAGCAACAATTAGCATACGGCTTCGGTTTAATTTGGCTAGAATAGAAAAGCATTTATTCATGTACCACAACACACATTTTAAATCTTATAACTAACATGCATAGCCTAATTACAGACAAAAAGTGTAGTATAAGATAACAATTACACAATTGAAACTGAAATAAGCATATAGTTTTGTAAAAAGCATTATGGCATCGGTCACACTTCACCACGGGGGCCAAGTCCGGATTGGTAGAGGCCTGTGACTAGTGGTTTACTGTCAGAACCGGCATCCAGCACCAACTGCTTAACGTGCCTTGCAAACCACGGAACCGCTCGGAAAAATGCCACTTGCGTTAGTCATGGAACGGCCATCCATCCATGCACTGAACGCGCCCTATGTTGCTTAACCTTCGTGATCGTTTAAGATCACTTAAGCAGCCGGGGCTACGAGCGATTCAACTGCAACTGATTACTGAGATAAAATATAGGTGAGGCATTTGCTTTTTAACGAAAGAATTCAATGTATGAATTCAGTCGCGGTATCAGATGTATATCTGGGACCCCGGTTGTGGATTTGAGGTGCTTGCGCTTTTCTTGCGCTGGTATCGCTATGATTTTCTTGAGAAGCGGGTGAGCGCACTTCACGATCAGATAGAGAGAAGTTTTTTTTTATTCGGTTTTATAGCACCAAAAAATACCGTTTGGTTCGTGAATTCGCGAAAAAAAATGGAGAATAGCAATCCTTTTTGTGCTTGCTCACTAAGAAACAAAATGCAAAAACAAAAAATCTAAGCGGTGATTATGTATATTTACATAAAGATTTAGGTACTTACGTACAACCAAAGGCGAGGTCTACAACATAAACCCTTTCTTCAGTTAAGATAATAATTTTGCTATCAAGAAAACGCCTAGAGGGCTATTGACGTACTAGCTAAGAATCCCAAGATCCACAGTTTATGCCAATAGCTATATTGTTGCCCCAAAGTAAAATCTATGCTGATTTACGGGCTAACTGGACCCTTAGTGTACATAGGATTTAATTTACAGGTTACAAGCGGTATAAAGCATATTAGGATCAACAATATCATAAAAAAATATTTGCAAACTAGCTGACTCGGCAAAAGTTGTTTTGACATTTTAAATTGCTTGGTATCTATTCTGAGACAAACCAAATATACACAAAAGTTTTCATAAAAGTCGGTGAAGCTTCGGAGGAGTTCTACAATAACAAATACTGAGAAATGAAATTTTTGTATATTAAATATAAAGTTCGAAATCTTTACTCATATTTTAAGAGAGTTTTCATTATTAAAAGAGTATCATTAAATTGTGCCCGGATAACGGCGACAGACTTGCCACTTGTCACGTTGGGACCTAATAAACTCGGCAAAACGTGGGCCCAGTTCTAGTGATTGGTGACTCTGCGTACCCCCTCGGGTATAACGGGCGTGAGTTTATTTTTTATTATTAATAAATCAATAGTAGCTGTACATATTACATATTTGTTATTATCCGTAATTACCACCCATATGAATCCCAGGTAAATGTAACAGGAAGCATGGTTGAAAAATATTATTTATTTACGATAAATGTCGTTCAATATGCGTAGATTGATCAAAGAACCATTTAGCTGGCCCACGCCGACCTCAACGTGCGTGTTGAGGTCGGCGTGGGCCATATTTTTTTCGTTGTTGATCTGATGTTGTTCGTTTATTCTTCATCATCATCATCGGTCATTTGATGCTCACTGCAAGACATTGATAGATAGATAAAACATTTATTTGCATCTACATTCACACATATGTATATATAACAATTCAAATAGTCGAAACAAAACATAGCAAAAAAAAATTTTACCGGAAGGAGACAAATAAAAAATCAGCAACAAAAGTAAGCAAGGCAAATCAGCACATAGCACAAGGTAACCAATTATATTGTCTGTGTGGGAAAGTCAAAAGGGCTCTGACTCGGCATATGCTGGAGAGGCAGGCCACGTTTTCGAACTATATTAGCAACTAGCGTTCTTCTACAGATCTCCTCATTCCTGATGCAAACACGCAGTAAAACTTCTAACACAGCTAAGTTTATGCTAAACTGAAGTACTTAAAAGCAACAACAAAAGAAAATGACTCATCACTTTTTCAACAATCGAAATCCAAGTCAGCCTGTATAGTAACAAAGATATATAAATGTGATATATAATATTACAATGATTTATATATATTTTAATTATTAATTACCTTATGTTCCGATTCAATGATCAGAGTGCGTATACTGAGTTTTTTCATTCACTCTCGATAGTGAGAGCGTTTGCGTTTTGCATAGGAGTGACAAAGAGACAACTAGATGGCGCGCTTTCACTATCGCAAGCGCGCCATCTAGTAGCGTGACGTACGTGACTGTGCGTGACTTCGTTCGCGTTAGATTCGAGTATAGTCTCTTAACATGGTTATCCACGATCCCAGAATCCGAGTACAAAATGTGGGACGTATAGGCTACTTGTTATTCAATTTGATTACGTTGTTTACTTACTGACTTTGTTTGTTATTACATAGTAGATCTGAGAACAGGAACGCGAGGTAAAGACTAGGTAACATGATTAAAATGAGAGATGCAAAACGATCCATTTATGAGTTATTTAGAGAGCAAATTGCTGCTTCGATTAACAACCTATTTGAGTGAAAGTTGCCCTGTGTAACTAGGTCAACGGAGCTTCGAAGTTTAGTTACGAAGAGCCCATAAAAATTGATTTCACTATTGAACGATTGTTCTAGTTAATTCTTGTTAACTTAACCCGCCGATATTAAGCAATAAATGGATTTATATTTTAAATTTGTATTTATCCCAAGCATTAAGTTAGCTGCACCATATACCACCACCACCATCTGTGCTTATAACTTTGATAGATAGATAGATAAACTATTTATTTGAACTTCTCAAGTCGGCTTCACACGGTCCGTGATATCGCGGACGGACGCGGACCAGCTCGCACGACACACCGTGGGAAGGGTGTCGGTCCGCGGTAGCACAGACGTCTGTGGCGGTGTGCCGTACCGGCGTGGGTGGTGCATGGCTGTCCGTGGTCGTCGGCCGGCATCGGCCCTCGGGAGAATCGCGCTCCGTGGAAGCCAGCCTTACACACATTCTGAAACATAAAACCATTCTCTTAAATCAAATAATACAAGAACGAAAACTTAAAACAATACAGGAAAAAACACATATAGAGTAGGAGTTCGGCATGCATAACTATAACCAATTCAGAGCAAAATCACAACATAGTTGAGGACAAATGAACACCAAAGTATGGCGTGTGTGTGGTGCAGCAGTACAAAATGGCCGTATATCAGCGTCGTTATCTGCTCGATAGAACAGATCGCTGATTTTCAGCTACAGCCAGGAGGATGTGAACGGAACATTGTATATTAGTATAAGTACCTGGGTTACCGAGCTTTGCTCGGTACTTTTTTTGTAATATAAAATATGTAATATAAAATTTAAATAATCCTTTTTCAACAAAAAAGAACTTGGAAAAAAACATCATGACTCGAACCGGGTCTCTTGAAATCGGCCCGAAACGGTTCGCCCGTTTTACCGTCAGTACTATCCCAACCTTGCAGGTGGATGGGAAATTTACCTCTGTATGTTACTATAGCAAATTTCAATTGCCCTAAACACGCATAAATTAACGTTTTCTAAAAATGTAACCTAGTTAGATCAATTAAACGCCCCTGAAAGCATCTGCCTACAAAATTTCGTGAAAATCGTTGGAGCCGTTTCCGAGATTCTAATTATATATAAATATATATACAAGAATTGCTCGTTTAGAGAGATTAGATAGATAGATTATGTAAGTGCACATCATGTGAGCAAATAAACGGTAAATTTCAATTCATGCGTATTCAATTAAATTAAACATAGATAATTAAATTACATTCAATACAGTTACAAATGAATATTTTAAATTAATTTCATCCAATTAAATGCCTTTTCAATTCCAATTCAATTCTATCAAATTTAAATTTCGTCATTATCTAAAAATTGTACATAAAAAGGGGATTACACAATTAATTAATTAATGAAATTCATATTGGTTTATACATTTCATTAATTTAGTTCAATTCAAATAGTTTTACTCCAATTTCTTCAATTCAATAATATAATTTATTTCCTTAATAATACAGAGTGATGTTTCCCATATGAAGCAGAACCGAACTTTGAATTTTGGGTATATCCGGTGTCCCAAAACTCAACGTCAAGCCGGAATTGGGTGAAAAGGCAAGTCATATTGGTTATCAAAGAAATAAAAAAATAAAAAAAATTGCATGAAAAAAATTATAGGAAATAACATAACATAACATAACATTTACATACAGGCACATACATTGCTTCTGGTCCTAATAAAAAAAAAAAATCCTGTTGCCACAATTCTTTACTTTTTCCAATTTCTTTTTGTTTTGTAACTCTGAATAATGTTTCTTTAAACTGTTAACAAATTTTCAAAACCAGCTGCTCCAGCTTGGAAGAAAAGGAGACTTTTAAAAAAAAACTTAAAAAATTGCCTATTTTTAATTTTAATTTTAGTTCTCATTGCTTGTGAAAATTCTTGAATAAATAATAAGAATAAAAATTATTGTACTTAAAATAAAAAAAATCGATTTTTTTTTAAATTTTTCTGATAACCAGTACGACTTGCCTTTTCAGCCGGTTCCAGCTTGACGTTGAGTTTTAGGACACCCTGTACTTCTGTATATTTTACGGCCTCTTTAAACGAGACAGACATACGGACAGCTTTCAAATAATATTACAATCGTAATATTTGTGCACGTTTGCACCCTTCGAGTACGGAGCCCGAAAAAAGAATGTTATATTTTTTTTTTGTAGATTACTCACGTCGTTACGTTCCTCCAAAGTGAAACATTAAGCTTCAGTCTCTTAATGAACGTATTTTGTTTCAGGGAAATCCTTCTTGGTAGGTAAGGCTTGGCGGCGAAGCAAAAAGGTTTGTTTACTGAAATTGATGGCCGTTCTTTTTTAATACATCAGGCACACGACGTATTTACAGGTTTCCAGGTGTTGCGTGTTAAGCCTTCACACACTGTGGCGTTTTTGAAAAACATACGGAAGTCAATAAAGTGTAGAGCATTAGCTATGAATAACTATTTCATAATTAATGCTCTGAACTTTATATACTACCATATGTTTTTGTTTTTGTAAAAGTATTGCATTATTTTACACAATAACTAGCTGACCCGGCCAAAGTTGTTTTGCCAGATAGGGGTATGAAAAATAGATAACAACTTATTCTCAGGCCTACCCAATATATATTTAAAATTTCATCAAAATCGGTCAAGCCGTTTCGGAGGAGCATACGCACTAACATTGAGACACGAAAATTTTATATATTAGAAGAAAGAAGAAAGATATACCTCATACAGTCAGGGGTGGATCTCCCCTGACCGTATGAGGTACTCTTACTCATTACATATTACTCATTAGGAAACTGTTATGGCCTTACAAAATTTGGAGCATAAAGTACTAGGATCTATTTCTACGGCTTTGGACAGTTTCTACAATGGGGCCTATTCGTATACTAGGACGTATTTGTATAGGCTTATACAATACAAGCTCTCTGCAAGGCTCAGAGAGAGAGTGTAAACTGAAAAGCTCAAAACAAAAATAGAGGTAGTTTGAGAATGTTCTTTTTGGCAAGTCACATCATGAAACGTATAGTTGTAGAGCAAAAAATTACCACGTTTTTTTTTTAACCTGTAGATTGTTTTAGTAGGTCAATCGCCTCGCTATAAAAATGGTTATAAACATAAACATTTACACACAGGTAAATACATTGCTTCTGGCCCCACACTAGGATACCCTGTGTCGTGGGAACCAGAAACAGCGACGTCACAAACATGTAAACATCCAAGACCTGGGTTTCTTTTTTTTTTTTCCAGCCGGAGATCGAACCCGGGACCTCTCGCATGGTAAGCAGATGCGTTAACCACTACGCCACAGAGGTCGTTATTAAGTAACCATTGTTATAGCGAGGCGTGGTTATTTTTTTCTCTACGACTAATTCGTTGCATGATGTGACTTGCTAAAAAATAAGTGCACTTTTCAAGCTCATAACGCAACAAAACTTGGGTCTCTCCGATCCGTCAGTCCGTCCGTCTGTGTGTCTGTCTTTTCACAAATGATATCTCTGTTGCCGCTACATCAATACTAAAAACAGCATAAAGTAAACATTTAAGTTGCGCTCCCATACAACAAACCTGATTTTATTGCCGTTTTTTGCTTAGTTGTATACCTACTTCCAAAATTAATAATTGTTTGGAATAAAAGTGTTTTTATTATTTGCAGTTTACAGTTGGTGCCGGCTGCCGTCGATAGATGGCAGTCGTTAAGCCAAGTCAGAGGCCTTAGGGCGGCTTGAAAACTTCTGACAGTAAGACTTGGCCCCGTGGTGGAGTATGGCCTATACCTTCCTCAGGGAAGAGACCCGTGCCCCTCGGTGGGGACATGATGGGTTGATGATGAAATGATGATGATGATTATTATCGTATTTTAGTATAACTCTTAGGTTAAGTGGGTCCTATACCCAACAATAACTAAATTAAAATAAAATAAATATCAAAAAGTTTTTGGTGTTTCTTGATCGATATTAATAATAGCAAGCAACAGGTAGGCGCTTGAAAAATTGAAATGTTTATAGACTAAGGAACTCTTTGGATTAGAAAAGAAAAAACCGAGGTCATAACTGATTTTTGGACCATTCGGTTTTATTAAATCAAAATACGAGGCAAAGAACTTTAAAAATCGTGAAGGAATAAAAGTACTTGATATTTTACGTTCCTATTATACGAGTACGTTACAATTTTTTTATAAGTTGTACCTACATTTTATCGTAAATTGCATTCTATCGACACAGCTAGCTGTCGAAACGGTCCTATAAGGTCTCGACTATTGTAGTTGATTTATGTCAAGTGAAAAATGTCCCCGCATCGAGCTACCAGTCTATCGATGTCGCCTCTCAATATTTTCCCCGAAAATGCCGCTCGACCCGTTTGTGCGACGAGGGCCCTCAAATTACCGGTAAAACTTTCGCCGCTTCTTGAGTGGGCAAAGAGACTGCGCTGCCAAATTATTTTAATTGACAACTTCTGATTGAGGGTCTTGCCCTGTCCTACTCTGACCTCTGTGGCGCAGTGGTTAGCGTGTCTGCCTACCAGGCGAGAGGTCCCGGGTTCGAAACCCCGCTGGGGACCAAAAAAAAAGAAACCCAGCTCTTGGATGTTTACATGTTTGTGACGTCGCTGTTTCTGGTTCCCACGACACGGGGTATCCTAGCAACTTTAATAACAATAATCGATAATCAATTAATAACAATAATCAATAACAAGAATCGCTCGTAGCCTGGGCTGCCTGAGTGATCTTAAACGATCACTAAGGTTAAGCATCATACGGCACGTTCAGTCCATGGATGGGTCACCGTCTATGACTAACGCTAGTGGCATTTTTCCGAGCGGTTCCGTGCTTCGCAAGGCACGTTAAGCAGTTGGTGCCGGCTGCCGTCGATAGGTGGCAGTCGATAAGTCAAGTCAGAGGCCCTAGGGCGGCTTGAAAACTTCTGACAGTAAGACGCTGGTCTTACAAGCCTCCACCAATCCGGACTTGGCCCCCGTGGTGGAGTATGGCCTATACCTTCCTCAGTGAAGAGACCCGTGACCCTCGGTCGGGACATAATGGGTTGATGATGAATAACAATAATATCTTCAAACCAAATGTCTGCTTTAAGCGATAAGGCCGCCAATTGTTTTCTATCTTCGCAAATGTTTTGTATGTGTTTTTCCTGGTACAATAAAGAATATTTTTAACTTATCTAGCACTGGCGCACGAGGTTACCAACATGTGGGGGATGGTGTCGACCGAAATCGTTCCTATAGTCCTGTCCGCGAATGGGTTAGTCACAACCAGTCTCGCTAACCATCTGAGGCGGTTGAAACTCCGTGTGGGCATGCTTCCGGCTATCACTGTTTGATACAGCCCGCATAGTTCGACGTTTTCTGTCGTTGTCGCGCTGACTTCCGAAAGCTTGGACTACTCAGCCCCGAGGGCGTTTGCTGGCCACTTTGGTCAGACGAGACTATTACCTTTTTTATCCCCATAATATCTTCCACACGACACAGTCATTTCTCCTGATCCCAACTAGGAAACCTTGAGCTGTGGTAACCAGGAAAATCGAAAACATCGAAAAATACCCAGACTGCAGCCATTCGTACAAATGTACGGCGGCCCCCAATGGGAATCAAACCCATGACCTCTTCCTCGGTAGCTAAGCACCTTAACGGCAAGGCCAACGTGGCAGTTAATACAATGACTTTCACGCAATACGTCGGTCTCCATCTAGGACAACCTGGTTACCACATTTTAGATGCACTAAGCATGCTATATGCATGTATAATATATAATATTCTGTATATTATATCATATTATATATATATTATATAATATAATATATACTTATATAATCACATATCGTCGTTCATATTGCAATTTGTTTTATGTAAAAAAAAAAATTTTTTTTTTTTAAATGTGCTTAAAATTTTATTTTGAACGCGACCAAAAAAAGATTCAATGTCATCTGCCAATAGAAAACCGGCATTTGTAACTTGCAATATGTCACACGATCAACTCAGCAGTAAATTGCGTACGGCAAATTGTTCTAAATGAAATAAAAAAATAGTAGATTAGTAGCCAAGGGCTGTAAGACATCAATTGCAGCCCGATATATTTAGCGCAGCGAGGGCGCCTATAGTTCGAGGGTGCATATTGATGCTTACACCCGAACTAACTACTCTGCTTTACATCTCGATTGTGAGGTAAGTAGAAAAAAACCGGCATTACAAGAATAAAACATTTACTCATTTTTCTTTTCGCCACTTCATGAACTCGTCGTAAGTTTTCAAATATCTCTCTTTAGAACTTTCAGGCAAAATATTGTTTATTGCTGCTTCAGCTTCCATTTTCATTGAATCGGGAGTGCAGCTCATAATTATCTTCATCACTTGCAGAACTCATGCTTTTTATAATTAGCACGTAATTATAAAAAAAAATCCCAAAAACAAACAATATTTAAAGTAAAAGTTTTCTATTCCCACCTTTTTTCATCTTTTTTTTATGATTTTTTTCAAGAACGAAGTTAATAATAATAATAATAATTTATTTACTTCGAACAACAAGATTCATATTTGATTAGTACATTTTAAACTTAAATTTATGTTAGTAGTATCTAAGCTAGGACAATGGAACATATATACATCACGTCCTGTTGCGTGCCACCTTTAAGCGAGAATTAAGCTTCGCCGTTCGATATTTAAAATTGATGATTATTATACTCATACGAAGACAAGGCTGAATAGCGAAGCGACCTCTTTTGTCATTGGGCTGAATGCATGATGTCTATTGCCAGTATGATGGTTAGATGTAGATGTACGCGAACTTTTTGAAAGAGTGAAGAGTTTTTTTTAATTACTTACCGCCCTAGGGCTTTTCTAGCTACATTATTACCCTAGAGCGCTAATTGGTCACCTACAAGCCCCATTTGGAGGTAATAAGGACCTACTTACTGAATATGAGAGATGTAAAATATATTTTTTTTGACATAGACCAAATTGCAATATGAAAGACGATTTATGGAAATATATCCAGACTGAGACCAGTTGTATCAGTAGGAACCGAACTACCTCCAGCACTTTAATCAGACGTGAAACCGCTAAACCGACTAGGCTTACTTAAAAGTAACAACTCCAGTTTTTATATTTTGCCACTTCATATATCGATGCGAGGGTTACGACATTGCTGATACGGTCCAGAATGACAGCCCCGTTTGTATAAAGCACAGTCATTGCTTAAATAAACAACACCCTTTTACATTGAAGCGCTGAGGGCAGTCGCTTACAGTGCGAGCAAAATGTAATACAGACCTCAAATCGTAATGGCCATACCACTCGCTAACAGTGAAGGAACATATATCATGATGGAACTGAAGTGCTTGAGGTGTTAAAATATGCCTCTTGCCAATTCGCTGTAAGCACGCATGCTAATTAAGCCCATTATGTCTTTCCCTGAGACAAGGCCTGTGCCCCACAGTGGGATCTATAATATTATCAAGTAATAAGCTGTTTCAGTGTGTTCTGCGTATCCTAACGTTTCTATAGGGCCGAAATATGAACGCTCACGCAGCAGAATATGTGCCGAGTGAAAGTTGTACAAATGCAAATAAATAAATAAATAAAGAGATATGGAGCGAGCTGACAAGTTTCTGACTAGTAGAAAGAGTAACTAATGTCTTCATCCAACGTCGGACGACTGTTGTGGATAGTAAGGACTGAATCTCAAGTTTGAAGTGGCATTGGGTAGGTCTCGGGGTCAGGCAAGGGAAAAAACTTAATCCAGAAGTGGGAAAAGGAAGTTGTTGATGATGATGATGTTTTACCGGCATATATTTTCTATTTTACTTGGATTTCTCTAGCACTACCCCTTATTATTTCCACGTCACCCATGGTTAGCTGGAAGAAAAAAATTCTTTTTAGTATTAAGCTCGCATTTGTGCAGATCTTTTCTTTTGCAATAAATAATTTTCAATCAACCAATCAATCAATCAATATTACCAACTTTATCACTATCCTGCGAGTGCGCCATAACGTGACGACAAATGCATGTTTTTATTAATTATTAGCTGACTCGGCAAATGTTGTTTTTGGCTTGTTATTAAGCCTTCCTAACATAAGATAAAAAAATTACATGCACGCACATAAATTGCTTCTGGGCCCACACTAGGATACCTTTTGTTATAAAACAAACATATTGTTGTGATCGTTCGACTACGATCTATTCTTAGACCTACCAAACATATACAAAAAAACATCTTGTATTCGGTGACGCCATAAATAGAAGATTTTCTTGATCTATTTTTACAAATCAAACAGGCCAAAATTATGTAAACATGCCGTATTTATGAAACATCATTTCCAATATGGGTGTATCCAGGCACTGTCTGACAAAACGTATTGACAAAATCTAGCTCTGAAGAGTAAAAGCGCTCACCGTTCTACTAGAGTGTCAAACAGTGCCTGGATACATCCATTGGAACTTTTACGAGCTACATGCGTAGAGTTGCCAAATGAGGTCATGAAAAAGAAATTCTACCCGGTACGCGGAATATGTAAATGATTTTTTCCTCGCTACTTACATTATACCGTCACTATTGCGAAAAGTCGTTGATAGGTATTTAATGACAGGCTGAGTCTACTTTTTATTCGAATGAAGCGCTAAGGCGAAATGTTACTATCCCTATCGCCTAGCTTAAATGTTATGCTGATCTTTTGTCCAAACTACATACCTATATTATGATTTATTAATAAGTGCCCATAATCTAAAACTATCTTACGTTTTGGCACAATATATAAATAAACATAAACATTTACATACAGGCACATACAGTGCTTCTGGCCCCACACTATGATACCCGGTGTCGTGAGAACCACAAAGAGCGACGTCACAAACATTGTAAATATCCAAGACCTGGAGATTTTTTTTCTCCCCAGCGGGGGATCGAACCCGGGACCTCTCGCATGGTAAGCAGATGCGCTAACCGTTACGCCGCAGAGGTCGTAAAAATTTATATATTTTAATTAAATATTTTCTTTCTTTTACAACAAGTTTTAAAAACTTCATTTTCCTCAGTTTCCCCTCCATTTTCTCCTGGGCCCATAACCTCTTGGAGCCTTCCTATCGCTCTACTATCTTTCATACTTTTTATTCGTTAACAATTCAGATATGTCTATGGCTCTTGAAGGCAGTGGCAATATTAAAAATAGAGAGTTATTTTGTCGTGCACTATTGGATTGCGTTACAGTGGATGTTTCATTGAAATATCTCGAGGTTCTTCTGATGTTTTCCCGAAACTATGCAAGCAATGTCTTCAAAAGATGTTTAAAACATAAACATTAACATTTACATACAGGCACATACATTGCTTCTGGTACCACACTAGGATAAAAGCCAGTAGAAACCAAAAAACTTTCTTCAAGAATAATATGGACTGGCTAGAACGTGACGTCAATTGGTCTTCTTATGGATCTTTGGATTGGGAGTCAATATTTTTTCCCGAGAAACCCTTGAAGTTCAAGAAGTAGTAACATTTTTGGTTTCAACAAATCCTAATGTACTGGTAAATTAAACGAAATTTCAAACAGCGACCGTTCCGTAAGCCGCACAGATATGAAGTAGGTGTCTTGGTATGAAATGTCAAGAATAATACTCTCCGTCACACCTACTAAATATTATTTTAACATCTTTAAAAACTATGAAGTTATATAAATGTCAGTGTAAATAATAAGGGTTAGCGTAAGCGTTAGTATAGTATATAGCTAAGTTACTAACATAGTCTTAAGTTCTTCCTTTTACTAATATAACATTATAAATATGGATACATTGTGTCTGAAATAAGAAATAAATTATTATTATTATTCACAAGAAAAGATTTTCCTCCATACAAAAAAAACATTTTTTTTCTCGTAAACGGGTCATTTTATGACAAAATAACAATCACTAAATGTCTATTGAATTAACGTAAGGAGTCACTAGAAAAAAAATGGGGTCAAAAAACCTTAAGTCCACTTTTTTCCAATCTGATCCCAGTGTGCAAACCTGGTTGCCACTCCAGTAGTTTGCGACTCCATCTTTCGCCCCTGCGACAAACATGACCTGCCCACCTCCATTTTAGTGTAGCGACCCTTCTTGCAAAAAAGCGTGTAGTTAACACTATTTCATTTCCATTACATTTCATAAACTTTGATCACACCAGGCCAGGATGTCAGTAGTGCAATGCTGAAGGATATAATTTTTTAATTTGGGTTTTTCAGAAGTCAATACCCAAACGTAGCAATGGTTTCAACTTAGGCCGGTTTTAGAGTCACGCTGACACTCAGCGCTGACCAGGCAATTTGTACTACGTCCTAAGGAGCGTTTTAGAAAAACGCGCTTCAGCGCTGACCAGCCATACATTTTGTCTATCAGCGCTGACGGTCAGCGCGTGGTCGTAAAACCAGCCTTACATACGTATCCTTAATAGCTACAGTAGTTTTGGTTTTCGGAAACACGCTTTGCTAGGTTTCATTTCAAATACAATATCCCGCAATATCTTGCTGCACAAACGTTGCTCCTAGGACGTACGGCGTATATAAACAGTTGACAGCACACAGACTTTTATACCCGTGCACTCTGCTCGCCTTAGTGCATACGGTATTTTGTATAAGCAACAAATAAAGCATTTCCTACTGAAAAATGTGCCGTTCCTGAAATAAGCCGGTGAGATATTGTTATATCTTACAAAACATTATCAACCCATTATGCCCCCACCGAGGGGCACGGGTCTCTTCCTTGAGGAAGGTGTAGGCCATACTCCAGCACGCGGACCAAGTCTGGATTGGTGGAGGCTTGTAAGACTAGTGGCTGGTCTCCACTACACTACGCCACCACCGCTTAGCCGTAATTATAATTATTGGTACTAAAGCATAGTTTATACGAAGCCAGTAATGCTGGCGCCAGTCCTGCAGACAAGCCGTTTAGACGAGGCCGTATGCGGGCGGAGGTCACTGGCTAGAAAAATAGACGGGCGTTCTATTCTCGCCAGCGCTGGCTTGGCTTGAAAAACTGTTTACACAATGCAAATACCAAGCTGCCAGTCTCATTGGCAGCCAGTGTTGGCTTCGTTATGCTTAATGCCTGCAATGCCTCTGCAACGCTCTGGACGATGCAAAAAGCTTAACTGAATAAAAACTAAATTATATTCTCATTTTAACCTTTACTCGAAGAACAAATGTAACGCGTATTATTGAAAAATTTAATATCGGGTGCGGTATTTAAATGAATGACAAAACTGAAGTTCCCAAACTTTCGGGTACCGTGAACAATTTTAATAATGCTGCATTGACGTGCCTCTTGTGAGCCTGCCATAGCCATATCATACATAATTATCCATTTTAAAACCTATATGCCTGGAAATAAAGTCCAAAACCAATGAAAAACTATTACTACCCATGCCTGATTGAGGGTTGAAATCTAAATCATTTTTAAGAAAAACTGGACGTACGTAGGTAGGTACGTTTTACCATGTTTTACTGAACAAAAAAGAAGGTCAAAGATCAAAGAACCGACCTACTACGGACTGTATAAGTAAACGTTTACCGGAAAAGCTGTATTTATCGGAAGGGCACCTTTTGGAATTCCATACAAATATACTTTACATATCTCTTGCTCTGTAAGTAGTCACTTACTTCCCTGAATGCCGGGGTGTACATACCATGTAATGTTAATATTACAGAATAGGTTTTGGAATTTGAAAAAGGAACTGTCATACTCATACTGCAAGAAAAATATTTTTTAAAAGTTAATATTTTTTTTCTCGGTATCGATTATTTACTAGAATCGGAATCGAGACAATTTATATTAGAATTTATGAAGATTTTATTTTAAATATCGAACTATTAAAATGAGTAAAACCTGAGTAAAAAAGTCAGTCGACTAGCTAGGCGCGAAAGTAATTTTTTTTTGGGTTTTGGAGTTCTTTCTCAAAAGTTTTGAAAAATGTCAAGTGACGAAGACATGGATCTAACCACCGATTTTATAAAAGAAGAATTTCTTGTTTTTTTACTTACCTCACAATCGATATGTAAAGCAGAGTGTTTACCTCGGGTGTAAGCATCAATTGCATACTCGGGCTAAAAACCTCGTATGCAATTGATGTCATACAGCCCTTGGTTAACAATCTACTATTATTGCACACGAGACATTGAACAGAACATTACGTAAAAAAACAACATGTACAGAGGCGAGGTTATCTCCGTTAGAGATTTCTTCCAGCAAATCTTAGAGAGTCGAAGCAACGGTAAAAGAAATGTTTATTTTTTATATTATTATGTAGATAGATATTTGGACAAATTAAAAAAAAAAATTCACTAATTTAGCTGTTATTTCGTAAAATAGATGTGTAAGCTAAAAAACTGAACATTCCACAGAAAATTCTCTGAATCCACAAATTAATTGCTGTCGACACTATCAATTGAAACGACCCATCAGTAGTTTAATACTCACACACACACACAAACACACACACACACACTCACACACATACACACACACACACACACACACACACACACACACACACATTCTTGTTTTTTTGTATTTGTATAAAATTACTTTGAATTTCATTTAGGTTTTTGTTTAACTTTACAATTTCTCTGTGCTTACTATATTTACACAGTGATTTATTGTCTGTTTGACCTTCAACATGTAAAATGTTTTTCGGAAGAGCACTGCTTATCCTAAACCACAGGTTCTTACCTTTTTTGGGGAGCAGGGTACCACGCCTTAGTCATAAGGTCAATGTATAAATTGTTTTCTTGAATAAAATATCTTTATCTTATCTCTTATCTTAATACGGCAATTTGTAAGGTTTATGTCGGTAAATTAGTAAATTTTAGTTAAATAGACACTAACAAAGCCACTACTTCACTTTTTTTTAAATAAGTTTTTGTAATAATACAGTGCTAACAACACTAACATTTATGTGTAATAACAAAGTGCAGCGTTTTGACTTAAACGTAAGAGGAAACAGTTCGAGTAAAGAAAACCAATATTCGTGGTTCAATCAACTCAGTTCCAGAGTGGTATACTTTTCCTTGTTCTTTAATAAGAATTAGGTTTTGTGTAGAACAGGGTTGACGTATTGATCTTCGAACATAAATTTGACTCCTAAATAGCAAGAATAAAATATTCGATGACATATTCTCAACTTGAGAGAGTAGGCAGAGACCAAAGTTTGCTAGTGGCCAAATAATCCTTTGTAACCCTTGGGCTATTAGGCGGGTGTTTATAAAGGTTCATCATCATCAACCCATTTATGTCCTCACCGAGGGGCACGGGTTTCTTCCCTGAGGAAGGTATAGGCCATACTCGATCACGGGGGCCTAGTGCGGATTGGTGGAGGCTTATAAGACTAGTGGCTGGTCTTACTGTCAGAAGTTTTCAAGCCTTAGCCTAAGGCCTCTGAGTGGGCTTAACGACTGCCATCTATCGACGGCAGCCTTCACCAACTCCTTAACGTGCCTTGCGAAGCACGGAACCGCTCGGAAAAATGCCACTAGCGTTAGTCATAGACGGTCACCTATCCATGCACTGAACGCGCCCTATTTTGCTTAACCTTCGTGATCCCTTGGCAGCCGGGGTTACGAGCAATTCATGTATTCATGTAAAGGCAATGGGCACGAAATAACAAACATTGTTTTTCAGAAAACTTTGGTAAAAAGTTCTAAAGTATTCAACGTTTCTATTCGTGTAGCGTGTATTCTGGCCCAATCCTCTCTTTTCCAATTTGGTCAAAAACAAAAGACCGCCGTTTGTTTGTAATTTGTATCTCATTTACTGCGATATAGTCCGGCTCGTTGCATTCGCTTCGGAGCTGTTTAATATTCTTTTGTTTAGCGAAACAAAAGCGTATTGAAACTTATTTTGAAATCTTTCTCTATCGCTTTGAAAAGATAGCTAAGTGCATCTTTCAGATAAAAATGTCACGGGGCCCGTAGAATTTAGCTCAGACAACGCATTTTGCACTAAATATATGAAGTAGGTTTGTAGGTGGGCAGAATGTATCAAGGCCAAGCATCGAGTGAAACCAAATGGACTATGGGCTCACCAAAAACATGCTCTATTAGCCATATTTTTTTTGGTTAGTAAAAACGCATCAGATAATAATATGACCTACTTGATCTCTTTGAGTTTTTTTGAAGAACATAAACAAACATTTATAATTTACATACAGGCAAATAGATTCCTTCTGGCCCCATACGAGTAAGGAGTAATCAGCAGTTATTTTTTGTTCACAATTTGCTTAGAAACTGTGACTTACGTACCTACTGGACTCTCTGTTTATTCATTCTAAATTATGTTCAAAGTATGTTTTTATTTTACAGGGCGCTATGGCGCTCATTAGAGGAGGGCTATGTCCAGCAGTGGACTAATATAACCTAATGATGATGACGATGCTGTTTTTGTTGTCCCAAATTAAATGTGAAAAAAAAAACTTGTGAGAATTGCTCGTAACCCGGCCGTCTGAGTGATCTTAAACAATCACGAAGGTAAAGTAACATAGGGCTCGTTAAGGGCATGGATGGGTAAATGTCTATGACTAACGCTGTTGGCATTTTTCTGAGCGGTTTCGTGCTTTGCAAGGCACGTTAAGCGGTTGGTGCCGGCTGCCGTCGATAGATGGCAGTCGTTAAGCCAAGTCAGAGGCCTTAGAGCGGCTTGAAAACTTCTGACAGTAAGACCAGCCACTATATAGTCTTACTAGCCTCCACCGATCCGGACTTGGCCCCCGTGGTGGAGTATGGCCTATACCTTCCTCATGAAAGATACCCGTACCTTTCGGTGAGGGGGACATAAAGGGTTGATGATGATGATGTAATCATCAATTCTAGTACGAGCAGAGGAGAGCGTGTGCAACTCAACTCTGTCGCACAGCAGATGTTGTAGGGCGGTTGTGGACGAAGAAAGCAGATTGTAGATGTTAGGTCTTCATGGAGTTTATTTGTTTATTGTGCACAGTTACATGTTTGAAGACGTATGATGTTATTGAGAGGCAAAAGCCAAATGTCTGGCGCTAGCAGCAAGGCCCGTGAGCTTGACTGTGCGCGGTGCACAGTCAGCATTACGGCGACCTAGAAAGGTGTACGGTGCTAGCCCGTACAGCGTACAGATATAGCTAAAGGTTAATAACCTACAAACTTAATTGTGGAATTATCTAGTACATAAGACATTTTTTTCGCAAACTGAAGCACCGCTTTGAAATGCGGAACCCCGAAAAAGCTCTGGAATAAAGGCGAGTAGCGGCGCCAACAAAGCCAGCTACTGTTGTTCCTTATAGTAGACTAACAGCGTCCTTAGTGTCCCGGTTATAAGAGGCAGGAAAATGTTTCCAGTTCCCTGAATGGGGTTTTCCTTAGAGCATTCTCTGAGTAACTCACATCTTTACGTCATTCCATATTGCTTTTTCACAGTTTTGAATTTCATGTTTCTGTATGTTTAGCAATACTCAAAGAGGTATTCAAATACTTCATGGTCCTTTATTTATGTCATTCTTAGGGTTTCGTGAACGTAAACGAACCCTTAGTCTATGCGCACATTTAACATTCGTTAATATGCACGTTAACTAGGTGTAGTGAAAATTATGTCCTACTATAAGTCAAATTTCACACTTGTCGGATCATTTGCTCTGTATAATTTGCAGATTACCTAGTTGATGCGCTTATTGACGTACCTATTTCGTATTCTAACGGTAACATAATCACGTGTCTTCGTCCCGAACTAGAATATCATGTGCTATGAGAGCTAGACAAGGACGAGGAACTACTCCCAAATAAATACACCCAGACTCATAAAATCCTAGTCCAATCAGTACTATTAAATTATGTAGTCAAATTTAATACTGTAAAGTTATTATGAATTTAATTCCTTTTTGATCTAATCATAACTTTAACACTGCCACTATTAATGGATAGGTAATAAGTGTAATTAACACATTGACCTGACGCGATGCGTAAAACTTCTGACAGTAAAACCAGCCACTAGTCTTAAAAGCCTCCGCCAATCTGGACTTGGCCTCCGTGGTGGAGTATGGCCTATACAGGGAAGAGACCCGTGCCCCTCGGTGGGGACACAATGTTTCCATCGTATATTTTCTTGTAAACGTGTATGTAAATAAAGTAAGCTTCACGTAAAGTATATATAAGGTAACCAACTAAAAACTGTACGTTATCTAAGCTAATTAATATCTTTAATAATTAGCTAGGTTTCAAGATTTTGTCCTTGTTCCTTGTGGTAATAAGAAACTAAGTTCTTTATTTTATATTTTCCAGTAACTCTCTAGAAACCTATCATTGGCTTTACAGCGAGTTTCTAAGTAGTAGCCTCTTAGCTTGGTTTTCAATTTTTCTGTCAATAAAAAATAAAAAATTCTTGTGATACTATATATACGTCTAAAACACAGTCTTTAATCACTTGCTCATGCTTCTTTAATTACTAAGGAACTCCAAACACTGATTACTGCTACTGTGATTGATGGTATCAAATCCAACCTTAGATAATTAACATTTACAACGCACACAAATCATTTACATGACACCGGATGATAGGTTATGTTGTCCGACCATTATTGACTAAAAGCAAATTGTTACAAGCCATAGATTGAATCACATTTCTACTGTAACCTTAGGAGTATGTGTAGTGTTTCTGAATTGCGGATTTCACGAAGAAGATTTGACGACCTCTGTGGCGCAGCGGTTAGCGCATCTGACTACCATGCGAGAGGTCCAGAGGTTCGAATCCCGGCTGGGGACAAAAAAAAATAAAGGTCTTGGATTTTTACATGTTTGTGACGTCGCTGTTTCTGGTTTTCACTACACAGGGTATCCAAGTGCGGGGCCAGAAGCAATGTATAGTTTGACCAGAAAGAGTAGAAATTAAAGAGTGCGATTTTGCTAATACTCTTATTTTCCATACCCAAACTTTTTGTACTAAAAGACTTACAGCCGGTTTCTTGGGGGCTGATTAGATTTATTAATCGCTACAATCAAATTTAACTATGATTAAGCACGATTTGGGTTTCCTGAGCGCCAATCAATTCAGTTAACCAACAGATCAAATCAGTTAACAAATGAAACGTCAAAAGACATGTCAAACTGTATTCGGGTTTCCTGGGGAATGATTAGGCACTAATCACTGTTCAAAATCAATTTTGAAGTGTCAAATCGCCTTGTTAACTAATCGGAGGAGATCGACGAATTAACTTAATTTGTTTGCTTGAAAACTGGTGATATTTTGTAATAACCTGCATGTCTTCGCTTTCGGGACTCTCACCTAGTGACGCAGGGCTGCTAGAACTAGACGCTCAAGGAGGAGGATGAACCCTATGGAAGAGTTTGATAAAGAGTAGCTTCGAACTTGGTTCCGGGTTCCGAAAGCAGTGATTGTGATGATTGTGGGCCTGATTGGGACTCGGATTATAGGTAGGCACGCTACATAATCAGGCGTAATGCCATCAGCGTTGTGGAGCAAATTCTGCTTACAATTAGCATTTAAGCAACTAGAGCCTTCCAGATAACTGTGGCGGACAATATAAGGATCCACAAGACGGCAATGCACTTTTCTGCAATGATCAGAAGCATCTATTTTTCACGCTCTGTGAAGTCTTTGCCCCGGGTTGCTTTGCAATTAATTTTAGATTAGACTTACTTAATAATAACTTTTGAACAGAAAAACTTTTCATTTCGGCGCGAACCAAAACTTCAACTTCAACTGACATTAGTCCTGTCATTAAAATGTCTTGTTTTTCTTTGTAAACTGTAAACTAGCATGCTAGTTATCAATGTACTCTGTGCTAGTCGTGCTAGAAAAGTGTGTTTGACAGTTCCTATGGTTAAGTTAAAATGATCGACTGATTAGTAAATTTTTGGCTAATCTGCCCTCGGGAAACCCGATTTGATTTGATTGCTTGGTCAAATTAAATGCTTTGTCAATAAATCACAACTTTGAACAGCGCCCAAGAAACCGGCTGATAGTCTCAGCAAGGAGAATTAACCTTGGTCTCAGTTACAGTTACATTGTGCTTATATTAGAATAGAAGTTCGTACAATATTTAGTTACACTTCACTTCCGTTTTCTAGACTTTATGGTCAACCTATATGTGCTTGTATGTAAATGTTATGTGTGTGTTACTTAAGTAACGTTCTGTCATACTCTTTTCTGAGAAATTTGACGAGACAGCACTACAGTTGAGTAGTTACTTAGCCAAACTCTCAATTCGGAACATTCCCTATAAACAGTAACTCATTTGTTCACGCCTCTAATAAAATTAAAAACCAAGTTAAAATTTAAATTAAAGGCCAAGTGCGTGTCGCGTCACGCGCTGTGTAGGATTCCATACAAAGAGAGGAGCATAGGTACCTGCTTTACGGAACTAATAACTTCATCAACATAATTTTCAATGGAGTTTGCACGAAGTTTTTCTTTTATAAGATGGTTGCTTATTACTCATTAACTTTTCAAGCCTAGTTAGCCGTAATTTCAACAAACGACCGTTTAGATAAGAGAGGGGGCGAGAGAAATATTTTGCAAACGAAACATAAGTATTTTTTTGTTTTTCTATTTTTCCTCATGTACAATTAAGAGTTTTCTCATCTTATTTTAGCCCTGCCCCTTCCTACACCCCAAACTATTTTTAAACGACCAATATCCCTCACTATGTTGCAGGCGAGAAAAAATATAGCATCCTTAATTTACCCGGGCTACCCCCCGCCCCCCTCCCCAAAATACATTTTTCTGAATTTTTTTTTACCTTTTTGTCGGCATGTTTATTATGTCATCATCATCATCAACACATCGTGTCCCCACCGAGGGGCACGGGTGTCTTCCCTTTTTTTTTTTGTTAACGGGGTGAAATGCTTTGTGCACCATAACCGCCGCCCTTGGGGGAGGGCGACGACCATGTGTCGGACTCTCCTCTCCTAATAATAGGAGAGGCATACCTCCTACAACACCCCGGGGGCCGTCCGGCCGGGGGCCGCTCGTGCAATGGGGCGCCGCCGGATCTCGCAAGTGGTGTAAAACCACAACGCGAATGCGACAGCGGCGCCCCGGCGACGGGGCATGGGCCCCCACCCCCTTCTCCCGTCACGATGTCAGATGGCAGGTCCCCCAACCTGCCGTCTGTGACCCTCACTCAACCGGCGGCGCAAGGTCCGCGCAGCGTCCCCCGCGCCACCGGCTCTTCCGGCGGAGAGGCGCGAGCTCCCCAAGCCTCCAGCTACCGAAGACCCGTTTTCTGGCCCTCTGCCAGGTCTTCGGCCCCGTCTGGTCCTCCCCTCCCTAGTCCTCCCTTGGCCAAGGACCATGGGGTCCTCAATCCCTGGTCCCCGCCCCCCTCCCAATGTACGGGTCTCTTCCCTGAGAAAGGTATAGGCCATACTCCACCACGGAGGCCAAGTCCGGATTGGTGGAGGCTTGTAAGACTAGTGGCTGGTCTTACTGTCAGAAGTTTTCAAGCCGCCCGCCCTAAGGCCTCTGACTTGGCTTAACGACTGCCATCTATCGACGGCAGCCGGCACCAACTGCTTAACGTGCCTTGCGAAGCACGGAATCGCTCGGAAAAATGCCACTAGCGTTAGTCATAGACGGTGACCCATCAATGGACTGAACGCGCCGTATGTTGCTTAACCTGAATGATCGCTTAAGATCACTCAGGCAGCCCAGGCTACGAGCGTTTATTATGTATGTCTGTCCAAATTCAGCTTTCCTGTACTAATCTTCTCTGTACTAATCTTCTCTGAGCTGGCCTGCGGACAGACAGACGGACGGATATGGCGAAACTATAATTATCCCAAAATCACAAAAAGGTAGCCAGTGTTGCTGTTTGCCAGACCCCGGCAAACCTCTTATGGTTTATTGACATTCATTAGTGGCTGGACATCGGTACTTTTTATCTTGCTCTAATACATCTCTTGTTTAGTTTACGCATTTCCATCTAGGACGTTCCACTGGCTTTTCCTTGGTATATTTATCGACAATCTTACTTCCTGTCAATAGGAATTCATAATATAGCGTCGGCTGGCTCAGAAGGGATTAAAAACATTCTCCCCCATCGTCAAAAGGAAACTTGGCCGCATCTTAGCGAAGAAATAAAGTCGGAACATTTTCGAAAACTTCAAAAGACAATATCTCTCGGCGCTGCTCAAGAAACTTGCAAAAAATGTCACTCTTTGAAAGTCGTCTTTGATATTCGAGAGAAACCCACGTCGGCTCTGAAAATGTAGATTTAAATGCAGAAACTTACTTTAATTACTTGCCGTGTCGTGTCCTTTCAAACATTAATTTCTGCTTGTTTCCGGTTCTCTCGTTTTTGTTGTCCAAAAGGATTTTGATTTTGTAGTAGTTGATTTCATACATCTCATTTAGCCCCTGTTTCACAATGTTCAAATAAAGTTCTAGATAAGCTATCCGCAACCAGGGCTGTCGTTTGTTCTAAATTTAAATAAATTTTCCTATATTGCGTGTGTTCGTTTATGGCTTCAAATTTAGAACAAACGGCAGCCCTGGTTGCAGATAGCTTATCCGGAACTTTGTCTGCGGATTGTGAAACAGACCCAAGGGTTCTAAATTTTACATATCTCTTGCTCTGTAAGTAGTCACTTACTTCCCTGAATGCCGGGGTGTATGGATATCATTACAGCATAGGTTTCAAAACATACCATGTAATGTTAACATTACAGCATAGGTTTTGGAATTTGAAAAAAGAACTGTCATACTCATACTGCAAGAAGAATATTTTTTAAAATTTAATTTTTTTTTTTCGATTTTTCGTATCGATTATTTACTCAAATCGGAATCGAGACAATTTATATTAGAATTTATGAAGATTTTATTTTAAATATCGAACTATTTGTTTCGCAGTCACATCGTATGTTAATTGAAATCGATTTAAAAATCAAACTGGCCAGCACGATTTGACGCGCTTGCGTGCCTTAAAATCGTGAAGAGTAAAAAAGTCAGTCGACTAGCTAGGCGCGAAAGTAATTTTTTTTCGTGTTTTGGAGTTCTTTCTCAAAAGTTTTGAAAAATGTCAAGTGATGAAGACATGGATCTAACCACCGATTTTATAAAAGAAGAATTTCTTGTTTTTTTTACTTACCTCACAATCGATATGTAAAGCAGAGTACACCTCGGGTGTAAGCATCAATTGCATACTCGCTGCGCTCGGGCGCCAAAAACCTCGTATGCAATTGATGTCATACAGCCCTAGGTTAACAATCTACTATAAACACTACTAAATGACATAAAAGTCGCCGAATTAATACCGTTTTTAGGACCAGAATTTTCCTATACATCTTTATTTGCAGAGGAAAATTCGGAGCTAGCTCAAGCCCTTTAATGTACCTAGGTTATAACCAACTAAATTACTTAGGGATGGATTAAAATGATTTCGCTTGTGCGTAGTCTGAGATGAGAGAGCCGTAGGTAATTGTTCTACGAGTAGCGTTTAGGTGAAACGTACAGTCGATAGCATGTCGTCCTTTAGTACCTACAAAGGCACTCAGTTACGATACGGGCAACTTCCAGCAGGAATGTTAAAGTAGAGCTGACGTCGACTGTATTATGTTAATACGACACGTTATGACATCCAATTATATTTCAGCACCCATTCACAGTGATAAGGTGAGTGTTGTTGGACGGGACAGAATATGCCGCCGGTTTGATAAAGAGTGGGACTCGAATAACGCTTTTGGATTATTCATGCGGTCAACACGGTATTACGATTTTCATACATATGACAGTGATACTAAAAGTCAGCCGTTTTAGCACAATCTTACCCTACGTCTCGTAGGGATTTTTTCGGTGGTTTTATGATAGATACCTATGTAGGGACACAAAGGAAAATAAAATGCTGATTGACAAGTGTGGATTAATAAACGAACTGGTTAGATCATGATATTAGCAGAGCCACTTGATGCTGCAAGACATTTTTGAACTTATTCACTGGGTAAAGCTTACCCTTGGATAAAAAAAATAGATAGTGCTAAGGATAGCGTTGATCAGATAGTGTTGGTGCAAGCCAACTTAGGAGTTATTGTTATTATTACAGAGTTAGGAGTTATTATAACAGAATCCGCACAACAGGGTGACAGTTGTTGTTGTTGTAATTGTTGTTGTTACACTTAATTGCACAATAAAAAATACATAGTATAACTTAAATAACAAATTTGTGACAAAAATTACGTGCAAAAGCGGACTTATTTCTGAAGAAATTTCTTTCAGCCAGCCTAGAAATTCTGGAATGTCGTTATTTAGTGCCATAATAGGAGTTAATGTCACAGGGCTATTAGCTACAGTTAAACACGTACTTGGGGGCATATTTCATACACATCAACGCGGTGGCATATGGCAGTGGCGACGGCTGCGGCGGCAGCGGTAGGCCTGTTTCACTACGCGTGTCGGTATCGAACGCGTAAGTACATGCGGCGGCCACTCCAGAGTGGCAAATAGGTAGGAATTCAGACGCAAGACGAGGTAAGAGTTACGCGGTTGAAAGAGAGGCAACATGTGGGTGAGTATAACTTAGCTTTTTTAGCGCCGTGCGATCTGAATTGCACCTAATTGTATCGCTGCTAGAGTCCCTTTTTCTTTAATTGATTTTGCGGAGTAAATTTCCTGTACTATTATGTATTCTGTGGTAGCGGTTCAAACATAAGTCATTTACGGAATTAGTATTTTGTATGGAGCTCAACGACATCACCACTTCCACTGCGTTAATGTGTTTTATGAAATATCTTTAGTCACGAGAAGTATCAGTTTATAATTAACTTTATTACGGGTACCGACCGACAGACGACACGCGAGCTCAGTCTCTGCTCACCATGATCAAGCTCTGCGAATCAGAGCGAAACCTGCTCGAACTCTTCGGAGAAAAAGTCAAGGAGTTTAGTGCATACGGAATAAAGTTATTAAATCAGATATGATTGTTGAATGTCTAAGTTATGGTTTCACTTTTGCTTAAGGGTGTAACAAGGGTAAATGTTGCAAAATTGGCTAGCTTTAACTGAAATGTTAGGCAAAAGTACGCACTAAAAGATTCTGAATAAAATCTTTGGTAATAAAGGATATATCAGTGACTAATTCGTACGGAAAAAAAATTGCATTTAACCTGTCTAGATGGCAAAAAATTTTTTTTTTCCAAAAGCTTTATTTTTCACAAAGACTAATTTCGCTGGTAAACGATAGTAGCTTTTCATTTAAATCTTTGATGCAAATATCGGCCACATCAATATCTGCAATCCTAACTTCTCATATATTTTTTAATGTTAATATTAAGCGTGATCAGTACAAAATTGTACGATTTCTTAATTAGCGCAGGGAACAATCGCCATCGAACATCCGCCACATCTCTTATCTGTGTAATCTTTGGATTATGGATAAGCCTTTAAAGTATTCGCCGAAGAAGTACAACAAACATTCAAGAGATTGCGCTAGTTTATTATTCTATAACTCAGAGGTCAAATGCTCAAAGTCATTCGCCCTTGTTACAGCCATAAGGGGGGTTTTACTCTTTTGGTCGCCCCTGTTTTTCCAGAGGGTGTGCCTCGTCCGTGCTGTCAATGGTGGGGACAGTAGCAGATACAAATCCAAGCTGTCGCTCTCGGCTCATATTATTCTAACGATTCTGCGCAATTGACTCTATTTAATGAGGGTGATGTACACTCTTTGTGCGTGTGTTAAATAGTGTGACGGGAAATGATATACATACATTTTGGAATAGCTGTGTGGAAATTATCGAATTATTTCGAAAACGTAGCAAATGGGATGAAAATAAATTAACAATCGCGATGAAAAAATATGCAACGAATATGTGAAAACTACAGGGTGTCAAAAAACGTGCAAACAAGAATTCGAAAAAAGTTTCGAAAAACAAAAGAGGATTGCAACCTGCCTCTAAAGAAATCCTGCAATATCGAGTAGCGATTATTTAAATGTTACAATATTTAATTATTGACCTTAAGTAAACATTGCATAATTTGTTTAGTAGAGGCTTGTTCTTTAAACAGCTTACAATCCTTATTCTGAGTTACAAACCCAATGACGTTTTACCTAGCGAGACTAAAGAGTATCTATAAACTTTTTGTCCTTTTTAAATTTCCCGCGTGCCTCATTTTTTTTGACTTTGTCACATAATAAGAGCTTGGCCTGTATGTAGTTCAAGTACCTCACTAACCTCCATGGTATTACTGACCACGGAGGTTACAGGTAGTGTTGTAACCGAACAATCCAATGAATGAATGACCCGTGAGCAGAAGCCGACGGCGGTCACGTAGCTCTGCGGATATCAGCCGGCCCTCTGATCGCCACTTTATTGCCTGCCCGCAACCAATACTAATTACGATAACGCCTGAATATTATCGCGCCCTGGTACCGTAATGTTGGGATTAATCGTGTACGCGGACTGAGCAGCGATGCTCGGCATATTTAGAGAGAATTGATTTGCGCTAATGTATTTTCTCTGTACATAATCATAGCCTAAACAAATGGATCTTTCGCGTCTTTGAACCGCCTAAACATTCGCTCTCGATCGCATATTCTATATTTTTTATTGATTGTCGAGTAATATGAGGATATATTTGAAAAATGTTGTGAATTTAAGCCATAGGAAATAACATTATGGACATTTTGCAAATGCCATTCTTATAGACTTTTATAGAGACATGAATGACTTGGTAAAGGGAAATACCACAGATTCCTTTACTGCCTCTGAGGAGTGTTTTAGAGGAGTCATGTTTTTTACAAAATAAGACCGTTAGTATTAGATTATCATCATGAACCCATTATGTTCTCACCGAGGGTCATGGGTCTCTTTCCTGAGGAAGGTATAGGCCATACTCCACCACGGGGGCCAAGTCCGGATTGGTTATGGGGTTGTAAGGCTAGTGACTGGTCTTACTGTCAGAAGTTGTCAAGCCGCCCTAAGGCCTCTGACTTGGCTTAACGACTGCCATCTATCGACGGCAGTTGGCACCAACTCCTTAACGTGCCTCGCCTAGTCTAAAGATAAAAAATATTATTGAATTTCTTGATTGTTTTTCTGTACTTATTGAAATCTTACGGTGTTACAATAAAAAACACGATTCTTCTAAAACACTCCTCGGAGGCAGTTTTAATTACCCGTTGTTTCCTTTAGCCACAGACTGCCTCTGGTGACGCGCTACAATTGCAAGTGACAAGCAATAAGGCTGCCAATGGTACCTACTCAATATTTTTAAATGTTTTGTATATTACATTTTTCTGGTAAAATAAAGAATATTCTTTTCTTATCTTATCTTACCAGATCTACTCTATAAAAATATAATTACCTACATAGGTATGAACAAAGTACCGCAAGTTTTATTCCTTGAGCTTTTAAGGCTTTGAAGCCACACGTAGCGAGCCGATTGGCGGGCGGTGGCAGTGTGCTGGACAATGCTTAGGCCAGCACAAGTCGCTACTTCATCGCTAAGTACCGTACATCGCTATGTACGGTACTTAGCTCTACAAAGGAGACCTTTACAGTGATCATCCGTGTATTGCCCTCGAGTGGATATACATAGAGAACTAAACCGTGACTTATGATAGGGCAATGTATGTCATGTAGTCATAGGCATAGTGTTGCCCCATGAAGTTGACAAATGCGTACTCTTCACGGAGACCAAAGACTTACACAGATTATGGTAATTCAAATTCAAATGGGTCAAATTTGTCCCTTTTTCGGTGGAGAACTTTTTCAGTAGCAACACTTATGAAATGTCAGAATTCTACGGAATAAAAAATCAGACTTTATGTGAAGTAAATAAAACTATGGGTACCTAAGATCTATGCACACAAACATTATTTTACTGGTCAATTCAAAAATTGACAAAACGCTTCATACAATAAGATAAGATAAGATAAGATAAGAATATTCTTTATTGCACATAAGAAACCAGAGACAAATAAAATTTACAATTAAAAAAATACAATAGGCGGTCTTATTGCTAACAGCAATTTCTTCCAGACAACCTTGTGACGGAAAGATTGCCGAAGGAAACAGAGAAACGGGTAGTTGGTGCAAATACGAATAATACATACTTATACTTAATAATATACTTACATAAATCTTACTTATATAAATTATTATAAACTACTACATAAATAAGTTATAATACAATATGGCGTTACAAGGCAGTGACGTCATAGTCTATGGCGCGTTTGTATGGCGCGTTATTGTACCACGTGACTATATTGACTTTTTGACTGATTTCTTTGTGAAAAGTAAAAAAATATTAAAACGCAATTCCATTGAGAAAAAGATACCATGTTCATTTATCTTTTAACGTGTCGTCTATTATTTTAAAATATTTTTTGTTTTGTACAAATTCTCCATTAGTTAACATTCCAAAGTCTTAATAAATACAATGTAAAGCATGATAAATTTATACCAAAAAATTGGCGCTTTGAGTGACCTTTACTGCCGGGCTACAGAACAAAGGAATTCGGTCCTTTGTGGAGCGGTCAAAGGTAATCTTATTTAAATATTACATACATTGGAAAGCCATTTTGAAAAATCTACAAAGGAAAAAAAAAACTTTTCATTGTGGTCTGCTATTTACAAAACGTGGTATGGATATCAACGTGACATACGAATATTGATGCAGATGTTTCTCTCAGATGTCAATAGGCTACATTGTTGTAGTTGCTATGTTGAACTATACTGTACCGTTCGGAGTTAGTTTTGATTCTGCCCAGCATGCTGCCCTGTTTGTGTCAATGTGACCGAACCCAAGCCTTAAAGGTAGGGTAGTATGTGGGGAGTTTCAAGTACCTTCTACGATAGTTGTTTTTAGTATTAGGACCTAATAATTCAGAGAAACAGACATTGTAAAACCAAGAACATCTGCCAACAAACTGTAGTGCAGTTTGGCAGTAATATACAAAACACATTGGTATTCCTGAACCAGCAAAACCAATATATGTATCGGAAACGCTGACCTACAAGACGCAGAGACTATACTATCTAGCAAGAATATTACAGAAAGACCACGGGTACGACTTTTGCTGGACATCCCAAGGAGTTGTCTACCTACGCAAAAAAGAAAATTTACCATTAATAAAAGTACTTTCGGAGGCAGATATTGAGGCTCTTAAGGTAAAATGACTAGCCTTATACCTGGGTATCATAATAATATATCTTTCAACAAAGACGAACAAAAATTCATCTGTTACTTTTACTATGATCAATATGTTTCCTTTTTTACTTTTGTTTACTTTTTCCTCCTATGTACGTTTATAAAAACGGTAACTTACTATACACAATTCATGTTAAGGCACACACTCTACACAAACAATCAAATATAATACACTACATTGTGGGAAACCCCTATACCTTAATTTGGTATTTATCGATGATATTATACAATACAAAACAAATAAAAATATTATTGACACAGTTTTTCTATATAACTAGTAAAATATGACTAATAAGAATTTGTCATCTGACGATTTGGATGATTATGCCGTCTCTCAATCATTCAAGTGTGAAGTTGAGGAATGTAAGAAACTGGTTCCATCGCCCGACACTTGTCTCTCCATAATTACCCAAAATATTAGAAGCATTAATCACAACTTGCCTTAATTTGAAACCCTTATCGCGAGACTTGGCGTACAAAACGATATTATCGTATTAACCGAATGCTGGATACATAAAAACCCAGTAATACAACAAATTGAGGGTTATTGTATGCATGCTACATCTCGTAATAATATGCAAAATGATGACGTCGTAGTCTATGTAAAAAAAAATCTCACTTTTTCTGTACAAGAACCTGAATTCCGTGAAGGTAATTGTATAATTATTGAAATTGCTAGCAGCGAAACTGCCGGAATTGCAATATACAGGTCCCCGTCGTTTAAAAACATCGACACTTTTCTAACATCCTTAAACAGTACCCTGGATATGCTAGCTAATTACAAAAATATAATTATAATTGGTGACATTAATATCAATATTAACCCACAAAAGGAAGATGTTTCATTAATAACAGATCAATATCTGACACTTACTGCCTTTCATGGACTTTTGCCCACACATACGTTAGTAACAAGAGATTCAAGTAATACTTGTATAGATCACGTAATGCTAAAATCTAAACTACCCTCTATAACTGTCGTACCTGAAGCAGTCATAGCAGACCATAAACCTGTCATTTTTTGTCTCAATCATAGGCAGGTACGACTCTTCTCAGCCTCAACCACACGAAAAATTAACCAGGAGGGTCTCGCGAAGGACATAGATAAAATTGATTACCAGGATATTTATGAATGTGAGGATCCAAATACAGCACTGAAAATTTTTACTCAGGCTGTTATAACAGCAATTGACAATAATTTGTCTGTATTACCTTTGCCCCGCCGTAAAAAAATATTAAAGCCCTGGATCACACCAGGGCTTCTGCGGTGCATGCGTAATAGAGACAGGTTACACAGTAAATCAAAGGCGGATCCAGATAACATAACTATGAAGATTACATATACAAGATACAGAAATTACTGTGGTAGTCTCCTAAAAAAACTAAAGAGAGCGTATGAGAAACAACAAATTGATAATGCAGGGAAAGAAAGTAAAAAACTGTGGAAAGCCATCAAGGACCTAACTTACACCTCTAAAAACAAAACCCACCCTAAAGAACTTTTAAAAATTTCAAGTAATCCACAGGGCTCATTAGATGAAGTCAATAGATACTTTGTTAACGTAGGAGGGAATTTAGCAAAGGAGGTAGCCTCACTTACAGTGAACGCAAACCTGTCAGCCGGTTATGAAATAAATAAAGGCACAGTAAGCTCGTTTGTTCTATTGAGCACAGATGAAGAGGAAGTGGAGCGCTTAATACTAAATCTTAAAAACGATTGTTCTGTGGGTTGGGATAATATCTCAAACAGTATGTTGAAAAAATTAAAAAAACATTTTGTTAAGCCACTGACTCATATTTTTTATATGTGTTTAGAAACAGGTATTTTCCCAGCGGTACTGAAGCGCTCTTGTATTCGTCCAATTTACAAAGGAGGAGACAGGGACCGTATCAGCAATTATAGACCAATAGCTATGTTGCCGGCCATATCAAAAATCTTGGAAAGAATTATCAACTCTAGGTTAGTGAACTTATTAGAAGCAAATAATCTTCTTTCTAATAATCAATATGGATTTCGACGTTTGAAATCTACGGACGATGCAGTTCAAACTAACTGATTATATTTCTGTTAATCTCGATGCAGGTAAAAAATGCATTGGAATATTTCTTGACTTGGCCAAAGCGTTTGATACGGTCCCTGTCCCTATCCTGCTCAGAAAACTTGAAAAACTCGGAATCAGAGGCACGCAACAAGCTCTTTTTGCAAGTTATCTCTCAGATCGGTATTAGTGTGTCCAAGTTGGCGACTATACTAGCACAGAACTCCCAGTTTTTTATGGTGTCCCTCAAGGCAGCATCCTTGGACCAACTCTTTTTTTAGTCCATTTAAATGACTTACTCTGTCTGCCATCCTTTCAAGGAAAAATAATATCTTATGCAGATGATACTGCCCTCCTGTTCGCTGCAAAAACTCGTGTCAAAACTTTCGAAATGGCACAAATTGGGTTCGATAAAGTGAAGGTTTGACTCCAAGAAAACGTTTTAACATTAAATGCGGAAAAAACAAAATATTTATATTTTTCTATGCGACAAACAATGATCAGAGATGATCTCAAAATTATTTCACATAGATGTGGTACAATTAAAAACCCTCCAACTTGTGAATGCCAGACCTTGGAACGCGTCGAAAGTATAAGGTACTTAGGTGTTATAGTGGATCACAAGTTAAACTTCAAAGAACATATAAAGCAACTGCACTGTAGAATACGTTAACTTATATACCTTTTCAAAAACCTACGACACATAGTTGAACGTCACATTCTGAAACAAGTGTATTTTGCAATCTGTCAATCACTGATTACTTATTGTATATCTTCGTGGGGTGGAGCAGCTAAAACTTATCTTAAAACTTTTGAAGTTGCCCAACGGGCAATTCTCAAAGTCTGTACTTTTAATAGCTTTTATTATCCGACGGCCCTATTGTATCAATTCTGTGACGTATTGACAGTACGACAACTTTATATATTAAGCGTGGTTATTAAACAACATAGCAAGGTTAAAATTTCCAATAATGAACCACAAAAAAGAAGAAAAAATTTCTTGGATCGAGACACAATTTTTCACAAAAAATTCATCACCAAATATTTTACGTTTTTGGGTCCCTTCATATACAAGTCACTAAATAAAAAAAATAATATTTACACAATGACTTTAACTGAATGTAAGAAGATAACTACTGCCTGGCTCAAGAAACTTACTTAAGAAGAGACTGAAGTTTTGCTCAAAGTAAAAGAATAAATAGGTACTAATGAAAACAAATAGAAGTTTCCTACATCTATTTACGCCTAACACACACCAGAGGGTGTGTGTTAGGCGTAAATAGATACACACACGTACACAGCTACACACCGTACACAGCTACACACCGTGAGGACCCTACACTACACACTAACTTTTTTCCTATTTTATATTTTTAAGATTTACTTAATAGCTAGAGTATACAAGAAAAGATTCCACTACATACATATTGTATTGAATTATTGAAAAAATAAAACAATGTTAATCTAAACTACTCTGTAGCTAGTTATATCTGTATGTTTTTCCGGATGGGGGCGCTGTTTGCTGAAATACAGGTTCACACCTAGTTTAGCAACAGATGCTACTATTTAGTTTTGATAAATGTAACCTAGCATAATTCTAATTTAAGAAACGTCCTGTATGATTTTTGGTGACAAATAAATTATTCTATTATTCTATTTTGTTAATATTATTAACTTAAATATTTATATGTATTTTTCTGAAAAAAACTCGTAACTAACTTGACTACCAGATAGGGCAAGTTATTACTATTGTCAACATTAGGTACTATGTTTCAGAGAAACAGACATTATAAAACCAAGAACATCTGCCAACAAACTGTAATGCAGTTTGGCAGTAATTATATCTAAAATATTTATCTGTATTTATCTGAAAAAAAAATTGTAACTAACTAGACCACCAGATAGGGCACTACATGTTGTGGAGTTTATTCATTTTATCGAAAACTATGTCTCTATCAGACTTTAGAGCCATAGGAACAAAACTTAGGTACGTTGCATAGGTTTCGTCTCTACGGTCTTCCACCGCATTCTGACTCGTATTTTTGAGGCCGTAAACTACCTTATCGACTGGCAGCCTCGTATTTCAATAGACCCGGATGGCCTATTGGACGAATCCCTTTCTATAGATTTTAGGACAAAGCCTGTCGAGCTTGTCTGGTGTCTTTGACTTAATTAATCTAGAGGAGTTGGAAGCTAGTAGGAGAACAGTGAATAGACGAGGGATGCCAGCCATTTACTAATTAGTAAAGTTATATCTAGAGTTATAAAACTATGCGTTCAATAATATAATAATATAAATATTTACATACAGGCACAAACATTGCTTCTGGTCCAGAAGCAATGGGTCCCATGCTAGGAGAACTTGTGTCATGGGAACCAGAAACTGAGAGATCACAAACATATAAACTTTCTTGTTTATCCCCAGCCGGGATTTGAACCCGGGACCTCTCGCATAGTAGGCAGATGCGCTTTAGCTTAATAATGAATTTTAAGAATTTAGTACTTTTTCTCAGTTTTTTTTTCAGTTCTAGTGATTGGTGCCTCTGCCTACCCCATTGGGGATAATGGGCGTGAGTTTATTATTATTATTTTCTACTTTTTAACTATAACCTTCTCAGTCCTGATCTTGAAAATAACAATTGAAAACCATTGTTATGGTGCACATATGTGTACCCCGGGTCTTAAGAGGATAAAAATGTATGATAATATTTCAAGAACAATCCTGAAATATTATCATACGTTTTTATTTTTCGCGCAAGCGAAAAATTATCTTAGATAGGTAAATACTATTAAATCTTCAAATTACTCCACCGCCAGCCTCTATACAAAGTTTCATGTGTTTGAACCAGTTTTAGAAACACTTTTTCCAATCCGCCCCAGACACCTCGTTTACCGACTCAGGAGTTTGACAGGCGAGCTTTCCAGGAAATTTTCCGTTTTGGGCGCGGTAGGCGTCTTCGTGGTGGTGTATTTCAAGTGTCGATCGGTTTCAGGAAACACTTGAACCCTAAACATTCGTAGCGCAAAAATGCTCTCGGCTCAGATACATTTTGAAATGAGACACGACAATTTAATTTGGCTCGCAAAAATTTGGAAAAAAAAATTGAAATTGGACCGCGGAGGTATTTACTACTACACGCTGAAATAGCAGTAGTTTAAAAGTCGCGGTAAGGAATAATTAAATTTGAAATGTTAATTTAGATACATTATTATGTAAAAAAAAAAATAAGCAGAGAAATCCTCACTCCTCAGATGCAGCTTAAAGAGTCCGTGATTTTGGTATATTTTTCCATTTAGGGAAAGACGTTACGTCACCACAAATTTTTTGAAGTAAAACTAAAGCAAGGATATAAAAAATACAAAAACCCACAAAAGGGCCATTTTTGAGTTAAATATACCAAAATGACCACTATACTCTATACTGTAAGAATCAAAGATTTGCATAGCGATCCAATGAGTATGTGCAAATAGTGCAAAGTTAAGGCATATGGTAATCAACCCAAATGTATGGAGAGCGTAAATCAGCTTAAAACTAAAAACTCAAATATCTCAAAAGTCACTTTGTGTGAGAACCTTTTTGCTAAACTACGTCCAATTACACGCTGAACCAAAATATGTGGTCGATACAATGTGGAATATTATAAGGAGATTATAATATTTTAGCGGGTTTTATTCTATACAGACACACACTCAATCCAACTGGCGTACAATGTACATAATGCTGAGTAATCAGGAGTAAAGCTAATGAATGTGGTGGCTAATACATGAACAGTCATTGTCACTCCGATGACTAATGATACAACAGATTATCCATTAATTGATCATGTCAATAGCAACCAGAGTAGTTCATAAATGTAGCGACAATTATATCGAATCAGATATTGTGTAGTTGCAGCAATGACTTGACCGGATAATGAGGTCATTAATACTGTTCAGTCCCTATTATTATGTATTAATAGGCTTTCTAGATCTACGATAGATAATTAATAAAATATGCATTCATTAACATAACATAAACATAACATTTACATACATACATTGCTTCTGGCCCCACAGTAGAATATCCTGTGTTGTGGGACCCAGAAACAGCGTCACAAACATGTAAACATCCAAGACCTGGGTTTTCTTTTTTTTGTCCCCAGCCGATATTTGAACCCAGGACCTCTGACATGGTAGGCAGATGCGCTAACCACTGCGCCACATATTTCGTCTTTATTCAGAAATCAGAAATTTATTTCAACGTAAAGAATTTACATTCTGTTTGTTGAATGTCAATGTACATAAAAGTTATAATGTTAGCCGCTGCCTTGGGGCCGTGTATAGTGGAGAAAAAGGCAGCGAAAAAAAACTTCACTCTGACCATGTTTTCTCAAAACACCTTAAAGCTAATACAAATGTTCATCTACCAAGAACCTCAAGACCCATGAGTGCAATCAATACTTGCAGAGTCAAACATTATTTAACATTCCTAAAAGGTCAGTCATTTATAATAAATTATAGCATAGTTTTGGTATACAATTAAGCTATCTATGTATAATAATAATAAGAACTTCGACAAAGCACAATCACTTGGCCTGCGGTGCAATTACGTAAGACTCCACTGTATGGAGTTGTCTGATTTAACACTTTCGTTACCGGTATGTCCCTTGTCACACTTTATGGTTGACTTTATGTCACACTGTTACATTGTGGGACTTTTTCCCATTAGGTATTGCATACTCCTACTCCGAACTGTTATAATTATGTAGGTACATTCTGTTAGCTTTTAGAATATACCTCGGGCTCTAGAGTAGGCTTCGGTTTTCGCTGAAAGCACACGAGCGAGTCTAATACTATTTCCTGCTCTGCCTAAAACTTTTCTTTACTATTTCGAAAAGTTATTTCAATTTATAAATAAGAAAACAAAATAAACCTTACTTTATTGCAATATAATCGATTCTATCCGATAGTAGCCGAGGCACCTATATTCTAGGCTAACAGACTGTACATTCTTATTTTGACTCTTTCTTATTTTGACTGTCTAAATACTTAACCCGATAGAGTGGAAATTTACGTAGTACAAGGGCAGGTCCCAAACGAGGATACACTGTGCCACAGTAACCAGGCAAAGACATTACAAACATGGGAAAACACCCAGACTGCGGCCATTTGTACAGATTCACGGCGGCACCCAGTGGGATTCAACTCCACAGCCTCTGTCTGTCTGTCTCTGTCTGTTTTTTCGGCTGGCAACCCCAGGCCGAACAGCTGTTATTGAAAGCAGCTCTTTAGTTTTATTTAATTTTATTCATATTTCTAGTGTTTATCGTGTCCTTTTCATTATATTTGAATGTAATTAAAGCTAGTAGTAAAGTGTATATTGTTATAAAGTAGTGAAAGCATAGGAATACAAGGAGAACTGGATAATTTGTACTGGACTGTCGAACTGTCAAACAGTTCGAATTGCAACGACAAAACCGGGGAAGTATTGTTTTATTATTGTATATTACACCTAATACCGCACTTTATACTGCATAAAGCAACTATACACAACCTCACATACGTGAGATACGTCCTGTACATACACTCAGGCACTGTTTTGACTCTCTTTACTTGACGAAAAGTGGAAGCAAAGCTGACGACAAAACCAAGCCTCAGCCATCATAAACTCACACTGCACATCTACAAACGAGTTGACACTTCACTATCGTTCAATACTATTTTCAACGATCAGACACTGACACCGATTCCCGGTTTTTCCAGGTGAGTAAAATGCTGACCCGGGGCAAGATGACTGCGCGTGACATGGAGCTGAGGCTGAAGGCGACCCTGCTAGAGCTCAAGAAAAGTAAAGAGCTTTGAGATACACTGCTTCTAGAACGAGCAGACAGTGAAGAAGAGATCGAAAAACAAATTAAAATAAACAAGGCACTCAAAGAAGAGCTAAGCGAATTGGACATCCAATGCCAGGACGCTACTGCCCAGCGAGATGAGCTATAACATCAACTCAACTCATTTAACAAGTGCCATGATGTTCATGATATGGCACTGCAGCGCATAAAATCGCTTGAAAACCAGCTTGCTGAGGCACACCACGAGATCCAACATATCGGTGAGCGAGAAGAATAAAAGGAAAGATCTAAAACCTTGTCCTTGTATAATGAAATAATGAGTGAAGTCAGGATACCAACTGTTGACTTAACGACAACCAGCGATAAGTCCTGCACTAACGAGAACAACAGCAGTATAAAAATGAACAGCGCAAACAAAATTAAAAAGTATATTAAAACAAAGAAATACATTCAGAAGGTACAAAAACTGATTAAACAAAGCCGGAAGAGTATAGATTGTGTACCTCTTCACCGCCAAAAGGTGCAATTAGAAAAAGAAATGGCGGAGTGCCAAAAGGAACTTTTTGACAACAAAGTGGACCATGAACTAGCGATGGCTGAGCTACAGCTGCAAGTGGAAGAACTGAGATTCCAACTACTGGACATCATTTGTAAGTACTCAGTTATACAGTCCCAGAATAATCACTGTATATCATCTATAAATGGGTTGATTGCTATAAGCAAGGACAATCTGGAACGCATTTAGTCTAATATGGTCCAGATTTCGGATGACTCTGAGGAAGGATTAACCTTGTCACCCCTGCCACCACCATCTAACCTGCCTGGAGACCAAGCCCCTCTAAATCCAAGCTCCAACCATCAGCTGAACCTTGAAAAAGTAACTCCTCGGCCAAGCTTACAGCCGTGCACTGTGCCAGACACAGCCTCTATACAGCTAGACTGTGCACAGCAGCATGGAAGAAAGCCAAGCGGACAACTTGAAAGCGGGAGCAGAGCTACATTGACCAAAGACACCAAAATGACACTACCAAAGTCGGGGCCCACAAGCAGCTTGATTGAAGACAATGGCACTCCCTTTAGAACTGTAATTTTCTCAGATAAAATAGGTGTAGGTTTAGGTACCAGGCTTCAGTACAATTTAAGGCAGCATGTAGAGAATCTATGTATGCCAAACGCATCTTATGTTCAAATAGTCAACCGTCTCCTTAGCAAAAACTATGATAGAAATACAACTATTGTATTGTTAATGGGGAACAGCACAGGTGTAAAGGAAGTTGACTTAATAAATTATTATAAGTCCTTAGTAGCTCTGAAAGTAAGGAAAATTATAATCTGTGCTTTTCCCTACTCAAAAACTTTGTCAGATTCACAAAATGACCGGATAAATAAACTAAACCAGCTGCTGTACAATTTGACCTTTGGTCATAGAGACCAAGTACTTTTTTATGATACGAATAAATTTATTCGAAATTTTATTTTAACCAGAGACACAATGCATGTGCCCCTCTCTTCTAAACGACTTATTGCTAAATTGTTGGCATTCAATGTTTATGACCCTATTATTGTTAAGACAATAGCACAGGGACCTCTAGATATTACAAATTGTAAGTTAGGTGACACTTGCCAGCCTCTGTACTCAGAGGTTAAATTTGTGCTAGGTTAAATTTGACCGCTGATTTAAACTGCCAGCGCAGACCAAAGAAAAGCCCCCCTTAAAAAACTTAATTTTAGTTAACCAGAACATACAGGGTGGTTTTTCTGGAAAGTTATTAGAAAGTTATTTTATTATTATTAGAATTAGAGTTGTAAACTTTTAGTCCGGATTTACTTACGGGTGTTGTTATATCGGAAGAGTCCGACCAGGTTTCGCTCAGATTCGCAGAGCTTAATCATGGTGAGCAGAGACGGAGCTCGCGTCGTCGGTTGCTCGTCTCACAGAGCTCCGTCTCTGCTCACCATGATTAAACTCTGCGAATCTGAGCGAAACCTGGTCGGACTCTTCCGATATAACAACACCCGTAAGTAAATCCGGACTAAAAGTTTACAATGTGTTGTGCTTACGAAAGTTTTAGTTCAAGAATTAGAGTTGTTTTTAGGACAATATAGAGTAGATGTACTTTGCGTCACAGAACACTGGCTACTAGAGACTCAAATGTTTTTTTCTGTAAATAACTATCAAATAGCCAGTTGCTTCAATAGAAAGTCTGCAAGGCACGGGGGATCCCTGATACTTACACAAAATCATTTGAAATTTAAAGAACGGAAAGATATTTGCAGACTTTCTGTTGAAAAAGTAATTGAAATATCATGTGTCTGTCTAGACACATTGTAGTAGCCATATACAGACCCCCTACCAGCGATTATAGTTTATTTGAAACAGTATTGGAGGATGTTTTGAAGGTAGCCTCTAGCAGCAATAAAAAAGTCATAGTCTGTGGTGACTTCAACATCGACTTGATGGCAGACTCTGTTTTAAATACAAAATTGACAATTATCTTCAAATCGTTTAATCTAGTAAATATTTTTTCGGAGCCTTCTAGGATAACTGAAACTACTGCCACCTGCCTAGATAATGTTTACTGCGACTGCGATTTTTCAGATTATTCTACAGTAAATTGTTTAAAGTCAGACCACAGCGGTCAAGTTGTTAATTTTGAAATAGATACGAAAAATGCAGAAACGGTTATCCTATGCCGGCCCGTAACAAGTAAAAAATTAGTTTCGTTTAAATCAGACCTAGAGAGTAGCATAAAGACTCAAGAAAGTTATCAAAATGATAATGCTCATTATATTGAGTTATTCGAAGTAGTCTCAGGTAGTTTTAAAAAAAACTTTAAACTGCGCCAGCTAAAAAGCAATGACAATAAAGTAGGATTTTGTGAATGGGCAACGTCAGGTATCCGAAAGAGCAGAGACACACTCTATGAACTATATGACAAAAAGACGTATACCTCCGACACCAACTTCATACAATACGTCAAAAAATATTCCAAATTATTTAAGGCCGTCTGCCATAAAGCTAAATGTGATCATATAAAAAATAAAATCCTACAATCACCGAATAAAATTAAAACAATTTGGACAATAATAAATAGAGAAACGGGTAAAGCAAAATTAGGAGAACGAGATATTTCGCTTAACATTGATGACAAAATAATAACAACAAATGAAGATATCGCTGCAGCTTTCGAACAGTTCTTCACTAATATACCAATTGCAACCACAGCTCTGTTGAACTCGTCACCTGATCGTGCAGCAACGTTATTACAAGATCATGTCCCCGCGTGCGAACACGATTTCACATTTAATTACACTAAGCCTCATAACGTAGTTAAAATTTTTAAATTATTGAATCTCAAAAAAACTGAGGACTTATGGGGTATGTCAGTAAAAATTGTTAGTTCAGTGATACATATTCTAGCATCGCCGTTATCAGAGATATTCAATAAATGCGTAGATGAAGGAGTATTTCCAGACCTCATGAAATACAGTAGGCTAGTACCTTTATTTAAAAGCGGTGATAAACAAGATCCAACAAATTTTAGACCCGTATCAGTCTTACCAGTACTAAGTAAAATATTTGAGAGAATTATCTTGGATCAATTACTTTTGCATTTCAATAATTACAAACTCCTTCATAGTCAGCAGTTCGGTTTTACTAAAGGGAATACAGCAGACGCTGGAGTCATGTTACTTAAACATATTTTCAGTGCGTGGGAGGATCATAGGGATGCTGTAGGAATATTTTGTGATTTGTCAAAGGCATTCGATTGTGTAGACCACAAAACACTACTCTCAAAGTTAAAACATTACGGAATAAAAAATGCAGGATTAGATCTTTTAAAATCGTATTTAGAAGGAAGGGTTCAAAAAGCAGACAAAATCGTATTAAATCGTCGGGTTCACTTGTAAAAATGGGAGTCCCACAGGATCTATCTTAGGGCCGTTCCTTTTCTTGGTCTACGTAAATGATTTACCGTTTATGGTACAAAAAATGTGCGAGATAGTGCTATTTGCTGATGACACGCCACTTATTTTTAAAATAAGGAGACAGGAAAATAATCTTGACGAAGCAAATAATGCTCTCTCGCACGTTCTAGATTGGTTTACTGCAAATAATCTATTGTTAAATTCAAAAAAGACAAAATGTATGAAGTTTACCCTACCTAACGTAAAATTAGTTGAAAATAACATTGTGATTGGAAATGAAAAACTAGAATTTGTTGAAGATACTGTATTTTTGGGCATCACAATCGATGCCAAACTACAATGGGGTCCACATATTGTAAAATTAGCACATAGACTTAGCTCCGCAACATATGCTGTAAAAAGAATCCGAGAACTTACTGACGTTGCAACTGCTAGGCTTGTTTATTTTAGTTACTTCCATAGTATTATGTCCTATGGTATACTACTGTGGGGCCGGGCAGCAGACATTGAGACTATCTTCATCTTGCAGAAGAGAGCGATCCGATTTATTTACAAGCTAGGTAGTAGGGACTCGCTAAGAGACTTTTTCAAAGAAACTAACATCCTAACAGTTGCAAGCTAATATATATATGAAAATATTATGTACGTTAGGAAAAATATTACAGACTTCGAAACACTTGGTAGCCATCATAACGTTAATACTAGGAATAAACATAAATTGTCATTTCCACGATTTAGACTCTCAAAAGTTAATACTTCCTTTATGGGGCACTGTATAAGGTTCTACAACAAGATACCCCAAGATATATTAGAGTTACCTCCAACGCGATTTAAGAATTGTGTTAAGCACACTCTTTGCAAAAAAGCTTATTATGAAATCAACGATTATTTAGAAGACAAGGACGTATGGCATTAAATAGTATTTTAATATTAAATTTAATCAGAGGATAAATGTGTCTAGTGTTCAACACATCCAAGATATTATTTTGTAGGTTTGATTTGTATTAGCTTTAAGGTGATTTGAGAAAAGATGGTCAGAGTGGAGTTTTTTTTCGCTGCCTTTTTCTCCACTACAGACGGCCCCAAGGCAGCGGCTAACATTATACATAACTGTATGTACATTGACATTCAACAAGCAGAATGTAAATTCTTTACGTTGAAATAAATTTTTGAATTTGAATTTGAATTTGTCTCGGTACTTAAGCGCCTTAACGGCTACAGTCCGTTTTTTAATTCAATGCAAAAATAAATGACGCGGTGTTACCGTTATAAAATATATACATAGGTTTACTCGGTAGATTTTTTTAACCGTGAATAGAAGACTTGTGTGACCAAAATCCTTATCACATGAAAGACTTAAAAGTTTAATTCCTCTTAAAAGATAATCAGACTTAAGTTCTTGTCTTTATATAATGGTGTTTGTGTGCACGAATTGAACTTGCTAGTCGGGTCGATCTTGCGAGTCAAACTCCATATAGATTAGACAATTAGTCCCATCTCCTTAGGTGTATTAAGATATCTGTGGTAGAATGTCAATGCGATGATTAGATGATAATATGTTTTCCTTTACCGTTAGCGAGTGGGATCGTCGCTACATTTAAAGCAAAAATAAGTATGTATCATCATCAACCCATTGTGTCCCCACCGAGGGACACGGGTCTCTTTCCTGAGGAAGGTATAGGCCATACTCCACCACGAGGGCCAAGTCCGGATTGGTGGAGGCTTATAAGACTAGTGGCTGGTCTTACTGTCAGAAGTTTTCAAGCCGCCCTGGGGCCTCTGACTTGGCTTAACGACTGCTATCTATCGACGGCAGCCGGCACCAACTGCTTAACGTGCCTTGCGAAGCACGGAATCGCTCGGAAAAATGCCACTAGCGTTAGTCATAGACGGTGGCTTAGTGATCGTTTAAGATCACTCAGGTAGCCCAGGCTACGAGCGAAGTATGTATGTATCTAATTAAAAAGCCATCTCGTAGGTACATGGCGCAACTTAAACTCTAATAGACCATAACATAAAATAGGAATTTATTACTTACTAGCTTTCGCCCGCGACTCCGTCCGCGTGGGCTTTAGTTCAATATTTGGCAACCCCGTTCTCTCCCTGTTTACCCCTTTCGAAGCTGAATTTCGAAAAACCGTGAAACACTTGTTCAATCAATTATGTTGAGGAGTATTTATTTCAAGTTTCAAGAAAATCAGACAACATTCTTTATACCTCCCATACAAATTTTGGCAAAAATCCGGTCTTATTACTTGCCTACATTATATAGGTATAGATCCTCTGTGCAAAATTTCTGCTTCCTAGGACAAACGGCTTGGGCTTTGCGTTGATGAGTGAGTCAGTCAGTCAGGACTTTGAATTTTATATAATATAATAATATAGATTAGTAAATGTAAATTAGTAAATTGCTTTTAGTAATAAGGCCGCCAATTGTACCATGAACCTTTGCAAATATTTTGTGTTTTTTTGTTTTCTCTAGTGTGCATAAAGTTTCTTATCTTATCTTAAATGTTTAGTTTTTTTATTAGTCATCACCATCATCACTAACCCATTATATCCCCACCGAGGGGCACGGGTCTCTTCCCTGAGGAAGGTATAGGCCATACTCCACCACGGGGGCCAAGTCCGGATTGGTGGAGGCTTGTAAGACTAGTGGCTGGTCTTACTGTCAGAAGTTTTCAAGCCGCCCCTAAAGGCCTCTGACTTGGCTTAACGACTGCCATCTATCGACGGCAGCCGGCACCAACTGCTTAACGTACCTTGCGAAGCACGGAATCGCTCGGAAAAAATGCCACTAGCGTTAGTCATAGACGGTGACCCATCCATGGACTGAACGCGCCGTATGTTGCTTAACCTTAGTGATCGTTCAAGATCACTCAGGCAGCCCCGGCTACGAGCGATTTATTAGTAAAATTTTTTATTAGCCATTTATTTACAATTTTCTGATTTATAGTTGGAGGCCTCTGTTTCGAAGTGCGCTTAAATATAACCCTATCTAAAACTTTTATACTTGAGACATTACAAACGTGCGAAATGAGTCATAAACATTTGTATCAGACCTCTCTCTCACACATATCGGAGGCATATCAGGCATATCGGAACTCTCGCTCGCACTTTTATGACTCGGCTCGCACGTTTGTAATGGCTCAAGTATAGTTACACATTTCTGCATGTATTTCATTTATTATACACCCGAGCATATCATTTTTGTAAATTTTCGGCACTACAAGTCTTGTCGGCATTTATCTTTACTATTGTAATTGTTATTCGACTTTTCCTGAAATGAATGTCCGTTGTCAAAATAGAATATTAAATAAAATAGTATCCGGAGTACAAGTTGTGTGTGTATTGAGCGTTCGCTTCAGTAATTAGCCCCTAAGGCGATCGTGGTACAGAGAACCGCCCAATTAGCATTGTTCATGAGGTACTTTTATCGAATCTCGATGCTACTAATGACTGTATTCCCAACGTACTTATAAGTAAAGTAAAAGTAAAAATAATTTATTTGCTAGAACACGGTTAAATAACATGGCTTAAAGTGTTCTTAAGACCTTCATGTTCTACCATGCCATGACAAATAAAGTACACTACAAACAAAAGATAAGTAATTTGAATTTAAAAATTGAAAACAGAATCGAAAGATTTAAAGGTAAACAGCCAAAATACAAGACTAATAAACAGGTTTGTAGACGAGGTATCACAACCTCGTTACAAGGTTATTACCCACAGCACAGTAAAAGTACTAAGAACAGTACTAAGTAAGTAAGTACAGAAAGTACACTCAGTCTGAGGCCATTACTACAAATGTACGATGCCCCCTAGTGGGAATTAAGCCCACGACCTCTTTCATGTCAAATTAATAGTTATAATAACAATTCCACACAACACAATCTCTTGACCTGACTGTAGATGCTGCTAATACATTGTAGCACAATGACAGTTGTATGACCGCGTCGATTTCATTACATACCGCTCCAAATCAACGCGCGCGCGTGTGTTCGTAATGCTAGGCGTAAATGGAATTAAAAAACATGTCACGTGACCCGACCATGTAACTGTAATTGAACTATAATGCATTAGCAGAATCGAGGCCCTGGGCTTCGATTCTGTTAGTGCATTATAGTACGATGACAGATACATGGTCAGGTCAGTTGACGAGTTTTTTCATACCATTGACGCCTAGATTGTTTGATATTGTCACAGAATACTAATAAGACAGGTACAGAAGATTCACTCCGCAAAATCAATTAAAGAAAACGGACTCTAGCAGCGATACAGTTAGGTGCAATTCAGATCGTACGGCGCTAAAAAAGCTACGTTATATTCAACTACATGTTGCCTCTCTTTCTACCGCGTAACTCTTACCCCTTCTGGCGCCTGAATTCCTACCTTCCTGCTCCGAATTCCTGAATTCCTACTCCGGAGTGGTCGCCGCATGTACTTACGAGTTCGATACCGACACGCGTAGTGAAACTGGCCTGATATTGTGTGCGCGCATAGACTAGAAAAGACAAAGTAAATTAGTCGCCACGTTCACGCAGTTATCATTGTACTAAAATGCATTAACAGAAGGTCCTGGTCCCAAACTAGGATACCCTGTGCTCTAGTAGCCAGGCAAGGACATTACTAACATCAAAAAACACCCAGACTGAGGCCATTACTAAAGTAAAAATAAAGTTTATTTCTCACCATAAAAACAAAAACAACAAAGAGAGTATTACGAGCCTAGAGTGCTTTACAAAATTACTTAAGGCTATTGGTACAGTTATCAATTCAGCTAATTGCAACTAGGTGGAAACTATTGAAAGTAAAAAATGAAAAAGAAAATATTCATCTAGTGTTACAATCTTAAGGTGACCTGTCTGTCATGGTAACAGAAAAGGTTTCTGACTCAGCAAAAATTTAATGTTGTGGGTTCCTATTGGAGAACTCGTGACGCTGATATTCTGACAGAACCTAAAAAGTGACGGACGAGCAACCAACGGCAGCAATCTTGAGAAAAATACATGCGTGTAAATAATATTGAAAAGTAAAAGCTCTGTGGTAAAAGAATGTAATGAGGAGACTTATGGCCAGTGTGGGGTAACAATGCAGAGGAAGCACGTGACAAGAGACCAAACCTTCACTGGACTAAACATAATACACCTAACAGTTAGCGATCTTAGATAAAAATTTGTGATATAATGTACTTAATTTTCTTAATATACAGATGGATTACAGATATTCATTATTCTAATATTAATATTATTATAGTAATATAAAGCTACAACACGGTATACTCACTCACTGACTGACTGACTGATTAATCATCTATATGTTTTCTGGGAAACGGTGGGTTCTAGAGAAAAAAATTGTATAAGAAAAGTGTAGAGAAGGTACGAATTACAGCCATCCTATGAAGCCGATTTTTGAATTTCGAACGCGTTCTCTCATACAAATATGCTATCTCTGTTGTTTACCGACCGATTTAGATCAAATATTGATAGAATTTTTTTTGGTTGATCCGATTAAGAAAAAAAATTTTGCATGTTCGAAATTCAAAATGGCGGCTGAGCTATAGCCTCCCGAAAATCGGCCATTTTTCGACCTCTGCGCAAAAAAGTCGGCAGCCAACTGGGCGCATGCTGGAGACACGCTCTCAACGGCATCCGCTTGTCAAAGGACCCCGGTATACCAGAAAAATCCGACATTTAGAGATTTCAAGATGGCGGCTGAGATATCGATGAGTGAGATTGACCAATTTTCTATGGAGATTTTTCACTGAAAATCCACTTTCAGTACTGATTTCAGTACAAAAAATGGGACAAACTTGCGAGGCCGAAGGCCGAGCTCCGCGAAGCGGGCACGAGAGACCCCGTCGAGACGAGGCTGAAGGCCGAGCTCCGTCCAGGCCGAGGCCGAAGGCCGAGACGTTCCGTTTTCCGGCGGAAAAGTGACAACGCAAAAGCCAGACGGGAGAAACTTGCGAGGCCGAAGGCCGAGCTCCGCGAAGCGGGCACGAGAGACCCACCGCGGCGAGGCCGAAGGTCGAGCTCCGTCCAGGCCGAGGCCGAAGGAAGAGACGTTTCGTGTTCCGGCGGAAAACTAACAACCCAAAAGCCAAAGCGGAGAAACTTGCGAGGCCGAAGGCCGAGCTCCGCGAAGTGGGCACGGGAGACCCCACCGCGGCGAGGCCGAAGGCCGAGCTCCGTTCAGGCCGAGGCCGAAGGCCGAGACCACACGTGTTCCCACGCGTGGAATCTCAACCAATAGTGTCTAGCGAGGCCCTAGGCCGAGCGCCGCGGAGCGTGAAGCTCGCAGCGGCTGGGGGTTGGCGCGCGTAAGCGCACAGGGGGCTCGCCCCCTAGTTTATATATATATATAAAGCTACAATGCGGTATACTCACTCACTGATTAGACATCCACATGTTTTCTCGGAAACGGTGGGTTTTAGAGAAAAATTTTGTATGAGAAAAGTGTAGGGAAGGTGCGATATACAGCCATCCTATGAAGCCGATTTTTGAATTTCGAACGCGTTCTCTCATACAAATATGCTAACTCTGTTGTTTACCTGCCGATTTTGATCAAATTTTAATAGAATGTTCTTTGTGTAATCCGACTGAGAAAAAAAAATTTTGTTGTTCGAAATTCAAAATAGCGGCTGAGCTATAGCCTCCCGAAAATAGGACATTTTTTAGACCTCTGCGCAAAAAAGTCGGCAGCCAACTGGGCGCATGCTGAAGACATGTTCTCAACGGCATCCGGTTGTAGAAAAACCCAAATATACCAGAAAAATCCGACATCTTGAGATTTCAAGATGGCGGCCGAGATATCGAAGATCAAAGTTGACCAATTTTCTATGGAGATTTTTCACTGAAAATCCACTTTCAGTACTAATTTCAGTACAAAAACTGGCCAAGTGCGAGTCGGACTCGCGCACCGAGGGTTCCGTACAAACCTGCAAGGTTTACAAAGTTTGATATGAATTTCAACTTGATAGCTCTACGCGTTCATGAGGAAAAAAGTAATAAGTTTATATTTATTAAAAAATATATATTTTGTAATGTAACTAAAAATTTAAGGTATTCGGAATTTTTCCTTTATGTGTGCTATAAAACGTTGCTTCGTGCCAAATTTCAAGATTCTAGGTCGACTGGAAGTACCCTTTAGGTTTTGATTCCCTTGCGAGTACTTGCGAGTTTCAAAATATGCAGCTTAAATTGCTGTTTCTTTTGATTGCGTTGACATAGAAGTTAGAGTTTGTTACAGCTTAAAGGTATTATAGACTTGAGTATTTGGTATGAATTTCAATTTAATACCTCTACGCGTTTATGAGGAAATGGGTAGTAAGTTTAAAATTATTAAAAAAAAAATATATTATGTGATGTAACTAAAAATTTATGGTTTTCGTAATTTTTCCTTTATCTATGCTATAAGACGTTGCTTCGTACCAAATTTCAAGATTCTGAGTTCACGGGAAGCACCCTGTAGGTTTTGATTCCCTTGCAAGTGTCGAAAATTTGCGGCATAAACGGCTGTATCTTTTGATTGCGTTGGCTTAGAAGTTTGATTTTTTCACAGCTTCAAGGGACAGTAGACTTGAGTAATTGATATAAATTTCAGCTTCATACCTCCACGCGTTCCCGAGAAAAAGGGTCTTGACAGACGGACGGACGGACGGACAGACGGACAACAAAGTGATCCTATAAGGGTTCCGTTTTTTCCTTTTGAGGTACGGAACCCTAAAAATGGGACAAATGTGCGAGGCCGAAGGCCGAGCTCCGTCCAGGCCGAGGCCGAAGGCCTAGACGTTGCGTGTTCCGGCGTCAAGTGTCAACGCAAAAGCCAGGTGGGAGAAACTTGCGAGGCCGAAGGCCGAGCTCCGCGAAGCGGGCACGAGAGACCCCCCGTGGTGAGGCCGAAGGCTGAGCTCCGTCCAGGCCGAGGCCGAAGGCCAAGACGTCCCGTGTTCCGGCGGAAAACTAACAATCCAAAAGCCAAATTGGACAAACTTGCAAGGCCGAAGGCCGAGCTCCGCGTAGCGGGCACGAGAGACCCCGCCGCGGCGAGGCCTAAGGCCGAGCTCCGTCCAGGCCGAGGCCGAAGGCCGAGCCACACGTGTTCCCACGCGTCAAATCCCATTCAATAGTGTCTAGCGAGGCCCTAGGCCAAGCGCCGCGGAGAGCGGAGCTCGTAGCGGCTGGGGGTTGGCGCGCTAAGCGCGCAGGGGGCTCGCCCCCTAGTTATACTAATATAAAGCTACAACACGGTATACTCACTCACTGACTGACTGATTAATCATCTATATGTTTTCTCGGAAACGGTGGGTTCTAGAAAAAAAAATTGTATGAAAAAAGTGTAGAGAAGGTACGAATTACAGCCATCCTATGAAGCCGATTTTTTTATTTCGAACGCGTTCTCTCATACAAATATGCTATCTCTGTTGTTTACCGACCGATTTAGATCAAATTTTGATAGAAATTTTTTTGGTTGATTCGATTAAGAAAAAAAAATTTTGCATGTTCGAAGTTCAAAATGGCGGCCGAGCTATAGCCTCCCGAAAATCGGCCATTTTTTGACCTCTGCGCAAAAAAGTCGGCAGCCAACTGGGCGCATGCTGGAGACATGTTCTTAACGGCATCCGGTTGTCGAAGGACCCAGGTATACCAGAAAAATCCGACATTTCGAGATTTCAAGATGGCGGCTGAGATATCGATGAGTGAAGTTGACCAATTTTCTATGGAGATTTTTCACTGAAAATCCACTGTCAGTACTGAAGCGGGCACGAGGGACCCCGCCGGGCTCGCCCCCTAGTTATTACTATACATGTACAGTGCCCCCCAACGGGAATTACACCCACGACCCCTGGCGAGTCAAATGGAGACGAGCTTTTCGTCTTCTCTATTTTGTGAATGTCGTTAGCATCTCGACGACGTTTCTCATTATCGCTAACGGCTCACGTTAATTGTTAGCAGACGTTCGACTTGGAATGTCTAGGGCATTGGGAACAGAAAGTCTGAGTCAAGACAATGGGTATTTGACAGGATGTCAAATGAGTTACCTTTAAAACGGAATTTGTATGAAAATACATGATTGTGACGTCACATTTCAGAGCACTCTTTTTATGTTTCATCTATTACAAAATTTTAATAACTAGTAAATAATTAAAAGAAATACATTTTTCGAATTACTTTGTAGTTTTTGTTTTAATCGAGCATCTCAAATATTTTATCGTTGATAGTGTAAAATACCGTAGTCTCGCAGTTTGACCGCCTCGCTGGCCTAGCGGCTAATAAACTTGACTATCAAAACAAACCTCGTGAGTTCGATTCCCATTGGAGCCCACCATACTTGATATGCACTAATTGTCTCGGTCAGGGTGTAAGTAATTCCGTGTTTGTGATGTTCTAATTGGTCACCATAGCACGGGTATCCTAGTTTTGAATCAGGACAACAATAAAATTGCCTTGGCCTCAATTATTGAGGCCATGAGAGCCAGGGCGGCGTAGTTAATTTATTACAAGTGTCAAAGGAAAAAAATTAACCCTAATTTAATATAAACTAATTTAACTTTCGTAAATTAATTAAATTAATTACCTCTGTGGCGTAGTGGTTAGCGCATTTGCTTACCATGCGAGAGGTCCCGGGTTCGATCCCCGGCTGGGGAGAAAAAAAAAAAAAACTCCAGGTCTTGGATGTTTACATGTTTGTGACGTCGCTGTTTCTGGTTCCCACGACACAGGGTATCCTAGTGTGGGGCCAGAAGCAATGTATGTGCCTGTATGTAAATGTTATGTTATGTTATGTTATGTTATTTTTGGCTGTCGCACTTTTCAAGTAATCTTTTAGTGATTTTGTTAACACTAGGTATCTTATTCATTAATTTATTTTCATATAAGTATTGAAAAAAATACAGGTTGCTCTGGCTCTCATAGCCTCAATTGATTGTTGTGAGCGGTAAACGTTGTTTTGTAATCAATAAATTAACCTGCAATACTGAGACTCACCAAATATACAGAAAAACAATCAAACAAACACAAACAAACATGTTTGTGACGTCGCTGTGTCTGGTTCCCGCGACACAGGGTGTCCTAGTGCCTGTATGTAAATGTTTGTTAAACATAAACATAAACATTTACATACAGGCACACACATTGCTTCTGGCCCCACACTAGGATACCCTGTGTCGTGGGAACCAGAAACAGCGACGTCACAAACATGTAAACATCCAAGACCTGGGGTTTTTTTTTGTCCCCAGCCGGGATTCGAACCCGGGACCTCTCGCATGGTAGGCAGATGCGCTAACCGCTGCGCCACAGAAGTCGTCAAAACATAAATAAAAATTAAATCAAACGGCGAATTACGCTGTCTTTGGCGACAGCTACTTTTTTGCGCCGTTTGGGGTCGAGACGATGGGCCCGTGGGGCCCTGGGGCGCGTAAACTTTTCAAAGAAATATCAACGCGCCTCATCGACTCGTCAGGCGATCCTAGAGCTGGCAGCCTGGCCATTCAGAGCGGGAATGCTAACAGTATCTTGGGAACTCTCCCCAACGGCAGCGGCTTAGATTCGATTTTTTTGTATTTAGGTAGTTTTTAGTTTAATATTTAGTTTATTATTTTATATTTAGTTTAGAAATTAATTATCTACTTGTGTACTTTAATTTATAAACAATAAAAACATTCATAATATCCAATCATAAATATATTTTTATTATATGCAATGTAATTGGTGTTAATTGCTCTGCGTATGCATTGTTTTGTCTTTTTCACTCAGTATACAAATTACGCCGACTTCAACCAACGTTTCCTGGACCGAAATTTTATGGTTGACGTCGCTCCGCTTCACATACAAGCTCACATACATCTTCACATACATCCGCTCCGCGATACAAAGCGGAGAAAATCTTTGTGCTGTGAATAAGCCTTTGTGAAAAAAAGAATCGAGTGAAACGAACCTTCTTAATCTCCCCGTTGAATGTCATCAGGGAAATATATCGTCATCCATTTACAGTGCAGCTGGTGTGACGAGAAGCGATGCTCTTTATGATATTTGGTGACCTGTGTGACACATAACATTTACATACAGGCACATAGGAGAAAAATTCTAAAACATTTAATTAATAACATAACAATGATAGACTAAATATTAAAACTAAACTAAATCTATATATTATAAAAGGAGAAGCTGACTGACTGACATATCAACGCAGGGCCTAAACTATAAGGGTTCTGTTAGAAACTTGAAATTTTCCACAGGGGTTTCTTTTGTAACGTAGGGTAGCACTAATTTGCTGTTTTTGAAGTTATTCGAATGAAATTTGGTACGAAGGTTCTTCATTTAAAATTATGAAACACATGTAAAATAGTTTTTCGAAAATCATTCCTTAGGGGGGTAAGAGGGGGTGCTTGAAGTTATTCGAATGAAATTCAGAATGAAGGTCCTTCATTGAAAGTCATAAAAGGCGTGTAAAGTAGTTTTTCGGAAATCATCCCTTAAGGGGGCAAGAGGGGGTTGCGAAGTTAGTATGATCTTATTTGCAAACACTTTACTCAACTAAAGCCCACGCGGACGTAGTCGCGGGCAACAGCTAGTACAGCATAAAAACTAAATATAAAAAATTGTCCCTAGACCGCTGCCGTTGGGGAGAGTTCCCAAGATGCTGGCAGCATTTCCTCTCTGAATGGCCAGGCTAATGCGCTGACCGAGGTAGCTACCAGCTCTAGGATTGCCTGACGAGTCGATAAGGCGCGTTAGTACTCGTATATAGGTATATTTATTGAAATTGAAATAAGTTTATTTTCATCATCGAAATAGATTAAATTTACATAAGAATCAATTACGTTGGTATATTAATTACTAGTATTAATAAATAATATAAATAAAAAATTTATATAGGACAAAAAAAGGTATGCTCAGCCTAAATGTTGTGTGTGAGTGATCAACACAACGCTAATTTTCAGCAAACCTCTTCTGGCCCACCCTAGGATACCCTATGTCGTGGGAAACAGAAACAGCGACATCACAAACATGTATATCAAAGACTGGGGTTTTTTATCCCCAGCCGGGGTTCGAACTCGAAATCTCTCGAATGGTAGGCGGATGCGCTAATCGCTGTGCCATAGAGCCAGCGGCTAGCGCATTTTACTCATGCCAAGATAAATCTCAAAGCAGCGTGCTATTGTCGGAATTTTTTTGGGGATTAACACCGCAGAATGTGGCTATTCAAGCAACTTTCGCTTAATCCTTTGAGTTGTGTCGTTGAAAAGAACAATAGGTAAGTAATTAAAAACAATCTTTATGGTGAGCCGATCGGCCCGATCGAAATCTGTTTTGACCAACTCAAAATTTCGCAAGGAATCCATGGTGTTCGGATACAACCTGCGACAGTCTGCTACATGACGCAATGTGTTACCATGCCACACACGTGCGTGGCAAGAAACGTTTCTTGCCACGTTTTGAGCGACATTTTTAATTACTGTGGAATGCCTCGATGCCACACAGCCACACAGTGTTGCCCTGAGTCGAAATAACACAGAAATAAATAATCGAAATTATACATCCACGTTTTCCGATAGCCATTTATTAGCTGTAAAAGTTTGTTAATTTGTTTGTGGTAACTCGTAAAAACATTTATGGCTTCTAACGTGATTACGTTCGCAGGTTTAACGGCACCTGGGGGACGCGGAAGAGTTGTTAAAAGTGGCCCAAAAACGGCTGGAGGGCCTATGGACATACGCCAATTCCTTAACACTTACGGGAACCGGACGATTCACAGTAATACGTAAGTTTTTTTTTCTTTCACATTCACTTGTCCTTGTTCTAAACTAGGATACTCTGTGTTATGGTTACCAGGCAAGGACAGTGGACATACGGTGTACAGTGGACGGAAGGAACGTGGATGCGGATGGGAAAATTGACAAGAGAGAGGGAGAGATGGCTAAAACTGTTTTGAAAAGAATAAATGTGGAGTTTCTTTGTTAGTTTCTTCTCCATGTAATCTATTTATTGTGAAACTAACAACATTGACAACATTGACGTTCATAAAATAAATGTTCTATTTGGATTATGATTAAAAATATTTGAATTAAAAAAAAACAATTTGGAGGAAAAGATCTAAACCCAGCAATGGGTAGAACTGATGATAATTTCATTGTATTTTTGATGATGATTACTGATACTTCTAACTATAGAAAACATCTAGCTTCGTTAGAGCTCCGATATCGTCAATAAACTATGCTGTGTCGCCTGCATTGATATTTTTAGTTCCAGTTTATTGTTCATTAAAGCATTTCGCCCATCTCAGTTTTGCAGAGATTACATATCATGTTCTCTGTATTTTTGAACTAAAACTTTCGTAAGCACAACACATTGTAAACTTTTTGTCCGGATTTACTTACGGGTGTTGTTATATCGGGTTATATTGTTATATCTCACACTCAGTGTGAGACGAGCAACCGACGACGCGAGCTCCGTCTCTGCTCACCATGATTAAGCTCGAATCTGAGCGAAACCTGGTCGGACTCTTCCGATATAACAACACCCGTAAGTAAATCCGGACAAAAAGTTTACAATGTTTTCTGTAGGTGTTAGTTGTGATGATCTTCCATCAAGTCACTCTTAGTTTTCGCAGCGGACCGACACACAAGACTCACTACGTTCGCGGACTGGTCCGGAATTTAAGGTACATAGTTCAATTCAGTCGAGAAAAAAACGTAATTCAATTTTACCAAATAAATAGTCACAATTAGACCAGTTTAATATATAACTACGTGTAAGCATCGCGACTGATTAAAAAATAATACGTTCTTCTTAGCGTGTCAATGGCAGACGAGGTCCACCAATAAATACCTAATTCTTTACATATGAGACGTATGGCAAAGAGCCCAACTTACGGGCCAAGCTTACGTATTGTTTACGTCTCACAGAGTTACAGCGTTCTTCATTTGTAGAGCATTGTGCAAGAGTTTATGGTCTAAATGGAATAAATAAGTGAGTGAAATAAATAAAAGGTTTTTGCATTGGAGCTGTTAGTTACTATAAGTTCCATGAATAAATAAATTTTATTTTTTTAATACACGCTTGACCTGGTCCCGATCGAGGATACCATGTGCTATGGTAATCAGGCTAGAACATTTCAAATATGAAAATACACGCAGACTAAGGCCATTTGTACAAAATGTACGGCGGCCCCCAGTGGGAATTGAACCCACGACATAAACGGCTAGACCGACGAGGCAGTCCAAATTATGTTGGAGTAATTTCGATGTTCCTTACAAACAGAGGTTTTCAAATGTAACATACCTATCAAGATTGTATGATCTTTAAAATAAATGGCTTGATCTATAAATTTCAAAGATAGTAATATATTTATAATTTCACGCTGTTCCTTTCTTTTAAAATAATATATTACTCAAGAAGAGTTATTATTTTTTGGCCATTCTTTCGATTGGCATCATAAAAGGAGGGATGTTATTTTTTACATTTATGTCGGTTCGATTCCCAGACGAGGCAAGTAATTTTTAGAAAATCTTTGAATACAGAATTACTAACGTTCAAAAATTACATAAAGCCTTTTTTCAGCAAAATACCCTATCTACGATATTTAAGGTACTTTCCCTTCATGTCCCATAATTTTGGGACGCCCTCTATACAAGTCGTCATCAAAGTTGTTTTTTGTAACCTAATTTCCTAAGTAGTAATAATAAGCTTTTCTGTGTCTGGCAACACTAAAACGGTTGTCAGTGTCTGGTGAAATTGGCTAGATATTAGGCTATTTGAACGATTCTGAAAACCATCTCATATTTTTTGTTGGTGTTCATGGAGCCCTCAGAAACTGGTCATTTTAAAATTCGCCACCAAAGGCGTCGCACAGGAATTATGACGTCACTTGCCAGTAAACCAACCAATGAACGTAAAAGAATATCAATAGGTGCTGAATCTGGACTAGCCCAGGTGCAATTTAGGCGGGTGCTCAATGTGGATTAGCTCATATTTTGACGTGATTTACAGTGCGATGCGCGATTCGAAGCAGTTCCACGCCTAATCACACGTCCATCCGTCGCTTCACAAACCAACGTAAGTGCTGCCATAAATAGCCGCGTACTCTGGGGGCCACTTTCGACCCTTACGCCTCGGCCACAAACCCTAAAACGAGTTTAATGCAGCGGTCACTAAACTACATAGTCTGCCCATTTCTGCGGGTTCCCGCTATTAAGATAACAATGTCCTAACGGCCAATTGTATGCCACAGCCTAATAAGGCGCGATACACATCGACACTTCGGCGGTGCTACCGTGAATCGTTGTAAGCTTGAAAGTGCAACCTTATAGGGGAGCCATTCGAAATTAAGTGCTGATTTCTGAAGGCATTGCAGTTAAATTCTCAAGTCAGAAACTGGCCCTGAATCTTTTCAAAAAAGTGAGACATACCGAAAAATGCTAATGTTGCTCTATTGAACAGTAAGTGCCTTTTCACATGCACCCGGCTGCCGTCCGGTCGCCGGCCGGGTAAAGTAGTATGTATGAGCTCCAACGATCGGCCGGTCGTTGTGCCTGTAAAAGCTGCCATTGGAGCTCATACATTACTACTTTACCCGGCCCGGCGACCGGCCGGCGGCCGGGTGCATGTGAAAAGGCACTAGAGGGCGTCACACACGACGAAAGTACTACGTATTCCTATACGTTCCTAGTTTATTATTGTTAACCATTATGCGGAGGGGACTAGTTTTCACAACACAGGTAATCCTAGTATGGAAACTAGGGCTTTATCCTTTTGTATAAAATTGTTTTTGGAACAAATAAATATTTTTGAACTAAAACTTTCGTAAGCACAACACATTGTAAACTTTGAGACGAGCAACCGACGACGCGAGCTCCGTCTCTGCTCACCATGATTAAGCTCTGTGAATCGGAGCGAAACCTGGTCGGACTCTTCCGCTATAACAACACCCGTAAGTAGGTCCGGACTAAAAGATTACAAATAAATATTTTTTTCATTTTCATTTCTGAAATTCTGACACAAGCACAAACGCTGTGCGCCATAAACTGGGTATGCGCTTAGACGTCATAGGGTACAGTATGCATAATGCCTAACGTAGGCTTAACACCCGGTGCCCACCCGACTTGTTCGCGGGCTGATTTACGCACTCCGTACTCCGCGGACTGAGATAGTTTAATTGTTGTTGCGCGGTTTCAAGCCATCAATTCCCGCGAACTGCTTGTTTTTCATTGCGCCCTCTGATAAATGTGACCGCTTTGCGGAAGTGCCGCTGAGTTATTCATATGGGATATACAAAATCAACTTAAATGTTGGTTTATTTTAAAACGAGTCATAAATGTATGCGGTGGTACGTAGGTAAATGTTAATGTTTACGTTTAAATATAACTCAGGTTTCTTAAAAGCACTTTTAACCTATAGAATTTTCGTTTGGCCAATCGGCTCACTGAATCGCTCGTAGCCCCGGCTGCCTGAGTGATCTTAAACGATCACGAAGGTAAAGCAACATAGGGCGCGTTCAGTGCATGGATGCGTGACCGTCTATGACTAACGCTAGTGGCATTTTCCCTGGTTCCGTGCTTCGCAAGGCATGTTAAGCAGTTGGTCGGGACCAACGGGCAGCCGGGGCTGCCGTCGATAGATGGCAGTTGTTAAACCAAGCCAGAGGCTTCAGGGCGGCTTGAAAACTTCTGATAGTAAGACTGCCGCGCTTACGAATAACGCACTAACTATGCTTGCAAAATATGGCACTTAGTGCGTTTTACAGCAGCAGAAGAACAGGCAGAAGACCAGTCACTATAGTCTTACAAGCCTCCAACAATCCGGACTTGGCCGCCGTGGTGGAGTATGGCCTATTCCTACCTCAAGGAAGAGACCCGTGACCTCTGTGGGGACATAATGGGCTGATGATGCACAATATAAACAGAGCTCCTGAATTTTCTCATCCGTTCCTCACATAGCCCGGTAATTACGAATAGAAACTTAATAAGCAAACATTATAATAATAATTTATTTAGTCGGAATGCGAAGAACGTTTTTATATTTTTCCACATTCATATTCACGTTATCAAGAGAATTCTCTAGCACCTAGAGCTGAGCTGAATATAACAGGAGCAGGTGCGCGTGATGGACGTGGCAGGGGCTTACGCTTGCGCTGCCACGCCGTCGCTGCCTCCGCTGCACGACACCCGGATATACATTTTCATCTTCCTGAAGACTAGCGCTATCTCACTTTATTTCAGTACGTAAAAAAAGACTCGCGAAAGTAAGTTGAAAACGTTATGCAGCGGAGGTTGGGTCCGCGCGGCTTAAGGTTGCGATAGACTTGAGCATTCACCTGTAACAAAACATCGAACATTCGTCGCTTTAGTAGTGAAGAGAGTTAACCCACAATCTTACGTTTTGAGATAATGAGCATTACGTTACTCGTGTCAGTGCAATAACACTCATCTGGTCATATGTTGCCAGTTCATTTAACCCTCTTAACCACTGTTATTATTATTGATTAAAATACTTTGGTGGGTTGTCTCTCTTCACCAGCAGTAAAAATATTTTGTTCATATTTTAATTGTCCTATTACCTCATTTTGCATAAAATGTGGGTTGACTCTCTTCACTACCAAAGCGACAAATTTATCTGTGTTAGAGAGGGTTTGAGGAGGGGAGAGGAGAGGATGGGCCTGGCAACTTACTTCCAACTCTAGACAGTCCTGACTCGCTGCTCTGCGTATTTCTAGGCGGGCGTTTCCAGAGCTTTTCCGGCACGATAAATTCTTCCCCAACGTCCACAGGGCGAAACATAACACGCTGGCACAACGCACCCAAGTCTTCAATTCAGAAAATGTATTGAAAGCACAAGTAAGACACGGAAATACAATATAGAGCTTAACTCTGATCAAGTTCAAATACACGATGAAATTGTGTCATGTCACCATTGGGGCGCGACGATTGCCTGGGAAGGCACTAGTGTGAGTATTCAGACTAGATCACGGATCATCACCATACATACATAAGCTCAAGCCTGTATCCCAGAGGGGTAGGCAGAGACCATGCAGGGACTACCAACTGGGACGATCCTGACAAATCACTTTCGCTTCATCGACATTCATTCGGTTTCGGAGGACAAAACTATTATTGTCTAAAATACGCAAAACATCCCAGAATGAGTTACGTGAATTAAATGTCAATTTTGTACACGTATTAGGTACAAAATAGTCTGGACAAAGATAAGAACCAAACATAGCTACGAAAATTTTCGCGATTGTTCTAGGGAATGCTCGTCATACTAAGATGTCAGACGGCGGAACAGTGACAAAATTGCTCGCCTTGGCATACAGAACCACTACAATGCTCCCGTTTACTTGGTGACCTTTTATCTGTAATGAACAATCGCTCGAAAGCTCATCACTAGCGAATCCTTTAGTCTATCAGCAGCTTAAAGCGAAAAACGCGACGAAATATGCTAAGGACTCAGCGTTGAATATTCTAGCGCGAATGCCTCTCAAAACATCCACAATTCTCGACAAACATGCCGGGGTAAAAAGTAAACGAATCCAGCCACGCTTCATCTGTTTGCATATACCCTTCCTGTAGGTAAAGAAAACAGTTTTATTCAGAAAAAAATACTCCTAAATATCTCCCAACAAATGTGCGGCGAGGAATTCGGTTAACATGAATCTGCCAAGTCAATCTTATGCAAACCGACCGAAAAGTTATCCTCAGGAAAGGTTTTCAGAGAATCACCCGGAATAAACATGCGTAGTCGTCTACCTACGAATATAATACGATCCGGGTTTATTCGGCCGAGATCAGTGATATTGGTCGTAGCCTTTTGCCGCATGAGAATTGATTACGAGCAGGGACAGATAACCGAGTCGTGGCGTTTTCAATAACTGGTTGGGATCTGCTGATTCTTCTATTTTGCGGTGAGGAAGTACGAAATTTTGCTGCTTTTTATTTTGATTCATTTTAATTTGCGACGATATTTTATTTTGAAGTCAAATTAAAAAAACTAATCTTTACTGAACCTAGCTGATTTAGGGCTGATTTTTCAATAGTCAGATAACTTTTATCTGACGACTAAAAATGGCGGTTTGACAGCTTAAGTATAGAAAATATGTCAAACCGCTATTTTTATTCCTCAGATAAAAGTTACTTGACTATTAAAAAATCAGCCCTTAGTGTGTTACGCTCAATCTATCTTTTTTAATGACCGTCGAAGTTCTTAATTTTAGAATGAACATGTGCCATGTCACAGGCCTTCTCTCAGTGAGAGAAAAGAGAGAATTGGATAGAATTGGATATTAGCAGGTTAGATATTTCAAGCATTTAAGTAAGTATGTATTCACCTCAGACACTCAGGCTTCCTCACGATGTTTACCTTGATCATTAGTAAGTGGTGTTGCTACTAGAAATTCACAAATGTGGAACTCCATACGATGGTTACGACGACCTGAGTATATTATGTATTGACATTAAATTTAAAAGTTATTAATCAATTAATTTTTGTTAACTTTTTAAATTAAATTCAAGCCCAAGTGTTTGAGGTGAATAAAAGAAACTCCACACTGATTTTTTTCCAAGCAATGGAATGCAAAGAATATTTCGTAAAAATAAAATATAGGTAAGGTGCAAAAACGAATCACCTTTTTATACAGAAAAATACAAACAGTGCAATACATTTTAGTAATAACTACGTAATTGCTTATTTATTACTGAGGCAATAACATCGCAAAGGGCAAGATAAGAAGTACCCAAAACCAACGTGCGTGCATGCAACGACTAATGAATGTCGAGGAAGCAAAAGTGATTTGTCAGGATCGTGGCAGGTGGCCCTCATCTCTGCCTACCCCTCTAGGATACTCTATATACTAGGATACATTGTTCTAGACTCCACGGTCTTCCGTTGCTTACATGCATATTATTAACATTTAAAATTGTACCATTAATTGTACCATTACTGATAAATTGTGCCCGGATAACGGCGACAGGCTTGCCACTTGTCACGTTTGGGACCTAATAAACTCGGCAAAACGTGGGTCCAGTTCTAGAGACTGGTGCCTCTGCCTACCCCTTCGGGGATAACGGGCGTGAGTTTATTATTATTATTATTATTTTAAAATTGTACGTATACCGAATCTAACATTTTATTTACATCTTTCTTGAGTAATATAAGCAAACCATGTTTTTCTTCATGTATAAACACGTTCCAACTCACTGCAGACTTCAGGAAAGCAAATCAAGACTTCCCGAAAAATCCGAGGTATACAAATAAAAGAATTTGCCCGCGCTTAAATAAAATAGCGCCTCATCTAATACGCAAACGAATTAGAGATGTAAATAGCAAAAACATGTTCCCATTTATTAGGCAAGCGGGGAGTTGTCATTTTCCGTCCTCATTTTTTATTCATACGGCCAATTCGCTTTGGTATAAATAGAATTATACACCATGTCGTTTCATTATCTGGATTTCCATGAAACATCTCGGGCCTTTTGAGTTTTCAAATACTTCTCAAGCACCAGCGCGCGGGACTGGCACCTTTTTCTATTAACTATGTGCCAGATGACAGATCCGAGGAGTCAACAAAGCCGTCGACGAATTTCACTCTACATTTATATTCTGTCTGTCAAAACCAATAGCATACCTCTGTAATTTATGTTTGTCCTCTGGCGTGTTTCCGGATTCTCTTAAGGAATCTATCATTGTTCCGGTGTATAAGTCTGGGGATAGAGACAGTATCAGTAATTATAGACCTATATCACTATTACCTACTTTGGCCAAGATTTTGGAGAAATTAATTAACCTTAGACTTCTTCATTACCTAGAAAGCAATAACTTACTTTCCCAAAACCAATATGGCTTTAGGGAAGGTATTTCTACTACTGATGCTATTGATACATTAGTGAGACATGTGGTCGGTATGCTGGACTCTAAGAGAAAGTGTCTTGGTATTTTCCTTGATTTGGCCAAGGCATTTGATACTGTCTTTGTCCCCCTACTCATACGTAGATTGGAGTTGGTTGGCATTCGCGGCGTTGCCCTGGACCTCCTTACGAGCTATCTCAAGAATAGGAAGCAGGTTGTTGGTGTTGTTGATGGGGAAGGTCAATCTATTTATAGCGATAAAATGGACGTTTCTTTTGGAGTCCCACAAGGGTCAGTGTTGGGACCGACCCTATTCTTAATTTACATTGATAACCTGTGTTCTAAGGAGCTTAAAAATGCAAAAATAGTAACTTTTGCCGACGATACAGCGGTGATATTTGATGGTGGATCTTGGGATGAGGTGAAATTGATAGCGGAAGCAGGCTTTCGAGAGATTATGTCATGGCTTAATAAAAACGTGCTTACCCTTAATCTAAAGAAAACAATGTATATTACGTTTAGTATAAGAAACAATACACAGCCGAGGGGAGACCTCAATCTTAAAGCCCATACATGTAAGAGTGATTCCATGTGTAGTTGTTATGCCCTCTCTCAAACCGAAACTATCAAATATATTGATCATTCATTGACTTATCAAATATATAAATTGGCAAAAACAGATAGATGCGTTAAGTTCTAGAGTAAGAAAGTTAATTTGCATTTTCAGAAGAATAAGACATGTACATGATCAACCAACCATCAAAATGACTTACTACGCCCTGTGTCAATCAGTTTTATCGTACGGACTGGTTGCATGGGGTGGAGCCAAAAAAACTGCTTTGATCAAAGTCGAGAAAGCTCAAAGAGCTATTATTAAAGTAGCAATGTTCAAGAAATATCGATACCCTACAAGTGACCTATACCAGGAATTTGAAGTTCTAACCATACGTCAATTATTCATAAAACAAATATTACTTCGACAACATTCTCGGCCTAGACTTAACTTAATTTCACAAAGAAGGAAACACACTATATATAAGGTTCCTTTATTCAAAACTGCTTTTGCTCAGGACTTTTCTTTGTTCTTGGCGCCTTATTTGTATAATAAAGTAGAGAAATCATTATCTTTAAGCAATTGTACGAAATTTCAGTGTAAAAGGATTCTTACAAAATTTTTGGGCGAATTGGATTATGAGTCAACTGAGAATATACTAAGAGTAATAAAATGATTAATAAATTTTATATAACATAATATAAACGAACTATATAAATAAATATTATGATTAATTATAAAGGATACGTCTTAAAAATGTAAATTACTTATTGTTACAATTATTATAACATACTTTTATAGTGGAACAAATTATTTTATCTATATTATATTAATGTATATATGTAGGCAAAGGCATAGGTAATTAAACATAAAAAATAATAAATGCATGGGCATGTCATATTAGATTAGATTATTTATTATAGATCGCAATGAAATTATTAATATTTTAAAATTGTTACATTTATTATTCATGTAATGTAATTTGGTCAATGTAATTTAATCAATTCAGAAAGAAAATATAACTAAGAGAAAAGTAACCTGTACACTCTAGACAATTTTCTTGCTCTGTATAATCGCTATCGAGTGTCCAGTTAATGAAGACCTAAATTATACTTTGAATATGGCTTTTAAGTGGCTCCTGTTTGCTTGGTCACATCAAGAACGAGAACATACCTTGCCGTCATACAGTTTTTCACTAGTACGGAGGGTAGTAGTATCTTTTTTGGCTGTTGCTAGCATAGTGGATTTAATAATTAATTACTGTATTCAATGTTTTCAAAGTGTAACTCAAAATGGATACAATAACATAGTTTGTGAAAAGTCGATTCCGCTGGTGCACTCTTTGGAAGGTTTTGTGGCCGGTCTATACCTAATAATAATATGCAAGATTTTCTGATAGAAGCCGGCTTTGACTTTCTTTTGTGAGTGTTTCGGGGGACGTCTTTGTGATGATTTGATTCATGTGAGTAGATTAATTGTATTTTGGATTCACACAGCTTAATTGTTTTCAGTGAATAAACAAATTTGATTTGATTTGATTTTGATATTCTACTCTACATTTATGCCGCAAAAATATACAACAATATACCTGATTCAATTAAATCAAATTTTTCGATCATGATACTCGTACTACTTAAAGTTGTTACTAAAATATTTCTATAATTTTTTTTTAATGAAATTAAATAATAGCTTGTACGCACCTACTAAATATTGTAATGGTTGTTGTGTTTTATAATAAGAGTCAATAAAAGAAAAGTAGTCATTATACTATGAACTAGTTATTTAAGCTACATAATTTTATATTAACAAATTTATATTGGCAGCGCCCTAGCAGGGTTCTTATTTGATACTTTTTCTATATATACGACATCTCATGTACAACACGAAAGCTCAATAAATATCTTATTATATCTTATATTCTACGGTTCTCGTCATCGGCCATCCTCATACTACAAGATCGTCAATCTGCTTAAGATCTTCCGCCAATCTGGGCCCCAATTCTTAGAACTACAATTCATAGTTGACTGTGACTGTGACTGTGACTGACTGATCCACATCCTACCCAAAAGTCCCCATAATAATGGCCGCGTTACCGCGCTGGGCAGCAAGGGAAATCCTTGGGCTCAAAAAAGCGCAAAACTAGCAAATTATGAACACTCCATTTAAAGTATATGGAAGGGCATACTAAATCGATACGCCGCTAACTCAGTTGGCGGCAAACATTTGCCAACTGGGGACGCAGCCTAAGTAGAAACTTCTGGTTTGTGGGGAACGCAGGGCAGGGCTTTTATTCGGGAGCTGGGGCGCCGATTGAGAGAGCGTGGCATGGACGTTCGCTCTGGGGTATATCTGAGTGCTTATACTGAGTTTTTCATTTCACTTTCGATAGCGAGAGCGTTTGCAACTTGTATAGGAGTGACAAAGCGCGCCACCTAGTTGTCTCTTTGTCACTCCTATACAAATTGCAAATGCTCTCGCTATCGAAAGTGAAATGAAAAACTCAGTATAAGCACTCAGATATACCCCAGAGCGAACGTCCATGCCACGCTCTCTCAATCGGCGCCCCAGCTCCCGAATAAAAGCCCTGCCCTGCGTTCCCCACAAACCAGAAGTTTCTACTTAGGCTGCGTCCCCAGTTGGCAAATGTTTGCCGCCAACTGAGTTAGCGGCGTATCGATTTAGTATGCCCTTCCATATACTTTAAATGGAGTGTTCATTATTTGCTAGTTTTGCGCTCAATCTACGCAATTTGCAGCGTTACGCGCGCCGACTATCTCAGTGGGCAGCTGACTCACGGAAAAGCCTATGCCACTCGGCGGCGAAATAGTTTTAGTTCGCTTTGAGTATGCCGCTAAGTCGAATTTTAGTTTACTACAAATTTGCGGCTCACTCAGTCGGCGGCGAACAGTTTGCCTACTGGGGACGCAGCCTTACTGTGTAAATTCGGTTTAGATAGATAGATAGATAGAGAATACTATACTGTACGTAAAAAAAGAGTGTATTGTCCTTTATTTTTTAGTGTATTTTCGTCTATTAAAACTCGCCTGGAACGAAGTCTGCTTATTACTTTGTTTTTGAAGAATGGCATTACAGCTGAAACCGTTCTTTAAGCAAGTTTTCTTGTAGAAACTTCGATGATTTATGGAGACTTATCTCGAGGAAACCGAGCGGTCACCAACAAACTTGTTACGTACTGGTAGATGGATTAGCTTGTTTAGCTCAGAGCCTTCATTCCGCTTCGCTGGTTACACCTACCTGAAAATAGTTCATTGTAACAAAAAGGCGGAAGTAAGTGATGAACTCATTTTAATGAGTTTTTAATACAAAATAAAGATGAAAAGAACAATTAAAAACCATGGTTATGGTGAGCCGATTTTTCATCATCAACCCATTATATCCCCACCGAGGTGCACGGCTCTCTTCCCTGAGGAAGGTATAGGCCAGACTCCACCACGGGGGCCTAGTCCGGATTGGTGGAGGCTTGTAAGGCTAGTGGCGGTTCTTATTGTCAGAAGTATTTAAGCCGCCCGCCCTAATATTATAACCAATTTTTTTGTAGTAACCTGTAGTTATTAAAATCAGGAAAAAAACGGCAAAAAATTACATTTGTTGTATGCAAAACTCACTTGAATATTGATGTTATTTAGTTCAATATCTAATCTAATATATAAAATTCTTGGGTTACCGTGTACTTACACGGTAACACAAGAATTTTATATATTAGATGAGCACTTGCTCATACTCCTCCGAAACGGCTTGGCCGATTTTGATGAAATTTTATATATATAATTGGTAGGTCTGAGAATAGGTTGTTATCTATTTTTCATAGCCCTAAGTGAAAAAAAAAATGGCGAAACAACATTTGTCGGGTCAGTTAGTAAATATATATAAAATTCTACCACTCACCGTGTAAGTGCGTATACTCCGAAACGGCTTGACCGATTTTAATGAAATTTTATATTTAATAATCGGTAGTTCTGAGAATAGGGCGTTATCTATTTTTCATAACCCTATGTGGCAAAACAACGTTCGCCGGGTCAGATAGTAATATAATATTAAAATGTATTCCTATATTAATCCAACTATGTTTATAATAGAGTAGTCGCAGTAGCGGTTCTCGCTCTACAATAGGTGGAAAATAAATGGTTTTAACGTATGGTGTTTAGATAATAATATTACATCATATATTATGATGATTTTATGATGGAGGCTAAAAATAAGCTGGGCTTCGCGAGTCACATCCGAGCCCACCGCCGCAGAAGTCCTACCAATACTAAGACTTGAGGTCGCCGTCGTTGGACTACAAGGAGGAGGACATCACCATTATCATTATCATCATGATGGAGGCTTGTAAGACTAGTGGCTGGTCGATATACCTCATATTAACTTCAGGTTTACGTCAGTGGTGGTTTTAATTGGTTGTTTGTGTTTCTGGCCTCATATAAGTAAGTAAACATACGATTCATTTTCACATTGGATCGGTTACTCTGCTCCGTAGATTAACTCAATTTAATGAAAGGATTAAAGGGATATTTTATTTTGAATAATTATTAGGCTCAGCTTAAGAGCAGTGTTGATGACATGAAATTACATCGTTGCTTGCATGTACTTTTTCACGACTGCAGCGGAGCATGAAATACGAGTAATGCGTTTGACTCGTTTGTATATTTTAGAACTGAAATTTTTGTAAGCACTAGACATTAACAGAATCGCTCGTAGCCTGGGCTGAATCGCTCGTAGCCTGGGCTGAATCGCTCGTAGCCTGGGCTGAATCGCTCGTAGCCTGGGTGGAATCGCTCGTAGCCTGGGCTGAATCGCTCGTAGCCTGGACTGAATCGCTCGTAGCCTGGACTGAATCGCTCGTAGCCTGGGCTGAATCGCTCGTAGCCTGGGCTGAATCGCTCGTAGCCTGGGCTGAATCGCTCGTAGCCTGGGCTGAATCGCTCGTAGCCTGAACTGAATCGCTCGTAGCCTGGGCTGAATCGCTCGTAGCCTGGGCTGAATCGCTCGTAGCCTGGGCTGAATCGCTCGTAGCCTGGACTGAATCGCTCGTAGCCTGGGCTGAATCGCTCGTAGCCTGGGCTGAATCGCTCGTAGCCTGGACTGAATCGCTCGTAGCCTGGGCTGAATCGCTCGTAGCCTGGGTGGAATCGCTCGTAGCCTGGACTGAATCGCTCGTAGCCTGGGCTGAATCGCTCGTAGCCTGGGTGGAATCGCTGTAGCCTGGGCTGCCTGAGTGATCTTAAGCGATGACTACGGTTAAGCAACATACGGCGCGTTCAGTCCATGGATGGATCACCGTCTAAGATTAACGCTAGTGGCATTTTTCCGAGCGGTTTCGTGCTTTCCAAGGCACGTTAAGCAGTTGGTGCCGGCAGCCGTCGATAGATGGCAGTCGTTAAGCCAAGTCAGAGGCCTTAGGGCGGCGTGAAAACTTCTGACAGTAAGACCAGCCACTCGACTTACAAGCCTCCACCAATCCGGACTTGGCCCCCGTGATGGAGTATGGCCTATACCTTCCTCAGGGAAGAGACCCGTGCCCCTCGGTGGGGACATAATGGGTTGATGATGACACATTATCAACTTTATTCCGGATACTTACCTGGCTTTTTGTCGGAAGAGTCCGACCAGGTTTCGCTCCGATTCGCAGAGCTTAATCATGGTGAGCAGAGACGAAGCTCGTGGCGTCGGTTGTCCGTCGTTTTCGTATATTTTTATGCAGCCTACGCACGCAGTTTTTAAATATATTTTTTGTTCTGTCGTAGGCTACGACTTAATGCTATTTTAACGAACGGGTATCGATATATTACGAAATAAAGAAATGTTTACATGCCATTAACATTTGTGTAGGTACCATTATATTTTTCAGTTTATATTTCGTGAAGCTGAGGTCAACATGCATGCCACTAATTTCGTAATGTAAATTCGGCTTAAAGGCCGAGGCAGAGAGGGTATGCGCTTAATTATCACGCGGCGTGCCCAATACCAATTGACAATTTCTGGCGCTGACCTTAGCGATCGTGGACACGTCAGACACTCAGCTTCCCTCGCGATGTTATCTTTCGCGATTAACGAGTCATATCGCTACTACTTATTGCTAGTAACTATACAGTGTGTCCCTGGATAAAGTGCAATCCCGAAAGGGGATGAAACTAGACCATGAATCATTGACTAGAAAAATATAAAAAAAAATTATAAAAAATTATTGTAGGATTTATTGGTATTTTAAGATTTTCTTGTTTCATTAAGGACTCTATGTACAAAAGTATCGATTTCTTCCAAAATAATGGGTCTATTTCTTTGAAATAAAAAAAAAACAGTATGCCTAATACCTGGCGATGACCATGAAAAAATAAATAGTCCGCAAAAAAGTAACTATCTTGGGTAAAAAAATGTATTTTTATGAAAAAAATGATTTTTTTAGACGTTTATTTTAAAAAACTTCAAATTACTAAAAAAATGTGCCCTATAACTATGTAATTTTATAGCTTACTTTTATTCTTTACCATTTTAGCTTCCAAATAAAAAAAAAACAATGTTATTTACATTTTAGTAGGTAATAAAAGTCAGACTTTAATCACAATAACTTTATTAATAAAATTATCCGTAATTTACAATTTTGCATTTTTATTTAATGCATTAAATGTTCAAAATGGCCTCCTCGATTTTGCAAGCACATTACTGCACGAATATTAATTTGGTTAGTGGCTCTGCGAATCATTCCTGGATCATTTTTAATGTCATTTGCGCACTGAATTATTCGGTCGTGCAACTGTGCCTCGGTATTTATTGGCGTGCTGTATACTCTTTGCTTCATGACACCCCATAAAAAATAATCTAGGGGTGTCAGATCAGGTGAACGCGCTGGCCAGCCTACTGGCCCTCCTCGGCCAATCCACCGGTTAGGGTAATTTTCGTTCAAAAATCGCCGCACCTCCCGCCCATAATGTGCAGGACATCCATCCATTTGGAGATACATACGCCCACGCCGTCTCGTAGCCAGGGGAACATCTTCCATCAACATGGGTAAATTTTGTAGTAATTCTAAAAAACGTTCAGCATTTAGGGTTCTGGGTAAAATGACTGGACCAATTAAAATGTCGTCGATTAAGACTGCCCATACGTTTATTGAAAATTTTACTTGAAAAGTAGATGCCCGCTTCAATCGTGGATTTTCGTGAGACCACTGGTGCAAATTTCTGCAGTTTGTAATGCCGTCTCGGGTAAATGTCGCTTCGTCCATCCAAAAAATGCGTTTGGGAAAATTTGGGTCAGCTCTAATTTTTCTTAGAATCCACGTCGACATTACGCATCTTGGACGATTATCTATATTTTCGTGTAAATGTTGTACTCGTTGGTAATGGAAAGGATTCAATCCCTCCTTTTTCAAAATTCGCCAGACAGACGTCTTCGATATGCCATGACGCAACGCTAATCGTCTTATGCTTGTTGTAGGGTCAGCAAACAGATCGTTTAAAATGGCCTCTTCTATCGCATTGTCAATAACGACAGCTGGTTGCTCACGGCGATCTCGTGCCAAACCAAGTCCAATGTTGGAGAGCCTCCTATGAATCTCTTGAAAATTTCGAGCTGAGGGTATGAGTCTGCCCGGGAAAGCATTTATGTATGCAGTCCGAGCGACTGTTGTGCGACCATGTGACATGCCATAATAATAATGCATGTCGGCTATTTCTCGAGGTGAGAACTCTGTCAATCGCGGCATTTCGTCAACACTTAACAGCAGAACAGGAACAGTCCAAACGTAACGAACAGTAGAAAACGTAACAGTCAACAATGTAACAAAAACTTAATAACAAATCAACGAGAACACAATGCGAGAACGAGAACAGTAGTAGCAGCGGCGAGAATATCGGAGCGACTGTGTAAGTCCTGTTTCGAACCCCCTGCCTCCCCTCCCCTCGCCTTCCCTCTACCTGAGTGTAGAACAAAAGGACTGCGACTGCCGAAGGGCACAGAGTAGGACGGAAACAATGGAAAAAACGGTCTCTACCTGCACGGTAACACGTAATCGTGGCTCCACTTTAAAAGTTCGTAGATAGCGTGTTTTTTTAGTTAGAACATTGTTTTTTTTTTATTTGGAAGCTAAAATGGTAAAGAATAAAAGTAAGCTATAAAATTACATAGTTATGGGGCACATTTTTTTAGTAATTTGAAGTTTTTTAAAATAAACGTCTAAAAAAATCATTTTTTTCATATAAATACATTTTTTTACCCAAGATAGTTACTTTTTTGCGGACTATTTATTATTTCATGGTCATCGCCAGGTATTAGGCATACTGTTTTTTTTTATTTCAAAGAAATAGACCCATTATTTTGGAAGAAAAAAAAAGAAGTTATCTTATCCTCATCAAATGAGTTAATACTCATCAAAGTATTGAACTTTAATGAAACATGAAAATCTTAAAATACCAATAAATCCTACAATAATTTTTTATATTTTTTTTTATATTTTTCTAGTCAATGATTCATGGTCTAGTTTCATCCCCTTTCGGGATTGCACTTTATCCAGGGACACACTGTATAATGTAATGGTGTTTTATTATTTACGTAAGTATGTAGTATATTAATATTATTTTTTGCCCCGACCAGTCTCCCACTTCCTTCAAAATGCTTCCCTCATAGGGTTGTCGGGAAGAAATTGCTATTAGCAATAAAGCCACCAATTGTATGTTATCTTACAATTTCATAAATGTACATAGTTAACTTAGAATGTATGATATTATATGAAAATCTTTGTTGCACAATAAAGTTATGTACATAGGCGAGCTTAACACTAAAAAGTATTTTCTTCCAGCTAACCGAATGCAGTCATTGGTACATGCCGGAATTTGAACCCACAACCTCGCTAACATGAGTTCGGCATTTTAACTCTACGTTTGTACAGCTGATTTCTTTTTTAAGATAAAAAATTTAGAAAATCATAGTAAAAGTTGTTTGTACTAATGAGTAGAAACTACCATGAATCCAGTGTTATTTTACAAATCAACAACTTCTAGTTATCTTCCTAACAAAACACCGGCAGCTCCTATATGACTCATTTGGAGCGCGAATTTTCGCTTGACTTTCCAGTAGACGAGACATTTTAAAAGAGCAAGCGAAGCTTTGTTTTTTGAGCTCTATCGACGGAGCCGGTTTTGTGCCAGCAGCGTGCCGGTGACAGGCGCCGCGTCCGCATCCTCGCCGGGACATTGGGGAGCACAGAAGGAAACGATAGATCCATGTTGCCTTCTCTTATGTTTTATTTCTTCTCTCCTGTTCACATGTTTGTGACGTCACTGTTTCTGATTCCCACGACACAGGGTATCCTAGTGTAGGGCCAGAAGCAATGTATGTGCCTGTGTGTAAATGCCATGTTATCTTCTTATATAAAAATGAATAGCTGTTCGTTAGTCTCACTAAATCTCGAGACGAACGGCTGGACCGATTTGCCTGATTTTTGTTTTTTTTATGTTTCTAGAATTCTAGGGAAGGTTTAAATGGTGAGAAAATATGGAAAAATTACGAAAACTTTGGCGGTACGAAGTTTGCCGAGACAGCTAGTGTTATATATTTTTGAGACATGGATACTCACAAAATATAAAATCCATGTTGCACAGAGAGTCGTGGAGCGTAGGTACTAGACATACCTAAGACTGGCAGGCCGAGTACTAAATGCTGGAGAAGAAAAAGGAAAAGAAGGAGAAGTAGAGATAAAAAAGAAGAAAAGGAAGATAGACAAAAGTGGAGAAAAGATAACGCCTTTGAAGTAAAAGGCGAACTAGCCATTGGTGGATGATGATAACAGCGGAGAGGTAACCTCGAAAACTGAAACGATTATTTGGCCGACCAATTGCTAGATGATCTGACGATATGTTCACTTAGAGTAGTCGGCAAGCAGTGATTGCATACGTCATAAAGATTGGTGAGACTATGAAAACACCTTCACCCAGCAATAGGTGTCAACGGATTGATCACGATAAAAAGAAGAAAGTCGATCAAGAACAGAGGAAGTGTGCGTTGGGAGAGACATAATTATGTCCAGCTGTGTCTGCACACAGCAGGATTTTGACTGTTTGCAGCTATTGGTACACTCTATACAACGGCCGTCATCGCTATGATATTTCATTAATTTCATTTAATTTATTCAAAAACAACATGCATTGTGTATGAAATCTTAAAAATAATAAAATAATAAATACTGAAAATAATAAAATGTCAAATTATATCATAACTAATTATTAGCTCTTATACATTGTCAGGTTTCACTAAATAATAGAATGTCAAGTATACGGAATAATATTAAAAAGTCAAGGTAATCTTCTATAAGACTCATTTAAAAATTCTTCAATGGAGTAGTAACATTTTTCCAATAAATACTTCTTTAGGTTTATTTTAAACGCAGTACTAGAGTCAATAATTTTTAGATCTTTAGGTAAAATATTGTATAATTTAACAGCTTGATAACGTGCACAATGTTCAGCTATCTTCAATGTTGGCTTCACTGTCTCAATTTGTATATCTTTGCGTCTAGTATTTAAACGCTTTAATTTTGCATCCTGCGTTTCCATTGATGTGATTACTTTCGCGAAATCGGTTAAAAGCACAAATATGTACAAACAAGGGACAGTAAGTAACCCAAGCTTTCTAAAATAGTCTTTACAGGACTCCCAAGGTGGAATTCTCACCATAGTGCGTATGGCTCGTTTTTGGCATACAAACGACCTACTTAAATTGTATTTATAACTATTTCCCCAAAGCTTTATGCTATAGCGCAGCCTAGACTCTACTAAAGCGTAATAAACTGTTATCAGATTTTTTTTAGATAGTTCATCTCTAAGACTTCTTAGTGCATAGTAAGCAGAACTTATCCTCATAGCATGCATAGCAAGCAGAACCCAGAAATTTTACCTCGTTAACTTGTTCAATTATAGCCCCGTTTAAGGATATCAACAACGAATCATTATTTCTTGTGGTTGCTTTAAATATCATAATGTTTGTCTTACTCGTGTTTAGCTTTAGATTGTTGCTGATGAACCATGAATTAAATGCTAACAGAGCTGTTTGTACCTTATCGTTCAAATCACTGATATTGTCAGCACTTATTATAGCATTAGTGTCATCTGCAAATAAAACTATACGTACATCAGGAATTTTCTTGGTTATAAAAGCTACTAAATCGTTTGTAAAAATTGTAAAAAGGATTGGCCCCAAGATTGATCTCTGTGGTACACCTCGCTCTACCTTTTTAACTTTAGATCTGACAATAGCTTCCACACCATTACAATTGTTTTTAATTTCTACAAATTAGTTACGGTTTTGCAAATAGCTCTCCATTAATTTTTTTAAATTATTTCTTACTCCGTAGTGTTCTAGTTTATTCAAGAGAATTTGATGATCAACTGTGTCAATAGCAGAGCTAAGATCAAGAAATAAGGCTGATACTTTCTTTTTTTCCGTAAGGAACCTTAACGTGTCGTCTACTAGAGTATCGACAGCATTTGAAGTACCGACTCCCTTCCTATATCCAAACTGCCTTGTATTTAAAATGTTGTGCAATGCTTAATGAGTGTTGAGTCTATGCTGTATTAATTTTTCGAAGATTTTAGAGAGAACAGGGAGTAAAGAAATTGGTCTGTATTTACTAGGATCTGTTTTAGTACCCTTTTTAAAAACTGGTATAACTTTTGCTAATTTCAATTGTTCAGGAAAGATGCATTCTCTAACACAATTATTAAAAAAGACTGCCAAGGGTGACGACAACAAATCTATATTTTGTTTTATTATGTTTATTGAGATTTCGTCCCAGCCAGAGGAATTTTTGTTTTTAATTTTGTAAACTAACTTCTGCACCTCACTTGCAGTGACGCTATTAAATTCCATATCATTATCAATACTCATAATATTATCTTGTAATAGGGAGACTGCAATAGCAGGGTCTACAGCATCTTGCCCATGTTCCAAGTAAAATTTTTCCGAAAAAACGCTCACTATTTCATCTGTGTCTTCTATTATTTTTCCATTGCATTTTAAAACTATATTATCATGTTTAATGTCGCATTTGTTTCTATGTTTGTTGACTATTCCAAATTGCTTTTGTGTTGTTTTGAGCTTTTATTAAATGTTTTGATATTGTCAGTTTTTTCATATTGCGAATGATCCTACGATAAAGTTTTATGTAAGCCATTTTATATATTTTTATTGAACTGTCACAGTGTACTCCTGAACTGCAAAGAAATCGCTAAAGAAGATCGATAAAGAGATCGATACAAATTTCATATTTGTACATTTAACACGTTCCCAGTCCCCATACAAGATCTTTAGTACTACCCATACCTCCAATAGATTTTTTGGTTAAATATTAATTAATGCCCTAAAGCTTTCCCAGATATGCGTTCACAAATGGAAAATTTGTAAATTTTCCCGGAAAACCACGATGACTCCGTATGGAGTCATGGACGTATGAATGTAAATTCTCGTGACTCCGCTTAGAGTCACAAACGTATGACGATAAAAATGTATTTATTTTCAATGGCACCAAAATTATAGTAATTTTTATTAAAATGACCAGTAGCTTGTGAATGGTGCATTCTAACATTCTATGGAAGATATTTAGTAACTTGTGTCACAAAAATTGTTAAAACATTTCGTGATACAGATATATTGCGAATGATGGAAAACAATGACGTGAAGCTGAGTTCCGAAGAAGAAGAGGATATCGTATTTGATCGGGAATCTCCTGCACCACCTCTACGTGAATGAAATGTAGACATCCAAAACAAAATTGCCATAGATTTGTTGTCAATCGCTGTTATGAATTCATATATTATTTACAACGAAGTCCGTGAAAATACTGGCCGGAACAAAAAACTCACTTAGCAGCTCATGAAGTAATAATAAAAGAATTGTTTGCAATAAATAAAATTGTACCGACAGTCAACTTCTGGCGCTGCAGAGTCATCGAGTCAAAAGGTCGAACCTCTAACAAGAAACGTTGGGTAGGATGCTGAATAAACTGGTTTCAGAAGGTAAAAATTCAAAAATTGCTTCAAAAGTGAAAATGTTGTGCCCAAAATTTAAAAAAGTTTTCTGTCACATTTGTTATTATGTAATCCATTGATTTGTTTTTTTATTAAATACAAAAGTTATAGTTCAAAAATAGTTTAACATATGATGCCACTTTAAAAATTCTTGAAAAAAATATTTCGTTGGGTTTTTACATTTTAAATACTTCATTTTCTAACTCATACGCCCATGGGAATATCTGTGCTCCAACTCGCACGTCCACAAAATAAATTAACTTTATTCTACCTTGCAAATGTGACTCCTACTGGAGTCATGGACGTCCCAGTCAGTACTGTCTGTGACTCCATGTGGAGTCATTGGACTCGTAACGTGTTAACAGGTAAATTTAAATACCTTAATTCTCTGTGCGATGATGATATTTTTATCCGACCGGGCTCGGTTGCAGCGAATGTCACGGTTGAGGGAACGTCGGTCATGTTACCTGATGTGACTGACGTAGCCTATCGTGGCTACAAATTATATTTTCCCTAAATATGACCCCGAATTAATAAAACCTCAAGATGCCGAGTACTAAAGGTTGGTAGTAGGCTTCCTATATTCATCTCTGTCTCTCGCAAGGCAAGAGCTCGGCATCTCGGCACTCGTAGGTTTCTCAACTAAGGTTTGTTGTCTTCAGAAATAAGTCATTTATAAAAATAGTTACTATAGTTCATTTCAGATAAACTTGCACAAAAGTCCATTGACCTTTCGGTGTCTTGGCCAGGGGGAAATAACCTTAGACAATCACACTAATATTATAAAGGCGAAAGTTTGTGAGTGTGTGAGTGTGTATGTTTGTTACTTCTTCACGTCTAAACGGCTGGAGTGATTTTAATAAAATCTGGTATGGAGTTAGCAGACACTCTGGATTAACACATAGGCCATGTTTTACTGCAAAACAATATCTTATTCTCATAGGAAAATCCCTAAAAATGTGAATAGTTGTTATTTTACAATTTATTTTCCCTAATACACCGCGGGTGACACCGCGAGGCACAGCTAGTATAAAATATAGTCTCAATATAAAAATACCCATCGAGATCTATGCTTTGGAAAATTTGACATAGTAGACTATGTTTTAAAGAATAAAGTCCCTTATTAGATAAAAGTAATAATGAGTTACACGGGTGTAACAAAATCTCCAACATCTCCGAGAACCACATCCTCTTCATCATTTCTGAGATATTGAGGTGAAGTTAGATATTATTTTTGGAGATTTTTGCGTTTTTGCTAATTCTTATTCGTGCCTTATGGCTACATCAGTGGTCTTGTTATACGCTGTAGATGTGGACATACCACAGAACAAGGCCGCGTGCGTGACGTGAGCGCTTCCCAACTTTCCGGTATTGTATTATTATAGTCCAGTCATTATATCCAAAACGCCGACCCTACCCGTGAATAACCAGTCCTTGGATTTTTTTTTCGTAGGTCCCTCGGGGGACTCGCTGGGAGTATAAATTCAAAAAGTAGACTGAATCAGGCTCCTGTGTATATTCGAAAAACGATTTTTCTTGAATATCTAGGCCATTTGTGATTTCACAGCAAAACGGTAAGGACAAAAATTGTAGGAAATTTGATTTTCTACAAGTTTAATCCTTACAATTTTTCTTCTAGGATCGATATTTTGAAAATTAAACCTGAATAAAATATCAATGTAAAATCACTGTAAAATCGAATATGGCCGAGTTGTTTAAGAAAAACTGTTTTTTTTTTCGAAAAAAACATTTTTCTAATATACGCAGTAGCCTTAAGTCTACTTATTGAATTTACACTCCCAGTGACCCCCCCGAGGGACCTACGAAAAAAATCCAAGAACTGATTATTCACGGGTCAAAATCTATAATGACTGAACTAATATAGTACTTTGTGTTCCCGACTCAAAAACACAGAATCGCTCGAATGAATGACGCGAGAATTTTTTTTTTCTAATCTGTGACGCGAGCGAGCGATTGAACGACAAAACGGGGGCCGACAGTTGTGCACCGCTGCATACTTCGTCTGTCTGCAGTCAGTAATGAAATGGAGTAAATATTTTATTTTTATTTTTGATAAAGTAATTTTAACAAGTCTAAAATACCTTGTTATAATGCTTCAAATAGATTTATTATAAATACAATATTTACAGTATGGGTTAATTGATTGCCAGTCACAAAATAAAACATAAAATAAGACATTTTTATAAAGTTACAGTCATTACTACACTAAAATTAATAAAATGAGAAAATAAATTAAGTTAAGATTGTTTCTACTAACAATCAGAATAGAAAAAAAAACAAGATTTTTTCGTCGAAAATATATTTTTTTAAGTTACTCTCTTTTGGTTTTTACAACAGACTGGGTTCAATGGACTTTTGTGCAAGTTTATCTGGCACGAACTATAACCCAAATTACTAACAGCCGGTTTCTTGGGCGCTGTTCAAAGTTGTGATTTATTGACAAAGCATTTAATTTGACCAAGCAATCAAATCAAATCGGGTTTCCCGAGGGCAGATTAACCAAAAATTTACTAATCAGTCGATCATTTTAACTTAACCATAGGAACTGTCAAACCCACTTTTCTAGCACGACTAGCACAGAGTACATTGACAACTAGCATGCTAGTTTACAGTTTAAAAGAAAAACAAGACATTTTAATGACAGGACTAATGTCAGTTGAAGTTGAAGTTTTGGTTCGCGCCGAAATGAAAAGTTTTTCTGTTCAAAAGTTATTATTAAGTAAGTCTAATCTAAAATGAATTGCAAAGCAACCCGGGGCAAATACTTCACAGAACGTGAAAAATAGATGCTTTTGATCATTGCAGAAAAGTGCATTGCCGTCTTGTGGATCCTTATATTGTCCGCCACAGTTATATGGAAGGCTCCAGTTGCTTAAATGCTAATTGTAAGCAGAATTTGCTCCACAACGTTGATGGCATTACGCCTGATTGTATAGCGTGCCCACCTATAATCCGAGTCCCAATCAGGCCCACAATCATCACAATCACTGCTTTCGGAACCCGGAACCAAGTTCGAAGCTACTCTTTATCAAACTCTTCCATAGGGTTCATCCTCCTCCTTGAGCGTCTAGTTCTAGCAGCCGCGCGTCACTAGGTGAGAGTCCCGAAAGCGAAGACATGCAGATTATTACAAAAAATCACCAGTTTTCAAGCAAACAAATTAAGTTAATTTGTCGATCTCCTCCGATTAGTTAACAAGGCGATTTGACACTTCAAAATTGATTTTGAACAGTGATTAGTGCCTAATCATTCCCCAGGAAACCCGAATACAGTTTGACATGTCTTTTGACGTTTCATTTGTTAACTGAATTGATTGGCGCTCAGGAAACCCAAATCGTGCTTAATCATAGTTTAATTTGATTGTAGCGATTAATAAATCTAATCAGCCCCCAAGAACCGGCTGTAAGTGTAACAATTTTTACTCTTAGTGAACCTTCCATACATGTCTAGTTTATTCTGTATCCTCAGAGAAACAGCTCGGCTCCAACCACCTTTTTTGTCGTCCACTAATAATTTTCCCGTTTCCAGGAAATCGGTTCATTACGAAGTTTAAAAAAATATACAGCGTGTTTACTACATTCGCTTGGGCATTGTATGAAAACTTAGTATGGGACGCCCTTCCACAATCTGAGTGGTTTGAAAGCTGCTTATATGTAGTTAATAATTAAGGAGATCTGGTGGGCTAACGCCACCAATGAAAAAAAATATCATAAATCTTCTTTTACAGATCGTTTTTGCAAAAAGTGTCAGTACAACCCAGTACAACCTCTTATTCATGTTTTTTTTTACTTTGCCTTCTTTGTGTCCCACTGCAGTGCTGGCCTCCTCTCCTTTTTTCCAACTCTCTCTGTCTCCAGCCACCTCGCACCATTCCATATAGATAAAATTTGTACAAAATGTCTGTAGAATCTCCCCGTCATGTTATCAGTGATTTTTAGGAGCCACGACAAGAACCTATTTGCTGTTTTTATAATAAATTTTTTTTCGTCTTCTTCTATGATCACGAACCTGGAACGAAATAGCGTTAATATTTAGTCCTAAGTTTTTTGACTTAGTTTAACGACCACAGGTCCTAAAAATCACTTTTAACATGACTGGGAGATTGTACAGACATTTTGTGTAAATTTTATCTTTAAAAAAATAGGAATAAGGCCGCCAATTGTACTGTTACCTTGTAAATATTTTATGTTTATGTTTCTCCTCGTGTACAATAAAGAATATTCTTATTTTATTTTCCTCGATGTCGCAGGTTTTACCTACCACCTGGACCTCTTTAAAAATTACAATAGGTAATGAGACTATTACTTCAAAGTATAGACTGAAAAAAAAAAGTTGGAAAATCTCGTCTTATTTTAATATAAATTAGTAAACATTCAGTATTTCCTCTCCGTAAATCAGAACAATAACCTTCGCACCCGTGGCACACACTGCTGTGGCTGGCTGCGTATTGTTCTCATCACATAAGGCTGAGTGTACGTTAAAATATTTTTGGAAAATGCCTTTTATTTTAAAACAAACTAGCTTTTCGATAGCTATTGTTAAGGCATGTAAATTTGGCTAAGGCTTTCAAATCACCCAAAATTGTAGGAGGAGAATAGATTTTTTATTTTGCTCTTTCATTGCTGTTGTTTTTGGCTTATCTTTTTAAAACTGCCTCAAGGAATATGGTTTAGCGCGCAGTTGCCAAGGAATTTCAAGTGCCGACAGTTGGAAAATTACCAGAAAATGTAATAAATTGTAAAGTAAACTCTTGACAACCTCTGTGGCGCAGCGGTTAGATCGCTCTAACCGCTGCGCTACGCTAGAGGTCCCGGGTTTGAATCCCGGCTGGGGACAAAAAAAAACCCCAGCTCACAGTTTACTTGTCTGTGACGTCGCTGTTTCTGGTTCCCACAACACAGGGCTAGTGTGGAGCCAGAAGCAAAGTATGTGCCTGTATGTAAATGTTTGTTTTTTTGTTTGTTTTATCTGAGCCTTGATTCAAATTACTGTCACAGGTCAGATGATAGCGTTAAGGAACTCACAACCCAAATTACACGGCTTAACTGTGACGTAGGCTGGAAGTAAGCAACGAATGGGCTATTGTTTTGATTCAAGAGCCGTAGGTAAACGGCAACCATATGCGGCCTTAATAACATCGAAAGTAAGGTAATTTACAACAATTACCTGGGCAATCCCAAAACTTGAATTTATATCTCCAGAATCGTACAGGCACGCATTTTAATAATACTGTTATGTTCCAGAGACCTGACAACTGGCAGACTTGCAATAAACCTAATATCCGGCCTACAGAATGAGCTAATCCAATAGGTACAGACGTCTCCACTACAGACGGCCCTAAGGCAGCGGCTAACATTATACATAACTGTATGTACATTGACATTCAACAAGCAGAATGTAAATTCTTTACGTTGAAATAAAAATTTTTGAATTTTGAATTTTTTGAATTTTGGTACCTGGCCTACATAATGAGCTTATCGGTTCTGCGTAAATGCCAGATGGACGATCGACGGCAGCCGGCACCAACTGCTTAACGTGCCTTGCAAAGCACAGAACCGCTCGCCACTGCCATAAGCGTTAGTCGGTCACCCATCCATGCACTGAGCGCACCCAATGTTGCTTAACCTTCGTGATCGCTTAAGATCACTCTGGCAGCCGGGTCTACGAGCGAGTCCGTGTATATTTGTTCACAAAAGGTTTTTAAACTTAACGTTATTAGCAGAGGCTCACAAGCCACATACGTCACGAGACATTGCAGAACTACATATAATCAACCTAACTTTAGCAACCGATAAACCATAAAGCGCTTTATGGTTTATAGGTTGCTTGGTTTCAAAATCACACGTATCGGAGGAAGCCTCGTGTTCTGAGTAAAGCTGGTTCTGACTAAAGCTAGATCTGCTTTGATCTACACATACACATACCCAACACCTCGGAGGAACCCACGCAGAACTGACAGGATAATAATAACCCTAACAAATGGTCTGGAGAGCGTGTGCAACTCAACTCTGTCTACTGATACCAGAGGAAGTTGTCGGTAGAAGAACAAATTAGGAAATAGGTAACAAGCATAGCATTTGCAATCATGCAGTGTTACCTAGACCCCATGCATTCTAACCAGGCCACCGCAAAACCGCGAAATGGTGTGGCCCTAAGCTATAACGTATTCGGCAAAAGGTTAGAAGACTTCTCAACAAGGCAATGAATACCAGGAACGATAGAGTCTGACAAACGAGTCCTGGGACGCGATTTATTTCGAATTCTTCATATGGCCACACTCTGACTGTCAAACTTAGGTATTTCAGCTGCAAGTAGTACAGCCCAAACATTTTGATATTCGTACCAGATTTAAACAAGAAAAAAACTTTTGTTTCTATTCTACATAATTTTACCTATGTTTTAGTATGTACATACGAGTAATAATGTTTTAAAGCAAACATGAATTATTTCTTGTTGTAGGGTCTGTCGGATGACGAAAATGTTAAACGTCAGATCGAAGACTTAGTCAAAGAACTCAAAGATATTGAGAAAAAAGATATGAATCAGATTTTGATTATGTTTCAGCATTAATAAATGTTTATAAGTTTATGTGGTGCATCTTTATTATCCCTGTTTTTGGTGGAGTGGAAATGTTGGTTTTGATGTAGTTAATGTTTTCGTTTTGTTTATATTTATTTATGTTTGGAAAAAATTCATTGGAGACTCCAAACTAATTAAAAAAATAATCAAGTTAAGCAAAAGTATCAAGATGGTTTATTCAGACGATATGCAGGGTTATCATCTAAAAGATTTTTAAATTTCCCGCCAAAAGCTTGAGCCACGACTCACTTGTCGCACTCTATAGACTGGGAAAACTACAAGGAGGCTAAGGCGCACTACAAGGCGTTGTTTAAAAAAAAAACCGTGAATGTCCGTCTATCAGAAAACAGAACCCGCAGACCATCGATTTTCACAGATTCAAGTTTGTGTCGAGATATTTTTTAAAGTGCAAATAAAGTGCATTAAAAGCTAGCGTATAATAATAGTTATGGTTGGTTCATTTTGCATTGGCTTTGAAACCACACAAAAGTCTTGGTTTTGGGCTGATTACGGTATTGGTTTGTATAAATAAATGAAATTTTACTTAATTGTTTCATGAGATTTTTTTCTTTGTTGTGGTTAGCAAATCACTACAAGGTTAAGGCATAAAGGCACATTACTTCATGTGGTCTTTAATCCACTGAAGGTATTTGCAGACATTGGTGTAGACATCTGGATAACCGCGCGCACAGGCGACTATCCAGGACGATAATCGTTGCTCAGTTCGCACCCCATCTTCTGAGCTGGCTATAGGTCCACCAGAGTCACCCTGCAATAAGAAATTTATTTCTACACATGCAAACTTAAAACTTATATCCCGGGGGGGGTACGCTGCCAGATTATCGTTTGCCGTGATTCATGATTCTAACACACCTCTTTCGCATCATCTATATATACACATGCACGCATACGACACGATCCACAAACCAAAGGTTGACTGGTAGAAAATGCTATTTAGCATTAAGTACGCCTTTGTAACAAACATTTCTTTTGTGCAATAAAGAATCTATATCATACGTAAGAATTTGTGTACTTCGTATTTAAATATAGGTACTTTATTGCACACGAGAAACAGAACATTACGTAAAAAACAACATTTACAAAGGCGAGCTTGTATCTGTATCTTATCTTATCTTCGTATTTTGTTCTTCACTAAAACATATTGGGTTATCTAGTTTGCATAATTATTACTTACGTAAAATAACATAAGAATTCTTTATTGCACCCGGATAGACACAGACAAAACACAAACAATGATACAGAACTATTTGTATAGTACGGGATACCGCCGTTTAGCCAAAGTATTTTTCGCCAAATTTTACTTCCCAATAAACTTATGGCATCAGTTTCATTTCCCAAATGAAACTTTAGCAAGTTTTCATTTCGCATTTTATTCATTTGGTCAAATTATCATTTCGCATAATTTTACTGCGTCAAGTTTTATTAAGACAATAAGGTCCATACATACACTAGGCTCTGGTCATGTTTGTAATAGAGAAAAAGGCAGTGAAAAAACTCTTAAACTATGCGTCATTAAAGGAAGACATTGTTAGAAAACTTTAGTGTCCGAGGTGTTCACACGCATATCTCAGCTCTTGCACTGGCATTACAACCCAAATTTTCAGGTGCTAGAGAGCAGTATCTTCATATTATTGTTAGATTTGAAACTTTATATTTATCACAACTATCAGATGATTAACGCCTAAAGATTTTAACTCTCACGATGTCTTGGCTTGCTGAAATTGTTTCGTAACAAATCTGGTTAATGTTCATCATCATCATCGTCAGGCTATAATTATTAGTCCACTGCTGGACAATATGGACATAGCCCTCCCTTAATGAGCGCCATAGCGTCCTGTCTTCAGCTTGCCGCATCCAGCATCTCCTCCAGTTTTTCGCAGATTGTCATCCCACCTGGCTGGAGGCTAATGTTAAAGTCTCTCAAATCTTACGTTGCAGCTACCGTGATCACGGCTGTTGAATATACAGACGTGCATGTCCTTCGATAGGTAAAGACTGTGAGGTCTGGTGTTCTTATGTCGTTCTTTGCATGTCTCGAAGGAGATGATAGTGGTGTTCATATACTGCAGCTTGTTAGGTGGTCTGGATGGACGATTTATCTGAAGGAAATAATAAGAAAATGTTCTTTACTTTCGAGTAACAACTGGCATAGGCTGTTGTGAAAGCTATAATAAGGATTGGAAAACTATTGTAAACATTTAGTCCGGATCAACTTCCAGGTGTTGTTTTATCGGACGAGTCCGACCAGGTTTCGCTCTGATTCGCAGAGCTTGATCATGGTAAGTAGAGACAGAGCTCGCGTCGTCGGTTGCTCATCTCAAACTCAAACTGGTCGGACTCGTCCAATAAAACAACACCCGTAAGTTGATCCCTACTCAATGTTTACAATGTGTTGTGCTTACGAAAGTTTTAGTTCAAACATTGGAAAACTATGTTGTCTTATTTGTAATATACAATACTGTCATAGTGTTTTTGGTTGCCAATTTATCCTGTTTTAGGACTGTATAAACATGTAGCAACAATTTAAATTTCAACAGCAGCTTAAAGCTTACCCGTGGGGTCTCAGTGTAGCCCCATCCGGACTGTACAACCGGCGTATCAGCTGTAGCCTCCGTAGTACACAAGCTTATCGGTTGTACTTTTTCCGAGAACTCTAAGTCAGTCAAGAGCTTCAAAACAGAAATGTCATTCTGCAATGTTGTTTCGTTGAATTTTTCATGGTTTACTATTTTTGAGAGGTTGTAACGTCTGCCTCCGTTGTCAAGTGTGTTTGTACCGACAAGCACCTGGAACTGATCCGCGGTCCTGCAGGTAATGATGATTATAACGATTTAGGCAAATGTATATCCGATTCGGGAAATCACAGAGAAGAATAAAAAATTACCTATTACCTAAAATTACGAAAAATTAAAACAGTAACCCAAAACGTTCTTTTTTTAATCCGTTCTTCCTTTGTTAAAAAAAAATCCACGAACCCTTCGTTCGCGAGTACGACTCGCATTTGGCGACCGGTTTTTTTCTTTCCTGCTTAAAAAACTAGCTGAACCGGCGAACTTTGTATAGCCCACAAAGGTTTACTTGTTGCCGTTATGAATTTAATTACTTTTTAAAGAAGAAGAAAGAAAAAAGGTTTATTTTTCGCCACATGGACATACATGATTATACAAGAAAAGTAGATACAGAAGAAAATAAGGCAAATATTAGACAAAATTAGAAGAAATTAGAAGCTACAGTGAGAAAAAACAAAGACAAAGAGTGTTTACAGTATATTTGCGCTGTATGTCGATGCAGCAGAAACAAAGCTCAGTATTTGCTGAGGGTTTGCACCCAAAGCACTGATTTTCAGCTAGGGCCTTCCCGTTAGTATTTGTTGTTGTAGCAGCAACAGAAATATGTCATCCGTGAAAATTTCAACTGTCCAACTATTCAGGTACAGCATGGTGACAGACGGCCGGACGGACGGACAGCGGAGTCTCAGTAGTATGGTCCGTTTTACCCTTTGGGTATGGAACCCTAAAAAATAAATAAATAAAAAATAAAATAAAAGCAATAGAAGTAAATTGTGCGGGGATAACGGCGACATACTTGCCACTTGTCACGTTAGGGACCTAATGAACTCGGCAAAACGTGGGCCCAGTTCTAGTGATTGGTGCCTTTGCCTACCCCCTCTGGGATTACGGGCGTGAGTTTATTTATTTTATATTTTTTTCTATAAAAAAGGAAGAGAGAACTAAGAGTAAGAATATTCTTATCTTTGACGACCTCTGTGGTGTAACGGTTAGCGCATCTGCTTACCATGCGAGAGGTCCCGGGTTCGATCCCCGGCTGGGGCGAAAAAAAAATTACTCCAGGTCTTGGATGTTTACATGTTGGTGAAGTCGATGTTTCTGGTTCCCACGACACAGGGTATCCTAGTGTGGGGCCAGAAGCAATGTATGTGCCTGTATGTAAATGGATGGTCCAATTCGAGAAATCTCTAAGTCCAATTTCATACAATTGCAAAACGACGTAAGTCCATTGGACCATCAAAATGTTTATGTTTATCTTAAAGGAGCTGAAATCAAAACATACTTGTCACCAATACAATGTGCCGCGGTAAGTATCCAGTTGACTGCAATAATGGTTCCGCCGCAGATATGTCCCCCGTTCCTTTGCAAGGATACCTGGTACGGAAATGCGCCGTCCGGTGCGTCTGAGCCGCCAACTATACGAGGGTTTATATTCTCGCGAGCGGCTAGGCTATACTCTGTAAGTGATAGATAGACACATAGATATTGTTTTTTTTAACAGTGCAAAACACACATTTATATATTTCGATAAAATAGGATATTTGACAGTGTGAAGAAAACAGTATTATTTATACGTATTCTTATAAATGATGAGTCTCAAAACCGCTTTAAGGCATTTTAATAAAAAAACAATTGTTATTTGTAAAGAAAACACAATATAAAATTTGATGACTGATATGGCCTGGATTGGCCGATTTTATGATGACGTCACATGTCAGTAAAAATGGCGTCTGTCATTCATTCGTCTTACGTTCACTGGTTGGTTTACTGGCAAGTGAAGTCATAATTCCTGTGCGACGCCATATTGCTCAAGATAGCATTTTTGGCGGCTTATTTCAGAAGTGAATTCTTGTTTGTCTTTTTTGGAAGAAATACGACGAAAGAATTTAAAATTACCACTGTCTGAGGACTCCATGAACACCAACAAAGAGTATGAGATGGTTTTCAGAAATCGGTCAAATAACCTATTACACCTAAGAGACCGACAGAAACAGAAGAAAACAAAACAAAACGGGCCCATCTCCAAAAATCACGATTCTCTTGTACATACCTCAAAGGCGGTTAACTTCCTTGCAGTCTACAGGCTTCCTTGCCTGTAGACTCTATCCACCACAGGTATACAGGGCGTCCCAAAATTATGGGACATAAAGGGAAAGTACCTTAAATATCGTAGATAGGGTATTTTGCTGAAGGAAGACTTTATGTTATTAAGTTAAGCTAGTAATTCAGAATTTAAAGATTTTATAAAAATGGCTTGAATTTTTCATTTAAGTCGGTTTGATTCCCAGACGAGGCAAGTACTTTATGAAAAATGTTTGAATGCAGAATTACTAACTTTTAAAACTGATATAAAGTCTCAGCATAATACCCTATCTACGATATTTAAGGTACTTTCCCTTCATGTCCCATAATTTTGGGACGCCCTGTATTTTTACAGTGTTTGTCGGGTGTTTTAAGGAATCAACCATTCACAAATAAGACTATTGTAACGTGGTATTTAACCAGCATTGTTATTAATAGTAATTACTTCTACACAAGACAATCACTTGACCTGGTCCCGAACTAGGATACCCTGTGTTATTGTGACCAGGCAAGGACATTACAAACATCGAAAAACACCCAGGCCAAGGCCATTTGTACAACGGCAGTCCCTGTAGAAATTGAACCCACAGCGGGGATATTAACCTCGTAAGGCCCGACCTTGAAAATAACAATTGTTTTCATACTTTTTTTAGTATATTGGGCATTACGAATAACCTCGTAAGGCCCGACCTTGAAAATAACAATTGTTTTCATACTTTTTTTAGTTGGGCCTTACGAATAAATTATATTGTCCGTCGGTGAGAATACTGTTATTTTCTGACTGACACTTAAAAAAACGAGTGATACTGTGCCTGGTTACGTAGCACGATGGCTTAGTGTTCATGTTAAATCACACACACACACACACATTACAAACATCGTTAAATTAACGTCTTAATTAAGTGTTAATTTTTAGCTAAAACTGCGCGATGAGTTGCGCCGCACTAGAGCCATCCAGCGACACGAACCGAAAGTTCTGAGTAATAGCTGTTTGCTTTGTTTTATTTTATTTTATGTAAATTTATTGTATTGTACTGCAAAGGTCTTAAAAAATATATTTACAAAAAAAAAGTAATAAAATTAAAAACAAAAACTAAACTAATTTGCTTTGCTTGAAGGTATAGAAATGAATTACACACGAGTACACGACACGTAGCTACAGCCATCGCCGAGAAAAAAATATAAATAATTATTATGGTAATGTTTTCTTTATTCGATCTTTTATTTTTTTTCACTCGATGAGGCAGGAGTACTTATAGCTCCGTGTGGAGTTTCTGGTCTTCCATCGGACGCGTCCCCTGGGTGGCGGATAGGGGAACGCCCTCCAGATATGGGGGGTACCGGCTTCGGCCGGCGCGGACCAAAACCAGAGGGAGGGGGACGTCCAGGGGCTTGCGCTGCTGGATGTCCCGCGGGGTCCACCATGGGCCCCGCACCCGTAACCCCACATTGAGCGGGGCCGGGGGCCTTCGGGCCGCGAGGAAACAACTTCTATAAAAAACACACGGTGGGGGCCCTCTATGTGTCCCTCTGTCCAGCAGAAGGCATGGAAGAGGGCTGGAGGGGTGGGGAGGGGCGCGAGATCCGCAAGCCGGGCCTAAGGGAGGGTTACTGCAGGCGGTAAGCAGGGACCAGGGACTGGGCACCCCATATGGTCTCTGGCCGAGGGTTGCTCTTTTGGGAGGGGTTATTAGATGGGCCGAGGACCCAACGGGTCCTCGGTAGCTGGAGGCTAGTGGAGCTCGCGCCTCTCCGCCGGGAGAGCCGGTGGCGCGGGGGACGCCGCGCGGATCTTGCGCCGCCGGTTGAGGGAGCGTCACAGACGGCAGGTTCGGGCCTGCCGTCCGACATCGTGACGGGAGAAGGGGGTGGGGGGCCCATGCCCCTTCTCCAGTGAGGGTGGGCCCGACTCCTTACGAGTCGGGTCGACGTCACCGGGGCGCCACTGTCGCATTCGCGTTGTGGTTTCACACCACTTGCGAGATCCGGCGGCGCCCCATTGCACGAGCGACAGGACGGCCCCCGGCGTGTTTTAGGAGGTATGCCTCTCCTATTAGTAGGAGAGGAGAGTCCGACACACGGCCGTCGCCGTCCCCCAAGGGTGGCGGTTATGGTGCACAAAGCATTTCACCCCGTTAACAAAAAAAAAAAGGGAAGAGACCCGTGGCCCTCGGTGAGGACATAATGGGTTAGCGATGAAAAAAAGGCCCCTGTGTGTTTCATCCCTTAGCGATTTCTTATCAGCTTACTCAGGTGATTGAGATTACCTAATTAATAATCGCAATTAAACGCGTGAATTGTAGGTATATCAGGCAAGCACATTTCGACTCACTAATTTACTATTGATAGTGTTGTTGATATAGCTGCATGCCATCATCAGGCCTTTTTAAAGTAGGATAAGAATAGGAGAGGAGAGTCCGACACACGGCCGTCGCCCTTCCCCAAGGGTGGCGGTTATGGTGCACAAAGCATTTCACCCCGCTAACAAAAAAAAAGGGGTACTCATAGCCATCACAGAATTTTATTCACCCTAAATTTTAATGTACTCCAGCGGGCTCAGCACAAGCTTTCTCGTGATATTCCGCTCGCGACGCGACGCGCAATAAACTTTGTCGCTTCTTTGTCTACACGGTCAATAGCATTAACATATGTTCGAGCATGAAAGTAGCCGAAGACAAAACACACTGTAGGTATTTTTTGTAGCCGTTGCGAGAAAGAATGGGTGAGGCAATAAATACAATAGCATGATTTATGGCCTCGTCATAAAAATGACGAGGCGCGCGGCGGGTGCGAGCGAAAAATAATTTTAGAGACAGTTTACAATTAGGCAGGTATTTGAATTTGAAATGAAAGTTCGGTAGAACTATACGGCTTATTGACTTAACCGATTATGAAAAATGATAATATGTCAAATCAATATTTCCCATATCATCGGAATGGAATGCATCCCGTACAGCCCTCAGTCATCTTAAAACTTTTCGACGACATGATATTACATAATATTTTATGGTAATACGAGTATGTCATTGTACTGTTACCTTGTAAATATTTTGCTTGTGTTCTTTTTTTTCCTTGTGTAGAAAAAAATATTCTGATCTCGTCTTATCTTTTCTTATCTTAAGTATATAGGGTGTTGATTTGTACAGTTGACTCCGACTCAGGGATGATCATTTAAATGATACTGAAGCAAAAAAAAATATAAAAAAATATTTTTTTTAGTGAAAATCACCTAAAAATCACAAATGTATATGGCTAATCTTCTATCGTTTGCACTTCACGGGTCCGGCGGGGGTTTCGCGGGGCGGGGCTGAAGAGTGCGCCCGCGCGCTCGCCTCCGGCCCGCAAAACCAGGGATTATATTTTTTTTTGCTTCAGTATCATGTAAATAACCAACCCTGAGTCGGAGTAAACTGTACAAATCAACACCCTGTATATCAATACATAAATTAAAATAAAATTCTAATTACAATAGAATAGAATAGAAAAAACATTTATTTGCATTTGCTTACACACACATATACAACTCAATTAAAATTGAGATAAAAAAAATACGTGTGCAGTACGCAGAAATAAAACAAAATGGGGATCTACAAAAACTTAAAAGAATATTCTCATCTCATCTCATCTCTTCTCATCCCGTGTCATCTCATCTCATCTAATCTCATCTCATCTCATCTTATCTTATTTCATCCTATCTTATTCTATACTAATTTATCTTATATGTCAAAACTTAAATTAAAATAAAAAGGCATGTAGTACGAAAAAACAAAAAAAAAATAGGAACCCATAAAAGCTTTGTCTGCACCCCCGATACTAGCAGAGATATTTCCCACGCTAAGCGGCCATTTGGCGAGAAAAAAGTCCTTCGTGTTCGCGGCGTAGACATACCCGAGAGAAAATGTACTAGATTTATTACGCGCGAAGAGATAGCTTGGGCGTCTTCATGTTCTATGCGTAGAGAAACCGCCTGTTACGTCATTTTAATACTGTGGGAGGGTTTAAAATGACAGTCGAGAATAGACAAATTGGCATTCATGCTACGCCCGCTCTGGTATAACAAACCTATAACCTATACAACTACCGACTACAATTTCAGCGCTTCAGTTTAAGAACACCTCTCGCAAATTTCTCAATCAAACACTAGTTAGCTAGAAGGATTGCTTTCGTCATCAACTCATTATGTCCCCACCGAGGGGCACGGGTCTCTTCCCTTAGGAATGTATAGGCCATACTCCAACACGGGGACCAAGTCTGGATTGGTGGAGGCTTGTAAGACTAGTGGCTGGTCTTACTGTCAGAAGTTGTCAAGCCGCCCTAAGGCCTCGGACTTGGTTTAACGACTGCCATCTATCGACCACAGCCTGCACCAACTGCTTAGCGTGCCTTGCGAAGCACGGAACCACTCGGAAAAACGCCACTAGAGCGTTAAGGTCATAGCCCACTTACACGACTCTGCTCCCACCCGGCAAAAATAATATAATTCAAATATGTGCTTTAAAATTTTGCTCTTTAGATATAGGTATTTTACATTGGCATCATAAATTAGCTGACAGCGAGCTGTTATATTTGAGCTATTTGAATTATATTATTTTTGCCGGGAGGGAGCAGAGTCGTGTAAGTGGGCTATGACCTTTAGTCATAGAACGGTCACCCATACATGCACTGAATGCGCCGTTGGTGACTATGAATCCACATAAATATGCAATTAAATAAAAACAAAGTTGTGGGATCGAAATCAGGGCCCTTGGATGTGCGATAAAGGTTAAAGGTACCGTAACAGTAAAACAAATACAAAAAAATATTACCGAGAGTCAAAAGGAGAAATGGAAAAATCCGGAGTGTATAAAACATGGTGCAGGTTGAACTAACACCTAGTCAGTTTGATAACTGTCTCCATACAGCTTAGCTATCTATTTATACTGGTTCAGTGGAGCAATTAAATAATTAGGCTGGCCACACACTGTCGGAATGCCGTTTCAGAATTTCAATTCGGAATCCCGCAAATACACCTCATCAACACATCAAATACTTACAACACATAATTCACTACACGCACCGCGTACCCATTCGTGGACAAATCTGTCATCATCCACACACTGACACACTACACAAGCGCCGAGATGCTTACTACATTATCTCCAGACGACGAGCGCCGCGCCGAGCCACGAGCCGCGCACCGAACCGAGAACCAACACATTCACACGGAGATTTCTCTGCGGACATGTCGCCAGTGACAAGTCCGGAGGATGGGCGCGCCTGTGAATGGTAGCCTTATAATTTCGGCATGTCCGTCCGTCTGTCCGCCTCTTAGCACACACTTAGCATCGCCGTCTTCTCTTCTGGCTAAAAGGTTAATTGTAGACACTTGAAAAAGTTCAGATCAGTATCACATTTTCTTGAACTAAACCTTTTGTAAGCACTAAACATTATTAAAGACCTTTGTTGAAGAACTACCGACCCATCTCGCTTCTGAGCCATATTTATAAGCTGTTTTCGAGGGTCCTGACGAATCGTCTTGTTGTCGTCGTCTTTCCAGCAGTGGACTTCATGTGGCTGAATGATGATGATGATGATGAGACATTATTAACTTTATTCCGGATACACTTACTTGACTTTTTGGTCCGGAGTTCGACCAGGTTTCACTCTGATATGCAGTAGCACGTATAATAAACTTAAAAGGAAAACTGTCACGGCTAAGAAGGCTTTACAAGTTAAAGAGTTGTAGGCGACCTACTTATAAAAGGAAAACTTCGTACAACATCCATTGAAAATTATTTCGATGAAGTTGCTATCGCTATTTGCATTGGTATTTTTCTATTGGGCCTAAATACATTTTAACCCCTCAAGCCCCGAGGACCCGCCGGCGGGTCCGTGAGGCTGCGCTTCCACTGAGGCGGAGCGGAGAAGAGCGGGGACGAAAAGAGATGTGGATTTCAAGCCATGTCATTGGTGAATCACGGCACTGCTCGTCTCCGCTCTTCTCCGCTCCGCCTCAGTGGAACCGCAGCCTTAGGCCCCGTAGACAGGTCAGTCTTGCAACTGCACTTTGAATCGAATTTTGAAGATGACATACGGTCGATTTCTGAATTGAGAATTTCGCTGAGTAATTACTTAACTGTTGTATGTATTTTCTCTTCAAACTTTAGAAAAGAGCGAGACAGCAAGTTACTTAAGTATTTACGAATACTTAGTGTAAATTTCTGTGTTAAATTTCAAATATTACTCTGTGAATAATTAACTTAGCTGTGAAAGAAAAAGTGTTCTAGTGAGTGACGGGTACACACCAACGCGGCGACGGTCCCAGTGGCGATCCATACAAAATACTATTGCTGTAAATACATAACGTATTTATGGAACGCCAAAGGCCCAGAATCGCTCGTAGCCTGGCTGCCTGAGTGATCTTAAACGATCACGAAGGTTAAGCAACATATGCCGCGTTCCTTACACGGATGGGTGACGTCTATGACTGACGCTAGTGGCATTTTTCCGAGCCGTTCCGCGCTTCGCAAAGCACCTTAAGCAGTTGGTGCCGGCTGCCGTCGTTAGATGGCAGTCGTTAAGCCAAGTCAGAGGCCTTAGGGCGCAAGTACGAAAAAACTGGCCAAAAATAATTGCGTTTCAAAACAAAAACGTTTTATCTTCGTTTTATCTCTGGGTAATCAGCTTCTGCTGCTTTACATAACATTGAAACTGGTTAAAACAGATGTTCTTTCTGAGCTTTGCCACAAAATCTGGACGATGTTTCTTCCAATAAAATGTTATAAAGTGCATTTCTTTCCATTGTATAAAGCTCTTCGTTAAGTTCTGTGAGGATAAATGTCAGAAACCTACAGCTAAAAATGAAAATACGAAAACTAAAAATAAAAGATGAAATCTACTTTGATAAAAAAAATTATAAAAATATGTTGCCGCAAAAAATAGCAGTTTTTGTTAGATCATACACAAAGTACAATGTATTATGTTCTTTAAAAAAATAAATTTATGGTTGGGGAATGAAGGGAAACATATTAACACTCAACAAAATGTCAAATAATCCAACAATGTTAAAGCTACTTAAATTATGTCGTCTAATTCTAAAGTTTATGCTATAATACATTAAATTAATGATTACCACTTACCTTCAGTTGGAATGGAACCTCCATTGTTAGAATAAATCAAAACTTTACAAAAAAATACAGGTATGTAGTTCGAAAATATCTTTATCAATGTTAGCTGCCTAAATTTTCGTAATTACATAAGTCACTCCAAACAACTGACTTTGGACTGTTGGTGCGAGGTTACGTCATGCTATAAAATTAATAAGTGTTACATCAATAATATAGTTATTTCTTTCTCTAAGCCTACATTAAATTAAAAAGCAGAATTCAAGTCTTTGAAACTGCGATTATTGGCCAGGTTTTTCCAACCTTTTTCCATAGTGGGGCGGCTTGAAAACTTCTGACAGTAAGACCAACTACTAATCTTGCAAGCCTCCACCAATCCGGACTAGGCCCCCGTGGTGGAGTATCGCCTATATCTTCCTCAGGGAAGAGACCCGTCCGTGCGGAGTTTCTGGTCTTCCATCGGACGCGTCCCCCGGGTGGCGGACAGGGGAACGCCCTCCGGATATGGAGGGTACCGGCTTCGGCCGGCGCGGACTAAAACCAGAGGGAGGGGGACGTACAGTGGCTTGCGCTGCTGGATGTCCCGCGGGGTCCACCATGGGCCCCGCACCCGTAACCCCACATTGAGCGGGGCCGGGGGCCTTCGCGCCGCGAGGAGACAACCTCTATAAAAAACACACGGTGGGGGCCCTCTCTATGTCCCTCTGTCCAGCAAAAGGCATGGAAGAGGGCTGGAGGGGCGGGGAGGGGCGCGGACTCCGCAAGCCGGGCCTGGGAGGGAGGGGTTTTGAGGGAGGTAAGCCAGGGACCAGGGACTGGTCACCCCATATGGTCTCTGGCCGAGGGGTGTTTTTGTGGGAGGGCAACTTAGATGGGCTGAGGATCCGGGCAGAGGGCCACAACGGGTCCTCGGTAGCTGGAGGCTTGAGGAGCTCGCGCCTCTCCGCCGGGAGAGCCGGTGGCGCGGGGGACGCCGCGCGGACCTTGCGCCGCCGGTCGAGGGTGGGTCACAGACGGCAGGTTGGGGGACCTGCCGTCCGACATCGTGACGGGAGAAGGGGGTGGGTGGCCCATGCCCCTTCTCCAGTGAGGGTGGGCCCGACTCCTTGCGAGTCGGGTCGACGTCGCCGGGGCGCCACTGTCGCATTCGCGTTGTGGTTTCACACCACTTGCGAGATCCGGCGGCGCCCAATTGCACGACAGGACGGCCCCCGGGGTGTTTTAGGAGGTATGCCTCTTCTATTAGTAGGAGAGGAGAGTCCGACACACGGCCGTCGCCCTCCCTCAAGGGTGGCGGTTATGGTGCACAAAGCATTTCACCTCGTTAACAAAAAAAAAAAAAAGGAAGAGACCCGTGGCCCTCGGTGAGGACATAATGGGTTAGCGATGAAAAAAAGGCCCCTGTGTGTTTCATCCCTTAGCGATTTCTTATCAGCTTACTCAGGTGATTGAGATTACCTAATTAATAATCGCAATTAAACGCGTTAATTGTAGGTATATCAGGCAAGCACATTTCGAGTCACTAATTTACTATTGATAGTGTTGTTGATATAGCTGCATGCCATCATCAGGCCTTTTTAAATTAGGATAAGAATATTTACTACAAGTACATGAGGAAAAAACTCAAACACAAAATATTTACAAGGATTAAAAGATTGGATTTTATTACAAGATTGAATTGTGGATACATACACTCACGCTTATACCCCGGAGCTGCCGCTATCCTCTTTGCTATTAGCAATAAGGTCGCCAATAGGGTAGTTTCCAGGGTCAAAATAAATTCTATTTAGTCCATATTTTAGATTATAAAAAAATATTGGACACGTATTTCTTTTTTTGAACAAACAAAAAATTACAAAGATATAGAACATTAAAGTTACGTGTGACGTCACGCCGTGCTGCATTTTTTAGCACGGAGTGACGTCACACGTAACTTAAATGAATCTTTGTAATTTTTGGTCTAATTTACAAATAAAAAATACATGTTGCTTATTTTTGAATAATCGGACTAATTACATTTTAAGGGCAACTAGCCTATTGTAGGTACTGTTATCTTGTAAATATTTTATGTTTCTGTTTCTCCTCGTGTACAATAAAGAATATTCTTATCTTATCTTTTCTTATAGTCGGTACACCGATTCGCTTCGTCGATATTAATTAGACGATGTTGGCGTACGCGCCGGTTTCGGGTTATTTTTATGCCCTTCAACGAAAACGCCTGCCTGGTATGTCCTTTATCGACAATGTCGCGCTTACTCGAGATACTGGGTGTTGATTTGTACTGTTACATCCGACTCAGGGGTTGTTATTTACATGATAGCGAAGAAAAAAATTTTTTTTAGTGAAAGTCACCTAAAAATCATAAAGTTTTTGTATACAAATATATGGCTTTGGGAAGTGGTATGGCTTCGCAGTTTGGGAAAGTGGGTGCGATCCGTAGTAAAAGTAGAGGCAATAGTATAATATGTTTATGAGGTAAAGAAAAGGCACCTGGGAACAATGCAAATATAAAGTCATAAATAAGGTCTAAAAAAGTAAATATGTGAGTGGTTGACCAAAAAGGGACCTGGAGGGATTGGAAACCGTTATTTTTTTATTTGAATTTTTTAATCTCTGGTATTTTAGCTTTGTTTTCGTCTAACCAGAATATTTTTCGGTGCCGTAGTTATTTTTTTATATTTTTTTTTTGTGAGCCGAGGAGAGTCGAAACCTGTCTATACACGAAACTTCAAACGCGATTTTCTCGAAATCAATTATTTTCCCTTGAGGTCCCTTTTTGGTCAATGTAGCGGCTCTCTACAGAGGATATTTGTTTTATTTTTTATATTTTGAATTTGAATTTGATTTTTCTATTTTTAGTTTTCAATATACAGTCTTGAAGTAAGCATCTATTTTTGTCCGTTTTATTTATTTTCTCGTCTGTATTATATTTTGTATTTCCCACGTCGCAAACCCAACCGCGGGCGCAGTGGCGGGCGCAGTGGCCCGCATAGTCAACCACTCACATATAAAAATACATTAGGAATATAAAAAGATCACTTACATAATATGTACCTTTTTTAAATATTTTATGATGATTTAGATAATAACATTGAGAATAAGATAAGGGTGAATATACGGTATTTGATTTTTTTGTGTCCCAGAAGGAAATGTAATCTATTCCATTCAATATTTATAATTTCTCTATTTGACACAATTTTTAAATGTTTAATGATGAGGGCCAGAAGATTTCTTCCATTTTTTTGAATTTCATAAGTACGAGAGGAAAATGTGTTACCAGAGGACTGACACTATTGGCAGAGTAGTCACAAATTAAATCAGGGAACTGACAGGCCATTGATTATAGCTAAGAAAGGAGACAAGTATTAAATAAAACATGAAAAATGCCAGAGGAGTGACGCCAGAGGAATGACAAAATCGCACAAAACCTACAAAAACATATCACTCGCTTTTCTGATCACCGTTTAACGTAATACATGACATCTACACACAATAAACATTGCATTGTGCAAATATACAATTTCCTAACTATGAAATACAAAAACATAGACTTGCCAGAAGAAATACACTGGAAATGGGGAGACCAGAGGAGTATACATTTACAACTATTTTAACGATTAAAGTCTTAAATTAAAAAATTATCGTGAATAGACTATGTGGGCCAAATAAAAGACCATATTCTTTAATGCTTAAGCATACGGACGCAATAATATAATAAGTTTACATGATATTTGTCCATGGACCATAGAAATTCAAATGGCGTATATTGACCCATAATACGGGTCTGGCGGGGGTTTCACGGGGCAGGGCGGGAGAGTGCGCCCGAGTGCTCGCCACCGGCGCGGCGGCGCGGCGCCGCAAAACCGGGGGTTGTAAAGTGCGTTTTTTCATTCGCTGCAAAAAAAATATTACCCCGTGTTACCGCTATAATAATATATTCATTACATGTGCGGAAAGCCTGTCATTGCAAAGAGTTCCGACAAATGTCTACAAATGTCTAGGTTGACAGTCGGAACAAGTTGTAATGACAGTTCCGCACGTGTACTGAACTTATTTTTAACTCATTTTACTTTAACTGAATTACTGAACTTATTACTGAAATAAAGCAATTTAATAAGGAAAATTTTTGGAAAATGGCGCCAACCGTAAAAGAATATAAGCAGAGATTTTTTTTTCTTCACCCATTCTGGGTAGTGTACTATGCCCATACAGCCAAGTCTTCAGTAGATTTTTTTTATTGATATGAAATGAAAATGAAATTTAATGAGATGAAATGAAATTAAACCTAACCTAACTCATTGAATCAAATCATTAAATCTGATATTGAAACAAATTAGTAGCTTCTTTGTAGAAATATTGGCATGAATCATAAAAACTTCGTGGTTGATTTTTTCTTTTTAATAGACATAGTTTGAAAGTTGGGAAAGAGAACGTACGAGTGTGTAATAAATAGCCCACTTCCCGAACGCTATACGTCCCTGCTATACGCCACTTTTTGAGCAACTGTATTAAAAAATATATAGGTTTACTCGGTAGATTTTTTTTACCGTGAATAGAAGACTCATGTGACCAAAATCCTTATCACATCAAGGACATTAAAATTTAATTCCTCATAAGAGCAAAGTTTAAGAAAAACACCTACGTAGCATAAACAATTTTTACTTGGGAGTAAAATGGGGTTATTTGGTTTTTGCATGCTAGCAACATTCAGACATTGACAGCCTTTGGATTGTATTGAGATGTCAACGTAGTAGTTTTATTTTTTTGCATTGAATTAAAAAACAGACTTTAGGTGATTTTCACAAAAAAATATTTTTTTAATATATTTTTTTTGCTTTAGTATCATGTAAATAACCACCCCTGAGTAGGATTTAACTGTACAAATCAACACCCTGTACTTATATCTTTTGTCAATCTCTCTTTCATCCTTTCTTCTTAAAAAACATTAGGTATATTTCCAAACTATGACAATAAAATGACAAAATTTTATTATTATTGTTAAACATTATTTACTATTAGCATGTTATAGTAAATACTCTTTTATAATAATAATTTAAACAAATTTATTGAAGGGGTTTCGTTTGTATTTTTTTAAATACTAGATGTAGTTAAAAAAAAGTTAAGGCATTATTAAAGCCTCTAATAATAATAGTTTATAAATTTTTGCGCCTACTTCTATTGGTAATTTATATCGCTAAGGTATGCACCTCTGTCATTCAGGTTTGCTCACGATGTTTTCCTTGACATTTAGCGACAAATAGCGAGTGGTACTGTTATTGCTGAGGAAATTATACTTTACCAATAAAAATTGGCTTTAAATACTGCGAAAGTACCTAACTAAAGTCTAGTCACCTTCACATTTAATTGACTGTAATTTTCTACATCATTTAGCAAGTAGACCAAGAATAGTGTATCGATTTAGACACAGAACAAAAAAATTTAGATATGGGCGTTTTCACCTTCATTTGACTTGCAAATGTGTAGGTATTTATTACGGACTTTATTATTTAGCTACTTTTGAAAAAAGAACAGGTTTCAATGTTTGAACTAAAACTTTCGTAAGGACTACACATTGTAAATTTTTGGTCAGGACCAACTTACTCACCATTAAGCTCTGCGAATCGGAGCGAAACCTGGTCGGACTCGTCCGATAAAAATAAACATAAGTTGATCCGGATCCGGAGAATCGCTCGTAGCCTGAGTGATCTTAAACGATCACTAATGCTAAGCAACATACGGCGCGTTCAGTCCATGGATGGGTCACCGTCAATGACTAATGCTAGTGGCATTTTTCCGAGCGGTTCCGTGCTTCGCAAGGCACATTAAGCAGTTGGTGCCGGCTGCCGTCGATAGATGGCAGTCGTGAAGCCAAGTCAGAGGCCTTAGGGCGGCTTGAAAACTTCTGACAGTAAGAACAGCCACTAGTCTTACAAACCTCCACTAATCCGGACTTGGGCCCCGTGGTGGAGTATGGCCTATACCTTCCTCAGGGAAGAGACCCGTGCCCCTCGGTGGGGACATGATGGGTTGATGATGATGATGATCCGGACCAAAAATTTACAAGGTTTTCAAATATTCGTCTGCATATTTTTTTTTAAATGTATGTTTCGCGATAGACAGTCACAAGGTAGTAGGATAAACCTGGAGAAGAGCAAATAAAATTGGAGGCGACTGGCGCTTGTATGAAGAGGCCCTTGTTCGTAGTGGATATGGGTGGGCCGCAGATAATTACAGAATCTCTCGTAGCCTGGGCTGCCTAAGCGATCTTAAACGATCCTTAGATGATTAGATAGACGGTAGACGATTCTTAAAATATAGATCATAGCGATCATTGTGGTATATTTAACTAAAAATGACCATGTGGGTTGGAACCTTTTTGCTTCTTCCATTTGATGTGCATAAAATTCGAGTTCACCGTAGACCCGAATGAAATTATTAATATAAATATTAGTACCTGGGTGACCGAGCTTTGCTCTGTACTTTTTTTGTAATATTAAATATGTAATATGAAATTAAAATAATCCTTTTTCAACAAAAAAAGAAATTGGAAAAAAAAATCATGACTCGAACCGGGTCTCTTGAAATCGGCCCGAAACGGGTCGCCCGTTTTCCCGTCAGAACTATCCCAACTGCGCATCGCGACGTGAAATTTACCTCTGTATGTTATTATAGAAAATTTCAATTGCCTTAAAACACGGATAAAACAACGTTTTCTAAAAATGTAACCTAGTAAGATCAATTAAACGCCGCCGAAAGCATCTGCCTACAAAATTTCGTGAAAATCGTGGAGCCGTTTCCGAGATTCCGAGTAGGTATATAAATATATATACAAGAATTGCTCGTTTAAAGCGATTAGATATGTATAGACCAAAGCTATGCCACTCCAACCTAAATAAGACGCAAATTCCCCATTATAGCATTTTTTCTTGACATTAGTTTCCCCGTAAAATGTGACGCTTGTATAGAACTTACAAGGTGACTGGATCAATGAGAGTATCCGTGATTTTAGATTGTCTACGAAATTCAGTCCAATCCAGTAGTATAAAACTTAAACCAGCATCGCCAAACTATTGTAGTTAAGATACGTTAATGGCCGGCTTATATTATCTTAGTGTTTAGGAGAACGCTTTATTACAATTAGAGAGGTAAGTGAATTAGTACTTTAGTACACGTGCAAGTGAACGTTTATATTTCTTCCAGTAGAGGGCTTCGTCATCAGGATGAATAAATCAACGTCGCTAAATACCCGCTATTCTACGAAAAATACTAACGGCCTTACTAATAAATAGGTAATACACTCTGAATAACTATTTCACGTTTATCAATTTATAGTGGTTTAATCGCATTTAGCGTGCAAATAACCAGTTTGTCAGACCTCGCATAACGGCTGTATACACAGCTCATAACCTTTATTAGTAAGGCCGTAAGAGTTTTAATGAAACAAATAAGTAAGTTAATAATAATTGACAATTCGAGTAAATGCAAACAACATGCAATACGCAGCACTCTCCTAAAGTTCTCACTATATTTTCAGTTTATACATAGATAAGTAACGGGGATAGTGACGTGCTCAGATGTTACCGGAAACGAAAATAGAAACCAATTCTATTTTGATTCTAATTGAAAGGTAACTAGAGCGGTACTAAACCGTTTTGAGTAGGTACCGTTTACACGTTTCCACTACAGCACTCTCCTAATCACTAGGATACTCTAAGCCGGCCTAGTTACTGGAACTGGAACCACAAACACAGTTACCCGGATAGTAATTTGTTTGACGTGCGATAACTTTCAAGTTTCGAACGTCGAGCAAGTTTCAGACAAATATCTTCTAGCTAAAATGTTGCAACCATGGATTATGTACCTACCTGACTTGTAAATTTTCGGCTCCTGGAGTCTAGTAGTTTTAAATAAAATGATATGTATGGTTGTACTGGGTGAATGTGGTAATAAGTAAATAGTCCGACTCACTCAGTTCGATGGTATTTATTTGTAAACACCAGTAGTCCAAATTTACAGAAGGCGCAGAAGGAACACGAAACAGGTACACGAAACACAAGCACAAAGCACAGGCGAAAGTCAGTTAGAAGTAGAAGAAATGTAGCGGCATAGAAAAACAAGTACAGCGGAATTTATATGTAAAAGCGTACAGCGTCTAGATATTATCGCATAGAGGCAAGCGGCATGCGCTCCGCGTCGTAAAGAGATATCGACTGGCTAGGTGGAGGTGCGCGGCCGCAGACCGGCAGGGCTGGCGTAAAACCAGTCCTGCCTAGTGATGGGACGATGATAGGTCGATGGCAAGTTTGTCGACATCGACAAACTAGTACTAACGCTGTGACACATGAATATCAATAAAGTAATTAGAACTACATATATATTAATAGGGATACATTTACATAATTAGATATAGTTATTTTATATGTAAATATTTATTGTAGTAATGTAAGTTAATTTTAAGTTTTTATTTTATTTGTAAATAGATATAATATTTTTGTGTAATTTAGTGTAGGTTATGTATGTGTAAGTGCTTACAACACAAAGTAGCCTACACCACCCCCCTCCAGAGACCGTCATGGGCGATAAAGATTATTGAATTTCACCCTGCGTCCAGAACGTGTGGTATATTCTTTCTGGATATCTGGAACGGGTTCAGTTTCAGGTTGGTCAGTCAGTATGAAGGCCGGCTTAATGCGGTCTATCGATACTGTGACTTCTTTTCCTTTTCGGAGAATTTTAAATATTTTTTCATCTCGAGACACAACTTTATAGGGGCCGGAATATGCTGGTTGGAGGGAACCACGTAATGTGTCATCGCGAAGGAAGACGTGATCACTGGTTGCTAATTCCTTGTATACGAACACCTTGGGCTTACTATGACGAGAAGCTGGTATGGGTCGTAATTTTTCAGCAATTCGTTTGAGTCGTGCGGAGAATTCTGATAAGTATGTCGTACTGCCGTGGACAGGCTCAAAGAACTCGCCAGGTAGCCTTAACGGCTCTCCGTAAACGAGTTCGGCAGAAGAGCTTTGGAGATCGTCCTTGAAAGCGGTCCTAATTCCTAGCAGGACCCATGGCAAAGACTCTGTCCATCTGTCGTTAGCGTGGCAGACTATTGCGGCTTTAAGTTGGCGGTGGAAGCGCTCCACCATACCATTGCACGCGGGGTGGTATGCGGTAGTCCGTTTGTGCTGAAAACCGGCTGTCTTAGACAGACTTGCGAATAAGGCTGACTCGAATTGTCGACCTCGATCAGTCGTTATGTCTGTAGGACAGCCAAATCTAGCAATCCATGTTGACAAGAGCGCTTTAGCCACGGTTTCTGCCGTAATGTCGTCTATCGGTACTGCTTCCGGCCATCGAGTAAATCGATCTACTACCGTTAGACAGTATCGATAGCCTTCAGAGATAGGTAGGGGACCGACCAAATCTATGTGGATCTGTTTAAAACGCACGCGGGGTAAAGCAAAAGTGCCCAGGGGTGCGGTGACATGGCGGTTCACTTTAGCCTTTTGGCAGGCAATGCAAGAACGCGCCCACTCCCTGCAATCCTTTCGGATCCCGGGCCATACAAAACGCTCTGCTATAAGTTTTGCAGATGCAGTGGCCCCGGGGTGGCTAAGAGAGTGAAGGCTCTCAAAGACCTGCTTCCGATGGAACTTGGGGACAAAAGGCCTAGTCGTCGGTGTACTGACGTCGCAGTATAGTGGAATACGACTTCCAGGGATATTAAGTCTCTCCAAGCGCAGAGAAGATCCTTCGGCTAAAAGGTTTTGTAGCTCTTGGTCTGAGGGTTGGCCCTTGGCTAACGTCTCAAGGTCAACCGGTGCTCCCAACTCCTCGATCCTCGACAAGGTATCGGCCACAATATTATCTTTGCCCGATATGTGACGTATATCGGTCGTGAATTGGGCTATAAAATCGAGGTGACGGAATTGTCTGGGCGAACAGTTTTTCTTCCGTTCGTGGAATGCAAAACTGATCGGCTTATGGTCCGTGTATACAACAAAGTGCCGGGCCTCGAGCATATGCCGGAAATATTTTATGCCTTCATAGATTGCGAGCAACTCCCTGTCGTAAGGCGAATATTTGACCTGGGACGGGCTCAGCTTCCTGGAAAAGAAGGCTAATGGCTGCCATGCATTGTCTTTAAATTGTTGAAGGACTGCGCCAATTGCCTTATCGCTGGCGTCAGTCACCAAGGCAAGTTTGGCGGTACAGTCGGGGTGCGCTAGTAAGGCGGCATTTGCCAGACTGTCTTTGCATGCATCAAAGGCCTTTAAGGCTTCGCCTGTCAAAGTGATGGGCTGTGAACCTTTTGCAGAACCTGTTAACATGGTATGTAAAGGAGTCTGGATTTCGGCAGCGCGAGGAAGAAATCTCCTATAAAAATTGAGCATGCCTAAAAATGCCTTGAGTTGACGCACGGTTGTCGGAGTGGGAAAGTCTTTTATCGCTTGCACCTTAGAGTCCAGTGGTCGAGAGCCTTTTTCGGAGATGGAGTAACCTAAAAATGTCACTTCTGGCTCACCGAGAACACATTTGGCGGTATTTACCAGCAAACCATAATCTTTCAGCTTGGTAAAGATTTGGCGGAGGTGCTGCTCGTGTTGTTGCTCATCCTTGGAAAACACCAAGATATCATCCAGATAGCAATAGATGAAATCGAGCTCTCTGGTGATTTCATCCATGAACCGCTGGAAGGTTTGGCCGGCATTCCGAAGCCCGAAAGTCATAAAAGGAAATTCGAATAGACCGAAAGGCGTGGTTATTGCGGTCTTCGGAATGTCGGCTGGATTGACAGGTATCTGATTATAGGCTTTTAGTAAATCTAGTGTGCTGAAAATTTTGCAACCAACAAGATTATGCGCAAAATCGTGTATGTGCCTAATCGGATACATGTCAGGCACGGTGCGGGCATTTAGCATACGGTAATCACCACAGGGACGCCAACCGTTATCCTTTTTGGGCGCCAGGTGAAGAGGTGATGCCCAGGGACTCTGCGAAGGTCGGGCTGTACCGTTGGCGAGCATGGACTGAAACTCCTGTTGAGCTATTTTTAATTTGTCCGGTGCCAACCGGCGAGGGGTGCAAGAGACTGGGGGGCCTGGAGCCGTGCGTAAATAGTGGACAGTATTGTGTGATGTGTTGTGACTGCGTTGTGTACCAGTTGGTCGAGTGACTTCGGGGAATTCGTTAAGAATTTTGTGATACCGAGAATCACCAGTCAAGATCTTGACAGAAGCTATACTAGTACAATTAACAACTTTGGCTAAAGATGATACAGAGGTTGTACTATCTAGTAAGCGTTTGTTATGACAATCTACAATGAGGCAAAAGTAGTTTAAAAAATCTACGCCTATGATAGGTTTGGTAACATCTGCTACTACAAAGCGCCAACTGAATTGCCTACGTAAGCCAAAATCCAAATTAAAATGTACGTAACCATAAGTCGCAATATTAGTTCCATTGGCAGCACACAAGTTATAGTCCGTTTTAGCACGACGGTCATGGACGAGGGACCGGGGGAAGACGCAGATGTCGCTTCCAGTGTCGACCAGAAACTGCACCTTCGACGCTCGGTCCGTGATGAACAGGCGACCAGTAGAAGATGTTGGGCAGTCAGCAGTCGCCATTATCGACCGCCCCTGGCATTTCCCGGTTTGTAGTCGCAGGGAGTCATGCATCTGTTCGCCTTCTCTCCAAACTTACTGTGGTACCAGCAAAGCGGGTACTTGCGGTAGTTTGACTGCGAGCGCTTCGACCTGGAGGCTGATCTTCGGTGTGGTGATCCTGAAGTACGCGAGCGGGATCTGCCGTTCCTTTGAGATGTGAGCTTCTGGAACTGCTTCCGGAGCTCCGCAACTTCCCTCGTAACAACGTCCAGTGAGGAACCGGGGTTAGTCTGGCTCGTGGAAGCCACGGACAGCGATGGTGAGGCCAGCTCGTGGATACGATCGGCCAAGTCCGCTAGCTCATCGATGGGAGCTGCAGTCGGTTGACCAGCGAGCACCGTCTGAATTCCGTGGGAGAGGCGACTCACCCAGATCGTGCGCAAAAAGTCGTCGGGGACGTTGGCTCCTGCGAGTCCCTTTAGATGGCGCAGGAACTGTGACGGTTTCCGGTCACCGAGCTCCTCATGCATAAGTAGCTGCTTCAGCTTCTTTTCTCTGGACTGTGTCAATCGCTTTATCAACTCCGATTTCAGTTTCTGATACTTATCACTGGCAGGCGGGTTGATAATGAGATCCTTGACTTCACGCGCGTACTGGTTGTCGAGCTGGCTGATGACGTAGTGAAACTTTGTGACGTCACTACTGATGCCGGATATGACGAACTGGCCCTCTACTTGTGCGAACCAGATCTCGGGTTCTTCTGGCCAGAAAGGTGGAAGACGAGCGCCGACTTTGAAAACATCGACATTTTTTGTCGACTCTTTCCCATCACTATTGGGCGTTGGCTGCTTGTTCGTTTCACTCGTACCTTCGTATTTTTCCATGATTCAAATGCGGGGTCACCAGTATGGTTGTACTGGGTGAATGTGGTAATAAGTAAATAGTCCGACTCACTCAGTTCGATGGTATTTATTTGTAAACACCAGTAGTCCAAATTTACAGAAGGCGCAGAAGGAACACGAAACAGGTACACGAAACACAAGCACAAAGCACAGGCGAAAGTCAGTTAGAAGTAGAAGAAATGTAGCGGCATAGAAAAACAAGTACAGCGGAATTTATATGTAAAAGCGTACAGCGTCTAGATATTATCGCATAGAGGCAAGCGGCATGCGCTCCGCGTCGTAAAGAGATATCGACTGGCTAGGTGGAGGTGCGCGGCCGCAGACCGGCAGGGCTGGCGTAAAACCAGTCCTGCCTAGTGATGGGACGATGATAGGTCGATGGCAAGTTTGTCGACATCGACAAACTAGTACTAACGCTGTGACACATGAATATCAATAAAGTAATTAGAACTACATATATATTAATAGGGATACATTTACATAATTAGATATAGTTATTTTATATGTAAATATTTATTGTAGTAATGTAAGTTAATTTTAAGTTTTTATTTTATTTGTAAATAGATATAATATTTTTGTGTAATTTAGTGTAGGTTATGTATGTGTAAGTGCTTACAACACAAAGTAGCCTACAAGCACGACAATATTCATTATAATATTAGAAATAATGAGAAATATAACTATATTTCTCGCAGGAGAAAAACACATTATGATAAACCACATTTCAGTACTCTTTATACTATTTTCATTGTCAAAAAATGTTATTTCGGTTTCTACACAAATTTTTAAAGTAAATTAGATGTTATCTAATCTATTTTACTTATTTCTTAGTGTAAAAACCGAAATAAAATTTTTTGACAGTGAAAATAGTCTGAAGAGTACTGAAATGTTGTTAACATTTTGTCTAAGACCCAAATGAATATGGTATAGATGACCACACAGATACCAGTCAGAATGGTTTTAATGTTTTTAACAATGAATCTGTTGATAATATTTTAATTCGCACGTCCGAACTATATTTCTACGCCTTGTAGTTCTATGATTCTCTGTTGTCATCCCAAGTTAGAGGAATTAAGTTAAGCATACGGTTTCCTACCGGCAACAGTGCCAAGAAGTTGAGTGTTTGATATTATCAAAAGAGGGTACAGACGCTTTGAAAACGGTTTACCACATTGTACATTGTACTATTTATGTGAGTATTCCGGAGCGGTAGTCAGAGACATTAAACCATTTAATAATTATAAGGTATAGAACCGCAATCCAAGCTTAAAATGTGCGACAGCAAATTTGTAGTCATATTGTGCAAGAGAATTTATATATGCCTGGGTACTCATCGTTCTCCGCACCTTGAACTTTTGCACGCTCAAGCTTGGGGCTCTGCGTATTTGGTTGGCGTTTTCACAGTTTTCCAGGCACGACAAATTGCTCTCAAACGTCCATAGGGCGAGCAAACACGCTGGTATATACCCAAATCCAGAAAATGCATTTAAAGCATGACACGTAAGACACGAAAACACGAAAAAGAGCGCAACTCCTCTCAAGTTCAAACACACGAATGAATAATGTGTCACCTCGCCGATAGAAGGAACCAATGAGCGTTCAGATTGGAACGGATCGTCACCAAGACAAAAACTTTTATTGCCTAAAATAAGCGAATTATTTCAGAATGTGTTGTGTGAATTAAATGATAATTTTATCCACGTATTACCTATAGTACGAAACACATATTAATTGATTTAAAATTCTTTATTGCACAATAAAAACATTCGTGAGCTTAATACTATACTTGAGCCATTACAAACGTGCGATCTGAGTCATAAAAGTGCGAGCGAGAGTTCCGACATGCCTGATGTGCCTCCGATATTATTATGTGTGAGAGAGAGGTCTGATACAAATGATTATGACTCAGTTCGCACGTTTGTAATGGCTCAAGTATAATAAGTATTTTGAATATTGGGATGCTTATAGCTAGTTCAGTAGTCAGCGTTGCATTATTAGTGTAAATGTGTGCGTGTCCGTCAACGTTACTTAATGCAATCCGCTAAGGCAAGCACTTGTTTACCGTAATGTTTGAGTTATGCCTCGCTTTTGAGCCGATGTTCAACAAACTCTGTCTTTAGGTGGTATATCTATGAAATACATAAATACGTGAACTTATGCGTTTCCAGACTATAGGTAATTAAAAGATTGAGTTCATTCTTCTTTTTGTATCTATTCTATCTAATCATCCCTTAAGCGGAGCTTACTGTTAGGGATAAGCCCTTTCTCTTACACGCCAACTTATCCCGTCATTTGCTAGGCTGGTCTAGTATTTTCCAGCTGCCTTCACAAAATACTTCCACCGGGCTGACGGAGCCATTGGTAAGTAAAAATTTCAAATTGAGTTTTCAAGTTTTTATTTTGCTAATAAAGTTAGTTGCCCACGTATTTTTGAGAGAATAAGACACGTGTGTCATTCATTTACTAACTACTGAACTGTACTCAAAAATTTCAATTATAAGTTACCCAAAAACTCTTCCGAGCTCTGAGGGCAGCTTGAAAACTTCCGCAGTAAGACCAGCCACTAGTCTTACAATCTTCCGCCAATCCGGACTAGGCTCCCGTGGTGGCGTATGGCCTATACTTTCCTCAAGGAAGAGACCCGTGCCCCTCGGTCGTGACATAATGCGTGATGGTAATGATGGAAACTCTTCCACCTACGACGGCGAGGATGCTACAGGGCGTTTGGGTTGTTGGCGGTCGCCATCAGCAATCCGGCAGCATCTTTCTCTCGGGCGTCCACTCAGTGACGGTCCATGCCGTGGTCCCAGCTCCTTGTATTGTTACGCGTTTCCTTCGGAAAGACGGGGCACTCCACGTATTTGCGCACGTGGGCAGGTCCTCCGGCTTTAACAATCCTTGAAGGCTTCTCGCCACACCGCATGCAGTATTGAATGCGACCACTGCCAATTATTGGCACCTATGGTACTAAGCGGGTCCCCTTTTTACGTGCCAGGCATGCAATATTCATCCCGACATATTGACGAGTTCGCACACCTCATATATAACGAGGATGGGGTTGGGGGTCTTCTCCATCTGGGCCTAGAAGATGCAGCTGGGTCATCCGTGTCTCCCGTGGATGGGCCGCAAGTACTTCACGTTGTATAGCCACGATCTTGAATCACGATCCGTCCTCTTTGATTGCCTCCGGATTCGTTTTGACCTCCGATGGCTACTTTCCGACGATTTTTCAAGCTTTGTGAGGTAGCGCTGGATCGCCTGGTACTCCTGGTCCAATTTCGGCAGGAAGCACATGCCCTTGCCGAACGGCCGCGCGTTGTGGTTGATGCCCAAGGTTGTCCTCAGCGCCTTGAAATGCCGGGTTCAATACGACCACGATCAGCGCCGGTACTGGTTTCCATGATTCTGATTTGCCTGTGGATGATCAGCGCCTTCAAGCTAGGCCTGGTGGCCTTCTTCGGAGGCGGAACGACGGGCAGCAACGGGCTTAGGGCGGTTTGCGGTTAGTAGTGGTGCGATCGAAAATACTGCGGACTACAAATGAGTTGATCCGAGCGCGGGTACACATTGAGAGCGTATCTGCATAGCATATGGATGTAACATAGGTAGCACTATTATGGTTAAAATAAAGGTCATAGTTACATAATAAAGGTCATAGTTACATATCGTCATTTAGAATATGGACAGCGCCTGTGGTTGAGCGAAGGAACTAATGCTACATGGCAAAAACATCACGTTTATTCTATGGGAGCTCCACTTAAATACATTTTATTTTATTTTAGTATGTGTGACTATTTCAGTAATAGAAATATCATGTATTTCTGTGAAAATTTCAACTATCTAGCTATAGAATGAGAGCAAAAGCAAAACCAGTCTAAATGCTTGGTTAAGAGAGAGAGAGCTGCTAAAGAATGTATAAAAAACAAATAATTCAAAACACATTGTTAAACTAAAGCGCAACCGGTTAATAGAAACGGGAATAAATTTTTACAACTGTTATTTAAACAATACAGAAGTTATCATGATCAGTTGAAAAATTTAATGGGCAGTCACTTAATTTTTGGTGGTTAGTAAATTAGTAAGCCAGTAAAACATAAGCAGTAAGTAATAAAAATATTGGTCTGTTATTTCATCATTCAATGTCAGTGCAAAAAATACTCAAGCTGTTTAATAAATGAATGAGCAGTAAAACGGTTGGAATGGGCAGTTCACAGTGGGCGGTAGCATCCGAACATCACTTTGAATGAAAAGAAGTTAGGTTATGATGGAAAAAATGTAATATAGGTTAGGTTAGGTTGGAAACAATAACCCTATAGGTTAGGTTAGGTTAGAACTATGATTCCGTGTGGAGTTTCTGGTCTTCCATCGGACGGGTCCCCCGGGTGGCGGATAGGGGAACGCCCTCCAGATATGGGGGGTACCGGCTTCGGCCGGCGCGGACCAAAACCAGAGGGAGGGGGACCTCCAGTGGCTTGCGCTGCTGGATGTCCCGCGGGGTCCACTATGGGCCCCGCACCCGTAACCCCACACTGAGTGGGGCCGGGGGCCTTCGGGCCGCGAGGAGACAACCTCTATAAAAAACACACGGTGGGGGCCCTCCTCAATGTCCCTCTGTTCAGCAGAGGGCATAGAGGAGGTTGAGGGAGGGTCACAGACGGCAGGTTGGGGGACCTGCCGTCCGACATCGTGACGGGAGAAGGGGGTGGGGGGCCCATGCCCCTTCTCCAGTGAGGGTGGGCCCGACTCCTTGCGAGTCGGGTCGACGTCGCCGGGGCGCCACAATTTACGATTTACCACAAGCGAGATCCGGCGGCGCCCCATTGTACGAGCGACAGGACGGCCCCCGGGGTGTTTTAGGAGGTATGCCTCTCCTATTATTAGGAGAGGAGAGTCCGACATACGGCCGTCGCCCTCCCCCAAGGGTGGCGGTTATGGTGCACAAAGCATTTCACCCCGTTAACAAAAAAAAAAGGTTAGAACTATGATCAACACACGCACGAGCCGAGCGAGTGAAGCGAGCGTGCCGCGGCAGCGGCCGGCGAGTGCTAGGAAAATTCTATCCATTTCACAAGGAATACATTTTACCGTCCAATAGTTTATAGAACTGCTTAAAATAAAATTTATTACTAACCAATTATGATTTGTTAACTGTACGCGCCTAACCGCCCAGTTCAACTTTTCCGATGCTCAGTATTTATTGAACTGCCCGTTTAAATTATTTTACGACTCATTTATATTTAGTTTACTGCTCAGTTTTTACTGCTAAACTGGTTTGCAAACATGCGTTTTTTATTTTTTTACCTACCATAAATCAAATATTGAACTGCCGCTTTAATTCTGTGCCAATAGAAACACTCGCACGTAATTAATTTCCCGCTAGTATAGTCGGCAGCTGGTCAAGCTTAATGTTTTTATTCTAAAAATAATTTAATAAAGAGCGCTACTTAAATTGCTCTTTCTTTTTCTTTTAATTTCTTCTAGTAAAATATTGTTCAAACCATCGTTCCAGTGTGGGGCCAGAAGCAATGTGTGTGCCCGTATGTAAAATGTTTATGTTTAATATCCCTTCTTTAATATGTTCTTTATACTGGTATTTGTATTTTAGTTTCTTTTTCTTTGTTTGTGCCGTAACTGGTAGCCGCTGAAAACCAACGTCGTGGTCGCTATCGGCCACGACAAGATGCTAAGCGGAGACTAATTTGATGCCAAATCTAACCCAACTATGTTTCAAAATTGTATTGTTAGATATTAAGATTTGAGTATAAATAAATAATTTTCTTACCTACTTACTTACAAATAGGGGAAGTGCGAGAGGTTTGAATACCGGCTGGAGACAAAAATGATGATGAAACGAAAGAAAAATATGTCAGGAGCGTGGCAAGTGGAGACCCAGGTCTATGCCTATGCCTCCGGGATCGCGACATGCGTGATATGTACCTATGCTTGAGCCATTAAAGTCTTCGCTTAGATAGTGTCGGTACACACGAAGGCAATCTTGGTTTTAGTAAAAAAACATTTATTTCAATAATACAACTTAGACGGCCAAAACACTTTAAATAAAAAAAAACATGGTACACAATATACCTAATGAAGCACAAAATAAAACACCACTCTTCATCACTTAAGTGTCCTCAGAATATTCATCTCCACCGGTATCTAGAATAGGTACCTACCTAAGTGATGCAGGATCGTTTCGTTATAAATCCATTCTAAAATACTGATTGATTTTCTTCTTTAATTGCGTGATCTACATAATAGTAGAATGAGACGAGCTGCGAGCCAAGTTCACTGGCGTGTTTGCGCCGCCGCGTCGGCTTCCTTTATTTCTTTGTCAAAAGCCGCCATGTGCCGAGGCGGTAAATATCAAAGTGACACTATGATAGCGAACAGACTTTACAAACGTGCGAACTGAGTCATAAACATTATGTGTCAGACCTCCCTCTCACACATATAGGAGGCATATCAGGCATATCGGAACTCTCGCTCGCACTTTTATGACTCGGTTCGCACGTTTGTAATGGCTCAAGCATAGTGTTATGTTCATTTTTATTTTATTACTCGTAATAAAAAAAAATCATGTAGAATTGCTTGGACTGTTCTTCTGTATAGTTAATAGCACGTGCTATTCATCAAAGACCCATTATGTCCCCACCGAGGGGCACGAGTCTCTTCCCTGAGGAACGTAGGTAGAGGCCATACTCCACCACGGGGGCCTAGTCCGGATTGGTGGAGGCTTGTAAGACTAGTGGCTGGTCTTACTGTCAGAAGTTTTCAAGCCGCCCTAAGGCCTTTGACTTGGCTTAACGACTGCCATCTTTCGACGGCAGCCAGCACCAACTGCTTAGCGTGCCTTGGAAAGCACGAACCGCTCGGAAAAATGCCACTAGCGTTAGTCATAGAATGGTCACCCATCCATGCACTAAACAAACTTCGTGATCGTTTAAGATCACTCAGGCGGCCGGGGCTACATGCGATTCTATTCACATGCTATTAATCTTAACATATTGTTTTTACATAATCATGCTGAAGGTTATTTCGTTTTTTGTTAAGATTTTCTTATTCCATACTAAGCATGCGTGTATTTTTAATTTTAATAAACAATTCACGCATTGATTAACGATATGCCATCAATATGCCTTTTGTTTATTGAAATGATTATCTATCTATCCAGTTTTTGGTCGTAAATTCGTCCTTATTGTAATAGAATAAGTGCACAGATGTAAAGGTTTATGCGCAGCCGACTGTACAAAGTGATTCGGAGCAGCCACACGGCAAACATTGTTTTTCTAATGCAATTTAAATTTTGCCGGCGAGCGTTGATGGAAAATAAATTATTATTTGCTCAACAAACAACGTCGGTCCCACCCTAATACGTCTTGTTTACATCTCTTTAACTTTCCCAGTCACTCGTAACACGAATAAAATAAATACATCTAAGCCACGGACATAACAAGCGAAGCTGCAAGGAAAAATGTACTATTCAATCTCGCTTCTCTTGTTTTCTAATTGAAAAATGTTTTTTTTTCATAAACCACAGACTTAAGTTATTTTTTTCACAAACATTCTTTTTTTTTTTCATTTTTAATGTTTCGATAGCAGATTTTGTTTTTAATTATTCGCCAAACTGCGTAACAGTTTGTTGGCGAATTGATCGCACTCTTGTAACTCACTTGTAACAATACAAGTAGATTTTCGACCGACCGATGACCTCTGTGGCGTAGTGGTTAGCGCATCTGCTTACCATGCGAGAGGTCCCGGGTTCGATCCCCGGCTGGGGAGAAAAAAAAAACCCCAGGTCTTGGATGTTTACATGTTTGTGACGTCGCTGTTTCTGGTTCCCACGACACAGGGTATCCTAGTGTGGGGCCAGAAGCAATGTATGTGCCTGTATGTAAATGTTATGTTATGTTATGTTATTTTCTTCAGTAGATTTTTTTTATTGATATGAAATGAAAATGAAATTTAATGAGATGAAATGAAATGAAACCAAACCTAACTCAATTGAATCAAATCATTAAATCTGTTATTGAAACAAATTATAGTACGTTCTTTGTGAAAATATTTGCATGAATCATAAAAACTTCGTGGTTGATTTTTTTTTCTTTTTAATAGATATTATTTTGACAGTTGGGAAAGAGAACGCACGAGTGCGGAAAAGGTAAAGAAAAAGCTCGAGTGTGTAATAGCCCACTTTCCGAACGCTATACGCCCATTGCAATATGCCACTTTTTGAGCAACTGTTCAAATACAGATTTCTTATTCAAGCGCATTGATGCCAACGAAGTAGTCAAATAAATATTTGTAAATAGTTTATGATTAATAAGTTAAGATGACAATATTCTTTACCAGAAAAATAATAAAAGAAACAGCAGTTACAGAATAAATTATACAATTGGCGGCCTTATTGCTAATACCAATTTCTAACAGACAGGGGGAAAAGAATGGGGCAATTATGGGATTAGGTTAGATCGAGAGAAATGTCAGAAGTTAAATCAGAAGTTAATCAGGCTTTGTGAATTCGACTGTATAATGTCAATACGCTTGGTTCAGCCAACTGTACTAAGGATATAACATTCATAAATTTTGTGTCCCACAAGTTGCAGAGGCGTATATATCACTTTCCGCTCTCATAGACGACGACCGCATCCGATGTGGTCCCATTGCAATATCCGCTCTGGGCCATTCGGCGCAGGGGCTAATTTTCCACGACGGTGGAAGTGTGAAAAATTTATTCTATTTTAATATTTCCTGTGAGGTCGCAGTAAATCAGAAGTGTCCGCGCGACAAAATGTAGTTTTCTAGGGAGTTAGCTGGGAGCTAGCCTTAGCCGGGCCTTTTGGGTCTAAGAATCTGTGGCCGAATAAATGGAACACCTACCGATGCTCAAACTCGTCGTATATAGGGTTGCGATGTGAGTTTTTCAATTCTCTAGAGCTACAAAGAAGCACATCGACATTTTCAAACATGCACTCTACTAATCTTTTAAAGTACCTAATCGTTGTTTAATTCGATGCAAAAAAAAATGACGCAGTGTTGCCGCTATAAAATATATAGGTTTACTCGGTAGATTTTTTCCTACCGTGAATAGAAGACGCTTGTGACCGAAATCTTTATCACATGAACTACATTAAAATTTAATTCCTCAGAAGAGCAAAGTCTAAAAAAACACCTACGTAGCACACACAATTTTAACTTGGAAGTAAAATGTGGTTATTTAGGTTTTCCCTACTAGCAACACTCAGACATTTGACAGCCTTTGTTTTGTATTAAAAAAACAGACAATAATATTATAAAAACCTGGTGTCCCAGTGCTTTTAAGCAATCTCCTACTAAACGGGTTCACCGATTTTTATGTTTTTATGTGTATTTTGGTAGGTTTGAAAAAACGTTGTAGAGTATTTAATATGGCAAATCAACGATTCCCGAGCAGGCTAATACAATAAAACGCTATACGTATTATGGAACTGGACAACTATTATTCGCCTCTCGCTTGTAGGAGGTAGTATAGTTTGAGCTCCCGCCTAAATAGCACCAGCACGAATGGCACCTGGCCTAGTGCAGATTCAAAACCTATTGATAATTTAGGCAGGTTTTGTTAAAGTACGTTTTTTAATTCGATGCAAAAAAAATTACGCGGTGTTACCACTATAGTTTATAGTTTATTCGGTAGTTTTTTTTACCGTTAATAGAAGACTCGTGTGACCAAAATCCTTATTACATCAAAGATATTAAAATTTAATTCCTCTTAAAAGCATAGTCTAAAAAAATACCTACGTAGCACAAACAATTTTTACTTGGAATTAAAATGGGGTTTTTTGGTTTTTGCGTACTATAGTCCGTTTTTTAAATCAATGCAAAAAAAATGACGTGGTGTTACCGCTATAAAAGCTATAGGTTAACTCGGTAGATTCTTTTTTTACCGTGAATGTAAGCCTCATGTGACCAAAATCCTTATTACATCAAAGACATTCAAATTGAATTACTCGTAAGAGCAAAGTCTAAAAAAAACACATGCGTAGCATACACAATTTAACTTGGAAGTAAAATGGGGTTATTTGGTTTTTATGTACTAGCAACATTCAGACATTGAGAGCCTAAAAATTGTATGGAGATGTCAACGTGACAATATTTTTTTTTGCATTGAATGAAAAAACAGACTGTAGCAACATTGAGACATTGACAGCCTTTGGATTGTATTGAGATGTCAACGTGACAGTTTAATTTTTTTGCATTGAATTAAAAACAGACTTTAGTGAATATTCAAATGTATTTATTCTACCAAAAATATCAATAGGTGGGTGCTGAATCTGGACTAGGCCAGGTGCCATTCGTGCAGGTGCTATTTCGGCGGGTGCTCAAACTGGACTACCTCGCTTATAGGTGATTGCAGTCAACTGCCTTGTTGGTCGAGCCGTTAAGGCGTTTAGCTACCAAAAAAGAAGCCTTGGGTTCGATTCCCACTGGGAGGCGCCGTACATTAGTACAAATGGCCTCAGCCTGGTTGTTCGATGCTTGTAAGGTCCTTGCTGGGTTACCATAGCACTGGGTATCCTAGTTTGGTACCAGATCAAGTGATTGTGTTGTGTAAAAGTCATGATGATGATGATGATGTCCTCCTCGTCGTAGTCCGACGACGGCGACCTCAAGTATTGGTAGGATTGCTGAGACGGTGGGCTCTGATGTGACTTGCGAAGCCCAGCTTATTTTTGAAGGTTCGGTTACATTGGTCGCAGTGAAGTTCACCGCGGTCATTGTACGTATACAAGTAAGTGGGCTCCAGACTCTCGACTGCAACCGACAGAAGCGAAACACCCTTCCAAAAAGTCATATCAGTGACGTCTCGTCTAGCGCGAATAGAAACGTATCTTAGGTTGTCGAGTTTATAAATCAAAATAGTGCAAAAATAATAACACAAAGTGCGCAGCGTAGGACGACCCGCCACAAGATGGACAGACGATCTCATCCAAGTGGCAGGAAGACGGGAGGCAAGCCGCTTCTAACCGGTCTTTTTGGAAATCCAAGGAGGAGGCCTATGTCCAGAAGTGGACTTCTTGTGGCTGAATGATGATAATGGTGATGACACAAAGTGTACAATCTGAACCTGCTAATCAACTAAATTAAAAATGGCGAAAGTTCCTCGAAAACATCATGTTTTGACGCTAGCGCAACCATTCACAATCTGAGTCAAAAACACAAACTCACGCCTGTATCCCAGAGGGGTACGCAGAGACCAGGGACTGCCACTTGCCACGATCTTGACACAGAATGAAATAACAGTCATGTAATGGAACGGACATTAAGACGGCACAGTAGACTACCCAATATATCAAACGACGACAATTACTATGCAAATATACTTTTTATCTAACTACCTATTACAGCAGGGAATAAAAGCAAATCGACCGACGAATCGACGACCTCTGTAGCGTAGCGGTTAGCGCATCTGCTTACCATGAGAGGTCCCGGGTTCGATCCCCAGCTGGGGAGAAAAAAAAACTCCGGGTCTTGGATGTTTACATGTTTGTGACGTAGCTGATTCTGGTTCCCACGACACAGGGTATTCTAGTGTGGGGCCGGAAGCAATGAACCTATGTGCCTGTATGTAAATGTTTCATGTTTCTGTTTCAAATGAGAGAGATAATTGAATGATTGAATTACAAAGCGTTCATGAGGAAATTTGTGCCCTAATTAGCGACTGTGTGTAATTAGCGACGGTAATGTAACGAACCAGGAACTAGTTAACATTATATGGAAAACGGTCGACCGTTCTTAGCGTTAATGCTATTCTAGTCCTGGGTTTTTTCGCTTCTTACCTACTACGGTCCATCTCCTGAGACCACCTGGGTGAACCGTGGGTTTTTTTTACAACGGTTCACCTCTCCAATAAAACATTAACGGGCTTACTAATAAAGGTTATGAGCTGTGTATGCAGCCGTTATGCGAGGTCTGACAAACTGGTTATTTGTACGCTAAATGCGATTAAACCAGTATAAATTGATATACGTCAAATAGTTATGCAGAGTGTATAACTTATTTATTAGTAAGGCCGTTAAACGTTATCATTCGTACTACAAAAAACTAAAACATCTGCTGAGCACGTGTCTAAAAAAAGTACTACCATAAAACAGTGTTTAACGGTTGCCTAGAGAAAGATACGGCTTAAACATTGTTTAAAGTTAGACAGACGAAGGCGTCTGGTTGCTAAACACACCGTTAAACAATGATTAAATATTTAGACATTGTTTAAATAAACGCATGTTAAGGGTGATATTTTATTTTTTTGTACTTTTCGAGACGCGGAAACGTCCATTTCAATATTCTCCTTAAACGTCTATTTACGATATAAAACGTGACTGCTTTGATTCAGCAAAGTAATATGCGAGATGGAAAACATTATCTTTGGACATAAATATAATTATGTTTGTAAGAAAATGCAACTATGTTTTTATTATCACAGTTACTTTCATACAAATACTTGACGTCCCTAAGTATGAACGCGTAACAAAAAAAGTTATATTACTAGAATTTTTACACATTTGAATATCACAGTTCAACAATTGCCTTCGAACCAGTTACTTTTACACAAATTAAATACGGTGTGTTAAATCTGATGTAAAATAAACCAAATAAACTATATTAAATTTGTGTCTACAGTTTCTTTCATTTTTGTTATTCCTGCTTTGTTTAGACCGATTATTGGTTGTTTATATTTTCCTAATACCTAATACATTCTGTATCGAATTTCGTATACTCAGATGTCGAATACTAGCTGTCGGCCATTTTGTCAAACTGCTTAAGTCCTAAGTGAATCGGTAGTTTCAGAAAGAACATTAGTCACAATCTGCTTACTTTTCAGTAGACATAAAAAACTGACCCCTTTGTGGGACTAATGTTGTTTTTGCGTCTACTGAGACGTAGTACGTACACGTAGTTCAATTGATATTCATTGGGCTAATGTTATTTCTATAGGGATCTGTAGATCTACCCTCAAGGATAGTATAGACAACAATAAGTCAATCACACAAAATTTGGACTAATGTTCTTTCTGAAACTACCGATTCAAGTGTCGTGTGTTTGGGTGCTCCGCTACTTTTTTCAACAATTTACAAGTATATATTTGCTCTGCCCGTGTGAAAAGAACGGTAAGTTGATCTTTTATCGTATGTTTGTACATCCAAAGAATAATCTATCTATAATACAAAAGCCACACTGTGGAATTGAACAACCTTCTTCACAATAAAATAAAATTTGAGTTTATGATTCAACATTTTTGTTATAATTTGTTACACATATACATCACGTTACAAAAATGATGTAACAAAAATGAAATAAAGTCTGTTGCACACCCACATTACAACTAAATAAAAAGCCATTATAAGGAGTAATATTATTATAAATTATAATTTGTTTGTTCAAACTTCGAATTTTAAACATTGCACCGTTTATTGCATTTGTTTGCATGATTCAACTGAAATTGAAAAGTTATAGGTACCTATACAACGTGGAAGGTAATTGACGCAAATTGAGATAAGTTTGTCCCGTAGGGGTTACTGACCGCGGAAAAAATACCAAAGGGTCAAATTCTATAGTTAAAAGTGAAAAAAGTAAAAAAATAATAATTTGTGAATTTGAACTTTAAGCATTTTTGCTGGGGTCAGTGACCCCAAAAGGAGAAACTGTTCTCTCAGTTTACGTTCATTACCAAACACATTATATATTGTGACGCACATCATAAAAATGCTCTTGCACATCCTACACACATCCTCACATACAACCCTCACACACATCCTTAAACACAACGCACACACACACACATACAACTGTTAGACTTACCAAACAAGATCAAGAAAGAATATGTAATTTTAGGCTTTTAATCAAATAATTAAACACTTTTGACAAATTACAGACACAATCTTCACTTCAAACACCGACCGTCCTTAGCCTTAGTCGCCCTTCGAATGCCCGCCATCTTCCCGACGTTCGTTTTTTTTTAAAACCCTCGATTCTCGAATGGCCGTTATAGTCGCGCGTATACGACGCCTGATGATAAAGTTTAGCAAAATCTTCACAATTTCAACATTTTATTTGAGGCGTATTTAAATGAAATAGCCAAAATTACATAAAGATGCAGTTGCCTAACAGACGGCCGTCCTGTAATAGGAATGCCCCCATTCCGTTTCGGCCATTCGAGCATTCTGTTATGTCCTCATACAGTTGCACATCATACACCTACAATTACAATGAAAGCCTACTAAAAATATAAATTAATTAGGTACATACTAATCAAACTTCAAATGAACCCTCTCGAAACGAAACAAAAATAAAATAATAATACATAAATCTAAATCGATATTAACTTAATTTACAACTTTCTTTGCAAAACAAATAACAATTAAGGAATTTATCGGTATTAGTAACCATAAACAATAACTATCTGTTTTATTAAGGTAGGTACAATCAAATTATTTTAAGACACATATTCTTAGAAACTCTTATTCTTATTCTCCTTCTTATTCCCTTAGTCTTATTCTATATCTCCTATTCTATTGATTCTTCCGGTCAACCTGTGAACATACAAAACAATATTAATGTTTTATCTTTTTTTTTTTTAATATATAAAAAGTGACAAAACAAAATAAGAATATTATTTATTACACACTAGATAAAGGCCAACTAAAAGTTACAATTAAAAAAAAAATATATATAATGGGTGGTTTTGTTGCTAACAGCAATTTCTTCGCGACAACAAAGGGAGAGTGATAATGAATTAAGATGATCAATTATTTATCGCAGTAATAAATTGATGGGATACGGATATTGTGCATAATAATTTTATGGTAAGTGAAACTATAGTTGCACTATTAGGCATCCTTTACACAGGGAGTATGTAGGTACGCTTGCAATTTAGCGACAGCATCCTTCTAACACATATAGAATAAATTCAATGCACATAGTGACCGCTGCTTGGGCATCGACAACCTTCACATTAAATATCTTTTGCATCTCATCAGCATCCTTCACACAGTGAGTACCGCTTGTGCTTCAGCATCCTTCACACAGTGAGTACCGCTTGCACTTCGGCATCCTTCACACAGTGAGTACCGCTTGTGCTTCGGCATCCTTCACACAGTGAGTACCGCTTGCACTTCGGCATCCTACACACAGTGAGTACCGCTTGTGCTTCGGCATCCTTCACACAGTGAGTACCGCTTGCACTTCGGTATCCTTCACACAGTGAGTACCGCTTGCACTTCGGCATCCTTCACACAGTGAGTACCGCTTGTGCTTCGGCATCCTTCACTTCATTCTTGTTTAATGCCACGGCTACTCACCCGCAAGTAAGCCATGATGTGGTCATAAGTTTTAAAACATTATTGGCCCCAGAATCTGCATTATCTAAAACAACAGAAAAAGGGACTGGGGCAGGGATGTAAATATAGATTGAGGGGTATATTTAGTATATTTTACAATTTAACTGCTTAGACTGAATCTATAATTAAATATGAAACATGAAGTATGTATGTGATATGGTAGGTACGTGTTTTATAATATATTGTATAGGTGTGTAACATATTATTACTTTAAAATATACAGATTAGCTACCTATGTATTATGTAGATGTATAAGTAAATTAATAAATCGTGAGTAAATATTATTCACTAGTTGTATCACTGTCTCCGACGTTGCTGTGGTCGGATATATCAGGAGAAGCCTCTGTACTGGACTCGGTTGACGTGAAGGTTATCCAATGTTTTAAATGGACGGCAGGATATATACTCTTATATTTGCGTTTGGAGTGACCCTCAATACTAGAAATCTCATAACGATCGTTTGGAAGTACTGCTGTTATTTTGAATGGTCCCTTGAACTTTTGACATAACTTTTTGCTCTTTCCGTTAGCAGGATTATGATAATTTGGAATCATGACCAAATCGCCTATATTGAAGAAAACTGTTGGTGCTCTTTTATTATCATATTGTTTTTTCATACAACTTTGGCTCTTCTCTGTATTCTCTTCAGCAGTAGCCCTTATATTTTCTCTAGAAGACTCTAGTCCAATATCTGCCAGAGATTCTGCTATAACGTTGAGAATCTGACCTTCTTCATTGTTAGGATTTACAGTCCTGTGGCCAAATACAATTTCGGCAGGAGTTTTCTTGGTAGTCTTATTAATGGTGTTGTTAAGGCTCCACTGAAGCTTGCCTACATTAACATCCCACTCACGTTCGTCTAGACCTTGATTGGTTGACGCCAATGAATCTAAAATTGTACGATTATATCGTTCTATCTGGCCATTGGCCCGTGGTGTTGCCACCGCATTCAAGACGTGCTTTGCACCGACGGATTTAACGAACTTCGCGAATTCGGCTGAAGTGAAACTAGATCCACGGTCAGATATTATGACGCTGGGACTACCAATTATGTCAAATATATCTCTCAGTATTTGTATAGTTGTCCTTGTTTTGACATTTTTGACGGGCTTAACAAAAATGAACTTGCTAAATCCATCAATAATTCCTAAAATATAGGAATTGCCTCTTTTGCTCCTAACAAATGGACCTACATGGTCCATATGCAGGGTATGGAAAGGTTTGTTACCCTTTGGTATCGGGTGCAGATAACCACTAGGCTTCTGGGTAGATGTTTTGTTATATTGACAATTAAGACATGACTTGACGTATTTTTGGATAAAACGGTTCATTTTAGGGAACCAGTAGTCCTGTTTTATCTTGGCGAGAGTTTTTTCTACCGAAAAATGCCCTGAGTCATCGTGGTTCATCTGACATATACGCCACCTAGCACCATCGGGAACAACCCACTTTAACTGACCACCTACTCGTCTATAAATTTTATCGTCACGTAATTCGTAATTCGATATTATATCTTTAATTCCTTTTTCTTTGCTGTTAAGAATTAGTTTTATATGTTTTAATTTTTGATCAGTTAATTGAACCGTTTGTAGCCAGTCTGTTGTTGAAATGTTCATAACTTCAAATTGTCTTGTGTCTGTATGGTCGTTAGAATTGGTGCCGCTTATCGGATTTCGACTCAAAGCGTCGACGTGCTTCATATTTTGACCAGGCCTGTACTCGATAGAGAAATTATATTCTTGTAAAGTCAACCACCATCTTGCAATGCGTGGGACTAAGTCTCTTTTAGTGAGAGTGGTCCTTAAAGCGTTACAATCGGTGAATACTTTAAAGGGTACACCGATGAGATACACTCTAAATTTTCTCAGTGTCAGTACTACAGCTAACGTCTCCAACTCAAACGAGTGCCAAAACTCTTCATCTTTTGATGTCTGTTTACTGTAGTATGCTACGGGCTTATTAGGACTTTTATCATCCGGTCTCTGTAGCATTATGCCGCCGAGCCCCAATTTACTTGCATCGCAATGGACTTCAGTAATATAGGATGGATCATAAAGTGCAAGAAGCGGACGTTCGATCAATTTCGTTTTTATCGTCTGGAAAGCTTTCTCCTGTTCTTCACCCCAGGACCATATTACATTATTTTTCGTAAGCGTTGTTAGTGGCTTTGCTACGGTTGCAAAGTTAGGTATGAATCTACGGAAGAAACTTGCCAATCCAACAAATTGTCGCACCTGATGGACATTTGTTGGTGTGGGAAACGAAGCAATGGCTTCCGTTTTTCTATTGCCGGGTTTTATTCCGGTTCCTGAAATTTCATAACCTAGATAGTCCAACGAGGTTTCAAAGAACACGCATTTCGTAATATTCAGTGTTAACCGGGCTTCCTACAATAATTCAAATATTATGCTTAGTTTTTCTAAGCCATCGTCAATATTAGCCGCTGACGATAGCAGATCATCCATATAGGGCATTGCCAGCTCATACCTATGTTTACCGAGTGCCTTATTTATCATGTGTTGAAAAACTGCAGGCGCATTGACCAGGCCGAATGGCATTCTTGTATACTCAAAATGGCCATCGGGTGTAATGAATCCTGTCAAGTGCCTGGAGTCTTCCGCCATTGGAATTTGGTAGTAACCAGACTTAAGATCTAAGCTAGAGAAGTATTTCATCCCGCTCAGTCTATCTAATTGGTCATCTATTACCGGCATAGGATACGAGTCTTTTACGGTCTTTTTATTTAAAGCCCGATAGTCAACACAAAGGCGATAATCGTTAGTCTTTTTCTTAACAAGTACTATTGGACTAGCATAAGATGACTTTGACTCTTGAATTATCTTATTCTCCAGTAGTTCGTTGACTAAATCCCTGACTATTAGTCTCTCACTATATGGTAATCGATAGGGTTTGTAAGTAACCGGTGAATCGTCATTTAGTTGTATGTGCATTTCTGTTATTTGTGTCGTTCCTAACTCACTCATATCTAATGCAAAACAGTCGCGATAAGTGTTTACCAAGCTAAGTAATTTTTGCCGTTGCTGCTCAGTAGCATGTGAGCCGATATTGAGCATCTCTAAAGTTATGGGTTCCCTATCGGTTACATTATTACATGATGAAACATTATTTACCTGAAACTCAGTTGGGCAGTGAGGGGGACACAAATTCTCCGATGTAGGTAAAATGTAAGCTCGTGTGAGCAATTTGCCTTTTTCCAGACTGATCTCACCTCCCGAAATATTAATCACAAGTACTTGGCCCAACCCCTTTTCGATAAAGTAAGTTCCTTGCAAAACTATAAATTCTTCTCCGGTCTTAAAAGTTGTATTGCCAGAAACAAATATATAGCCAGTTAGAGTGCCATTGCAACATATATTAACGCTTTGAATACCCTTAAAAGACACGTCAACCCTGCAGTGCAATATGATTTTATCTAACTCTACCTTATTTGAGTAAAGCATGAGATTTGTACTAGTCTTATGTACGATGACCTCTGGCAACTCTGTTAGATTATGCCCAATGAGAAGGTCAGTCTTTAAAAATTCATCAGAGACTACAAATGCTTGAATAGTTGCTTCTACGAAATCTATCCTTATATCAAACGTGACTTTGCCTATAGGCTGTAAAGTACCCAAAGCAAAGCCTTTTATTACAGGTAGTTCATCGCTAACAATCTCTAGTTTAGCATTGACAGCTACAGAGTGTTTCATTAACGTGCATTCACTGCCAAAATCAATGAATGCTGTCCGATTAGTTTCGTTTACGCTCACGATCTTATTGTAGATATCCATGGTGTCTTTGCACGTAGTGATGTGTAAAACTTTATTTGGTTCACCTGGCTTTGTCGCAGTGGCAGGATTATTAGTCATGGTATTAATTGTTGAATTAACATCTCGTTTACAGAAATCTACGATATGTCCTAGCCGGTTACAGCGCTTGCACTTTTGCAGCTCTTTTGGGCATTTTGGCACAGTATGGCCCAATTCAGAACAATTGTAACATCGAATAGTTCTGCTAGGTCCTAGAACAAGTTTGTTATTCCGTATGGACTCTTGATTTTTATTATTGCTCATGGTTTTGTACGAAGAATTCTGTGGTCGTTCTTTTAGATTTTTGACTGTTATATTCCGCAAATACCTCAGGAGCTGACTGGGTCGGCGGAAGTTACAGCCCTGGGCGTTAAGTCTAATGTTGTGATCGAATATACCGTGAATAATGCAATCAACGGCATCTTTACCCCTAATATTACAGTGAGTCACAAGTTTAGATTTGTCGTAAAAGAATTCTTCGAGAGATTCATTTCTCTGACTTTTCCGCTCTAGCATTTCGTGAAGCCTATCTGCATAGTTCCGATCATCCGGAAAACACTTTAGAAGTTTTCGCTGCCATTCTTTCCAATTCAGGTTAATCGTAGTAAGACTCTCGTACCACCTACGTGCAAGGCCTGAAAGCTTGGGTATAGCGTAGAATACGGTTTGCTTATCACTCCAATTATATATCTTCGCAGTTTCATTGACTTTCCTAAGCCAGGCCCTAGTAGACTGCATCTTTTCACTGGGGTCGAATAATGGTATGACATTCTGAGCTCCATGAAAAGAATGCGATCCGTGTGAACTAATAGCGTCAAAAAACTTCTTTAATGAATCTCGTTCATATTCGGGGGTCATACGGCGACGTTTGCCATATTTTTTTGAGCGTGGTAAACGACGAGATCGTGATCGACTCCGTTGAGTTACATAGCTTTGAGATGATGTATAATCACTAGCTGAAGTCAGCGAGGATCCAGAACTGACCCTACGAGCTCGCCGCTTATGACTCCGGCGTTTTGGCGTTGATGTGGTCCGACTAGAGTTACTACTTTTACTTGTTCTAGACCTAGACCTCTTTCTATGTCTAATGTGTCTTCGAGATCGGGAAGATTTCTGGCGATAAGAACGACTTCGCCGATGTTTGGAGCGTCTACGACTTCGCGATCTATGTGTTCTAGAGATTTCTATAGTGTCATGTTCCGTGTTGATTGGAAGTGGTGTGAGTGGACTCAACCCAGGATCGGTCATTCTAGTGTCGTCTAATAAAATAATATAGGTATACGAATAAAATGTGAGTTATTTATACGTATTAGTAATGAAGGATATTGGATAGAGAGGGGGAAAAACAACATTGTATTAATATAGGATAGTACCAATTCATCACTATATTATTCAAGGGGAACGTACAAAAAAAGATTGGATTAAGCGTCCTGGATATAATAGGTACAAACATCCACTTAGTTCAATTAAACATAGTCGCTAGTAAAATTATAAAGAAACAACATGTCTTAATAAAATGTAACCTCTATTACAGATGATATTGGTGAATAAAATAAGAAAAACTGAAAAATAATATGACAATCGGGTAGACTACAGAGGTGTCTTTAATAAACAGAACATATTTCAGAGAAATCTATTTGGATCTCTCAGATAATTCTGGATTAAATTAAAATTGCCAGTTCATTAACTTTCGAATTTCCCGCTACTCGTCTCGGCCGGTAGGTGTTCGATACCCGAAATATTTTAAATATCTTCGAGAAAATACTTATATCTAGCCATCAATCCCAGTATTTAAAAAAAAACATGTGAGATCTCCATGATGTTCTTGGATTTAAATAACAAACACGTGTTGTACAAAAATGTTCCGTTACCAAAGTATTGTCGATTCCCAGGACCGGAAATAATATCAGGTTAGGCAAGACCAGACTTAAAACTAAACTGTACGAAGAGTGGTTTTGAGAAATATGATACGATTATCACGATTAGTTCGGATTCAGGTATGTAGTAAAAATGAAACTTAAATAATTTGTGATTTTCTCGTGCCAATATAAAAAATATTATCTATTTCAGTATTATTAAGCCTATATCTAGGTAGTTAAACCATATTTTTTGAAAAATATAAAAGGATCACCGTGATTATTTAAGATTCATAAATTTAAAGCCAAATAGGCAGTTCAAAAATAAAGCATGAATCAGATGTAGTTTTTATTTGTGTAGCAGGTTTCTATTAGATTTGTGTTAAACTCGATGAAATGCTACATACGGTAGAATACACATAAATTATAAAACGTTAACATAATTATGCCTTAAGCAATGTAAAAGATAAAACACTTACCAGTGGGTCTTCGCACTTCTGATTTGTTAGACTTACCAAACAAGATCAAGAAAGAATATGTAATTTTAGGCTTTTAATCAAATAATTAAACACTTTTGACAAATTACAGACACAATCTTCACTTCAAACACCGACCGTCCTTAGCCTTAGTCGCCCTTCGAATGCCCGCCATCTTCCCGACGTTCGTTTTTTTTTAAAACCCTCGATTCTCGAATGGCCGTTATAGTCGCGCGTATACGACGCCTGATGATAAAGTTTAGCAAAATCTTCACAATTTCAACATTTTATTTGAGGCGTATTTAAATGAAATAGCCAAAATTACATAAAGATGCAGTTGCCTAACACAACACACAAACTATAAGAAGGTAATATGCTTTAAAAAGCACTTATGTATCTATGTTGTATTTCTATAACACAGTTCCAAAATGCCGATGACCTAAGCGGAACGCCAACGAAAATATAGAGAAAGCTTGAAGCAAAAGGATCCTGAAAAATATGAGTAACAAAGAAAAAAAAATTTACAACGTAATAAAACCAAATACGTAACGGTTACGAAACTATCAGAAAGTCAACAGGCTGCAAGGAGAAAAAATTGGAAAAAACTCAACAAAATAATTTTTTTTTCAAAAGTTTGTATGGCTTGTAAAGTTTATTGCATTATGTTCACAGATACTGATATTTATTTTAATTTTGATACAAATAAAAATGCTTGAATAATTATGATTCTTTTTTTGTCATCCAATCAGTGTGACCTAGTCTTTAGATTTCCTTTTTGTTTCTCTTCCTTACGTTTTTCCTTTTTGTTATGGCCTTCATTTTTGTTTCATTTTTGTTATATGTACAAAAAAATATAATATCACCCTTAAACCAGTGTTTATTTTATTTTTTGTGGTAAGACCGTAACAGTCGTACTACAAAAAACTAAAACATCTGCTGAGCACGTGTCTAAAAAAAGTGCTACCATAAAACAGTGTTTAACGGTTGCCTAGAGAAAGATACGGCTTAGACATTGTTTAAAGTTAGACAGACGAAGGCACCTGGTTGCTAAACACACCGTTAAAAAATGATTAAATATTTAGACATTGTTTAAATAAACGCATGTTAAACCAGTGTTTATTTTATTTTGTGTGGTAAGACCGTATATCTTTTATTGGTGACGGTCCACCCCAGAAGTTTGATGCTGGCCATAAATAATATTTATGGAATTTTGACTTCTTTGCGCTTGACTTTGAACATCAAGGTTTCAACATCAAGGTGTACGATGGAAAAAAAATAATTTCCCAAGAAACATCTAGGTGTACAAAACGGTCTGTTGAAAAAAAAACCCCACGGTTCACCTAGGTGGTCTCAGGAGGTGGACCGTGGGTAAGAAGGGGGTTTTTACCTAACGTTCACGAACATGGAGGGTAAAAATCAATATTAACATTATTAAGGAATCGTAAAGACCATTTTTGCCTGTAGTATATAAATAATATAATAATATTCATATTTTTATCCTCAGTGGATCTCCTTTATTGATATAACACTGATTTATCAACTTATTATCAACGAGCTCACTTTGTATTATAAAATAATACATTAAAACATGAAATTGAAACTTACACTCGACTGTACGGTGGACAACACCGGTATTATGAAGAGTCCTGTGTTCGGAGTCTCTTGATGGATTACTTTAGATATGTGTACCTCATTGGACCTTGATAAGGACCTTGACCCTACTGGGTCATGAATATTCGCGCACGAATGGTCGATGTTTGGCCCTAGAGCTCAATTTATTCGGGGTACACTGGCACGTCTGCCAATATTATTCTCACTGTAACATTACAGGAGTTTATTAAAGGGAATTGTTGAATTGTAGATGGTGTTGGTAATAAAGAATTTGTAGTCGGCTTTTTGAATAATTTGATTCTTAAAGGCTTGAGTTAGGTACTGTCGATAGATAAACACTTTTTACGTTTTTTGTTGCAAATTCCCTCTTTATTTGGCAAAGTGACGAATGTTAGGGTTAATGTGCTTTACATGATAATGTAGAATATTTAGAACATACTAACCAATTTTGGATGTACTTAAACCTCCTGTTTTTTTAAAATATCAGTTAAGAACAAAGAAGTATTGGAAATTCTTAAAAATGGGTTAGTTTTAAAAATACTTTGAGATATTTCAATACTCATGTGTTCAAATGACTCCTGATTCGTCTTCGTCTGAATGCACATATGATCCGTTTGTCTATACTTGATATTTTTCTCAGACTTTAAACGACACTAAATCAAAAACCTTTAGCGTCAGAAAACTCGATGCCGTTTGCAAATTTAGTACTAGCTAGCACTAAATTTGCAAACTGTTTCGGGCCCCCTACCGCTAAAGGTTTTTGATTTATTGTCGTTTAAAGTCTGAAAAAAATGTCAAGTATAGACAAACGGATCATACTCGTATACTTCCTTTATTATTTGATTCTAAGTAATTCCTCGTCTCCCCCAAACCCCACACAAAGGTTTCAGTACCTACATTCTGGGGGAAGACCAATTGATGGGTGCAAGGAAAGAACAAGGAATGACACTTTTTTCAAATTTGATTTTTAGTGTCAACACATTCGTTGTCTATAGTAGCGTTGTTTACAATCTCAGAATACTGAAATGCAACAAGAAATGTCGCAAAAAAGTACGTGTTTTGATTGGTCGGAATGTATTTCTCAATACAAATGTCCGTACTTTCAAACTTTAAAAGCGTTTTTCTCGCAATTAACTCAGTTGGACATTCCTTGTTCTTTCCATGCACCCTTTAATTAGTAATATCAACTCACACCTTCTTAAAATCCCTGCTCACAACTGATCTAAGCTTTACTGCATGTGCATAAAATTCATATTATGTCCTTCTTGAATCAATGTAACGGCTCTGGCTGCAGTAATCGTATCCCAAGCTAAAACAAAAATCCAAATAAAATGCCACAAAGAATTCAAATTTAAAACTTATTGAAAATAATAGCCATCATTTGATCACAACCACTTCAAGCAAAGGTTTTAGATAATAAATAATAATAACAATGATTCAATTCATAAGTTTAGTTAAATAAAATACGTATAAAATTTAACATAATATTTTCATACAGGCACATAAATTGCTTCTGGCCCCACACTATGATACGCTGTGTCGTGGGAACCAGAAACAGCGACGTCACAAACATGTAAACATCCAAGACCTGGAGATTTTTTTTTCTCCCCAGCCGGGGATCGAACCCGGGACCTCTCGCATGGTAAGCAGATGTGCTAACCACTATACGCCACAGAGGTCGTATAACTGGAAAATTAACCCATGGCGCCTAATTTGTTTTGACTGGTACATACATATTATTGTAGTATATTTAATGTTTAAGTTGCACTAACTGTACACGTTTCATCATTACTTAGGTTAGTTGGAAGAGAATGCAAAGTAGCACTAAGCTCGCCTGCAAAACTTATATTTTAATGCAATAAAGAATATAATAATAATTATACTTCATAAGGAAGGCACGATCCTTTTTCATTATTCAAGAAGAATATTGTAAATATCAGCAATTATTTCATTGCTCAAAACTAACCTCAACAAAACTAAACTATCACGGTGAGTAAAGATCCGTTTTATGTATAAAGCTAAGCGTCCACTGCATCGGAGCCGGAGCGTACGCACCGTACGAGGCGTCGTCGGCATTTACAAAATATCGAAAGGGTGCGTCCACTGCATTCGGATTTTTCGTCGGCAATATCGGTATTTGTTGTCAGTTTAGGAGGAGAAAAACAAAATGAAACGAAACATGTGGTTTCATAAAATAAACCTAAAAACCACTATTTTCGGAGAATTTCATACATTGCATTATGATTTAGTACAAAATGAAAATAGATTTTTCGGGTACATTCATAATTATGTCCCGACCCAAATTCTTTGAACTTCACTATATTTTTCTCAGCTTCATTGTCTGTAAATATGGCCAGATCTAGCTAAAATGTGGCAAAAGTGGCAACACTGATCGGGATCAAAAAAGCGCGTCGGCTGCGGACGACGTCATCGAAAGGAATATCGCTCTCCGGCGCAGAAATTCCGATCCAGAAACTATAGAACTATATACTATAGAAATCAATACAAAGTAACAAATCCGTTCGCTCCGTACGGATCGATTCCGATGCAGTGGACGCTTAGCTTAAGCTGAACAATATCTACCGAACTTAACGTTTTATGCCCATCACCATAACTCTACAGGTAAAGCCGCGCAGTTCAGGGAAAACTCCCTCAGCAAATTCTCTAAGTCGTATTTAATCCCATTTATCAATGCAGCAACGAAGGGTTCTGTCGTAAAATAATTCCGCGCCTCAGACTGGAGGGCCTTATGAATACGCAAGAGGCCAGGCCAGGAGACGGAGCGTGAACTTCGGCCTTCGTCATCTACCTATTTGTATACAGTCTGTTAGCTTTTAGAATATACCTCGGGCTCTAGAGTAGGCTATGGTTTTCACCGTATACAGAGTTACAGGGAAAGTCGTACACACTATTAAAGGAGGTTATTATTTAGGTCATTTCTGATGGATTTTATTCTATTATATAGGGTCCGAAAGTTAACCGCTATGGAGATATTGACTGTAAAATATTTCAAAAAAAAACTGACAATAAGACCAGCCACTAGTCTTACAAGCCTCCACCAATCCGGACTAGGCTCCCGTGGTGGAGTATGGCCTAAAACTTCTCCAGGGAAGAGACCCGTGCTCCTCGCTGGGGACGTAATGGGTTGATGATGAAGTAAACCTTCACGTAAGCCCAAAACAGGGTTTTAATTTTGTGTTAATGTGCCAAAGTTTGTTAGTTTCGCATTTATATTTTACTAGAAACTTCGTCAAACTTTGCTTATTGAATAATGAATGAACATTGAAGTGTTTACTTGAAGTTTCCTCCCATCGTAACATATTATCATTAACTTACGGGTACTTGGATATTGTTTTGAATTGGGTACTTGCACCATACTCCTAGGCATTATTTACAGACTCTCAGACTATATTTGTGACGTCGCTGTTTCTGGTTCCCACGACACAGGGTACACTAGTGTGGGGCCCGAAGCAATGTATGTGCCTGTATGTAAATGTTTGTGTTGTGTTTATCCTTGATCGAACTCGGTAGAACGGCAACCATACATTCGGCAGGCCGGGAGTTCGACTCCCGACTACCATATTACGACTTTACTTTTTAGCTGCACAAAGTATAATAACATAATAACAATAACATTTACATACAGGCACATACATTGCTTTTGGCCCCACACTAAGATACCCTGTGTCGTGGGAACCAGAAACAGCGACGTGACAAATATGTAAACATCCAAGACCTGGAGTTTTTTTTTCCCAGCCGGGGATCGAACCCGGGACCTCTCGCATGGTAAGCAGCGCTAAACGCTAACCGCTACGCCACAGAGGTCGTCAAAGTGAACGTTTAGTAACAATACCGATCGCTAACGGAGAAGATGGCAGTTGTTAAGACAAGTCAGGGGCCTTAGGGCGGCTTGAAACCTTCTGACAGTAAGACCAGCCACTAGTCTTACAAGCCTCCGCTGATCCGAATTTGGCCCCCGTGGTGGAGTATGGCCTATACCTTCTCCAGGGAAGAGACCCGTGCTCCTCGGTGGGGACAATATGGGTTGATGATGATGGGTTTATTCACTGGACAAGAGTTACCTATGGATAAACTAATAGATATTGCTGTGAGACAGAATTGGCGAAAGCCAGACTACCTTCTATATCATATTGTTTTCGTTAGTACCACAACGCAGGTAACGCTCGCGGGGTAACTCTTACCACTGACTGAAAATCAGCGCTGAAAGCTTGTTCATTAGCATACTGCTGAGTCAGCTGCCATTTATAATAACAGTGACATGCCATGAACTTTATTTAGTTTTTTTTATTATAATTAGTAGCTACTTTTTTGGCCTTTGTGTCGTTTTATTGTTTTTATCCGAATGCACAAAACGGAGCGTTAGTTTTTTCTAGTGTAGGTATGTATGTACGTTCGAGCTATTTCCTCCGCGGTTTTGCCCATGTGTATAGAATTCAGTTCGTATAGATGGTTACGGAAAGAAAAAAAATTTGATTGAATTGAAAAAGTATTGGTTTCATCAGTAAATTTAAAATTGAATTGAATTGACGCCCTTCAATTCGCCCTCGTCATTTTCTTTTCTTCTCATGAAAGTAAAATGGCGGCACAAACCAGTCCAAAGTGAATTGATTAAATCGAACACCGCAAGCTTTCATCCAGGTAGTCTGGGTGAATGAATGAATGAACGAATGAACGTAATCCTCTTTATTTCCTGCCGCCAGATTTGGCCGGTCGTCGATCAAGCAGACACAAAAGGTCTACCCCTGTCGTGAACAATTCCAATCATCTACTTGTCTTATATTAAATTTGATACTACATTTGGTGCGTGTAATTAGGCCACTGATCCGATCAATACTTAGGTACTTTGTTCCAGATTTGGCCGCCAATTGTATTTCAATTTATAATAAATCTGTAAATGTATGTGTTCGTCATGAACCCATTATGTCCCCACCGAGGGGCACGGGTCTCTTCCCTGAGGAAGGGATAGACCATACTCTAATACGGGGGCCGAGTCTGGATTGCTGGAGGCTTGTAAGACTAGTAACTGGTCTTACTGTCAGAAGTTTTCAACCCACCCTAAGGCCTCTGACTTGGCTTAACGACTGCCATCTATCGACTGCAACCTGCACCAACTGCTTAACGTGCCTTGCGAAGCACGGAACCGCTCGAAAAAATGCCACTAGCGTTAGTGATAGACGGTCACCCATCCACGTACTGAACGCGCCCTATGTTGCTTAACATTCGTGATCGCTTAAGCTTAAGCGATTCTTCTTTCTTATCTTAATTTGGGTCCTTGTTTGTTTTCGTCCTTTTTAATACTTTTCAAAAAAATATTACATAGTGGGCACTATAACAGAGTAGGACCGTTAACACAAGTTAGTTATATTACAACATAGTTATATTAGGTACAACATCGTTATTTTTCTTCAAGGTCTCGGTTTTTATCGGCAGGCACTTTTTCATTTGGCCTTTCTGTCGTATTATTTGAAAGCAGCGCTGCATGAGTCGCAAAATTTTCTCTTGATATGGATTTACAGGCGAACATGGCCCAACCTGACAATGTGAAGATTCAGTGCAACCAGTCATATTGAATTAAGCTTCTTTATTGCCAACTTACGAAAAAAACTGGCACTACTAACACAAAAAACCGCTGCTCATTTAAAAGGTTGTAGGTTTAGAAAAAAAATACAGGTATTTTGGACTAAACTTTTGGAGGATATTGCATGAGGCATCCTTTTATTACGTGCGTTAAATCTTGATACACGTTAGTCATCTATCTATATAAATAAAATTAAAAGTCCTGACTGACTGACTCACTCATCAACGCCTACCCCAAGGCGTTGGACCTAGGAAGCTGAAATTTTGCACAAAGGGTCTATTTATATAATGTAGGCAAGGAATAAGACCGGGTTTTCTGAAATTCAACCCCTAAGGGGGGTTGAATTTAAGAAAACCCGGTCAAGGGTTGCCAAAATTCGTATGGGAGGTATAAAGAATGTTGTCCAATTTTCTTGAAACTTATAATAAATACTCTTCATCACAATTGATTGAACACTTGTTTCGCCGTTTTTCTAAATTTAAACCTCAAGCGAGTGAACGGGGTTGCAACATTTTAAACTAAAGTCCACGCGGACGGAGTCGCGGGCGAAAACTAGTAACCAAGTTCTAAAGACTTGTGTCACATGTTACCTCTAAAATGGATTATTGCTCGACCGACAAAGTGAGCTCCGTCTCTACTCCCCATGATTAAGCTCTGCGAATCAGAGCGAAACCTGGGCCTCAATTCTATTAGTGCATTATAGTTCAATGACAGATACTCGGTCGGGTCACGTGACGAGTTTTTTCGTACCATTGACGCCTACATTGTTATACGTGCGCGAGCGTAAACTTGAAGCGGCAACGAAACTTAATCGCCATTTTCATCCAGTTGTCATTGTACTAAAAATAATCTAGGTCCTGGGCCTCGATTCTGTTAGTGCATCATAGTTCGATGATAGATGCACAGTCGAGTCACGTGGCGTGTTTTTCACACCATTGACTCTTAGATTGCTTGATTTGAGTGCGCCCGTAGATTTGAAGCGGCGGCTGTGAAACTAAATCGACATGTTCATGGAGTTGTCATTGTACTACAATGCATTAACAAAATCTGTGCCCTGAGCCCTTAGTGCGAGTTTTTTCATTCACTTTCGATAGCGAGAGCGTTTGCAATTTGTATAGGAGTGACAGAGAGACAACTAGGTGGCGCGCTTTGTCACTCCTATAGAATATGAGTTTACGTTAACGCGATCGAGTAGTTAAAAAAACTCGCACTAAGCACACCGGTCAAACTCTTTCACCAAAAAAATCAAGTAAAAGCGGAACTAAGGTAACAAGGATAGTTTTTTTTTTATAAGTATTTAATTTCACATTTTTTTACCCGTGTGGCGTTGTCTGATAATACTTTTTAAAAAATATGAGTACTTCTCCATTTGAGTGCTTATACTGAGTTTTTTCATTCACTCTCGATAGTGAGAGCGTTTGCGATTTGCATAGGAGTAACAAAGAGACAAATAGATGGCGCGCTTTGTCACTCCTATGCAAAACGCAAATGCTCTCGCTATCGAAAGTGAATGACAAAACTCAGTATACGCACTTTGAAGACGACTTCAGTGGTCGATATTTTATAGCTCATTGTATGGTGTGGAAAACTACAGTCCGTTTTTTAATTCGATGCAAAAAAAAATGACGCGGTGTTACCGCTATAAAAGCTATAGGTTAACTAGGTAGTTTTTTTTTACCGTGAATAGAAGACTCTTGTGACCGAAATCCTTATCACATCAAAGACATTAAAATTGAATTACTCGTAAGAGCAAAGTCTAAAAAAAAACACCTGCGTAGCATACACAATTTAACTTGGAAGTAAAATGGGGTTATTTGGTTTTTACGTACTAGCAACATTCAGACATTGACGGCCTAAGAATTGTATGGAGATGTCAACGTGACAATATTTTTTTTTGCATTGAAAGAAAAAACAGACTATAGTTGACTATTATGAAATTGATTAGACTAAGGTGTTATTTATTCAGCAACCGGGTTCCCAGAAATTAATCTTATATTTCAGGCATCGAAATCACACCGAAATCAGAAAATAGTGCACTGAAATCGTGATTGTGCTAATTTGAGTAAGAACTTTTCAAAAATAATGGAAAATTATCAAAAATGTCTATTATGTGTTTTAATTATTATTTAATTAAGGGAAATGTAGTAAATGCTCATAAGGGGATCACAAAAAATATTTTAATATAGTATTTTTAAAAACTTATTTACTGAGACAAAATGTATACAGCACAAGCCAAATAGGTATAGCGTTTTTGGAACTAAAACTTTCGTAAGCACCTGCACGATGTTATTTAAGTTAGACTATGTTATTACTTTTTAATTGTGCAACAAGGTGTAACAACAACATCCTAACATAATTCTGGAACCACTTGAATTTTGTCGGATAAACCTGAGCAAGTTTAAGAATTAAGGTAACTATGTGATTTCGGTGCTCCATGAATTTACCATTCTGATGTTTACCTTGTGTATCTCAAAGTTACCGGACCAGAATTTCGTTTGAAACGAAACCTTTAGGTTGACAGGACGTTTGAAGCCAGTGAATAATTTTGTCTCTGGAGCTGCTTTGAAACATGTCTACGAAATCCGAGAAAGTCTATTTAAAGCCAGTCGGTGGCGCTAACGTTTATCAATGTCACTTTTAGGGCTGGAATCAGGCTCAGTCGCTGTAATAGCCTAATTCATCTGTCTACCTAGCTATTAATAAAAATAAAGTAATACCGGAGCTAAAGAAATGTCACAGCCAGCTTTGATTAAATATTTTACTCACATAAGCTCACGCTCGTGTCCCAGAGGGGTAGGCAGATACCAGGGATTGCCGCCTGTCACGAAACTGACTTATCAATTTCGCTTCATCGACATTTGCTGTTGTATGCATGGACGGTTTCGGTTTATTTCGGTATTCGGTCCGCCTGGGGCGTCCTTTACCAGCCCTTCCACTCATATTTGCTCGATATATTTATTTCGTCAGTCTTTCTTCCTTCATCCTTGCCACATGTCCAAACCAACGCAACAATTTTAGTCAACTCTTTCAGTCTACGTTCTCGTCTACAACGTTTGACGTCATCGTAAGCTGACGTATGGCTGATGCGCTCGCTCAGTTAAATTGTTCCATCGCTATTCCTAATTAAAAGATATTGTCTTTTAACATCTTTTATCTCCAATCTCTTTCTCCGTCTTTTTATCAATAGCAGAAGCAGAATACGTGTCCAGCCCATAATATCTAGGATGAGACTACTATTTCTCTACATAGTGAAAAATGTACCGGAATTTTGCAAGGCACGGCGACGTGTACATTGCGGCATCATGACGTACATTTTTACGTTACGGTAATGTAAATTTGCACGTCATGTCAACGCATCGCGCCGCGACAGCACCGTTCCACGTTGACGACGTCGTGACGTGGTGATGTGGACAGGCCCTAATAGGGCAAGTAACAAATATATTTATTGAGACAAATTATCATACGGTAAGTTTTACATGTAATGTCATCTTCTTTCATCTATCTATATTTATCCATTTATTTATTCATTTATGTATTTACTTGTTATAGTCTGTGGTAGAGATTTCTGACGGAAAAAACTTAACCTCAGATTAAATAAATTGCTTCTGATAGATAAATTGCCTCTAGCCTCAGGAGTGCTTTGCAGGAATAGTGTTTTTATATTAAGGCCGTTTGTCTTTCTTACTCAGTTTCCTGCACCAGTCTGCAGACTGCGGCAAATCCTTGTCAAGGCGAACCGAAGTGTAAATTACGAGCACCATACAAAGTTAGCCGAACGCTGCATAATACATTGCGCGGCCGCTTGCGGTCTGCTGGGAAATTCCGCGTCATCGCTGCCGCTGTCGCTGGAGGTGGAAATTAAAATAAATACAGAAGGAACGCTTCGTTTACTTCGTTTAAAGTGAAAATGCCTTGATCAAGCCCGCAAGAAATTCTTCAATTAATTAACTAGAGGATAGTTAGCAAAATAGTACCATAATAATACTATCGGTGCCTCACGTAATATTATGCGAAGTGCAAGAGTGTCACTAACCGCCAGCGTGACGTTTGTTTTCGCAGGTGAGATAGGTGAGAAGCATGTGAGAAGTACATGTAATGAACTTTATATGTGAGTAACAATAGAAGAAGAAGAAAAAATACATTTAGTTATATAAAAAATACAAAATACATACCAATAAGACACATCATCATCATCATCAACCCATTGTGCCCCACCGAGGGGCACGGGTCTCTTCCCTGAGAAATAAGACATCATAGAAATAAAATAAACAGACAAGTAACATAATATATGCACAGCAACAGTAAGAAAAATAAAAACGCAACAGACAAAACAAATAAATAAAACAAAACTATGCAGCCTATGGTGGGGCTAGGTTGCCACAAAAGGCAGCTAAATCAACGTTGTGCTAAGGGTTCACACACACCTTCAATAATTATTATATAATTATTATTGTTAACTTGGTTCGACTATTATGGTCTATGGCGGGTATACCCACGTATACGTGTTTACATGTAATGTAAACAAGAATTTCACAGGGATTAAGTACTAAAAGGGTAATTTTAAAAAGAAAGGATACTCAATCGGGCTTAAAAATGACTTCACGTCACATGCTGGCGCGTTGCCTTCCAGAATATGGCGCAGAATTGATGTTCTGGACAAACTTCCTATTATTTTAATGAGTTAGAATTTCCATGTAGTTCCAATAGTTCCAAATGTGCACTCTCACTATGGATTTGATGGCTTTCTGAGAAACAGGTTCTGATTTACCTCCTACATACCTACCTTATAAATATTGCTGGCCGGTTCTCGTTAGCCGAGGCATAGGTCGATATAAGGCTGCGTCCCCAGCAGGCAAACAGTTTGCCGCCGACTGAGTTAGCGGAATATCGTTTTAATAGTATGCCTTTCAATATACTTTAAATAGAGTGTTCACAGTTTGCTTTTGCGCTCAATCTACGCAATTTGCAGCGTTACGCGCGCCGACTACCTCAGTGGGCAGCTGACTCACAGAAAAGCCTGTTCCACTCGGCGGCGAAATTGTTTTAGTTCGCTTTGAGTATGCCGCTAAGTCGAATTTCAGTTGGCTACAAATTTGCGGCTCACTCAGTCGGCGGCAAACAGTTTGCCTACTGGGGACGCAGCCTAAGGCTTCTAAAGTAATAGAATATTGGAAAATAATTTCATTCTTATTTTTTACTGAAATCATATTAAGAAATTACCAACTTTGCAAGAAATTTGCATATTATAACACATTTTGACAACCTTCTCGTCGAGTTCAAGCTATAACTTTATTAGTCTGCTTTAAAAGTTAAATGAATATAATTAGAGTTAATTTTACAAAGAATTTCTTGAAGCGAGAGAATTAGAGAATTTGCGTTGGGACTATTTGAAGCGTTAAAATTTTACTTGTAATAACACAGAATGACATATCTACGAAGTAGACACGAACACATAATCTAGAAGGACGGACGGACGGATGGATGGATGGATGGATGGACGGATGGATGGATGGATGGATGGATGGATGGATGGATGGATGGATGGATGGATGGATGTTAACAGCCCCTCTGTGACATAAATATAATACATAATTGCAATAATAAGAAATGGACACAAGTAAGTTTGCAATAATTAAAATAATTTGGAAAGTTACAAGTTTTGTTTAAGAATTCAGTTTAAACAAATCAGTAAATAAATATTAAGTGTGAAATTTTGCAAAAAGCAGGGTTTTGTGGTACATGTAGAGAAAACAAAAGTAATATGAACTTCCATTTATTTAATTTATTATTAGTAAGCCCTTTATACACTTGTCATGTTTTAGGGTTCCATAAATAAAATGGAAAAAGGAATCCTTAGGGGATCACTTTATTGTCCGTCTGTCCATCTGTCTGTCATCATCATCATCATCATCATCATCATCATCAGAAACCCAAGACCCCTATTATGTCGGAAACACGTTGAGGTATCGAATTAAAATTAAAAATACGTACTCAAGTCTTTGCTCTCTTGAAGATGTGAAAAAGTCAAACAAGTCAAACATCTAAGTTGAAGTAAAAAAAATATAGCTCCGTTTATCCCCAAAAAACTTATATTTCAACATTAAAGATAAAGATACGTTCATTTGCCAAGAACACGTGTCAATCAAGCTACATAATATAAAAACATGCACTTTGGATAGAAATTACAATATAAGGCCCAACATGTTCTGCTGATACCGGCCGGCAATCAAAAAAATATAAAGCAGTAAAGGCAATCAAAATTTATAGGGTCTTTTCGTTGACCTAGAACTATGAAATTTGGCAAGTAATATTTATTTCCGTTTACTGCAAATACAAGGATACATCCAAAAACTATACATTTATTGTTTAATGATGAAAAAAATGCCCCAAAACTTTAGAAAAAGTTCGGGAAAAACTGCGAGTTCGGAATCCTCGATGGGCGAGCCCGACTCGCTTTGCCCAGTTTTTTCTTTATCTGTAACTATAACTAGCCAGTAGCATTATTTCTTAAGTCTTAAAATATTCCAAAGAGGTAGGTTGCTATTTGACCTTCAATTAAAAGTTAGGTCATCCAGAGCGAATTTAATTTTATTTTTGCTTTTAAAATGAGTCAAGGATATGATTATTGAAATATAGGTCGCTTAACTATTTTATAACGCAGTCTATTTTTTTATCAAACCAACACTAATGAGGTATCGAAAAACAGGAACTTGGAGGCGGCATAATTTTAATTGCTCATTAAGTGTAGACCGTGCAAGAAAGGAAACACTGGATAAAGGAAGTGTACACGCTTTTTTACTTTATGCATTATTATAAAAAAAAAAACCTAGAAAATAAAACGAAATACAAATGCTATTATATAATGTTTCAAAATAGAGAGGGCTTCTTTCTCTCTAGTAAATACACATTGTACGTTGCCAAATCCATACAATAATAAAAGTACCCTAGGCCTTAGAGTGTAAAAGAAATTTGTTTTTAAATCTCAACCTACTCACCTAGGTTTGTCGTAGATTGACCATCTGTTTATATAATATGATGCCAATAGATGTCAGGTGGCCAAAGTATATAAAAAAATTGATAGCTGTTTACAGGATGGATGAACCGATGATATTAGTAAGCGAAAAACGGGATTAGGTCGAATGACACAATTTTCTAGAGTAGGGGTTAAGTAGCATTCAACTAAAGTGTTTCACACATTAATCAATTACAATTTTATCCTCAGCGTAATTTTAAAGTGAAAGTTGAGTTAGAGTTAGAAACTTAGAGTTCGAAATAAAAATATTTTTTAATTTATGAGTATGTGGTGAAGTGAATTATGATATGTATATACCTACATTTAGTTTTTATGCTACCAATATACTTTATTTAAAAAATCCTATAGAATATTATAAAATATAATTTATTGCTGATAATGCCATGTTACAATAAAATTGCCATTATATTTCAATCTTGGAGGACAAAGTTGATACAGTTTTATTACAATTATTAAATATTAATTTTGTTATTGACTCAGACACCTGTGGTAGATGAGAATCTGTGATACAGGTGCCATAAAAAAAAAACTGTACCTTTTTTATCTAAATATTTTATTTTTTATTTCGAAAGTCCAGCTAGCCAGCCAGCAGTAATTCGAGCATAAAAAAAAGCTTTCAGGCAATTTCGAGGGCCGCTATCTCTGCAGCCAGTTTTAATGGCATCATCAGCCGCGCGAATGCAATGCATTTCGTTAATAATCCCCTGCCGGATGCCCGCGCCATTTTTAAACGTCTGATGATATGCACGCTGTGGCTTTACTGTAATTAAAATGAGAGGATTTTGGTTTTCCCGTTTTACTTCGGGCAACGCAATAGTTGTTGGTACGGATTTCAGTGTTTTCAATGTTTTAATGCGGAATCTCTCCTGCATTTTTTTACATAAAAGGTGTGTTAGTTGGTGTTTTCTGACAGAATTCGGCGAGCGTACATGCAACAACTAATGAAAGTTGACAAAGCGAAAGAGATATGTCAGGATCGTGGCAAGTGCCAGAGGCTGGTCACGTATGAGTTGGTATTTATACTTACCATGAGAGAAACGAAAATAAATATGTGAGTATTGTTATATGTCTACTATCTAAAAACGAAAATAAATATTTGAATATGGTTATATGTCTACTATCTAAAAATCTCTTGTGGTATGTAGCTCCTCCAAAAGGTCTTCACAGATTTTTGTGATTTTTTTGTGTCCCTATACTTTATTTAATAGGTCAGACCTAATAATGGAATAGGCTCCAGGCTAATTAGTATAGAAAAACAAGGTTATTTCTGATTGATAAACGTAGGTCTGTGATACGTAGGGGTTTGAATGATTTCTTAAATATAAGTTATATTTATTTATATTTCTGTTAAGCTAATTTATAGTAACTTCATGGCCTTCTATTTCTAACTAAAAATTGCCCAAATAAAACCATGCATGTTCTTAGTTTCCTATACAAGAAGGTTCTTCGAAATTTGACATCATTCTGTCAAAACTCTAAGAAGAGTCGTAGGTACACAAATTGTAGCTTGTAACTGGTAGTTTTTCCTGTTTTTTAAACTACAACCCTATTTCCAAACAGCTTTTAGCATATTTCTAAGTGCACAAAGATAATTACGGCAACATTTTTCGCACTGCAATATATAGCCGATAAAGTGTAGAGCTAAGCGAAAAGCATTTAGGTTGATCACGCCCAGGCAACTGCGCTAAAGGTAGATATCGCAGTCTTTGTACCTCTTTATACCCTACTGCACCAACCCGAAATTACTTTTAGGGTGTCTGTTTTAAATATTCAAACAGAATTGTTCTTTCTTTATTTTATATCAACACGGGTCTCTTCCCTGAGGAAGGTATAGGCCATACTCCACCACGGGGGCCAAGTCCGGATTGGTGGGGGCTTGTAAGACTAGTGGCTGGTCTTACTGTCAGAAGTTTTCAAGCCGCCCTAAGACCTCTGACTTGGCTTAACGACTGCCATCTATCGACAGCAGCCGGCACCAAATGCTTTACGTGTCTTGCAAAGCACGGAACCGCTCGGAAAAATGCCACTAGCGTTAGTCATAGAACGGTTACCCATCCATGCACTGAGCGCGCCCTATGTTGCTTAACCTTCGTGATCGTTTAAGGTCACTCAGGCAGCCGGGGCTACGAGCGATTCGATCCTAGTATAATTTTCCATTATCTCCCCCAAAAACGTGGCTTCTAGACGCAGCACCTTATGCCTAAATTGGTTGTTTGGTGTAAGTGGGTCTTCGTTTCACTGAAGATTTTATAGCATAGTGTGGATGTAAGGTATAAAGGAGAGGGAGTCGTAAAAATTTTCAATACATACGATTATGTTATCGGCGCACGTCAGCGGGAAATGGAACATAAAGTATATTCACCACTAAAAAACAAGTCGACGGCGAAATGACGCACGCGTACTTCCTATTTGCATTTACTGCAGTGGTAAAAAGTTTTCTTTGTCTTCTGAATTTTTTAGGGTTATCAGTCGGAAGGATTTTTTTCTGAGAATGTATTAAGTGAGTATCCGGAACCGGCATGCGTTCATGCAACGACTAATGCTAGACCCAGCGGCCACAAGCACTTAAGTCATAATATTGTTCTTATGCCATACACCGGCTGGAATAAGCACTTAAGTCCTCAGACGTTCATGGGCCTGTTGATGTCATTTCAGTCATGTATTGGTTAAAACTATATTGCAATTTCAGCAGCGATAACAAGAACCTATGTTAAACTAACTAACCGCATAGAACCTTCTACTGTAAAATTTTCCATCCATTTCTTTTTGACTTAAGTGCTTATTCTTTCCGGGGCTAGATTATGAATGTTGATGAAGCGAAAGAGATATATGTTAGAACATGGCCAATGGCAAATTCTGGTCTCTGCCTACTCCTCCAGGATACAGGTGTGAGTTTTTGTTATGTAAGATATTCAAATGGGTAGTTGACAAAATGTCAAATGAGTTACTCTTAAAACAGATTTTTTTATGAAAGTACCGAATTATGACGTCATATTTCAGAGCACTTTTGTCTATTTAAAGATTGATATAACTAGTAATTGACTAAATGAGATATATTTTCCGAAATATTTGGTAATTTTTGTTTTAATCGAGCATATCAATTTTTTTATATTTTACTAATACCAATGACAGTTGCGACTGTTATTTGCTGCGGCAAATTATCATCATTATTATTATTATTACTTTTATTGCATTTACATTTAAAAAAACAATATAGTACAATGCGGCGGACTTAATGCTAATGCTTAAATTAATGTATGAAACTAGTTTTGATTTGACTAATGATAGGTATCACCAACGATAGGTAGATTCATTGGTTCTTATTTCCGGCTTTTCATCTTCAATTCTTGCGCTAAGGTCGCACGAATTAATTGCTTCGGTCGTTAGCTAAGGTCAGTCTATCGTGTCAATTGATGCTTTCTTGGTGTACCACTTCCAAACCACGCTCCCGGTGTTTCCCCAGTACCTACGACAAATTGCAAGCAAACTCCAGGAAATTTCTAAAAAATGTTAAGATAAGTAGATATGGGAGAGAGAGAGAGAGAGTTTAGTTACACAATTAATAGATCACATGGAGAAGAAACTAACAAAGAAACTCCACATTTATTCGAAACAGTTTTCGCCTAATTAACAAACTTTCATACGTAAAAAATATTACTATCTTCTACTCGTTAGCAGAGAAGTTTGTCAGTACACCAAAATAACAACGATCTTAACGAGGAGTACATATGTATTATGATACCTACCACCACTTACCAGTTTGCAAGTGTTCCAAATTAGATACGAGCTCCGATTTCCAGTATCCGATACGAATACTGGAAATTTACCATACAGAATATTCTGCTCTTAACAAATAATTTAGGCAGTGCATTAAAATAACAACGGCCCTAATGAGGAGCAACACATTACGACGCCCACACCACTCTCCCGGCGCTTTTCCAGTGAGATAAATTGTATGTAAGTTCCAGAAAATTTATATTTATTGCGTTTTTTTCACCACAAGCCGGGCAAAACAAGCGGAGGCCGACAGCCGAAGGCCGACGGCCGAGACCGGTGACTTTCTCGCCGCTGGTCTTCATGAGGGATAATAAATAACACGGGTGCGTGTTAAGCTCCCCATAAACCAGATAGATCGTGCCAGCTTGGGCCCCTACTTCAAAGTAGATAGTTTTTATAAAAACTCACTACAGGTTTTGGTATGAAGCCATAACAGACTGACTTTTTCGTCACAATCCCTTTTTTCCAGTACCTAATATATATATTTTTTTAATGTCTGGTAAATATTAGTATTCGCACTAATACTCGTAGTGTCTATAAAGTTGGTTATCAGGTCAAAGCTCCCAAGCTTGTACTGATGTGCGTAAGGACCGACAATAAAATAAGCAGTTTTTGGGGTTTTACTCCAAAAGGAAAAAAAAAACATGTCCGTCGGTCCGTTTAATAACGCTAACTATTTTGAAATTAATATTAACACTTGAAAGTCTCCAGATAGTGTACAAAATTCAAGGTTCTATATCGATACAGTTGATAGATTTATGTCACTTTTTCATATAATCGAACCTAAACAAAACCCCAAAAATTAATGCAATGTCTGAATTCCTATACCAGTGTCTTATGGGTGCAATAATTATTGCATCCAATGAAGAAAAACACATAATAATAATATCAGGTTGAGATGAAGCGATGAGTTTTATGCAATTGTCTGTAACAGTACCCTGCACTGATTGTCTCTTTGGACACAAATAAATAAATATTTTTTTTTATTTACCTATCCGGAGTAGAAGCCGTGCATTGCAAAAGACATTTGGGTGCTTTGTCGGATAAAAAAAATAACGCATTGGTATCTTCGCTCCCGCTGTAACGAGTTTCGATATCCGTTTGTGCGTGGAAAATGTGAAACTACCTTTAATTCAGTATCTAAATTAAGGATCTTTCGATATTCAGTCAGAGTTTCCTCGTTTCCGCATCCCGCCCCACTTGCCTTTTGGATGTCTCTGTCTCAAAGTTATCAGGCTGATACCTTGATAGCCTAACAGGCTATCAGCACTATCAAAGTATCAAATTTGTATCTAACCGTCTGGCTTAAGACAAAGACGTACAAAAGAGACGTGGGCCGAGGGCGCGGAAGAATTATTCTTTCCAATGTACTTTCACACAAAATGTTCTATGGGTTGATGAAGCGAAAGTGATTTGTCAGCATCGTGGCAGGTGGCAGTCTTCTTATTTTTGTGCATTATAGTTTAATTACAGTTTTATGGTCAGGTCACGTGACATGCTTTTTAATTTCACTGACGCATAGAGTTACGAATACGAGTGCGCGCTTATTTGAAGCGGCAATGAAATTTCATCGATGCGGTCATGCAGCTGTCATTGTAATACAATGCGTTTGCAGAATCTAGGCTCTCGTCTCTGCCTACCCCTCTGGGACACAGGGGGTATGTATGTATAAATCTACTGAAGTGAAGGGATGAAGCTTAAACAAAAGAAAAGACCTAGAGCACAAAGTAGTAAACGGTAACTGAATTCAATCAGAGGTTTTTTGAGATCTACTTCGATATAGAAATTGACTCAAGTTTGTATAGAAACGGCAGATAAGAGGTTTGTTTCAGTATGGATTCCGGACCGGAGTTTTGGGCCAAAATTCACAAAATGATGTTGAAATACACAGAGCCAGAACATTTTTCGGGGACATGGAAGTGCTTAAAATAAGGCAAGATATATAAGTTATAACTAGAAAACCCTATTTAAAAACCCAGGCCTTTACTTGGATGTCAGGTATTATAAGCATCAGACGCTTAATACATGAATATACACAAATCAGCGTCTGGTGACAATATTATCTATTGTCACCACATAGGTGAAGGGACCAATCAGAAGCAGTAGTGAATAGGCACTCTATTGCGTGCCTGTCTACTCTATCGCGTTACCATTTTGACCACTTCAAAGTGTCAAAATGCATTATGTTTTGACAGTTCAGAGTGGGCTAATTCAGGCAACTCCATACAATAGGGGGCTTGCGTAGTATCGCCCCAGGACAGATAAAACAAGTTTACACTGTAATTATATCATGTCCCAGAGTCCACAGGCAAGACAATTTCATCTCTTCCTTACCCCCGATTTTCCGCACGTTAACAATCTATTACCAGGCTCTTGACAGAAGTCTTTGGTTATTGTTGTATGGAATTTGGTCAACTGACAGCCGTTAAGCCGTTTCAGTGAACGAGAAACCGGAGGTTATTAGCTTAGGCACTTTTACGTCTTGGTCACTCCAACATAATTAAAAATTTACTTAACTATTAATTTTATTGAAATTAGCAGCATCCTTCCCTTCCATCCATCCTTCAGCAGCGTCCCAAAATTATGAGACATGAAGGGAAAGTACCTTAAATATCGTAGATAGGGTATTTTGCTGAAAAAATACTTAATGTTATTTTTAAAAATAAGTAATTCTGCATTCAACGATTTTCTAAAAATTACTTGCCTTGTCTGGGAATCGAACCGACTTAAATGTAAAAAAAAAACACCCCTACTCGTATGATGCCAATCGAAACAATGACCAAAAAATTTTAACTCTTCTAAGATAACATAGTATTTTAAAGAAAGAAACAGAGTGAAATTAATAATTTTAATCAAATTAAAAACATACATGAAACTGCCGTTGTCAATTAGTTGAAAATGAAAAATGAAAATCAACTGGCAGCGGACTCATTAAAGGATTGGCGATTTGCGTAAGATAAGGGGGATCACATTTTGAACATTTGATTAATTAATTTACAAAAAAATACCCACTTAATTGAATACGGCAGTTTCATGTATGTTTTTAAATTGATTAAAATTATTAATTTCACAATTTTGGGACGCCCTGTATATATAAAACGATGGTCAAAGAGGATTTTCTCTTCGCTGCCTTTTTTCCACTAAATTCGGCCCAAGGCCAAACAAACGAAATGTATAGTTTTATATTGAAATAAATTTTTGACATCTGATAAAAAGCTCCTGTCACAATGTTTGTTCTCCGTTTCACAAACTCCTCCGAAACGGCCTTTTACGATTTTTTGTGTTATTCAGTAGTTCTGAGAATGGTTCGTAGGCTAATTAATATTGCAAACCAACGTTAGCCGGGTCAGCTGTAGCAGGCCTGAGTGCTTATACTGAGTTCTTTCATTCACTTTTGATAGCGAGAGCGTTTGCAGTTTGTATAGGAGTGACAAAGCGCGCCACATAGTTGTCTCTTTGTCACTCATGCAAATCGCAAACGCTCTCGCCATCGAAAGTGAATGAAAAAACTCAGTATACGCACTCTGTTTTACTACGCGTGTCGGTATCGAACGCGTAAGTACATGCAGCGACCACTCCGGAGTGGCAAATAGGTAGGAATTCAGGCACCAGAAGAGATAAGAGTTACGCGGTAGAAAGAGAGGCACCATGTAGGTGAATATAACTTAGCTTTTTTAGCGCCGTGTAATCTGAATTGCACCTAATTGTATCGCTGCTAGAGTCCCTTTTTCTTGAATTGAATTTTGCGGAGTGAATCTTCTTTACCTGTACTATTATGCGTTATGTGGCTGCAGTATAAATACTACCATATAGTAGAAGGTACTTCCACTAAAGTCTAAATCACATAGCATCAAAAAACTTAAGTCAGTGGAAAACTAATATCAAAACTATCCTATCGTTTTCAGCGCTAGTACGCTCAAACTAGTCGACCAGTTGCAGAAAAACGTTCTAGCAATGAAAGGAGAACGACCAGTAAAAAGGTATTACGAGGGTTATGAAACCAGCTTTGACGACTTCAAGAACAATAAAACCCTCATGTAGTACATTATTTGTGTATAATTTCGCCTACTATACGACTGAGTGCCTATGTACTCGTGGTAAAGAAGTCAAGATAAAGTTTGTTTCTTGTAAAAACCAGTTGCGCACATCATCATCAACCCATTATGTCCCCACCGAGGGGTATGGGTCTCCTCCATGAGGAAGGAATAAGCCATACACCACCACGCGGGCCAAGTCTGGATTGGTGGAAGCTTGTAAGACTAGTGGCTGGTGTTACTCTCAGAAGTTTTCAAGCCGCCCTAAGGCCTCTGACAATGACATGGCTTAACGACTACCATCTATCGACGGCAGCCGGCACCAACTCCTTAACGTGCCTTGCAAAGCACGGAACCGCTCGGAAAAATGCCACAAGCGTTAGTCATAGACGGTCACCCATCCATGCACTGAACGCGTTCTATGTTGCTTAACATTCGTGATCGTTTAAGATCACTCAGGCGGCCGGGGCACATATGGCACACATTTATTTATTTATTTATTTTCACATCCGCTTTCACTATTGCCATGCATCATGCACGTCATAGATATCATGTCTGTGATGCACGTTGACGTGTGAAAACACTTACTCTTCACACAAAGTTTATTTCCTCTGTGGCGCAGCGGTTAGCACATCTGCCTACCATGCGAGAGGTCCTGGGTTCGAATCCCGGCTGGGGACCGAAAAAAAACCTGGTCTTGGATGTTTACATGTTTGTGACGTCGCTGTTTCTGGTTCCCACGACACGTGGTATCGTAGTTTGGGGCCAGAATCGATAATATGTGCCTGTGTAAATGTTATGTTTATTTGGAAGGGCGGTCGGTCGGTCAGTCAGTCCTACCGTTCGTTTGTTTACTTTTGTTTGTTTGTTAATTTATTTGTCTGAGTGCTTATACTGAGTTTTTTCATTCACTTTCGATAGCGAGAGCGTTTGCAATTTGTATAGGAGTGACAAAGCGCGCCACCTAGTTGTCTCTTTGTCACTCCTATACAAACTGCAAACGCTCTCGCTATCGACAGTTAATGAAAAAACTCAGTATAAGCACTCTGTTATATTTATTTGTTTGTTCGTTCGTTCGTCCGTTAGTTCGTTCATTCGTTCATTCGATCGTTTCGTTCCATCGATGGTTTGTTACTTTTAGTTCGTTTTTGAGACTTAGGGCCAGTTTTTCAGTTGATTATTTTCACTTAGTAAATACTTAACTGTAGTGCTGTCTCGTCAACTTTCTCAGAAAAGAGCGTGACAGAACGTTAATTAAGTACGTATTTATTTAGTAAAAATTCTTAACTCAGAAACCGGCATAATCGTTTGACTTAATGTCATGAGCATCAAGAGTGCATTGTTGTTAGTAGTACCTAGACGTTCTGCTAACAGTTTTTTTCCCGGCTTTCAACATTATGTAAAGTGTTGCGACTTAAGCCTGTAGTTCAAGCTGAACCCTTTAACTTTAACAAGTTGTACTAACTTAAATCTCCGGCATGCACCGTCTCTTGTTTATACGACGGAGTTTAAAAAACTAAATCTCTGCTGCTGAAAAGTTCAGGGAAAGACAGCAGCACTTAAATATTTCAGAACTAGAGCGCTGGATTACAGTTTTGTACTTGTTAAACAAGTATGTACGTTGGTGGCTGTGGCTTGTTGACTATTATGACAACTTTTAGATATATGCCTATATATACCTTTAGACTGCTTTAAATGTACATAATTTGACTAGCGGATAAACAATATGAATCGCTCGTAGCCCCGGCCGCCTGATTGATCTTAAACGATCACGAAGGTTAACCAACATAGGGCGCGTTCAGTACGTGGATGAATGACCGTTCTATGATTAACGCTAGTGGCATTTTCCCGAGCGGCTCTGTGCCTTGCAAGGCACGTTAAACAGTTGGTAACATGCCAAGTCAGAGGCCTTAGGGCGGATTGAAAACTTCTGACAGTAAGACCAGTCTTTCAAGCCTCCACCAATCCGGCCTTGGCCTCCGTGGTAGAGTATGGCCATGATTTTTCATCGGGAGTTGATTTGAGAAAAGATGGTCAGAGTGGAGTTTTTTTTGCTGCCTTTTTCTTCACTACATTCGGCCCCAAGGCAGCGGCAGCGGCTAACATTATCATTTTATGTACATTGACATTAAACAAGCAGAATGTAAATTCTTTACGTTGAAATAAATTTCTGATTTCTGGAGAATCACAGAGCTTAATCATGGTGAGCCGTCACGGAGATCCGTAATATTGTAGGTACTTGGCGCATATAATTATCTACTTTCCACTGCAGGACACAGGCCTTCTCTTATTTATTTTATTTATTAGACACACAAAACAATATTGAGTGTTTTTTATGTAATTTCATATTTGTAATTTATGTCCGTAACAGGACATAAATTACAAATATGAATTTACATAAAAAACACTCAATTCAAACCATAACACCAATACATGTGCGTACTCGTAATGATTACATTTTTATAATAAAGTTACAAATTTATATATTAAGCCCCTGTTTCACAATGGTCAAATAAAGTTCCAAATAAGCTATCCGCAACCAGGGCTGCAGTTTGTTCTAAATTTAATTAAATTTTCCTATATTGCGTGTATTTGTGTAAGGCTTCCTTTTAAATTTAGAAAATTTAGAACAAACGGCAGCCCTGGTTGCGGATAGCTTATCCGGAACTTTATCTGCAGATTGTGAAACAGACCCTTAGAATTACAAATTTAAACTTGTTCTAAATTTTCACTTTTTTTTAACAACTTTAGTGCTATGCTAGCACCTACGCTAAGTTAGTAAGTTCGTGACCGAGTAAAAATAAAAAAACCAAACGCGAGAGTTATCTAACTTAATGCTAGCACTAAACTTGATAAAAAAGTGAAAATTTAGATCAAGTTTAAATTGGCCAACTTTTACTCAGGTCATGTTAGGTTGGTTCGACGCCTCTTGAGCAGGTCTACCTCCAGTGCCACTGGGACGTGCCATTTTTGGGACACGCTGTATATGGAAATTAATTAAATTACATCGGTGGCAAGGATAAGCATAAAGAGAGTACGTTATCAATTAATATGAGTATGTGAACTGAAGTGAACTGAATGTCATTTCAGTATGAGTATGTGAACTGAACACCTCAGACAGTAAGGTTTCCTCGAGATGCTTATTAATATTCATACATATTAAACAGAGTCACTGGTACTGAGAATTTTGTAACTATTGTGGAGCTAAAGTTTGCCAAAAGCTTTCTCTGTTTGACTGGGCGTACTCGCTCAAAATCTGTCTCTCCGCGCCCTTTCTATGCAGGAAATAATTCATAACACAATCATAATTGCTGCGACGTCGTAATTTAAGCGCACCGGAATTCGCGGCTTCCGAAGGGCTACAACAGGTTATAAATTAGGGACATAATCCCATGTTTGCGCCACTTGACAGTAGGGCGTGAAAGGCCGTACCGGCTTAAAATAAAAACAACCGTAAAAATTGCTTGTTAGCAAAAATACCCTTTATTTTATATTTTTTCGTCGAAATTCGCCTGGTCTAGCTAGGGATTGAGTGAGATCTAAACAAAAACGTAGCACTTCCCTTCTAATAATATAAATTAATCCTAAACGGCTGTGCGGGCCCGCTACTATAAAGAGAAATCACTACATCATAGCCTTGAGCATTGAATTTTGAGTTTAACATTTAATGAACGTTATTGTTCAATAGAATATTAGTGTGGTGTGATGCGCAGCGTAGGACGACCAGCCACAAGATGGACAGACGGTCTCATCCAAGTAGCAGGGAGACGCTGGATGCAAGCCGCTTCCAACCGGTCTTTTTGAAAATCCACAGAGGAGGCCTATGTCCAGCAGTGGACTTCTTGTGACTGAATGATGATGATGATGAAGATGATGTCGGATTGTAGAATTTAAATACTTATTTACCCGCTCAGTCCCCCGCTCCCCAGTTCCCAGGCAGTCGTACTGGTATTTTCACTTCTACGATGTGTATTGTAGGCACTCGGAGCCCGCTCAATGAATCAGTACTCCTTTGTTTAGTCCCTAGCAATGCCTGGAGGTATGATTAATATCTTCCCTCTACACAGATGAAGTGAGACCCTTAACTTGCTCGGCTGTACAGAGAGCGAGAGAAGTGTTCGGATATTAGGCTACTTGACCATCACTTTACTTTGTATATTTTTGTTTTCTACCAGTCTTACTTCAAGATGAGCGAAAAAATATCGTCTTAAAGCGGATTACCCCAAGTCATGAAAGATAAGTCGATACAGAGATAGGTACATTTTATTATACACGATGCAATATGAAGCATTAGCACAAATGTTTTGTCCAAAGTAATAAAAAAAATCCACATAAAGCAAAATGTCGTGAGCAATTTTTTGTATTTTTTTCTTGGTATATTATAACAAACCAAAAAATACAAAAAATTGTCGACCAAACCGCTCCAATACCTACTTGAGCCATTGGTTTCATCGAGCACGATTGATATTTTCGTATCCTCAACATTCCCGTAATTCTCTATGCTGAATGGACAATATTTCTATGGTCACGAATCAAGAAAGTTTCTTCTAGGATATGGATATGAGCGGTCACTAAATAAGAATGTATTTTTTGTTTATTTTTAGGTGCTGTAGTTTTCGAGAAAATAATTTCTTTATTTAATTTCGCTCAGTGATACAGATTTTTTTTTTAATATAAGGTTTAACGGCCCTGGATACTAGTCCTTTTGAGCCTTTTAGTTTATTATTTTATCACTTCCACTGTTTTACACTCTTCACTATTTACAAAGTATCAATCGTGTTCGCTATGTATTTACAAAGGGGGGTGAAGGATCTTGGATAGGCAAGAAGTTCTTGAAGCCGCATTGGAATATTATTTCCATAGATTGGTTCGAGTTCTGTTATTAGAGTTAATCTGTGGAGGCCAAATTTTTGACAACTTAAGATAAGGTGAGAGAGATCGGCGTTATCCGTGCCACAATGTAAACATTTATCATCTTCAGCCAGATTGAGTCTACGGAGGTGAGTGGGAGTTTGGCAGTGTCCAAATCTCATTCGGTTAACAATGGTTATATATTTACGGCAGTAAATTTTTTTGTTTTTGTGATATTATTATATTATATACTAATTTAAAATTACAGTTTGCCTACCAGTTATTTTCATACATCCATAAGTCCGCCGCATTGCCATTGTAATTATTACTTATGTGCAATAAAAGTATTAATAATAATAATAATAATAATAATAATACCAAGGTTGGGCGGGCGGGCTTCCTTGAATATCTGCGTACCAGCTTCCTGTAACTTTGCTGGTTTCTTTCCAGTAATCGCGCCATAATGTCATCAGATGGTCGTTACAAGGTGTATGTAGATCAGTGAACGGCATCTTCAGGTCGGTGGAATGGTCCTCGTCGGGTTCCCTACTTGCGGCTCGATCAACAACTTCGTTCCCCGTGATCTCTCGGTGAGCAGGTACCCAAAGAAACTTAACCTTTTTACCTCTAACATCTAAATTATACAAAATATTCCTAATTTCATACACTAAATAATTTACATTGTATCAGAAACAGTTACCTTCTAGAGCTGATAGAACACTCAGTGAGTCAGATAATATAATAATCTCAGAAACATTAATATCTTGCACATGAACAAGAGCTTGATAAATTGCATAAGCTTCAGCTGTGAAAATACTACAATTGCCATTAATTTTGAAACATTTTGTTCTTTTTAACTGTGGATCATAAAATGCTGAGCTTACTCTACTTCCCGACTTGGAACCATCAGTATACAATGAATAAAGATGTTTGTACTCCAAAAATTCCAGCAGACTGTTTTGATTAGTTATTGAATGTTGCTGTACAAAAACATTTCCTAAGAGTATCTTGAAATCAGCCTTATATAAAGCATATACTTTCTTTATACATATTTACAGATATACTATTTAGATGAATTATAATTCGCAGTAGAGTTGGAGTGTTACCATTTAGTATGTGTGTAATATTTGCATACGGACCAACTGAGCGGTGTAACATATCAATTGGTTAATGTGGCAAAATGTGGTCTAGAACACATCTATTATTCAAAGCAATAAGTTTTAAACAAAATCTCTCAGCTAGTTGTAAACGTCTGAAATGTAGTGGAAGAATGCAAGCCTCGCATTGCATAGCATTAATTGGTGTTGAGCACATAGCTCCAGTTATAATTCTTAGTGCTTTATTCTGAATAACATCTAGTTTTCTTAATGATAGCAGGCTTGCATCCATATAAGCAATACAACCATAATCAAAGTGACTTCTCATGATACTCTTGTATAACATAGACAGTATTTTGGGATCTGATCCCCAATGCACTCCAGCCAGAGATCGAAGTAAATTAAGTGCTTTGATGCATTTTTAATAATATAATTGATATGACTTTCAAATGTTAATCTTGTATCTAGCAGTATACCAAGGAATTTCTTCTCATTTAACCAGGGTAAAGGAATTTTATTATATGTTACAAAATTGTCACTAACAGTATTTTTCCTACAAAAAACCATTGCTGCACTCTTACTAGGGCTAATGTCTCATTTAAGTTTATTAGAATAATAATTGTTTACCTCTACAAGAGCCTGGTTCAGATTATTTACAGCTATATTTACATCTTTATGTACAGAATATACTAATAAGTCATCTGCAAATTGCAGAAATTGAGCACCCTTATGGGTCAGATAATTATTAATTTGACATGTATAAATGTTGTACAGCAAAGGAGATATAGTGGCTCCTTGCATAGTTCCTTTACTTGACCTGGTCCATGCAAAATATTATTAAACTTTACATACATTGTTCTATTGTACAAAAATTTAAATATCCATTTACAGATGCATCCTGGGATACCAATCTCTGACAAGATGCTTACCAATATGGATGGATCAACATTATCAAAGGCACCTTGTACATCCAAGAATGCACAAACAGTGACAGATTGGCTATGAAATGAATTCTTTATATCTGATATAAGAGAAGTGAAACTATCACTTGCACTGCGACCTTTCCTAAAACCAAATTGTTGGTCTGGTAAGATTCTCTTTGATTCTACAAAATGATCAAGTCTTGTTTTAAGCATAAGCTCAAATATTTTTCCAACACACGAAGACAAAGAAATTGGTCTGTAAGAATTGAAGTCATTACTTGGTTTATTTAATTTTAAAATTGGTATGACACATTGTGTTTTCCAAGAATCTGGTATAGTCTGAGTTTTCCATAACAAGTTAAAAATGTCTAACAGGGTTTTTTGTGCATCTAAGTGCATGTTCTTAATAAGTTTGTAAGGAATGTCGTCTAATCCGGGTGTAGTGTCTTTTCTAGACCTAATTGCGACAGTAAATTCTTGCATAGTAAAGGCACAAGAGAGAAAAGTAGAGTTTTCATCACCATTATGACTAAAGAAGCTATTTAATGAGTCAATGTCTATTGCATTTACAGATGAGGAGGATGGTGCATACTTATCAATGAAAGCGGGAATCTATTCATCATTCCTTGGACTCGTAGGTAATCTAATACGTTTAAATCTTTTAATATAATTCCATATAGTACTAACGGGTGTATATCTGTTGAAAGATTCTACTAATTTAACCCAACCATTCTTCTTTTTTTCTTTCAATAATCTCTTTTTAAAAGCATCTAACTTTTTAAATTTAATGTAACTAGTTGAGGTGGAATCAGATCTATATGAATTTAGAGCTTCTTTGCTTTTCCTAACAGCATCTGAACACTCACTGTCCCACCAGGGAACAGGTTTCCTTAAAATATTTTGATTGACTTTCTTAAACTTTGGTATGGTTAAATCCTTAACTTCCATCAATCTTTCACAAAAATTATTGTAACTTTTAATTGGGTTGGAATAATCTAAACTAAGTTGACCTAGTATCTTTTCTGTTTCAGATTCAAAGGTGAGCCAGTCGGCTTTTCTGTAAAGATAACGCTCTACATGGGCACCAGTGTCATATTTCTCGACTGTGGTGTGGATGTCAAGAATAGTTGGGAAATGATAACTACCCATGGCATCATCGTGCACTCTCCATTCACAAAGAGGAGCTACAGAAGGACTAATACAGGAAATGTCAATTGCAGAAGGTCTTTTGGTAGGACTACCTACTGTAGTAGAGGAACCAGAATTCAAAATGCATAGGTCATATTCATCTAATAAGTTATAAATTTCATTACCTCTAGAATTGGATCTAAGGCATCCAAAAGCAACATGATGTGCATTGAGATCACCAGATAATAATATTGGACTTGGCAGCATATTTAATATTTGTTTGAGCCTCGTACATTGAAATCTACGACGATTAGTATCTGGAGGATGAGCATATGTACAGAGTATCGATAAATTGCCAACATTTGTGGATAAAACTATAGCTGTTGACTGCAAATAATCATAAAAGGGTGTAGCAATTACTGAGTATTTCAAATGTGATTTTAAGAGAATACCTACTCCTCCTCGTCCATCTGTTCCATTTTGAAATATAAAATCGTAATTGGTAATTTTAAATATACTTCTCTCTCTTAACCAGGTCTCATTTAAGAGACAAATGTCAATATCATTATCTTTTAAGTAATTAATAAGCAAAGGTTTTTTGTTAACTGCTCCTTCAACATTAAATTGTGAAATTCTAATAAAATCTTTATCCATTTTGTTGTAGTGATTTAATTAATACTTCTTGAATAACAGAAGCATTGATCTTACCCGTGTTACTGTTAGCTAATGTCACTAAGGCTCCAACCATGCCATTTAAAATAAAGCTACTCTTTAATACTTCATCAAGTAGTGTTGCATTTGAATCAGATTTGGGATTGGGTTTGGGAATGTCTTTTGAAATGTCCTTGTTTAATGGAGTTGTTATAGTTTTATTGTGTGTTCGTGTTTTTTTCAAAGGGGGAAAATTCGTATTGTAATTTCTCACAATATTTTTGTCTTCGTCTTTACGAGAGAAAGATGCAGCAACTTTTGCATAATTTTGTTTATTATTATTTTCTTCCATTTTGTTTTTTTTAATAGGACAGTCACGAGAAATTGCTAAATGAGGTCCATGACAATTTATGCATTTAAGTTCTGCATCTTTCTTGCACTCAGAGAAGTGGTGTTCTTCAGAGCAGATTGAGCACTTTTGTGTTGATTTACAAAACTTGGCTCCATGATTAAATCTGAAGCATTTGAAACATTGCAAGAGCGGAGCCCTGTATTCGTTCACTCTAAATCTATATAAGTCTAGGTAGACATAGTCCGGTAGGTTCTGCGAACTAAATGTCACCGAGACGGAACTGTATGGAACCACCTCGCCGTTCACTTTGCGTGTGAAGCGTCGCACGGTGATGATTTCGTATTCAGCCGAGAGTTGCTTGAACAGATCTTCGTTACTGATTGTAGTAGGGACAAAACGAAGGACCCCGATTGTCTCCACCGACCTTGCCGGTATGTGCGCCTTGAAGAAGTGACTCTTCAGGAAATCAGCGTTCATCAAGAAGTTGTTTGCATTGATGGACTGACCGAAACAAACTCCAATCTTATTGGCATTGATGCGCTTAATGCCCACCACGCCCTTCACTGCCTTTTAAATAAATTGTTGATGAAGTCCGGGTTTTTATTCCCAAGACGTTCACCTTCCTTCTCCGATTCTATAAAAACCATATATTCAGCACTTACCAAGTTCTCTGGATATACTCTTTTGTACCCTGGTTTCGTGTATGGTTTGTACATGTCTTTGTCCTTGGAATTTTCGTTCTCACCCTCCGAATCTGACGGCAATCTGGACCTCTTCTTACTCCGAGGAGAAGGATCAGTAATATTCCCAGGGGGCAAAGCCCCCGGGGCATTATTCATACTGATCAACTTATTAGCACTGTTTTTAGAGACTTAAAGCTCAAAAACAAGTTACAGAAATTACAAAATAACTTTTTGATAAATTAATTTGTAAAAACGCGCCCTTCCTTTTGAAATTCCCGCCAAAAAGTCGTGATACAGATCATTACGCCATCACAGATTAATACAAAGTCAGAAAGTATCATTCATTCGAATCTGTCAAAAGTAATTAGTCTGTTGCCTTTAAAAAATAAATACTGAAGTAGGTACAGCGCCACCAAATTATATGTTCAAGTGGGCAAAATTGTAACTAACTAATTAATTGTAAATTCTGTACCCCGTTTCTTGTTTCATTTATTCACTTACTAAGATTTATAGATATATGTTCACTAAAATTTAAAGACGGATTAAAATATTCTCATTTTTCTAGATAAATTTCTTAAATGTTACTACTAAATTCTCCACTAGCGCCGCTATCAAGTGAACAGATAAGATGGTGGCACTGAAACGAAATCACTGACAGAGCAGTGACAGTTTTTTTTTAAATGCTTCAACGTTGGATGGCGTGTATACACGACTATTATTCCGTTCCGTTTTGCTTATACGCCCTTTTAGAATGAGAAGGTTTTCAAAACCAAAATCATGAATGAAAATCTTACCTGAGGTAAAAACTAAGAACGTAGGGCTATCCAGTTTAGCTTCCTTTTCATATACATGAAAGGAAAAAAAACCCGAATTATTGTCCATTATAACCAGCCTATGTACGTCCCACCATAGGGCACCATACAAAGTCATAGGTACATATCGGCACTGGGCATCGAACTTGGGTCTCCCGCTTCTGAGTCCATTGTTCTACCTACAAGGGTACCGCTGCCTCACTCATCTCTCCACACTCACACATCCGGTGTTCGGATTTGAAGCACAAATAGTATGATGATCATGAGAGCTTTTGTACAATATTAACCCATTTAGACCGAAAACTATTTTTGAGACAAAAATGAGTTTATTGAATGAAAACTTAATAATTAGAGTCCAAAAATACTGAAAAAAATATTTAAAAAAATATTCTATGAATGAGGGGGCTCAGGGGGGCGTACCATATAGGGTACGGTAGGACTATACGTAAGCAAAAACCATAGATTTTTCATGGTAAGAATCGTTTATTTTTTAGTATGAAACTTGATGAAACAGTCCTGGATTTTCACATTGTTTATTACAGTCAATGATAGTATTCCCAACACGACGTCAAAATTTTAGTAAGTCCATGGTTCCATCATTATGTCAGCAACCAAGCGTTTTGTACTGACATGTCAATGCAATGGAGAATCAATGGCATAGACCAATTTTTTTCTCGTATGCTCATATGTTCAAACCACACAATATAACCACTTGAAGCACTAACCCATAATTTTGATCCATAGCTTATAGGTTTGCCTTTTATAAACTGCTTGCAGCCATGACGACCAAAGTATGGTACCACAGCCTCTTCAGTTTTGACATCAGCTTTCGGGCTAAATATTTATTAGTTTCCGTCGTAAGCAACTCAAAAACATCTTCATAAAAGAGCAAAGAAAACCTTTCCATAGGAGTTCTGTCCAGTGATGAGTGAATTAATGATGAAGTGGTTGCCAAGTGGTTTCTTTACGCTGTAAGTCTCGTTTTCTCCAGTCATAGGTACTTCATAGCACGTTTTTGTAAGGATTGTTGAGACTCGTGAGGGTCCTGGTGTTCATTTTCTACCTCGTCTGAAGAGCCAGAAACCGCAAGCTCTGCTGGGGCTCGAATGCAAGTTATTTATGTTGACGGCATCTTCATCACCCGAGTGTTCGTCAGTCTGATCGTAGTTGGGGGTGTCAGAGGGTAGTAAAAATATCCAGATCTTCCCCTTGGGTACTATTTTTATCATTTTTCTCAACAAATGTAGCAATATCATGAAGCGTCAATGATCGAAAACAACAAAACACAAGATTTAGAAAAAAAACAGAGGTAATGTTTTTGTCACATTTAGCTTCTCCTTAGACCTACTGTACCGTATACGGTACACGTAATTGAGATCTAAGTATTACTTACAAAAATAATGTATAATGTAAATTATTTCAATCACAACATCAATTTGAACCCTATTCTTCATTATAACATCGACAAATAATTATACCATAACAAATAATGTGAAACTTACCTGTTCGAAGACATGGTACAATATTTTTTTCAGTTGCTTCCACGAAATCTTAGTGAATACTCAAAATCACTTACACAAAACGTCTTTCTAACACAACTAACGTATAACTAACATTACGCTGCGAATCTCACAACTGAACAAGACATTCATTGATTTGTGGGTAGGACAAAATAATTTTACAAACTTGCTGTACCACATACGGTACGTTAGGTCTATATGGGTTAAAACCAAGACTGCTATAAATGCTGCTAGAACTGTGCCCATTTCTAGCAGCAATTCAGTTTGCCAGAATATTTGAAGTAAAATACTATTTAATAAAACTAAAATCTATATTATATGACTAACGCTGGTTTCATTTTTGCGAGCGGTTCCATGCTTCGCAAGGCACGTTAAGCAGTCGGTGCCTGCTGCTGTCGATAGATGGCAGTCGTTAAGGGAAGTCAGAGGTCTTAGGGCGGCTTGAAAACTTCTGACATTACTGTCAGCCACCACCAGCCACTAGTCATACAAGCCTCCACCGATCCGGACTTGGCCCCCGTGGTGGAGTATGGCCTATACCACTTCCTCATGGAAGAGACCCGTGCCCCTCGGTGGGGACATAATGGGTTGATGATTATGAATACTATCTATATTTATTAAAAATATAAAGACACACAAATTATTCTTTTAATAATATTGACTCTCGCGATGTTTTCCTTCACCGTCAGCGAGTTCAGCGCTTGAAATCGCCAATCCGCGGTGGGCGCGCGTGCTGATTAATGCCTATTCTCTCTCTCTCTCTCTGAGAGAAGGCCTGTGCCCTATAGTGGAAAATAAATAGCTTGCCTACCTAATTAAATATTATCTCTCTCCCTTTTGAATATGATTATTATTGTTTTCAATATTATTGAAAGCAACAACACTAATGAATGGTTCTGTCTAGACTTCAGAATATAAATCAGTGTTGTAATTAAGATAATAAGGTCTTATTGTTTACGTCAGTACGGAGCTAGACGTAGACGCAACCCACGATTTAATGGTAGTCATGAGGTCGGTCGTTTGTAAAGTTATTATCTTTAGATCGAGGAGACGTGGAAGGGAAGCTTTTCGTAGAGGCTGAGATCTGTAGCTGCATAATTAGTGATTGAATTTCTATTTAGACTTGTATATAAATACGCAAAACATCTAAAGAAAATCTTCTGTTGAGTTGAAAAATCTTCATCCGGAAAATTTGCAAACTCTCTTAACGTCTCGATGGGTATCTGAAAGAAATAAAGAAGACATTTATTAAAATTATAACAGAAACAGAATGTAGACAATTACGGTACAAACAAAATATGTGAAAATTAAAAATTAAAATAAATCTGTCTCTGTTCAGTGCAAGTTTGAACAGCTACTCCGTGGTTTACCTAACACCGGTGCACTCTTTGACAAATGTAAATGTTAATCTAATCTCTTTAAACAAGCAATTCTTGTATATATATTTATATATCCTCGTGAGGCCCGACCTTGAAAAGAACAATTGATTTTGTGATGACTTGAAGACATTGGGCCTCAGGAGGATATAATCAGAATCTCGGAAACGGCTCCAACGATTTTCACGAAATTTTGTAGGCAGATGCTTTCGGGGGCGTTTAATTGATCTAACTAGGTTACATTTTTAGAAAACGTTGTTTTATCCGTGTTTTAAGCCAATTGAAATTTGCTATGATAATTTACAGAGGTAAATTTCGCGTCTATCTGCAAGGTTGGGATAGTTCCGACGGGAACACGGGCGACCCGTTTCGGGCCGATTTCAAGAGACGCGGTTCGAGTCATGATGTTTTTTTTCAAAGTTCTTTTTTTGTTGAAAAGGGATTATTTTAATTTTACATTACATATTTTATATTACAAAAAAAGTACCGAGCACAGGTTGGTCACCCAGGTACTGTTATTAAAATTGTAACAGAAACAGAATGTAGACAAGTACGGTACAAACAAAATACGTGAAAATCAAAAATTAAAATAAATCTGTCTCTGTTCAGTGCAAGTTTGAACAGCTCCTCCGTGGTTTGCCTAACACCGGTGCACTCTTTGACGTTGCACAAGCATGACATCCTTCTTCTGCCTGGATGGCGGCCACTTTCTTTCTACCTTGCCCATCAAAATGATCTGGAGCAATTGATACCTCTTGCTTCGTAGCCATCGATCAGATATCTCTTTGGCACGTTCAGTTTGCTACGTATTTCAATCCACCCAAAATGTATAATCTATTCAGTGAATTTTCAAAATGTACAAAAAAAAAAGAAGTTTAATAAAGATATCACTAGTACCTATTTTATAATTAATAACTCTTGGCATCCACGATATCTTTTAATATTCCAACATTTTTGTTTATCATCATCATCAACCCACTATGTCCCCACCGTTCCTTGAGTAAGGTATAGGCCATAGTCCACCACGGGGGCCTAGTCCCGATTGGTGGAGGCTTGTAAGACTAGTGGCTGGTCTTACTGTCAGAGGTTTTCAAGCCGCCCTAAGGCCTCTGACTTGGCTTAACGACTGCCATCTATCGACGGCAGCCGGCACCATCTGCTTAATGTGCCTTGCGAAGCACGGAAAAATGCCACTAGCATTAGACATAACATAACATAAATATTTACATACAGGCACATACATTGCTTCTGGCCCCACACTAGGATACCCTGTGTCGTGGGAAACAGAAACAACGACGTCACAAACATGTAAACATCCAAGACCTGGAGTTTTTTTTCTCCCCAGCCGGGGATCGAACCCGGGACCTCTCGCATGGTAAGCAGATGCACTAACCGTTACGCCACAGAGGTCGTCAACATTGTATAGTTACCTCTTTTTTGCGTAAACTGTATCTGTAAAAATGTTTGTGCGTTCTACTGCATTTACTGCTATTATTCTCCAATACAAACATTTTAATGTTTATTTTAAGTGCCTACTTAAGACAAAGCCATTAAGTCTGGTTTGAAAAAATAAAATCATTAGCCCTACTTACCGAGGGATTTCATCATTACTCATTTTACTTTTCAAATGTTGTAAAAGCTTTTTAAAGCAGGCTTAAAAGATTTACTTTTCTCAGTGTTAATACTAAATACCTTAGTATTCACATTTATGAATTCATTGGCAACATTATAGCAAAATACAAGTCTATGAAGGTTTTAGTAAAGAGTGCGCACTCTTAACCAGAGATAGCGGTAGGAATGTTTAAATGATTTTGAACTTTATTTCAGGGTGGTAACATTTACTTTGATATTATATGTTACAGAGGGATCTGATGAAGGATTAGAGGATTTTCTAAAGCATCTTAATAGACTACTCTATCCACGCTAGTGGAATAATGGAACATCCGAAAGTATTTTTGGTATCGATCCCGAACGTCTCAAGTCATTAGTTCTTTAGGGCAATTCTGTGTTTAGTACCTATTAATAAGTCGGTTTGAAATTACAAAAAACAAACGCTCACCAAATTCTGTCAGAAGCGTCTAACGTTTCTTATAGCATTTAGTATGGGTTTGACAGGCGATTGGATTCGTTCAGAATTTGATCTCTCAAACTGTTTGCCCTGATGGAAGATAATGGCTTAGTTGGCTGATGTCAGTGTCAGTTTGTATTGAATTTGGTGGTAGACGATTGGAATCGTTTAGGTTTAGGTGCACCCAACTTACGCATGTACAATATAATGCGTGATAAAGATAATGATTTTATTTTAAACCATTTTTATACAACCAAAACAGTTACCTTGAAAAAACTTCACAGATATCGGCTGGAATCAGACATAGGCTGATATTCGATTCAGGCATTGGCTGAACAATTATATTTTCACACTATCTATAGCATAGCGTGAGGTTACGCCGGGCGACTCGATATAGCAATCCACCACAGCGTACTTTCGTTTTTATTGCATGAACTGTTATTTCACTTCTATTTTCGAAGGACCACTTTGAATATTGGCAGATGAGATCGAGAATGTTCTAAACACAAACGTCACTTTTTATCTTCTGCAAAATATTTGTTGCCGAGAAGTGTAAATAAGGTCTGGACAGGGAGGAGTGAGGGGTAGATGATCATGGGGAGGCTATCACACAGGAGTAAGACTCAAAACCGACTGACTAAATAAATAAATTTACAACTAACTTTCTGGATTAATATTATTAATTCCGTTTCTGAATTCAGAGAGACATTCCGGTTGTGTGAAGCCGGCGTAAAAAATCCTACTGTGGGGCCAAAAGTAATGTATGTGCCTGTATGTAAAAGTTTATGTTTATGTTTTATATTTTGACTGCCTTGTTGGTCGTTAGGCCGTCAAGGCGCTTAGCTAGGTACCAAGAAAGAGGTCGAACCGTCAACCATATGTTGCAATTGGCCAGGTGTAGCATTGAAGCACCCTAACTCGGCGGATAGCTCTTATACCTTCTACTTTAAAATCTTTGTCATAATGTCAGCAAAATCTATATATATAAAACGAGAAGCTGACTGACTGACTTAGAATCAACGCAGAGCCCAAACTACTGAACCTAGGGGGTTGAAATTTGGCATGGGAGTTCCTTAGGGAGCCTAGGGGAGCACTAAGAAAGGATTTTTTGAAACTCACCCTCTAAAGGGGTAAACGGCGGTGTTAAAGTTTGTATGGAGGTATAAAAAAATGTTGTCAGATTTTCTTGAAACTTGAAATAAATACTCTTCAACACAATTGATTGAACACGTGTTTCACGGTTTTTCTAAATTTAACCCTTAACGGGAGTGAACGGGGTTGCAACATTTTGAACTAAAGTCCACGCGGACGGAGTCGCGGGCGAAAGCTAGTCTTACTATAAACCTGCATAACGAGTCCCTGTTATCCAATTTATGGCGTCTCAAATAATTTAGTTGCTGACAAAATATTTCTACTGTCCGGAAGTACAAGTATTACGCCTAAACCAGAAGTGGAATTAGTACGTGTGTTTGGAGGAAAAACGAAGATTTTCCTCGTTGTTTCTTTGTGCTCAAACAAAAGTTGTTTCTGAGTTAAATGGTATATTAAAGCTAGAACCACACTGGAGCAGTGCGCAGCGGCACGGTAGCGGCAGCAAAATATTCTATCTACTATTTTATGACCGCAAAATTATACAAAATGCTAAATTTAAACATTCATTTTAACACAATTTTAAATTTTAAAATAGGGCGCTCGGAGCTGATAGGTACGTGCGAGACGATAAATACACGTAATTGAATGTTTTTTCCGTGGACTTTAAAATATTAAATACAATGTTTCTTATTTTATTCGATAACGTTTATTAGTTCAATGCTGCTAATAGTTATTGCCAGCGTCATAAAGTTCTAGGCTCAACTACATAATAAGAGTTTATTTAAATTTATTTTGGAATGGACACTTTGATACAAGAAAAAGAAGAATACATAATAGATACAGTTTCTGGTATTAGAATGTGGTTTGAAAATGATTTTATTTTGATTCATGTATGAACTTATTTTGTTTGAAGGCTGCTAAAGACTTTAGATGTTGCATTGAATAAAAATACGCAGTGAAGGAACTAGAAAAATACGGATTCTCAATAAAACGCGCAATTCGTGAAATACGACAATGAACATGGCAAAAGTTATTCTGATTTACAATAACTTTTACCATGTTTGTTTATCTTCTACAAGTTATAAAACTATTTGTTTAATAGAAGTTGTATCTGACCAGAAAAATTCTAAAATAAATATTAATAATACTGAAAAAGCTAGAAAAAGAGATAATAAATATCGAAACAGCTTCATCTCGCTTGTAACATGCCTAAACTTTTTTTAACTAGCAATTTTTTTTTTTTTCATTTCTGGACACTATATAACCACTTAAAACTTTACTTTAGGCGAGTGGGAACAAAACAATGTGAAAATGCTAAAACAATTGGCTTATAGCCTAACTCACACTGTCGGAACTTTTAGATTAACTTCTGTGCAGTGCGTATTTACTTTCTTTAGTTTTAACTCTGAGCTCGTCTCGCATCGGGAGTGCTTTAACTTTAAACCGACGATGTTTGCTTTCGAAATTGATGTGACCGTGTCGCATGCCGGTAACAGAACGTTTAGAGCCTGTCCAAACGAAGCGTTTTACGCGCTAGGGCCCTCGCGCGTAGACTCTCGCGCGTTCTCTAGGTACTAGAGCTACATACACCCCGTCCCATTGGACGGCGCGTATTCTTACTCGCGCGTAAAATGCGCGTTCCCGAGGTACTAGAGCTACATACACCTCATCATCTGAGTACTTATACTGAGTCTTTTCATTCACTTTCGATTGCGAGAGCGTTTGCAATTTGTATAGGAGTGACAAAGCGCGTCACCTAGTTGTCTCTTTGTCACTCCTATACAAATTGCAAACGCTCTCGCTATCGAAAGTGAATGAAAAAATCAGTATAAGCACTCTATAAGTATAAGTATAAGCATCTGGCTCGGGAACGCGCGAGTGTCTACGCGCGAGCGCCTTCTCGCGTCAAACGCTTCGTCTGGACAGGCTCTTATTCATATCTGGCGACCTGTGTGGCGTAGCGTTAGCACATAAGAATCTGCCTACCATGCGAGAGGTCCGGGTTCAAATCCCGGCTGGGGACAAGAAAAAACCTCTGGTCTTGGATATTTACATATTGGGTGATGACGTTTCTGGTTCCCACGACACAGGATAATCGTAGTGTGATAAAGCCCACGCGGACGTAGTCGCGGGCAACAGCTAGTTAGAAATAAAATTAGATCCGATGTTAACTTCCGTACCCCCGTTTACGCCTTTTGGAGCTGAATTTCGAAAGAAGGCAAGGAATAAGAACGGATTTTTTGAAATTCAACCCCTAAGGGGGCGAAAAGGGTTGCCAAAATTTGTATGGGAGGTATAAGGAATGTTGTCTGATTTTCTTGAAACTTGAAATAAATACTCTTCAACACAATTGATTAAACACGTGTTTCACCGTTTTTCGAAATTCAGCTCCAAAAGGGGTAAACAGGGGTACGGAAGTTTACATCGGATCTAATTTTATTTCTAACTAGCTGTTGCCCGCGACTACGTCCACGTGGGCTTTAGTTGAGTAAAGTCTTTGCAAATAAGATAGGGATACTTTTAGAGCTTTCATACTAACTTCGCAACCCCCTCTCACCCCCTTAAGGGATGATTTTCGAAAAACTACTCTGCACGTCTTTCATGACTTTCAATGAAGGACCTTCATGCTAAATTTCATTCGAATAACTTCAAAAATGGTTAAGTTTCATACTAACTTTGCAACCCTCTTTTGCCCCCTTAAGGGATGATGTTCAAAAAACTATTTTACATGTAGTTCATAAATTTTAATGAAGTAACTTCATATTGAATTTCATTCGAATAACTTCAAAAACGGCAAAGTTCCATACTAACTTTGCACCCCCCCCCCTCTTACCCCCTTAAGGGATGATTTTCATGACCTTCAATGGAGAATCTTTATTCTGAATTTCGTTTGAATAACTTCAAAAATGGCAAAGTCTCATACTAAGTTTGCACCCCTCTTTTTCTCCCTTAAGGCATGAGTTTTAAAAACTATTTTACACGTGTTTCATAATTTTAAATGAAGAACCTTTGTACCAAATTTCATTCGAATAACTTCAAAAACGGCAAAGTTTCATACTAACTTTAAACCCAAATTTTACCCCCTTAGGGGATGAGTTTTCAAAAATCCTTTCTTAGTGCTCCCCTACGTTACAAAAGGAACCTTTGTGCAAAATTTCAAGCTTCTAACCCTTATAGTTTAGGCCCTGCGTTGATATGTCAGTCAGTCAGTCAGTCAGTCAGCTTCTCCTTTTATATATATAGATTCAAAGTCCTGACTGACTGATTCATTCACTCATCAACGCCCAAGCCCAGCCCAAGCCGTTTAACCTAGAAAGCTGAAATTTTGCACAAAGAATCCATATATAATGTAGACAAGGAATAAGAACGGATTTTTTGAAAAAGGTTGCCAAAATTTGTATGGGAGGTATAAGGAATGTTGTCTGATTTTCTTGAAACTTGAAATAAATACTCTTCAACACAATTGATTAAACACGTGTTTCACCGTTTTTCGAAATTCAGCTCCAAAAGGGGTAAACAGGGGTACGGAAGTTTACATCGGATCTAATTTTATTTCTCCGATTTTCCTCAAATTTGGCATTCATAATCTTTAAAACAATTAATGAAATACGTATTTTTCAGTTTTTCGAAATTCAGCTCCAAAAGGGGTAAACAGGGGTACGGAATTTACATCGGATCTAATTTTATTTTTCCGATTTTCCTCAAATTTGGCATACATAATTTTTAAAATTATTAATGAAATACGCATTTTTTAGTTTTTTGAAATTCAGCTCCAAAGGGGGTAAGCACGGGTACGGAAGTTTGTGTTGGACGTAATTTTGTTCGCCTGATTTTCATAAAATTTGGCATACATAATCTTCAAAACAATTAAAAAAATACGTATTTTACAGTTTTTCGAAATTTAGCTCCAAAGGGGGTAAACAGGGGTTCGGAAGTTTGTGTCGGACGTAATTTTGTTTGTCCGATTTTCATAAAATTGGGCAAACATAATCTTCAAAACAATTGATGAAATACATATTTCACCGTTTTCCGAAATTCACCCCCAAAGGCCTAACAAAAGGCAAACAGCCTCCGTTATTGTGTCCCACTGCTTGGCCTCTCCCAGTTCAGTCCAAAGTTTTCGGTCCTGGGCCACCTCAGACCATTCCAGCAGGTGTTGGTCGAGATCGTCTCTCCAACGTCTTCTAGGCCGGCCTCGACTTCGATGTCCGTCTTGATGATTAGGTATTGGCCACTTTTTGAAATATGGAAATCAATAAAAATGTTGTGTTCCTAAAGCTAAAATGTTAATGTTATCATATTAATCTTACACGCTTACTAGGTAAACATAAGTTATAAAATATAAACATAAACATAAACGTAAACGTAAACGTAAACGTAAACGTAAACGTAAACGTAAACGTAAACGTAAACGTAAAAGTAAGCGTAAACGTAAACGTAAACGTAAACGTAAACGTAAACGTAAACGTAAACGTAAACGTAAACGTAAACGTAAACGTAAACGTAAACGTAAACGTAAACGTAAACGTAAGCGTAAACGTAAACGTAAGCGTAAACGTAAACATAAACATTTACATACAGGCACATACATTCACATACATTGCCTCTGGCCCCACACTAGGATACCCTGTGTCGTGGGAAATAGAAACAGCGACGTCACAAACATGTAAACATCCAAGACCCAGAGTTTTTTTTTCTACCCCGGGGATCGAACCCGGGACATCTCGCATGGTAAGCAGTTGCGCTAATCGCTACGCCACAGTTATTATAAAACCAGTCTAAATAAAATATATCCCTTCTAATATCAGGGTCTCATAGACCCTCTTCAACGGCCGTGTAACAATTTTGTACCACAATGACGCCGAGTTAAGGGGGTAAAAGAGGGGGTGCAAAGGTAGTATGAAAAGTTTGCCGCTTTTGAAGTTATTCGAATAAAATTCAGTTTGAAGGTCCTTCATTGAAAGTCATGAAACCTGTGTGAAATAGTTTTTGGAAAATCATTAAGGAGGTAAAAAAAGGGTACAAAGTTAGTTTAAAAGTTTTCCGATTTTCTAAGCTATTTTAGTAAAATGTTGTATTTGGGTTATAAATTCGTAAGAATGGGTTATAAATTCGTAAAATTCCCGATATCTCTTTTTGTGAATTAAATCCCTAAAGGCGTAAACGTGGGGTGCAAAATTGGTATGAAAGTTCTCTGATTTTTAATTTATTTCAATGGAATGTTGTATTTGAGTTATAAGTTCCTAATTAATGATATTATTGCAGGCAGCCTTTTTTGTGAATTTAGTACCTAAAGGGGTAAAATAGGGTTGCAAATTTAGTTGGTATAAAACATTTTCGTGTTTACCTGCATTATTTCATTGACATTTTGTATTTAGGTTATACCTTTCTAATAATTATTAATGGTGATATCCTACTAGAAAATCTTCTATCTAACGGGCCGCGGGCGCGAGGTAGGGGGCATGTCGACAAGTAAGCAACCCAAACGCGGGCAACGTCGTTAATGTTCGCTTAGATTATTAAAAATTTAGCTGTTGAATTGAATTTCTTTGTTCTTCCATATGTTTATATAGCATCTTAAATACTTGCTTACTTTCTTATTTTGTTCCTATTGTTTCTATTAGTCGTTCTTAACTCTTGACTATAATAATAACTTTCTCAATTCTTCTATTATACCTATATATACTTCTCAGTTCTTCAAAACTCAACCCATATTAAACAACGTATATACCTACGTCCTACTGCAGGGAATAAGTCTTCTCTCAGAGAGAGTATGGTTTTAATTATTTCACATGCGCTAAAAGTATCCGTATCTTATTTGCTAACACTTTACTCAACTAAATTCCACGCGGACGAAGTCGCGGCTAGTCTATCTATCTATATTCTATCTATTTATCTATATATATAAAATTCAAAGTCCTGACTGACTGACTCACTCATCAACGCCCAGCCCAAGCCGTTTGAACTAGGAAGCTGAAATTTTGCACGAAGAATAAGAATAAGAACGGATTTTTTGAAATTCAACCCCTAAGGGGGCGAAAAGGGTTGCCTAAATTTGTATGGGAGGTATAAAAAATGTTGTCTGATTTTCTTGAAACTTGAAATAAATACTCTTCAACACAATTGATTGAACACGTGTTTCACCGTTTTTCGATATTTAACCCTTAAGGGAGTGAACGGGGTTGCAAAATTTTGAGCTAAAGTCCACGCGGACGGAGTCGCGGGCGAAATCTTGTATAGGATATTGAGTCATGACAGACAAACTGACGGACGGACAACAATTTGATCCTGTGAGGGTTTAGTTTTTTACTTTTGAGGTACTGAACCCTAAAAGTACTGCCACTAAAGTTATAATTAGTAAAAGAGATACCGGGAGTCCTTACAGCTTTTACTATTCTATTTAACCACTTGTCGGCAAGAAGATACGTAGTATAAGGAGTAATATTTCAATACGAATTCGAAGCCAATTAAGCTTTAAAAAGTTTTAAGTACAGTCAGGTATTTCTATTCCAAAAGTTTCTATGGAGCTCAAATTTCAATAACATGGAAGATCAAAAGTTATTCCAAAGAAACTTGATAGAAACAGACAACCTCCTATTAAATTGTCATTCTTTCGGGTCATTTCCCTCTGTATCTGTTTAAGACAAGTACGCGAATGAAATAGGACTTTAAATCCTTATATTATCCAGAAAACAATGGAAATCACACCCTGTTACTAAGGAACAGAGGTTCTTTCAATTTGAAATAAACTTGGCGATATCTTTGTACATTGTGAAACATATTCACATTGCCAGCGGCGCCAGCACGTGTTTGTGATTTATTCATACAAAATGTACGAGAAACTTTTAACTAGCAGAATTAACTTGAAATTTATCTTTGTGGTTATACTAATACCGTTTGCACAACTCTGTTTTAGGCTTCATCATAATACGGTCTACAACTTTGTGATTACTGTGGATTAAAAACATCTATATATAAGCTCCTAACAAATAAAGCGCAAATATTTTAAGGGTTAGTCATAATACAGTGTAATGATACCTTTGAGCAAAAAAAATATTATATCATTAAAGGATTTGCTTCATTTTTTTCTACAACATAAATTAAAACTTCCAAACAAATTCATTTTATATCATGCGGTTTTCATGCACACACACACACTCACAATTGAAGTATTGACATTTATGCCATGTGTACGTAGTGCAGCGGCACTTATATGTGCGTGTAAATTGTTTAAAGGGTGTTTATTTAGTATGGATGATCGATTTTTTATTCGACCTATTATTCCTAATAATAATTGTTTAATTCATGTATTGAACATTCTAAATTGTTATTTATCTTTTACTCTATCGGCCCTTAAAATATTTGTGCTTGATTTGTTAGGACCTTTTATTAATAATTTCGTACCGGTCTATGGGACACTCGAACGAAATGCACATCAAATTGAAGAGCGTTAAAAAATAGTCGATCTGAGTCGACAACCTCAAAGGCGGAAAATTCGGTTTATCGAGTATTTTCAACATAAACATGAATTAATTAATTCCTATGTAATGGCGTTGCTAAGTAAACAGGTCAATGTCCTCAATGAACATGTCAATGTCCTCAATGTCACATTGGTGTCAAATTTTATGATAAATAATTACGAGTCTACATTTCACCCGATCGAAGCCGGGTTTTCATCCATCTATTACTTATATAAACTATCTCATTGGGACGAGATTGGTATGGCTTTAAACCATCTACTCGTAGGTACAAATATGTATAACTAGCTTTCGCCCGCGACTCCGTCCGCGTGGACTTCAGTTCAAAATTTTGCAACCCCGTTCACTCCCTTAAGGGATAAAAGTTGAAGAGTATTTATTTCAAGTTTCAAGAAAATCAGACAGAATGTTTTATACCTCCCATACAAATTTTGGTAACCCTTTTGGCTAGGGGGCGCCCTTAGGGGTTGAATTTCAAAAAATCCGTTCTTATTCCTTGCCTACATTATATATAGATCCTCTGTGCAAAATTTCAGCTTTCTATGTCAAACGTCTTGGGCTGGGCGTTGATGAGTGAGTCAGTCAGTCAGGACTTTGAATTTTATATATATATATATATATATATATATATATATATATATATATATATATACATAGAAGATAGACAGCAATGTTGTGTTGCCATATTAATTCATCATCAAGCCATTATGTCTCCACCGAGGGGCACGTGTCTTCTCCCTGAGAAAGGTATAGGCCATACTTCAGCTCGGCGGCCTAGCCCGAATTGGTGGAGGATTGTAAGACTAGTGGCTGGCTTACTGTCAGAAGTTTTCAAGCCGCCCTAAGGCTTCTGACTTGGCTCAACGACTGCCATCTATCAGCCGGCAATGGTTCGAACTAACAACGGTCTCCTGAATTATTAGATGTACTTTTATGGATAAACAGTACTTGGTTGTCCAATGGAAATTTTATACAACTTTTCAAACTTTCCTTAACCCTAGACACCTAACCTTGTCGCCCCATATCTAACCATTCGTCGATTCAACGAACATTTTTTGAACTGTTAAATTTTTACTTAAACTTTTTTGTTTTTGGTACTTTTATCGCGCTGATATTCCAGGCATATCTGACATTTTTTTATAAAATGGTTTGATAAAATAAATAACAGTATGTGATAAATAACGTTATCACATACTCTTATTTATTTTACTATCTGTTTAAAACGGCAAGCGGTTTCACAGATCAAAACAGACGTTCTAATGATTTTTTTTTATAACAGAAATTTTAAAAAAGTAGTTGTACTCGCTATGGGTAAGCTAAAACTGTAGACATTTGAAAAAAAACTTGTCTTTTCATTATTCAGTACAAAAATCAATTTTAGGTTTACCAAAAATTGCGATTTTGTACTATTTTTCGTAAAAACAATGAAAAAAAATAGTACCTATTTTGCTGCGGAAATCGTTGCCTCTCGACAAAGCGTGATAAGAGACACCATGGTTATCCGCACAACCACCAAAACTATACAACATTTTTTCTGTCGCATATTCGTGGAATCGACGAAGGTTAGGTGTCTAGGGTTAAGTTGGAGAAGCTGTATAAAAGATACTCGTATCAAAAGCAACCCTTACACATTTCACTACTCAAAGTCAGACAGGATAACCTAGATACTACTCTGAAATAGGGGCAGTGATTTACATGGCTTAAAGTAATAATTCAGAGAAACTGCTGCGTAACCTTTCGGACTATGGAGCTGGAGTCAGCCGACCAAATGAAGATCTCAGATAGCCCTTTGTGATTTGAGACCTTATTCCAAAGTAAAGTATCCGAGCAACTTTATACAAGTTTGCGCTGGTATAAATAAAGCAAACAGCCGGCTAGATGCGGCAGATTATAATGTGATGCCGTCTTACTCGCATGTATTTCCCTTGGTGCTATAGCCCTGTGTGTGTTTTCGCTTCCACAGTCATCTTTACCGATTTATTTACCGTCAATACGTCTCCAATTATTTTCAATGCAATCTGATGTCCGCTAGCTGGGTCACCGGTTGAAAGAATTTGTGAGTTCAAAACCTGATGATCGTTAATTTTAAAAAGTCAACGCCTCAAGAGATTGTATTACGCGCACTAAATCGTCTCGGAATCCAGACGTTGGCTGTATTAGTATGGAATGTAACAGTTCCGCAATTACAGAGAACAATTTTCCTTTATAGTGGAAGAGCACTATCACCCTGATTTTCTACCAGGCAAATCGTATGATTGGGGATGGCTGATCCGACTGATGTTCATTGAAAAGTTGTATTTGGTATGTCATGTGCAACACTTTGATTGAGTTGTAAAGTTGTTGTTGTTATTACATTTTACTGCACAATTAAACAAAGTCCATGAAGTGAAACATATTGGGACGACAATGGCTGTTATTTGATACCATATGCAGAGTATTAAACAATCGCCCTGCAGTGTCATTTAAACGGTCCAATAAACAGTACGAATTCACTGTACACGGCGCCATTGGAATGCAATTGGTTAGGCTACAAAGAGCATTGAGAGGCTCCGAGCAGTATCACTAGCGCCATTGACGGATAAAACTAATATAAAGATCGCTTTTGCAAAAAGTGTCGGACCGATCGATCTCTCAATTATTATGTTAATAATGATTTCTAGTGTGCAAAACCGAGATACTATACATCAAGGACTGCATCTAGGACTACATAGCATTTATATGTATTTAAAAAGGTTTTTTTGGCGTCAACGTAACCCTGCGGCTATGTGGCCCAACAACGTTGTCCGACGTGTCGGACGACGAGGAATTTCGATTCCTTGCTGTCCGACATGTTAAGCTACCAGATTCTTTTTATTCCACTTAGTTCGACGATCGGACCAAGACGATATTTAAAATTCCACTTGTTTCGATCCGGGAACTACGAGGATTTATAAAATTCCCCTTGGTTCGCCCTCAAAATACGAGGATCATTAAATTTCACTTCGTTCGACCCACAAGTGGAATTTTAAATATCCTCTTCTGATGGTCGAACTAAATGGACCAAAAAAAAAACACTTTCACTTCACTTGTATCGGTGCATTTGAAGCGGACGGGACGCTCTTTCGTTGTTTGTGAGAATGTGTGGAGAGCGGAGACGCTCGGGCCCCTTCATATAAATCAAAAACCGACTTGGCCGCGGTCGCTGGAATCTGCGGCCAAACCGCTCGGTCGCGCGGACGCATATAATTAGAGCCTAAAAATGAAAATATCAGCTATGTATAATGATATTATACTGAATAAAACAGGCGTCGTAATTACGAATACTTAGCATTTTACGTTTGTCGGTTTTGCCAAGTGTAACGACGATATGACGTTTTTTGCCTAGAGTGACAAAAACTACATACATTGTATTTTTTACAGATCTGTCGCGCAAAAACTGTCTGAGCAATAATAATTGCCTAATAACATTAATAGTAAATAAAAGGACCAAGGAATCGCTCGTAGCCCATTATCTTAAACGATCACTGAGGTTAAGCAAAATACAGCGCGTTCAGTCCATGGATGGGTCTATGATGGTCTATGGTCTAGTCTATGACTAACGCTAGTGGCATTTTTCCGAGCAGTTCCGTGCTTCGCAAGGCACGTTAAGCAGTTGGTGCCGGCTGCCGTCGATAGACAGCAGTCGTTAAGCCAACTCAGAGGCCTTAGACGGCTTGAAAACTTCTGACAGTAAAACCAGCCACTAGTATTACAAGCCTCCACTAATCCGGACTTGACCCGTGCCCCTCGGTGAGGACTTAATGTGTTGATCATGATGATCGATGGCAAGGTGGTGATATCCTTGCCTGGTTACCATAGCACAGGGTATCCTATCTTGGGACCAAGATAAGTAATTGTGTTGTGTCGAAGTATATTTTTAGTGCAAAACCATAAACAGTTTATTCACTGCGTTTTGATGCCAATTAGTTTTTAAATATTTAGATGATAAGCTGCACACAAAGACCCGCGACGCATTAACGACCAGAGCCAGATTGTTGGCAGTGACTGGTGAAGATGGCTGAGTCAAAATGAAGTGGTATGCTTGAGGAAGGCGTCTGATTGGACTTCCTCAAGCACTGATCGATTGACTCCGGCATCAAATAAAGTGTCAAGTGTTTGTGCTGTGTGGAAGTTACTTATTACTTAACTACATCTACATCTACACCAATATTATAAAGAGGAAAGATTTGTATTTTTGTGTGCATGTTTGTAATGAACCCACCCAAAAGACCAAGAAGTATAGCCAGCTCATGAATTCTTACATATTTGTGCCGCTGGCTGTAGAAACTTCTGGTGTATGGGGAGCGCAGGGCAGCGCTTTTATTCTTAAGCTAGGACGCCGATTGAGGGACCGCGGCATAGACGTTCGCTCTGGGGCATATCTGAGCCAAAGGATTTCCCTTTCTGTGCAGCGCGGTAACGCGGCCAGTATTATGGGGACCTTTGGTTCGGATGTGGCTCGGAGCGATTTATTTGTATAGGTTTTTTTATTTTTATGTTTTTATTATTATTTTATGAATAAGCTGAGAAACTACTGAGCCGATTTTAAAAATTCTTTCACCATAAGAAAGCTACATTTGTCGTGAGTAACATCGGCTAAATTGGATTTTCAAAAAGTTTAGAGTTCGGTACCAAATCTCTAATAATGTAACCCAAGGTGTAAAAAAATTACTAACCGGGGATTTTCCACGGAACTAGAGGTAATATAGCAATTTCCACGGATACGTTTTTGCCACCTGTGCGAAGCCGGGGCGGATCGCTAGTTTATTTATATATCAATATATATATGTTCACTACCATTATTGCATGGCATATCAGACAAAAGGAGGTGTATGTATTGGAAAACTGGGTTACAATGTAAGTTGTCTGTTTCTGACCAACAAAGGGACTCTCGCAACCAAAACGGAATAGTGACCAACTTTACAGTAGCAGTTAGTCCTTGCGGACGTGTTGTGACAATGGGATGTACCTAGAGTGTGTCTAGCGAAAGCTGTCCACGGCTTTTTTTGCGAAACTTTACTATGGCAACACTTTTCCTGTCAGAGTTGTCACGTTGACGTCTTATGTTCAACTTGTTTTCGAAATTTTGTTCATCGTTATTACTTTGAGTTTGTGATTATAATAATGCCGAAAACAGTAAAAAGCGCTACGAGAAAACTTCTATTCACTATGATTGACAAATTCAAAGACTTGAAAAGTGATATTAATCAGAATTACGCAGAAAAAATACGACAATTGGATTCGATCAATTCACTTTTAGGTTAGTATTTCACAGTTTTATGAAAAAGTCTTGATACTCTTATATTATTTTAAACGGTGAAGCGATAATTCTCACAGTGAATTGATCATTTTTGTTGTTATTTCTTTTCAGAAAGTATTGACAATGAGGAAACAAAACTCAAAGTGGCGGAAATAGTAGATTCACTAAAAACTCTCGAAAAAGACAAAATGCTGACAACTGAAACACGTTACTTGGAAAAGATATCTTCAATGACAGGTATTTTATTACATGAAATATTTTCCATTCAACAATTTAATATAAAGAGTTTCAGAGTTGCCTGATTTTTTTTCTGACAAAACAAAATAATTCATATCACTAGGAATTATTAAAATTACCAGTGGTTTTATTGCCCTCAACATAAGTTTGATTTCGGATGCATTTATACTCACAGTTCATGAAACGATCAATGATTTTGAAGATTTTAATAATAAAAATAAAGTTATTGAATATATCTATTTCAGAAATAAGTGTCAAAATATTAAGAAGAATAAAAAAAGAAGGTTCTATGAACCAGGGACAGTGGAAAACTCCTGGAAAAAAGCGACCACACCCAGCTAAAGTATCCAACTTGGATAATTTCGATATTACAGCCATAAGAAACAAAATAAATGAATTCTACGGTGTGAAAAAACAAGTCCCAACACTGCGAACCCTGCACACTGAGTTGAAAGAAGCAATTGGATTTAGTGGATGCCTAGAAACGCTTAGAAAAATATTGCACAATATTGGGTTTGAGTTCCAAAACAATAAAAACGAAAGAGCTTTGCTTAAAGAGCTGAGCATCAAAAGAGACTTGAAGGTAAACAGATTATTTACATTGATGAAACCTATGTGCATCAGAATTATAAGGTTAAAAAGTCATGGCAAGGGCCTTCTACGAGTGGTGTCATCAGTAACATATCATCCGGAAAAAGACATATCATTGTGCATGCAGGGTCTGAGGAAGGTTTTGTACCGGGTGCATTATTGGTATTCAGCACAAAATCCAAATCAGCTGACTACCATGATGATATGAACGCACCTAACTTCATGAAATGGCTAGAGGAAATGCTGATACCAAATCTGACAAAACCCAGTGTACTCGTGATGGATAATGCAAGCTACCATGTGAAACAAATTAATAAACCACCTACTATTTCTGCCAATAAAGTTACTATCCAAAAATGGCTTCAAGAAAATGACATTAATTTTGAAGAGTATTATACGAAAGCTGAATTAATGTGTCTTGTAAGAGACAATAAACCTGCACAAATATATGAAGCAGAAGAAATACTAAAAAAATATAGCCATATCCATAATCATGAAATTTTATTGCTGCCTCCATATAATTGCGACCTGAATGCAATCGAACTGGTATGGAGTCAGGCAAAAAGAATAATCGCAAGCAAAAATATAGGAAGACCAGGGACAGAAATGCAAAATTTAATAAAAGAAAGCTTTCTGTCAGTGACTGCTACAGATTGGAAGAAGTATACAGATCATGTAATACACGTTGAAGATCAATACAAAGAAATGGATCGTATTACTGACACTGAACTTGATAGATTCATAATACATGTTGGAGACTGTAGCAGCAGCAGTGAGCAAAAGAGTGACGACGAATCAATATTTTCAGGTGTAGAATACTTAGAATCTGATTTCAACTATGAATCATCCTAAGTTACGAATTAACAAAAAAAAAATACTATATTGTTTTGTGTCTCATTCATAATGAATATAAAGCTTGCAAGTAAAATAATTTTACTTTAATTCATCTGCCTTTCTACAAACCTCAACAAAACATGAGTTAACTGCTCTTTGGCTGTATTGCTCGACACCGCGGTTTGTACAGGTGACTGGTAATTATAATTAGCATTGAACTTGTACGTAAATTCACTGTAATTAGTTACCGATAAAAACTCTCGTGATTATACTCATGAATACAACTTTGACTGTGAAACATGAGGTGAGTACCTATTTTTTTACATATCATTTAATTAATTTAACATTTAATTTAATTAACCCCATGTTTTATAGTAAAAGTTGTTAGTATTCATGAGTACAAACATGTCATAAAAACCATGTAGGCATATTTTTATGCCTGCCTAATAAAAAAAAAACAAAAGTATCAACTCCGTTAATTCGGTGTATAGTCAATGTGGCCACATGTAGATTTTTTAAATTTGCCGCCGTTTTCTTGGGACGTCTTTCGGTAGTCACACTCTACCAACAACTGTGGTCTGGCGATATTGTTCTAAGTCAAAGCAAGCCAAAGTTAGAGTACAATTACAATAGAACAAGTACGCGATACTACATAGAGCACTCGTTGTTTTGTACACTGAATCTTACCATGAATATTTCACAACAGAAGAAATCATCATCTTCAACCCATTATGTCCCCACCGAAGGGCACTGGTCTCTTCCCTGAGGAAGATATAGGCCGTACTCCACCACGGAGGCCGAGTCCGGATTGGTGGAGGCTTGTAAGACTAGTGGCTGGTCTTACTGTCAGAAGTTTTCAAGCCGCCCTAAGGCAACAACTGGTTAACCTGCTTTGCGAAGCGTTAGTCATAGAACGGTCACCCATCCATGGAATAAACGCGCCCTGTGTTGCTTAACCTTCCTGATCGCTTTAGATCACTCAGGCGGCTGGGGCTACGACCAATTCGACAGAAAAAATAGGTACTAGTGGCTTACAGTTAATTAACATTAAGTTTGCAATACGATGATGTATTGTACATAACAATTCACTTACACAAACATTAAGTATTGCAAAAACGATAACCAGCCCTTGTTGAAAAGTATGAATAAAATTGAAAACATTTAACCGTGTTTACGTTTTTAGCAGCAGCTGTAATCTGCCCTCGTAACGAGAAACACAGTAATAGCCATTACTGCGTTTTTAGTTTGAATGCAAAAATAAGCTACTTGGAGGGATTTTTTCACTAAAAAATGCCACCAAGTAGATTATTTTGCATTCAAATTAAAAACGCAGTAATGCCTATTACTGTGTTTCTCGTTACGAGGGCAGCAATGGATACCCAGGAAGTATGGTCTGTCAAATGGAGCACTCTCGTAACGTCGTGCAACCTGTCACTCTCTTCAGATCTTAATAAACAAATACAGAGAGACGTCTCCAATACAATGCATAAAAGGTGATAAACTCGTACTTACAGCCATAGGCCTTATGATGGCCGTATGATTTCATAGCTGCATATGAAACGGGTCTCTTCGCGATTATTTATTTGGTAAAATAGCATACCTTTTGTTTCATTAGGCTACCCATAAATATGGCAGCTGCAACTTCAACAAAATATCGGGAAACCAATAACAATAAGTAATAATCATATACATACAGGCACAAACATTGCTTCTGGCCCCAGACTAGGACACCCTGTGTCGTGGGAACCAGAAACAGCGACGTCACAAACATGTAAACATCGACCCGGGGTTTTTTTTTCTCCCCAGCCGGGGTTCGAACCCGGAACCTCTCGCATGGTAAGCAGATGCGCTAACCGCTACGCCACAGAGGTCGGACTAAGGTAATACAATTTTACCTAATAAATAATCCTTATTAGCCCCTTTTAAAATATAACTAGGTATGAGCTTCGCTATCACACTAATATTATAATTGCAAACGTTTGTGAATATGTGAGTGTGTATGTTTGTTACTTCTTCACGTCTTAACAGCTGGAGCGATTTTAATAAAATTTGGTATGGTGTTAGCTGACACCCCGGATTAACACATAGGCTACGTTTTACTGCGGGAAAATATCTTATTCCCATGGGAAAATCGATACAGATGAATTCGCGGATAATGTATAGGGAACTTTGTACATCACTTTTTCAAAAAAAAATTTTAAATAGAAAATTAAAATATGTTTTTTTGAAAATGTGAATAGTTATTAATTATTTTTAGGGTTAATAGACAATTTATTTTCCTTAATAAACCGCGGGTAACACCACGGGGCACAGCTAGTTCATTATAAAATTAAAAGTACCTATGATTCCAGTCGTCTGTAAAATTCCTTACTAATTTGCTATTACAAACGTCAGGGTGTGACTGAATTTAATTAACATAATTAGGCCTTATTAACTTTATTCCGGATTCACTTCCTTTTTGTGTCGGAAGAGTCCGACCAGATTTCGCTCTGATCATGGCAGGAGAGACGGAGCTCGCTTCTTCGGTCCCTCGTCTCTGACTTACGAAAGCGTGTAGCGCTTACGAAAGTTTTCGTTCAAAAATAATTGGGCCTCTAAAGAATTTTATATAATTTATCTTCTGTTTTCTTGCATTTTCGTTGCTCACGGCCTCGTATTAATCATGTGGAGGAAGGTCGAAGGCTACGCATCAACGAACTCCCTTTATAAGGGTGTAAATTAACTTTGCACATTGTGTTTTTGCCTATTATGCACAATTGCACATACCTTTATGTATTAGTATGTATGAGACCGGGGGTTGCTGTGAAAGGGATAATTGATGTCAATATTGACCAGTTGGCGAATGACGTAACAGCAACCTTTGAAGGGTTTTCAAAGATTCCTTTTAAGGCTGCTTTTCCTTCTGTCATTTTAATGGCTCGTGAAATGAATAAAGATTTTTATTTTCTATAATCCAATCCATTATGTCCCCAACGAAGGGCACGGGTCTCTTCCCTGAGGAAGGTATAAGCCATACTCCAACACGGGGGTTAAGTCCGGATTGGTGGGGCTTGTAAGACTAGTGGCTGGTCTTACTGTCACAAGTTTTCAAGGCACCCACCCTAAGGCCTCTGACTTGGCTTAACGACTGCCATCTATCTACGGCAGCCGGCACCAACTGCTTAGCGTGCGTTGAAAAGCACGGGACCACTCGGGGAAAATGCCGCTAGCGTTTGTCATAGACGGTCACCCATCCATGCACTGAAAGCGCCCATTGTTGCTTTACCTTCTTGATCGTTTAAGATCACTCAGGCAGCCGGGGCTACAAGCGATTCTTATTTTATATCACTAAGCGATAAAATTACAAACATTGTAATTTTTTCGTTCCTAAGCTATATTTTTTTGCCTTAGAAGGCAGGCAACATTTTATAAAATAGACTTCGACAGTTCTAAGCAGTCAAATCTCTAGTTAGTCTTGAAATCATCTTGTTGAATTAATTTGGTTTTCCAGGTCACAATCATAGTCACTATCACAACTTTTAATTTTCGTCTCAGTCTCAAATTGTTCGTTTAAAGGATAGGCCTTTAGACAATATTTAATACTTTGTTAATTCTGTCCTATCATTAAGAGTTCAAAATTAAAAATTACTCTAGAGTCACCCACTCTAGATTTCTTTCGGATTTTCATTGCTCTACCTTTTAACGAAACATTAACTGATAAATTGTATTATTATCTATCCTGTTTTTCTGCTATTCGTAGACATTGTGATAGAAATATAACACAATGTTTTTGGAAGGTGTATCATATAAAATTATAATAGTCTATAATGTACTAAACCCAGTCTAAGGCCTGGATTACCTACATTTGCTTTATTTCATGCCTTTTAGCGTGCTTCCCATAGATAAACAATAAAATAGAGACGGTAAAAACGTATGGCGATTCATAGCTTTTATCACGCACGCAGGATTTAAAAAAAAAATCCTAAATATATACACAACCAAGCATCACTGATTTATTATTTGCTTATGTACTTATGAAATGTATTGGTGTCTCTATTCTATTCTAGCTGTATGGAAAGCATGAAAATAAAGCAAATGTGAGTGGTTGACCAAAAAGGGACCTCAAGGGAAAATAATTGATTTCGAGAAAACCGCGTTTGAAGTTTCGTGTTTCTATAGGTTTCGACTCGTGCTCGGCTCACAAAGAAAATCATAAAAAAATAACTACGGCACCTAAAAATATTCTGGCTAGACCAAAACAATGCTAAAATACCGCAGATTAAAAAAATCGAATAAAAAAATAACGGTTAACCACTCACAAATGTAAACCAGGCCTAAGTGTTGTCAGCATAGTGCGGGCTGTCCGATAACTTGCCTTAGCTATACTCTGTGCCCCTAGAAGTGGGTCTCTTAAGAAACGTTGATTACGTGAAATAAGAAATTTATTTCCACATAAAGAATGTATATTCTATTTGTTGAATGCCGAATGTAGTGGATAAAAAGGCAGCGAAAAAAGAAACTCCACTCTGAGCACCTTTTCTCAAATCACCCTAAATCTAATACACAAATTGGTATGAATGTCCATCTGCCTAGTGGATGACTGCAACGAGCTCTGTGGAGTAATCATCATCATCAACCCATTATGTCCCCACCGAGGGGCACGGGTCTCTTCCCTGAGGAAGGTAGGAGTGAACGCATAGAACAATGACCTTTCGTGGCAGTTTCAGGTATGCGGCATCCAAGTGCTGGAATGATATTCCTCCCCCAGTCCGTGAAGCTTCTAGTAGGTATGCCTTTGGGCGCAAGCTCAGAGCATATTTGCTTGAACAGCAGAGACTATCCCATCCTCTCCAGACTTCTCGCCGCTTCCGACGTAACTAGTGATCGCGTCATCACTCTGACTTATAACTTTTGTAAGGCCGTTGTTTTACATTTATTATTACTATTATTATGTAAATTCTATTTATGTATGTAATTGGTTATAGTATTTTAGTCTCGGTAAGTGTATGTATATGTTTTTTAATTATTATATCTATGTAATTGTAACTTCACTATTATTAATTCAACTGTAGGTATTTGTATATTTATGTAGTGTAGTTAAAAATGTTTTTATCATCGGTGTATAATTATGTTCGTATTTTTTTCCTATATTATGTATGAAATAATATTGTAATTAGTTAATAAAATTATGATGATGTGCCGCGCGTGGAACCCTCATGGGACAGGCGCTGACTGAAAATCAGTGCCGAGGAGTAATACCCTCGGCAGTATGCTGAGTCAGCTGCCTATTCCAGCAGCAGAGACACACCGTGACGATTGTTTGTAAATGTTCTCTTAAGTATTTTATTTTGTGGTGTCTCAATGTATTGAACAGTCAGTATGTCTAATGTTCTGTGTAACTGTTGCTGTAATAAAAGTGTTTTCTTCTTCTTTCTTCTAATAATACTTCCCTGTGGTACTCCAGTATTACTATAGTCAGGTACAAATCTTTTGACCGTTATTTTTGTCACCAACTGTACCGCGAATGCGCTTCAGAAATGTGAACAAGACGTTTGTAAAAAGCTGAGTCTTTTCTGTAGAAGGAAACTGAGACACTTAGTGAGCAGCAGCAGTGGTAAAGCTACCTCTATATGTCTCAAGGGAGGGACGCGTTATCTGGCGCTTGTACTTTGCAGTAGTCGTTATTTTTGTCTTTCTCTTTTGTCTCAACTATGGGAATTGTGCACTGTGATTTCGGTACAAAAATAAAGAAAAAAAGGACTGATGACTTATAGTAAAAATGGAATGAATGAATGGTCCATGGATGGGTGTCACCGTCTATGACTAACGCTAGTGGCATTTTTCCAAGCGTTGCCGTGCTTCGGAAGGCACGTTAAGCAGTTGGTGCCAGCTGCCGTCGATAGACGGCAGTCGTTAATCCAAGTCAGAGGCCTTGGGGTGGCTTGAAAAACTTCTGGCAGTAAGACCAGCCACTAGTCTTACAAGCCTCGACCAATCCGGACTTGGCCACCGTAGTGGAGTATGGCCTATACCTTCCTCAGGGAAGAGACCCGTGCGCCTCTGTGGGGACAAAATGGGTTGATGATGATGATGATGATGACTTACAGAACTTGATTCACAACATAGTTTTAAATCCGATTGAAGTGGAATAAGGTCCCCGAAACCGACATGCGTGCATGCAACGACTACTGAATGTCGATGAAGCGAAAGTGATTTGTCAGGATCGTGGCAGGTGGCAGTCCTTGGTCTCTGCCTACCTCTCTTGGATACAGGCATTAGCTTATGTATGTATGTAAAGAAACATTTCATACATGTGTATGAACGTTAATACATGCGTATTTAAACACTAAGAACGTAATAATAATTAAGCAATACAAAAATATTTATTACCAGGAAAGTTCTGTCTGTCACTCTAGGATACATCGACCTAGGATACATGTGATGATCTAGATAGCAAAATAATAATTTTAATACCTAATTTATCTCAGTGAAATAAATTGTAATAAATATTCTATGTGAGAAAAACTTTTAATATTTAATTGATTTGGTGTTTATTAACGTACAATATATACATAAACTCACACCTGTATCTCAGAGGGGTAGGCAGAGACTAGGGACTGTCACTTGCCACGATCCTGACAGATCACTTTCGATTCGATAGGGATTCAACGTTAATTAATCGCACGGGCACTTTTTATCGTACCCTTTGCTTATACATATACATTCCCTATTTGGTCGGAGTATGCCCGCCTTACCGGCCCTTCCACTTACATTCGCTCAACATAATAATATTTGATTCGTCAGTCTTTCTGCCTTCATCCTTTACAGATCCAAACCAACGCAACATTCCTTTCTCAATTCTAGTCACTACATCCTCTTTCAGTCCACAACGTTCTCTAATCACACAAGAAGAAGTATGAAGAGTAAGCAAGACAGCTAGATTGGCTATCCTATCTAGCTATCCTATCCTAGCTATCCATAATTATGCGAGTCCCTGATGTATTGATGTGTGGTAGCGAGACATTTGTTTATGGCAGAAGAATTAATAAATGCAAAAAAATGAGGTCCTTGAGAAATATGTGCGGTTTTACGTTGAATGACAGAATTCAAAATAGTTTTAAAACATTAGCAAGAACTAAAATATTAAGTAATACATAATTTAGATCCACCCACGCCAATTTCAAGAGTAAATAAAACCAAATAGAGGCTGAAATATATGTAAGTACAGTTACAACTTATCAAGAGACGTGTTAACGTGTAAACTAAAATCAACTTATCCACAGACGACGCATAAACTGAAATAGACCAATCCGCACACTCGCCACCTGTTTTAGTAGAGACATTTGAATAAACAGCGATAGGCACCCTATTTGCATGGCGATTGCACTGTTTCATCAGCCCGTGGCAAACTAAATACGACAAAAGTACAATTTCATGCTAAATCTATAGGTATACTTATATAAATAAAATTGAAAGTCCTGACTGACTGACTCACTCATCAACGCCCAGCCCAAGCCGCTGGACCTAGGAACCTGATATTTTGCACGGAGGTTCTATTTAAAATTTAGGCAAGGAACAACATAACATATCATAACATTTACATACAGGCACATACATTGCTTCTGGCCCCACACTAGAACACCCTATGTATGACAACATACAAGACTGGATTTTTTAAATTCAACACCTAAGGGGGCGAAAAGGGTAATGTTGGCACGTTTGTATGGGAAGTCTGAAACTTAAAATAAATTAATACTCTTCAACACAATTGATTGAACACGTGTTTCGCCGTTTTTCTAAATTTAATCATAATGGAGTGAACGGGGTTGCAAAATTTTGAACTAAAGTCTACGCGGACGGAGTCGCGGGCGAAAGCTAGTACGTCATAAAACACCTTGAATTTTGCGTGACTTGGAGCCTTACCAAAAATGCTAAAAGGAACATTTCTTATAAACAATTCCATACAGGCACATATCTACATTGCTTCTGGCTCCACACTAAGATACCCTGTGCCGTGGGAACCAGAAACACCGACACGTCACAAACATGTAAACATACAAGACCTGGGTTTCTTTTTTTTTTGTCCCCAGCTGGGATTAGAACTCGGAACCTCTCGCAGGGTAGGCAGATGCGATAACAGCTGCGCCACAGAGGTCGTCAATATTTAATAATAGTTGAATGCATTTCCCGTCAAAGGGTCTAGTATCATATTACAAAAGTGTCACATAGTACATTCAAAACGTATTTTAGCTGATGAAGTAGGTATCAATGTCGCATCTAAAATCGTAATGGAAAAAAAAATAGCAATACCGGTACGCTTATTTTTTCAACTGAAAGTGTAAAAGCGTAAAAATAATGTAAAAAACAGATTTATTTTTAGCTCTAAACAGTAAAAAAAATCATACATGTAGACCCTTTTACGGGCGATGCATTCAGTTATCTAATAATGCTAGTTCGTTTTTAAAAAAAAGTAGGCGTTGACCAAGAATATCCCGACATAAAACTCAAATCTATGAGAACCACTATCTTATCTTATCGAGTCGTGCGGGGGCCGACAGTTCGTCGGCGACACTTCAACCCAGTGGAATCTGTTGTCTCTGCCCTATGACCTTACACCTAAACCTAATCGAAGATGTACTCTGCGAGGTCGGTCACACCCTTTAGGGATAGGTGCCAAAAGTCCTCTGGTTTGGGGTAAGCTACTCCTACGAATTCTAATTCCCAGAACCATTAGTAGCTAGCCGCAACGGATCCGTTGCTTGTGGGTTGTGGTGCTGGTAAAAAAGTGATAATAATTAACTTTAATTAGCTCAATTGGGCTACAACAGTGCCGCGCGATGCAGCCGCGGATACAATCATTCAAAGACTAATTTTTAGTGTTGCCAACCTTAGAGAAAAAACCTTAATATTGCAAATTAGGGAGCACGTCGCTAACAGTGCTGATAGACGGAGGGGGGCGGTTCTAACAATTGTTCACAAACTATCGAATCGCTATTTCTCAACTCGCCAAGCACCGCGAGAGGCTCTTCTAACTGACCTGTCGTCTCTTTGTGCTACCGCGGACCGAGACCCTTCCCACTGTGTGTCGTCCGAGCTGGTCCGCGTCCATCCGCGATATCACGGACCGTGGGAAGCCAGCTCAATAGGCACTTTATTTGTAGATAATAGTCATTATCTACGAAAATATCGTTCATGTACCTACATATTTTCATTTACGTTCTCAAATTGACTTAAATGAGTTTTTAATTGTCGCCACAGGGATATTGGACACTCCGCTGTAAACATGATTTAAAACAAACTGCATGCGTTTGGCAGTAAAAAGGTTAAAACGAATATTATGGTCTCTTTGATGTGTATTTTGACCGCAAATTCAAAATTACTGCAAAGTACGTTGCACCACTTGCACAAATAAGACAGATATTTTCGTTTAATCGTCCAACAGATATCTTGTAATAAATTAAAGGAAAAAAAATGCATTTGTTATAAAAACTGTATTTGTTATAAAACTTACTATTTTGACGAGAACTCAATAGTCATTTTTACCATACAAAAAGTGGATTCTGGGAATATCTACCTTTTCGTGATTCAATATACATATATAGAGCCTAGGTAGAACAGAGACGGTCGCATTCGGCCGGACAGACAGAGTCGTCTTAGTAATAGATAATTTGAATTATTCAACAAATTACTACTTTGTGCAGAGTTGTAGAGTACGTAAAAGGAAGCAAATAAATAAATATAGGTTCTATAGAAATTTGGTCTTTCTGTTATTAGCTATCTATAAAATTGTGTTGCGCAGTCTGTTTGTGTACGTTCAGAGATAGTATAATTAAGCCTCACGCCATGGTGATAGCAATTATGTTAATAAGTCGTGGTTCCGTTTTGACGGTCTTATTTTTCTGTAATATGAAGATCACAAATGCTCAGAGCTTATTTTAAATAGACATTTTTAATTTTCAGCTGAAACAAACATTTGGTATGTTTGTTTAAGCTGAAAATTAAGAAACAGCATCCAGTTATGATCTTGGCCGTTTCATTTAATGGCGTGTCTACTGTAACTGGACAAGCGTATTGACTCACAAGGATACAAAGCTGCAACTGTAGGCCATATGCCTTCTATCAAAGAAAGACAGTAAGGTATTAATTACCACAAACTCATAAATGAAAATAATCAAAGTTTAGTTGGCAGCTTTGGTAAAACCAAACTTGCAATGGTTTTGCTTACGCGGAAGTTGGTTTTCGATTGCAATGATTTTTTTAACATTGGCGGGTGGATGGACGGGCTGACCAACTTACAGACTGACAGCCAAACCAAAAATCACCGTAAAAATATTAAAAGTTAATAAAACGTGTAATTTTGCTACAGAATCCTAAACTATAGTCGAAACGATCTCGACCGACACATGCCGGAGTGGTCTGAGGTGGCACAAGACAGAAACATCTGGTCTGAGTTGGGGGAGGCCTTTGCCCAGCAGTGGGACACAATCGAGGCTACGTAAAAAAAAACGTGTAATTTTGCGACGGAATCCTAAACTATAGTACAGTCGACGGGAGGTCAACTTCTGTTGATTCGCCCTTGACGTAACCGATTACATTAAAAGTATGTGAAGCTTCATGTCCTGCCTACTCTACAAGGGCGAATAACGCTCGCTTATCTAACGCAATAACCCTTAATCGAATCGGCTTACAACACAAAATTTCCTTCATTAGTGAGATACTACAGGGTAAATACATCGTGTGTTGTAGTCATGTCGTGGTGAGTAAACAACTTTAACAAAATTTTATATTAGTCAATTAGTTTGATCAGAACCCCTCAGACTGGCTTGCGCCAACACTATCTGCCAGTACTCTTTATTGGTTTGTCCAGGTGTAAGCTCTATCATAGAGTTAAAAAATTTAATGGCACTATTCAGTAGGTCTTCCACCACGTCGTGTTTCCAGAGATAGTTCGCACAACACAATACATTGTGTGAGCTATTTGTATGAGAATAAAAGTGAATTCATGCCACTGTTACAACTATGTATTTTTGTTCTGGATACTTCGGCAGCGTTCAAAATTTTTCGAGTTGACAACTCACACACAAATCAATCTATCCTCTTGCTTATTCACAACAGTGGGTACGAAAACACAAGCTCACAGGTTAAAAAATATATTTAGTATAATCGACACAGGTAACATGTAAACTTGCTATGCGTTTTTGAGTGGCCTGTTCTGTTTTAGATTCACTCGATCCTTCATACACGGAAAAACTAGTTCTATTCTCAACAACTTCATCAATTGCAGGATAATTTAGTATTTCTAGTAACCCACTAAGTTTGTTACCAGCTACAATACCTCATCATGCCTGGCACCAACAAGCGGTGTGGCGGGTTCAACGTTCACGAGCGCGCTGCAGTACTTTGCAAGTTTGCAGTGCTTGATCCCAAGAGCAGAACTACCTCGAGAAGCTGACGTTAATGGTAAGTACGACTCGTTTCTTTGTAATCTGTATTTTATTTTTTATGAAGCCAACCCCGACTGGCACGGGTCTCTCCCCTGAGGAATGTATAGGCCATACTCCACCACGGGGGCCTAGTCCGGATTGGTAGCCTATATATATACATATCGCACCTCCAGAACTATAGTGACTGAACTCAAAATTTTCAACTTTTGGGAAATGAAGAAAATGTATTCGGCGGCGGATCGATTTTTATCGATAAATTTAATCATATCTTTTTAATCTTAAATCGAAAGTAATTTTTTTTTGTAGCATGTAGATTAACTTTCTATACTGCTTTATGCAGAAGAATATTTTCTAATTACAACTACTAATAACGTCACCTTCGCTCAAGCGTGTTCTGAGCGAGTTGCTCAAGAAAAAACAGACAGGAATATTCCTCCATCTCTCTCAGACCAAAATAAAGTCAGTTTTTTAATATATAGGCATGAAAGAGTATACCTTTTTGAGTCATTCTGAGTACTTAACTCATTTTACCCAAATTTTGAGTTAGGTCACTTTATTTCTGGATGTAGGTTCTAATGCAAGGTACAGGCCCTCTCTCAGAGAGAGAGAGAGAGAGAGAGAGAGAGTGAGAGAGAGAGAGAGAGAGAGACAGAGAGTATGGGTTTCCGACGCGTTTACGCCGCGGATTAGCAATTTCAAGCGCTGAGATATATGAACAACTCGGAGACTCCGGTTTCCTCACAATGTTTTCCTTCACATATAGCGAGTGGTATTGCTACTATCATATCACAATAATGTGTAACTTAGAAAACAAAGTCATTGGTATATGCCGGAATATGAACTCACCATCAACCGAATGAGAAGTCTTCCGTAATATTTAGGGTACCATACCAAACTGGTGTGGAAGACTATACAAATGTTACGTTTATGGTCACTTTTATAGTGGATGAGTGAACTCACGCCCGTTATCCCCGAAGGGGTAGGCAGAGGCACTAGTCTCTAGAACTGGACCCACGTTTTGCCGAGTTTATTAGGTCCCAAACGTGACAAGTGGCAAGCCTGTCGCCGTTATCCGGGCACAATTTATCAGCGAATGGTGTTGCTGTACAAACAAATGTACGTAACTAAAAGTCATTGGTACATGCGTGGTTCGAACCCAGACCCTCATGATCGAGAAGCAAGGGTCAACCCCACTACGCTACCACCGCTTTTTTTTTGCATAATATGCTTTTTCGTCAATATCATTCGTCGATTAACATAGAAAAATAAGATACGCTACATTAGAAATATCTAATTACAGAGGAACAAATGTTCCATATCATAATCGTCGGAGGAGGCAGTGCTGGCTGCGTAGTCGCTAATAGACTTAGTGAAATAAGCAATTGGAATATCCTATTGGTGGAAGCGGGAGATGACCCTCCCATTGAAAGCACCGTGAGTATAATTTATCACGCATACATAATGAATGATCTTTTGGGCCACTTAAAGCCACTTAAATACGGATAAACTTTATTTCTTTGTTAACTTTTCAGGTTCCTAACTTGGATAAAGGACTTTTCTTGACAAAATATGATTGGCAATACTACACACAGAACGATGGTAAATCTAGTCAGGGCATTGAAAATGGTAGAGTATACTGGCCAAGAGGCAAGATGTTGGGTGGCTGTAGCAATATCAATAACATGTTGTATTTCAAAGGCAGTCACTGTGACTACAGAAGTTGGTACAACGAGGGCAACACAGAATGGAGACCAGATATTGTTCGCAAATATTTTAAGAAGGCTGAAAGCTTGCAAAGTGTGGCTTTGCTGAAAGATGACAGAGTAAGCAACGAATACGGACATGAAGGTCCATTGGTAGTTAACCAGTTCAACAGTACATATAGAGACTTAACTCTTGGTGTACTGGAGGCTTATGACGAAATAGGTTTCAAGAATGTACCAGATCTTAATTCTGCTAACGTACTAGGCTCAGGTTTAATTAGAGGTAACGCAGCAAACGGTCGAAGAGCAGACACTGCTTCATCATACCTTTCTCCTATAAGAGATAGAAAGAACCTTTTTATAATTAAAAACGCACTTGTAATAAAAGTTATCATTAATAATCTTAATAAAGAGGCAATTGGTATAAAAATTGAAAAAAATGGGAGAGAGCAAAATGTTTACGCCAGCAAAGAAGTGATAATCGGCGCTGGATCAATAAATACACCACAACTTTTGATGTTATCAGGAATCGGACCTCAAGCGCATCTGAATTATCATAACATCGAAGTTATAGCTGACTCACCAGCAGTGGGAAATAATTTACGAGATCACTTTAGCGTTCCAATAACGGTTTATGCAAACCAACCTGGTTACGAAAATGAACGTGAAACTAATTTTGAAACAGTAAAATATATTTTTAATCAAACAGGCTATTTAGCTCAAAATAGTATAACGGACGTGGCCGCATTTTATTCTTTGAACAAATACGCCACTTTTCCTGACTTTCAAATACATTTACAGATATTTTACAGAAACTCCACTACAACGGGTGAATTTTTTGAAAAAATTACGCATTTTAAACCAGAGGCGCGTGAGTCGGTGTTAAGACAAAACGCAGATGCCACTTTACATGTATTTTTATTTAATCTCTTACACCCTTTATCAAAGGGCAACATCACATTGAGATCAAACAACGCCAGAGATTATCCATTGATTTATGCAAATTATTTTGCAGACGAAACTGATTTGGTCAAAACAGCTAAAGGAATAAAAATGCTAACTAAAGTGGTTGGAAGCAAGTTCTATAAATCTATTGACGGTAAATTAGGGAGGATTATGTTAGGCCCTTGCAATGACTTCGAGCTTGATAGTTTGGAGTATTGGAAATGTATTGCTAAAAATTTTGTGACGACTATCTATCACCCCATAGGCACTGCACGAATGGGGCTAGATCCTAATACCTCTGTGGTCGACAGTCGTTTAAGGGTTCATAACGTGAAAAACCTGAGAATAATAGATGCCAGTGTAATGCCTACTCCAGTAAGTTCGAATACAAATGGGCCTGTGATTATGATTGGAGAGCGAGGCTCTGATTTAGTTAAGGAAGACCATAAAGTTATCTGAGTTATTGAATTAAGTTTTCTCTTAGCATCTAACATCATTAACTTTTTACAACGATTGTACCAGAATCAGTGGCTGGAGCCTAAAGGGCGTTTTTTCTTTCGAAACTATTACCTACCGATATCTTCCATTATTTTTTTCTTTGCTCTCAAAAGCTCTAGTCATGGCGCGTCGATTTGTCACGTCTCCCTGTAACATAACGCCGGCAAGATGAGTTGGATGTACAAAATTAAATTACCACCGATAGGTCGAAGTTTGACGGAATCATCGGAAGTCTTGTCAAGAATTCGCGCGTGTCTCATGAATATAAATGAACGATGAATGGCAAACGCTTCTAGACAAACGCGTTCAGTGAAAATCCCTATTCGGGAAACGTCAGCATATTATTGTCAACTGAAAAGGCAAACATGAAATGCACTAATAAGCATAAGTTTACGCCGTTTATGTTTTCGCGCGTGCCCGACACACATTAAGCAATTAATTTCTCTATTGTAAAAGGCAGGTAATGCATATAAGAAAAATATTTTTTGCCACATTTTATCTGTCATAAAAATATTTGCAGCCTTAAGACAGTTTCTCTATTTAAAAAATAGTACATTACTTCAGCGGCCAGCAAAAGAGGCATTGATGGACGAACGTTGAGTCCATCAATGCCTAGTTGTGGCCAAGGCTTGTATATGATTTTTCTCAAATAATGCGCAGAAATTGAAACTATGAACTCACCCTGTTAAATTCAATAAACTTTCAAAATCAGACGAACCACGAACGAACAACAATATTTTGTTCGAACAACAATGTTCTTTTTTTTCAATAGGTATATCCAGCTTTCTATCGCAAGCCAGCTCGAAATTTAAATAAAACCTCTGATAAGTTACCTCCTTGGTTGTCATTGTTCGGAGTAAAAGATAGTTCCATTTTTAAATAACACGACGGATATGAGTTTAGTATGTAATTTATTTGGGCGCAAAACACGACAGTTATGAATTTTCATAGAACCTTTTCCGGCCGCTGCTCGCGTGTAATTGGCCAGTACAGCAATTTCGATTTATCTCGAAGGTTGTCGAAATAATGCAAAAATTTCCAAGCATGTTTGGGTAAAATAAAGTAATCACATCAGAAGCTATTGCGTCCTCCCTTAAAAAATGACAATATCAATATTATTTTTACGCCCGCAATAAGCACTGTCAATAGGTCTTTCCGTGACTTTCACATACCTCACGCTTAAGATTAAATTATAGGTTCGAATGCCGGCATGTACATACCAATGACTTTATTTCTAAGCTCTGTATGAGGGTTCCGTAGTAGACAAGTACGTAGAGGCCTTATAGCTTAACCATCTCCGACCACCCGTCTGTCTGTTTGTCCGCGCCCTCGCTCAGATACGATTAGTACTAGGAAGCTGAAATTTGACATAGACATTATTATATTATTTACGTCGACAAAACGGTAGATTTTTTTTTTAAATATTTATTTATTCGTTGTCTTGCCTACAACTAAATTAGGGATACATTTTTTTTAATAAAGGTTGGTTTATGAAGACCAATTTTCAATTTAGGGTTTGTTATGTTATGTTATGTTATGTTATGTTATGTTATGTTATGTTATGTTATGTTATGTTATGTTATGTTATGTTATGTCATGTCATGTCATGTCATGTCATGTCATGTCATGTCATGTCATGTCATGTCATGTCATGTCATGTCATGTCATGTCATGTCATGTCATGTCATGTCATGTCATGTCATGTCATGTCATGTCATGTTATGTTATGTTATGTTATGTTATGTTATGTTTAAAGCGCAATTTTTCGTCCAAGTAGGACGCCTCCTTCTCTTCCGACTAAACGCTTGATTCCAGAAACGTGAAGAAAATTAGGGTATTACAACATATTTTATTAAACATAAAAGGAAAACTATCAGGGCTAAGTAAACTTTATACCTCTAAGTTATCGAGTAAAGGTGACGAAATTTTAAAAAGTACAAAACTCATTAAAACTTACTTCGTTGAATCAGAATCAGAATCAGAAATTTATTTCAACGTAAAGAATTTACATTCTGCTTGTTGAATGTCAATGTACATACAGTTATGTATAATGTTAGCCGCTGCCTTGGGGCCGTCTGTAGTGGAGAAAAAGGCAGCGAAAAAAAAAACTCCACTCTGACTATCTTTTCTCAAATCAACTTAAAGCTAATACAAATAAAACTTACAAAACAATATCTTGGATGTGTTGAATACTAGACACATTTATCCTCTGATTAAATTTAATATTAAACTACTATTTAATGCCATACGTCCTTGTCTTCTAAATAATCGTTGATTTTATAATAAGCTTTTTTGCAAAGAGTGTGCTTAACACAATTCTTAAATCGCGTTGGAGGTAACTCTAATATATCTTGGGGTATCTTGTTGTAGAACCTTATACAGTGCCCCATAAAGGAAGTATTAACTTTTGCAAGTCTAAATCGTGGAAATGACAATTAATGTTTATTCCTAGTATTAACGTTATGATGGCTACCAAGAGTTTCGAAGTCCTTAATATTTTTCCGAACGTACATAATATTTTCATAAATGTATTGGCATGCAACTGTTAGGATGTTGATTTCTTTGAAAAAATTTCTTAGTGTGTCCCTACTACCTAGCTTGTAAATAAATCGGATCGCTCTCTTCTGCAATATCAAGATAGTCTCAATGTCTATCATACCATACCATAGTATACCATAGGACATAATACTATGGAAGTAACTAAAATAAACAAGCCTAGCAGTTGCAACGTCAGTAAGTTCTCGAATTATTTTCACGGCATATGCTGCGGAGCTAAGTATATGTGCTAATTTTACAATATGTGGGCCCCATTGTAGTTTGGCATCGATTGTGATGCCCAAAAATACAGTATCTTCAACAAATTCTAGTTTTTCATTTCCAATCACAATGTTATTTTCAACTAATTTTACATTAGGTAGGGTAAACTTCATACATTTTGTCTTTTTTGAATTTAACAACAGATTATTTGCTGTAAACCAATCTAGAACGTGCGAGAGAGCATTATTTGCTTCGTCTAGATTATTTTCCTGTCTCCTTATTTTAAAAATAAGTGACGTGTCATCAGCAAATAGCACTATCTCACACATTTTTCGTACCATAAACGGTAAATCATTTACATAGACCAGGAAAAGGAACGGCCCTAAGATAGATCCCTGGGGGGCTCCCATATTTACAAGTGAACCTGACGATTTAATACGGTTTATGTCTGCTTTTTGAACCCTTCCTTCTAAATATGATTTTAGAAGATCTAAACTTATTTTTTTATTCCATAGTGTTTTAATTTTGAGAGCAGTGTTTTGTGGTCTACACAATCAAATGCCTTTGACAAATCACAAAATACTCCTATAGCATCATTATGATCCTCCCACGCACTGAAAATATGTTTAACTAACATGACTCCAGCGTCTGTTGTATTCCGCCCTTTAGTGAAACCGAACTGCTGACTATGGAGGATAAAATAAAAATAAATAAACTCACGCCCGTTTTCCCCGAGGGGGTAGGCAGAGGCACCAATCACTAGAACTGGGCCCACGTTTTGCCGAGTTTATTAGGTCCCAAACGTGACAAGTGGCAATCCTGTCGCCGTTATCCGGGCACAATTTATCAGCGAATGGTGTTGCTGTACAAACAAACAAATGTACGTAACTAAAAGTCATTGGTACATGCGTGGTTTGAGCCCAGACCCTCATGATCGAGTAGCAAGGGTCAACCCCACTACGCCACCACCGCCAACTATGGAGGAGTTGGTAATTATTGAAATGAATAAGCAATTGATCTAAGATAATTCTCTCTAATTTATTTCTTTCAAATATTTTACTTAATACTGGTAGGACTGAAACGGGTCTAAAATTTGTTGGGTCTTGTTTATCACCGCTTTTAAATAAGGGCACTAACCTACTATATTTCATGAGGTCTGGAAATACTCCTTCATCTACGCATTTATTGAAAATCTGTGCTAATGGCAAAGCGAGGATATTTATCACTGAATTAACTATTTTTACTGACAAACCCCATAAGTCCTCGGTTTTTTTAAGATTCAATAATTTAAAATTCTTAACAATGTCATGGGGCTCAATGTAATTAAATGTAAAATCGTCTTCGCACGCGGGGACATGGTCCCTTAATACGGTTTCTAAATGGCTAGAGATTAACTTACTATCGTTGAACATAGCCAAAACTAATTACATCTGTTTTTCCATCACAAATCGTACACAGCCGAATGATGACCTTAAACTAGCCATTCACACATGTGGAGACTCTAATGACACTGCCTGTCACTGTTCTAAATTGAACAAAGTCACTACCGTTAAGTATCTAGGTGTAATGATCGACCAAAGATTGTCTTGGCATGCACACATTGATCTATTAACAGCAAGGATTAGAAAAATGATATGGATTTTTAAAATTTTACGATATATTGCTAACAGGGAACTTTTAATTAAAATTTATGTAGCCTTAGCTCAATCAGTATTAACTTATTGCATAACAATTTGGGGGGGTGCCTTAAAAACAAAATTCATGGAGGTTGAAAGAGCACAGCGGGCTTTACTTAAGACTATGTTCTTTAAGAAATTCAAATTTGCCACGACATCCCTTTACGCTCTCAGTGATCTCCTTTCGGTGAGGAAACTTTATGTTTTAAATATTGTCCTAAAAAAACATAAGAGCCTTAATTTTGATTTAAATATTTATAAAAATAAAAGAAATGCGAATGTTGTGCCAACTAAATATAGAAGAACTACTTTTGCTGCATGTCAATTAGAAGGGAGATCCTCATATTTGTATAATAAAATAAATAAAGTACTAGATTTATACCCCAAAACACAGTATGAATGCAAAAAGTTGATCACATCGTGGGTTAAAACTTTAGACAATGAAAAAATAGAAAATCTTTTTAAAATTTTAAAATAAATGTGATCGAGTATTATTATTTCACGAATTTAAACGCGATTGGACACTTTTCATTTAGATAATGTCCTTGAGCAGCGTGTTTGTGTGTGCGTGTATGCGACGGAGTGTATATATATAATATATATATATATGTGTGCATGCATCCATGCGCAAACACGCTGTAAACAATTATGTCAGTTCACAGAAATTTGTAATTTGTTATGTAAGGCGTAGTTTGTTAACCGCAGAACGGTGACCCTGAGTATGATCATACTTGCATCTTATAATTTGTTACATATAATTGTATAATACTGCTAACTCGGTTTATTAGTAGTAATCAGAAAATGTGACAGGTTCAAATTTAATGTGGTCTAACTTGACTTCACTAGGCCGGCAAATAGTTTGGTTCATGGATCTTCGCCCCTAAGTACAGAGTCTTAGTATTGATTCTTGTCTGACTGTTTCCCCACTACCCATGATGTTTGATTTTTACTAGCTACCTTCATGAATTTTATTATCGGTTTATCGTTCGTATGAATTGATCTTTAAGGTTGAAATCACTTGATAAAATTTTGTCGAATGTAATGTACCATCTTGTCCTGTGGTTTTAATTATGTAATAGTTAATTGTGTTTATAATACCGATCCCCAGCTGTGGCGTAGGGCAGGGCAAGAGTGCAATCAATTGTTATGGATGTCAACTGAATTTTGATGTGAGAATACTGTCGAGCATAAGCTATCTAGAGGGTGAGTAGCTCAACCTTACAACGCCTAATTAGTTTGTTGTTTCTTATTTTTATACATTGCCCTTTTTGGATCGCATTGGTTGAACTAAGGCTTCAAGCCCTAAGCACTGCACATTAACGGCCTTACTAATAAATAAGTTATACACTCTGAATAACTATTTGACGTATATCAACTTATACTGGTATAATCGCATTCAGCGTACAAATAATCACTTTGTCAGACCTCGCATAACGGCTGTATACACAGCCATAATAATATCCTTTATTGGTAAGGCCGTAAGTGTACTAATGCATTACAAAATAAGGAAATGTATCCGAAATAAAGTTTATAGGGTCTAATTTTGTGTAAATTTTCTTCCGAGGAGAGTACGAGGTGTACTAGAATAATAAAATAATTAAGAAAAATATTTTAACTATACACTCGCACACACACACACACATACACACATACAGACACACACACACACACACACACACACACACACACATACACTCATCATCATACACTATAGGTACATACGCATGATACTATAGTTTTACCTTAAAAACTCGTTAATTAGTATTTTACATAGCATGTTGTGTCATGTAAATTTCAAGGACCTAATGTAATGTGTAAACAAGACCAACTAGTCTTACGTCCAATGTGGAAGAGCGGAGCTTCCTGTTACAAGTATTCTAAATACTTAAAAGGAAGATCTTGCCCGATTGTGCTAATGTAAATATCTGTTATGTAAATAAACTATTTTCATTTTCATTTTCATTTTCAATGTCGCCGCACGATCTGGTGACGAGTCTAATGGAGCTGTAGTTACGATTGGGACATTAGTGAAGAACTGTTCGAAAGCTGCAGCGATACCTTCATTTGTTGTTATTATTTTGTCATCGATCTTAAGTGAAATATCTCGGTCTCCTAATTTTGCTTTACCCGTTTCTCTATTTATGATGGTCCAAATTGTTTTTATTTTATTCGGTGATTGTTGGATTTTACCTTTTATATGATCGCATTTAGCTTTATGGCAGACGGCCTTAAATAATTTTGAATATTTTTTTACGTACTGTATGAAGTTGGCATCATGTGTATAAGTCTTTTTGTCATATAATTCATGAAGTGTGTCTCTGCTCTTTCGAATACCTAACGTTGCCCATTCACTAAATCCTACTCTATTGTCGTTGCTTTTTAGATGGCGCAATTTAAAAATCTTTTTAAAACTATCTGACACGACTTCGAATAACTCTTTGTAATGAGTATTAGCATTTTCATAAATTGCTTGAGTCGTTATACCACTTTCGAGGTCTGATTTAAACGAAACTAATTTTTTACTTGTTACGGGCCGGCAGAGGATAACCGGTTCGGCGTTTTTTGTGTTTATTTCAAAATGCACAACTTGACCGCTGTGGTCTGACTTTAGACAATTTACTGTGGAATAATCTGAAAAATCGCAATCGCAGTAAACATTATCTAGGCAGGTGGCAGTAGTTTCAGTTATCCTAGAAGGCTCCAAAAAAATATTTATTAGATTAAACGATTTGAAGAGAATTGTCAATTTAGTATTCAAGGCGGTGTCTGCCATTAAGTCGATGTTGAAGTCACCACAGACTATGACTTTCTTATTGCTGCTAGAAGCTACCTTTAAAACATCCTCTAATATGGTTTCAAATAAACTGTAATCGCTGGTAGGGGGCCTGTACAAGGCTACTACAATGTGTCCAGACAGTTCAACACACGATATTTCAATTACTTTTTCAACAGAAAGTCTGCAAATATCATTCCGTTCTTTAAATTTCAAATTATTTTTTGCTAGTATCAAGGACCCCCCATGCCTTGCAGACTTTCTATTGAAGCAACTGGCTATTTGATAATTATTCACAGAAAAATTCATTTGACTCTCTAGTAGCCAGTGCTCTGTGACACAAAGTATATCCACTCTGTGTTGTTCTAAAAACAACTCTAATTCTAATAATTTTCCAGAAAAACCACCCTGTATGTTCTGATTAACTAAAATTCGTTTTTTTAAGGAGGGCTTTTCCTTTGTCTGCGCTGGCAGTTTAAATCAGCGGTCAAATTTAACCTACTATAAGTTTTCTTCACAACCTCAGAGTACAGAGGTTGACAAGTGTCACTTGTCTTACAATTTCTATTACTTAGAGGTCCCTGCGTTATTGTCTTAACAATAATAGGGTCAGAAATATTGATGTTGTAGTTCTTCTTGAAAGAAAGAAAGAAAGAAATAGTAATTTATTGCCATGCAAGGATTACAGTGGTTATATTACAGCTCGTAGACAGGACTCGACAATAACAAACTTCGTTAGGTCTTGGACTTTTACATGTATGTGATGTCGCTGTTTCTGGTTCTCACGACACAGGGTATCCTAGTGTGGGGCCAGAAGCAATGTATGGGCCTGTATGTAAATGTTTATTTGTTCTGTAAAGCAGATTAAAAAAACCTCCTTCTTCGGAACCCTGCACTGCGCGTGGCCCGATACACATGGCACCGGCCAAACAAAATACCGATTTTAGTAGCAATACCACTCGCTAACGGTCGTGAAGAAAATCGTGAAGAAATCTGAGTGCCTAAAGAGTTCTTATACTTCAGCGCTTTTAAGTTATAACTAATCCGCAATGAACACGCTGGAAGACTAAGTCCATACTATCTCCCTAGGGAGATCCTTTCCTAGGAAAGGACTTGTGCTCTGCAATAGAATCTATAGACTGCATTACAGGTCAATTAAGTAAAGCTGGCACGTTCAACACATTTACACGTTGCGCTTGTGTAGTGTCTGTGAATAAGCGCGCGACATGACGTGTTCTGCATGCGCATCATGAAAAGTCTGCCCGTCTCTCTTGCGCGCGGTCTCGCTTATGAGTGTGAAGGGGACAGCTATAGTTTTACTTTTGCTACTGTTTATATATACAGCGTGATCTTTTTGGTATTCAACCGTTTGTGCGTTTCAATGAGGGATTTTTCTGACAGCTAAGAAAAGTAGAGTTCCAAATGAGCCGTTTTCAGAAGAACTAAAAAAAAACGAATGGCTGTCAAAGTGTCAAAGGAATGCAATTTTTGACCTCAGCCCAATAGCCATGTGTGATACATCATCGAATAAGTCTCAGCAAGCTGAATAAAAGTTACTATGAAGTCAACAGCCAAATGTTTGTCCTTTTGGAGTTATATTATATTGAAATAAAACTAACATTTTCAATACAATATTACTCCGAAAGGACAAACATTTGGCTGTTGGCGTCATAGTAACTTTTGTACAACTTGCTGAGACCTATTCGATGATGTATCACACATGGCTATTGGACTGAGGTCCAAAATTGCATTCCTTTGACAGCCATTAGATTTTTTTTTAGTTCATCTGAAATCGGCTCATTCATCCAGTAACTGGCCACTGAGCGTCCGTGACCCTTTGTTACATAATTAAATTAGTACCTGGGTGACCGAGCTTTGCTCGGTACTTTTTTTGTAATATAAAATATGTAATTAAAATTAAAATAATCCGTTTTCAACAAAAAAAGAACTTGGAAAAAAACATCATGACTCGAACCGGGTCCCTTGAAATCGGCCCGAAAGAACTATCCCAACCTTGCAAGTAGACGCGAAATTTACCTCTGTATGTTATCATAGCAAATTTCAATTGCCTTAAAACACGGATAAAACAACGTTTTCTAAAAATGTAACCTAGTTAGATCAATTAAACGCACCCGAAAGCGTCTATCTGCCTACGAAATTTCGTAAAAATCGTTGGAGCCGTTTCCAAGATTCTGATTATATATAAATATATGTACAAGAATTGCTCGTTTAAAGAGATTAGATAGATGATTATAAATAAATTGTTGAGGATTTCTGGGATAATTATTTTCTGTTTTGGTAAAGATTTTCTTAGGTGAAATTATTTTTGTTCATGTGAAAATTTATTGAAACTTAAAACTATTTTGTGACCATTAATTTCACCTTATTTTTAATACTTTTTGCTCGAATTTGCTAAAAATATATTATAACAAGTAACACATATATTTATATTTATTTATCTACAACGCACCCATCTTACTAAAACCTAACTCTAGTCTACACTTAAACTAGAGTCGCATTTTGAATCAAAATAATTTATTTTTAAACACACTGTATAGTGAAATTGCATAAGTGTGAGTACTGTGAACGTGCCAGCTTTAGATAACTGACCTGTAATGTCTTGTTAAGGTAAAAAGTACCCAAACCGGCGTGCGTGCATGCTAGTTGTTGTATGCACGTGCGCCGGTTTCAGGCACTTTTGTCGTTAAATAAATGAATTTCGTTGCAGCGAAAGTGATCTATCAGGATCTTGTCTAGTGGCAGTCCCTGCCGCCCTAAATGGGGCGCCAGCATAGAATTCCACCTTACAGGATACAAATTCCCTAGTTCACTTTCGAATTCACGTGCGAATAGGCTTACAGAATAGCACTGCTGGTATCTGCATACCCCTCTGGGATACAGGCGTGAGCTTGCCTGTGTGTGTATGTATTGCTTACAAACAACAAACGCCTTTGTCCCAGCTAAATTCAAATCGATAATCTGACTGCAAGGCTGACTTTTTGATTTTCACATGACTGGCTTAAGCTAACATTATAGGTACGAAATTCATGCATCGCAAAATCTTAAAGGATCTCGGAAATGGTTCTTCGAAAACGTTGCAAGTCCAATGCCTGCTAGACCAAAGCCCGTACACAAGCCGGGCGCCGCTCTAAGGTGGTTTCGCAAGAACCGAGTGCATTCGAACATACCCGTAGAGGATGAATGACAATAATTGATCGCATTCGACTCGCCGCCGGTCCATCCACCGACTCGTACCTTAGAGAATAGAAAACAGGAAACTTACCTATGTCGTTATCGGCGGCTATAGAGACTCTCTGCTCCTGAAATTAAGGTTCAGTTTACTTTGTCCTTCGGAGCTGGTATGGCCGGTATCTGTACCTAGAGGTAGTTTGAGGGGAAGTCATGAATATAGATGGCGCCACTGATGTATTTCCGGAGTTTCCTTGTAGGCTGCTGTGACGATTGCGGCCTCCGCCTTGGGCGTTTATTTGTTGTGTGTTCGAAGGAAAATGATGCAATAAATTCTTGCTTATTACCATCGGTGTGTATCTGTTTTTTTACCTTCATACATTTTTTACTTGAAAATGGAGCGAAAATAACTGTAGCCTTTTTATGTATGAGGTCTCTCTTAAAAATACATAATATCTTTAGTTGCGATGCTAAAGTTTCATTGTAAAATACAAGTACCATAGTATTTCAGTCCGAAAGTTTGTAAAAAGCCCTAGTGTGGTCAAAATTCGTCTGTAATAGATATAAATAAGACCAAAGGCCATCGGCGCTGATGATAATAACCTATGATACCCAGCAGTGGGTTGACGATGATGATGATTATGTGTCATAGATGGTCATAGTAATCGGAATGCATCTTCTGTGGATATGTATTTAAGGAATGTGCCAGACTATAAAAAAAAACAATGGATTATAAGGTATATCACACTGTTAAAAGCAATACCTTTCTTACTTTTTTACGGATCAACGTATTGTCTACAAAAACCTTTATTTTGATCTCATTGAACTTAGTCTCATTCATTAAGGAAAGGGCATACGATATCATCATAAATTTATAAATCGTATTATTTCATACCCATTACAAATAAAGACATTTAAAATAAAAGCTAAAGTTTTTCACACGATTTGTTTAAATTTGGATGTTTTAGAAATCGAAATTGCGATTATTAAATTTGTATTGTCTATTTTTTCAATGGCTATCATCGAAAATAACCACTGAAAAAATACATACCTAATATAATTTAACATAATTATTGTCTTTGTAAATGTTTTGTATGTACTTTTCCTAGGACAATAACATTCTTATATTAATATTCTTATTAAAGCTTATATTATCACCAAAAACATGGCATTTTTTTTGGACTTGAGCTTATGTATTTGGGTTACATTCGATGAGTCTTCCTTCACCGTGAATCTAAAGGAAAATTCTCTTTATCAACATCGCAATATCACGTCAATGCCTGTTCAGTCCACTTATTAAGTAAAACTATTATAATGGTTCAAAATATTTATCTAGAAATAAAATTATCGGTTAGGGAATCTAGCGAAACATTTATTGTAATTGTAATACAATTATTGTATCAACTATAATAATACCGATATGTAAATTACGAAGGTTAAGTTAAATTAATGAATGAATTTAGAAGTGTATGTTACATTTGTAAATTCATTCACTAATTTATAAATCAGTTTGGGTATAACTTCACAGCAGGATGACTTCATTATTAACTTACAGTCTGTTAGCTTTTAGAATATACCTCGGGCTCTAGAGTAGGCTTCGGTTTTCGCCGAAAACACACGAGTGTAATATTACTTACTGCTCTGTATAAGTGAAATTAAGTATCATATTAGTTCCGATTTCGAAATTAACTTGCATATTGGTTCCGATATTTCTACTACACGAATATATCCGATTCTATCCGATAGTAGCCGAGGTATATTCTAAAAACTAACAGGCTGTACTATTTGCAATCGCTTCAAGGTCACAGCACACATATCAACTCGGAAAGGGATCGTCACCATATCGCCTTTCGCCTCGCCGTCAACCAGGCGTCAACCTGAAGTATGCATCGTAACCAAAGCGTATCAGCAGCTCCTGCACGTCAACTCGGCTACCGCTAGGCGACACCGCGCTTACGGCTCGCCGACCACTGATACCTACCAGATTGCTAAGTAATACTTGGGGTGGACGAAGAGACGTGAGCTCGGGTACGGAGAGACGTAAGCGCGGGGACGACGAGCCGTAAGCGCGGGAACTGCAAGTTGACCACGCACCGCATCGCGGTTCGGAGCCTGTTCCGAGCCGAGGCGATTACGTTACGATTCCGATCAGTGTGCGTTGAAGTAGGGAGTTTCATACAAACAATGCTGAACCGCTCGAGGCGATACGGTGACGATCCCTTTCCGAGTTGATATGTGTGCTGTTACCTTTAATAAAGAGGTGATCGGATCACGATTCAAATGTACACCAAAAATTTCTTTTGGTACCTATTATAGTACAAACGTAACACTAGCTCACGTCTGTATTCCGGAGGAATAGGCTGAGACCAGGATCTAGATTCTGTTAGCGCATTGTAGTGCAATGACAACTGCATGAACATGGCAATTTAGTTTCATTGCCGCTTCAAGCCTACGCGCGTACACCTATCAAACAATCTAGGCGTCAATGGAATGAAATAACACGTCACGCGATCAAACCGTGTGTCTGTCATCGTACTATAATGCACCAACAGAATCGGTTCCCTTGGTGTCACCTGCCACGATTCTGAAATATATTTTTCACTGCATGCACGCCTGCTGGTATCGGGTACTTTTTATCTTGGTCTTGGCGCTTCCCCAATCCTCCCAGAGGAATTATGTAATAAGGGTCTCAGAAAAGTACAATTCAAAAGTATGCTTAAGCGCTTTGTTTCAATCGGTTTGTAAACTCATACTATGCTTTAGACTCATAAAGTATTGTCGATAGTGTTGTTGTGTACTAACTTTATTTTATTTTATTTTTATTTTCTTTATTAGGGACAACAAACAGAGGTACAATGTATTTTGAACACATAACTTAAAAATTAACAGCATATTCAATTGTACATCCAGCTCCGTTATCCACATTTTACAATATGTTTCCATTACACTAAGGAATCAAACAAACGCCACAGGCTTAGACTAAGTATTGTTCAATAAAAATAAAAATCCATGAAAAAAGGAGAAAAACAACAAAAACAAAAAGAAACATTAAAAAATTTTCAAAAAACATTACGGATACTTTTACTTGACTTTTTGTCGGAAGAGTCTGAGCAGGTTTCCCTCTGATTCGCAGAGTTCAATCGTGTTGTAACAATTACATAATGGCATAGCCGGAGCTCGCGTCGTCGGTTGCTCGTCTTTATAAAGATTGTGTAAGTCAACAAGCTCACTGATAAACTGCATTAGCAGTTTGGCAAAACAGTGACATTATGATTTTGCATGTTTTTGTTTTGAACAAACAAATAACATTAATATTTGGTTGTCGCAGGTCTACCAAATTTTAAAATAGTTATACAAAAAATGACAAAAAAATTATGAAGCCGTTCCATATAACACTGAAACGAGATTTTTACATATTCGATTATTATCAGTCACACAGCACAATTGTGCAATATGCAATATATTGTTTCATCATCATCAACTCATTATATCCCCAGCGAGGGGCACGGGTCCCTGAGTAAGGTAAGGCCTTACTCTGAAGATTGATTGATCGATTGGTGGATGTTTGTAAGACTAGTGGCTGGTCTTACTGTCACAAGTTTTCAGGCAGCCCGAAGGTCTCTGACCTGGCTTAACGACTGCCATCTGTCGACGGCAGTCGTTAAGCCAAGTGTTGATTTATCGAATTTAATGAAAGTTATTTATTTAGCTGAATATATTGTTTACCAAAGCGAAAAGAATATTGCTAAGTATTTAAAAATCACCTTGTAGATCTTTGATAGCTGCTCACGCACACACATTAGGCACTACATATTTCATGGAAACCAACCCGACCTTTCACTCAACTTTGCATAGTTATCGAAAATATTTAATATCAAACCTTTTCAGGAGGGTCCGAGGAAAGGGTCCTCCTAAACCTATTATCTGGCTGAAATAGAAGTTGTTTAGATGAGTACACGATAACAAGTCTAGTACACAGGTGGAATAATATATTATAATTTAAGCGAGGTCGTGGTAAAACGAAAGTTTGCTGATTTATTCCTTTCAGACCCGATATAAACATTACAGTTTCTGCCTGTAATTCACCTGAGGTTACCTTACCGCGTCTCTTTTATACAAGAAAAGTACGTCTTGCTGCCACAGTGTTAGCGGGAAGAAGAACGATTGACCGAGTCACTGAACGAATGATCAACATGAATGAGTGAGTGGCCAATCGATGAAAGTGCTTCGTGCACACTCTCTCGCTAAATGCCATTTCGCGGAGAGTGTGCACGCGACTTGAGTGAGGCTATAAGTATACATCGTTGCCACAACAACCTTCGGTAGATAGGAAGCTTATGAGGCGAATGTGTTTCCTACTTAAGAATGAAACGGTCCGAAGAATTTTGCAGGATAGAAAATTCGCGGCGACAAAGACGAGCGACTTACATTTGACATAAGCGTCGCGCGGCGGCGACAAAATTCCGGCGACCGGAGACCTCATTATGCGCAACTAGTTCTGTTGAAATCCTGACATCACACTAATATTATAAACGTGAAAGTTTGTGTGTGTGTTTATATGTTTGTCAGTCTTTAGCGCTGAAACGGCTGGACAGATTTTAATAAAATTTGGTATGGAGTTAGCCGATACCCTGGATTAAAACATAGACTACGTTTTACCGCGGGGAAATATCTTATTCCTACAGGAAAATCGATGAACCGCGGGTGACACCGCGGGGCACAGCTAGTTTAACATAAATTCAAATTTCAAATTCTTCGTCATAGCATAGGCATGCAATCATAGCAATCAGTAGAGCACACAAATTGACACAACATGCAGCTAGACGACAATAATATAGTAATAAAATAATATACGTCTATAATTGTTGCAACCTTTTAACAGTAAGTTGAGAATCATTATTAACTTTATTCCAAATACACATACGGATACGCATACGCCTACTTGATTTTTTGTCGGAAAAGTCGGTTTACGTGTCAGGTTTCGCTCTGATTCGCCGGAAATCGGGCTATATAGCAACACATAGCAATAGTGCTTACGAAAGTTTTAGAGTATCATTATTATCATAAGAAGCTGGTGTCAGTCCACTGTTGTATGTAGGCGTCTCACAAGACATGCCACTGAGCCGGATTTTCGGCTCTTCCTTTCCAGTCATTGCCCATCGCTTTGCAAATGTCATCACTCCTGCAGGCCAAAGGGCGTCATACGCTACGTTTGCCGATTCACATCAATTGTTTATAAAAAGATTTGATCAAAACAGCCCTTGTGAAACAACTGCAGCTTTGAGTGATTTTAACAAATCTTATTTACTTACATACTTCTCCTATAGTAACCGATGAAATTATTGCTCAATATCTTACCTATTATAGATAGACTTAAAATGCACACTTTAAAATGCTAAGGTAGTTAAGTACCTAACGTTCTGTCACGCTTTTTTCTCATAAAATTGACGAGACAGCACTACAGTTAAGTAATTAGGTACTTAGCGAAATTCTCAATTCAAAAACTAATCCTTATATGCCCGACCCGAAAGCTACGATTACAGGGCACCAACATAAACTACTTTTCCTTGGAATTTTGCTAGGAAATCAAAAACATTATTGACTAAAAAAACTACAAATATGTTATTGCGCTATTGACTGGAAAATTTCAGAGTTCTTACGCGAAGCGTGGGTATAAACCAAAGCTACGCTTTGCTTGTTTGAGATCACGTTTGGTATTCGTTTTGCATTGAATAACAAATAAACTCGATTTTTATAAGGACTTTTGAAATGTTCGAGCGAATGTGACTGGAAGCATCGGTAAGGAATGCCCCAGGCGGATATACTTCGACCAAATAGTATGTATTAGCAAAGGGCAAGATATAAAGTACCCGAAACCGTTTTTTTTTTTGTAAACGGGGTGAAATGCTTTGTGCACCATAACCGCCACCCTTGGGGGAGGGCGACGGCCGTGTGTCGGACTGTCCTCTCCTAATAATAGGAGAGGCATACCTCCTAAAACACCCCGGGGGCCATCCTGTCGCTCGTGCAATGGGGCGCCGCCGGATCTCGCAAGTGGTGTGAAACCACAACGCGAATGCGACAGCGGCGCCCTGGCGACGTCGACCCGACTCGCAAGGAGTCGGGCTTACCCTCACTGGATAAGGGGCATGGGCCCCCCACCCCCTTCTCCCGTCACGATGTCGGACGGCAGGTCCCCCAACCTGCCGTCTGTGACCCTCCCTCAACCTCCTGTATGCCCTCTGCTAAACAGAGGGACATACAGGAGGGCCCCCACCGTGTGTTTTTTATAGAGGTTGTCTCCTCGCGGCCCGAAGGCCCCCGGCCCCACTCAGTGTGGGATCACGGGTGCGGGGCCCATAGTGGACCCCGCGGGACATCCAGCAGCGCAAGCCACTGGAGGTCCCCCTCCCTCTGGTTTTGGTCCGCGCCGGCCGAAGCCGGTACCCCCCATATCTGGAGGGCGTTCCCCTATCCGCCACCCGGGGGACGCGTCCGATGGAAGACCAGAAACTCCACACGGAAAGTACCCGAAACCGGCGTGCGTGCATGTAACTAATGAATGTCGATGAAGCGAAAGTGTTTTGTCAGGATCTTGGTAGATGGCAGTCCCTGGTCTCTACCTACCTTTCTGGGATACAGGTGTGAGCTTATGTTGGAATATATGTTTCATTGGTAAAGGAGCCGGGGATCTCTGGGCCCAATTGTAATAAGCTGAAATATGGTTTAAAAAAAGCGGTATTTTTTTCTGTTTCAAAATATAAAAAATCTGCTCAATTCACAATCTGGGAGACGAGAAATCTTAAAAACAAGTTCATTGCACTGATGAAATAGAGTTTCGATTACTATAATCGATTACTGTGAATTATTTCAAGAATTATTATTGAACATAAAATCACTCTCATCGAATGATGGATTCCACCAAAGTGAACAAAATCTACGGAATAAATTATTATATTGTCAATAGTTTACAATAAAACAGAATATTAACTTTAAAATCGATTCTCGTAGATTCTCGTTTACAGATCGATTTATTACTTTTTATGTTTGTCAAATGTATTTAATCTGTGCTGACAGTGACAGCTCCCGGATTTTCAATCTATGATCATGATGGGTCACTATATTGCACGGACCGAGAATTTATGGCTCGAGAATGTACAACCCGGGAATTCGTGCCCAAATGACTATCTATAACTAACGCTAGTGGGATTTTTCCGAGCGGTTCCGTGCTTCGCAAGGCAAGTTAAGCAGTTGGTGCCGGCTGCCGTCAATAGATGGAAGTCGTGAAGCCAAGTCAGAGGCCTTAGGGCAGCTTGAAAACTTCCGACAGTAAGACCAGCCACTAGTCTTACAAGGCTCCACATATCCGGACTAGGCCCTCGTGGTGGAATGCCCTATAGGTATAGGACCGAGGGGCACGGGCTTTTCACTGAGAAAGGTTCCTCAGGGAAAAGCCCCGTGCCCCTCAGTGGGTTTATAATGGGTTGATGTATCGCTCCTTTACATCTAAACTCTGATCATTTGGATTGACTTGTCTAGTGTAAGATCCAGCCAGATCAGGACGTCAATCTATTTGCGACTCATAGCCTCGATAATGTCACACACTAGATCGAGCGTGTAATGGCTGCGAAGTGAATGACTTACGCTTCATGGAAACGAGGCAACACTCTGTCGTGTACACGGATTCTCGCCCGTACCAATTTTATACAGCCTGATATAATAACGCACGACCCGAGAACGTACGGACGGGAACCCGTGTGAATGTGCACGGATTCCGTGGCTGTACATTACCGGGGCGTACGTGCTCAGGATGTGCATTCGCGGTACGTACATTATCGTCTCCCATCATGATCACCGGACTACCTACCTACTCGTCTTGTATCGGTTATCGTTTGCGTATTTTTATTATATTCCTTGACCAGTGCTTTCGCTCTACGGACTTCTAGTATATTGTTTAACTTGTACGACTGTGGCATACCGACTTATCGATGTAATACACTGGGCCGACGAGTTTTAGAGGATGAAATGACACAAATCCTTGTCTTCCCTGTCTTTTAATCTATTTGTGTGTTTCGTTACATTTTCCCACTCAATACAATAAGAACTACAATTAATGTAATAAATAACTGTCTATCATATGATCATAGTTATAAAATCAGCTGTTAAGTACCTAATTCAATGCTATAGGTTATTGTCAATTTGTTTGCTCTCAGATTGCTAAAATCCGCAAAATTTTCAATGATGGTTTGACAATAATTAAACATATAAGCTGTTTGGATTACTAATGGTTGACCAAAAAATTATTGACAAATGGTCATTCGACAAACAACGTTTAACCAAATGTTCATTTGGCAAACGAGACATTTGACAAAAGTATCATCTTACAAAAACTCACTTAGCAAATGATCCATTAGCAAACACTACATTTGTTAAATGTTTTGAATATTAAAATGTCAATTGACCTTTTTTAATTTCACCAAATAATATGTTTCGCAAATGAAGTATTTGTCCAAATGTCATTTAACAAAATGTTGAACGCATCAAAGTCGAGTCTGTTTTCGATCTTACATAGAGAACCTAACGCAACGACGCGCTCCGCTTCGCTACGCGCGTCGTCGCACCTATATTTCTGTTGTCACGTATTCTTTACATCGCCGACCCCCCGTTCGTAAGATTGATTAATAAACGAAACATTTGTCAAATAATACATTTTATCAAACGTTTTTAGACCAATAGTAGTTTTGTCTGATAACTCAGTTGTTAAATGTTCATTAAGTAAAATAATTATTTGTAAAATGTAAATTTAAGTGTTGATCATTTGGATAAGTGAGTCATTTGTAAAATGATTAGAAGTAAAATGATCAATTGGCGAAAGCATTTTTTGTCAAACATTGTTTGTCAAGTGTAATTTTGCCAAATGACTTTTGGTCAAACAGCAGGACCCCAAGCTGTTTATTGACACCACTCCCGCCTTTTTACATCTGGGCCCAAGATTGTATGGAAGCGTTTCCGTCTCCTTTAGGTCCCGCCTGCTGCTGCTAGTTAATGCTTAGAAGTCGGGTTTTTACTTTTTCGTATTTTAATTTTCCAGTTGGATTTAAGCTGATTTCATTTGAACTATGACATTCTTTCAAAAATTGGGAATCAATACAACATAATGTTTTTGGACTTACCTTCGTAAGCACTTGAAATTATTAACTTTATTTCGGATACACAATTACGCGACATTTTGTCGGAAGAGTCTGTTTAATAAAACAATCTTTTCTTTAGAAAGAAATGGACCTATCCGCTCTCGTCGTTGTAGATGAGAGCGGAGTGGCTCTGAGTGCTTATACTGAGTTTTTTCATTAACTTTCGATAGCGAGAGCGTTTGCAATTTGTATAGGAGTGACAAAGAGACAACTATACAAATGCCAAAAAACTCAGTATAAGCACTCGGGTCTTTATCCACCATTCGCATTTCTCAGCTCGATGATTCATGTGTTACCCACCGTTTGTGCATTCAGTTCAGGGCCGGTTACTGTATTGGATTAAGTAAATGTGAGTGGCTGACCAAAAAGGGACCTCAAGGGAAAATGATTGTTTTCTAGAAAATCGCGTTTGAAGTTTCGTGTATCATAGACAGGTTTCGACTAAGCTCGGCTCACAAAAATAAATCATAAGAAAATAACTACGGCATCTAAAAATATTCTGGTTAGACCAAAACAAAGCTGAAATACCAGATATAAAAAAAATAACGGTTTCCAATCCCTCCAGGTCCCTTTTTGGTCCACCACTCACAAATACTTACTTAAGTAACGTTCTGAGAAATTTTACGAGAGAGTGCTACAGTTAAGTAGTTACTTAACGAAATTCTTTATTCAGAAACTGACCCTAAGTGTACCAAATCCTGAACGATTTCAACCGTCTAACTATCGAAGATATAAGCTGTCGACTAGAGTTTGTTTTATTCGCAGAGCTCAATCATGATTGGCAGGGTTACTTTTCCGACAAAAAGTCAGTGTCCCTGAAATAAAGTTAATAACAATACAATGTCTTTATTCGTCAAATATTGTTGTTTACATGCAGATGAACAAGATAACAATTGAAATCTTCTGTGTCAAAATTTGACCATTGGTCAGGAAGTTACGAGTCAATGCCAATGTCAATGTAAATTGTAAAATAATGTTAAGGCAATATTACAAAATAAAAATAATCATTAAAAAAAATAGAAAACGGCTAAACGTGGGCCCAGTTCTAGTGATTGGTGCCTCTGCCTACCCCCTCTGAGATATATATATTTTTATTTTATTTTTAGCAAAACCCTAACCTAATAAATCGCTGCGAGCCACATCCGATCCACAAGACCCCATTATAATGGCCGCGTTACCGCGCTGCACAGCTCGGAAATCTTTTGGCTCAGATATGCCCCAGAGCGAACGTCCATGCCACCAGAAAAAGTTACATCATACGTGCATGCGCTCGTCATGCGTGCATGCAATCGCTCGTAGCCTGGGCTGCCTGAGTGATCTTAAACGATCACTTAGGTTAAGCAACATACGGCGCGTTCAGTCCATGGATGGGTCACCGCCTATGACTAACGCTAGTGGCATTTTTCCGAGCGGTTCCCTGCTTCGCAAGGGACGTTAAGCAGTTGGTGCCGGCTGCCGTCGATAGCTATCGTTAAGGCAAGTCAGAGGCCTTAGGGTGGCTTAAAAACTTCTGACAGTAAGACCAGCTACTAGCCTTACAAGCCTCCACCAATCCGGACTTGGCAACCGTGGTGGAGTATGGCCTAAACCTTCCTCAAGGAGCAGACCCGAGCATGCAAACCAAACACCCATTACCCTCCATTTAGGTTCCGCTGAAGTCGAGTAAAAATGATAATCATGCTTGTCCAGTATAGACAAGCATGATTATCCTGAAAAATGATAAAACCATTAAGGTGTTAATGTGCTCATTAAATCTGAAGCGCTTTAAAACCACAGGCTAGTTCATAAAGAAGCTCACCAGCGCGTTAAATGGCTCGTGTTAATTGGAGGCAACCGAGTCTTCAGCACTTCATGGGTGGCGGAGCCTTTTTTATTCGCAATAAACACACACTTAAAAAGGTCTTTATGAATGCGACCGTACGCTCTGTGGCCATTAAAAGTAATGAGTACAATAGGCTGAAAAGACATGGATTTGGAAACTAATTGCAATGCGGATTGTGATAGATTATAACAGATAAATAGAAAAACAATATGTTTTTTAGATAGTCGATATTGTATAATAACCTTGTGTGGGGCCAGAAGCAACGTTTTCTAATGAAACTTGTTTGCAAATAATTTGTGTTTATAATCAAATTTCAGCAATGCAATATTATTATGACAATGCATCGTGGCTTAGACTGCTTTTTTAAAGAAGTGTAATGTGTAACAAACAATAGGAATCAGTTCGGAACTATTTGGAAGTATGTTAGTGAAAAAAAATTGTTTTCCAAGTAGTTTTCGTTACTGTGATTAATAATTGATATTGTCATTTGTTTATTCTATATTTCTTTGAATTCTCCCTCATATTTGTTCAGTGCGGTGAGGTTTCTTAGTCAATATGGCAATAACTTACATGTGCTGTTTGCCTGAGTATTTGCTCGGTCAAACTTTGTTTTTCAATCTTAGTTTTAAAAAAATCGATTTTAGGCCGAGCTGTTTCAAACCTGACTTGATTGCAAGAGAAAAAAATGGGTTTTTTAAACATTTCTGTACATTTAACGACAAAAATAAATATGTGGATGACGGGCAGTTCTAAATTGAACCAAATGTTTTGTTTTCCGTGTTTATTATTTTTCGACGCTAACTCAGTTTGGAGCTCAGCTTGGATTAAACGGTTTAAAAATGATGATGCTCGTCTCATCATCAACCCATTATGTCCCCACCGAAGGGCACGGGTCTCTTCCCTGAGGAAGGTATAGGCCATACTCCACTACGGGGGCCAACTCCGGATTGGTGGAGGCTTGTAAGACCAGTGGCTGGTCTTACTATCAGAAGTTTTCAAGCCGCCCTAAGGCCTCTGACTTGGCTTAACGACTGCCATCTATCGACGGCAGCCGGCACCAACTGCTTAACGTGCCTTGCGAAGCTCGGAACCGCTCGGAAAAATGCCACTAGCGTTAGTCATAGACGGTGACCCATCCATGGACTGACCGCGCCGTATGTTGCTTAACCTTAGTGATCGTTTAGGATCACACAGGCAGCCCAGGCTACGAACGATTCCAGGGAACGTATATAGGCTGCTTAAAATAGATATAAGATAGTCTATCTATTAGATCTTCTGTCTGTATCTTTTTTCATTAACATAAATGAGAGTAAATATTTCACTTTTCTAGCTCACCTTCAACATCGGATTCAAATACGTTTCTCTGCAAGTGAGGCTTCGAGTGAGCCTTCTCGAAACAGACGAGAGCAATCGAAATATAAATCGAGTGCCGCCGATGAAAGCGGCAGCAAACTTTAAAAGAAACACATGTCTAAAGCAAGGCGTCTTTTTAACCATTTTGGTCACTGAGGTACGCTTAAGGCCTTAATAGCCAATCAGTCTTAAGATCGTGATACTAATAGACTATTTGACAAAGTGAAAAAAACAGTATTATTTATACGCATTCGTATAAATTATGTGTCTAAATAACGCTTTATGGCATTTTAACTAAAAAAAAAATTATGATTTGTAAAAAATACAAGGTAAAATTTGATAATTTGAATCTGCCGCCATTGTATCGCAAACGGCCTGGATATGCTAGCGCATCTGCTTACCATGCGAGAGGTCCCGGGTTCGATTCCCGGCTGGGGAGAAAAAAAAAACACTCCAGGTATTGGATGTTACATGTTTGTGACGTTGCTGTTTCTGGTTCCCAAGACACAGGGTATCCTAGTGTGGGGCCAGACGCAATGTATGTGCATGTATGTAAATGTTTATGTTTAAATGTTTATGTTATTGGCCGATTACATGATGACGTCACATGATAGTAAAAATGGCGTTTGTCATACATTCTTTCCTACGTTCATTGGTTGGTTTACCGGGAAGTGACGTCATAATTCCTGTGCGACCCCATATTGCCTAAGATAGCATTTTGGCGGCTTATTTTAAAAGTAAATTTTCGTTTGCCTTTTTTAGAAGAAATACACGAAGGAATTTAAAATGACCACTTTCTGAGGACTCCATGAACACCAACAAACAATATGAGAAGGCTTGCAGAAATCGGTATAATTCTATTCCTTCCAATGCTCTACTTTTTTTTTAACTCTATTATTGTGTCCCACTGCTGCGCAAAGATCTCTATGCTCATTTTATTCAAGTTTATTAGCAATACGGTATTTGACACTATCAACAATAAATTATTTAAGATGCTCGATTAAAGCAAAAATTACAAAATGATTCGGAAAATGTATTTCTTTTAATCATAAAAAGAGTGCTCTGGAATGTGACGTCACTAGCAAGTATTTTCATACAAAATTCCGTTTTAAAAGTAACTCATTTGACACCCTGTCAAATACCCAATACGGTAGTTGACACGACCAACAATAAATTATTTGATATGCTGGATTAAAACAAAAATTCCAAAATATTTCGGAAAATGTATCTCTTTTAGTCAATTACTAGTTATTACAAATTTTAAATACATGGAACATAAAAAGAGTGGTCTGAAATATGACGTCATAAACCGGTATTTTCATACAAAATTCCGTTTTAAAAGTAACTTATTTGACATTTGGTCAACTACCCTATTGTTTTTAATTTTATAAATATCTATTGTTTTATTTTGTTAATAATATCTATACATTATCACTTCTCTTCTGTTTCGGTGGAAACTCCGTAAGTTACCAAAGGTTAAAATCGGTGCTGTGGGTAAAACCGCAGCGTATACCGAGCTCGAGGCCATTTCATCGCTGCATAGATATACCCTGCGTTCCTTATTGTTTTGAAATAATAATTTTTTTGTTTAATTGTTTTGTTTCTTTTAAATCACACGTTTGCAGTGTTAAATAAATGTTTATCCTCTTCTTCATAAATATATAATCGACACGGAGGTACTTACTACGTTAAAATCAAGTATAAATTTGATGGTGGTATACCCACTACTTTCTTGACTTCAGCTACTTCAAAGCAAGCAAGCTACTTCAAAGTCTGGTATGTTTTGTCAGGTACAAATATGACGTTGGTCGAAAAAGACAGCAAGACACAATAATAGCCTTCTAAAGTCCTACTTTCTTTGCCCTAAGTTTCAAGTTCTATGAAATTCTGGTAATTATTGTGCGTCGTTGGTTTTAAGATGCATATAAAACAATGTTTATGTATTTGATTGGTGACGCTCAACTTACTTAAGTTTCCTAGTTGCATGGCGTTGGTTTGATGAAAACAGGCATAACAAGTCTAGCATTCATATGGAAAGCGGTACACTTTTTAGCCACTACGTCACTCACTCCATCTTCATTTTTATTGGAAAGAAAGTGGCAAGCTCCACCATTCCTGCATCGCGCAAGCGTTTAAAGCCGGGTCCGCTGCGCCATGTTACGCTTGTTACAAAAAATGTAACACGTTAATAAAACAAAAATGGAGAGTGGTATTAACACTTTACGTGTTACGTAACACGTAAAGTAACGATATGTAACACGTAACGTGTTATACCATGCCCCATTTTTATTATAATTACGTGTTACGTTTTTTGTAACACGCGTAACATGGCGCAGCGGACCCGGCTTTACATGACTACAGTCTGTTTTTTAGTTCAATCCAAAAAAAAAAACAGTCACGTTGACATCTCAATACAATCCAATGTCTGAATGTTGCTAGTACCGAACCAAATGCTAAACTAAATTACCCCATTTTAGTTCCAAGTAAAAATTGCTTGTGCTATGTAGGTATTTTTTTTTACTTTGCTCCTATGAGGAATTAAACTTTAACGTCTTTGATGTGATAAGAATTTTGGTCACACAAGTCGTCTATTCACGGTAAAAAAAATCTACCGAGTAAACCTATATATTAGCGGTAAAACCGCGTAATTTTTTTGCATTGAATTAAAAAACAGACTGTACCATAAATACAATGTCTAACGAACAACAGTCGGAGCGGCTGTCCCCAGGCACACGAACTTGTTGCCGAGAGAATTTTCTTCATAGTGGAAAAGCATGATTGCCCGCTCTTACCCATAAAGGGTAAAACACACTAACGCGGTCGCAGTGGCGATGTGGTCCATATATGGACCATTTTCGTCATTTAGGTACGACTTTACGACATACTTCTGTATTTGCATGCACTATCAGCGCTACGGCCACCGCGATCGCTTTGGTATGTTTCGTCCTTAGGAATAAATAGTATTGACTTCAACCTATTTTAATATTATTCAATTATTTAATTTCTTCTAGTTTCTAATCCTAGCTTAGTTTTTGAGCAACATCCTATCTTCCTCAGCGGCATTTTCTACAATTAGTAGCCCACCGGGAGCCCACGATACAGGATTTATCTAGTGTGGGGCCCACCAGACATTGTATGCTGCCAATCACCTTTTTCAAAATAAATAATTTTTAAATTACTTCATGTACTTTACTTTAATTTACTTTACTTTACTTCACTTCACTTCACTTCACTTCACTTCACTTCACTTCACTTCACTTCACTTCACTTCACTTCACTTCACTTCACTTCACTTCACTTCACTTCACTTCACTTCACTTCACTTCACTTCACTTCACTTCACTTCACTTCACTTCACTTCACTTCACTTCACTTCACTTCCTTCACTTCACTTCACTTCACTTCACTTCACTTCACTTCACTTCACTTCACTTCACTTCACTTCACTTTACTTTACTTTACTGTAAACCACGAACGAGGGTCAGAGTCAGTCTCGAAAGAGACGCCCACATTTTATGTGTTAGGGAAAAAGGCAGTTTAAGCTCTTTGAGCGACGGACGTACGACGTCGACACTCGCTTGGATACTTTTTGGATTTAAACGCCAACTTAAGAACTCAATCCCGTCTCTTAGGTTTGACTGAAACCGTTTTGCCGACGCATTTTTTGTCTCTGCATTAGCTACTATACGAGATACGACAAATCATTATCTCTGATCTACTGAAGAACGTTAGTATTTAAGGTATCAGTGGGAGTATCCATTGAACGGTTTTAAGAAATGGTAATTAGTCAATTCTGTTTTATTTGAGCTGTACCGAGTTTTTGACGAGACAAGTATACCAAAATGAGTATCACTGATGTGTTAGTGTAGGATTTAAATTTCTGTAAAATATAAAATAAAACTATTTTTTGCTAACTTTTGCTTGCGCAGCGTAATAAACCCCGTACAAATCCGTGCACTTGAAGAACTCAGCCTTAAAATAAAGATTAAAAAGACTGATTCTGAAATCATCATCATCATCAGCCCACCACTGCCCACTGCTGGGTATAGGCCTTTTCCCCCAACTTGCGTTATGACCTTGGAAAGGACAATTAAAAACCAGTATAGACCAGCGACGACTTCTGTGGCTCAGCGCTTAGCGCATCTGACTACCATGCGAGAGGTCCCGGGTTCGGATCCCGCTGGGGACAAAAAAAAACCCAGGTCTTGGATTTTTACATGTTTGTGACGTCGCTGTTTCTGGTTCCCACGACACAGGGTATCCTAGTGTGGGGACAGAAGCAATGTATGTGCTTATGTGTAAATGTTATGTTATGGTGAGCCGCGCGGCCCACCAAAAATTCTTTAGCATAACAGACTTCCAAAAAGGAGGACGAGGTTCTCAATTCGACACGTATATTCCTTTTTTGAATCCACGATTCCTTATAACGCCCGATAAAGGTAGAATATTAAAATATTTTTGGAATTCTGTTTTTGTAAAGATAGTCGTAACATAATTATTTGTATAAATTTAAAATTCAAATTCAAATATTTTTATTTGCAATACAAACAAAATGTTTACTTTATGAACGTTAAAATTGTTAGTTTCACAATTAATAGATTAGGTGGAGAAGAAACTAACAAAGAAACTCCACCTATATATTACAACTCTCCAACTATATATTAAACGAGTCTTGACGCGATTATTTATAGGTAATATTAATGACAACAATTGACACAATATTATTATTATAATAAAACAATAATAAATTCACCACAATAATGGACTGTACTTGCCACTTCAGTCTACTCGTAACACAGCTGCTGCAACTTTGCCGAAAAGTCAGGAATACAGCGTAATTAAACTTTACCTAATAAATAATCGTAATTAGATCCGTTTGACACATACCTAACTAAATTATGTGTGAGCATCTTGAGTCAATAAAAAATACTAAGGCCGAAATAGTCTTATTTATAAAAAGTCGAAAAACACTAAAGATGGAGATAAAGACGGTTGAATGAAAAGGATTTTGTGTCTAGTGTTCAACACATCCATGAAATTAAGATATTTTTTAAGATTGAAAGTTTGTTAATTAAGCTAAGGGTCTGTTCCACAATCTGCAGATAAAGTTCCGGATAAGCTATCCCCAACCAGAGCTGCCGTTTGTTCTAAATTTGAAGCCATAAACTTGTGTTACGCAATATAGGAAAATTTTGTTTAAAGGAGAATGGCAGGCTTCAGTGGAGGTCTCGTACACCTGCAAAAACTCTTGTTGAAACATGAAATATTTACATTTAATAGATCATTGTATTAGAATTTGTTCCATTAATTTTCTTTTTTTTATACAGTTGGGAGTCTAAGGTTGTTTTTTAAGAAGTTTGGAGGTTATGTTACGACCCCGTTCGCTTGACTGTTAGAGATAAATACCTACACAAATAATTAAAACAAAATCATTCTAATATACACACACGTACATACCTATGCACATATGCTGGTCGCGTCATTCCCTCATGGAGAGAATAGCCTAGGTACCAGATGATACTCATCACATGGGAGCAACACCCCACAGTTCTCAGCCGTACAATGCAGTTGCAACAATAACTTATTATTGCTTCTCTGCCACGACTAAATCTTTCAGTTACAATAACAACAAAGTATGTTTTTCCTGAAGAGTGACGAGACTTAAATTCAATTAAATTCTTTTTTAATAGCACCCCTAGGATTCCGCCAATGTCAAGTTTGTTGTGGAGATGGCAAGTCTCTTCTTTTTTTTTATTTTTGCCCGAAGCAGTCCCACAGAACACCTAAAGATCGATTCACCAAACAAGTTCCACGGTAAGATCCTTAATAATATAAAAATAAAAGCCATAATTCATTAACTCATGGGACTTCTTTCGTGAACCGAACTCTACTGACTTTCACTTTGACAACGCTTTGACATGACAGTTGTTTTTTTATTGGCTTGAATGCATAGATTATTCTGAGCTTGCAAGATAAAACAATCGATGGGGCGTTCCGTTTCTGTTTCTAAATTGCGTTTTATTTAATTATTTTCTTATTTTCTTCCCCCAACTTTAAAAAATTATTTGAAAAACTGAAAAAAGAGCCAGTTGCGAAATACTAAAGTTGGGAAAATATAACCCCAAAACATTCTTTTAATAGAGCGGTACACCATTTGCCGTTGTCCTTTAGAACAAACCGGCAGCCCTGGTTGGGGATAGCTTATCTGGAACTTTATTTGAACATTGTGAAACAGGGGCTAAACCTATTTAAGTGAAAAGAATAAAAACGTGAAATAAATGAGTTTTCTTGTTACTTTTTCTCCACATAATCTATTGTGAAACTAACAACTTGGACATTCATGAAGTGAATATTTTGTTTTTATTATGAATAAAACATATTTTGATTGATTTCTTCTTTAAACCGACTTACCTGCGTTTTAAGAATATTTCAGTGTAACAGAGCCTTTGTAAATAAGACTGTAAATGAATATAATTATAGACTTTGAACGCGCAACTACGTCAATTCACTTTATTCCAGTATTCCATATTTCCGTTCAATTCACCGAAATGACAAAGACCCAAGAAGAAAAAGTGGCTATAAATCACCGAAGCATCTTGCAGTACGGTAAGCAATATGTAGGTTTTCTGTTGGCAAAAACTTGGGCACGCAGAGGCAAGGCCGACTTTCACAAATAGCTGTCATTATTCATCGGTATCTGATTAAAGTTTCCTTTACATCCGCACAATGTGCCGTTTCCTGATCAGCCCATCTACTCTCGACTTCTTTACTTTATCTAAGGAGAAAAAAAACGGATGAAAACCTTAAAAGATAAAAAAAAACGGTAGTCACTAAGGCAAATCACTGGGTAAGGAAGGAAATAAATAAATACTTGTCTTCTGATCTTAAAATAGTCGAATGGTGGCCGACAGTTTGCCGACGACACTTCGACTCGGTGAGATTTGTTGTGTCTGCCCCTGACCTTACACCGTCGTCCAATGTTTCCCTGCTTTCACATTGTCGTCGGCCCATCGCGATGGTGGTCTGCCCACCGACCGCCGACCCGTTCCCAAGAACGGTATCCAAAGTGGTATCCAAACCACTCAGTTTTAGTTCAAAAAAGATAAATTATCTGATTGACACGGTTGTTAGTCACATTATCTGCAAATGTCATAGTGCAAGACGTTTTTTAACTTTCTCCCTGGATAGAACTTACTGTTGGATAATCAAGTCGATAGTTCTGTCGATAACTTTGGCGCAAGCCTAAAGGGGGTAAATGTTACCATTTTCTCTGTATTTTCCATAGTTAGATAATACTGACATAATATTCTCTGACTACTGTGCAAAGTTTAAAAGGAGTATCTTGTCCATCCTATGAAACATAAGACTTCTTTTTTTCATATTATATAATCATTAATTAGTATTAAGAAATTGTAAAACCAGTGTAAACTGTATTTGTGCATTAAGTCCTCGAGCAACTTAATTCTATCGGTGCATGTTGTGGCTGCCTGTAAGTGAGGTAACACTTAGCTTATTTTTAGTCTATTGTCTATTGTGAATGTATTGGTGTATATCTTGTTGGTGGTCCTAATAAATAAAATAAAATAAATAAAATATTGATATCATATAAATATCTAACATTACCAATACACTATGTAATTTTTATTTAATAACCTTTATATACTTTGCAAAGTCGCCCTCAAAGTAACTGTTTTCAGTTGAGAGTGCACGTATGTTAACGTTATATAACATGCTGTCGACTGCACCTCGGCACTTGTTTCGTTTGCAGTTTCCAAATGTTTTAAACACGTTTAAACCAGTTTCCACATAGGAACAACTTTTGGGCAAACCTGATCAAAATTTTGGTGTTAGTTAAAATGTTTCGTCGCGGAAAATTTCACCGATAATAAAGGTGGAAATCCCTTCCTGTTTGTGAATTTTCATCGCATCCCCAAACCGATTTAGGAAGGGCGTCCCATTTTCTCTTCTCAAAACAGTATACGAATAATGAAAAGATAACTCAAGTTTAAGTGGCCTATTCATTTACCGTTCACACAGCGGTCTTTTCATTCATTCTGTAGCTGAAAAAAAAACTTTATAAAAAAATAACAAAGAATTCGATTGCTCAAAATTGTGTCATCTCATCTAACGATGACTCGGACTTGGCCCCCGTGGTGGAGTATGGCCTATACCTTCCTCAGGGAAGAGACCCGTGCCCCTTGGTGGGGACATAATGGGTTGATGATGATGATGATGATCTAACGAAGAGTCACATTCTGAATTTGGGTTCCGGAATTTAGTTGTTAAAGTAAAGCGTTTGCGACATTGCAAATTAATGTTCATTACACCCATGGGTCTTGCTTCTTATGTATGGATATTCGTACCAAGCTATGTATGGGATTTAATGTGATTTTAGAAAAGATGGTCAGAGTGAAGTTTTTTTTGCTGCCTTTTTCTACACTACATTCGGCCCTAATACAGCGGCTAACATTAACATTGTAAGTACATTGCCATTCAACAAACAAAATGTATCGCTCGTAGCCTGGACTGCCTGAGTGATCTTAAACGATCACTAAGGTTAAGCAACATACGGTGCGTCCAGTCCATGGATGGGTCACCGTTCTATGACTAACGCTAGTGGCATTTCTCCGAGCGGTTCCGGGCTTCGCAAGGCACTTTAAGCAGTTGGTGCCGGCTGCCGTCGATAGATGGCAGTCGTTAAGCCAAGTCAGAGGCCTTAGGGCGACTTGAAAACTTCTGACAGTAAGACCAGCCGTTAGTCTTACAAGCCTCCACCAATCCGGACTTGGCCCCCGTGGTGGAGTATGGCCTATACCTTCCTCAGGGAAGAGACCCGTGCCCCTCGGTGGGGACATGAAACATGATGATGATGAAACAGAATGTAAATTCTTTACGTTGCAATATATTTAATTTTTCTGATTTCTGTCTTTTGTTAATGTCTATCTCATTGTGATTCTTCTTCAATATCACTAAAAGGCAAGCTCCGATAAAGGATGGAGGTAATTTTTTTACTCTGTATTTCCTTTAATGTTATCTATTCGGACTACGAATGCTAATTCACAAGCAAAGACTGAGCTCCCGTGTACGCTCGGTGTTTCTATTCAGACTATAAATGTGTAACTATTCAAAGAGAGAGAGCTTAATAAGAGAGCTTATATTAAGAAGAGGAGAGACTGTCATTTATTTAGATAACGGTTAAAATATACTCGATATTAAATACATAAAATATATTATTCTTTTCTCTAATCTTCCACTCTTCCAATCACTATTCTTTAATAACAATTGATTTGTACTTCTCTAAGAACATTGGGCCTCAGGAGGATATTTATAATTCCTACTAATGGACGTTGCTTCTAACCATTTCATGAAATAGTAATTATCGTAACAGTCATTGTATCTACCATACATGTGCTGTTTCATTATGATTTATTGTAATAATCTTCCTTTATAATTTTTACTGTCATTGTAATGTAAGTGAATGAAAAAACTCAGTATCTGAGTGCTTATACTGAGTTTTTTTCCTTCACTTTCGATAGCGAGAGCGTTTGCAATTTGTATAGGAGTGACAAAGCGCGCCACCTAGTTGTCTCTTTGTCACTCCTATGCAAATCGCAAACGCTCTCGCTATCGAAAGTGAATGAAAAAACTCAGTACTGTTTCCTGTTGTGTTTTCAGTCAAAATCAAGTTGGTTTATGTTACCTACTCATATTGACAAGGTCGGATAGGTGACCACTTTATTATTGTTTAAAACTTTTTTAGTACTTTATGTGTTTTAGCAAAGTAATTGTAGTATTTACGAAAAAAGAGACTTGAAAAATTTACAAAGTATGTTATGATTATAATAATATAACATAACATTTACTTACAGGCATATACATTGCTTCTGGCCCCACACTAGGATACACTGTGTCGTGGGAACTAGAAACAGCGACGTCACAAAGCCGGGATTTGACCCGGTAATAATACATAAAATTTGATATATCTTCTATAAACAGGACTCGATGCCTATCACCAAAACAGGGAACTGTTTGTGGGTTGATCAAATAGACATCCAATCAAATTAGTCGGTCCCTCGAGCGTGCGAGGATTGTGGTTGCTATAACGAGGATTGGTGTAGAGTGCTCTCCTTTTGGATCTGTCGTTCGCTGTGTGCATTATCAGTAATAATATAGAACTAAGAACCTACTAATTGAAATATAAAAAATGAGTTACCAGTTATGAAAAAGTTGAGACAATATTAAAAATAGGGTGACTGTACAAAAATGTAGGGAAAAGTCAAATTTAGTATATTATTATCTACTTTATAAAAACTAATATGGACTAGTTTTTAGAGAAGGTACATACTTTCATTCTGTAAGCATCTAAATGTCGATTACATTATGTATGCACACTGCAATAACAAAACATATAATAACTCATGGTAGTTAAGTCTACTTTTGCGTGCTTCAGAGATTTGTAGACTATTTTGCTACCCCAAACGCAATGCATTTCGATGCTAAATACGGAGTGTACAAAATTAGATTATTCCCGGCTGCGACGTGTGGCCACGAAAACCTCTAGTAAAAAAAGAAGTAAAAACTTCGACTCGATGTTATAATATCAACATGAAAGTAGGTACATAGATCATTTATACACTTAAGGCTGAGTTTTCCTGCATTACCCCTGAATCAGGTTTTTTAAAATACATTAATCTGAAAAAATACTATTTAATGTCCTAGGGCCGTTGGTACATGATTCGATGATTTTGAACTTTATACATCACAAAAAATTACATGATCGCGATCATGATTCTAAATTATCACTAGATACGGTTTTATAACAAAAAATATACCAAAATTACTATCACTAAATGATTTGCTTGAAATATTCACTGAATATTAAGGTGTGTATATACCGTAAGTCATCATCATCATTCAGTCACAAGAAGTCCACTGCTGGGCATCCTACATGGATTTCCAAAAAGACCGGTTAGAAGCGACTTGCATCCAGCGTCTCCCTGCCACTTGGATGAGATCGTCTGTCCATCTTGTGGCTGGTCGTCCTACGCTGCGCTTGCCGATGTGTGGTCTCCATTCCAGAACTTTTCGGCCCCATCGGCCGTCGGTTTTGCGTGCTATGTGCCCCACCCACAGCCACTTCAACTTACTCATCCGTAAGTATTGAAATTGAAATAAAATAAGTATTTAAGGGGGGGGGGATTTGTAGGGGGGATATTATAAATATTGAAATGGAAGTCTGCGTGCGCGAGTCGAAGTCACACTTGGCCGGTTTTCTATTTCCGCAAGGAAAGTGGCTGTCAGCTACTATCCCAGGCCCGCTCGTTTTATGGCCACGCCTGGACGCAGCCACGTGAGAATGTTTTATCGTACAATCCGATGCAAATAGTTGCACTGATTTAAAACGAAGAACGTGTGAAACCAGACGCTATTTTGGTATAAATGCCTTACATTTCTCACCGCGTCGCTTGAATATTCACCGTTTGCTGTGAGTGATTTATATCGCTTGTTTCACACAAAACTATAGAAGTCTTATTTATTAAAGAGGATCATCATCATCATCATCGGCCTACGGTTGTCCACTGCTGGACAAAGGCCTCTCCCATTGCACGCCACTGAGCACGGTCCTCGGCTACTCTCATCCAGCTCTTGCCAGCCGTCCTGCGAAGATCATCGCTCCACCGAGTCTGAGGACGTCCTACACTACGTTTACCAATCCGCGGTCTCCACTCAAGAACTCTTCGACCCCATCGGTTATCAGTTCTTCGGGTGACAACACACTTACTCCACGTCTCCGGAGTTCTCCCATCAAAGAGGACAGCATTAAAGAACTTCAAGAGCTCAGTTGTAATACCGTCCTCTCCAGGGGCTTTTCCATTTTTAAGCTGTTTAAGAGCCATCTCGATTTCGTCTAGGCTGACTTCTGGCAAGTCTTCAGTATAGTGGCGTGTCAATGTAGCTCTGGAATCCTCATTTTCGGGATCAGGCCGAGATGCATGCGCAGCGTACAGGTGGCCGTAGAAGTTTTCAACTTCCGAAAGAACCTCTGGTATGGAGGAGACAATCACTCCATCCGTGGTGGTCAACTTTGTCAGATGGCTTCTCCCAAGAGATTGAACAAACACTTTCGATCCCCGATTTTGCTCGATTGCTCGTTCTATTGAACGAGTGTTGGAGCATCGGAGATCGCGTCGAACTAGTTTGCCAATTCTCTTGTTTAGAGCATGCCTTTCTGACGCAGTGAGTGGTGGGCGTTCACTTCGTTCCTCCATAAGCTTGAGGATAAAGATGAAATATTTTTCTTTAAAAAAAAACCTGTTTTACGAAGATCAGGTGATTATTGTCGGTAGCCAGGTGATTATCGTCGGTAGTCAGTTGATTATTGTCGGTAGTCCTAGAATGACATCGAGGGTCAATTGGGAACAGCTGCCACGCGTGGTGTTTGACGATATTAAAATTCGTTCAGTGAGAAGGTTAAGAACCTGGGGGTTATTATTGACAGGTGTATGTCTTGGTCACCACAGCTGGCGGAAGTGAGCCGGAAAATATTCGCTTCAGCGGCCTCTCTGAGAAGGTTAAGGAATTTCCTTCCGACTGTAACCAAAACTGCGCTTGCGCAATCTCTGTTGCTCCCTATCCTTGACTACGCTGATGCCAGCTATCTTGACTCGACTGAAGAGCAACTAAATAAACTTGAGCGGCAGCAAAATTTCGCAATCAGGTTCATATTTGGACTACGCAAATATGACCATGTCTCCGACTATCGCATTAAGCTCAAGTGGCTCCCTATCCGTCTACGCAGGAATGCTCACATAACTTCTCTTCTCTACTCATTGCTGTTCAATCCAGCCACCCCTTTATATCTTAAAGAGTGTTTTGTCCACCTCAGTGACTCCCACAGCCGGGCACTTCGGTCTGACAGGAATCTGATGCTGAAGATTCCAAGTCATTCGACGAGGTTCTTTGGCAACTCATTTGCTGTTAGGGCCGCCCGTGGAACGATCTGCCGGTTTCGATAAGGCGCTCTCCTTCCCCAGCTATCTTTAAAAGCAAGGTTTATGATTTTTATTTATCTTTGTAATTTATTAAATAATTTTATTATTATGGTTTTCCTGAATGTAGGTAGGTAGGTATGTCTTTTCTTTTATCCTATGGTAGAACTTTATGTTATATTATGTAACTTTATGTATGTTTATAAATTGTTATAGAATGTATAGAATGTAATAGAACGTATAGAATGTAAAGGTTTATGTATGTATATTAGTATTAAGTGTAAGTATTTATTCCATGTATGTTCTTATTTGCACCGACTACCCGTCTCTCTCTTTTTCGTCAGCAACTTTCCATAGTCGGTTGCCTGGAAGAAATTGCTTTAAGCAATAAGGCCGGCTCTTGTACTGCATCTTATTGTTAATGTTCTGTATTTGTTTTTCGGGTGCAATAAAGAATATTCTTATCTTATCTTATCTTATCATTATCTCGATTTTTTTTAATGCATTGTAGTACAATGACAACTGTATGAACATGGCGATTTAGCTTCACTGCCGCTTCAAGTCAATGCGAGCACGTACATAAATAATTCTAGGCGTCAATGGTATGAAAATACACGTCACGTGACCCGGCCGTGTATCTGCCATCGTACTGTAATGTATTAACAGAATCGAGGCTCAGGACCTTCTCCTAGTTTTATGTAATAAGCTCACGCCTGTATTCCGCAGAGGCAGGCAGAGGGAGGATGGTTGACCACTTGCTACGATGCTAACAAACCTATGAAGCTTCATTAAGTGTCATTAGTCGTTGAATGCACGACATTTAGGCTGACATCCAGATACGAAAACTAAGCAAAGACTGGTCTCAGAAATGTCAAAATCACGTACTTAAAAACATTTCGTATTCAGAATCTAATCTGAGCAAGTTTAGTATGAAATGGTGCTTAGCTAAGTGTAAGTAGTCAATATCGGTGACTTTACGTGAACTTAGAACTGTCACTTCTAAGCCTTTTGTTCACAGACTACTCCAAACGTCATTTCACTGATGTTCTACGAGCATTATCTGTGGGATTTTTTTATTCACTCTGACAGATATAAAATTGTATGATGTTGTCCTGCTCTCGTGTAGCAATGTCAAATTTTAAAAACCGGTAAGAACTACATCACTAAAAAATAATAGACAATATAGATGACTTTCTTAAGTACTGTGAATACGAAAATTACGTACTTAGTGTACGACTTTAGTTTACTTTGCTAAGATTGATCTAAGCGTGAACTTAGGATTCGTCTCTGAATGTCAGCCTTACACTTCTCAAAAGAGGATAGTACGGCTTCTTAGAGCTGGTTTCTGAATTGAGAGTTTCACCACGTTTCACTAGTAAATAATTATCTGTATTTTTGTCTCGTCAAATTTCTCAGAAAAGAGCGTGACAGAATAATACTAAAGTATTTGAAAGTATTCACAGACGACCTCTGTGGCGCAGCGGTTAGGACATCTGCCTACCATGCGAGAGGTCCCGGGTTCGAATCCCGGCTGGGGACAAAAAAACCCAGGTCTTGGATGTTTACATGTTTGTGATGTCACTGTTTCTGGTTCCCACGACACAGGGTATCCTAGTGTGGGGCCAGAAGCAATGTACAAAGCAGTATTCATATTATTTACTTAGTGAAATTCCCAATTAAGAAACCGGTCCCTAGTTAGAATCTAGAAAGGTCTCAACAGACCGTAACTGAAATCCCGCCAGCTCGCCGCCGAGTCTAAATATACACGGTAATTAGATCGGAACAAGCTGTCTGCCGTCCACCTGTGAATACTTTATGGAACAATCTGCTGCAAATAATAGCACTCGAGTTTTGCTACCACTCATTTCCCTGCCATCTCATTCCTGTTTCACCCATTTCGGGGTTAGACCTCACATCGGCGAATAAATCAAATGATGATTTTTTGTTTATCTAGAAATCTATCTAATTTACTCCTGATAATACAAAACTAATATATGACTGATAAAATATTGACGACCTCTGTGGCGCAGCAGTTAGCGCATCTGACTACCATGCGAGAGGTCTCGGGTTCGAATCCCAGCTGGGGACAAAAAAAAAGAAACCCAGGTCTTGGATGTTTACATGTTTGTGACGTTGCTGTTTCTGGTTCCCACGACACAGGGTATCCTAGTGTGGGGCCAGATGCAATGTATGGTGCCTGTAGTATTTTAACTAAAACTTTCGTAGTTACTACACTACGAATCGCTCGTAGCTCCGGCTGCCTGAGTGATCTTAAACGACCACGAAGTTTAAACAAGACAGGTCGCGTTCAGTGCATGGCTGGGTGACCGTTCTATGACTAACGCTTGTGGAATTTTTCCGAGCGGTTCTGTGCTTTGCAAGGCACGTTAAGCAGTTAGTGCCGGCTGCCGTCGATAGATAGCCGTCGTTAAGACAAGTCAGAGGCCTTAGGGCGGCTTGAAATTTTCTGACAGTAATACCACCTACTAGTCTTACAAGCCACCACTAATCCGGACTTGGCCCCCGTGGTGGAGTACGGCCTATACCTTCCTCAGGGAAGAGACCCGTGCCTCTCGGTGGGGACATAATGGGTTTATGACAATATATTGTAGTGCGTTGCGTAGGCATTTTGCTGGTTAAGCCATTGCCTTCACATTATTTTTCCCTCTACCCCGTACCATCATCATCATCATCATTCAGCCACAAGAAGTCCACTGCTGGACATAAGCCTCCTCCATGGATTTCCAAAAAGACCGCTTGCATCCAGCGTCTTCCTGCCACTTGGATGAGATCGTCTGTCCATCTTGTGGCTGGTCGTCCTACGCTGCGCTTGCCGATGTGTGGTCTCCAATCGAGAACTTTTCGGCCCCATCGGCCATCAGTTCTGCGTGCTATGTGCCCCGCCCACTGCCACTTCAACTTACTCATCCGCTGGGCTATGTCGAGGACTTTCATTTGTCTACGGATCTCATCATACCTACTGCTTACTTAATCTAATACAGGTTCAATAGAAACCACTTTTAATGCAGTAGATTCCAGTTGTGGATATTACGGGAATAACCTCCACATATTATGAGGAATGCTCGCAAACAGCTGCTGCTTACGTTGCATACTGGCTCTTTCGTAATGCATAAATTTTCATGCAGTTTCCAGTGGGATTACTATGAAGCTCATTATTACTGCCCGATAAGCCCAACATGTAATGAACAAATACTGGCTGATTATAAAGTTGTAAATGCTAACGTTTGAGTACCATTTACTGGAATAAAGCATTCGTATTTCAGCGATAAATACGGTGGTATCAAATAATTACCCTGTATTAACAGAGTTCAATGACTCATAAGAGGATTTTCCAAATGTATTTATTCTGCCAAAAATATCAATAGGTGCCCAATCTGGGCAGGCCAGGTGCTATTTGTGAAGGTGCTATTTAGGTCTATTCAGGTGGGTGCGCAAACTGGACTACCTCAGGATTTGAGGATTTTTACTAACAACTAACTGATCCACCAAACGTTGTTTGCGATAGTATAAATTAGCCTACAACCTATTCTTAGACCTACCAAATATACACGAAAAAATATATACACAAAAATCGGTTTTAACATTAAATATAACAATCAGATAGTCAGAGACGAGCAACCGACGTCGTAAATTTCTTCTCGACTCTCGATTAAGGTCTGCGAATCAGAGTGCGTATACTGAGTTTTTTCATTCACTTTGTTTAGGTTCAGTTTGTATAGGAGTGACAGAGCGCGCCACCTAGTTGTCTCTTTGTCACTCCTATGCAAATCGCAAACGCTCTCGCTATCGAAAGTGAATGAAAAAACTCAGTATCAGCACTCTGAGCGAAACCTGGTCGGACTCTTCTGAAGAACAATCAAATTCATCCGGAATAATGGTAATAACACCTTTAATAAACAAAACAGCTTTTGATAAGTGTGGTAGCACCTTTAGAGAGCTCCTATGACCTCTCTACGGAACAAAGATAATACCATTGTTATGTTTGTTCTGTGCCTGTGCATTAATTTTGTTTCCATATAAAAAGTAAGAGCTCTTCGGGACTGCATGCCCAAATTGCGGACGTTGTGTGCTTGAATTTAAAAAGGTTTTTCAGTGCAAATGCATAAGCAGTGGGTTTAATTCTCGAACTTCCATCAAGAATGGAATCAGAATCAGAATCAGAAATTTATTTCAGCGTAGAGAATTTACATTCTGCTTGTTGAATGTCAATGTACATACAGTTATGTATAATGTTAGCCGCTGCCTTGGGGCCGTTTGTAGTGGAGAAAAAGGCAGCGAAAAAAAAAAACTCCACTCTGACCATCTTTTCTCAAATCAACTTAAAGCTAATACAAATAAAACTTACAAAACAATATCTTGGATGTGTTGAACACTAGACACATTTATCCTCTGATTAAATTTAATATTAAACTACTATTTAAAGCCATACGTCCTTGTCTTCTAAATAATCGTTGACTTTATAATAAGCTTTTTTGCAAAGAGTGTGCTTAACACAATTCTTAAATCGCGTTGGAGGTAACTCTAATATATCTTGGGGTATATTGTTGTAGAACCTTATACAGTGCCCCATAAAGGAAGTATTAACTTTTGCAAGTCTAAATCTTGGAAATGACAATTTATATTTATTCCTAGTATTAACGTTATGATGGCTACCAAGTGTTTCGAAGTCTTTAATATTTTTCCTAACGTACATAATATTTTCATAAATGTATTGGCTTGCAACTGTTAGGATGTTGATTTCTTTGAAAAAAATTCTTAGTATGTCCCTACTACCTAGCTTGTAAATAAATCGGATCGCTCACTCTCTTCTGCAATATGAAGATAGTCTCAATGTCTGCTGCCCGGCCCCATAGTAGTATACCATAGGACATAATACTATGGAAGTAACTAAAATAAACAAGCCTAGCAGTTGCAACGTCAGTAAGTTCTCGAAGAAGTAAGTGCCAATTTTACAATATGTGGGCCCCATTGTAGTTTGGCATCGATTGTGATGCCCAGAAATACAGTATCTTCAACAAATTCCAGTTTTTCATTTCCAATCACAATGTTATTTTCAACTAATTTTATATTAGGTAGGGTAAACTTCATACATTTTGTCTTTTTTGAATTTAACAACAGATTATTTGCTGTAAACCAATCTAGAACGTGCGAGAGAGCATTATTTGCTTCGTCAAGATTATTTTCCTGTCTCCTTATTTTAAAAATAAGTGACGTGTCATCAGCAAATAGCACTATCTCACACATTTTTTGTACCATAAACGGTAAATCATTCACATAGACCAGGAAAACTAACGGCCCTAAGATAGATTCCTGGGGGACTCCCATTTTTACAAGTGAACCTGATGATTTAATACCGTTTAGGTCTGCTTTGTGAACCCTTCCTTCTAAATATGATTTTAGAAGATCTAAACTTAATTTTTTTTTTATTCCATAGTGTTTTAATTTTGAGAGCAGTGTTTTGTGGTCTACACAATCAAATGCCTTTGACAAATCACAAAATACTCCTATAGCATCATTATGATCCTCCCACGCACTGAAAATATGTTTAACTAACATGACTCCAGCGTCTGTTGTATTCCGCCCTTTAGTGAAACCGAACTGCTGACTATGGAAGAGTTGGTAATTATTGAAATGAATAAGCAATTGATCTAAGATAATTCTTTCAAATATTTTACTTAATACTGGTAGAACTGAAACGGGTCTAAAATTTGTTGGGTCTTGTTTATCACCGCTTTTAAATAAGGGCACTAACCTACTATATTTCATGAGGTCTGGAAATACTCCTTCATCAACGCATTTATTGAAAATCTGTGCTAACGGCAAAGCTAGGATATTGATCACTGAATTAACTATTTTTACTGACAAACCCCATAAGTCCTCGGTTTTTTTAAGATTCAATAATTTAAAATTCTTAACAATGTCATGGGGCTCAATGTAATTAAATGTAAAATCGTGTTCGCACGCGGGGATATGGTCCCTTAATAATGTCGCCGCATGATCTGGTGAGTCTAATGGAGCTGTAGTTACGATTGGGACATTAGTGAAGATCTGTTCGAAAGCTGCAGCGATACCTTCATTTGTTGTTATTATTTTGTCATCGATCTTAAGTGAAATATCTCGGTCTCCTAATTTTGCTTTACCTGTTTCTGTATTTATTATGGTCCAAATTGTTTTTATTTTATTCGGTGATTGTTGGATTTTACCTTTTATATGATCGCATTTAGCTTTATGGCAGACGGCCTTAAATAATGTTGAATATTTTTTTACGTACTGTATGAAGTTGGCATCATGTGTATAAGTCTTTTTGTCATATAATTCATAAAGTGTGTCTCTGCTCTTTCGAATACCTAACGTTGCCCATTCACTAAATCCTACTCTATTGTCGTTGCTTTTTAGATGTCGCAATTTAAAAATCTTTTTAAAACTATCTGACACGACTTCGAATAACTCTTTGTAATGAGTATTAGCATTTTCATAAATTGCTTGAGTCGTTATACCACTTTCGAGGTCTGATTTAAACGAAACTAATTTTTTACTTGTTACGGGCCGGCAGAGGATAACCGGTTCGGCGTTTTTTGTATTTATTTCAAAATGCACAACTTGACCACTGTGGTCTGAATTTAGACAATTTACTGTGGAATAATCTGAAAAATCGCAATCGCAGTAAACATTATCTAGGTAGGTGGCAGTAGTTTCAGTTATCCTAGAAGGCTCCAAAAAAATATTTATTAGATTAAACGATTTAAAGAGAATTGTCAATTTAGTATTCAAGGCGGTGTCTGCCATTAAGTCGATGTTGAAGTCACCACAGACTATGACTTTCTTATTGCTGCTAGAAGCTACCTTTAAGACATCCTCTAATATGGTTTCAAATAAACTGTAATCGCTGGTAGGGGGCCTGTACAAGGCTACTACAATGTGTCCAGACAGTTCAACACACGATATTTCAATTACTTGTTCAACAGAAAGTCTGCAAATATCATTCCATTCTTTAAATTTCAAATTATTTTTTGCTAGTATCAAGGACCCCCCATGCCTTGCAGACTTTTTATTAAAGCAACTGGCTATTTGATAATTATTCACAGAAAAATTCATTTGAGTTTCTAGTAGCCAGTGCTCTGTGACACAAAGTATATCCACTCTGTGTTGTTCTAAAAACAACTAAAAACAACTCTAATTCTAATAATTTTCCAGAAAAACCACCCTGTATGTTCTGGTTTGATGGTTTAGATTTGGCACAAGAACTGTTGGCAATACTGCAACATTGAGTGAATGAAGATGGCTGAATGAACGATAAATGAATGAGTGAATGAATACATTTTCGTTCTCTCTGCCTTCGTCCGCCGTCTTATATTTTATGCCGCCGTAATATTTTTTATGAAGTTGTTGCTGTAAAGTAGGTGAAAACCTACTCCTACGGAACCCAGCACGGCACGTGGTTCGACACGCACTTGGCCTAATCTATCTATATAAAAGGAGAAGCTGACTGACCGACTGACTGACTGACTGACTGACTGACATATCAACGCAGAGTCTAAACTATAAAGGTTAGAAACTTGAAATTTTGCACAGGGGTTTCTTTTGTAACGTACGGGCGCAATAAGAAAGGATTTTTGAAAATTCATCCCCTAAGGGGGTAAAATGGGGGTTCAAAGTTAGTATGAAACTTTGCCGTTTTTGAAGTTATTCGAATGAAATTTGGTACAAAGGTTCTTCATATAAAATTATGAAACACATGTAAAATAGTTTTTTAAAAATCATCCCTTAAGGGGGAAAAAGGGGGGTGCAAACTTAGTACGAAACTTTGCCGTTTTTGAAGTTATTCGTAAGAGATTCAATGTGAAGGCCCTTCATTGAAAGTCATGAAACACATGTAAAATAGTTTTTCGAAAACCATCCCTTAAGGCGGTAAGTGGGGGGGTGCAAAGTTAGTATGAAAAATTGCTGTTTTTGAAGTTATTCGAATGAAATTCATCATGAAGGTCCTACATTAAGTCATAAAAGACGTGTAAAGTAGTTTTTCGAAAATCATCCCTTAAGGGGGTAAGAGGGGGTTGCGAAGTTAGTACAAAAGCTTTTTCGCATGCGCTTAAAGTATCCCTATCTTATATGCAAACACTTTACTCAAATAAAGCCCACGCGGACGTAGTCGCGGGCAACAGCTGTATATTAAGGCAGAACGTTTTTAAAAGTATTGTCAAAAGAACAACCCAATTGAATTATCATAAAACACAAATGCCACAGAATTTATGCCCTTCAATATCGCGTAAATAGAGTAAAAGTATTATTTCTAATCAGAGAGAAGTGGCATTCGACCCACCTTTTAATCTTTGTGATTTTACTTCAAACGGTTTTTTGATCGCGCCCTCCTTGAATTTACTATGATTTACGAGTCTAAAGGTGGGTGTGCCTCTTGCTAGCAAACAGTGTTTATAACAATCGGTTTCCCATACGTAAAATAAATTGTAGCCAATTCAAAAAACGTTCAAATGTTCCCTACCAATGTGCGTGCAGGCAACGACTAATGAATGTCAATAAAGCGAAGGTGATCCTTCAGGATCGTGGCAAGTGACAGTCCCTGGTCTCTGTCTACCCCTCTAGGATACAGGCGTGAGTTTCTATATGTATATAAGGTTGTATACCATACCATGCCGTAAACAAGTACCTGTATCCCGCAGAGACCAAACGTCGCAAAACCTCCACTAGCCACAGCCTTTGAACTAAAAATTTCGTAAGCACAACACATTGTAAACTTTTAGTCCGGATCAACTTACGGGTGTTTTTATTGGACGAGTCCGACCAGGTTTCACTCGATTCGCAGAGCTTAATCATGGTGAGCAGAGACGGAGCTCGCGTCGTCGTTTGCTCGTCTCTTTCGCTTCATCGAAGTTACAGTCTGTTAGCTTAATAGACGGGCTCTAGAATAAGCTTCGGTTTTTGCCGAAAGTACACGAGTGTAACACTACTTCCTGCTCTGTTTAAAACTTTTTTCACTATTTTGAAAAATTATCTACAGTTATAAATAACAATACAAAGTAAACCTTACCTTATTGCAATATAACCGGTTAATCCAATAGTACAATAGTAGCCGAGGTATATTATAAAAGCTAACAGACTGTAAGTATTTGCATGCACGAAGGCTGGTTTCATAGTAGGTTTCATAGCTAGTTTCATGGTAGTGCATAAAATATTAAATTCCAGTTTACAACATAAGCCTTGTAAGGGCAATACCACATCTATCTTGCCCTTTGGTACATAATACACCCTTTATTTAGTCGTGGTGTCAGATAAAATAGCCTGGGACTACCCTTACCTGTCCTTCCACCCACATCCACCATCAGCCCACCGCTGCCCACTGCTGGGTACAGGCCTTTCCCCCCAAATCCCATCCCACACGGTCCCTTGCCAAGTTGCCACACACCCTCATTAGCTTGACATTTGATCTACAATGTGTTTATTTGTAAAATAACGGGTACTTTAAGATACTTCAGGGTACTGTTTGTTTACTCATCAATACAAACAACTTTTACTATAGGACCAACTCTAGAGTCCTTGAAAAAATTTCAGCTGTTCCATACATTTTGTTTAGTAGGTAAGTATCGAATTTTAGTACCTATCAGTCGTTTAAAGTGTAAGTGACAATCGTGGAAGAGAAATCCACGTGTTCCATTAAGCGCTTACACAAATGTCTGTTTTAATTACAACTTTCAAAGCAGAAAGAGTATCGTGTTACGTTCCTATGACATAAACCACTCATCTATTTCTATCTCTTTCTTCCTTGGCGTGCGTAAATGAGAGGGATTGTTTTATAAGTGGACTGTTTTTGCATGGGGTCCGCTCAAAATAAACTTCCTCAAACCATGAGGCACCGCCGCAGAGGAAATGCGTGCCAGAACATTAACATAGGCAAAGAAGAATGTTTTTTTAAAGCCTCGTATCCACTAGGCAACATTTGGAGCACAACATGTTGCGCAACATGTTGAGCGACAGCGCAGGGCATTTGTTGCGACGCGAAACTAGGCGGGCGTCATGTTGCGCGCCCGCTGGCAACGTCGCGCGCTGTTGTGCAACGTTGCCGAACATGTTGAGCAGGACGTGTTGCGCGACAAATGTTGCCTAGTTGATAGGCGACTTAGGGCCAATTTTTCAATAGTCAGATAAAACTTAACTGGAGAATAAATTGAATGCTGTCACTGTCTAAATCATACGACAAGACAGTGACAACATCAGTTTTATTCTCCAGTTAAGTTTTATCTGACTATTGAAAAACCGGCCCTTAAGCAGCTAAAACGTTCGCAACATTATCTACATACCAACACATGTAACATTTATTGTCATAGTTTGGAGACTTTCAGCCATATACGTAAATTGGGTATTTGACAGGATGTCAAATGAGTTACTTTTAAAATGAAATTTTGTATGAAAATACTTGCTTGTGACGTCACATTTCAGAGCACTCTTTTTATGTTTCATCTATTTAAAAATTGTAATAACTAGTAAATTATTAAAAGAAATACATTTTCCGAATCATTTTGTAATTTTTGCTTTAATCGAGCATCTTATATAATTTATTGCTGATAGTATCAAATACCGTAATACAAAGAATATTTTTATCTTATCTTATCTTAAATATTTTTGTGAGAGTGTGCTGATGACTACGTACAACTTAAATTCGACAATGTGCTGCCGTGTTTACTATAGCGTTATTTTAGATTGGTTTCCAATATTTTGAAAGAGTATTATTAGTAAATATTCGTGGTTTCCGACCCGGCGTTGGAAACTGTGATATAAATTCAAAGTGATAGAAAAATACAGTAACGTGGAATTTTTTTTTTATTTGTTCAATGTTTATGTTATTGTTATTGGACATGTGTAAACAAGTTCGAAAACCATTGAGTTGGCTGGCGCCAACCATAGGACTTCCGAACTAGTTACTTCAAGTTTTTGTTTATTTTAGGAATTACTTTTCGTAGTGATGCTGTTTAGTTAGACATCGTACATTGACACTCAGCAAACAGAATACAAATTCTTCACGTTGAAACAAATTATTTTGATTTTATTTGTTTGGGTGCCCTAGAAAGACATCAAAAATAAAAAAATAAGATTTTTATTAAAATTGTCACAGAAACACAGTGTAGACAAGTACGTAACAAACACAATACACGAAAGTCAACTGAACAAAAAAAAAAACAAAACAATCGTGGAAAAAACAACACATTAAACGAATTTTAAGTCACCCTGTATAATTTTTAAGTTACTAGAGGTACGTACGTATTACAATGCCTTTCTTCTTCGTCGCCTCTACCTTTTATTAAGTGCACCATTTTAGCCGCTAGACCACATTTCACTCAGCGCGGGACCTTAATATGACGCCGAGACAGGATGCCGCATCCAGTTCACCGTGATAAACGGAGACAGTAGTTAGGCTAGCCACTTCAGCGAGACGCAAGATGGCGACTTCCCTGGAAAAACAAAAGGCAGGTGTAGGTCTATCGGATTACACGATCGTTGATTCAACTTGAAATGTCTACAATATTTTTGAAGTGAAACTTTCGTAAGCACCAGACATTATTAATTTTATTACGGATACACTTACTTGACTTTTTGTCTGTATTTTTTTAGTAAATATAATAGGGCTCCTAATAATAGTTTTTCACATACAAGAAGGAACTTGAAAAAAAAAAAGAAACTTCATGCTCAAGTCTCGAACCAGGGTCTTCTGTTTACGGTATCGTCCAATCTCCCAACTGGGCTACTACAGCCTTACAGACATATGCGAAATTTACGTTCTTATAGGCTAGCAGTTATTTCTTTGCCCAAAAACACGGTTAAAACGACGTTTTCTGAAAATGAAACCTAGCTGGATCAATTAATCGCCCCCGAAACCCTCTGTTTACAAAATTTCATGAAAATCGTTGGAGCCGTTTCCGAGATTCTGATTATATATATATATACAATAATTGCTCGTTTAAAGACATTAGATAGATAACGTCTATAATAGCTCAAATTGAACAGAGTGATACGTTACTGACGGCATCTAGGGGTACGAATCAAGAGGGTTTGAGTAATCTACTCTGCTTTAATCAACGATATACGTTCTTGTACATAGGCCTCTGACTTGGCTTAACGATTGCCATCTATCGACGGCAGCCGGCACCAACTGCTTAACGTGCCTTGCGAAGCACGGAACCTCTCGGAAAATGCCACTAGCGTTAGTCAAAGAACGCTCACACATGCGTGCACTGAACGCGTCCTGTGTTGTTTAACATGCGTGGTCGTTTACAAACACTCAGGCCGTGCTACAAGCGATTCCAATTTGCAGCAATTCAGAGCAATTATTCAAAGTACAATTACTATTGAGAGAAAATCTTACTCGGTTCGGTATACTACGATAAGACCTACAGCTAAGAGCCTTCCGATGTCTCAGCGACTTAAGGAAACTTACAGATGCCAACTTAAGTTCGTATTAAGACGCTTTTGTCTCCACTACAAAGCTACAACAAAAGTTTTATTTGAAGATGAGTTGTGTACCCTTTCCGCCCCAGACTCTGAAAAGAACAATAAATCTGTATTCATGAGTGAAATCCTTCATATTAGAACTGACTGACTGCCCGTAGCTCCGGCTGCCTGAGTGATCTTTAACGATCACGAATGTTAAGCAACATAGGGCGCATTCAGTGCAGCTAAGGACAATGCCCAAAAATGTATGAAACCTGGGACCACCCTCCAATAACAATAAGATATATGTCGTTGGATAGGTCTTTTCAATAGGAACAACAATTGTTAACACAATTTTGTTGTAAAATTGTCCATTCGGAGTTATGAGACTTCAAAGTTCAGAAATAAAAGCACAAAAAAAGGCTTTTTTGGAGGGGAAAATGTTAGTTTTGTAGGTACTGACTGTTATGTACAAAGACTGTTGGACTGTCCGTTTAGAGTTATGCTACTTTTTAGTTCAGATATAAAAAAAATGGAGGAAAAAATAATAAAAACACAAAAAAATATTTCATTACTTATTCTTCAATCATATTTTATCATCAAGGGTTATCTATAATGCCATCATTTAAGTGTATTGCTGGTGTATCAAATCCTGCATGAATTGCATACCCTAAATACCATATAATGGAAATTATGTGTACACATGTCATAGGCATGTACAATAATGTTCGATGACCTCTGTGGCGCAGCGGTTAGTGCATCTGCCTACCATGCGAGAGGTCCCGGGTTCAAATCCCGGCTGGGGACGAAAAAATAAGAAACCCAGGTCTTGGATGTTTACATGTTTGTGACCTTGCTGTTTCTGGTTCCCACAACACAGGGTATCCTAGTTTGGGGCCAGAAGCAATATGTATGTGCCTGTATGTAAATGTTATGTTATGTTGTTGTCATTGTTTATCAAAATATAACGATAGTAAGTCCTTCGTGTCACATGACGTGATCGAATGCGGCTACGCAAAAGCCACACATTTTCGAGAATCCTGTAGTCAGGCAGATCTTCTAACCGATGTTGCTGATATCTTCCGCGATAGAAGGTTCGCCGACACATAACACAGTTGGGATGATTTTCCATCACAATTACCTGATCGAGATGCAATTCAAAAGTCCAGTATGATATTATTATTATTATTAATTATTTAGTGCACAATAAAAGTGAACAAAAGGTGGATTTAATGCTAATGGCATTAAGTCATAGCGGAATTCAATAAACAGAGAGCAAAGATATCAGTGTCCAATATCAATGCCAGGTCAAAAAGTCTCAAGGTAGAATCGATTGAAAAAGAATAGAACGGAACGATAACTCGCCAACATTAGGAATGAACTGATACAATCATAACCAGGCTGGTCAGACCAGCGCTCCACCAGCGCGCCGTGCGCGTTCCTGTCACCGATTTTAAAAGAGGGGAGGGTCTCCGTGGCTACCTGTTCGCGTACGCGGGTTGGTACAATGTCTAAGCGAGATATGAGAACATGTGTATAAAAATATTAAACATACTTATACCTGAAAAATTGTTTTTAAAAATATTTTTCTTCAGTAATAAAAAGTCTCATAACTCAAACAGGACAATTTTGACAACAAAGCTGTCATAACAATTATTGTTCCAATTAAAAAGACCTATCCAATGACGTATATCTTATTGCTATTGGAGGGTGGTCCCAATTTGGGCATTGTCCTTTAAGGGATGAATGATGCGAGCAACAAGCGATGAACAAAAAAAAAATTAAAAAAAAAAAAAAAAAAAATGACGCTGCATATACGAGCGCCGAATAGCCGAATATTGATCTTATAAGTTTTGTCAGGGTCGTGGCAAGCGATCAACCCTGAGTTTCCGAAATACCAGGATGAGTTTCTGTACATACGTATTTTAACAAAATGAACCCGTTCTCGTATCGCGTTAACGAATTAATTGACTAGGGACCTCGTCCAAACTCATTGACCTGAGCTCTCATAATTGTAATAGAGTAGGCTTGTGGTTAGATTGATCTTTAGATTCATTAGGTATCCCCCGTTTTTGTTCGCTAGTAGACTGTTAATAAAACTAATATACTGTTAAAAGCTGTCAGTCAGTTGTTTTTGTATGTACTTCTGCTGAAGTCTACGAGAAGCCGGGGGGGTTACAGAAGAAAAATAAATGTTATCTTTTTCCGAAGTTTTTTTTTAGAAATATTTTATTAACTATATTTAACAGCTATTTAAAATGCTAAAAATATTTAAAACTAGACAAAAACCCAGCTTCGCTCGGGTCATCCTTTCTTATTTCATCAGTAGATATTTCTCATAAATCTTATTTACCCAAGTAACTATCACGTCCATCTGTCTCAAAATAAAATATAGACTATAGACGTCACAATGGATAACACATAGATATCGATGTCTGTGGGATAACAGAATACAAACCTCGTGACATTGAGGATATTGACATGTTTACTTAGCAATGCCATTATATGAGTATAGCAATTAATTAATTAAAACACTCGTTCATCGGAATTTTCCGTATAAGTTGTCGACTCGGATCGACAATTGTTTTACGCTCTTCAATTTGATGTGCATTTTGTTCGAGTCTGCCGTAGACCGGGAAGAAATTATTAATATAGATGAATGGAGTGGAGTTTTTTTCTGACTGCTTTTTTCATTACTAATACGGCCCCGAATCGGCTTAAACTGTATAAAATTTAGCAAACAGATTGTAAATTCATTGCATGGAATTTAATTTTTAATTACTTGGTTTCTTCTTGATGATACTATGCTATTTCAGATTCGGTGATAAAAAAAACCTTTTGATTATCTATATCTACATCTACATCTACATCTTCATCTACATCTATATCTATTTCTATATCCTCGTAAGGCCCGACCTTGAAAATAACAATTGTTTTTGTGATCACTTGAAGACATTGGGCCTTACGAGGATATCTATATCTATATCTATATCTATATCTATATCTATATCTATATCTATATCTATATCTATATCTATATCTATATCTATATCTATATCTATATCTATATCTATATCTATATCTATATCTATATCTATATCTATATCTATATCTATATCTATATCTATATCTATATCTATATCTATATCTATATCTATATCTATATCTATATCTATATCTATATCTATATCTATATCTATATCTATATCTATATCTATATCTATATCTATATCTATATCTATATATATATCTATATCTCTATCTATATCTATGTCTATATCTATATCCATATCTATATCATAATACGTTTATCATAATACGTGAAGCAGTTTGCGTACATGCATGAATTTTTCATTCGAGACGTAGTATGTCTATTTATTGCCTTTCAAAGTTTTGACCTGCCAATATAATTAACGGAGGCAACGATACCATCAATAATTTTGACATTTTGATTCACCTCCGCAGAATCCCACCGTTTATTATTAATCAAGGGTTATCCTTTATCAATCATATGGTCCCAACACAAATTGGATTGACAGCTTTCTCAGAAGCCGACGAAGGAAAATTCCTAAGCATCTAATCCTTGTAGGCGTTGCTTGTTTTATTTTGCAGTTGGCTTTGTTATTTTTCGCGTTCCTTTCTAGAGTTTTTGCGAGAGCGTGCGAGGCGGCTATTATTTTCTTGAAACGCAGCGTTAGTCCAATTATTTTCATCATATTTCTAGAGGCAATTTCTGTTGCAACGTTGTTGGAATATTAAAAAGATCCAATGAGGTCTTACGAGATGTTGTTTGTAGAGTAATGGCCAGTGATGGATATTCTGTTTAAGGTTCAGTTGGTAACGAAAAACCCTTATAGTTTGACCATATCCATCTATCTATTAGTATATTAGTCTATCATCTATTATAAGTGTAGCGACACACCAGCGTAACGTACGGCGTTGAACGTTCGGTTAAAAACGCTCGGAATGTTTTTCGAATCCCCTATGACACATCAGACGAAATTACGTCGCGTTCGGGGTAGCGCCGAATCTTCCTTCGGGCGATTATGTCCGCTAATACCTACGCATTTAATGTATTTTTTTAATACAGTTGCTCAAAAAGTGGCATATTGCAGGGACGTATAGCGTTCGGAAAGTGAGCTATTACACACTCGAGCTTTTTCGTTACCTTTTCCGCACTCGTGCGTTCTCTTTCCCAACTGTCAAAATAATGTCTATTAAAAAGAAAAAATCAACCACGAAGTTTTTATGATTCATGCAAATATTTTTACAATAAGCCTACTATAATTTGTTTCAATAACAGATTTAATGATTTGATTCTGGTTTCATTTCATTTCATCTCATTAAATTTCATTTTCATTTCATATCAATAAAAAAAATCTACTGAAGACTTGTCTGTATGGGCTAGTTCCCTTTGCCTACCCAGAATGGGTGAAGAAAAAAAAAACTCTTTTACGGTTGGCGCCATTTTCAAAAAAAATTCTTTATTAAATTGCTTCATTTTTTCGCAACTGTATTAAAAATAGTTGTTAAGTACACGTGCGGAACCGTCATTGCAACTTGTTCCGACTGTCAACCCTCGCCTTCGGCTGCGCCTCGGCTCGGGTTGACATTTGTCGGAACTCGTTGCAATGACAGGTTTTCCGCACTTGTAATGAAATATACTATTGCATAGCAAGCGACACCTCATGCGACGCGTTACGCGACCGAATGTTCGGCGCGCGTAGTTGAACGTTCGGTGTGCTTCTCGCCGTGCGGCGGCAAGCGAAGAGCGGCAACGTCGCTTTCTTGGCTGTACGCCAGCCAATTAACCGTTTTCAGAAGAAAAAAAAACGGCTGTCAGAGGTAACGACAGACGAAGACGACGACACCATGTAACGTTCCATATCAACGGAACGTTACGACTGCAAGTTCAGCCGCCGAACGTTCAGCGCGATACGTTCCGCAGGTGTGTCGCTACACTAATGTCTGACATTTTGTGAGAGAAGGGATAGATGTGCATGATAACTTTTTGTCTTGTTTTATTGTTTAATTATTGTTCTCAATTGTGATATGTAAGTGTGTAAAATATACTTCTATTACGTTTAGCATTACAGCGAGTGCGCAGGTGAGGTTTAGCTGTAATGCAGCAAGATTTTGTATGACAAAAATATATTTATAACATATTTGCTCGTAAAGTGGTTGTAATTACACCAATTTCAATATCGTAATGTATCTCATTACGTACTTGTGCGATAATGTAATGTAAAAGGCACGTGTTTTTTTTTAATAAAGTTTTAAGATACTCCGTCTAAAAATGAACGATACTTTTAAAAATCTTAGCAAAGAGGTTTTATGTCAAGAAAGTTGTCAATATTTTATGAATAAAATTAACTTTGGGAAATAAAATATAACAAATAAACATTTAATTCTTTAATTTAATTAATTTTGACAATAAATTACAACCATTTATCTGTAACAAAAACACAAAAATATTAATTTACTTTATTAGTAATACTGGCTGTTTTTGTACCTTTGCCTAAAAAAAAAAGTTAAAACAAGTAAAAATAAATCCGCGCATTTTAAAATGTCGTCAAGTAGTGATGAATTTATTAATTTGACACCGCCACAAGTCTTAAACGCGGCGAAAAAGGCTACTCTAAGCCTCTTGCCTGAAAAATCGACCGATAGATACTTACAAGCCTATCAAAAGGGAGCTCAACGGTAAGTAAGCTCACAAGTCAGAGTTTTATTCATTTCCTCGTAAATATGTTATAAAACGTCGTATGACATACGTGCGCTTTGAAAATTACAGCCTCTGCTTCCTTATAGCCCTCGCCGATGGCTCGGGCTAGTAATATCGCCTCGGCTGTCATTTTCAACTTACCGCACTTATATCATAATGTACTATTATCTGTTCGTCCACAGTTAGCATCTTAATGACAAGTACTAAAAAGCTTAGTTTTGGCACAAAATGTTTGTATTGATTACGCTGACAAAACGGTAAAATATTCTAGGGTATGTCGTCATCATCAACCCATTATGTCTCCACCGAGGGGCACGTGTCTCTTCCCTGAGGAAGGTATAGGCCATACTCGGGGTATGTCCAATACACCTAATTACCTCGCCTACACCATAATGTAAGGTATTGTTTGATTACATAAACATAACACAAACATAAACATTTACACATATACACATACATTGCTTCTAGCCCCACACTAGGATACCCTGTGTCGTGGGAACCAGAAACAGCGACATCGCAAACATGTGAACATCCAAGACCTGGGGTTTTACATACATACATACATACATAAGCTCACGCCTGTATCCCAGAGGAGGTAGGCCGAGACCAGGGACTGCCACCTGCCACGATCCTGACAAATCACTTTCGCTCCATCGATATTCATGTTGGATTGATCGGAGTGCTTATACTGAGTTTTTTCCTTCACTTTCGATAGCGAGAGCGTTTGCAATTTGTATAGGAGTGACAAAGCGCGCCACATAGTTGTCTCTTTGTCACTCCTATGCAAATCGCAAACGCTCTCGCTATCGAAAGTGAATGAAAAAACTCAGTATACGCACTCGGTAAAAATGTTGAGTGTAGGGATCCGTTTGCGAAACATTAATATATTAATTACACTTAAAGTAAAGCACCTATTTTGCCTTAATTTCCGTTAGTTCGTTATGAAATAATTAGATTGAAACAGGATATAATAAGAACGATGCTACAAGAGCCCTAACGATGGTATTGGTGTTGGGCATACTCCATCTAAAAATCAATGTCCCAGGCACAGCAGCATCCAAGTGGTCCTTTCACCCGTCTAGTGTTAGTGAAAAGCTACTGGCTTGATTGGATAAATTACGTCATTACGTAGACACAAATGTCAAAGTTAAAAAGAAATCTTATGTAAGCGAATTACCTACATCAGAATGGGCTAGTTGCCCTAAAAAATGTAATTAGTCCGTCTTTTAGATTATTCAAAAATAAGGGACACGTATTCTTTTATTTGTAAATTAGACCAAAAATGACAAAGATATAGGAAGCCCATTGAAGTTACGTGTGACGTCACGCCGTGCTGCATTTTTTAGCACGGAGTGACGTCCCACGTAATTTTAATGGGCTATATCTTTGTTATTTTTTGTTTAATCGAAAAAAATAAAATATATGTCCAATATTTTTTTTATAATCTAAAATACGGACTAAAGAGAATTTAATTATTTTGGCCCTGGAAACTAACCCTATGCCATTTTCAAAAGTGTGTTCTGTACAGCTTATCAAATTAGATATACATTATTTTTAACAATCTTAAAAAATACTATAAGGATGTATGAGCACGAGTCCAGATAGAAGTAAACCAGCTTTAAGCCCGTTTACTCTAAATGGTGCAATTGGCACATGATCGTCATCGTCACGTCATCGTCACTGCGACGCTCATGGTAAAAGATGTCTTTAATCCCTGTAAACCTTATCAAAGTAAGTATACATTATTTTTTTAAATCATAAAAAACTATTTTATTTTTTATTTTATTTATTTAAAACACAAAACAGGACACATTTTCGCAATTTTTCATAGATACATTGTAGATTAGATCTAGCCTATTACCCTAAACTTGTGAACCTAGCATGCATTTAGACTACTTGTAATTAGGATTAATCCTAACTAAATTTATTTTTAATTTTATTAATTTACTATTTACTAAGGGCGCTCTGAGAACGCCACGGACAGCATTTATAAAGACAAAAAAAAATCTGAAAAATATCTATGTCCACGTCTTGGTTATCTGCTACCAGATCGTTATGACTACGATGATGTGTGAGAACAAGACGATACAAAAGTGAAACCAGCCTTAAACCCGTTTACTCTGAATGGTGAAATTGGCACATAATCGCGTTCCCAACGTCGCGTCACTGTGACGCTCATCGTGAAAGATGTCTTTAATCCCAAATAATTTCCGCCTTCACTTTTCTCGTTGAAAATTTCATAAATTCACCACTCTCACCCTCATTCCCGTCGCTATAAAGCACATTAACCTGTTTTTGGTTCACCGCAGTCGGGTTAAAACGCTGTTTATTTATGCAACGCACTGAACCGTGCCTGTAAAAGAGGAAATACAGAATGTAGGTATTCGCCACCTTCTCAAGTCTGAAGGAGACAGAAAACGAATATATTGAGGCGGTCTCTGTGACGTAGCGGTTAGCGCATCTGCCTACCACGCGAGAGGTCCCGGGTTCGAGCCCCGGTTGGGGAGCAAAAAAACCTCAGGTCTTGGATTACATGTTCGGGATGTGGCTGTTTCTGGTTCCCACGGCACAAGGTATCCTAGTGTGGGGCCGGAAGCAATGTATGTGCCTGTATGCAAATATTAACATCATCATCATCAACCCATTATGTCCTCACCGAGGGGCACGGGTCTCTTCCCTGAGAAAGGTATGGGCCATACTCCACCACGGGGGCCAAGTCCGGATCGGTGGAGGCTTGGACTGGCTGGTCTTACTGTAGGAAGTTTTCAAGCAGCCCTATTAGGGCCTCCTAGCTACTAAGGCCTCAAGCCACTACTCTTAGAGAAGAGACCCGTACGTGTCTCTAAGAGTCGTACGGGCAGAGACTCGTGCCCCTCGGTGGGGACATAATGGGTTGATGATGATGATGTATTTCGCCAGTAACGTAGCTGATGTACATGTTTACGTTCAGTTGACTCCATCGGTGACAAAAGACGGGAATCTTAGTTCTCAAATTTACTTTCGATGTGTTTCTTTTCCGTTAGCGAGCTACCACCAAATTCACACGTAACTCCAAAATCAAAGTCATAAGATAATTATCAGGCCAGCGTTGTTCTGTTATTTTACATCTAGGGCTGGGATTCATATAACTCGATTTCGTAGTTTACTAGCACAGTTCGATGTACATAAAGTAACATACATTATCATAGGGATTTTTCTTATGTACGTAATGTGCATATTACACAATTTCATCATCATAGGCCTCATTCAAGCAAGGACGATTCGATTTAAAATCGCAAATGCGAAATCGTACCCTATGACGTGATAGGTATCTACCGGACCCCGCGGCTCTTTATTTTGTAAATCCCTGTTTCAATGACGGCCTCCGCTACTTCGCAGTAAATCGAAGTGCGTGTAGGAATTATTGTCATTTGCGATTTAATTTCGCTCTTTAAAAATCGCAAAGAAAGAAATTCGTAGTGCGCGCATTCTCTAAGACTTGACACTTTTCCGAGTGACTGCATAAAAGGAAAATACCGAAGTCGGATTAATACGGATTTGGTGGCTCCGGGCTCTTTAAGCGCACGATCTATATCCGTATGTTAATCGACGATAATGATGTACATTGACATCATTATCGTCATAGTAAACGATGCATTGTTGTGCCATGAACGGTTTCTGCATAGGTACAGTACCACCAGTACCAGAAAAATGAGAATATTTTACACCGTCTTTCAATACTAATGAAAATATATCTATAAATCTTAGTGAGTGAATAAATAAAACCAAAAAATGGGGAACAGGTTGCACAATTAATTAGTTCGTTACAATTTTTCCCACCTGAACAGATAACTTGGTGGCGCTATAGTACCTACGGCGACACAGACTCGCGTTTTGAATGTTAAAAGTCATGACTTTATTAATAAAACGGATTTTATTTATAGAAAAGAAAAGTTACGGCATCCATACGGTGCTTAATACCACCTGTGATACTATTCTCACATCACCTATGTACCGTCTGTCCCATAAAGATTTCAGTCAGTCCCGATCCCGAGCCGAATAAAACGCGGCGCCGATACACACAAATCACGCCCGTCAGTTTACTAGCCGGCGATGTGGCTTGCGAATCATCACGTATTGAATTTATTGCCATCCAGCCCGCCAGCACTTCAACGCTGTCTCTCTCGTACGTTTTACGGGCTTTTTTCTCTTGGTTTATTGATATTTTTCAAGCACTTTTTTCGCTTTTCGGCCCTATTTCATGGGGAGCCAATATGGCGTAGAAACTTCTTTTTGGCATTCCTTTGACAGAAAGCATTTCGACATGTTTGCTAATAGTGAGCATGAGACCTTTTTTCTATTGTAATCATCTACTACATGTGCATCTACTATAACTGTAACGTTAGTTCTCCCTTATCTTGTCTTTTGAAGTTTTGTTAGTTTTATTTCATCTGTTTTCATTATTTCCTATTTCTATATTTGTCATGGAGGTTTACATGTATGAGATGTCGCTGTTTCTGGTTTCCACGACACAGGGTATCCTAGTGTGGGGCCAGAAGCATTGTATGTGCCTGTATGTAAATGTTTATATTTATGCTTATTGTGTAGCTGTATGTCTTCGTGGCGTTAAATAAATTACGTTTCTTTCTTTCTTTCTAAGCCACCTGTTGGATACCTACACAATATTGGCGCTGACTATATACGCATCAAATCCTAGTAAACAAATAGACAAGCTTGCCTCGAGTCTAAATCACTGAAGGCTTTGCCGTCATAACTTCACGAGTAATGAGCGGTACTAGTAGAAGCAACTTACATTGGAGGAAGTCTTGGGGTGCGGAGCATCACCGATAAAGCACAAGAGAGTACCTAGGCTAAGTTGGATCGGGTGTGCAAAAAGAAAACCTCCTGACTATGTTAGAAACAAAGCGCAACACCTGTCCGTTCCCAGATGGATATCCAAAGGAAGACCTGAAACCAGGTGTTTGGACGTCGTGAATAATGACCTTATAGAGCTAGCTTCTGAGGAAGATACCGGGAATAGGGCCAGATGGATGGAGAAGATAAGGAAGGCTGACCCCACTATAATGTGGGATTAAAAGGCAGGAAGAGAATCAAGAATCAAGAATTTATTTCAACGTAAAGAATTTACATTCTGCTTGTTGAATGTCAATGTACATACAGTTATGTATAGTGTTAGCCGCTGCCTTGGGGCCGTCTGTAGTGGAGAAAAAGGCAGCGAAAAAAAAAACTCCACTCTGACCATCTTTTCTCAAATCACCTTAAAGCTAATACAAATAAAACATACAAAATAATATCTTGGATGTGTTGAACACTAGACACATTTATCCTCTGATTTAATTTAATATTAAACTACTATTTAATGCCATAGTCCTTGTCTTCTAAATAATCGTTGATTTTATAATAAGCTTTTTTGCAAAGAGTGTGCTTAACACAATTCTTAAATCGCGTTGGGGGTAACTCTAATATATCTTGGGGTATCTTGTTGTAGAACCTTATACAGTGCCCCATAAAGGAAGTATTAACTTTTGCAAGTCTAAATCGTGGAAATGACAATTTATGTTTATTCCTAGTATTAACGTTATGATGGCTACCAAGAGTTTCGAAGTCCTTAATATTTTTCCGAACGTACATAATATTTTCATAAATGTATTGGTTTGCAACTGTTAAGATGTTAGTTTCTTTGAAAAAATCTCTTAGCGAGTCCCTACTACCTAGCTTGTAAATAAATCGGATCGCTCTCTTCTGCAAGATGAAGATAGTCTCAATGTCTGCTGCCCGGCCCCATAGTATTATACCATAGGACATAATACTATGGAAGTAACTAAGAGAGGGAGTGAAAGCAACTTACCTACACTTACTTTGGCATCATCACTTAGGTTCACTACTACTAAAAATTGGTATCTGCAGTCATCGTTGTAATTATAAACTTTATTCCGGATAGTTTTACTTCAATTTTGCTGGAATATTCCGACTAGGTTTCGCTCTGATTCGGAGAGCTTAATCATGGTGAGCAGAGACGGAGCTGGCGTGGTCGGTTGCTTATCTCTGACAAAAAGTCAAGTAAGATAAAGTGTATAATATCTAGTGCTTACGAAGGATTTAGTAATATAACATAACATTACATACAGGCACATATTGCTTCTGGCCCCACACTAGGATGTCGTAGAAACCAGAAACAGGGACGTCACAAAAATGTAAATATCCGAGACCTAGGTTTCTTTTCTTTGTCCCCAGCCAGGATTTGAACCTGGGACCTCTCGCATGGAAGGCAGATGCGGTAACCATTGCGCCACAGAGGTGGTAGTTAGAGAGTTAAAAAAATAGCAATATTTTTTTCCAGTCATTCTCTGCTTATCTAAAAAACCTTTTACATAAATCCCGCACACCGAATCTAACTACCCTATTTCCTATTTGTCTTTAGGTTGAAAGAGGGTTAGGCAAACAATTACCGATCCCATCCAGTATGGCTACAAGTAATAACAAACACCCTTTGAACAAAGGAACTATAATAGTAGCCTTTACTAACTCAAAAAGAGAAATCAAGATTTATGTCTATTTCACGTGAACCCCGAGAGAAATAGCCCTTCAGTGAGACAGACAGGGACTCAGTAAAATTGATCCTCGGCGTCCGTGGAATCTTACGGAAAGAGCTAAGGGCTATAATAATAAAAAGGATATGGGGCGTGAACTATTGACACAAAAGGGAACTAAGCATTAGAATGTACTTACTTGGCAGTTGGCTACCTGCCAGAGCCGGCTTCTAGACTAGGCACTCTTTTTTTGGTTAGCAACTGATACCTTACGGGCTATTGGAATGAGCTACAGCGCTTAGGAATAATATTCCAGTACAAAAAATAATCTCTACCGTGTAAGCGCGTAATGTTTATCCCACTGTAAAAAGAGGTCAACTGCTCGTGTCATAAAACTATATAATATAAGAGGACTGCCAAGTTCTTTGCTTTAGTAATTACTATGTGAAGCTGACTTGTTGAAAATGCTAATTGCATTAAGTATGGCCCATTGCCATTGTATCGTTTTTATTTATGTGCAATTAACGTAATAATAATATATGATAATAAATACATGTATAAAAATACATATATACAAGTTTGTTTGATATGTGCGCGCACGTAGACTTGAATCGTCAATGAAACTAAATCTCCATGTTCATGCATATGTTATAGTACTACAATCCTTTAAGAGAATCAAGGTCCTGATTGTATACTCAAACTCCAACTAGCCGTGACCAGATGTTAACATCCTGCCTACTGACATAAAACCCATACGGTTCGTTCAACATAATTTTAAACGGTCTTAAGAATTCCAAAGTTATGGGCTATCAAACTTAATTGCAGCCTTTCTGGCACAGAGGGCACACAAATTAATTTTATAGCGCCTTATCGACAGTTCTATGGCCTGGTTTAACTAAACTGGAGTTTTATTATACAGTTTGAATACGCTGTAAAAATATCCTCGAATAGAATTAATATGGATCGTTTTCATTATTATTGTATTTTTTAATACTTACGACACAGCGTCTCTGGAGGCTTTCTTTTGATTTAAACAATCAATATATCTGAGGTAACATTTGATATCACCAAACATTCCATTGATTTTTATTGAAGTTTATTGATTTTACCCAAGTCTTTAATAATTTGTGACCGTTGGAAACAGTTATTTCATTTCCTTGTAACTAATTCGGATACAATTTTTTTTTAATAGCTGTTAAGACGAAACGGTGTATCGCCACAATCCGTTTATACGATTCATGTCACTTGACTCGAAAAAAGGTTACAGTTGCAATACAAGATTATCCTACAAGCACAAAAAAGTATCTTTTATTTCAATTCAGATCTTTGTCTATATGTACGCCAAGTTTCATGTAAATCCGTTCAGTCGTTATTGCGTAATTGAGTAACAAACATTCGAACATCTTTCTTCTAATATATATATAAAATTCTCATGTCACAGTGTTAGTGCGCATACACCACCGAAACGGCTTTGACAGATTTTAATTAAATTTTGTATGAATATTTGTTCGGCTTGAGAATACGTTTTTATCTATTTTTCATATGACAAAACAACGTTTGCCAGGTCGCTAGTTTGTAATATAATAGTAGGATAGGATTACTCCATGTTCACTGATAACATAATACATTTTTGTACAAAACCGTTAGTGATTCTCGACTAGATGTCACGACTATACTTTTCAAAATAAGCTGCAATAAATAAATAAAACAAACATAAACATAAACATTTACACACATTCACATACATTGCTTCTGGCCCCACACTAGGATACCCTGTGTCGTGGGAACCAGAAACAGCGACGTCACAAACATGTAAACATCCAAGACCTGGAGTTTTTTTTTTTATATTTGTACACTGCTGCTTTCTCTAACGCATGACTGCAATAAATCCAAAGGTCCCCATTACCGACCTAGGTGACAAAGTAGGTATCTCGCCCCGCAGACGTTTCAACGTTAGCAGCACCTAATGCCGGGAAAACGTGCAGAATCCGTAGAAAAGTGCAGTCTATTGTGAGGTGCACGTTAGAGCAGTGTAACTCTCAATTTGAGCAACACATGACCAGTGAGACGGCAGGATTGGGATGTAAAGAGCTTACTAAGCTGGTAATGTAGAGCAATGAAATATCCTGGTGAGAGGGTGAAATATACTCGTATATTTTATCCTGTAAAACTAGCTATAGTAAACATAAACATTTACATACAGGCACATACATTGCTTCTGGCCCCACACTATGGGATACCGTCGTTTAGCCAAAGTATTTTTCGCCAAATTTTACTTCCCAATAAACTTATGGCATCAGTTTCATTTCCCAAATGAAACTTTAGCAAGTTTTCATTTCGCATTTTATTCATTTGGTCAAATTATCATTTCGCATAATTTTTTACTGCGTCAAGTTTTATTAAGACAAACGTTTATTATGCTAACGTTTTATTTTGGCAAGTGTTATTTTCAAATAATGGAACGGGGGGTCGGCGATGTAAAGAATACGTGACAACAGAAATATAGGTGCGACGACGCGCGTAGCGAAGCGGAGCGCGTCGGAGCGTTAGGTTCTCTATGTAAGATCGAAAACAGACTCGACTTTGATGCGTTCTTACCTTGCCTCTTGTTGCCTCTTTGGTAAAATGAATTTTGACCAAGTATTTATTTGGTAAACAATAACTTGCCATAATAACTTTTGCTAACTGTTTATTTGCTTTAAGTTGTTTTGAGAAATGTTTTTTTGCCAAGTGATAATTTGCGGAAAATAATTTGGGAAGTAATACTTTGGGAAACGATTTTTGGCAATACATTAGTAAACCCCACACTATACCTAGTCTGTAAAATATAGCTTGAGCTCCGCGACGGCTGTCACGGACATTTGCGTCCATGAAGTTTTGAATTTTTTCACGGAATATTTGCACTGTGAAAAATTCAAAACTTCATGGACGCAAATGTCCATGACAGCTGTCGCGGAGCTCAAGCTATATTTTACAGACTATAGGATACCCTGTGTCGTAGGAACCAGAAACAGCGATGTAGCCTGCTTGCTAATACCTCACCTATTTGGTCGAAGTATGATCGCCTGTAGCATACCTTACCGGCCCTTCAACTCACATTAATTTATTTCTTTATTCACTTGATATATTAAAAGGAGATCTCAACCTTGTAAATTACGTTTGTAAATTGTTTGTTTTAGAAAGAAACATTTTTCATTTTAATTTCATTTGTTTCGTCAGTATTTTCTCCTTCATCGTGCTTTGTTACTGGTTGCAATATCACTCGCTAACTATGAAAGAAAACATTGCGAAGAGACTTGAGTATTATTAATTTACCTCAAGACGCAATAGGCTCGCATGGTAATTACGTCCATACTCTCTCTCTCTAAGAGAAGTTCTGTACCCTGTAGTGGAAAGAATCATCATCATCATCAGGCTATATTAGTCCACTGCTGGTCATAGCCCTCCTCTAATGAGCGCCATAGCGCCCTGTCTTCAGCTTGCCGCATCCAGTATCTGCCTGCAGTTTTTTGCAGATCATCATCCCACCTGGTTGGAGGGCGTCCTACACTAGTGGAAATAATATTGCCTATATATGTTTTTACAAAAATAAATCGGTTACTATTTTTTTATTTTTAATAATTATTTTATTTTATTTGGGTAAACAAACAATTGTACAGTAAGTGGTTACAGCAGCATTAACTCATTGAGCCACGCTTCGAGATTAAGCAACCAATTTCAATAAAAGTATGTTATTGTGCTTCCGTGCTTCGCAAGGCACGTTAAGCAGTTGGTGCCGCCTGCCGTCGATAGATGGCAGTCGTTAAGCCAAGTCAGAGGCCTTAGGGTGGCTTAAAACTTCTGACAGTAAGACCAGCCACCAGTCTTACAAGCCTCCACCAATCCGATCTTGGCCCTCGTGGTGGAGTATGGCCTATACCTTCCTCAGGGAAGAGACCCGTGCCCCTCGGTGGGGACATGATGGGTTGATGATGATTGTAATTATTTAGAATCTAAATAAGTTAAAATATTGCTATGGGCTTCCGTAACTTTCAAGTTTTCAGGTTATAGGGTGGTTAGTTATAGTACCACAATGACACAGGTACCAATTTAACTTCTAAAATCTTAGTGACCATTTTATTAACGATATGAGTAAGTTATCTGTTTGAGGATCATTAGTTGAACAATATAAATAATAAATAGAATAATAGAAAACAAACAATACGTGGCCCCAAAGGAATAAGTTGCAAGGTCTACGCCAACAGCCCAGCGTCGATTCAAGACCTCAAAGATGGAATTCGTGAGGCTATCGAGGACATAGGGCAGCCACTTTGCGATTTGGTTATGGAAAATTTCATGAAAAGAATATGGTCTTGTAAGCGTGGTCATGGTGGTCATTTGAGTGATGTTATTTTCCACTATTAACGGCATCCTCCGGCATACCTTCCTCTTCATAATAAAATAAACATCCGATCATTTATATTAAAAAATGGCATATTATAAATAACACCTCTTATTGGAAAAACCTTATAAAAACAACGCCTCCCTTCTGAATTCGATTAAAAAGTAAATTAATATCTTGGTAGGTACCTACGAACACTTCGGCTGGTACTTATCTCGGGTGTTCTAATGGTTTCTCTCACTTGATGAAAAACCCCCTCGGGAGTAATTTGTAAGTTGTTAGGAGTAGTTTTTGCTGTTTGTGTTTTGAAATTGCTGTAATTTAGCCCAGCGATGTTATAATAGTACCTACTTATTTGTATGATTTTTATGTTTCTTTATGTAGATGTGAGTTTTAATTATTTATTATTTTCGCTTCGCAAGGCACGTTAAGCTTGATGATAATGATGATGATTATTTTAATGTGTAAAACATAGCACGAGGTATGTTGTATTATAATAAAAACACGAAGTACTTACTTAAATTACAGATATTTATTTCTCTTTAGCTTCCCAAAACTTCTATCCAACCTCCATCTTTTTTACCAAAATAAAATATCTCCGAATGAATTTTTTCCTGTTTGTTCAAAAACAACATTCCGGATACACTTACTTGACTTTTTGTCGTAAGAGTCCGAAAAGGTTTCACTCTAACTTGCAGAGCCTAATCATGGTGAGCAGTATGCGGGCCGCAGTTACGTTTGCGACGTTGGAAATTATTGACATTATTGTATTAAATCAGGCGTTACTTTGCGGGAATCCGTAATAGCATTAAAATGTGAAAATTACTTTGCTAAATTCCGCTAATATCCCACAATGAGCCGTTTTCAGATGAACTAAAAAAAAATCTAATGGCTGTCAAAGGAATGCAATTTGGGACCTTATATTATAGTATTGAAAAAAAACTAACATTTTCAATAAAATATAACTCCGAAAGGAGAAACATTTGGCTGTTGGCGTCATAGTAACTTTTGTTGAGCTCGCTGAGACCTATTTTATGATGTATCACACATGGCTATTGGGCTGAGGTCCAAAATTGCATTCCTTTGACAGCCGTTAGATTTTTTTTTAGTTTTTCTGAAAACGGCTTATAGCATAAATACGGAGTGTTTTTGGGGTGACGGTTACTTGTGAGCCTGAGGATGCCTCGTGTTAGAGGCGAAACCCGTCGCATTGTCTCACTCAAGTATTGGTGTCGGTGGTAGTGTGTTCGTGTCTTGCTTCTGCTTGAAAAAGTGGGAGGGAGGGCGGTGCATTCACGAACCGCATTGTGCTTGTGGGATATTGGCGGAATTTAGCAAAGTAATTTTCACATTTTAATGAAATTAAACATTGTAAGAACGAAAAATAAATAAAACGGACACAAAAATAAAATGTTCACTTGAAGACGGTATTTTGAGAACTAAAATTAAAAAAACCTGAAAAACGTAAATTAACTTCAAATAAAAAAAAACATAAAAAGAAAAAAGAAATAAAATCCTCTGTAGAGAGCCACTACAAGCAGAGACGGAGCTCGTGTAACCGGCTGCTCATCTTTGAGTCAAATCATTGTATCCGATATAAACATAAAACATAAACATTTACATACAGGCATTGTTTTAGTAAAATAAATAAAAAAAAAATAAAAAAAAAATTGCTTCTGGCCCTAGACTAGGATACCCTGTGTCATCGGAACCAGCAACAGCGACATCAAAAAGTTGATAATGAACACTACGTCATTAAGTGTCATCATCATCAACCCATTATGTCCCCACCGAGAGGCACAGGTCTCTTCCCTGAGGAAGGTATAGGCCATACTCCAACACGGGGGCCAAGTCCGGATTGGTGGAGGCTTGTAATACTAGTGGCTGGTCTTACTGTCAGAAGTTTTCAAGCCGCCCTAAGGCCTCTGACTTGGCTTAACGACTGCCATCTATCGACGACAGCCGGCACCAACTGCTTAACGTGCCTTGCGAAGCACGGAACCGCTCTGAAAAATGTCACTAGCGTTAGTCATAGACAGTGACCCATCCATGAACTGAATGCGCCGTGTGTTGCTTAACCTTAGTGATCGTTTAAGATCACTCAGACAGCCCAGGCTAAGAGCGGTTTAAGTGTAGTTAATATTTAATAAACTATACTTCACAAAGCAAATCCAGAAAATGCAGAAAGAAAACTGTGTTACAATCTACACACAGCCTTAAAGTTGTTCCATTAAGTTGACAGTGCTCCCAGGGGCGGGGATGACACCTGCGCTCGGGGCCGTGTTCCACCGAACTTGCTGAGCCAAATGGGTAGTAAGGCGCAGGTCACATAGATGATCCACAGAGAGACTAACCCCTCATTTCTCGTACACTATCAAGCTGTTAATTTACCCTTAACAGCTGTCAGTTGACCAAAGTGCAAACAGAAAAATCAATAGTCAGCTGCTAACACAACAAAAGTAGTAGCTAACAGTAACAGCCTATGCAATAAGTTATGCAATAAACGTGAAATAGCTGATGATGATGTTAATTTACATAAACGGGAAGCTATGAAACCATGTCATTGTTTTTTAAACCAAAATAAAATGAATTGCTATTTTAATATGTATTTGGTTTAGAACAATAACTTTTTGTCGTTTTGACACTAGAAATATTCGCTGAAATAGAGTGATGGCTGCACCAACCAGTACCAGCGTCATCAGCATCACTCATCAGTCGCGAGTACGTTGTGGCTGCTCAGCGAGATGAGCATGAGTAATGTAGTCTAACTGTAAATTTTATGGAATTTGACAGACCATTGGTATCGTCCAGGATTTGGTGATGTAACAGAGGCTTCTGTGCCTGTCTCGAACTAAGTCACCAGAATTTTGTGTGAAAAAGTATTATAAGACGTCTGATAGTACTCAGTTATAAGTTGGTAATACTTTGGTTTGATTTTACTGTTTTGTTGCAATACTTATTTAAATTAAATAAAAACTAAATTATATGGCCCATCTTGTCTGTGTGGGCTATGCCCTATCATTTCGCTTCACTCGTACAGTGGACCAAAGCTGAACCTGTACATTTTGGTTGCTAAATCACCCTTATCGTACGTCAAACTTTACATACGAGCACTAATCTGGTAAAAAACTCGTACAAAGGCCAACCTTTCTCTGTAAGAGACGACCTCTGTGGTGCAGCAGTTAGCGGATATGCCTACCTTGCGAGAGGTGTTGGGTTTGACTCCAGGCTGCGGATTAAAAAAAATCCAGGTCTCGGCTGTTTACAGTGTTTGTGCTGTCGCTGTTTACGCGCCTGGTGTGGGGCCAGAACCAATATATTTTATGTGCCTGTATGTTAATGTTTAAAACATCAAGAAATGTGCAATATGCATTCTAAGCTCATGTACTTAAGCTCTTAATATCATGATAAAGTATAAGGGATTGTTCTGTACTACATGGACGCTAGTTTTCTTGCAGTTTGACTGAGGACGAGTTCGAGAATTTACACAGGAGTCTAGGAACTCAAGCAATCTATGTTGGAGCGAACACATACCGCGTTGAACAAAACTTCATCAAAATAATCTTAGCGCACCAAATCCTGAGTCTTTCCAATCATGTTACTGACAAGTTAGTATAGATTTATAACTCCTTAACCAATAGTAAGATTATGACAAATAATATCTCAATCAATTTCTCCTATTTGCGAAAGTCTCATAAGCCAAACAAAATCATGATTCCCAAAAAAACCTGTCGAGAGCGAGTCTGACTCCCCCACCGAGTACATGTATTTTTATTATTTTATTGCCGCCGTTAAACTTTTTTTACACTTTGATGAAAAAAGCTTGGTAAGGTTTATTGCAAATGGATAGAGATGAGAACGTAAAATTATCTTTGTGATTTGAGCGATCTATAAATGCTGTCGGCAAAACAAAATTCGAATCGCTCGTACCCCCCCGGTTGCCTGAGTGATCTTAAACGATCACGAAAGTTAAGCAAAATAGGGCGCGTTCAGTGCGTGGATGAGTGACCGTCTACCGACGTGACCGACCGTTTTCATACTTCAGCGAATTAGGTGCAGCAGAAAACCAGCGCTAGTCACCTTTGAGTAGCATTATGCTGAGTTGCAGCCTTTTTCTGTTGTAGCACTCATATTTATTATGTCGTAATGCTATTTTTGTGTTTTTGTTTGTTTCTAAATATTGTTTTATCTGTGTTTTGTGGTCATTTTGTGTTGTTGTTGTTGTTGTTGTTACACTTTATTGCACAAAAGAAAATACATAATATAACTTAAATAACAGGTGTGTTATAGTGTTATAATAGAAATAAATGTTTTTCACTTTCACTTTCTATGACTAACGCTAGTGGCATTATTCCGAGCGGTTCCGTGCTTCGCAAGGCACGTTATGCAGTGGTGCCGGCTGTCGTTGGTAGATGGCGGTCGTTAAACCAAGTCGGAAGCCTTAGGGCGGCTTTGAAAACTTCTGATAGTAGGCCCAGCCACTAGTCTCGTGGACTAGGCCCTCGTGGTAGAATATACCTTCCTCAGGGAAGAGACACGTGCCCCTCGGTGGGGACATAATGGGTTGATGATGATGATGAAAAAAAATTGGCAATGGTATTTATTTTCTACATGGGTATTCCACAGCATACTCTTTATCAAGTATTACACCCAAATATTTGACACTGTCGATTCGCCACCGTAAATACTCAAGTTCCTTAAACTTTGTAGTCCCGTTTTCGTGTAAAAGGCACGATCGTTGCCTTTGTCCGGCTTATTGATAAAATGATTATTGATGCACTACATTCCAATTTTATTAAGTTTGTTTGCATGATTCCAAGACTATAGATGGAAATTTGCCACTGATCGGTATCCCTAGGTCGTCCGCATATCCCATAGTTCAGAACGAATTTTTACTTAGATCCTGTAGAAGAAGATTGACTACCAGACACGAGAGTAGAGGATGCACGCCCCTGTGTTTACAGAAACCTCTGCCATTCTCAGCCAAGGTTACGCTTGTCAACTAGAACGATGAATGTCCTTTTTCCAACATTTCGAGATAATCGAGTTTGAAGTTTAAACTCTCAGCGTTAGGTACTGCTATGGAGCGGAATATTTATTTCTGATACCCCTCTTGACTCACAGCGTTCTAGTGTTTGATACCTAGACGAAATGATAGAGATCCAAAAGTGCTGCCATAAACAATAATAACATTAAAAAAGTTTTTTTTGGACATTCATCGTTCTAGCCTTGTACTCTTTAATTATTGCTACTCCCCATTATCGATTACGCTGACGCATACTACCCTGAACTTGGTGACTTAAGCATTTGATACATTTTCGGATCGCGTCTGTATGATTACGTCTCCTATTTTCGTTCTAAGTTCCAAGTGGCTTACTATACGTTTTCGCAGGAATGCTCATATCTTGTCCACACTTACATTTTTTATTATCATATTTCTCGTCTATTTTTGTTACCCTGTATATCTGTGTTGGATCAAACTTAGTCAAACATAATGAACCGGGTTCTTGATAACTCAGTGCAAAGGCGGACTTATTTCCAACGAACTTTTGTTGCTAAACTTCACGAAAGGTTTTCCATTCCATTCACCCGTAAACTAAACTTAATATGAACTTCACAAAAGAAGCTAAATAAAAATGCAAGTTCATTGCTCTTTGTGCGCATTTTCTCGGCCAACGAAAAACTTTGTTCCTAATCACTAATCCCACTCACTAACGCCCGAACCCGACACCATTAGTACTTTGACTGTTTCAGCGATGAAAAAAAAAACAGAAGTGCCTCCAAAGAACAGCGCCGCCGCGTCTAGGCAACGTGCCAGGCCCGCGTCCTTATTCTGTGATAAAGAACGTGGAAATAATTATATTCCCAAACTCAAGTTCAATTTTATGTCATGTATTCAAGTCTTCAGGTATTCAGGAGTATGGCCTACACCTTCCGACAGTTTTATGGCTCATCGGTAAAGCTCGCCGGTGTATCATTACAAAACCGCGGTTTTATATACCGAAAGAGCCTGGCTCGCGGCTCTAGTCATGCTATATTTTTACTCGGCTCGCCATGCAAAACGACATGTTGGCGACTGCTTTGCTCGGTAGTCGATCAGCGCCAACGAGCCGCGAGCTAAGTTTGTCGGTATTTAAAACCGCGGTCTTACTCGCCCGTCGATCACTCACTTAACCCTCACCGCATCGTGTGCACTGCTGGGTTTTCGTATAGGTCTGAACGTTTACACGTCGGAGAATAGAGCCGCAGCCGTCGAACGCAGGTGTGGGGATAGGCTAGGTCGTTTTAGTCACGTTAGCGGTGCCAGGGGCGATGGAGAGAGCCGTAATTAAAAAGTGTCACATAACACCTGAACCGCGGTAGTGACTTGTTATGGTAGAGACAAATGTTCGATTCGGTTATTGGAATATTGCCTCACTTCACTAGCATTACTCGAGTGTTACACTGTATTTTTGGATTAACGTACAGTCGACAGCACGTCAACCTTAACATTTTAGTGACAAAGTCGCCCGTAATGCAACGGAGTAGAGTGCATTGCTGTATAGGATGATGTGATATCGACTGCACTCGTTCCTTGAAATGCACATGCCTTCTCTGCATTGGCTAATGGCTGCATTAGAAAGAATATAGTTTACATAAAAAATGCATGGCGTGATAATCCGTTAATTCAGCCAGGGCAGCGTTTGAGAAACAACGCCGAGTCTTCTCGTCATCCATACCGCAATGCTTGAAAAAGAAAGTTTTCAATCAGTGTGTCCCACCTACCTGTCATGACCTACGGAGCCGAGACGTGGACACTCACGATACGGCTGGTCCACAAGTTCAAAGTCGCTTAACGAGCTATGGAGAGAGCTATGCTCGGAGTTTCTCTGAAGCATAGAATTCGTAACGAATACATCCGACAGAGAACCAAAGTTATCGATATAGCTCAGAGAATTAGCAAGCTGAAGAAACAGTGGGCTAGCCATAGGTATCTCGCGAAGAACCGACAGCCGCTGGGGTAAACGTGTTCTCAAGTGGAGACCGTGACTCGGCAAACGTAGTGCAGGACGCCCTCCGACCAGGTGGGATGACGATCTGCGAAAAACTGCAGGCAGGTACTGGATGCGGCAAACTGAAGACAACGCGCTATGGCGCTCATAACGGGAGGGCTATGTCCAGCAGTGGACTGAAGATGATGATTTAATCCCAAGCAAATCATTTAAACTAGGCATAGATTATGCAAATAAGTTTAGTTAACATGCAAAGTAGACAGCACATTCACATTTTCATGCGTGCATTCTACTCAATAACTTTACGGCCTTTTTACAATGAAAAATGTTAACGTAGAGCTGGAATCGACTTTGCACATCTATTTTAACCGCATCGTCCGCGTACGATATCTGGAGCGATCGAATGTAATGTGTGTAGACGTAAATTTGCGTAATCCAATACCCACGATATATTTTCCGCGTTTGAATTAATTCGTGTGTGCAACCGTGCATTATGATGGGCTTTAAACATGTGTAGCTAAAAGGTTGTATGTAAATGGAAGACCATTGCTTATTTTTGGTTTGTTTAATAGGGTTCCGTACCGCAAAAGTAAAAAACCCCTTAATAGATCATTGTCTGATCGGTCAAGACTAGAGATGGGCAGAGAGTTTAAGCCCAACTGGGCGAAAAGGGCATAAACTGGACAAATAGGGCAAAAACGAATTTATGCCCAAATAAATGTCCAGTTACAGAGCAGAAACTTTAATTTCACAAAATGTTTAATTATCAAGACGTAGTCGTTAACAGTGTTAAGGTTTACGTATTTATACCAAAATATAATATTTAGGAATAATAAGGTGATAGCCCAATCTTTTATTTGTACTATTTTATAAATAAAATATATGCTTATGGAGGAAACACCATCTTACTACAAAATTCTATTTTCTTGACTCAAGACCCATGAACTCGGGAACGCTTAGAGATATCGAATTGAAATTTAAACTCTATACTTAGATCAACAGGCCCTTAAAGCTGTAAATACCAAACTTCTAAGTATTAAGTATTATTAGTAGCATTAAGTCCGCCGCATTGTACTATATTTTAATTTTTAAATGTGAGTGCAATAAAAGTATTAATAATGATAATAATAATAATATAGGTAAAAAAATATATGGCCGTTTATGCCGCAAAATAATGTGTAGCACTCAAGGAAATCAAAATTCAAAAGGTACTTCCCGTTGAACTAGCACTATGAAATTTGGCTAGTACTGTTATTAAAGTACTTGGAAAAATCTGAAAACTATTAAGGAAGTCTGAAAGCTAAAAAGCTAAAAAAAAAACGGCGAGTACGGAACCACGATGGGAGAGCCCGTCTCGGGCTTGTCTGGTTTTTTTATTTAAGTATTAGCAGTGCCGTGACTTGATTAAAATATTAACAACATTCAAAATAGTGCTTAGTTACAAAGTATACAACTTCTAGTAAAATCTCGTTAGATGCATATAAGTTTCGATTTTCTTGTTGGACATAATAGGTAGTATGCCGATTTCATAAAGGGGCTTCTAAACGGGCCATGTTTTAGAAGAAGAAGAAGAAAACACTTTTATTACAGCAACAGTTACACAGAACATTAGACATACTGACTATTTAATACATTGAGACACCACAAAATAAAATACTTAACAAAACATTTACAAACAATCGTCACGGTGTGTCTCTGCTGCTGCAATAGGCAGCTGACTCAGCATACTGCCGAGGGTATTACTCCTCGGCACTGATTTTCAGTCAGCGCCTGTCCCATGAGGGTTCCACGCGCGGCACATCATCATAATTTAATTAACTAATTATAATATTGTTTCACACATAAATATAAGAAATAAAATACGAACATAATTATACACCGATGGTAAAAACATTTTTAACTACACTACATAAATATACAAACACCTACAATTGAAATAATAATAGCAAGGTTACAATTACATAGATATAATAATTAAAAAATATATACATACACTTACCGAGACTAAAGTACTATAACCAATTACACACATAAATATAATTTACATAATAATAGTAATAAAAAAATGTAAAACAACGGCCTTACAAAAGTTATAAGTCAGAGTGATGACGCGATCACTAAGTTACGTCGGAAGCGGCGAGAAGTCTGGAGAGGATGGGATAGTCTCTGCTGTTCAAGCAAATATGCCCTGAGCTTGCGCCTAAAGGCATACCTACTAGAAGCTTCACGGACTGGGGGAGGAATATCATTCCAGCACTTGGATGCCGCATACCTGAAACTGCCACGAAAGGTCATTGTTCTATGCGCAGGTACACGAATTTTGTCTTTATTAATGTAACGCTGCTGGCGAGATGACCACTCGAGCTTTTTATAAAGGTACGAAGGAGTTTTATTACGCACTACACCGAATAGCATCGTAGCAAGGTGGAGCCGGCGGCGAGCCTCCATGTTCAGAAGTTTTGCAGCATTCAAGTACGGAGTGATATGGGACCTAGGTGGGACTTTAAAACAAAATCGAGCGCATGCATTTTGCACTCGTTGTATTAGTCTCTTTGTCCGGCCAAGTATACAACCACCATAAACAACATCACAATAGTTTAGTCTAGATAATATTAATGTTTCACTCAGCCTGACACGCAAATCAGTGCTGAGGTAATCGCGAACATTATATAGAATCTTCAGGCGATAGAAGCAGTTACTGACTACATTTCTAATGTGATTTTAAAAACGTAGCTCCCCGTCCATCACTACACCCAATTTTTTTGCTTCTACCACTCTTTCTATTGGTTCGCCCATGATAGCTATATATTCTTGACAGTAAGAGCTTGCATCGTATTATGGATTTGATTTTTAGTACCAAGCACCATATACTTGGACTTGCTAGGGTTCAGCACCAGACAATACGGTCAAGACGCAATACGGTCTAGATCGCTGTTGATCAAATCAGCCGCTATAGCTGCATTTGACGGCAAGGTAGGCATGTACAGTTGTGTATCGTTGGCATAGTGATGGCACCTACTGTTTTTGATCTCCCCGACGATATCTGCACTATACAGAATGAACAACAAGGGTCCTAGTATGGAACCTGCGGTACACCTCTACTTAACTGCTTCACTGTTGAAAACTGCGTTGTGCCGTTACTCCTCTGCAAAGCCACAATTTGCGCCCGGCCCGACAAATAGCTATCGAACCACCGAACCGCACCATTATCAAATCCATAATACGACATCTTCGATAACAAGAGGGGGGTATTCAGACAGTCGAAGGCCCTGGAGAAATCTAGAAGTACCAAAATAGTATTGTTACCTCTGTCAAGTTCCGTTAACACATTGTAAACGACGTCCAGCAAAGCAGTGGCCGTACCACGACCCTTTCGGAACCCTGACTGTGAATCCGGTAGTAGGCTGTTTTCTTCCAGGTACTTCGATAGCTGATCACACACCACCCTCTCGATTATCTTGGATATACAAGGAAGGATACTAATGGGACGAAGATCGGATATGTGCACTGGGTGAGGTTTCTTGGGGATCGGAGTAACTTTCGCAGTCTTCCAGTCGGTCGGAAAAATACTTGTCTGTAGACTCCTATTAACAATAGCAGTCAAGACTGTCAGAGTTCTGGGTAGCGTCAGCAGTATCATTAATGTCAATTGAGTCAGTTCCCGTAGCATTAGTTTTTATAGATGTAAGAATTTTTGATACATCGAAGGGAGTCACAGTAGTCAATGTAAAAATACTTGTCTCGTTGTGTCGGTGAAATTCAAAGTAAGTCAAAGCAGAGATGGTCACGTCATCCTTTCCTGGCACATTCAGAAAATGGTCGTTGATTGCGTCAGCGTCATTGTAATGTGAGGGAAGTTCCTGATTACGTTTTAGTGCAATTTGTGGCTGCAATACAGTGGCCGGCAACATTTCGAGAAATAGCAGCCATGCTATGCATGCTATATCACGTTGGCCAGGTACGAGTACATTACTGTATCGCGTATGGCCAACTTTCTATGTGTATCCGCTTGTTATGTATTTTAATCTATTATTATTAATCTTGTTTCTTTGCTTTCTTAGTGCTGTGACTTGTAGTTAGATGTGTGTTGCTTTGCTTTGTATACGTGTGTGTGTCTTATATAAATAAATGAATTATCTATCTATCGATGCAATATTGCAGTAATGTCCCAGCCATGTAGCTAAACATTTTTGGTATGGCCACATATGGCCGGTATTATTTTTATAGGGTATTGCCTGAGTGATCTTAAACGATCACGAAGATTAAGCAACATACGGCGCGTTCGGTGCGTAGATGGGTGACCGTTATGACCTTTGACTAACGCTAGTGGCATTTTTCCGAGCGGTTCCGTGCTTCGCAAGGCACGTTAAGGGGTTACGTTATTGGGGCCGGCTGCCGTCAATAGATGGCAGTCGTTAAGCCAAGTCAGACGAGGCCTTAGGGCGGATTGAAAACTTCAGCTACTAGTCTTACAAGCCGCCACCAATCTGGACTTGGCCCCCGAGGCGGAGTATGGCCTATACTTTCCTCCGAGAAGAGTCCTGTGCCCCTCGGTGGGACCATAATGGGTTGATGATGATGACGATTATAGTATAACAATGTCCTTATACTGTCATTGTATACAGTTAAATGATCTCAATTTGATAACTATTTGCTAACAAAATATTCACAATCAGTTTCGTTGATAGTACCGAACGAAACTATAATGTACAGTCGAACTACGAGTTTTGAACTTTGCAGATTTCATAATGGCGTTCTAGCGGCTCATTCGGGTTACTCAGAGTATTTCGACTAGATAGTTAACTGAACTTTCCTAATTCATAGACTAGGATACAATACGTGGAACTATTGACAGTGATATTCTTAGAGAATGTTGGATATTAAGATGATGAATATTTAAGATGATGTTTCTAGATAATGATATTAAGATGATGAATATTTAAGATGATGTTTCTAGATAATGTAAGTTTATAGTTGAATAGTTTTATAGAGAAAACAACATTATGATACAGGCGTGGGCAGGCGGGGGAAAATTTACCAATAATCTGTAAATTTCAATAGATTTGAGTAATGTATAAAACACTTTCTTATTATTCCGTGAAGACAATATTTTTTTAATATTCTGTATTTATATGCTAAATAACTTTTAAAAGGAGGAAACGTCTCATAACGATTTTTATTTTCTGCCTAATAGTGGATATGGTAATTGTCCTAAATACGGCGTTCCACATTCATACCCTGTATACTGCCCTCGTAAGGAAGAACGCAGTAATAGCCATTACTACGTTTTTACTTTGGATGCAAAATTGGGCTAACTGGTGGTATATCTATAGGTGAAAAAATAATGGTGGCTGTAGGTCTACTAGAAACCTGAAATTTCAGTGAGAAAATATGCAGTAACGTATGAAATCTTTCTAATCCTAAGAAATAAACAAACGTTTTTACAATTACTGCGTTCTTCCTTACGAGGGCAGTATAATACAGGGTTTAAGTTTTTCCCTAGATCTTCATACTATATATAGCCAACGAAATGTTCATAGGTTTTTAGTAACTATAAAAATATGGTCAATTGATGCTATAAAAGGATTTTTTTTTATTGACAGCATCATTCTTTAAATCTGTAATTGTAATTAAAATGTTAAGTTAATTACAATTAAATCAGTTCACTTTTAACAAAAATGTTCTCTATGTTCAACGTTTTATGTTCTTCTCAAATTACGATCACGTAGGTGTATTTACGATTAAAATATATTAAGTCTATATTCCAAATTCAAAATCTCGATTTCAGTTAAAAGTACCAATACCAATCAATATCACTGAATGCTAAACATTACAATTTATGGACCCCATGAGATCTGAAGATCTACTTGGTAATTTCTATTATTTTTGATATCCTTGTTCTACCTGCAAGTATTTGGTAATGACGTAATGCTGTAGGCAAGCGAAGCAGTCTTCTCTTGGAGATATACTATCATATCAGAAATTATACGTTAATTACAGATAACTCTAGAGTAAGTTTAAAATATTATTTACAACTTCGACTATGCGTATGCCTGGGCTATCGATCTCTGGTTGAGTATCTCCATCTTACTCTACCTTTTCCTATCTCAGATCTGAGTCTAGAAGACCCCGGACCGGAAAAGTTTTTAAATAAATTTCAAACAACCGGCTACTCGGTAGACTATTGTTTTATCACGTCCGGAAACTGCTTTGCTTTATACACTCCTCTAGGAGTTGATAAAAAGTTTCTGTTGAGAAATTCCAATATATGTTTTATGGAAGATTCCGCTTCATTAATTGCTTTTAGAGTTTTTGGGGTATATTGGTATATAAATGACCGTATCAACCTAAAATTTATTTCGATGTTATGAGATTCTCAAGTTCTCAAATATTACCAGCTACCTCAGGTAAAGTTTAATCTGATCATCTTTTCGTAACATTATTTGGTACCAACCATTTTTTTCCGAAGGTAGGAGGAATCTACTTTACAAACATTTTTGATTTTTCATCAGCAAAAAATTAGACTTATGTACCAAAAAAGTTCGGAAGACCTAAACAACATATAGCTTGACTTATCGAAGAAACGACGCGCTTGCACTAAAACGAGGGTGTGTTTTTATAACGCATTTTTTATAACTTCGCTTGAAATATCCTCCATCTTTGAGCTTCGCGTAAAAAAAAGGGAGTGTGTCATACGGTAGAAGTAAAAAAATAAAGGGTTGGTTTAAATAAGATGACGTCTGGAACCGAAAGAACTTTTCTCTCCAATTATCGTCGAAGTCCTGTGTCAAATCTCACAGGGTTATGTTTCAGATAAACGGCTTGCTCTGGCCAAAACTAAGATACAGATGGATTCAGCATCATTACAGCAGCATTCATATTTTTGGCTTGTTTAATACTAGATTTTACTTCCAACGAGGAAAGAGGAAAAGTTTGTAAATTTATATTAGGTACAATCCTATAAACTTACTGTTTAGTGTGTTTCCGGGTAATCTCGGAAAGTGCATACTTATCCAATTTCAAAAATTCTTTCACTAGTATTGATAATGGACTTTCAGGATGGACACAGGGTAATCGCTTAACCTCGCAAAGGTAGTCGCGTACACTGCTAGACTTATAAATATTCTAAAGAACTTTTTTATTTTATTTATTCAAAGAGAAAATTGACAAACTTTTTACGTAAAGAATATTAAAGTAAACACAGTACATTTTGCCAACTCCCAACAGCAACAACTTTTCCTACAGATAGGTAATCAACAATAAGGAGATAATAAACAGATAATAAGGCGCAATACACGTTATAGTTACTAACTAAGAATAAGATAAACAAATAAATGCATGAAGCAACTGTTTTGGAAAGAGACATAGGTAAATGTGGACATACTTACATACAATTACTATGATTGTTTTTGCATTAAAATTACTTCTTAACTACACTTTTAACTCCCTCAATCTTCGACTTGAGCATAAAAAATCCGCAAGCCCCGCAGCTGTTCCTCAGCTCATCTCGTAACCGCGTCGAGTGTCATTTCGTCACCCGTCACCCGTCGCATGTCATCCGCACGCGGCTCAATCACGGCACCCTTGTCGAACCCACGCGTCTACAACTAAAACAAAACATCCCAACATACAAGCCAACTCAAGCTTTACTCACTCGGGAACAAAGATTAAATTCCAGCAAGTTTGGGACCGTAATCTCGCGATGTGTATCCCAAAAGGTATTCCCGACCATAGTACGAGTATGTTAATTTCCTGGCGTTGTCTTCGTTATTCCTAATATCCGTGCCTCTAATAAGGAACGGCTGCGTTTCAATTAGAGAAAATGGCTCAAGAGATGTTCTATTTTTAGGGTTTGTTAATAATAGTTAATATTGAACGCTCTGACGCACCCCCGCTTCAGCTGTCACGATCGTTTCGCAGTTCATTATCCCTCTGGCGTATCTGTTCTTTTTTTTCCTAAAAAGACTAGAAACTACGGTCGTGAATAGAAGAACTACGGCCATTTATTTTTACGATTCTACGTTCGTCGTTATTGTTTGTTATTTGTGTATGTTTATTTATTACTTTGTTAATGGTTTTTAAAACTACTGGCAGATTGAAAAGCAGCGTTAAAAACGACAAAGTATCATGCGGAACACAATCATTGGATTATCATCAAAATACTTTGAAACGAACAACGTTCTGTTATTGTTGTAGTTTGAAACGAATAACTTTCTATTATAATAGAAATGCGATAATAATTATTATTGCATTCTTAAAATTATTATTAAGATAGCACAGTTATTTCATTTATATTACTAAACTATTGTACAGCCCTTTTGGTACCATAATATAATCAGAGACAAAATGTGAACATTGGCATATACTATTTAGTCACCTATATATTCAATTTATAAAAAGACAAAAATATAATTATGTTATATTTCGTTGTGACAGTACGTTCGTCGTTCATTTTTCAGTTCGTTATTTTTGTATTATCCAACGATAACTTGTTAGGGGAATAATATTATACCTATACAAATTTGGTTGGATTAATGCTGTAGAAATAAGGTCCTTGAGAAGTCTGCCCTCGTAAGGAAGAACGCAGTAATCGTAAAAACGCAGTTTTGAGTAAATAGCTATTTGTTTCTTAGGATTTGAAGGATTTCATACATTACTGCATATTTTCTTACTGAAATTTCAGGTTTCTAGTAGACCTACAGCCACCATTATTTTTTCACCTATAGATATACCACCCGGGAGCCCTATTTTGCATCCAAAGTAAAACGCAGTAATGGCTATTACCTATAGATATACCACCCGGGAGCCCTATTTTGCATCCAAAGTAAAACGCAGTAATGGCTATTACTGCGTTCTTCCTTACGAGGGCAGTAGGTGCTATTTTTTTAATGAAAGGATACGCAATAGGACTAACTCGAAAGAGGGTGTAGTGACTACAATCAAGGTTGGAAACTTGGAGCTTTAGAAGAAGCATCAAAAATTGCGCAATTGTGGGTGAAAGGGCTGGTAATAGAAGTCCCTTAACCCTTGGTTACTCGCGTTAAAATACTCGCACTACTGCTCGCGTTGGGTAAAATCTTACCCCAACTTTCAGTTTTCAATAAAACCAAAAGTTCATACAAAATCCGACTTTCAATTAAGAAATATGATGTATTGAACAATCATCTTTAACAAAAAATATATAAACTTAAAGAAAAAAAGAAACTTTAATTTAGGCACTATTTATATCACGACAATTGCAGCATACTATGATTTGATGCTCATTGCATACATTATAATGGCATATGTAACAAGTAATTTTTGTTTTTTTTTTGTCCTTGACCCTTGGGCATGTGACCTCTGCATAATTGGCCCTGGGTATTTTGTGATGAAGAACTGGAGGAGCTGCCAAGATCCTCACTTTGGCAGAGCCGTTTTTGAAGAGGGCGAGGAAGTGTTTTGATTCCTGGTTGAGCTATTTGATATGGTTTTACCATTTCTATAGCAAGCTGCTTCAGGAACATTCTTCTCTGTATATCGAGATCAACTTTGAAGTTATATCTCAAATAGGCGTTGATACGGCAGATGTTGAACATGTGAAAAAATATGACCATAGGCCTTCGTTTCGTTCGTCGACCTACGTCATAATAATCCACACAAAACTGTGCATAAATAAACCAAATTGAAAAAAAAAACAACTAACGAATGAAAAATGCGAAATAATCAATTTATACGATCATTCAACAACAATAAACAATTCTGCTCACCTGAAATATTCACGTCGTAAGTACTTGCGTGGAGTAATATTTTACCCCAAAGACACTCTCCAGACACAACCACACTGATTATCCCTGAGCTCTTCACAAATTATCAAAGGTCACGGTATTTTAGGAAGCTACAAGAAAAATTATGACTGTAGAATCAAAACTTAATGACAATATGAATGTAGAAATACCCGCTGGGGTAAAAAATTACCCCACGCGAGTAACTAAGGGTTAATGATTATTTGTACTCCAAACGTGCGTCCGTGTATTCAAGATAACATAAAATAGAAAAAAGTATTCTATTCTAAAATATAATATTCTATGATTATTCTTTATTGAACACCGGAAAAAACGAAAATCAAAATTTTTACAAAGTCAGAGACTGACGACGCGAGCTACGCTCACTATGATTAAGCTCTGCGAATCAGAGCGAAATCTGGTCGGACTCTTCCGATAAATAGTCAAGTAAGTCTGCCCGGAATAATGTTTTTAATATGTACAAAGGTACATATTATTATTACTATTGGCGAAGAGTTGCTCGATGCAACGATGTTGTAATGCATGTTGATGAAATGAAAGAGGTAAATCAGGATCATCGCAAGTGGCAACGCCTGATTTCCTACTCCTCCGGGATGTAGACGTAAGCATGATAAGCTAATTATACAGGGTGTCCCAAAAAGTAGTGTCAAGCGGAAAAAATAGTGCCAAGCGGAAAAAATAGTGTCAAGCGGAAGTCCACAGATAAAGCACCTCTAGGAGAGAACAAATCACCCCCATTTATGTTCCGCGATTTTTTGTAGTTAAAGAAATTCAAGATTCACACTTTTTGTAACAGCTTTATAACATAGGTACTTACTTAAAATATTCAGCATATTTATTTAATGTGTATTTAGAAGACACGTCGAAAGCCAAACTATGTAAAACCTGTACTATGGCGTTCGACGCCACCTTTTGGAGGCCAAGTCTGTTTACTTTACTATAACAAAGGTTAAGTACATCAACATTTTATCTATTAATCCAAAAGAAATTAAGTTTAGTAAGACATAGATATTTTCATTCCAACCATTAAGTTCCAAACACTCAAAAACATTTTGTTCGCATATAAGTCAAGACCACAAAACAATTTCATGTTAGGTGGGTAACAATAGGCGCAGTTTGCTGTGTTAAGCCCCTTGCCCTGCCCTAGGCATTATGCTTGGGATCGGTTATAGTTTCGAGTCCTCAAACATTTAAAAAAAATATAAACTTCAACTAACTTTGCGATTTAATTTTTTGTGCCGCTATTGTATCAGATTGATCCACAGTTGAGTTTGTGTCTGCAACGCACACTATTCACCTATTTTGGAAAAGAAATAGAGCATGTATCTTAATAATTCATGGCTCTGTGGCCAATAATGTCTTGAAGGTCAAGGTGGGACAAAAAATAGGAAAAAAAAAAACTTGAAAACTACAAAAAATCGCGGACCATACAATGGGGGAGATTCGGGTACCCCTAGGGGTGCTTTATATCTGGACTTCTGCTTGGCAATAATTTTTGGGACACCCTGTATAATGTAGAATACATATTGTACCTAATTCATTCGGCAGTTGTTCTTGTAATAAAAGTGGTTTGTTTTGTAAAAAAAAAATCATAAATGTCTTATGCCCGTTTTCAGGGGCCATTTAGGGGCCACCTAATCTTTTTTTAGGAACTCCTTAACTATTGATTCGTAGCCCTTAAAAAGATTAGGTTGCCCCTAAATCTTAAGTATTGTTGTTGAAAGCGGGCATTAGTGAGGCAAATTTACTGAAAAGCTCAAAGCACACAAAAGTCTGCATGTTATTCAGTACAGTCATATTCTTAGCACGTCCACAAAAAAGGAAAATGAGGTCCAAAAAATATGTGACGTTTCATCTGGCTGAATGAAGATGAAATTAAGGTTCTTTTTGGCCGTTTGATTGCCCAAATTAACCCTTTTGCGCAGTGAATCCCAAATGAAATGTAACATTTTATTAAGTTACATGTGCATGCATTTACATTTTTGGGTAAATCAGGCAAAAATACCACGGTTAATTTAAGAAAAACTTTTTGCCTCTCCCTCACACTTTATAGATGAGATTGTATTCAATCAGAAATAAAAAAGAGAATCGCTCGTAGCCCCAGCTGCCTGAGGATCACGAAGGTTAAGCAACATTGGGCGTGTTCAGCGCATGGATGGCTATGACTAATGCTAGTGGCATTTTTCCGCGCGGTTCCGTGATTCGCAAGGCACGTTAAGCAGTTGGTGTCCAGCTGGACTGGAGTCCTATGTCCAGCAGTGGACTGGGATAGCCTGATGATGATAGATAAAAAAAATAATTCTTCATAGCTTATAATGACAATTTAATGTACATTGCGTAGCCGAGTCATCCTACTAGTTAATCTTTGGGTTCATTGACTTTGCAATTTACAACGAATTGTCGCAATAAACCAAGGTTTATTTAGGTTTTTAACTACAATTCAAGAATTGTAGTTCTATGAAACGCCTTAGTGGGTAGGTAGGTACTTAGTGTCATTTGGAAAAAGTACTGTAAACAAAGCTAAATTAAAAAAGGCAAGCAAATCATTATACGTCATAAGGGTCATAATGTTACAAAATATAGAATGAACAATAAATGACGGTCACCATACATGCACTGAAAGCGCCCTATATTGCTTAAAACTTCGTGATCGTTTAAGATCACTCAGGCGGCTGGGGCTACGAGCGCTTCTTTACGGTTGATTCTTTATGATTACTTTATTATTTATTATAAAGAATATTCTTATCGTATCTAGTTAGGCCGATTCGAGAATGGTGCGTTTTAGAAATAACCCTATATTTTCAGTGAGATTACGAAAAAAGTCATTACAATGGACAACGTGACCTACCATGCATATTAGTAGAGGCCCCGGGCGGCCAACCGCCATTTAATGATTTTTATTCGTTCACCCTTTCGGCACGAGGCAACAAGGGGCATAAGTGCCCTTCCAAAGGCACAAGTTGGAGGCAAAAGGACCACTTTGATTTTCCTGAAAATTATTAATATCTAAGTAGTAAGTAGTTCTTATTCTAAAACATATATTATTAAGTGTTTTGGAAGTAGCCTGGCTACCCATAGCACAGGGAAGAGAGCCAGTAACCATTTTTTGTTACCGTTTTACAATAAAGTTTTTTTTTTTTCATTTTCATTTCATTTCTTTGGACATTTTACATGCCCTACTGTATGCATACGTAAACTACGGTTTTTCAACCAGAAGCGAGACGGGACTCTTAAGAGGCGCATTTTCTCACAAAAGTACTGGTGTCGGTGGTGTTGTGGTCGTGTCTTGCTTCTGCTTGAAAAGGTGGGAGGGAGGGCGGTGCATTAAGTAACCGCATGGTAAGAAAAGAAAAGAAAAATAAAATTTATTGCACTTACAAACATCTTACATACTTATGAAAACTAATAACTTTACGGAAATGTGTGATAAACAGTATGTTTAATATTATGACACGTCGAAAATAAAACTAGGTCACCCGGTACTATGATTTTCGACGCCCTCATTAAAATTTAGTGAGACACACATTAATATTTTGCAAGTAAAGTTATTTAACAACCCAAACAAAACATAACTATTGTATTTACAATGTAGGTAGGTCTATAAACTTTTCATTCATTATACTATAAGATAGGAAAGTACAACCAGAAAAACCAACACATTGCAAGTACCAATAGCTTGGTACGCCCCAGAGTACAAACTTCGAAATCATAAATAAACAACAAATGGTGCTTGTGGGATTTGCGGAATTTAGTATAGTAATTTTTACATTTTAATTAGGAGAAAACTTCCAAAGATCAGCTGGCTGTCACTGATGTGATGACGCTGTGAGGATGTGATGGCTAAGGACACGCGTGAGCTCTAGGCGGGCGACTAGCAGGACCTAGTTTCTGTTAATGAATTGTAGTACAATGACCACTGCGTGAACATGGCCATTTAGTTTCATTGCCGCTAAAAAACATACTCTTTTCACATAGAGTACAAGAATCATGTTTTCTGAACATGACATTTATGATATTTCAATGACATTAAAATGTCACAAAATATGACTTTTTAAATGTCGTTATTAATAAATTAGCTGGTGCCCGCGACTTTGCTTGCGCAGGATTAATACTTCCTGACAAATCACTTTCGCTTTATCGACATTCATGATTCTGATGTATGATTGTTTGATGTTATTTGTCGCTGTTTCTAGTTCCCACAACACAGGGTAATTTAGTGTGGGGCCAGAACCGTGTGCTTGTATGTAAATGTTTATGTTTAATTATAAATTATTGTAAATAGTACTTTTTGGATTAAAGTTAAGTGACTATCACACTGTAGGCTATGAAATCCAATCACATAGATACGTACGTAAACGCATGCCTGTATCCGTGTTCTTAGTGCAAGTTTTTTCATTCACTTTCGATAGCGAGAGCGTTTGCAATTTGTATAGGAGTGACAAAGAGACAACTAGGTGACGCGCTTTGTCACTCCTATACAAATTGCAAACGCCCTCGCTATCGAAAGTGAATGAAAAAACTCGCATTAAGCACTCCGGTGGGTTTATAGAATCCCGGACCCAAAACCCCGAGAGATTTCAAATATATTCTGTTAGTGCATTATAGTTAAATTACAGTTACATGGTCGGGTCACGTGACATGTTTTTGAATTCCATTACCGCGTAGGATTACGAATAGGCGTGCCCGCGTTGATTTGAAGCGGCAATGATAATATGAAATCGACGCAGTCATGCAACTGAAGTTGTTCTGCAATGCATTAGAGGAATTTAGGCCCAGGAGGTGCTCACGTTATATGTACATGGAAAAAGAACAACAAAAAAAGAATGAGAGGAACGGTTTTAATGACATAATGACTTTTTTCTCTGCAATATAATCGACAATATAATAAACTAAACTTGGAACGAAAATTGAAATTGAAAATTGGTTCTGTAACTAGAAACTGAGCCATCTCACTGGGAAATTGGGACTGCTTGCTGTAATACAGGCGTCAAGCCTGGCACAGCAACAGAAGCTAATTAGAATAATGTTGATTCATAAACTAGTAACTTTAGATTGCATTAACACTAAGGTTTCTTGAAACAAATTATATAACGCATTTGTCTTTCAAGTATTTTAAAGCACACAACCAACGAATACTGATTCCTTGCGGTATCTTTCATTGTGGCTCCTTTGAGCAGGCTTTGGATGCCTCTCTATTTTGTGGCATTACCTGTAATGTAGACCCGAGCCACGCGCGCCTGGGTATTGAACGTTTGGTGCCACATTGGAAGTTATGGGCCCGTTTCCCTTTGCTCTTAGAGGGCTAAGAAAAAAATATTACCCACTCAGGTCGACCTTTTACTTGAGATTACGCGGTTTTATTTGATATTTTCATGTATTCTGGCCCTCGGCAATAATGTTTAATGATATCGTCGTAGGCACCTTTTGAATACCGAATAATAGGCTCCTAATTTTGCAGACATTTCCTCATTTTGAAAAGCTACCGAGGAATGAATGCGGGTAGTAAAAACACCTTATCTGCTTGGATCATTTCCGTAGAGGCTTTCTCTTTTTAAGACGTGGAATATCAGAATTGAAAATAAGTATCTTTTATGTTATTTCACTGGCAAAGGTATTCACCGACCCTAATGCAAAATAAACTTCACTGTAATGAGAGATATCTTCTCTTTTCATTTTAAATTTACCCCTATAAAAGGACCGTGAAGATTAATAGACAGAATCCAAGTGTAATTAATTTAATTGTTAAATTATTTAATTGCTTGACATAAAAAGTTTCTGTACACTGGATGTCTTTATGTTTACAAAAACATTATTAATGTGTCATGGAAAGGCGTATTGCGATCAGTCGTTTATTATAAACATTAAAAATTATGAAATCCTAACTGAGTTAAACCTAAAACACCCTAAAGTTCAACGAATACTCTCACAACATGTTAGACTCTCGATTAAAATTCATACAATAAGAAGTTTTCAATTAATATCACAGTTTCCGTATTACAAACAATAGGACATAAGAGTACCGTATTCGAACAATTTCACTAAACATCTGCACTATTTGGTTTACAGAGTCACTTCACTACACAACTAGAAACAATAAGTTCTAGACACGTCCGAGCACTGTCCCGTATCTTCCTGTCACCCGAAGTAATACTGGGCATTCGAATATCGGTACATACTCCGCGCATTAGGGTCTGTTTCGGCTTGCACTTGCACTCGCGGAAGCGTCTTCACCGCGACACCGCGACCTAACGTGCCGTGGGGCATAGTCCTAAGTGGCATCTCTATGGGGAACTCTGCCACCTGTCCGTACATGTTTGTACTCACGTGTGGGTACGTATTCGGGACCGGTCGGCCGACGTATCGATTTATTTTGGGGCTGAGAGCTACGTCAGTGAACTGCATAGTTTCAGCTTTGAGGCCGGCGTCAACCGTGTCAACGGGACCGGAAAGGCTAGTGATGTTTATGTCGTTGTCGACCTCTGATATGCTGTCGTTGAAGCCGTGGGGGATCTCTGTGGTGGCGGAGACGTCGGGGCCCTTAGGCTGGTCGGATGTCTGCCTGTGGAGGATGCAGCGGACGACCCCGACGATGACGCAGAGCAGCACCGCGATCGCAGCCGCCGCAATGATGTACACGTAGATCACGTCGATCTGATCTGTTGGCACGCAATGATTGAGTTCAGTCGCGATATTTTACCAAATTCACTGTCCAATAATTGCCTTTGGAACTCAGCGTTGTGGAAATACGCTGATTTGATTGCAGCTACAACGAATTTAAGCCAGTCATATGGATACTGCAGTGTATTTAAACTGTTTAAAACAAAAATATTTATGCCCAGCTTTCAGGCAGGCTTTGACAGAGAGTTTGCACACACAAAATGTTATTGAACGATAATGTAGAAATATTGGTTTATCATCATCAACGTCGTTTATTTTTATCGTCGTATTTATTTATGTACCATAATACGGTGTCTCTCCAAAGGTTTGCCATTTTCAAACGAAATACAAAATAATTGAGGTCGCTGATAGTGATCGCATATGATTTATCAGTATCGTGGCACGTGGCCAAACCTATTCCCTGCCTACTCGCTATTTAGGCGTGAGTTTATGTAATGCGATAACGCTGAAATTCAGAAAAATACTTAGGTTTATCTTCCAAGGCTTAGCGAGTAAACAGATAATCTGGCAGAACGATGGCCCCTTTGGTGCGCTATTAAAGACCATATTCAAAAAAAGAATTTTCGGAATGAAGTAGGGAACCCATTCAAACAAGGCTTACCGTTCTCTCCGGCCAGGTGGTGTTTTGGTGGCGAAGCAGAAGGCTCATCCCGACTGATGCTGGTGACATTGATAATAGTTGACATGGAGGGTCTCTGAGGGGGCACCACCACTGCGGGCGCGGGGGGCGCCGCTGACTCGCCCCACCACCGGTCGTTCGAGTCGTCTGTCAAACAAAAACACACCATTAAATTCTTGGCTTAAAGGTATTTCTACAAACCACTCCGAAAAATCATACTCGAGAAAACAGGGACTCTCGGAGTCATCTGATAAGGAAAAATATGCTTTAAAAGTATGAGATAAGGAAAGGTTTGTAACGTAGACTTGAATGAAAAATATGGTCGGAGGAAAATTCTTGCTTATTTCGTGCTACGCTTGAAATAACCTTCAAATCTGAATATCGATGTAACCACGAGACCTCATTAGCATAATCAAACACAAACTTGGCAATAATACCACAAACGATAATTATCGTAGAGTGCTTGGCTCGTTTATATCAATGGAACACAATCCTTCCTATTACAAAGTACTTAGTCGAAAGTAAACTTGCTTCGACTGAACTCAATTACTTTTCATCTCTTTTACTTCGGAAAAACTTCGACTATTTAGAATGTCGACGCGCAGGAACAAAAGTATGGGGTACAAAAGGGGTTATTCACCAACTGGACACACATGACTGGACACACCTGTGTCGAGTTGGTTAAACTCAAATTAGTATCATTTATTCTTTCGTCATCTGGACACACAAAGATTTTTATGTGTGTCCAGATGGTGAAAGCTAAAATAATAATTTTTATGTTTTCACCAACTGGACACACTCTGTTTTTTTGCAGAAAAGGGTACAGTCAGGTTAACAATCGTCTCGCTCATGGAATTATTGACCACTAACAATGGTCGCGATCATAGTGTTCATGCTGATCGTTTCAATTTTTTTTCTTGATATAAGACCTTCATCATAAGTTTTATTCCCTGAATCTCGATTCCCGTAAGGTCGCTTTGCGTTTTACTTTATTTCCCAGTACTTCACTACTTGCTTCACAGTGGTTTCCAGTATGCCCCGTCGCAATTATGGTATAGTCCAGAGCGGTTAAAAGTACTAGGGTAACAAAAGTTAGTAGGTAGTAGTAAACAACCCTGTTTAATATTGCGCAGTATTAAGCAACACCATGAACTAAGCCGCATGTTCTTCATGAGATTTTATTTTAGCCGCAATCTCTTACATACTTCTGCTACCCTAGTACTTTTGTACTATTTACTGTAAAATTATTGTAAAATTAGCTGTTTCCAGCGGTGGAACGTTTGATGGAGGATGATGATTGTGACAGAAAACATTCTGCGCATGACTGTACTTCGTCATAAATTCGGGTAAAATTTGAATGTGTGTCCAGTTGACGAAAACATTAAAACGATTTAAATACGTTTCACCACCTGGACACACATAAAAATCTTTGTGTGTCCAGATGACGAAAGAATAAATGATACTAATTTGAGTTTAACCAACTCGACACAGGTGTGTCCAGTCATGTGTGTCCAGTTGGTGAATAACCCAAGTTAAGTAAGCATTAGGCAAATTGCTTCTTGAAACCGCCAGTGTTTTACACTCCGTTTAACTGGCCATCTTGCTTTTTTTGCTATTTACTGAATTGGGCTTCTCCTTTTGTAGGGTTCCGTAATCGACAAGGAACCCACTTTGGAGTTTTGCCATCTCCATTGTCCATCCGTCTATCTGTCAGTTTGTCTGTCCAAAGCCTAGCTCAAAAATTAATGATGATTAGTACTAGTGAGCTGAAATTTGGCATAGATAAACATATTAAATTTGTTTGGCCAAAAAACTGTAGAATCGATCAAGATTTTTTTTTATGGTAAGATAACATAAGAATATTTTTTTATGCTTCCTTTGCACCTACGTTAGGCATGCTATTCAAGGCAGTAGCACAAATAATAAACTTAAAAGTAAAACTATTACGGTTAAGTGGGTTATACAAGTTAGCGAGTAATAGACGATAAAAAGAAAAGAACCTATACCTTGCTCAGGGAAGAGACCGGTGCCCCTCAGTGGGGACATAATGGGCTGATGATGAAGGTCATTTTTACTGGTATCCGCTTCCGCCACAATCACGCTAGGTTAGGTGTTTCTTGATGACCGTTTCCTGCTGCAACCAGCACAGGAAGGCCATAATGATACCAGAAGAAGTCCAACCGCATGAGTACGCTCATGCGGTTGGACTTCCTTCCAGAACCCATGCACCAGGCGCTAACCAGTTGGCCTAACCTATTTCTGGAGCTGCAGCCCTCAACCTCCGTGCTGCAGTTTTCCCACTCCACTGCAAATTCCTAACGGAAGACTTCCAGCCCTGCAAGCCCCGCTATCAAAATGCGAATTTTCCGCCTATAAGTTGTCGACTCAGATCGACAATTTTTTTACGCTTTTTAATTTGATGTGCGTTTCGTTCGAGTCTATTACCGTAGACTAGTAAAGTCAAGCCGTTTCGGAGGAGTATGCGTACTAATACTGTGACACGAGAATTTTGTAATATTAGAAAGAAAAGGAGATTACCTACTCATAATCTAAAAAAAACATTCATATGAACAGTAAAACCGGGAAATCCACAGGCCGACACCTAATAGATATCCCCTACGCATCGTTTACAAACGATCAGTGTTATCGGTGTAGAACACAGCTTGAGAAGCGTTATTACTTCCAGTTGAAGTATTAGTAGGTACCTCGGACGGTAGTGGAAATATAGAGAGTTTTCAAGAAGTAAGCTTTGGGACGGTAGCGCGGTTGGTAGAACGTTTGCTACGTAACCAAAAAATTGTGCGTTTAGGCTTCAAGCATTTTTTTCTAACTATCTATCTGATTGGTTCGTAAACAAAACTCACTGCTGGGCATAGGCCTCTTCTATTTCACGTCTACCCATTCAATCCTCTGTTACTCTCGTCCAGTATTTCCCAGCCACTTGCACAACATCGTCGGCCCAGCGGCCGTTTTCTAAAAGAATTATTTTGAGTATATGACTGTCACTTGCCACGATCCTGGCAGATTACTTTCGCTTCATCGACATTCATTAGGGTATCCTATTTTGGAACTTAGACAGGAGATTTTGTTGTGAGAGTTAAGTTATTAATATTATAGTCCACTCATGACTAACAAAGCAAACGTAGCAAAGCTAACTTCACGAAAAAAAGACCCGACTTTCAGCTGAAGTATTAGCACTTGGGAAGTTAGTGGGAGCTAGTATGGCACCTTTATGGGCGCGCAATAAACCCAGCTCGGCACATTCCGACCATCGAGCAATTTATGATATTGCAGTTTCAAGAACATTCTGATTGACTTTCTAGTACAGTTTTGTTGAGCTGTTACATGAGTTAGCGTACATTTATGTATTCACGCTTCTGTTGCGTCCCATAATGTACTATACAGCATAACATAGAGTTGAGCCGGATTAATACCAAACTATACTTTGATGAGTCATTTCGTGTACCAACTTGACATTTTGTGGGTTGCCAGTTTCGGATTTTTATATAAATTACGGATAATGCTTTTAGCCAATGTCGAGTACAATACTTTACAGTTTAATTTTTTTATTGATTTCAAATTTCTTTATTTAAATCATAAATGTTTGTTGCAACTAACATTACCACAGTCAACATGAATTATTCCTTAATTTGAAGCATTTCACCAGTACTTGGAACTATTTGGAAATTGTGACAGAATCATAATAATACCTATTAATAAAACACTATTGATAGGAACTCACGCTAACATAAACCATACTAAGAAAAGACAGAACAAAAGAAAAGAAAGACAGAAACAGAAGACAGAAGAAAAGAAAGTAAATATCATCAAAATTTTGAAATAATTGGTGATTTAGAAGCCAAACTAGGCAGGACAAATTAAATTCGATCAGAACTAAATAATAAAAAAATCTAAAACTTTACTATGTTTGGCAAGTAATATCGTCTAATACTACAAATACAGGGAAAATGCTGAAAACTATAAGTTTTTAATTAAATCATAAAATATGTCTTAGAAGTTCGGAAAAACTGCTAGCACAGAACCATTAGTGGGCAAGCCTGACTTGCTCTTGTTCGGTTTTTTATTAGCAATAAAAGTTAGGTAAATTGTTTTAATGCCAAAGGTTCCAACCCACAACATGGTCATTTTTTAGTTAAATATACCAAAATGATTACTATGTAATATACTTTAAGAATCAAAGACTTGCATAGCGATCCGATGAGTATGTGCAAAGTTATGGCACATGGTAGTCAACCCGCATTGTATGGAGAGCGTAAATCAGGTTAAACCTCAAAACTGAAACATCTCAAAACTCACTTCGTGTGGGTTGAAACCTTTTTGCAAAACTACGTCCAACTCAGATCCTTGTAAGTCTAACAGCTACAACCAAACTATCACATTTCATCGTAATTATTACACCTATTAAGAAAGTTGTTTTCTTAATGGCTTAAGTTTTTGATTTACCTATTTCTTAGAAAACAAAAGTGTGTTAACAATATGATCATAAACTGTTGATGTTTTTGCGGGTGCTTATTTTTACTTTTATAATCCAAATTTTTGGATGCAACAGAATGAATCAGAATCTGTCAACAGAATGTTCACGTTGGTCATTTAATCACAGTTCACTGAAAAAGCAAACATTGATAATAAAAAATAAAAAAAATCGGAGGCTCACAATCTAAACAAATAACTGGCAATTGTCGACAGTAGGTGGTTTGTTCAAGTTATTATTATTGTATCATCATCAACCTATCATGTCCCCACCGAGGGGCACGGGTCTCTTCCCTGAGGAAGGTATAGGCCATACTCCACCACGGGGGCCAAGTCCGGATTGTTGGAGGCTTGTAAGACTAGTGGCTGGTCTTACTGTCAGAAGTTTTCAAGCCGCCCTAAGGCCTCTGACTTGGCTCAACGACTGCCATCTATCGACGGCAGCCGGCACCAACTGCTTAACGTGCCTTGCAAAGCACGGAACCGCTCGGAAAAATGCCACTAGCGTTAGTCATAGACGGTGACCCATCCATGGACTGAACGCGCCGTATGTTGCTTAACCGTTGTGATAGTTTAAGATCACTCAGACAGCCCAAGCTACGAGCGAGCGATTGTATAGCCGCGCCAATAATATCCACCTGGGATTTTCCTTGTCGCCCCTTCTACCCATATTAGCCCAATACATTTCTTGGATAAAATTCCTTCCTTCATCCTCTGCATATCTCCCAACCAACGCAACATTTCTTTCCCAATTCTGGTCACTACATCTTCATTCAACGTACAATGTTTTTTAAACGATTGCTAATCCTGTCGTTCGCATTAATAATTCTCGAGGATTTAATTTTTACTGCGTCAATTCTACTTTCTACCTCTATTGTGACGACTGATTACTTCAAGAACGTTGTAAGTATCATCATTGTCAGACTGCTCCGCTTAGGTAGTTTCCAGGGTCAAAATAATTAAATTCTATTTAGTCCGTATTTTAAATTATAAAAAAATATTGGACACGTATTTTTTCTTTTTTCTATGAAACAAAAAATAACAAAGATATAGCCCATTAAAGTTACGTGTGACGTCACTCCGTGCTAAAAAATGCAGCACGGCGTGACGTCACATGTAACTTTAATGGGCACCTTTAATAGGATCTTTGTCATTTTTTATCTAATTTACAAATAAAAAAATACTCTATAATCTAAGAGACGAATAATCTAAAAGACGGACTAATTACATTTTTTAGGGAAACTAGCCCATTAAAAGCAATTAAGGCTTTGTACATTTTTGGTCCAGATCAACTTACTTGGCTTTTTTATCGGACGAGTCCGAACAAGTTTCGCCCCGATTCGCAGAGCTTAATCATGGTGAGCAGAAATTTACAATGTGTAGTGGTTACGAAAGATTTAGTTCAAAAAAAGCAATTGCTTTGAGAAGAAGCTTGTTTCCTTAATGCTCTACTATTAAAGTCGGTTATAATTATAAGATAGATAGGTAACAGCTATATTATAGGAAGGACTTACCGAGTTCATCATGGTCAAGCTCAGAGACGTCATGAGCAGCCTCGTCCTCTTCAGGAGCACTCTCGTACCGCTCCTTGAGGACTGTTCGAGGAACTGCAAGGGAAAAGCCACGTTAATCTCAGAATACGATGACAGGTTTTACAGTGAACCGTGGAGCTCACACTCGAGGAGCTGCAGGCGAAATTCGACTTTGAATTAGAGGTGAAATTGCTTGTTTTGGATTATAGGAAAAGTGAAGAGCCACTAGAACGCCCGCTTCATTATAAGGACGAGTGTCCCTTGGAGGATCTTTTGGATGGATGCTTTATTGGTTGATTGCAATGTATTTGTAGTTAGGGAAATTCAAGTTCCCACTTTTGAGTACCTACTTTTCTTATCTCTACAAAACAAACCAACGCGGTCACGGTCACAGTGGCGATGGCAGTCCATACAATTCAATGTATACATCATTTACGGAAGAATTTTGTATGGACATTGGTGTGTTTAATAATTTACCCTTGGCTAAAAATACAAAGAGGTTTTATTCGATGAAATTACGGAAATAGTATTGTTTTCCCTCGACGCGAGTAATAATGTGACAAGTCTGAAAATACTTCGTCGTTAGCTTGTAAGCAGACGAAGAAGATGGCAGTCGTCAAGCCATGTCAGAGGCCTTAGGGCGGCTTGAAAACTTCTGACAGTAAGACCAGCCACTAGTCTTACAAGCCTCCACCAATCCGGACTTGGCCCCCGTGGTGGAGTATGGCCTATACCTTCCTCAGGGAAGAGACCCGTGCCCCGTGGGGACATAATGGGTTGATGATGAGATGAAGAAGCAGAAGCAGAAGAATGATTGGCGATTTTAAGCTCTGAGCCAATGAATAGCTCTGATAGGTACTAAGGTTTCCTCACGATGGTTTCCTTCATAATCAGCGAGTGGTTTTGCTACAATGTCTGGACATAACTTAGAAAACAAAGGGGTTTCCGCTTCCGACTTGTTCTACCCAAGACTACCCCTGCTCCAAAGGAAATACTATGGTATCACGAAGAAAGCAGCAAATGTTCAATCTAGTCTATAAAGCGATGCATGATATATTCTTCTTTACTGGTTTCCGAATAACTGCCTAGTGTCAAATGGCTGAAATCCAATTGGTAAATCGAGCATGAGCATTGTCGAATCGCATTCGCTGCTGCCAATGCCGTTTCAATTCAATTTGGCAGAGTTAAATAAATAAATAACTTCCACACAATACAATACAATCACGTCTCCTGGTTCCAAGCTAGAACACTTTGTAATATTGTAACTGTAGGAGCTGAGAAAAATTTGTGCAATTCGACTCTCTCGCACAGCAGAATCTTGTAGGTTGCAGGGCGGTTGTAGATGAAGAAAGTAGATTGTGATGTTAGGTCTTCATGAAGTTTATTTGGTACTGTGCACGGTGACATGTTTGAAGACATACGGTGTTAAGAGGTAAAAGCCAACTGTCTGGCGCAGACAACAAGTGAGTTCGATTGTGCGCGGTGCACAGCAGTCAGCAATACGGCGACCTAGAAAGATGTGCGGTGCGTCCCCGTACAGTAACAATGGACATAACGAACAAGGTTAAACACAGATTGAGACTATTTCAACTATTTGGTCATCTCAAACGCAGCGACACAGCTAGGGCAGATGACCTGACGACTTGGTAACGGTGGCGGGGAGTCCCTGGATTCAAGCGGGAAACTTGAAAAACTATGAGGGAGCCCTAAGTCTTATGCCCTATTGATTACCTCAAAAATATTTTAAGCATTAACCCAACTATGCCGATTTGCAATCCCGGTAAAAATCCTTGTTTTTCTAAAGTACTTAGGTACAATTTGAGAAGTTCTGAGAAGTAGAAATGCTACTCAGAAATCGCGAAGGAAAACATGCTGACGATACCGGAGTACCTATCTACGGTGTTCATATAAAAAGCTTCAAAGTTGCCAATCCGCTCTGTTGGTGACAGACTTTTTTTATGGTTATCAGTTCTTCTGGTGATATGGCCGGCCCACTGCCACTTCAGCATGCTAATTCGGTGGGCTATGTCGGTGACTTTGGTTCTCTGTCGGATGACTTCGTTTCGAATTCGATCTTTCAGAGAAACCCCGAGCATAGCCCTTTCCATAGCACGCTGAGTGACTTTAAATTTGTGGATCAGCCCCACCGTGAGTGTCCACGTTTCGGCACCGTATGTCATGACGGGTAGGATGCACTGATTGAAGACTTTCGTCTTTAGACTCTGTGGGATTGGCGATGTGAAGACTCGACGTAGTTTCCCATAAGCTGCCCAGCCCAGCTGAATTCTTCTATTGGCCTCTTTCTCGAAGTTGTTTTTACCTAACTGCATGGTTTGCCCGAGGTAAACATACTCCTTTACAACTTCGAGAGTACTGCCTTGAACTGCAATTGGCTCCGGATTTACGTGTTCATTGAACATAATCTTGGTTTTATCCAAGTTCATCCGGAGACCAATGCGTTGAGAAGAATCAGCTAGGCTACTCAGCATATGTTGTAAATCTTGCAGCGTTTCCGCCATGATGACAATATCGTCTGCAAACCGCAAGTGTGAAAGGTACTCGCCGCTAATATTAATGCCGTACCCCTTCCAGTCCAGCGTCTTAAACATATCCTCCATAGCATTTGTGAACAATTTGGGGGAAATAACATCCCCTTGTCTCACACCACGATGTATGGGGATAGGTTCAGACTGCCGGTTCTGGATTTGGACGGCCATAGTAGCGGCGTTGTATAGACCTTTCAACACTTGGATGTATCGCCAGTCGACTTGGCATCGCTGCAAAGATTCCAGAACAGACCAGGTTTCGACCGAGTCAATGTGTAATATGCAGTTATTAAAAAAAAAATGTTAAAATTAACCATATAAAAAAGTTCATAGTTAAGTGACTCTGAACTTTCTTCAAGGAATTTCAATTGAACAGTTACTTTTTTTTTTAACTTTGGTGGCAAAAAAAAAGTATTATTCGGTAAAGCATTGCGCTTACTGTCTTGTCTAAGAGTTAGTACTTTAAAGTTGTAAAAACACAGATTTTAAGAGAAAACCCGTTTTTTTGTTATTATCTCCAAATACGTTATTTTTTACTGTGATCCTTCGTTCCCTGTACCCTTCAAATGATTAATCCCATACTGTCTCTCAGAGAGAAGTGCTGGACCGTGCAGTCAGACGGATATAGGGTGCATTATTATTATTATTAATAGAGAGAGACGACGGAAGGCCCAAGGCCGCTGACTGTCCCGAGCGTGTCCTGCATTTTTATAAGGACAGGTATAGACCAATAGAACGAACAGATGAACGAATATGAATGAGTGAGTGTACTGTACACGCTGGGGCAAAAGCAAGCGAATTTAGTTGAGGTAAGTATGTAGGTATGCTTTTTTTTCCTTTAGGCCTTTATTAAGAAAAGTTGTTTCCAAAAATATTAATTAAGGTTTCCAATTTTTTTAATCAATAATAGATATTATTAGAGACGAAGATCTAGTTTTTTGCCTGGTTTTCTATAGCATAGGGTGTCCTAGCTTAGGTCCAAGTCAAATGATTGTGTTGTGTGGTAGTTATTCATCATCATCAACCCATTATGTCCCCACCGAGGGCCACGGGTCTCTTCCCTGTGGAAGGTAAAGGCCATATTCCACCACGGAGGCAAATTCCGGATTGGTGAAGCCTTGTAAGACTAGTGGCTGGTCTTACTGTCAGAAGTTTTCAAGCCGCCCTAAGGCAAGTTAAGGTAACTTATTATTACCTATCAAGTCCTCGGGCTGAATTAAATGGCACACTCTTTGTCTACCATGAGGATTATTCCATCACTTACAGCTTGGCAGAATTATGATAGTACTCATTTCTGTACAATAATTAAAAATGATTGATTGTGCGAGCGAGCCAGCATTCCAGGTGTAACATGTTTCTTAAGACGTTTGAGTTGTCATTAGGCACCCTCTTTAGATTCGTTCGTTCGGCCTGTCTGTACGCAGCATAACATAGATTTATTGTTGACGCCAGCCAGACTGGAAACTGCACAGTCGAAGAGCTGTCCGACCCATAATGAGACTCCAGAAATACAAATAAGCGTATTATATTTGTGCTTGCTACGTGGAAAGCTATTTTCGGATTTTTACGAAAGATTTTTAAAGGAAATGCGGCATCTCTAGTTGGACAGCGGTACGTAGTAAAACTTACGACTGCTGCAGTTGGTTGGCTTTGTGGTTTTATTTGCATAGAAGCAAAATAAAGGTGGAAGTCGAAAGAAGAATAAGATATATTTTTACTCGCCAGGATTATTACCTAAGTATGGTAGATAACGGGTCTCTTCCCTGAGGAAGGTATAGGCCATACTCCACCACGGGGGCCAAGTCCGGATTGGTGGAGGCTTGTAAGACTAGTGGCTGGTCTTACTGTATGGCTTATACCTTCCTCAGGGAAGAGACCCGTGCCCCTCAGTGGGGACATATTGGGTTGATGATGGTGATGGTAGATAATATCGCACATCTGGAACGATCACGATGTACACATTAAATACATACATAAGCTCACGCCTGTATTTCAGAGGGGTAGGCTGAGACCCGGGACTGCCACTTTCCTTAACCCTGACATTTCCTGACACTTTCCCTTATTGAATTTCAAATTACACTTTTGCAAATAATTATCAAAAGTTACACACTACGAAACAAGGATCCAAATGAAGATAAGATAAGATAAGAAGAATCGCTCGCAGCCCCGGCTGCCTGAGTGTTCTTAAGCGATCACGAAGGTTAAGCAACATAGGGTGCGTTCAGTGCATGGATGGGTGATCATTCCATGACTAACGCTAGTGGCGTTTTTCCGAGCGGTTCCGTACTTCGCAAGGCACGATAGGCAGTTGGTGCTGGCTGCCGTCGATAGATGGCAGTCGTTAAGCCAAGTCAGAGGCCTTAGGGCGGCTTGTAAACTTCTGATACCTAGTAAGATCAGCCACTAGTCTTACAAGCCTCCACCAATCCGGACTAGGCCCCCGCGGTGGTGTATGGCCTATACCTTCCTCAGGGAAGAGACCCGTGACCCTCGGTGGGGACATAATAGGTTGATGATGAAGATAAGAATATTCTTTATTGTAGGTACACGACAAAAAAACACAAACAAAATATTTACAAGGTAACAGTACAATTGGCGGCCGTATTGCTAATAGCAAATTAAATTTCTTGTAATTTCAGTCAGTTGGTATTAATATGTCCTTTAGCATTACACGACAATTGTTGGAGTTTTTGGAGAAATATCGACGAAATTTTCACGTGTTTTTGCTAAAGCGTAATTGAGTACCTACGCCAATTTAGTTCCTAATGAGCAGAGCTACAACATTTTTGATATTTAAATGTGTACACTCAAATAATAAAAGTATGACATCTAAACTAGGCAGGGCCTGTTGAGAGCATAAGTTTTCTTCCAAGTATTCGAAAAGTTTCGACTCCCGTTGATGAAGGTCCTAGCGACAAGTGACAACGCATGAAAATACTTATGACGTTGGCAGAGATATCATAAAATGGGAGTCATAGTCGAAGGTATTCAAACCAATACGATTGGAGCTTTCGTCTTCATTCAATCCGGTAGATGACAAACGTTAAATTCTACATTATTCTAGAAAATTAATCTATGCGTTTTACTCTGGACAATAAGATACATTCATAAGTTCATGCCTATATCCCTTAGCGGTAGGCAGAGGCCAGGGACTGACTCTTGCCACGATCATGATGGATCAGTTTCGCTTCATCGAAATGCATTATTCGTTGCATGCAGACACGCCGCTTTTGGGTACATTATATCTTGCCCTTTGCTTATACATCCTCCATTTGGCTGAAGTATGCCGGCCTAAGGAGTCCCTTTCCGGCCTTTTCACTCACAGTGACATTATATACTCGTATGTTCATACAAAAGGAAATCTACACCGTTAGGAGCGGGTACACACTAGTACGAAAACGTACGTGACGAGGTACACCAAAAAATCGTTTGCATTCTGACAGATGGGCTAAAATTGCTGCTGACTGAGTCTCAAACGAAGGCTTTCGTAAAGGTTGTCAGCTAAACTAATAAGACCAAGATAGTGGAAATCTTTCACATGGAGGAGTGAAAATTCGGATAAAGGGGAGGTATTTTTTCAGCTTCTTATTCTTAGCGTATCGAATGCAAATATTTGCATTTCTAATCTAATCTAATGATCATCTAAGGTACGCACTTACGGTTTTTTTTGTTTTATTAAAAAAAATTGTGTTAAAACTTTCAATTATATGGCTTATATTGATTGGGTAGAGGTCTATTTTATATAGGTATAGGTATAGTTTTAAACAAAAATATTATAGGTTAATGTGTAAAATATTTATTTCATAAGTCTTTAATATGGGGTTATTCGGATCGCGTCATTGGGGGCGAATTGGATCGCTATTTGAAAATGATTTATTTTATATTTGAGGTTTATGAAGCATTTTTATTTCATAGTAGATGGTTCGCACGTACAAAAAAATCAAAAACGGTAAAATTGACACAAAAAAATAAAGAGAATAACCGCAAATTAAGTCCTGCCCAAAGACTTAACCTTACGTCGGATTGCTGAGATTTACGAATTACTATATTCGACCTTACAAAGAAGAGTCTAACTCTTCAGAGGTGTCATTAAGACTGGTTGGGGTCAGCCACCCTTAGATGAAAATGCTGAAAAGATTTTAGCAAACCGTTTACTGAACTTGGCGAGTCGTAGCTTCGGAATTACACTTATGGCGGTTCGTAAATAAGCCTTTGAATTCGCAGAATGTCAAAATATTAATCACATAACGAAGAAGTCGGTCGGTCAGGACTGGTTTTCATCGGTTTTTGGAAAAAATAAGGACGACAGAAGTAAGAAATGCATTCAGTACCATTAATGCGACGAATGGTGCCACGAAGAATGTGCCGAAATGGTAAGGAAAAAAGGCTTGTACATATGTGATTTATACATGTGTTTGTAATTAATATTGATCTCAGTATTCACTAAGTTTTGTTGATGATTTTAAAGCTTGTAGTGTTAAGAACATTTCATTTAGTTACATGTTATTTATAATCCTATTCGCCCCGAGAATTGGGGCGATTCGGATATTTCTGTCTTTTAAGTTGTTGGTTAATATTTTATGGAATATGTAGACATTTAAAGTTTTGAAATATTTATTGCGTAGCTGGATTGTTACCGATTACCATTTTGTCAATAAAAGTTACATATATTTCACTTTAGTACCATTTTTATATACTCAAAAAAAAATTGATCCGATTCGCCTCGGTCTACCCTAGTTATATAAAAATAGCGTGTCACCGTATTTGTCATCGACGTTTTTTTCTGTTACTAATTTGATAGGTCTGAGTTTTGTTAACATGGCTAAACGGCGTTTCCGGGGTCAAATATTAATGCTAAAATTATAATCAATTTATTTCATTCTTTTTATTTGCAATAAAGTATCCGTGTGCCTGTCAAAACAAAACATTAATTTATTTATACTCTATTGTACACAAGAAAGAAATGACGATCTCTGTGGCGCAGTGGTTAGCGCATCTGGCTACCATGCTAGAGGTCCCGGGTTCGAATCCCGGCTGGGAAAAAAAAACCCAGGTCTTGGATGTTTACATGTTTGTGACGTCGTTGTTTCTGGTTCCCACGACACAGGGTATCCTAGTGTGGCGCCAGAAGCAATGTATGTGCCTGTATGTAAATGTTATGTAAGTGTTATAAATATATAAGAGTAATATAGGCGAGCTTATTTCTATAGAAAATTCTTCCAGCCAACCAGATCAGTTACGAAACGCTTATTTTAATAGTAGGGGAGAAAAGTGTGCACATCAAAGAAACATTGTTAGAATCGAAAGTTTTTTTTTCCTTTACTTTAAGAATTCATGAGTCTCACTCAGTAATATTTCGTTGGCAACAGATACTTTTGTCTTTTCAAAGACGATATAATTAAAGTCTCCGCAGCAACATAACATCAAAAGATCGCGAAAACAAAAGCATCACTGACCTCCAGACGCGAAGTGGGAACAAATACAGTAAACAAAATAATAAAAAAAAAAACAAAATAGGAGGAAAACAGAGTGGAATTTCATATCGATTGATCGCGAGGTCGCTGGCGAGTGCCAATAATGAAAATAAGCCAGCATTTTGAGATCTTACCTGTTTTTTTTTTTGCACCGCCTGGATTCAGACATATAGGAACATCTTTGAACACGTTTTATTGAATTTATCCGCGAGATCTTGCGGGTATAAAATGATCTTATGCTTAAATCCTGGACTTACAACGTTGTGTACTAAAAGTCGAAAGCAATTCAGGTTTTGCGTGATCTTTTGAGTGACCCAAACTACAATTCAACTTCGTTTTGATTAAGATAAGATAAGATAAGAATGTTCGTTATTGCACATAAGAAACTAGAGACAAATAAAAGTTAGAATTAAAGAAATATATACAATAGGCGGTCTTATTGCTAACAGCAATTTCTTCCAGACAGCCTTGTGACGGACAGATTGCCGAAGGAAAAAGAGATTAATGATTTGACATCTACGAGTAGATATAATGTGCACCATATATATTATTGCACAATAAGGTATTCATGATTTTCTTTGTTTCGAAACTGTTATTATCAAATCAAAACTCAGTGCTTGCTGCCAAGCACTTTGAGCGTTGAAATTTTTTTTCTTTTGATTTGTGATCCGAATGCAAGTGAAAGACCAACTAAAGCCTGATTTAGATTTGCTTTATTTTCATGCTCTTTAGGCATGCTTTACGTAAAGGTAGAATAGAATAGACTCGCCAATTCTTTTTATAAGTAAGCAAAAATTAAATCGGTAATGGTTGGTTGTATGTACTTAATATTTTTTAAAAGAACTTTTATAATGTACGGTGCCCTTTTCCCGTCTTTAGCTTACTCGGCTTCTATGAAAAGCATGCTTTAGAAATCATATCATAGTTTCAAACAATTGTTTGAAATATGAACAAAGTCAATGTAAGTGGGAATGAAAACCATGACCTCGGCATGGTAATTAGAGATGACACTCTGATGGAATTCATGTGAAAACTCATAAAATGCAAAGGAACAATCAAATAGTGCATCTCACGAAGTTGTGCCAAGAATGAGCTATTCCATCGTGTAATTTAGCGTGGGAGCACATCTAAATGCAAATATATTTGGTAACCGACAGTATTTGGCGCGAGCTCTAAAGTATTTACAGCGAATTGCTCGCTACAAGCATTTGCGTCGAAGTAGCGGCAAGAATATAAGAGGCGAGACGTGATGCAAATATTATGATGGAGGTGATGTGCACAAGCTTTAGATCGAATGAAAGTTACGTATACTCATCAACAACCCATCATGTCCCCACCGAGGGGCACGGGTCTCTTCCCTGAGGAAGATATAGGCCATACTCCACCACGGGGGCCAAGTCCGGATTGGTGGAGGCTTGTAAGACTAGTGGCTGATCTTACTGTCAGAAGTTTTCAAGCCGCCCTAAGGCCTCTGACTTGGCTTAACGACTGCCGTCTATCGACGGTAGCCGGCACCAACTGCTTATGTATACGTATATTACGTATACTATGCTGATGAAAACGCGAACTTATCTCGAGACGTTTTCTAGTCAACTTAACAAGTTAACGAATAATAGGCGGCTAAGTAACAAAAGAAAACTTCGTAAAATCCATAAAATAATTCATTCATAAAGTTCTTAGTTCTCTGAACGATTTTATTTTTTAAGTTATATACATTTGTGAAGTGTAGTAGTATTCTCGCTAGCAGTGCAGTAAAATATCGTGAAGTAACCTGAATGTCTAAGCTATTCAATACCTAAACGGTAGGCCTGCGCCCTGCTGTGGGATATAATAGGCTGCTTGTCTGCTAATTGCTACTAAAATTTTACACGGAAAACAGTCATTGGTACAAGCGAATCCACGACTCTCATCTACTATAAATCTGTTAGAGTTCATCATTTACTCGTACTAAAACTTTTGTTGCATGGCTTTTGATTTTTCATTTACTTAACTTACTTTTACTTAGTTTAAATAATTTTATAATCATCATCATCAACCCATTATGTCGCCACCGAGGGGCACGGGTCTCTTCCCTGAGGAAGGTATAGGCCATACTCCACCACGGGGGCCAAGTCCGGATTGGTGGAGGCTTGTAAGACTAGTGGCTGGTCTTAAGTAATTTTATACTTTATAATAATATATTGATGACAAAATATGAGTACCTACTTAGAACATACTATCTTATCTTCCTCTATTTGGTTGGCAGCATCGCGGGTATTCGAAAAGTTACGACTCCCGTTGATGAAGGTCCTAGCGACAAGTGACAACGCATGAAAATACTTATGACGTTGGCAGAGATATCATAAAATGGGAGTCATAGTCGAAGGTATTCAAACCAATACGATTGGAGCTTTCGTCTTCATTCAATCCGGTAGATGACAAAAGTTAAATTCTACATTATTGTAGAAAATTTATCTATACATTTTACTCTGGACAATAAGATACATTCATAAGTTCATGCCTATATCCCTTAGCGGTAGGCAGAGGCCAGGGACTGACTCTTGCCACGATCATGATGGATCAGTTTCGCTTCATCGAAATGCATTATTCGTTGCATGCAGACACGCCGCTTTTGGGTACATTTTATCTTGCCCTTTGCTTATACATCCTCCATTTGGCTGAAGTATACCTAAGGAGTCCCTTTCCGGCCTTTTCACTCACAGTGACATTATATACTCGTATGTTCATACAAAAGGAAATCTACACCGTTAGGAGCGGGTACACACTAGTACGAAAACGTACGTGACGAGGTACACCAAAAAATCGTTTGCATTCTGACAGATGGGCTAAAATTGCTGCTGACTGAGTCTCAAACGAAGGCTTTCGTAAAGGTTGTCAGCTAAACTAATAAGACCAAGATAGTGGAAATATTTCACATGGAGGAGTGAAAATTCGGATAAAGGGGAGGTTTTTTTTCAGCGTCTTGTTCTAAGCGTATCGAATGCAACTATTTGCATTTGCTTTCATTACCCATGTAGTGAAAGTATTTGCGGACCGTGTCAGGAGATAATTGGTGCGCTGCGCCCAGACTGCGCTAGACCTGCTAGGTTTTGAAGTTACGTTGTTCAGAAATATTGCTATACCATTCAGATAATTCATGAGACTACAGTATACAGTTTCCAGAATATGATGTTCAAAGCAGGAGAAAAAGAAGGTCCCGAGGAAGAAGGATGTCATGTTTGTGCAGCATCAAGGAGTGGATCAGTGTTAAGACCGCAGTAGGACTGTTCAAAGTTGAATGAACAGCAGCAGTTTAAAAGAAGGCTGTAAAGGCTGACTGCTGACCTGTAGAGATGGAAAAGCACCTCACCAGTCTTGACCTTCAAAATAAAGGTTTTCAATTGTTATGTTCAAGGTCCAGACTAACGAGGTTAAGAAGAGTTTGGAATACAGTTAGTGCTACAGACACAATGGAAATAGGTCAAAAAACATACCACAGGTATAGACAACTTTCAAGTAGGTCCGGGAGCCACTGCGGCAGGGCTGGCCAAACATCTTGCTGTCGGCGGCAAGGACGCATCGGCGTTTGCCGTGGCACTCGCGCATCGCCGTCTCTGTTGCGTACGGCTCCAGACAAGCTGTGGGAAAGAGATGAGACTGTTGATGTGTCCTAGCAACATTGCCTTTGTCAACATTTTGATCTTTAAACGAATCATTGATCAGTGCGAGCCTTGGAGTATGGCCTTGTACCCCTAGATAATTGATTTCACGCTCTGTTACACATCAGTTTCTAGTAAGCTTTGTGAGACGCACAATAGTCGTATGTAATTCTTTGTATCTTAAGAATCATTACTACACTCTGCAAAATTATTTTCTTTGGAGAACAGAAGTCTTAAAACACTTATAATAGAAACAAGTTTATTGGCAGATGTTTCTGAAGAACTTGTTAATAAAACACAGAGCACAGAAAACTTTCATAATTTTTCTCATTGATTTGAAACTGATAACTTATTTCGGTAATAAATAGAAAATAAGTTTCTATCTATTAGCAAAACACCCTTTGGGACTCCAAATGTCTTTGGAACATTTTGAGTCCCAATGGGTGTTTATTAAAAGAGTTTTATTAAAAGAGTCTATTTCCTATCCTATATATCTATCGGAATCCTTTTCAGAATCTAAGATCTCGTAAAGCCGTGTGCACAGTTTTGCTTAAATAACCTTTTTTCATCTAGTAATCACAAAATGTATAAAACCTACTTTCCCAGCTTCGAAAAGCAAAATGAAGAAGAAAATGATTGGCTTTGCAAACTTGCCAACCAATGAGCGAAAAATTCTCGATCCTATTCAACCATACGGCATTCACAAGCTTTGATCTGTCTTAGCTTTTATCCCATGAAAGGAAAGAAATTCTCTTCATCGACAGGAAAATATCTGTCGGCGCTAAGCATGCCAACTCGGAGCTCCTGCAGTAGATTGTACCGTGAAAAAAAAGCTTTGTATAAAATAAGACAGGCTGGAAGGACCTAAGCCTATGTGGTGAATTCAAATTGGATGATGGAGTTCTAATTTGTAAAAGCACAATTTCTCGAAAACACATCTTAGAGGCAGCTGAAATAAATCTGCGATTATGTATTTGCCTTAACACAGACTATTTAAAATGCGTCTGAGGAGTGTTTTAGGCAATAGGGAATGGATGAAAATATCAGAAGTGCTTGATATTTTTTTCGGTGATAGGAATAACCTTCCTTAACGCGAGAAAAAAGTTTCAATTTTTTTGGCTTCGTAGTTAATTTTTAAATAATCTTAATATTTTTCCATTCGTAGTTCTGGGCTCAGTACGGCTTAACAGACATATTCCTTGGTCCGCTACGTATTAAAAAAAAATCTGTGGTGACATTGACAGCTTTTCAAGGTGGATTTTTTTTCATACGTAGCGGACTAAGGAATATGTCTGATATGCCGTACTAAGCCCAGAACGACGAATGGAAAAATATTAAGTATATTTAAAAATTAACTACGGGGCCAAAAAACTTGAAACTTTTTTTCCGCGTTAAGGAAGGTTATTCCTATCACAAAAAAAAATATCAAGCACTTCTGATATTTTCATCCATTCCCTATTGTGTTTTTTTTTCATGAATAAGAATTGAAGTGGGTGGGTGTTCTGAGTGGGGGCCAAAAACGGGCAGACCACCATCCCTATGGGCCGACGACATTGTGAAAGCGGCTGGGAAACCTTGGACGAAACTATCACTCAACCGGATGGGTTGGCGTGAAAGAGAAGAGGCCTATCCTATGCCCAACAGTGGGCTCTATTTACGGGCTGATTAGAAGAATTTAACAGACTTATTCGTACAAAGACGATTTCACTAAAACACTCTTAGGAAGGAGTTTAAGCCGGTTTATAACAGGAGTTCCTGTCACAAGCCTTTCAAAAGTTCGCTTTTACTTAGCTTAAAAGTGCTTTTTTTAATAGACATTTTAAAAGTAAGACCGTGAGTTTCTAGATAAAAATACTCCCAGTAAAGGTTGCTCAGCTGCCAATGTTTTGCTCTCAGTACACGTAGCGAGATGCATTGCAATCGAGTTAAGAAGTGTTCTGATAAGCTCATTTATACTAGCAAGTCAAATTAGTTTGACTGCGTGTAGTGTAATAGAGTGAATGTCCTCATCGCAAGTATCGTGACTGAGATTGCAGTTGAGGTAAGTAAATAAGTTCCACACATCACAATCACACTTGTCTATATATTACGTGACTTTCCACTCTACCGGGTTAAGCATTAATGGTGGCTCCAGACTAGTGCCGTGAAACTCCGTGAACAGGCGTGAACGTGAATGTGGAGGGTCGGTATTTTGTCCCGCGACAAAGAGTTCGCGCTCCCTTCGCGCGGCCGGCCGTTCACGCGTACACATCCACATTCACGACCCCGTGCTAGAAACCGTAGTGTTATAGCGGAATTATTGCTGGTTTTGCTGGTCTGAATTCGGTAACTTTTTTGGAAATAATTGAGGAAACTTTCTGAAGCAAATATTCAAAGTCGACTATTGACATACGAGCAAATAAATTTCTTAAACTCGCCACTGGGTTCTGAATGCATTCATTACATGGAATTACATGTAATTCTGATAACTGCTTCTCCATAGAAAGTCTGAAATTAATTTTATATAATTAATAAAGGTAATTATACCTATTTAGGTACAGTAAGTCAATTCCAAAATTCACTAAACCAGCAAATATACCTTGACCGATTACGATTTATTTCATTCATCCACCATCTACTTTTTTTCCAACGCTTTCTAATAACTTTCTTGTTTTGGACGTATAAATAATTATAATTAGGTTGCCACAGCAAACAAAGTTATTGCAGCAGCAGCTTTAACGTCCATTTCGCGGCTGGTTTCACGAACGATTGTGAGCATCCAGTGAACGTGGAGGGCACGACTTGAGCCGTGAATTCATGCCGTGAGTTTGCGCGTGAATTCACGGCACTAGTCTGGAGCCGCCATTAGAAACTCGAAAGAGTCAAAATAAGAATGCATAATATGACAGTTCGGAGTAGGAGCATGCGATACCTACTGGGAAAAAAAGTCCCAGAATGGTGACTTATGGTCGTGTGACATACCGGGAACAAAAGAGCTAAATCAGACAACTCCATACAGTGGAGTCTTGCGTAATTGCACCCTTGGTCTCTAACTAGGACACACTGTGCTATGATAACTAGGTGAAGACATCAGAAGCATGGAAATACATCATGACTGAGACCATTTGTATAAGCGGCGGCCCCCATTGGGACTAGAACCCATGACCTCTATCTTAGGGCCAAATTCTGAATTGAGAATTTCGCTAAGTACTTACTTAACAGTAGTGCTGTCTCGTCAAATTAAGTACATTAACATTCAACCAACATAATGTAAATTGTTTACGTTGAAATACATTTCTGATTTATGATTCCATGGTAATCAAACCTGATACTGCTTAGGGAAACGAGACAGTCAAAGATAAGCGAGCGTTTACGTTGTTTACAATAGCAAGCTTACTTTCTTCTTTCATCCCTCTAGGCTGGGGACACTGTATGGAGTCGTACTCCGTCCTGCCATATTGGGCCGAGTAGATGGCAACCCGCGAGTGTGGGTTGCAGCTGAGATGAAGCACGTCGTTCTCGCAGCCCACTTTGCTTCGGAATTCATCTGGAGAAGTAAATTATGCATGAGAGCAGGTTGGAAATAATGAGGAGATAGACCGTGTTTATAATACGTATGTACAGTCACGAGCAATAATATTAAACGACTGTCACATTTTCAAAAAGTTTTTACTTGATACAATCTAGAAAGAAGTGTACGGCAATTTGTCCTAAATTTGGTAACTAATGATTAGATAATTTAGGACAAATTGTCGTACACATGTGCAGTACGAAACAAAATGTGTACGTCATACATAATGTGACAGTGTATATATATTATTGCTCGTGACTATACGTACGCTCTAATGACGTGTAGTGATGTAGGCGAAATTCTCTGTACAATAATAATAAAACATTTTCAATGAACTTACTTATTAATAGTAAGCGCCGTGGTTACGCCGCTTACAATTAATTACTACTACGACTTACTATTAATTAACCGCCGGCTGTGATTGGGATTTACGTAATACTGTTTTGTTGTATTGTAAATTTTTATTGTAAAACATATTATTCTTGTGGCAGAGCAAATATACATATAAAATGAAATAACGTTTACACAACACAATCGCTTGACGTGGTTCCACAGTAGGCTAGATACCCTGAGCTATGGAACCAAGCAAGGACAAACGTGGAAACACACCCAGACTAACGCCATTTTCACAAATATACGGCGGCCCCCATTGGGAATCGAACTCACCATCTCTGTTGTGGTACAAAAGCGTCTTCGGGCTACACCCGTTGGTCTAGTCGGTAAAACTCATATTCAGGCAGTCATAATTATGTTGCTTAAGAGCGGGTACACACTAGGCGTTTGGAAGCGCGCGCTTTAAAATGCCTAGTGTGTACCCGCTCTTAGTCACATTATAATGCAAGTCAATCTTACTACGAAATACTTTTTTAATTTCTTTAAATTAAAAAAGTAAGTCACATGTAATTTAATAATTTAGCCAAGTATCTTGTAGCATAAACACTAGGACACGCGTCTTCTCTCAGCATAAAAACTGAATCCACGAACCTAGAGCATCCAATATGTTTTGTAAAACGGCGCAGTTTTTAAAGGAAGTCAATTTCTGTTTTTAAAGAAAGTCCTAGAACAGCGAGACTAGATTCTAGGCCATAAGTTAAGAAAATATCTATCATTAGTAACACTAGAACAAGATAATTAACAAGTTCATTCGAATTTTTATATTTGAACTAAATTAACTAAATTAAATTGAATATTACTAAGAGGGCTTAGGGCGGCTTGAAAACTTCTGACAGTAAGACCAGCCACTAGTCTTACAAGCCTCCACCAATCCGGACTTGGCCTCCGTCCTGGAGTATGGCCTATTCCTTCCTCAGGGAAGAGACCCGCGCCCCTTGGTGGGGACATAATGGGTTGATGATGATGACGTTCACTTCATGCAAAAGCGTATTGCAAAAAAGACAAGATTTTTTTCCAATGGCATTGCGTCAGTTAGCGTTATCTAAAAATAACTAGATCACCTTAGAACTGTACAAAATTCCTACCGTAGCTCAGACGCCTCTTTGAGGTTCGCATTCGCAGCCGAGTATTCATTCATTCATACTAGCAACTTACAAGGACGGCACTTGTAGGCGACCTCGACGAACTTTCGGCTCCCGGGACAGGGGTCCACACCGAAGGCCTTGGGGCTGGTGTGGAACTTGCACTGCCTCTTTTTCTGGCAGGCCTCCACCACTGTCTGCAGGAGGGAGTACTGCGCGGTCGGTTAGCTTGCCTGTTCTGTAGTAACTTACAAGGCATGTACTATTTGGTGCAAAAATGTTCTCGCCTATTCAAATTCAAAGGAGAATGGCAGGCTTCAGTGGAAGTCTAGTACACCTACAAAAAGTCGTGTATCAACATGAAATATTTATATTTAATAGATCATTGTATTAGAATTTGTTGCATCAATTTTATTTTTTTTATAAAGTTGGGAGTCATAAGTTATGGTTGTTTTTTTAAGAGGTTTGGAGGTTATGTTACGATCCCGTTTGCTTGACTGTTAGAGATAAATACCTACACAAATAATTAAAACAAAATCATTCTAATATACACACACACACACACACACACACACACACACACACACACGTATTTACCTATGTACATAATATGTATAAATAAACAGATAAAGACTCAAGAAACATAATTCGAACACAATACGTATTACCTACTGCTCAACTAGCAACAGCAGTTTTCTACGTGTAAAGCCACTTTCTCATGTTCTAGGATATTTTAGAACTCTCACCATAGTCATAGTCTACTACTACTACATAATATACTACTTGCATATTTCGAATATCAAAAACCACCTTTTTACTAAATGGTATTTATTGAGACAGATCTTATCTACATGTAGTACAAAAACGTATGGATAGCGGCGCCTTTTCAATCAACTACACTCTTAAAATAAGGTCATCCAAGAAGTTAGCTGGCGTCACTCCCTCATGGAGAGCATAGCCCCTGGGCTCTGGTATCCGGCATCTGGTACCTGTACCAGATGATACTCATCACATGGGAGCAACACCCCACAGATCTCAGCTCTACAACAGTTGCAACAATAACTTATTATTGCTTCTCTGCCATGATTACCTCTTTCAGTTAGGTACAATAAAAACAAAGTATGTTTTTCCTGAAGAGTGACGAGACTTAAATTCAATAAAATTCTTTCCCCTAGGATTCTGCCAATGTCATGTTTGTTGTGGAGATGGCAAGTATCTTCTTTTTTTATTTTTGCCCGTCGTTTCACCTGTTTGGTGTGATGTAGTTCCACGGTAAGATCCTTAATAATATAACAATAAAAGCCAAAATTCATTAAATCATAGGACTTCTTTCGTGAAACGAACTCTACTGATTTTCACTTTGACATGACATCTGTTTTTTTGGCAGTTGGCTTGCAAGATAAAACAATCGATGGCGTTCCGTTTCTGTTTCTAAATTGCGTTTTATTTAATTATTTTCTTATTTTCTTCCCCCTACTTTAAAAAAATATTTGAATAACTGAAAAAAAGACCCAGTTGCGAAATACTAAAGTTGGGAAAGTATAACCCCAAAACATTCTGTAAATAGGGCGGTACACCATTTGCCGTTGTCCTTTAAGTTTTTCATTCATAATACAAATAGAATATTTACTTTATAAACGTCAATGTTGTTAGTTTCACAATTAATAGATTACATGGAGAAAAAACTAACAAAGAAGCTCCCCATTTATTCTTTTCAAAACAGCTTTAGCCTAAATTACATTAAAAATACTCTTGGATGTGTTGAACACTAGACACATTTATCGTCTGATTAAACTTAATATTAAACTACTGTTTAATGCCAGATATCCTTGTCTTCTAAATAATCGTTGATTTTATAATAAGCTTTTTTGCAGAGTGTGCTTAACACAATTCTTAAACCGCGATGGAGGTAGGTAACTCAAATATATCTTGGGTATCTTGTTGTAGAACCTTATAAAGTGCCCCGTAAAGGGAGTATTAACTTTTGCAAGTCTTAGGTCCAATTTAACCAAACTCTGTTTGTCACACCCTAACAGAGGCATTAGCTAACGAATGATTAAAGTTAACAAGGGTGTTAACATCCCTGTTATTTATTTCTATCCTATGGCAAAAAAGTAACAGGCCGTTAGTAAACGGAACGTTAAGTGAACGACTCTCCAGCCATTCACTCACGCTGCACAGGCGACCGATTTAAAATACCGTTGTTAGTGTTGAATTTAGTGAAAGTCGGGCAATATTTCATTTTGCTGGTTCATACGTCAAATTTTTCACATTTGAGGTTGTTTTTCGCGTGTTAGTTGGTTCTCGCTTGCTTGTGGTTGTTAATTTATTATTATTCTTGTGATACATAGTTGCCGTAAGTCGTGCTATTAAGGTTTTTGGGGGGGGGGGGGGGGGTGAGTGCGCCCGCGCTCCCGCCGCCAGTGCCGCAAAACCGGGGATTGTGGTGATTTAAAAAAAAAATTTTTTTTTTTTGCATCAGTATCACTTCACTGTACAAATCAACACTCTGTATACTTTTGTTGGATTATTATTTTATTAGGCTTAATTTCTCAAACAGTATTTTTAGGATCAAATATACGATGGCGTCCAGTCGGCGGCTGAATGCAGACGAAATGGCGCCTGTATTGGAAAATGAAGATGACCATTATCCGCTCGATACCGAATTTGCTCGTAGATTGTGTTACTCAAGAAGACAATGTTAGGAGAGCCTAGTGGGTTGCCATGGTACCGCAAACTACAACAGAGACTTCCTGTAACGAGCTTGAACTAAAGGATGACCAAAGCACTGTGCTCCAATGCCAAAATGCAATATCTGGAGAGCACAATATTGACATATGTCAAGACTGTCTACAAAGGCTTAATTTTGTTGATTTCAGTATTTTGTATTATTAAAAGTTTATTTAATTTTCAGAAAAAAGTTACATTTGATTGATTTTTGTAAAAATGTAGTAATTATAAGTAAAAACCCAAGAAGACCTCATTTTTGTTCATTTTTGTTACTTTTCCAGACGTAGAATTATAAAGGTATAAATAAAAAGTATGTAATATCTAAGACATGATTTTTTATTTAAGTAGAGTATATTAAAGATAAATCATTCAATACCCAGTATAAAGCAAAAATAATATTACGAATTACAGCGATTTATTTATTATACGTCGTATAACGTATAGTATAAATGACGTATGATTGGGCTTTATCGCCGTAAAAATATGATTGGGCTTCTAGGGTTAAAAAACTAATTAACTTAATCATCTAATATAAATCCCATAGACCTAAAGAGCTTTAGATATAGTGCAAAATATGTGCTGTTTCATTTGATTATTTAATCATAAACATAAACATTTAGATACAGGCACATGCATGGATGTTTACATCTTTGTGATGTCGCTATTTCTAGTTCCCACGACACAGGGTATCCTAGTGTAGAGTCAGAAGCAATGTATGTGCCTGTATATAAATCGCACCTCCTGAACTAAAGTAACCTAACTCAAAATTTGATTCAGAATGACTCAAAAAGGTATACTCTTTTATGCCTACATTAAAAAACCGACGTTATTTGGTCAGAGAGAGACGGAGGAATATTTCGGTCTGTTTTTTCTTGAGCATCTCGCTCAGAGCGCCGAATACATTTTTTTCATTTCCCAAAAGTTGCAAATTTTGAGTTCAGTCCTTATAGTTCTGGATGTGTTTCGAAATGTGTTTTGTGTGTGTTAAATAGAAAGTGGCAAGACCAGGCTTCGGACGATACTGACTCTACTATGCTGTCTCGGGATTACGCATGCGATTATTTTAGTTTTTTTTTTAATAATTAGCAGCACAAACCTGCAAAGCGCTAGGCCAACTGCACGACGTGTCCCCGACCACCTCGACGGCGACCTGCTGGTACTCGGCCAACTCGTTCGCGCACGAGTGGCCTTGGGTGGCGGAGGCGCCATACTGCGCCACCTGGATGGAGATGGTGGTGCCTCGGGGGCACACCAGCGCTACCATCTCCTCGTCGCATGCTGCCCGTTGGTGCGTGCGGAGCGTCCCGAGCAGCAGCTCTGTAAATGAGGCATAAGGTTATTGGAATAAACATAAGCGTTTACATATAGGCAAGCACATTGCTTGCAGCTATGTAAACGAGAGATAAAGTTATGGGGATAAACGTAACATAACATAAACCTTTACATGCAGGAAAATTCATGTATCAGGGTATTCTATCCATGGGGGCAGAACCCCACACTAGGATACCCTGATAGATAAACTCACCCCTGTATCTTAGAGGATTAGGTAGAGATCAAAGACTGCCGTCAGGATCCTAACAAGTAGCTGTAATCCTGACGGATCATTGGCATGAATAGTGAAAAAAGGACGTCTTGAATGATATCTATTAAATACTGTTCCCTCTCACTTAAAACCGATTTGATAAACATTACAAGCAAACAAAAGGAATGTATTTTCACGCATTAGCTTAAAGTTTGTTGGGTTTTAATGAATGACAATAGTAAGACATATCCGTGGGACGCCCACAAGCTTGCTGGCAGATTACTGACAGTAGCTGAATGTGGTGTGGATGGTCGAGAACTGAAGAACTGAAACGTGAGACATCCAAGGCCTGGGGCTTTTTTTTGTCCCCAGCCGGGGTTCAAACCCGGGACCTCTCGCATGGTAGATGCGCTAACCGCTGCGCCACAGAGATCGTCTGATTGATTGATCCTTCTTCGCTCGTAGTTTTATACAAGGTGAATTAGTTAGTCCCGTGCGTGTAGAATAGTTTTGCTAATAATGTTAATAATTTATTCTAACAATAACGTTCAACCCATTCAACAACGATCCATACATATTTATGTCTGTGGTTCTTCCGAAATGTTTTGCTAGAGAGCGAGTGACCTGAAAGGCGAACAACCTCTGTCATCTTACAATATTTTTCTTTCATCCCTTTGTATATTTTCGGGCTCTAGAGAAAATCAAGGTTTTCGCAAGTTTGTTCTCTCTTTCATTAATATTGAAGAACCGCGTAACTAGGCTGGCGTTGAATAAAATAAATATACCCGAAGGGGCCGATCAAACACTCGGTACAGTCACAAGCAATAATATATATATGTTACCGGCAATCTGTATAATACGGTATTCTCTTCAATACTTAGGCAATGTATAGAATACCTAAAACGTAAAGGTAATGTATGAAATATTTTTCATTTCATACTTTGCCTGGGCATTCTATACAATACCGAATACGCTATGCCGGTAATGTGTGTAAAAGACGATAGCAGCCCAGGGGGAGTGCACGAATTCAAATGCCCAAAGTGATAAACATGAAGATACATACCGGACTATACTATACTATACGGACTATACGAAGTGGCAAGATTCTTTATGACCCTGTAAATGATGAAGAACTTCCTTCACATTGTCATTGATACACCGTCATATTTTGTACGACGTACACATTTTGTTGTACTGCACATGTGAACGATAATTTGTCCTAAAATATCTAACCATTGGTAACATAATTTAGGACAAATTGTCGTACATTTGTTTCTAGATTCTTTTAAGTTAAGATTTTTGTAAAATGTGACAGTGTATATATGTATATTATTGCTCGTGACTGTACGTGCGACAAACTACATTTGTGTTAGAGCCTTTGACCAGTGATTTCCTTCGAGAAGAAAAACTTAAATATGAACTAAAATTAATTGGTCAGAACTTTTCAAGATGTAAATTTATCGAAATAGTTAATAACAATATAAATAAATATGATATAGCAATCCAGACATTATGCAATAGAATTAATAATGAAATTGATCAAATCGACTATAATAAGAAATTTCTCAGTCCTGAGGCCTTGAGGAATTTACTAGCCATAAGAGAAGTTCATACTAACAACAATAAATCTGTGAAATTCCACGAGTGCAAGAAAACGCTAAAAATAAGAAAAGGGACTATTCCTTACTATTTTACAAAAACTAACCCACCACTTGCAAAAGAAACAAGCACAAAAACACAATTAAAGGAATGTAAGCCTAATAAGAAAGGGACAATCCCTTACTACTTTCCAGCTAAATGTACAATTCAAATCAATGAAAAATATAATCACAATGCAAAGTTTTTTCCATCACAAGAAAAAACAAGGTCGGAGTAAAACAATCACAAAAAAAAGGGCTACCCAAACATCTCACGTAATTTTTCACCAAAATATTGCCAGCATTTTGAGCAAAATTGATGAGTTGGAAATTGTTATTTCCGAATTTCTAGACTCCAACCAATCCATTGACGTAATTTGTCTTAGCGAAACTTTTATCAAAGAAGGTGAAGAATGCAATCTAAAAGTACGAAATTACAGCATAGGTGCACACTTTTCAAGGAAGTTACAAAAATGCGGAGGTACCTGTATACTCTGTAGGTAAGACATAACTTGTGAGGAACTGAGCAATATCAAGGATCTATCTTTAGAAAGAGACTTTGAGGTTTGCGGAGTTAAAATAAAACCGATGAAATTAATAGTTATCTGCTTGTACAGAACTCCAAATTCTAATTTAGGAACATTTTTCGAAAGGTTCGAATCAATGCTTGAGCGACTGAATTTTACCAAATATAAAATAGTAATATGCGGAGACTTCAACATTAATTTTGCAAGCGAAAACAAACAAACAAATATATTAAAAAATCTGCTTTTGAACTTTGGTTTATCCATCCATATAAAAGATGCCACGCGACAAAATGCATGCATAGATAATATTTTAAGCAACATAAAGGACTCCGAAGGCAAACTTCACAATTTGTGTCTCTCAGATTACAACACAGCTCAAACACTGACTTTCAAGCAGACTCTTCCCGGGACTAGCTCAATTGGATTAGACTTCTGGTTCGAATACATACTTGACTACAATCAGGGAAACGTAGACAAGTTTAAGGAATGCATAGAGAGCCTATCGTTTTCTGAGGTCATGGGCGAGGTTTCCGCAAATGAAGCTTTTAATATATTTCATAACATATTATGTACATTCTTTAGCATATGCTTCCCAACGGTTAAGATAAAAAGAGGCCAAAAAAAGAATTCCTGGGTATCGAAAAGTCTAAAAAAGTGTTGCCAGACCAAACGAAAACTCAGACTAGATTATTATAAGAGCAAATCTGATAATAAAAAAGAACAATATAAAAAGTACGCGAAATTACTAAAGCATTGTATAATCTCGGTGAGAAAGCGTAAAAACAAAATATATATAGAAAATGCGAGAAACAGTTGTAAAGCTACTTGGAACCTAATAAATTATAATATTGGGAAGAAAACAAATAGACATATTCAAAGAGTAAAAGATAACAAAACAGAAATGTATGATGGGATTGATAAAGCGACGTCATTTAATAATTTTTTTACAGATTTAGTTAAAAATTCAGGGCAGTTTGAAAACAATAATTGTAAAACAATATATAAAACAAATCTTAGTACTAGTAACAATCAGAGTATCTTTTTTCAACCGACTGACCCTTTTGAAGTCAATAAAATAATAATGTCCCTCCGTAATACACACTCAGTAGGCTTTGATAATATCAATACAAAACTACTCAAATCAGTCAGTAGACATATATCAAAACCTTTTTCACATATAATTAACCTTTGCTTGGAACAAGGGTGTTTTCCTGAAAAATTAAAATTTTCTATTGTTCTGCCTCTACACAAAAAGGGGAATAGAGAGGAATTAAACAATTACAGACCAATAACTTTGATACCCATATTATCAGAAATTATAGAAAAAGCTGCGTATAAAAGAACCATGGATTTTCTGGAAAAACATTATATTCTGTCAATAGAACAAAACGGCTTTAGACAAAACAAGTCTACGACGCTAGCTAGCTTTAACCTGGTAAAACAAATAACTTCGAGCCTTAACGACAGGATTCCAACCGTAGCCCTATTTCTAGATCTCAGCAAATCTTTTGATTTCGTTGACCACCGCATACTACTAAATAAACTTGAAACAGTCGGTATAAGAGGTCCAGCATTAAATTTTTACAAAAATTACTTACTTCAGCGAAAACAAATTACACGGGTTAATAAACTAGTAAGTGACACAAATACGGTGGAATCTTTTGACTCCTCAGCAAAGATAGTTACGCATGGTGTTCCACAAGGAAGTATCCTTGGGCCATTGTTGTTTTTAGTCTACATTAATGACCTGCCAAAAGCGTTAAAGCACGAAAGCGTATAAGCGTAAGCGTATTGCTGATGATACAACAATAATAATTAAGGGAAAAAATATCAATACTTTTGAATCTGACATAAATGAATCTTTAGAAAATACAATAACATGGCTAAAAAATAATAATTTAATAATAAATACAGAAAAAACTAAATATATCCAATTTGTAACAAAAAAAAAATGAACTAAACGTAGCAATAAAGAATGACAAAATAGAGCAAGCAGACAAAATACAATTCTTAGGTATTATATTGGATGAACAATGCACTTGGAAATCGCAAATCGAAGCTGTATGTAATAAAATAAATAAATTCATATTTGCATTAAGAAGAATTAGGCAAATAATATCAGTTGAAACGGCACTTTTAGTTTATCACAGTTACGTCTGTTCCACCTTACGTTACGGAGTGGTACTATGGGGTAACTCAACCGAAAGTCATAGAGCTTTTGTAGCACAAAAAAAATGTCTCAGGGCTGTCTTGGAGAGAGTCCTGTAGACCAATATTTCAGACATACAACATTTTAACTTTTTATGCCATTTATATATTCGAGGTCAGTAAATTTGTCAAGGGAAATATGCAACTGTTTGAAAAGTGCGATAACCAAAATAAAAGGACAGTAAGACATCAAATATTAAAATATCCAAGGACAAATCTAGAGCTCCATAAACGCAATAGCTATTGCATGGCAATAAAAATATTTAATAAACTGCCTAAAGACATTAGTTCTCTTCCAAAAAATAAATTTAACACAGCACTATATAATTGGTTAGCCCAAAAATGTGTATATACAATGAAAGATTACTTTGCATTGTGATTTTATGATTGTTTTAACTCGCTTGTGATGAAATATTTAACTTATTGGATTAATTTTTTTGTGAATGTTTTTTATATGTATGTCTAAGAAATTGCAATGCCTTAATAGGGCTCATGTCATGGTTTCATTACTTACTTTAGCCTTTAAGAACAATTTGTACCACATGATGCAATAAACTGAATTGAATTGAATTGAATTGAACGCTAGACGAAAAGATGGAATTAGAGCTAGACGAAAAGACGCTAGACGAAAAGATGCGAGAAGTATCTGTACTGTGCTCTTGAGAAGGGAATGTGGCGTTGGTTTGGACATATGGAGAGGATGAAGGAAAACAGATTTACTTAGGAAATATATCGAGCAGTTGTAAATGTCTCAATCGACCATCCCATCGACCTATATAGGGGATATAACCCCTTTAGGTATATTGCGACGAATGTCGCAGGGTAAAGTACAGTCGACAGCACATCATGGTATACACCCATGCACTCTGCTCCGTTGCATTACGGGCGACTTTGCAACTAAAATGGGAAGATTGACGTGCTGTCGACGTACAAACCCAAACCAGCGTATGTATGCACGCTGGTTTCGGCAGAGACCAGATTATTCGGCCTCGGCCTTGACGGCCTCTGTGGCGCAGCGGTTAGCGCATTTGCCTACCATGCGAGAGGTCCCGGGTTCGAATCCCAGCTGGACACAAAAAAAAAAGAAACCCAGGTCTTGTATGTTTACACGTTTGTGACGTCGCTGTTTCTGGTTCCCACGACACAGGGTATCCTAGTGTGGGGCCAGAAGTAATTTATGTGTCTGTATGTAAATGTTTATGTTATGTTTATGTTTATTCATTGAAAAAAAATATCAAAATTGTTTATTTAAACAAAACAAAAATTACACGTAAAAATGACAACAATCGTTTGGTGCTAAATCTATTGTACAATATTCTTGTTGCTGCATCCTATCTCCTAAACTGGTGAAAAACCTGTCTTAGGGGAAGGAGAAGTTAAATCGTTAAGAATGAGCGTACAAACATGTCGAGATACTCTGGGCGGACGATTGTTAAATATGGATAACATCTTCATTTGGGTATCCATATTCCATATCATGGAAAATACAAGCCAAGTAGCTTTCAGACCGCGCTCGGCTGTTATAGATAGATAGATAGAATATTCTTTATTGTATGTACACTAGGAATAACACGTGAAATATTATTATATTCAATCCTCAGTTCTTTTAAAATTATCAAATCGTAAGTTTTGTATTAGTCATTTTTATCCAAATTTTATTCCCAGCGCCTCTGCAGACATTGGTAATTACTCGTCTATATACACAGGAACCACATTAATTAGCCTTATTAATTAAATAAAAATCTAACAACGATTTATAAGCAAAACCAGCGGCAAAACTCAGTAATAAAATCTTATTCAATGGACGACGTGAATTTTTTGTGACGTAAAAAATTATACGTAATTTTTTTTCATTATTTGCTCGGTCTGACTTTTGGAAAAACTAAGGCGATTTTTTGCTAAATTAGGTAAATTAGATTAGGTACCTAATCGAGCAGCTGAAGCAAAAAACTTTCTAAATTAGTCTTTACAGGTTTTTCTCATTCAATAAACTTTCAATGGGTTTCGAAAGTACATGACAATGGGTAAAAATGTATGGAGCTTGGTCCAAGAACCTCCACGATTGAGACATGTGCCAAAGTAAAGGCCCATGTCCTTACTTCAAATTCTCAGAAGGGCATCATAATTGGTCCTGGTGATTTCGAAAAAAAAATACTTTTCATTTTATCATGAAATGTAAACTAAGTAACTAGGTTAAGTACTGCTGTTGTGCTCCAAATTCGTTTTGTACAAAATATGGTTTGGTTGTAAGAAGCAACTACTGTCTAGATACCCAGGGGCCTGTTTCATAAAAATATATGTAAAAAATATTCATGTATATTTGGTTTTTATGAAAAAGATTCGATTCTAAAAATAAAACAAAAGAAAACAAATAAACAACAACTTAAGGTTTTTAAACAGCATTACAACATTGGAGGAGACTAGCACTGGACCGGATGGGTTCGCGTGAAAGAGAAGAGGCCTATGCCCAACAGTGGGCTCCATTTACGGGCTGATTAAGTTAAGTTAAGTAAGTCAATATTACACTTGTGAGGGGGATGCTTTGCTCCTCAACAATGAAACGATCAGCATTGACGATCACAAAGGTTTCAGCAGAATGTATTTTGGTGCGCCTGAAAATTCGTGGTAGCAAAAAGAGGGGCTTGATGTGAATGTTTTATAATGACACTTGTCTGGCGCGGTGGCGAGAGTATTCCGCCGGCCATCACGCGTAAGGCGCGCGAACGCTCCATGTAGGATGCACTACATCACCCCCCTTGGAAAGGATTACTCCGGGGATACGTCCTTGAACCGGACTCTTCGTCCTGACCGTATCGTATAGTCGCGGCGCGGAATGGTCGCAGTAGGCGCATTCTGTGCATTTGACGGTGCTGTAGCTACTTTGGCTCCTTCCGTGGGTGTGATTGAGATGGACGGTGATGGGTGTTTATCGGCAAGGATGTAGGCCGGTTTGGCACGATCCATAGAAACGGTCACTGGTCCTCGCGATGAGTCGACAGTGAATGTTTTGCTCGTTCTCCTTAGCACCTTAAACGGACCTGTGTACGGAGCTTCTAATGCGGCGTGTAATGCATCTTTGAGTGAAAAAACTTGTGTGCAACTCTCGAGGTCTTTTTGAACAAACAGGGACTTGTTGCCGTGCTTTGATGCTGGGGTCGGTTTTAATTTGTGTTCCCATAGATTGGCAACTAAATCTTGTGTCTGTAGAATAGGAGTTGTTGACGTTGTTTGTACTCTCCAGGAACCTTCAGTGGCTCTCCATAAACAAGTTCCGCAGCAGAGTTTTTTAGATTCTCTTTCCATGCAGTCCGGACGCCGAGCAGAATAAAATGATGGGGAGAACTTCCGTCCATCGAGTGTTTTTGTGTGCCATGATCGCTGCTTTCAGGGTTCTGCGTAGGCGTTCTACCATTCCGTTGGCTTGCGGGTGATATGCAGTAGTGTACTGCAGTTTAATACCACACAACTTTGCCAGTGCCTTGAATAGGTGGGATTCAAATTGCCTGCCCTGGTTGGTAGTCACTATCCGAGGTCAACCGAACCTTGCTATCAAAGTCTCGTAGAAAGCTTTGGCTACAGTTACGGCAGTCATGTCGTAAAGCGGTGTAACCTCAGGCCATCTAGTAAACCTGTCAACGGCTGCGTAGCAGTATCTGTAGTTCTCTGACGGTGGTAGTGGTCCTACTAAGTCAATGTGAATATGTGAAAATCGAGCTCCAGGTGACTCAAAAACTCCAAGTGGTGTCGCTGTGTGTCGTTGCACCTTGGCACGTTGGCATACGAACCCCGTTGGAACCCAAGTTCGACAGTACTTGCGTAACGAAGACCATACAAACCGTTGTGACATGTTGTTGATCTGATGTCTGCGTGACTCATGCCATGAATTGAGTTAAAGACTTGGCGACGTAACTGACATGTGTTGAAAGGACGAGGTCCGGCTTGCGATACATCGTAGAACAAAGTTACCTACGTATGTGCCTGGTGCTGGTACTTTCTTATCGTACCTTACATATCGAAAACACAGTTCAACAATTAACAATCACAAAGGAAAAGAGGTGTCCATAAACAAGCATAAGTCGGGTTGAAGTCCAGCACAAGTACAGCACAGAAAAACACAGCGAACAAGGTGAGATCTAGCTCCAGACTACCTGTGGCGTGCGCGCGCGTCTCTTGCTTCGGAAGCGAGGGTTTAAGGGGAGGGGGAGAGAGTGAGGGTGGCAGGGTGATGCGAATGGGCAGTTTCACTCTAAATGACGTATAGACTATTTAACGCTGTACTACATAGTTTTTTTTTTTACAATTTTTCGGTGTTCATAAGAAGCAAACCGTATTTTTTTATCAAAAATACATTAAATTCCCTTTTCGATCATGTTATTGTCAATTTCCTTAAATACTTAGCTGATTTATAATAAAATATTGAAAATAGGCAAATTTACCGCCCCATACTGTCCCTTTTCTAGGTTGGCTGATTCACAAGAATTTCCTGAAATATTTTTGTATAGACACGCCTATTGTATTGATTGTTACTTGATAGCTTATATTATATTCTATTCATATTTTTAATTAAGAATACACCGTTTCATATTGAAAACTTCTGAAATATTTTTTTAAAGCCAGTCCTTCATTTTTCGGTTAACCGGACTTTCTCCTATTTGCAACGCTGATATTCATTGGGTTACCTTGATTTATGGGAAAGTTTATATTTTTGGCTACCCCCAATCTCCTATTCTTGTCAAATCAGCTGCCATTTTAGGATCAGTTGTGATTCTCAGGAGCTACAGGTGTTCATGTGCACGGTGTTGTAAATTGGTCTCGAGTGTTCGTCCGGTAAGTAGCCCGATTTTCTATTACTTTTTATATTGTGATCGTTGTTATCATACTATTATTGTTTTAGATTAGTTAATATACTCTAAGAAAATGACAATAAACAAGAGAATATCTGTTTAATAACCGAGTAAATACAATTTATTTCCAAAATGGGCGATGTTTTGCATCGTCTGTTTTGGGACGTTGCTATAGGCCGGACAGAAACGTCCCAAAACAGACAAGTAAAGACCAATCCACATCAAGGAAATTTACTAATGTGCCCTTTTGATATTGTTTTTAACTAAGTTACTGTTAGTTCCTTGTTCATAAATTACAATGGGTGTTGTTTTAGTTATCTACTCATTAAATTGAAAAAATTTTGCCCCACAAGTTTTTCGTTATTGCCGCGAGTTGCTTCACGATGTTTTCCTTCACAGTTAGCTAATTTTTTGTATTGCTAATAAGTTCAAAACTGTTTTTGAACTTGCATCGATGAGATGTCATGTTTAAATCTTGGCGGTGGCAATACCTATACTTCATAGGCTTAGGTACTTAACTAAAGGTAAACAATCTTGATTTGTCTTATATTAAAATATGCACTTTTTAAATCAAAATATTTACAATTTACTTGAATTTCATGAATTTCAATTTAATTCACAGAATTGGTACAATCTTTACACTTGTAAAGATTTTAATTTAAAAGTGTATATTTCAATAAAGAAACTTATCAAAATTGTTTTCCTTCAGTTCAGTGCTTAAACAAATGGACTCTTTTTTTATTTCCTACATATTAAAATCATCGTTTGATTGAGAGCTTTTAATAAGTTGCATTCATATGGTGTTGTCGTTTATTAGTCTTATTAAAGAACACCCAAGTTGTGTATGTTTTTTTAGGTCAACGATGTCAAAAACTTCTACCCAAAGATCCCGGCCATATCGCGAAAAATTGAAAAATTTTCCGATGAAGGCAGAAGAAGTCGGAAAAAATTTTTTTAAAAATAAAAGCAAAAAAAAAAATGTCTGAAATGGCCACCGAAGAAAAAGATAACTATCGTAAAATATGGAGAGAAAAAAAAAAGAAGACAAAGAGCACCCCCACGACCCCAAATTCTCCGAACCCAGTTGAAACAAATGCAAAACCAAAGTCCAATTTTATATTATCTCGCACTGCCCAAGCCAAATTATCTACAGAAACAAAGGTTGACTCGAAAAAATGTTATTTATCATTAAGTATGCCTTTAGGTGCAATAAATAATTTGATAATAATAATAATGTTAACTTAGATGTATGTATACCTTGTTTTTTTGCCATACGATGGTTAGTTTAAGTGAGTTGAGTAAGAATTTATAATTTAATTACATTAAATTTACCTACTTAAATTATTTTGAAAATGATGTTGTAAAAGAATGATTAACTGACTTCTTTTTAATTTTTTTTAGGAAGGTATTGAATTAAACATAATAATTTTGACGTTAAAACTATTAAAACAAAAATAGTCTTTTTTTTTCAAACATAACTTTCATCATACTTTCATAACTGTCTTAGGTTGTGAACCATGATTATGATTATGATTTCTGTTTTGCAACTCATCTTGTCTGTTTGGGGACTGTCCCTAAAAATTTTGGTCTTTTTTCTTGATTTTCTCTGAAAATAATTAATATAATTTATATTTTGTGGATTTCATTGAAGAAGCAATTAAAAGGCTTCAATAAATTGTACTTTCTTTAGAGTGACGAGCATAACTCATTGTCAAATCGTAAAAACTAACTTCATTTTTATTTGGGACGTTGCAAAACAGACTAAAATAGTCAAGTTTTTATAATAAAATAAAACGTTTTCACCCGGCAAACTATTTTGTCGCATTTGATGGACATCTTAAACTGTAATTTTAGCCTTTTTTTCATTTCCAGAGTCATAGTTTTATTTATATTTTAGTTTGACTGTCGTTTCAAAACAGACAAATTTCGAGCACCCTGGTGTAGTAAAATTTAAATTGTGATTAAATTATGCAATAGTTTTTTGTCCTAATAGAAAAATCATAAACTTTATTAAATTTGCAAGAAACTGGTATACTCCATTGGTAAAATAAATGAAAACATTTAAAATACCCACTTTCGAAAACACCCGTCATTTAAAATGAAACTGCCCGAATATGCCTTCTGCGTCGCGCTGCCGCAAATAAAGCGGCATTTCATTGTATATAAAATATTAAAGTAGGCCGTTTCTATGAAAAAAAAGTTTAATACAATGAATAAAAATCACATTTAAAAAAAATCTCTCGGATGGATTTTAATTATGTAAAATGTTATTTGGAGAGAAAAATATACCTATCGATTGGTATTATTCTTATCCGTGGAGGCTCTTGGACCACTTTTGCCCATCCTCCTTTTACTTTTATTTTAAGAGGCTTTCAACGCTACGGTGTGTACCGTCGACAGCACATCATCCTTACACCCATGCACTCTACTCCGTTGCATTACGGGCGACTTTGCAGCTAAAATGTGAAGGTTGATGTGCTATCGACTGTACGTGAGACCCTCTTCACATGTTTTACATTCAATGAACCAAATGCCGTAATAAAATAAGCTTTTCTCCCGACACGTCTAGTTTAAAAGGCAGGCCCATTAATCCTTTGTTTACATCTTAAGCTTTATGGCCGAACGTTACCATGTTAGTGGCCCAATGTTGATAATAAAACCCGCCTTGGACAAAAATATTTACACCGGTTCTGTTAAACATTCTTAAGACGACCGTATTATCCGGAGCCCTACGTAACATATTTAATGTCTACAGAGGAACAAGACAGGAACAAGACTTAAGAAAATTGAAGGAGTCACTCAATCGCTGGTCGTTTAGATAGACGGATAGAATATTTTTTATTATATGTACAGGTTGACAGCACATCATCGTATACACCCATGCACTCTACTCCGTTGGATTAAGGGTCACTTTTCAACTGAAATGTGACGATTGACGTGCTGTCGACTGTACTGTGGGTACACCAGAAATTGCTCGTAGCCCCGGCTACAAAAAAAAATAAGTCTAGAAAAAAAAATGTATTTATGATGTCCGACATTGCATTCTCTTTTAAACCCTCAGACCACATCAAAACTTAAAAGTCTAGAATATGTCAGCTAGACAGCACGCGTAACAGCAAGCTTAAGTAGCATTTAACCAAAGTTCTTCATACAAAATAAAGTTTAAAAGTCTTCTTAAGTGACACTTACGTCAGGCTTACATAAACCAATAGTCAAAAGAGATCCTTCTAAAATTTCACGATAAGTGCGTGCATCCTCAAGCTTAAGGCGCAGTCCCTTTAAGACAACGCAGTCATTAAGGAGAAGTGATCTATTTATAGCCCCAATAGTCGTGTGGTCGTATTTCAGAGCAGGCGAACCGTAATAGGCCACACGTGGTGGCAAACGCAGCGTCTGATGCTTCGGCTCAAACTTGCTTTAACTGATAAGATATTTTAAATGAGCTGTACGTGGTTCAGCTGTCTTCCCAAATTCAGCTACAAAAACTGATAGACTGATACAGATGTGACGAGGAATGTTAACTCTGCGCGCGCACTATAAACTGCAACATTTCTGCATCGCGCAAGCAAAGTATTCTGCCGGCGCCAGACCTAGCTTCACATATTTGAAAACATCTTTGAAGACTTTGCAAAGACTTGAAAACATATTTGAACACAATATTGGCGCAACCTGCCAGACATGCTTCGCAAATACTTCTCTCCACAGTAGAACGCTTTGATGTGCGCTAAGAAACCGACACCGCATGGCAAAGCGCAAATGTTTCTTCATACTTTGCAAAAGTCTTCAAAGATGTGTTCAAATATGTGAAGCTAGGTCTGGCGCCGGCATTACACATGACTTACGATAAATAGAACGTCCAACAAACAACAGTTGGACCGGCCGTCCCCGGGCATACGATCTGCCTGGCGGGAAATTATCCTTTTTAGTGGAAAAACACGATCGCCTTTCTTCCCTACTCGGATATTGAGGATTCGTTCCACATGTGGTGGTAAACGAAGCGTCCGAGGATTCGACTCAAACTTGCTTCAACTGATAAGATATTGCTAGCGCTACGAGCTATGCGTGTTTCAGCTGTCTTCCAAAATTCAGCTACAAAAACTGATAGACTGATACGGATGTGACGAGCACTGTCAACTCTGGGCGCGTACTATAAACTCCAACATTTCAGCATCGCGCAAGCAAAATATTACTCATGACTTACGATAAATACAACGTCCAACAAACAACAGTTGGACCGGCCGTCCCCGGGCATACGATCTGCCTGGCGGGGAATTTCCCTTTGTAGTGGAAAAGCACAATCGCCCGCTCTTCCCTGTACGAATATTGAGGATTCGTTCCGTATGTGGTGGTAAACGAAGCGTCTGAGGATACGACTCAAACTTGCTTCAACTGATAACCGCTATGAGCTATGCGTGTTTCAGCTGCCTTTCCAAATTCAGCTGCAAAAACTGAGCAACGTTTTAGACAAGATAGGCAAGCGCCTTAACAGCTAATCCAACGAGGCAGTCAAATGAACTGAAAGATGCCATCTCGAAGCCTCGATATTTTCTCTTACGACGTAGTTGTACGTTTTTAGAACGCCACCGACAAATCCTCAAACATTTACATACAGGCACATTCATTGCTTCTGGCCCCACACTAGGATACCCTGTGTCGTGGGAACCAGAAACAGCGACGTCACAAACACGTAAACATCCAAGACCTGGTTTTTTTTTGTCCCCAGCCGGGATTCGAACCCGGGACCTCTCGCATGGCATTGAGGCACAATGTCTGATAAGCCTTTCCCAAGCACTGATTGATTGACACCAAATAAAGGTGTTTTAAATATATCAATCGCATTTTGACAAAAAACAAAAACCTCCTAAGGTTGTTGCTAGTTTGTGATAAAAAAAAGTAAAAACGACTTTTGCTCTTTCATCTTTGATAACAAACAAGAACAAAACAAATGGAATCGTCAAAGCTGTCACTGGGGTGCCCTTAACGTCCGTAAAATTAACAACGTACCCTTTGAAGCGTGTCAATGTAAATAATCACAGTCATACAGTCAACGTCCAAGTATAATGTATCGTGTAATAATAGCCCTTATGTCTCTCGTAGTTAGAGCTATTCGGAGTCGAATATCAAGCCAGTCGGAGTATCAATGTCATTTAACACTTGCACCATACGACGGCAGCTGTGCTGCGGTTTCCAAGCATGCAGCCGTAGGAAATAAACAAGACATAATGAATACACTGAATTTATAACGACACTATAAGTATAGTACTGTTACATAAGGTCATATCAAAATAGGTAACAATATTTTCAGGAGTCAAATATGGATTAAGATATATTTTTTCTTGTTATTATTGTTATTATTGTTATTATTTTTTGCATTACTGCTTACTCTTCTTTTCGGACTAGAATAAGTTGATAGTATCTACGCTAACAACTTATTCTAGTCCGAACGCGTTGTGAAGTAAAATAGAATTTATACTATTTGCAGGTAATTCAGGACTCAGACGTAATAGTGTTATGAACATTACAAAGGCAGTCTAAGCCGTTTTTTAATCACTCTCTACGTAGACAATGTAGCATTGATGCCAAAAAAAGCAATTTTTGGCGATAAGGACATTCAGTACCTACCCAACACTAGAGCCGTGCGCCACCGAGGAAAAAACATATCTCTTTTTACGGATGGAATTTGCAAAAAGTGTCTGTACAATAATGTCATAAATATGTTAATAGTGACTTTTAAGTTCTAGGTTTTTGCCTTACGTTCACGGCTGTGCGTTCAAACAATCACCTTAATATGACTGAAAGATTGTACATAAACATTTAGCAAATTCGGTCACATCAGAATCTTTTATATTACAAGATTGTACATAAACTTTTAGCAAATTCGGTCAGATCAGAATCTTGTGTATTACAAGATTTTTTTTTATTGTTTGCACCAGTGTCACAGCATATTGCTCTTTAGACTTTCCAGCAAAAATATAAGGGCTGACCTGTTGTCGACTCCACCAGACCTGTCAGTAGGTAATGGTGGATTCGACTGTAAAACGAAGAACTCAATTTCAAGAGCCGTAATCTTTAAGTACGGACCTTTTTCAGACCATTTTATAGAATGCGGCTGTCGAAAAGGCCACTTAAAATGATTATCGTGCAAGATGAAAGCACCTTTAGCTACTGCATAATGTTTTGGGTCTTTGATGTTAAGCGTTGTAATGTACCCGCTTTTTTCAATGGCTTTCGGAGAATCAAAGCGGATGGTCAAAGTTGAAATATGGGGTTATATTCTGCGCAATTCCGGCTGGGGACAAAAAAACCCAGGTCTTGGATGTTTACATGTTTGTGACGTCGCTGTTTCTGGTTCCCACGACACAGGGTATCCTAGTGTGGGGCCAGAAGCATGTATGTGCTTGTGTGTAAATGGAATGAAGTGAACGATTTCCACAGATTATGGGAAGAAATTAATGAAAACTTGGCAAATACCGTTATTTTCGTAAACAAGACAGTCTGTGGTATAAACCAAAGACAGTATATTCGACATTGACAACTGAAAACTAATTGACGAGCCAAATATTTTTTTGCTGGACTAGAACCAAAAAGTATGTAGATACATATTATGTAGTTTCATTTTTACCTAATAAAACAGTTTTGCAGAGTGAAGAAAGAAAGATAAAAATGGATGTTGCCGAATGCTCGCCATTAAGCGGCAAATAATAATAATATCTTTGTATGATAAGAATTTATTCATTCATGTCAATAAAAAACTTGAAAAATGCATAGAAATTTTATTTTACATTAGTAAAAATAACAGTAAAAAAACTAGCCAGAAATTGAAAACTGAGATAGTGTTTAATCCTACTAATATTATGTTTGCAAGAATTTGTAGATTTATGTTTGGATCTTTGTTACTCTTTCACGTAAAAATGGCTGAACGGATCTGGATGAAATTTAGGGACAGAGACAGAGTATAGTCTGGCGTAACAATATTTTTTTTTTACTCTACTCTTATTTCTGGGGTTCAGCAGTGGTGTGAACAGGTTGGCAGTAGAGGGTAGCCCGAGTCTCCCAGTAGTCGGCCTCTATTTTACACCTTTATTTTATTTAAGCCTCTATTTTGGCCATTTTGGCAATCTTCAAAGCGTTGCTTTATATTACTTTCATTGAAGGTACGGCTATTGTGAGTACTCCCACTTCATCTAGCCACAATGTCCATTATCTTGAGGCTAGCTGCACAAACAACCTAGAACAGAATAAATAATATTATATAGGTATTATATGGTATCGTAAACAATCATTAAAGTAAATTACCTAATCAGTTATGTACTGAAGTATTTAGGTACCACTGTATTCAGGTACATTCAAGGAATAATACCCTTTTCTATTTGTATAATATTGAGCTTGCTCTCCACCTTTTTTTTTCACTTTTATGTGTGTGCAATCAATCGCCCCTATCACACCAGGAAAATTCTTAATTAGTCGGAATTTCGCCATCACTGACTCTTCCTCTTCTAAGCAAGCTGGCATCTTGATGAAAGTTGGAGCTTTGGCCGCAATAGCACGTGCCACCTTGACGCAAATACGACTGACTGTGGGCTGGCTAACCCCGTGTAGTTTCCCAGCATCGTCTTGAACCTGAAACATTTTATTGTATTAAGACACTGGAAATACCTACTTTACTTCCATAGAAATGCTTTACTTGCTTTTAAACAGACATTTCATATAATCTACTGTAATTCTGTAATAGGTATCTTCTAGATATTACAGAATTACAGGAGATTATAAGAAATTAATGTGACTTACTTCACGTCGTCCCCAACAACGGATGGCGATCAGGATTTTCTAGAGAAACGCCAGCACTTCTAGCATCCACCATGAGCTCGTCTTCCACCAGATTAATTATCTCCCGAATGGTATCTTTACAGAATCTGTAATCTGCGTTTTTTGAACGTGAGACCTCGCAATACATTGGGTTTATTCTTTATTATAAAATTTTCTCCGCCTTTGCGCCTCTTCCGCTTCTTGCAAGCGGCCAATTGAATATATTGCGCGCAAAGAATTCATTTTTAATGTGTAAATAAACACAACACTCCGAAAACACTAATGTCAATTTCTCGTTTTGAGGTTATAATCAGTATGTTATGGACACTATAAGAGAGATAAACAAGGGGACTGCGGTTGTTAGCTTAGCAAACCTTTGTTAAATAGCTAATGAACGTTTTAGGCACTAACTTACGTTTATGAATAGAGATTTTTAGCAAACGTTCTATAAACCCTTTATATGCCTCTTTTAAGAAGTGCAAAATTTTTATGAATACAACCGTAAATGTTTTATTGCTGAAGCATACTTTTTAGATGTCAGGGTTTGTACTATTTTGTGACACGCGCTACGTCAATATTACAGCCTACAAAGCAAAAGTAAATTCTTTTAAAGACGATATGGTTTCAACTCCTCAGGCCTAGAACATTTATCTTTCACAGCTAAATTAGTTATTCACAGAGTAATATTTGAAATCTATCACAGTTTTCGAAGAATAAAACATGCTCATATAACTGTGGTATGTATCATCTTCAAAATTCGATTCAAAGTGCCGTTACAAGACGGACCCGCGGGCGTATCTACGGAGGCGGATGGAATGTGCCGTAGTTTATGTACATTGGACCCGCCGGGGGGTCCTCAGGGCTTGAGGGGGCAAGCATTGCATATCAAACAGTATCACTACATAGAAAACAATTTATAACAGAATGCTAATTAAGTTTTTCTCAAACTTAATATGTGAGTAGTTGAACAAAAAGGGACCTTGGAGGGATTGGAAACCGTTATTTTTTTATTTGATTTTTTTTATTTGTGGTATTTTAGCTTTGTTTTGGTCTAACCAGAATATTTTTAGGTGCCGTAGTTATTTTTTTATGATTTTTTTTGTGAGCCGAGCCGAGTCGAAACCTGTATAAACACGAAACTACAAACGCGATTTTCTCGAAATCAATTATTTTATCTTGAGGTCCCTTTTTGTCAACCACTCACATAATAATATTATTATAAACATTATTTGAATAATTAATAAAGTCATTTGTAATGTGATGTGTTTTTAAATGGAAAATTAAACAAACTTCACACATCACACACACGGAAAAAAATGACTCGTAAGTCTGTAATGTAACCTTCACATTTTAGTTGAAAAGTCGTCTGTAATGCGACGGAGTAGAGTGCATGGGTGTATAGGATGATGTGCTGTCGACTGTACGACTCACGCCCCTACCATCCTACCATTATTCTCAAAAACGCTTACTGACACGACCCACTCAAGACGTAGGACGAGGGCGCGGCGGAGACGTAGCGTCCTTTCAATTCACTTTCTTACAAAATGTATTGAACCGATATGGGACTAGCCCGCACTGGTAAGACGGAGCGCAGAGGCGAACTATATGATATACATACAATACGTCACGTCTCTGGCCCGTCTTCCTTTCAATATTCACCTAGGACGCGACTCACGCGCCACAGGTACATATTGAAACCTGATATAAATTCCGTGCCTTTGAACAGTCAAGAGCTGAAATAGTAGGTACATTACTGCAGCGGCCAGCAAAAGAGGCATTGATGGACGAACGTGGAAATGTGGGCCAAGGCGAAGCCGAGGCACACATACGTGAGTCCATCAATGTCTAGTCGTGGCCAAGGCTTGTACCTATATGATTTTTCTCAAATAATGCGCGGAAATTAAAACTAGGAACTCATTATGCTAAATTCAATAAACTTTCAAAATCAGACGAACCACAAACGAACAACAATATTTTTTGCCGCGTTAAAGTGTTTTTTTTTTTTTTTCAATAAGTATATCCAGGTTTCTATCGCAAGCCAGTTCGAAATTTAAATAAAACCTCTGATAAGTTACCTCCTTGGTTGTCATTGTTCGGAGTAAAAGATCGTTTCATTTTTAAATAACGCGACAGATATGAGTTTAGATAAGTAATTTATTTGGCCGCAAAACACGACAGTTATGAATTTTCATAGAACTTTTTCCGGGCGCCTGCTCGCGTGTACTTGGCCAGTACAGCAATTTCGATTTATCTCGAAGCCTGAAACCTGTAAAGCCGCGTTTTCAACAAACTTCATCGGCAATCAATCACTAAAACAAAGAAAGTATTAGAAAGACGACCAAGTAAATGTGATGGATTAAATAAAACTCCAACGAAGGCCAATGAATTTGTTTTTTCCAGTGCTCTAAGGCTTAACGTTTATATTCACGGCTGTACTGTACAGACGACAGCACGTCACCCTTCACATTTTGGAATTGCAAAGTCGCCCGTAATGCAACGGGGTAGAGTGCACGGGTGTATAGGATGATAAGTGCTCAGATGTCGACTGTCCCCCACTGAGGGGCACGGGTTTCTTCCCTGAGGAAGGTATAGGCCATACTCCACCACGGGGGCCAAGTCCGGATTTGTGGAGGCTTGTAAGACTAGTGGCTGGTCTTACTGTCAGAAGTTTTTAAGCCGCTCTAAGGCCTCTGACTTGGCTTAACGACTACTATATCGACGGCAGCCGCGGCACAAACGTGCCTTGCGTGTGAATACGCGGCGCTAATCATGTAGATGTGATTTGATGCACGCACCCCTACGTGCGAGTCAAACATTTACTTTTACTTTGCAGTGTATTTTTACGGAAGCGTGGAGTAGTAAATCAAATTGTAGGGTTTTTTTTAGTCAGAGCCGTCTGACCATGTCTGCTGCAATCGTAAAATTCGACTACTGTGCCGTGTTTACACCAAGCGACCAAAAATTTGTGCGATAACATCAAACGGAATTGTAGAGGGTTATAGCCAAAAAACTAACGAAAACTACGAAACTTGTGTGAATTTTCTGTATGAATGTACATATTTAGATAAGTAAGGTTTTTATACTTCACATACCTTAGCCTAGGTGCTTGGAATATATAACAATAAAAGCCTACTCCATGTTATAGTATTCTTTGGGGTTCTGTAGGTAGTTTAAAAAAATGGAATCACTAAAAACCGTTCGAACCCAAGATCCTTTTTAGGGTTCTGTAGCCAAATGGCAAAAAACGAACCGTTATAGATTCGTCATGTCTGTCTGTTTGTCCATCCGTATGTTACAGCCACTTTTTTCCGAAACTATTTTGAACTTACTATTGAGCTTGGTAAGTAAATGAACCGCATTAAAATTTTCACACAAAAATAGAAATATAAAACAATAAACTTTGATGGTTCTCCATACTTAGAACTGAAACTTCAAAATATTTTTTTCAAAAAAAAAAAAAAAAAACACTCAAGGAACCCTTCATGGGCGAGTCCGACTCGCACTTAGCCGCTTTTTTGTTGAGAACGAGTAAAGATTTTTAGTCGGTATTAACGTAAAACAACAAGGTTAGAATTCCTTCTTTAAATTTAGCTATTCCAAACTGATCAAAAGTTTTAAATCTTTCTATTTCATTTAATTTCTCAACGTATGTACTTTAAAATGTATCAGTTCCCGTAATAATCCATTAAGGATCGTTGGAAGTATTTCTCTTATATTCTTATGGCATTCTTTGGGAACATTAACGTCAAAATGTCAACCGTGGCTGTTCCGTAGAGATCACTTCTCCCTTTGTAGCTCGTTAGGTCGTTCACTTAAGTGATTTCTTAAGATATAAATAGCCTACTACCACGCATCACTTCAAAGGAGGCGTCTACAATAACACGTCAAATAACATTGCTTATTCCGTTTGAAATATGCTCGTATTAACTATAAAAATGTACCTACATTCCTTAAGATCATGAAAGGCAATCGGTTCAGTGAACTTTTAACAATTCAATAAGTTCGTAAAAGGAAGTCTGTTTAGCAAAGTTTTCACCCGACGACGAAAACAAAGGAGTGTTGTTTACATCTTGTAAGGTGAATGAACTTTGCCTGTATTGTAGGTACCTGTATTATAACTCGCTCTGCTAAAGCATACCTAGGTAAATAGTTTTTTTTTTACAACTTTGTTTCATCATCATCATCGACCCATTATGTCCCCACCGAGGGGCACGGGTCTCTTCCCTGAGGAAGGTATAGGCCATACTCCACCACGGGGGCCAAGTCCGGATTGGTGGAGGCTTGTAAGACTAATGGCTTGTCTTACTGTCAGAAGCTTTCAAGCCGCCCTAAGGCAACTTTGTTTATTACATCATATTATGGGACAAATTTTATATCTTTTCCTATGTCTTATTCGTGTTTGCTCCAACTACCCGTTTCTCTTTTTCCTTCGGCAACCTTTTCGTCACAAGGTTGTCTGGAAGAAATTGCTGTTAGGTGGTAAGGCCGCCCATCGTGCTTTTTATGGTTCCGTACCCAAAGGGACTATTACTGAGACTCCGCTGTCCTTCCGTCCGTCCACACGGCGTCCCTCTGTCACCAGGCTGTAAATTTATAACATTTGGCTAAAATTTCAGCAAATTCAGGCTAAAATTTTAACTATCATGAACCATGAAAGTTGAAATTTTCGAAAATGACGTATTTCTGTTGCCGCTATAGTTAACAACCAAAAATAAAAAATAGAAAAAAATAAATATTTGAGGAGGCTCCCCTACAACAAAAGTTATTTTTTTGCTCGTTTTTTCTCGGTATTGATAACTGCAACAGGTAGACTCTTGAAATATTCACAGAATATTTAGTTATAGGTGGTATTCTCTTTAAAAAAATAATGAAACACAGATAAAATAAATATTTAAGTGGAGCTCTCGTACAACAAATATGACTTATTTGCAATTTTATGGACAATGATATAGATATAAATATGATATAGATATAATGGTACGGGATACTTAGTCCACGAGTCCAACTCGCACTTGGCTGTCTTTTTTTAATTTGTAACATTTATTACTATCGCTTGTTTGTTATGTGCAATAAAGAATATTCTATCTATTTTTATATTTTTTTCTTCAAACATCATGAAAAACTTCTTCAAATAAGTTAATTCATCTAAGATACTGAGTGAATTGAATCAACTCAAAGTTACGGAGGCAAGCCCATAAATAGACGGACTGGTAAATGTATACGAAAACCTGTCATCTTCCAGCCAAATAAAACAAAAGGATAAAACGCTCATAAAATGCTTGAAGGCCTTGTATTTCTTAAGACAACGTCAATAAACGACTCTCTCTTTTCCTCTAAAGAGAGTTGTCAGCAAATAGAATAGACGCGCCAGAAATACATTATGGATAAGTAGATGGATAAGCACATAAAATGAAGGTTGATTGCTGGGCCTACTCAGTCGGATAAGCAAGCCTGTGTCACACAATCCATTAATACGCTATCTAGAAACAATGCATCAACAACTTCAAACCAACCAAACAACAATTATGGAATTTATAACTGACTAGCTTTCGCCCGCGACTCCGTCCGCATGGACTTTAGTTCAAAATTTTGCAACCCCGTTCACTCCCGTAACTCCCGGTTAAGGGTTAAATTTAGAAAATTGGTGAAATACGTGTTCAATCAATTGTGTTGAAGAGTTTTTATTTTAAGTTTCAAGAAAATTAGACAACATTCTTTATACCTCCCATACAAATTTTGGCAACCCTTTTCACCCCTTTAGGAGTTGAATTTCAAAAAATCCGGTCTTATTCCTTGCCTACACTATATATGACCCTCTGTGCAAAATTTCAGCTTCCTAGGTCCAACGGCTTGGGCTGGGCGTTGATAAGTGAATGAATCACTCAGTCAGGACTTTGAATTTTATTTATATAGACTAGGGGGCGAGCCCCCTGCGCGCTTACGCGCGCCAACCCCCAGCCGCTGCGAGCTTCGCTCTCCGCGGCGCTCGGCCTAGGGCCTCGCTAGACACTATTGGTTGGGATTTGACGCGTGGGAACACGTGCGGTCTCGGCCTTCGGCCTCGGCCTGAACGGAGCTCGGCCTTCGGCCTCGCCGCGGCGGGGTTCCTCGTGCCCACTTCGCGAAGCTCGGCCTCCGGCCTCGCAAGTTTGTCCATTTTGGTTTTGATTTGTTAATTTTCCGCCGGAGCACGGAACGTCTCGGCCTGCGGCCTCGGCCTGGACGGAGCTCGGCCTTCGGTCTCGCCGCGGCGGGTCTCTCGTGCCCGCTTCGCGGAGCTCGGCCTTCGGCCTCGCAAGTTTCTCCCATCTGGCTTTTGCGTTGTCACTTGACGCCGGAACACGCGACGTCTCTGCCTTCGGCCTCGGCCTGGACGGAGCTCGGCCTTCAGCCTCGCCGCGGCGGAGTCTCTCGTGCCCGCTTTGCGGAGCTCGGCCTTCGGCCTCACAAGTTTGTCCCATCTGGCTTTTGCGTTGTCACTTGACGCCGGAACACGCGACGTCTCTGCCTTCGGCCTCGGCCTGGACGGAGCTCGGCCTTCAGCCTCGCCGCGGCGGAGTCTCTCGTGCCCGCTTTGCGGAGCTCGGCCTTCGGCCTCACAAGTTTGTCCCATTTTTTGTACTGAAATTAGAACTGAAAGTGGATTTTCAGTGAAAAATTTCCATAGAAAATTGGTCAACTTCAGTCATCGATATCTCAGCCGCCATCTTGAAATCTCGAAATCGGATTTTTCTGGTATACCTGGGTCCTTTGACAACCCGACGCCGTTGAGAGCTTGTCTCCAGCATGCGCCCAGTTGGCTGCTGACTTTTTTGCGCAGAGGTCTAAAAAATGGCCTATTTTCGGGAGTCTATAGCTCGGGCGCCATTTTGAATTTCGAACAACAATTTTTTTTTTCTATCGGATCACACAAAGAACATTCTATTAAAATTTGGTTCAAATCGGCCAATAAACAACAGAGATAGCATATTTGTATGAGAGAAGGCGTTCGAAATTCAAGAATCGGCTTCATAGGATGGCTGTAATATGCACCTTCCGTACACTTTTCTCATATAAAGTTTTTTTCGAAAACGCACCGTTTCCGAGAAAACGTATGGATGAATCAATCAGTGAGTATACCGCATTGTAGCTTTATTATTTTTATATTTTATTTATATAGATTAATTTATTATTTTATGACCTCATGTGTGCTGATTCTACTAAACACAAACTTGAGTTTGAAATTAAACACATCACAAACTTGTAAACATCCAAGACCGGGGTTTTTTAAATTCAAAGTTCTGACTGACTCACTCATCCACGCCCAGCTCAAGCCGTTGCACCTAGGAAGCTGAAATTATGAGCAGCAGACTAGCTGACCCGGTTGTTTGAAAGAAACGTTGTTTTGCCAGATAGGGGTATGAAAAATAGATAACAACCTATTCTCAGACCTACCGAATATACATGTAAAATTTCATCAAAAACGGCCAAGCCGTTTCGAAGGAGTATGCGCATTAACAAACATGGTGATACGAAAATTTTATATATTAGAGACTAGCTGACCCCGCTAACGTTGTTTCGACATATATTGGGTTCGAATCCCGGTCGGGGACAAAAAAAAAGAAACCCACGTCTTGGATGTTTACATGTTTGTGACGTCGCTGTTTCTGGTTCCCACAACATAGGTATCCTAGTAAGGGGCCAGAAGCAATTTAAAAAAATCAAAACATGTTTTTAAAGCCACTTTCAATACGGTCGAGTTTGGGTGTGTATATAATTGAATGGTGACTCAGCGGCATCGCAACCGCTCTATCTTTAGCGACACAGGAATAAGATTGAGAAATCCTTCAAAGACATATTTCCACACTACAAGTACTGCACTGCATTGAAATGTTAGGTTTCAAGACAAAACACAAAATAATGAATAATAAACCCTAACTCAAGCCATTAGAGTTGGATGTTAAGTAACTGAAAGACAAAAAATTTCTTAAACTAAAACTAAGCTAACCTATTATAGGTACATGAAGCAGCGATGTGGCACAACACGTCATATAGCTAGTATGTTCAACTGTTAAAGGAATGTAAGCTCTAAGTATTTGTGTTAGTGAAGAAAACATCTTGCGCTCGGAGGTGGCAAGACACTAAATGCATCTTAAGCTCTGCAAAATGTTTCCAGACTTCTTCGTTTCACTCCACTCCGATGCGCAAGTTATTTCAAAGAGCGCAGCCAACTATTATTAAACGTAATAAAATTGTGGTATTGCTTTCCTACTAGGTGAAATCTAACTGTACTGTGCCGGTAATGAAATCCGTTGCTTAGTTCCAATCAGTTCCTGGTTTCAGTCGTAGATAAATATCTAGTAAATGGTATGTACTTTCTTGCTTTAAGAAATAAATAAATAAGAAATAAGAAAACTTTATTGCAAGTAAAAATGTTACAATTTGTGTCCTGGCTCCCAAACTAATAGCATGCAAATAGGATACTTACGACAGATTTCTGTATTGAGATTTCAACTCTGAAAGAATCTCAAACAGTAATAACTGCGACTTTTGCAAATTTACGTTTCAGAATTGCTTATGTGCTCAAAGTGAGTAGCATAATCATGTTTGATCATTTTTTAAATTTCGAGTATGGATCTCAAACTCGTGCTTAGTGCGCGTTTTTAAAGTCGAAAATTGCGTTTCTGAACCCGTTTGACAGGTTGTTAAACGCTTCTCAACGCCTATTTACGTTACAGTTTTTGAGTGAGAGTTAAGTCGATAATTTCGTGTTCTTAAACCGTGCTCATCGAACAAATCATTACTAACTAAACACTTTTCGACAAATTAATTTCGACGATGTCTTTTTCACTTTCATCGCTGGAAGAAGCGCAACAGAGACCTCAGAAACAAACGTGCCTTCGCCGTTAGGCTTTAATATAAAACGCTCAGAGACTACAAACATCATCATCATGACTTGTTTAGCAACAAAAAAATTCATAAACTTGCTTTAGGCTTCATTCGCCATATTTTGCGCGCCCTATAATAATGAAACAGCGCCAGTAGAGGCAGCGACAGTGGCTGCTTCTACATATTAGCTCTTATTAAAAGCAATATAAAAGCGAGCACGTATGAACAAATATACCTACACGTTCAAGTATTCTCTAACTGTACGAACGAACAACTAGTTTATTTATTACCATCAGATTACCGTTTCGGGTGTAACGCTTGCTATCTTCCTCGCATTATGAACTACTTACTTGCGAACTTTATAGTCTTGTTCTATGCCTCAGGCTTCTTTACAATGTGAAAAGCCCCAGAGATATGGCCCGAGCTCGCTTTCAACGATAGTTTCGTGAATACTTGTCAAAGCACCAAAACTAGACAACCTAGATTGTCTGAAACCAACACAGATTGTTGCTCAGCTGAAGAGAGATACAGAATCTACAATGTAAAGCGCTGTTTGCTGTTTACGGTATCATCGCAATGGGTAAGCTTTCATTACCTATTTCCCGACGTTTCGGCATCGTCGCAGTAGAGTTGTCGAACTAACTGTAACTGAGTATGAGCATCGCTAGCCACTAAACATAATTAAAAGTAACTTCATGTAGGTGCTTGGTACTAGTGGAACTTCAATTAGTAAGTTGGAACAATTCTTAGTTCAAAGTTCACGTACTAAGTGAGCAAATATTTCTCTCTAGAAATTTCGACGAAGTCTGTTTCTTCATATTACATTTTTGATAAAACCTTCTTCTACGTTGTAGACTTTTGAAAGTGAATTCTTGTGAAATTGTGAAGCATGATGTATGAAAGCGTTTTATTAGTTTTAATTGGTCATGTCACAGGTATGTGCCTTGTCTCATTAGGACGCCATGGCGACAAGTTCCACAAGTAAAATAGTAAAGTTTATTCGTTGACCGAGGCTGATTAATATTGGAAAATAACGTTTGCCGAGTCAGCTAGTAATCTATAGCATTTTTTAATTTGAATTTATTTTCAAAGAGAGCTTTCTGTGAACTAAAAGTTTCGTTAGCGCTACACATTACTTTATTCTTTATTCTGGATAAACTTACTTGACTTTTTGAGTCTAATGACTGGCTCACTCGAGAAACGTTTTTTTGTCATATTCATTGGCCAACAACCTATTCTCGGACCTACCAACGGTACCTAAAAAATATCGCAAAAATCGGTGACACCGTTTTGCAGAAGTTTGATATTTTCATATTGTGTTATGGAACTTAAAGAACGCCAATTTAATATTTAATAGCTCATATTATTATATATGTTAAATGAATATAAGATAGTATAAATTTAATGCTCCATTAACGGTTTTACTCTATTCTTAGCCGGTGTAACCGGTATCCAATAATAATAATATTAAAATAAATTAAAATCGCTTATTTGCTTTAAAAATGTTTACTGTAGCATAATTGGACAAGAACTTCTTTTTAAGTATCTAAATACCTGCAGAAGGAAGTTCCGCTCTTCTAATACTGCCGTCATAAGAAGAAAGGCCATAACTTCCATATTACTAGTGAGAAAAAGTAAACTGTATTTGAATAAAAATAACACTTAAATTTAAGCAAATAGCTCATGAAATATATTTAAAAAAAAACTTCTGTTTTTCAAATAGGAATCATCGACGACAAGTTAGCATACAGGCTTGAAATTTAGTTTTTTAGTAATTTGCTCGAAATCAAGTTATGGCCTTTTTCGTTATGACGGAAGAATAATACTAAAGGCCGGTTTCTGAATTGAGAATTACGCTAAGTAACTACTTAACTGTAGTGCTCTCTCATCACATTTCTCAGAAAAGAGCGTGATAAAACGTTACTTAAGTATTTACTTAGTGAAATTCTCAATTCAGAAACCGGTCCTGTGTAACTTGATTTTGTGTGTGTAAGAGAGAGAAAGTGTGAGTGAGTGTGTTTGTGTGTGTGTGTGTGTGTGTGTGTGTGTGTGTGAGAGAGAGAGAGAGAGAGAGAGTGTATAGTGAGTAATATAAGTATGGCTCCTTTTCTTTTCTTCGCTCGACGCTTGTTCTACCCACGATTGTTCTACAAAGCTACAATACTGCTAACAACGGTAGCCAATAATAAGTGCCTTTGATTCTTCTGGTTTGGAAAAAAGGTGATGTCCTTTACTTCAATGACGGTCAAGATGAACTTGCTTTCACATTTAGAAAATTGTTTAAATTTGCTCCTTATACAACTTCAATCAACTAACAAAGCCTAGCACTACGCTTATAATCTATTATTTTGCAAATGAACGTTAAAATATAAATCTTAAAAGCTGTTTAAAGAACACTAACACTATTTAAGACGTTTTTAGGGTTTCATAAGCATGAAAATGCAGACTTTAGTCTCAATTTGAATCCATTTGGGGCATTGTCCAAATGTGGCGCGCGTAAATTCGCCCTTGTTACCTTTACCCTAGAGAACTGTAACAAATAAAAGTTACATCTTCTGGGGAATCAGAATGCTTAACAAAATGCCTGTTATGATAAGCCACCGGAACTTTTATTGACAAAACATTTTTTTTCGTATAAAATTGATGGTTTACCAAATCTCCCAATAAAAAAGATTTTCATACCTTTAAAAAATTTATGAAGAGTAGAGCTTTGAATCGACGTTTAAGGCAGGGCTCTCCGAGCGTACGGATTTTTGTGCGACTTGTTGAAAAGTTTGGCAAAAGAAAGAATTTTTGAAATCAGAAATACAAATCCTATTATATTATATTGACCCCTGTGGCGCAGCGGTTAGCGCTTCTGACTACCATGCGAGAGGTCGCGGGTTCGAATCCCGGCTGGGGGCGAAAAAAAAACCCAGGTCTTGGATGTTTACATGTTTGTGATGTCGCTGTTTCTGGTTCCCACGACCAGGGTATCCTAGTGTGGGACTAGAAGCAATGTATGTGCCTGTATGTAAATGTTATGTTATTATTAGAATTTTGACAACCAACGTCACTAACACATGAAGTGATAGTCATTTTGGTATATTGTTTATTATCTAAAACACAGTATAGCCGTATCTAGTTTTAATAAAACATGATGATCATGTTCCCGATTTTTTTGGATGCTGTACCTAAAGTGTAAAAAAATTATGAAAATAGTGACCGACAGCCTAAAGGACAATGAAAAAGGTGTATATTTTTCACATTTAAAATGTAACCATTAAATAGTAAAATGTGTTTTAAAACACCTGATTTAGGTGACATGTCGAGGAAAAGCCACAATAGTCGAGATCTCAAACATAAAAGCAAAAAACAGAACCATACCATACAGAACCATATTGCTGAAATGACGATTTTTAATGATGTTTGAAATCTTGACAAAGCCATCCCAGTGACAATTTAAAGTCACCAAATCAGTACCCTGTCTGGATTACCTAACATAGGAGATATTAATCTATACTAATATTTTAAAGAGGAAAGATTTGCATTTTTATATTTTTGTGTGAAGTGGCATTTTTCCGAGCGGTTCCGTGCTTCACAAGGAACATTAAGCAGTTGGTGTCGGCTCTCTCCGTGCCCCTCGGTGGGAACATAATGGGTTGATGATGATGATGATGTGTGTATGTTTGTAATGAATAGGGTCCGAAACTACTAGGCCGATTTTAAAAACATAGGCTATAATAAGATTTTCAAAAAGTTTAGGGTTTCGTAATAAATTTCGAACAATGGTGTAAAAAAATTACTACCCCGGGAATTTTCCACGGAACTAATATGGGTAATAGCTATTTCCACGGAAACGTTTTCGTCACCCGTGCGAAGCCGGGGTGGATCGCTAGTTGTGATATAAATGTACTTGGAATATACATACAGCTTCGAGGGATTCGTTTGAGTATCACGTTACTGCGCTGTGAATTCAGTTGCCAAGTGATCTGGCAATCAAGCAAGATGCAGATGCGAAGCAATCTCTATTTGTATTTGCTTAGCTTGATAGTATTGTTTCGTCATATAGATATCAAGTATCTACTCATATGTCTCACTAAATTGTAGATATACTACAGGGTCATGCAGAGATCAAAGTTTGCTAGTAAAAAAGATCCTGACAAAACTTATATGACGAGAGGTCCCGAAATCGAGACCCGGCTAGGGACAAAAAGGGAACCCAGGTCCAGTGAGTGTAGTCACTTCGCTGGTTTCCACGACACTGTCCTAGTGTGGGGCCGGAAACAATGTATGTGCCTGTATGTAACTGTTCATGTTTATTTTGTTTCTGGTAAAAACAATTGAGTAGGTAGCCCAGTAGCCTAGTGGGTAGAACATTGGACTCGGAAAAGAGAGACTGGGGTCTCCCGCTCCCGATTCCTATACTGGAGCCATTACAAACGTGCGAACCGAGTCATAAAAGTGCGAGCAAGAGTTCCGATATGCGTGATATCTATCTATCTATCTAATCTCTTTAATCAAGCAATTCTTGTGTATATGTATGTATATATATAATCAGAATCTCGGAAACGGCTCCAACGATTTTCATGAAATTTTGTAAACAGAGGGTTTCGGGGGCGATTAATTGATCATTAATTGGTTTCATTTTAAGAAAACATCGTTTTAACCGTGTTTTTGTTCAAAAAAATAACTGCTACCCTATAAGAACGTACATTTCGCATTAATCAGTAAGGTTGTCGTAGCCCAGGTGGGAAATAGGACGATACCTTAAGCAAAAGACCCTGTTTAGAGGCTAGTGCATGAAGTTTCTCTTTTTTTTGCAAGCTCCTTTTTTGTGTGAAAAACTATTATTAGGAGCCTTATTATCAACGCACGTAATTTGTATCCAAATATATTTTCTAAAAGAAATAAAAAAAATATTCCAAAAAACATGATTTACCAAAAAAATACCGAGCAAAGCTAAGTCATTCAGGTACTGCCTCCTATATGTGTGAGAGAGAGGTCTGATACAAATGTTTATGACTCAGTTCGCACGTTTGTAATGGCTCAAGTATAGTGCGAGAATGTACCTATGATTTCGTTTTCTAAGTTAGTAGTAATAAAACAAAGTGAAGACACCAGCTATTTCAATACATCAGCGCACGAAATCGCCAATTCGCGGTGGGCACGCGTGGTGATTAAGGCCCATACTCTCTCTTTGAGAGAAGGCCTGCAGTGGGACGTATATTGTCTGCTTACAAAAACAATTTGTCTGAAAAATACATTAAAGGGCCAAGCTAAGCTAACAAGAGTGCCCCCCGCAAGGGATTTGTTGTAGTTAGAGGTGCAGTAGTGGCAGGACCTACGAACACTGTATGCGTAATATCAGCTTTCGATCTTCTTTTGTTTCAGACTTATTCACGAAAATGTCAAAAAATCAAGGTAGTTTTTAAAGTACATTATTTTAGCTAAGCCAAGCAAGCGAAACCAAATAAATTCATAATTAAGGAGCATAAATTAGGGTTCATAATTAATATTTTTACAGACCTTCATACCCTTGAACTTGGATGAAAAAAAACATAGTTTATTTGTTCGCTTAATTTTTTTGCCACTTCTCGCGGAGACACAACTATCAAAAAATTACTTAATAACTTACTTATTACTGTTCCTAACTCTTTAAGACACCATAAAAAAACATCTTAGGAACAATTAAGGCTCTGGTTCATGATACTATGAATAAACTATTCATGACATTTTGCGTAGGTTGTGAGTTGGGCGTCAATATTAAAACCTCGTGTACGTCACGCTTTGCTAAGGTAAATTCGCAAAATTCACGCATGAGTCTTAATGCGGGTTATAAGCCAAAGTCTTTCGGAGCCCATTTTGGTAATAATCTAGACACAAATTCTACTGTCCTAATAACCGGTGGTTACGCCTGATTGGCAATTGGCACAGGCTGTTGGTTGCGATCACATGGTAAACATTGAGAAGGGCTCGTGGAGGCTTAGGAGTGGATGCAAACTTTGGTTTCTCCCTTCGTGGATTCCGCAGGTCTATCCAGCCAGCACTTGCGCTGGACTCCTGGCCGAAAACCAACTAAATTTGAAGTGACAGTGACAATAGTGACATATTTATAAAATTAAAGACAGACGTTTTTTGGGAATTGAACACGAAAGTCACATTCAGTTTTTCCGCCGCATTTATCCAAGATATTCTACGCTGTGCACCACCCTTTTGAACTACCAGAGGCCAGGACCATCCGGCACCCACCTACGCTGCCGCGATCGTCCTTCGTCGTCCGCGGGGCGTTAAACCAAGGTACGTCCCTCCCGGTTTTCCAACGAGCACCTTCCTGGTGTTGCCAATTTGGTCGCAAATACAGTCCACCCAATTGCCGCTCTCGCCATACCATATTTTGGTCTTCGAGCCGCACGACCGGGATTTATTGAAATCCCACCTCGCTTTACTCGCTCTCGTTGGTTACGTAGTTCATATCTTCATTACGCTCATTACATTAAATTCGCATCTGCTCTGGATTTCACCGTGTCTTTTTCTGTTGTTCTGTCGTAACACGGCATATCTCCAGAACAGAGTTCAATCCCAATCGTTTCACATTATAACCGCATAGTACGCCGCGAGTAGACTGCTATTCCATAGCTTTATTTTTTCTCGCGTCTTCTCGTGGCTACTATTGTTATAGTTCACGCGTACGTATTTGGCCTATTATAACTCGCACCTATCATAGGTAATTTATTAATTTCACTGCCGCACTATGATATTATAAAACCGCTCCCCAGTTATACAAAGTGTTATTTTTTGTATCGCTTTATTTACGAAATATATTATGATTTTACTATTTGCCTTAATTTATAAAATTGATAAAGTTTGCAACTAGCTGAAAAATTAAATTATTTACTTAATTGTTACTCAAAGTCTTCCGTAATTATAAATTTTATCGAGATTTTAGCTACTTAAATTTAACATAAAACCCATTGGGATCTTGTCACGATGGCTGGGCTGGAGAGAAGATTTAAATTATTGGAAGGAAAACGTAAGATGTATTTCTCTCAAATCTCCTCCGCTTATGAGTCGATATCTAAGGTCAAAGATGAAGACGCAAAAAGAATGTTCTTGTCACAAGCGCATCATATGGAGAAACTGCGAACCGAGTACCTGGCAATTGTGGATGAAATAAATCTTGTGAATTTGGAGATTGATCCCGACTATACAGTGAATTACCAGTCAGTAAGCACCTTTGACCGGCTATTCTGCGTCGTAAAAGAAGCCGCATATCGGTACGACGTCGAACTTGCCCCGACTGGAACGCATAATCCTGCGACCGCTGCTGCTTTGACTCAACCCGAGTACAGTATGAAAATTCCTTGCATTGAATTACCAACCTTTGAAGGTGACATTCAAAATTTTCTTTTCTTCTACGAAACATTTTAAAGGGTAATTCATGAGAATAAAGACTTATGCAATTCCGAACGAATCCATTATCTGCTCAGTCACCTGACAGGCAAAGCCAAGAATGTGTGCGCCGGTATTGTTCCTGCAGGTGAAAATTATTCCTTAGTTTGGAACGCCCTTCTTGACAAATATAAGGATGATAGAGCCTTAGCTACAACATATTTGAACCAGCTTCTTTCCTTTAAAACCGTAAACGGCCCATCGGCAAGCAAGTTAGAAACGCTTATCGATAATTATGGCGCTGCAATTGCTGCGTTGAAACAACCGAAGATCGAAGATTTAAGCGACTTCATTTTCGTGCACATGGGGTTAAAATTGGTGGATTCAGGCACGGCTAAGAACTTTGAAGAACACATCCGAAGTGTCAAAGATGTGCCAAAATACAACGACTTTCTGAAATTTGTTCGCCAGCAAGTCAAAATCCTTGAGCGCACGTACAAGAATGAAAGGCCGGCCTTTATCAAGTGTGAGTATCCCACACCCGCCGCGGGCAGACGCAATGCACGACTAAAGATGCCGCGTGCCTTTGTTGCCACACAGCCTAGTCAACCGCGAAGAAACTCACAATTACAAAAAACTCAAGTGCGAGATCGCAAAAAATGCAAGTTGTGTAATGAAAGTACGCACACTCACTTGTTCTCATGTAAAAAAATTATTCACCGTTAGACAAATTCAAGTTTGTAAAGGACAGTCATCAATTGCTTAAGTAGCCAGCACACAGCCTTCTACTGCAAATCTACGACGACTTGTCGCAAGTGTGCAATACTCGACACCACACTCTACTACACTTCAGCAAGGAAGTTGTTCAAGCATCCCATCGTATGACAAATGCTCTGCTAACTGAAAAGGCTGAAGCAGTAGATGGGGTAGACATCTCACACAAAATTAAAGAGGAGTCTACCAAAGATTTCAGTCCTCCTGAGGACTCATACTGTACGATGTCTTTTACACAAGATGGGGCAGGCAAAACTAAAGTTCTGGCAACGGCAAAGGTATATGCAACCAATCGAAATGGCCGAGACGTCACTATTAGATGTCTGCTAGATCCTGGCTCGCAGAGACCTTACGTTACAACCAACTGCTGCGCTAAATTAGGATTACCGATTCAATATGACTCCCCTGTTATTGTGAAGGGTATATGTAGTTCATCACAAGTTATCAACGGTGAAGTAGAGGTGAGTTTTAAATCTCGCTTTGATACTGGTCCGAAGTATAACATCAAAGCATTCGTGCTGGATCGGATTACTGGTAATTTACCTACGTGTACAGTTAAGACTGAACTTTTTGATAATACGAGTATAAGAACGGTACCTTTAGCAGACGATTCGTGGGGAACTCCAGGAGAAATAGACTTACTAATTGGAGTTAATTTATTAACGGAAATGTTATTATCCGGTAAGATTCTTGGTCAACCAGGCTTCCCGGATGCACTGGAAACTGCATTAGGCTACGTGATTATGGGCGACGCCCCTACAATATCGTCTCCACCACCGATGTCCATCGCATCTCATGCGACTACTACGGCAGAGACTTCTCTGAATTCCCAATATAGAAAACGCTGGAAACCTGATGAAGTGGAAGTCAAACTGAACTTGAGGAGTAAGGAAAAGCAATGTCAGAATTTCTACATAGACTCTATATATGGTTATGGAAGGCTCCAGGCGTTATAAAATCGTTTTACAATAAATACAAAGACAACACTTAATTTTTCGTTAACTTCTTCCAAACCACTCTAAGCAGTTATTCTTACTTGGAACACCACTCTGTGGTAATACTAGACATCAAATAGTCAGTACACTAATTTTCACCGGCAGTGGTTTCGAAAGTACTAGAAGCTGTTGTACCGTAAGAGCCGGCTTCTAGATCAATCGTAAATGTTGGAATTAGGAAGTCTTTAAATTGTGACTTACAATAAGCCAGAGGTCACTGTATCCATCAACATTGCAGTGACATGATTTATTTAGTTGCCTTTTTCTTGTTTATTAATTTTGAATATTTATTTAGTTCGAGTGGGACTTATGGACATTTTGTTGTTTTATCAACTTAACTTGTAACCTTTTGTGGTCATTAGTGGTTGTAGTCTTAGTTATAGCCGGTAGTGACCATTCGTTGTTTTATTTTTTCATCGTAGTGCTCATTCACATGATTTCCCTCATCATTTTGAAAGAGGTCCTTTCAAGGCCGGGGGCATGGTTACGCCTGATTGGCAATTGGCACAGGCTGTTGGTTGCGATCACATGGTAAACATTGAGAAGGGCTCGTGGAGGCTTAGGAGTGGATGCAAACTTTGGTTTCTCCCTTCGTGGATTCCGCGGGTCTATCCAGCCAGCACTTGCGCTGGACTCCTGGCCGAAAACCAACTAAATTTGAAGTGACAGTGACAATAGTGACATATTTATAAAATTAAGGACAGACGTTTTTTGGGAATTGAACACGAAAGTCACATTCAGTTTTTCCGCCGCATTTATCCAAGATATTCTACGCTGTGCACCACCCTTTTGGACTACCAGAGGCCAGGACCATCCGGCGCCCACCTACGCTGCCGCGATCGTCCTTCGTCGTCCGCGGGGCGTTAAACCAAGGTACGTCCCTCCCGGTTTTCCAACGAGCACTTTCCTGGTGTTGCCAAATTGGTCGCAAATACAGTCCACCCAATTGCCGCTCTCGCCACACCAACCGGAAAGCTTTGTAAACAGTGGATTTTTATTGGCATAAACATAAATCAAACCCATGTTTCATTCACCTTTTACAGAACAAAAATAGTTTGATTTATTCAAACCCATGTTTCATTCACCTTTTACAGAACAAAAATAGCTACAGACTGTTGTAATCACAGAACAAAAAAAAAGAGTATAAATAGTGACATGACCTATCCGTAGGAAAACCAGTGTGACCAAACTCACACACACAAATCAAAAGCACACTGTGAATGCCAAGCTGCCATTGGCAAATAAAGGCAATTCTGAAAAGGTCTACATCACAAAAGTTCCAAGTAAAATATGAACCTTTTAAATCATATAAACAATGATCAAAATCAAATGATAATTATGAAATTAAGTTTGACATACGATCTTTGCTTTGTAGTACCGCTACTCTACATTAGATGGAACTACCGCCGCGTGTGATCGTCGAGAAGCTTTAAGTTCAATGCCATAAAGTCGAATATTGAAAAATAACTATCTGCTATGTTGCTACTCAGGCTAAGGATGGGACATATTGCCATATCGACAAATTATAGAACTGTTTCATAAAGCGACAGTTGAAAATGAATTTGTTATGACAATGTTTCTTAATATTTTTTTTTTTAGTACCTGCATTGACAAAGTAACATAATGTATTCCCTTCTGCCAAACTGTACCACAGTTCGATGTAAATTACGCAGCCGGCTACCATATTAACTGTCCTTCTGGATGATTGGCTACGCAATGTACCTATAATGGAATTCTCATAATCTAACCATAGTCGCTTTATGAAACGAAGCCCAGCAAACTTATCGTGTACAATTTATAGAGAATAAGAAAGCCTATTGTATATATTTTTTTTTACTGTAACTTTTATTTGTCTCTTGCTTCTTGTGTGCAATAAGGAATATTCTTTTTTTTTACGTCGCCTCGATTGCCACAGAACAGAAAAAAAGAGTAGAAGGAGTGACATGACCTATTAGCAGGAAAACCAGTGTGACCAAACTCACACATAAGCCAAAACCCACACTATGAATGCCAAGCTGCCATTGGTAAATAAAGGCAATGCCGAAAAGGTCTACATCATAAAAGTTCCACGTAATATATTAACCTTTTGGTGATATAAACAACGATCAAAATCAAATGATAATGATGAAATTAAGTTTGATATTAGATCTTTGTTCATAGTAGAGTAGCGGACTCTACACTAGCTGGAAATCCCGCCGCGTCTGACCGTCAAGAAGTTTTATGTGATAGACCATAAAGTCGAAAATTAAAAAACAAGTATGTGCAATGGTGCTTCTCAGCTATGGATGGCCTATCGACAAATTATAGAATTGTTTCGTAAAGCGACAGTTGATATTTAATTCAATTACAATTCGATGTAAATTACGCAGCCGGTTAGTATATTAACCTACCTTCTCGATGATCGGCTACGCAACGTATATGGAATTCTCATATGAAACTAACCATAGTCGCTTTTGAAACGAGGCCCAGCAAACTTATCGTATGTATAGTTTGTTTATTTTTTTATTAATTTATTTAAAATGTTGTTATCCATCAACGCTTGTGCTTCACTTATATTATGGAGATGACATTTGCCAACGAAAGTCACAAGACTTCCCCATACATATAAGGAGTAAACGTTGATTAAATTATCTAGACCCCCCCAGATGATTTTACTACACGAGCACATAAAATCATCTAACTTTGAAATTATGCATGCTGGTTTAGTTTTGATGACAATACACCAATCTATACTAATAAAAATGACATGTTTTTTGAACTAAAACTTTCGGCACAACACATTGTAAACATTTAGTCCGGATCTACTTACGGGTGTTGTTTTATCGGACGAGTCCGACTACGTTTCGCTCCGATACGCAGAGCAGTGAGTGGGTGGTGAGCAGAGACGGAGCTTGCGTCGTTCGGTTGCTTGTCTCAAAATGGGATGGGTAAGTTGATCCGGATTAAAAGTTTACAAAAATGACATGATACTGCAGTCAGGACCACATTCTCGCAAAGGAACTAAACAGCGTCAAGGAACATGAACAATAAATTTTGCGCAATATCAAAAATAATTGCAACATAATAATAATAATAATAAAAGATGATAATAAACACTTACAGGCACATACATTGCCTCTGGCCCCACCCTGGGATACCCTGTGTCGTGGGCACCAGAAACAACGACGTCACAAACATGTAAACATACAAGACCTAGGATTTTTTTTGTCCCTAGCCGGGATACGAACCCGGGATCTCTCGCATGGTAGTCAGATGCACTAACCACTGCGCCACAGCGGTCTTCAATTAAAATAAAATAACGACAATTATTTTCCCAAAGTACCTAATTAGACGCAGGTAATTACTTATTACTGCTAAGTCATAGACAAAATATTATTATTATTTTTTATAAAAACTATTTCAAGCAATTATAAAGGAAATATAGAGTTTTTAGAATAATTAAAATAATTTGCGTTTAAATATTATCGATAGATTTTTATAATGTTGTGTCCCAGCTGCAATTGCTACTCATTTGAGTAGCATTCAAATGTTGACAGAAATTTCTAGAAAAAGTACACAGACTTCGACGAAAATTGAACATTATATTCCAGTAAATAAAGGTGGTTTTACTTTCTCACTTTCGGATTGCTTTCCTTGTTCATGTCATTACAAATTTAATTTCTATTAAATTAAATACAATGGAAATACTACTTACCGATGGAATGTTACGGCATGATCGGTACATTTTGGTCCCCAACTTTTATTTTTGCACTCTAACACAGCACAATAAGGCATTTTAGTAGAGTTTTCACAATTGTTTTCTTTACTAGAAGCGCACGGCAACTGAGGTAAGAAAAACTGTCATAGACTGCACTTATGCAATACATTGCTAATTTGAGGCACGCGGGCACCGCCCACTTACGATTTCTACTCTTTTTTTTTTGTTCTGTGGTTGTAATAGTCCCATCCCAACTCAAGGTAAACCTAATACTCCAAGCATTACGTGTCAAATAGCTACTACTTGGCCCGGTTACCTGTGGCCAGCCACAACAGTGGCGGTCAGTCGGTTATGGCACACAAGACCTCACCTTACCCACTTAATGTAGCCAATTACAGCACACTTGTTCCTCGGGCAACATTTTGGTATACCTCGCTCAACGATAAGGTTCTGCTACGTTGGGAAAAGAACGCGAAAGCTGAAGCGGGTTGGGTAGTACTATCACCTACTACCACTATTATTAATACTATTACTATTATTATGTGTTATTTTTATGTTGTGTGTGTGTGTGTGTGTGTATGTGTGACGCAGTGACGCGCGCGAGTTACGCGGTAGAAAGAGAGGGAACATGTAGAAGGTGAATATAACTGTAGCTTTTTTAGCGCCGTGCGATCTGCATTGCATCTCATTGTATCGCTGCTAGAGTCCCTTTTTCTTTAATTGATTTTGCGGAGTGAATCTTCTGTACCTGTACTAAATGTATTCTGTGGTGTAACGGCCTTTACACATTACGCCGCAGCGGCAGCGGCACCGCCGCCGCCGCGGCGCCGCTGCGCTAGTCCCCTTAAGATTTGTATGAAGGCTTACATACTACGCCGTGGCGACGGCGGTACGGGCTTGCCGCCGCCGCAGCGGCGCCATTCATCATCTACCCATTATGTCGATCCGAGGGGCACGGGTCTCTTCCTTGAGGAGGGTATAGGCCATACCCCACCACGGGGGCCAAGTCCGGACTGGGGGAGGCTTCGAAGACAGTACCCAGCCACTAGTGGCTGGTCTTACTGTCACAAGTTTTCAAGCCGCCCTATTTCTGTACTTATTCTATTGGAATATTTTATTAGAGTAATTTACAGAATCCCTGACAGTCTTTTTTACAAATCGCTCCGATTTATTCTAAAAGTTTATTTTTGCTCTCCTGTACCTAAAGCTAATCCGACCAACTGCTCCTAACGTCGGGTTCTAGAGAAGTATTTCACGAAGTTTGGCCTCCCCCCGCTACAAGTTCCGCTGTTCCCGGACACTACATTCGCTCACACGCTACGCTCTGAGCCTTAGCTTAACCCGGCCTACACTTCATGAGAAGCGACTTGCCTACGTCTTAGCTTAGCGCGGGTTAGTTAGTTAACGAGTGGGCCAACTTTGGGTCTAGGTCTGACGTTTGTGAGGTCATTATAGGGATTAGGAGGACTGCCATTGAATAATTTCCTTTCAAACTTGGTTAATTTTACAAGACGCTAATAAATTTTATTACGTAAAATATATTCCGATAAGACAAGATAAGAATATGGTTAGCTGGAAGAAAATACTTGTTAGTATTAAGCTCGCCTTTGTGCAGATCTTTTCTTGTGCAATAAAGAATTTTTCATTCATTCATTCAATATTCTTTATTGCACACCGGAAAACACGAAAAACACAAAGTATTTACAAAGGTTCATGGTACAATTGACGGCTTTATTACCAAAAGCAATTTCTTCCAAAAAAAACCCTTAAGATGGAAAAATGCTGAAAGAAATTTGAAAGACGGGTAGCCGGTGCAAATTTGAATATTGATATATACCTACTTATAATGAATAACTACACTTACTTACATAGATACCTTTACTTATCTATCCTATTCGTTCCTGACCTTGAAAATGGTTATTTTCAAGGTCAGGACTAAGGAGGATAATATGACCTAAAAACTCCGGGTCCTTGACCTTTTGAGTGTAGCTGCAACTGATAGGTGTCAAATTTATAAAATGGAAGCGGGTGGGAATTGGCTTATATTATTATATAGACCCTGAGTGCTTCGCAAGGCACGTTAAGCAGTTGGTGCTGGCTGCCGTCGATAGATGGCAGTCGTGAAGCCAAGTCAGAGGCCTTAGGGCGGCTTGAAAACTTCTGATAGTAAGACCTGCCACTAGTCTTACAAGCCTCCACTAATCCGGACTTGGCCCCCGTGGTGGAGTATGGCCTATACCTTCCTCAGGGAAGAGATCCGTGCCCCTTGGTGGGGACATGATGGGTTGATGATGATAATAATAGACCCTTTGCCACTGTTATTAACAGCTTTTGTCTTAAAAATACACTTGCTTTGATATCCACATAAGTACAGTCGACGGCTCATCATCCTATCACTCATGCACTCTACCTTGTAGAATTACGGGTGACTGCAAGTAAAATGTGAAGGTTGACGTGCTATCGACTACACCTACGTCAACAAATGTGACGGATTGTGATGGTTTGCGACACAAGTCCGTGTCAAAGCAACACATTTCTTTTTTCATCGTTAAAAAAATATATCTTTAAAAGACCCAAACGACTAATAACAATATATTGTATGTAGATGATTGGTTATGATAAATATATTTACTTATGTATCCAATCTATTAACTTCTATTATTAGACTTGTTTGCATTTAGTAGGTATACCATATTACTAGAGTAAATTCGACTAGAATAAGTCTTTGATTATTGTAAAAGTCAAATTTAACTAAAACTAACTATAAACGGTAAGCGCCAATTAAACGTATTGTTAACCCTTCCTCTGGTTACCACAGCACAGATCTACATCTAGTGTGGCAACCAACGTAAAACACGCTTTGTAATGTTTTCTCTTTTTAAAATTTTTTTTGTATTTTGTATTTGTATATTTTTATGCTTCACAAGTCTTTGTTATATCAACATTACGTTCTGTAATAACAGTTAATTACTGTGAGCACGAACTATTTCAATAAAGACCTTGTTGCGCGGTTCTGGATAAGCTTCAGGCTATTGTTATTAGGCTTTTAGGGGCAGATTCGCGGCACTAATGATTCCGCATTAACGTATAAGACCAGAATTTATAAAAGGCATTGCTTTTCCAGCTGCTATTTTCATGTTACACTTTTTGAAGCTGGAGTTTGATTTCAGCACGTCTTACTTACTGTAATCTGAATTCAGATTAGCAAAGGTAAATACCCCATTTGTAGAACATATTATTAAATTCCGGACAATATTATATCCCTGCCAAAAAATAAATTTATTTTTTTCATTTAAAAGGCGCTATGTAAGAAGGCCTATTATATGATAGACGTTATAAATTATGCAAGCTCTTGGCATTGGCAGTAAGCCAATTCCACAACGAGTTAGTCATTTCATATAGGCAAATAAATAAAATATAGGGCTTAATAAGATTTTTCCTTACGAGCAGCCACTAGTCTTACAAGCCTCCACCAATCCGGACTTGGCCCCCGTGGTGGAGTATGGCCTATACCTCTCAAGGAAGACACCCGTGCCCCTCTCGGTGGGGATATAATGGGTTTATGATGAAGGTTTTTGATGATGGGTTGATAACTGACAAGAAATTGATCAAACAAGTTTTGGGATACCGAGATGTTTTTTTATAATATGTTTTTATCCTCTCTGCTATAAAGTAGAAACTAAAAACAAAACAATTGGACAGCTAATTGTAATATCCTGGAATTCAAGAATTTAAAAAATGTATGAGCCACGCTTAGTGACGAGTTTTAAAAAGCAAGGGGGGTGACGGACTTGGTACATATTACTTGTTAACTTGTAAAGCCTAAGTAGCCGCGAGGGTTTTCTTTTTAACCTCCTTGTAATAATACATAGCTATTTAGCTGGGAGAATGGGGCGGCTGAACTCTAAAAAAATTGCGCTGTACAGGTACAGCTTAACATTTTGGAAACAGATTCCTTATTCAATAATGATAATTAATATTATTAGCACTTACATTTGGTTTTGGTTTGGATTTCATGGTTTTCTAAAAGCCATATTTTTTTATAAACGAACAATTCTACGATACTCTACACTGTGCGATAGACGAAAAAATTAATGATATTAAATTTAGGGGTACAGTAAGCCCTCAGTTTTATTTTTTAAACGTTATTCTAACGTTTTGTCTCTGAGCTCCACTCATTACGAAAACACAGACAGATGGACATACATGGCTCAACTTCTTGAGTACGGAACCCCAAAACTTGATATTAATTTACAACATTCGAAAATAGTTCTTGAAATCACTATTACAGAAAGTATTTTCAAACGTTACCAACTTTCAAAATATGTAGATTATTCTTTCTCAAATAATTTAAATGAACCTTTGTTCATAGGAAATTATTTTAAACCAGTGCCGGTTTACATTGTTTCCCATGCGCAGTGTTTCTAGTTGAATTTGCGTCGTACCTCAAGGGCCCTAAATAACACCTTTTGTTGACAAAACAATTGTGTAGCTCGGTGGAACTAGAAGCCCGTAAGTTCCGCTCGGGTTGAATGAAAACTTTATCTGCGTACACTCAACTCTATTGTCATGGTAACACTTTTTTGGGTTTTATTTTACACAGCTTATTTTCGGGGAAGTTAGGGTGAGGTTCTGAAGAAGAAGGTGTTCTCTTCCTGTGTCAAACTGCGATGTAAATTAATAAACATAAATATTTACAAACAGGCTGGGGATTTTTCCTAACAGGCCACTGCTTACTGAATAGGCATTTCGAGAACATGGGACTAACCGACAGCCAGCTCTACCGGGGATGCCTGAAAGAAGAGGAAACACTCGCCCACGTGATCATCTACTGTTTAGGCGTGGAAAAACAACGAACCGCCATCGTTGGGAAGCTCGGATCCTTTCAGGATGCCTGCAATGATGTCAGAGGATTGCTGGCGTTCAGGCTTGAAAACTTCTGACAGTAAGACCAGCCAAGCCACTAGTCTTATAAGCCTCCACAAATCCGGACTTGGCCTCCGTGGAGTATGGCTAAACCTTCATCAGGGAAAAAACCCGTGCCCCACGGTGGAGACATAAGGGTTGATGATGATTCTCTTGTAATTTCTTCTGGTTGTTCAACATGTTTTCTATCTAATTAGGCATCTAATAGAACTCCATTCCTGAACAAACTGCATATACAAATAGATGGCATATTATCCCATTACTTCTTGGAAAATTAATCCCTTTCTTTTTTTCTTCATTGTTTAGCGTCGATTTTATTTTTTAGAAGTTACAAAACAATAAATAAATTGCTCATTCAAAATACATATTTTATTAAAGTAAACAGCCAAACGAAATGTGGTTGACGCTTAAAAACGTCATGCCGTGCATAATTTGAATTATGAAATGGAGAATGTTACTAGGTATGCCAAATCGCTTGAAATGTTGTCTCAGTAAAGCCTGTATGTGTACAAATACACTTGTTTTTGTTTTAGTCAAAAATACCTAGTAGTTTTGATTTTATAGGCATTCAAAGTTGCGAAAAATATCGCGTCCCGCTAACAGTCACGAGACCACTTGTGACGTCATATCACAACGCGCCACGCGGGCCGCCCGCCTAATATCAAGTCGCCAGCTGGAATAGCAGTAGGTGTAATAGCTTGCGCAGTATTTTGTTGTGTTTTCTTTCGCGTATTAAGTTAATAGTCTAATAATAGTAAATATTATTCGATTAATAAAATGGATGAAGGATTCGAAAAAGGGCAATCGGATAATCTATCTAAAATAGATGGATTAATGGTTGCGCACTATTTATGAACAAATAGTGATTTCGTTGCCGCCGAAATGCGAGGAATAAAAATGCAAAGGTGAGTGAACTTTCCGTGCTACTAGTTATGCTTAATAGTTTATCTGTTTTAAATTGTTTTATCAAAACAAAATACCCAACTAATGTCATAATGGAAGAATGTAACTCAAATAGTAGAAGTACCTAGTTACCTACCAATAATTTTTTACGTTAATGACAACAAAATACGTATTATAGTTTTGTAGCTATTGGTAGTTACGTATGTATATATAGGTAGGTACCGCTCTTCTTAGTAAATTTAAATGAATACATACATTGATTTATTGCAAACTATATAGCTTCCGCCAGCAGCTTCGCCCCCGTTTCCCTCGGGAACTGTACATTTTCCCAGGATTTAAAGTAGCCTATGTGTTATTCCAGACTTGTGTTCAGTTTAAGTAAGTAGTTAGTAAGTAAGCTAGTAAGCTAGTTAAAACTAGTAAGTAAGTAGTTTTTTCGTGAAAGATAACAAACACACACACACTCACAAACTTTCGCATTTATAATATTAGTAGGAAGTAGGATAGGTACTTAGGATGTAGATGTAGTGGGTTGAACGTTACAGATGTAAAACCTTTTTTTTATTTGTATTTTTTTTACTTACAAAATACGTAAGGCCATTTATTTTTATTTGAAACTTTTTTCATGTCGGCAAGAGACCGCTATGGCGATGATGCTATTGGTTTTGTTCAAGTAAAAAGAGTAGTAGATGTATGTACGGTTAAATGTAGAATCATGCCAGAACACCGCGTACGTACCACACCTTATCATTGCAGTTTAGAATGCAATGAAAAGGATCAAGAAGTTTTAAACGTAATCTGCAAAGATTGCGACACAGGGTATCCTAGTGTGGGGCCAGAAGCAATGTATGTGCCTGTATGTAAATATTATGTTATGTTATTGTGCCGCCAGCAGAGGTGGCTGTAAACATACTAGGTATAGCATTTTTAATTCTACATCGTCGAAGCAAGGAGCCTTCAACTACTGCTACCAAGTGTTATTGGAAAAAATCTAAGCTTTCAGGTATTGGTAGGTACCAAATTGAAAATGATTAAAGCTAAAGATTTAGGTACAAGTTGCATAACACTTCTATCTAATCTAATCTAATCTATCTAGTCTATCTATCTAATCTAACCTCTTCATAGCTTTTATCCCTTTTTTTCGCATTTTAACGTCTTTTGGAACTATAAAAAACAACTTTTCCGGCGTATTGGTACTTGTATTTTTACATTTAGGTACAACACATGATTTCCTAGTATTTGGATTGGACATTTTTAAAAGTATTTAGGTATAATTTCGACGGCACGGGCGCGCGACTGCGAGCGGACTAGTGAGCCAGACTGAGCGTGTTGTGCGATGACGTCACACTGTAACCGGCGGCCCGCGTCGTACGGTTACAACTTGTTTTACTTCTAAATCTGAAACTAATTATCGTGAATGACGTATCGAAGTAATTCTTTCACTTGTATTTTTTATTTTTGACAGAGAATATGGAGTGCTGATAATAAAAATTAGTTAACATTCTTCATTGTGGACGCAGCACAGAGTCGTACATGGAGTGATAAATATTTTCCTAATTACTATGCGTACAATATTTGCATCAAGTGAGGTCGATTCAATAGATAGAGAGCATACGAAGTAATACTTTTATGTTTTTAGCATTACCTAAGTTTGCCTTTGTTCGTTCGTTGTTTTAAAAACACGCAAAGTATATTGCACAGTAAAGAATTTTAAATATAAATGTGATTAATGAGTACAATAAAGAATATTTCGTCGGCTTATTACAAGAAGGCATTAACTGCCAAAAATCATTAACTGCTTTTTTTAAAGGTTTGGCCGTATTTTGACATCTTCTATAAAATTTAGATAATTTATCTAATTTAGATAGAAATAAGTGAGTTTTTGCATTTTGTAGAATATGTCAAAATACGGCCAAACCTTTAAAAAAAGCAGTCAATGATTTTTGGCAGTTAATGACTTCTTGCAATAAGCCGACGATTTTATCTATCACTCTATCTATCTAATAATATCGAAAATTCACATATTTACGGCCCAACCTCCCTATTCTTAGACTTGCGCTTTGCAGTTTGGCTAAATTGTGTAATTGAATAAGGTTTATTCTTTGTTAAAAGAAAATACTAGTAAAAATACAATAAAAACTTATTGTCTTCAGAAATTAGGACTTAGAAAACGTTTTAGTTGAAAGATATGACATTACACTTACTGAAACTTCAGAGCGTATGGGAAACTGAAAGCTTATTTTGGCTAAATTATAAAAAAAAAAGTTCTCAAGTGTAACGCAAGTCAGCAAAAATAACGTGGACAGTAGTGCCCTCTGCCTCCTCTTTAAATTAAGTTTTGTCAAAAACACGCTTTCATTTCAAGTGATGTCTACGGCCGGCACAACGTCACGGAGCATGGCCAACGTGTGCACGTTGGCCATCACCCCCAACGTATGGAAGCAGCTGCGGCTTGCCACTAACTTTTACTTTTCTATCGATCACCCAACAGGCAGACTTATGATATACATTATTATTATTATTATCTACATTAATATTAAAGATATCAGCTCAGCTCTTTTGGCGCTGCACGCCGATTTCACGATTAGGGACCGGCAGAATATCAGCGCTGAAGTTCTTACGAAAATTTCAGAACATGCTGAGTCGGAGCCCATTTACATTTGACACACCTGCGTTGGTCACTCACTGTCCATTACGTCGTCCAGGTACATTACCGTACCGTGTAAGGTTACTTTTCTGTATGTCTGATTCTTTTAGAGCTGTTACGTATAGATAGATTTATTATGCTTTGTTTTGTATACGTATGTAAATAAATAAATTGTCTATCTATTTATCAAATTAATGTTCGAAAGTTTATTTTGTTAGTAATTGAGTGTGCACGTAGGGTAAATCTCCGAAAATAATTATAAAATAATAGAATTAAAAAAATCTTTCACCAGTATTTAAAAATTTTAGAATGGATCTAATCAGCCTGCTGAATTAGCCTTGACATGTCTATCCTTTAGGATATCTTTTAGGATAGACATGATCCTTTAGGATACACAAGACAGAAAGCTAATTCTGCTAAGAACTAGCATTGCACCCGAACGCAGTCGCATGCAATGCTAGTTCTCTGTAAATTAACAATTTTATTCCGTTTTTCCAATTAAAACAAATGATACCGTCCACTCTTCATATTTACCAACTGACACATTTAATTGGCATGAGCTGTTTGCATAACAAATTAATAGCCATCGATTCAGAATATATTTAGCTTACTACTTTGGTATACTATTATATAAAAGTCAGTTGAAGTGGCAGTGAGCAGGGCATATAGCTGGGAGAACTCTTGGCCTTGGAAGCGTAAAAGTTGCGACTTGGCGACCGGGGACCGTACGACCCAGCGTGTGGTTAAGCCGGGTCCGCTGCGCCATGTTACGCGTGTTACAAAAAATGTAACACGTTATTAAAACAAAAATGGGGAGTGGTATTAATTTTTTACGTGTTACTTAACACGTAACGTAACGTTATGTAACACGTAACGTGTTATACCACGCCCCATTTTTATTACATTTACGTGTTACGTTTTTTGTAACACGCGTAACATGGCGCAGCGGACCCGGCTTTAGGGTGGCGGGGAGCCACTGGGCGCGGCCGGTACAGTACTACGAAGCTTGAAAAACCGCGAGGGAGGCCTATATTCTGCAGTAAGCGTCAAATAGCTAATGATGATGATAGTATAATTTAGGTGCCTTTCCATGTTTGCCAAGACGCGACAAGCGGCCACGAGCCCCAAGCGTTCACAGATTTCGTGAGTGTGCTACAAACATCCATGCATGGCGGACTATGATGACGAATTGTGTCGGCTATTGCTTTTGGTTTAACGTACTTTTATTTGAAATACTAACAAAGTAAAATAAAAACAAGGAAAGCTTGACGACCACGAAGATGGTGGATGCTGAATATTCATAAAAATCTCATTCATTCACTCATTTTTTAAACACATGCGCTCACCGCGAGATCATATTTACGAAACACGCACCAACCACGTGAACGCATCGCAAGGTCACAAGCAAGACGCCAAAAGGCCTTATGCCCTGAGTGCTTAGTGCGAGTTTTTTCATTCACTTTCGATAGCGAGAGCGTTTGCAATTTGTATAGGAGTGACAAAGAGACAACTAGGTGGCGCGCTTTGTCACTCCTATAGAATATGAGTTTACGTTAACGCGATCGAGTAGTTAAAAAAACTTGCACTAAGCACTATGAGTGTGTATACTGAGTTTTTTCATTCACTCTCGATAGCGAGAGCGTTTGCGATTTGCATAGGAGTGACAAAGCGCGCCATCTAGTTGTCTCTTTGTCACTCCTATGCAAATCGCAAACGCTCTCGCTATCGAAAGTGAATGACAAAACTCAGTATACGCACTCTGAAGCCCAAAAGCACAGCTTGCAGGATCTCATGGATGCATCACCCAGCGCGCTGGAGAGCCAAGGTTTTTGACAAGGAAGAATAAGATGAAGATTTCCAATTCATCATGAGAATCTGATGTCTTTCATAAGGTATATAGAGCTCTCAAAAACAGTTTTCTATAGCGGGCAGCTATTGACAGTGTGAAAAAATTTATGCATCTACGTATTAAATGAGTCTTAAATACGCTTTAACGCATTTTGACTAAAAAAAAATTGAAACCTGCCAAATAGCCTATTGAAGCATATTTGTTCCGATACTGATGACTGACTCCTACATGATCAAAACAAAAAACGCCATTACTTGCACATAAAAATCGTACGAATGTAAACGCACCTTCAGGCTCGATCTATGCCTTTGGAGCGAGTCCAAATGCGTTGATAAGCATCACCAAGAGCCGGCGCGCTTCCGACAAAACTTTTCCCAAAATAAACTTTTCTGTGAGACGCTCGGAATAAATGCAGAAGGCACCCACGCTTTCGGGGTATTCTTATCCATTGTATTTCTTTCTTCCACATCCATTGACATCTTTCCTCTAAATACAATCACTTGCCTGCCTCAAAAGTCTAATCATCATCATCATCCACGCTGTTGTTTGGTGTGATTCGCAACAAAACTCCTAGATACCTATATAAGAAACTAGAATGGTCATCTAGAGAGCGACAGGTGCACAAAGACAGAATTCGAATCCCCGCGCATCGCACGAAGACTTTTCGTGGCAGCTTTAAGTACGCGGCGTCCAAGTGCTGGAACGACATTCCTCCCCCAGTCCGTGAAGCGTTCAGTAGGTGTGCCTTTGGGCGCAAGCTCAAGGCATATCTGCTTGAGCATCAGAGACTTTCCTATCCTGAACCTTCGCGCCGCAGACTTCGCACTATAAATGACTTGGTGACGTAATACTGTGATCGCATCAAAGATACTATAACTATAAGGATTTTTTTTCCTCTGTGGAGGTGGAATGAATGTGCAATCAGGTTAGATTGTATATTTGTTCTGGTTCTGCTGGAGAAGAAATCTTTATTTCATCCATTATTATTATGTTTCATTGTTTATATTTCACATTGTAGTTACATGTATGTGTATGTATATATTATTATGTCTTTGTATAATATGTATTTATGTATGTGTGTTATAATACATGGATATGAATTAAATACACCTACGCTGTTTATGTAAATTTATTATTTTCCTCTTTAAATTTTATATTTTCATTTTATTACGTTTTTTTCTTATTTATTAGTTTGCAACAGGTCACACTGCACTCTGGAGCATTTAAGGCTATTGGCACTGAGGGTTCCCGCCCTCAACACTATGCTGAGTCAGCTGCCATTTGCAGCAGCAGAGACACACCGCGACAAAGTTAGTTAAGTGTTTTTATTGTGTTGTCTGTTGTTTCAATAAACGTTTATCTTTCTTTCTTTCTCTATCTTATCATCATCATCATTCAGCCACAAGAAGTCCTCTGCTGGACATAGGCCTCCTCCAGGGATTTCCAAAAAGACCGGTTGGAAGCGGCTTGCATCCAGCGTCTTCCCGCCACTTGGATGAGATCGTCTGTCCATCTTGTGGCTGGTCGTCCTACGCTGCGCTTGCCGATATGTGGTCTCCATTCGAGAACTTTTCGGTCCCATCGGCCATCAGTTCTGCGTGCTATGTGCCCCGCCCACTGCCACTTCGACTTACTAATCCGTTGGGCTATGTCGACGACTTTCGTTCGTCTACGGACAAAAGTCTAATACGCCAATAATAATAAAGTTCGACCTTTTCATCTATGTAATTAGATGTCTTTTACAGCGATCAGTGACAACTTTACTCACAATAGATGAGTGAAGGGGACAATCGGACTCTGCAGTCCCTGGGTCATAGCTTTGATCGAGTGGGCTACCCCAAAACCTATACCTTCTCACAACGTAGTCGGTCTAGACCACATGAAAGCAAACTAATACTTGCGGAGCCAACCAAGCCGTGGGTTTCCTCACGATTTTTTCCTTCAAACGACTGTAAAATAAGTGGCGTAAAGTGCCTAATACATAATTAATAGAATAAAAGATATTATTTTCCTCTCTTTTGTGGACTAACTGCCGATTTCTGATTGAGAATTTACACTAAGTAAATGTAAATTGTCTGTCACGTTCTTTTCAACAAAAATGAAACGAGACAGCACTACAGTTAAGTAGTTTCTTAGCTAAATTCTCAATTCAGTACAATATCAATCAGATGGTACAATCCGCGCAAATTTAATAGACATAGACATCTCTCAAAGTAGATCGAATCGCGCGAGGCGCCAAGTTAAGTTGCACGGTTATTCTATTGGAATTAGATTGGTTAGTAAGCTACGTATAGTTATTATGAAACAATCATAGCCGTACTAATATTACTAAGCATTTAAGAGACCAACCTGTGCCTTGGTAACTAAGTAATGTCAAGTACGGCGACCTCCAATAGAAATTGAACCCAAGTCCTCTGTTTTTAGAGTCATGTGGTATAACCGCAAGACCAATGATGTCGACTACCTAATTAAGTTTCTCATTTCGTAAGTTAGTACTAGTTTCTCGATCCGACATTAACATTTTGGCAAGCTATTTTAAGACACAGAACAAATTACGGAAAAAAACAAAAAAGGCGAAAATTGCACTGTAACACAGAGATAAGGCGCCTTTTTTCCCGTTTGGGTCTCGCCTCGCTAATTCTAGTTTATGGCGTTAAAAACACGGCTAGCCCACACATTTCTCCCACGCATAATTTGATCAAGAATTGGGTATTTGACAGGACGTCAAATTAGTTACTTTTAAAGCGGATTTTTTAATGAAAATACTTGCTTATGACGTCACGTTTCAGAGCACTCTTTTTATGTTTCATCTATTTGAAAATTGTAATAACTATTATATGATTAAAAGAAATACATTTTCCGAATCATTTTGTAATTTTTATTTTAATCGAGCATCTCAAATAAATTAGTTGTTGATAGTGTCAAATACCGTATTGAGAACGACTGGCCCATCACATGAATCCACTGCTACTTTGCTTGATACTAAACACAATGTCAGGCGGCTAAAACTAACACACGTCATTTATGACAAATCAACTGAGGGTTGAACATCTTAACGCCAGATCTACCCAGAAACTACTAATAGAATAGGCTATTTGATCGATTTCTGAAAGTCATCTCATATTATTTGTTGGTGTTCGTGGAGTCTTCAGAAAGTGGTCATTTTAAATTCTTTCGTGTATTTCTTCTAAAAAAGGCAAACGAAAATTGATTTTTCAATTAAGCCGCCAAAACACTATCTTAGGCAATATGGCGTCGTACAGGCTCATGACGTCACTTCCCGGTAAACTAACGAGTGAACGTAAGAAAGAAGGAATGACAGACGCAATTTTTACTGGTATGTGACATCATCATAGAATCGGCCAATCCAGGCCGTTTTCGATACAATCAAGAATCAAGAATCAAGAATGGCGGCAGATACAAATTATCAAATTTTATCATGTGTTTTTTTACAAATCACAATTGTTTTTAAGTTAAAATGCCAGCGGTTTTAAAACACGATAATTTATACGAATACGTATAAATAATATTGTTTTTTTCACACTGTCAAATAGCCTATTGAGTCCCTGGTACAACGCTTAATAATTTTAAATTAAATCCATAGCTATTTCGAGCCACACCCTCGCACTCCCCTGAAGTTAACGTCTCATACCATCGCTGTCGTATCATCTATCATTTTCATAACATTCCAACGTGTAATTAAAGTCACTTCAGAGGAAATCCAGCCTTACAGTTCTCGCTTCAAGACTCCTTTGGCAATATCAAATTCCACAGTAACTCATCTAAGCACTATTGTAACATGATGAAACAGTATCTAGAATTTAGCACCCGGACTCTCCATTCTAGCCAAAATGATAAGTGGGTACTAGGTATACATATATGTTTCTTGTCCAATAAATTCGACGACCTCTGTGGCGCACTGGTTAGCGCATCTACCTATCATGCGAGAAGTCCCGGGTTCAAATCCCGGCTGGGGACCAAAAACCTCAGGATATTTACATGTTTGTGATATCGCTATTTCTCGTTCCCACGACGCAGGATATCCTAGTATGGGGCCAGAAGCAATGTATTGTATGTGCCTGTAAAAAAAAAACGAAAGACCTATATCGAGTGACGTAGATAAAATGGCCGGTAAGAGTAATCCCAAGCGGACATAGGTACTCCGACCACATCCCCTGATGTAGCAAAGGGCAAAAAGGTAATATAATTTCATAAGTTGTCTGGAAGAAATCACTTTTAGCGATAAGGCCGCTGTCTGTATTCTTAGATTAAGAAATACCTGTGTGATTTCCTTTTTTATGTACAATAAAGTGTTCTCTATTTATCTATCTAGCTATCACTTCATTGTATTTACATATATTGTAGGTATACTTTCTCACACTAATTAAAATTATATCCTCGTGAGGCCCAATGTTTTCAAGTGATCACAAAATCAATTCTTATTTTCAAGGTCGGGCTTTACGAGGATATACTTACCAAAACCGGCGTCTGTGCGTGTGACGACTAATAAAATGTTGTCTGTCTGTCAGGATTAAGCTCCTATACCTATGCTAAGGTATAGATATAATGATAACTAGCTGCCTCGGCAAACTTTGTTTCGTAATATATATATTTTTCTCATTTAGGGCTATGAAAAATAGATAACAACCTATTCCCGGACCTACCGATGGTATGTATATATTATTATATAAAATTTTATCAAAATCCGTCAAGCCGTTTCGGAGGAGTATGCGCACTAACATTGTGACACGAGAATTTTATATATTAGCTAATAACTTGCACACAACACAATCACTTGACCTGATCTCAAACTAGGATACCCTCTGCTATGTTAACCAGTCAAGGTTTTACAAAGATCGAACAACAGACATCCAGGCTTAGGCCGTTTGCCGTCAGTGGGAATCGAAGACACACCCTTTTTCTTGGTAGCTGAGCGACTTAATGGCTCGTCCAACGAGGCAGTCTTATGGCGATAAGATGTAAAGTCAACAGCACATCATCCTATACACCCATGCACTCTACTCCGTCGCATTAAGAGCGACTTTGCAACTAAAATGTGAAGGTTGATGTGCTGTCAACCTACAAAACTACAAAAAAATACTTCGATCTGATTCTCTACGTACGGAAATCTACAGAAACTATCAATAACACAAATATATTGGTATGTCTCCCAACCTACAAATACTATTTAACAATGTATAACTGGAGAGTAGAAACATTCAATAACATGCTATACCTTGACGTCACAACACACGGACACGTCTTCTTGATGGATTCTAATGAAAGCCTATGTTACGATACCTCCATGTTTTCAAGCTACCACAAATATATCAATAATGTAGGGATGGGAATTGTTATTGATGACATAGCCCAATCACTAAAGAACATTTTAAAAATGCAACTCTCTGACGCTGAAAAAGTAACCAATATCAATTATGAAAGTAATTGTAAATCTAATTTTTTTCGTGTGTAACAGTTTAAGGATCTTGCATCAAAATATTAACGGACTTATAAATAAATCGGACCTTTTAACTGTAGCCCTGGAGGAATTGTCGCAAAATAACAAGTCTGTCGACATCTTGTGCATAACAGAACACAATATGACAACAGAAGATATATTATACGTGACGTTACCAAACAATAATCTTGCCACATGTTTTACTAGAGAAAATAGAAACGGGGGGTCTTGTATCTTAGTGAAAAAGACTTAAAATATAAAATAATTACAGACATTCTTAAATTAAATTGTTCAAATCAAGTAGAGTTATGTGCTATTGATCTCAGCGAACATCGACTTGTAATAATATGCATCTATAGAATACCAAAAAATACACGCAAATCATACGAGGTATTTTTTAATAAATTAGACCAAATACTTCGTACGTATTGCTCTGCCACAAATAAAAATATGTAATCTGCGGAGACTTCAACATCGACATGCTGAAACCCAGTGTATACACTAAGGACTTTGAATCACTTCTTCTATCCTATAACCTGAAACTAAAAATAAAACAACCAACTCGCCTATGCAGTGGCACTTGTATAGACAATAATTGATAATATACGAGGAAGTAAAAGTGAAGTTCTCGACTTGGGATTGTCTGATCATACAGCACAACTACTAGTACTACCAGTAAAAAAGCGTTGTACTTTACCATTTTGGTACTACCTAAGGAGAGACTTTTCTAAATATAACATGAAAAAATTCCAGGAATGCCTTGATAATTTAACATTTAGTGAAGTTTACAGTACAAAAACCCAGACAATGCCTTCAACATATTCAATGATATTTTTAAACTGTTTTATAATCTATGCTTCCCACTTAAAAAAGTGAAAATCGATGCAATAAAAAGCCTAAATGGATATCTAAGGGTATCCAATTATGTAGCAAACGAAAAAGGCAACTTCTGTGGAGATACAGGAAATGCCCAATAGACGATAATAAAAATATATTAAAAGCTTATGCAATGCGGTTGAAACAAGTAATTAGACAAACAAAAAGATCCCAAAATAGTTACTCTATCAGTAAATCTACAAACAAATCAAAAACAACCTGGCGTGTTATAAAAGATGTAAAATCAAACTTCCCGCGCGAACAGATAGCACAAATAAAAGTTAATGGGGCTATTATTAGTAATCCATCTGAAATTGCACAGCTTTTCAATGATAATTTCATTGACCAAATAAAAAAACATTCACACTCCGACATCTCAAGCGACAATAATATACTAAATAATAATCATGACATATCTAACAATAAATACAAATATAATAATTTATTAACATACACTAATAGCAATTCAATATTTATAAAACCTACGACTCCTCATGACATCTATACAACAATCAGACTGCTGAAAAACTCCAATAGTACAGGATATGATGATATTACAACAAAAATAATTAAATACGTAGCAATTAATATATCTCCAGTACTCAGCTATATTATCAATTTGTGTATAGAGCAAGGTATTTTCCCAAGCAAGTTAAAAATAGCGATAGTGAAACCTGTATTTAAGAAAGACGATAAACAAAATATGGACTACTACCGTCCGATCGCACTTTTACCAGTATTCTCAAAGATCATTGAAAAAATAATACACTCAAATCTCTACTGTTTCTTTGAACAAATGTCAATTTTGGCGAAGGAACAAAATGGCTTTCGGAAAAATAAATCAATTAACTTGGCAATATATAACTTCCTACATAATATTATACCAAAAATGGACAAAAAACAAAGTGTATCTGCTGTTTATATGGACTTAACAAAAGCGTTTGACTTCGTGAATCATAATACGTTATTAAGAAAATTGGAATCTTATGGAATAAGGGGTAACGCTCTATCACTTATTGAATCGTACCTCAAAAATAGAACGCAAATAACACAAATATGTAGAATTTGTCCCAAAAATAAAACAGAAACAGTATATTCATCAAGCTCTCGCACGGTAGAGCATGGAGTCCCACAAGGAAGTGTATTAGGACCTTTATTATTTCTGACATATATAAATGATTTACCGAGAGTAACAAAACACCCTATGATCCTATTTGCAGATGACAGTACAATTGTATTTACTAAAAATAATGAAACAAATTTTGAGAGTGACATAAATAATACGCTAAGAGAAGTTACTGACTGGCTAAAAGCAAATAATTTGACATTAAATATAAATAAAACTAAATTAATGAATTTTTGTAATAATAATTTTAATCCAAATACATTGAGCATAAATATATCTGGACATGACATTGAAAACATTAGCGAATCTAAATTTTTAGGTCTAACTATTGATAACAAATTCCGGTGGGGGGCCCATATCAACAACATATGTAATAAATTAAGTCAATATGCGTATGCCTTATTTAAACTATCTAAAGTTGTAGACAGACGTGCATTATTAACAGCATACCACGGGTATGTTACATCTACACTAAGGTACGGCATCATTTTCTGGGGATATGCTACCGACAGGGAAGATGTCTTTAAAACTCAAAAACGATGCCTGCGAGCAATATGCAATCTTCGACAAACAGATAGCTGTAAGACCCATTTTACTGGTTTGAGAATTCTCACGTTTCCATGTCTCTACATATACGAAATGGCAGTATTTGCAAAAAGCAACCCACAAATTTTTGAAAAATTAACAAGCAGACGAAACAAAAATATTATTAAAGTAATACCACACAAAACTGCGTTCATGGGCAAGAGTTTCTTTGGAATGGTCTCAAAAATTGTTAACAAATTGCCAAAAAATGTCCGAGATGTCGACAACTTGCCTTCCTTTAGGCGAAAATTGTTTAACTGGCTTTTGTCAAGAAACTATTATAAGGTAGTAGAATTCTTGCATGACAATTCATTTTGAGGTTCGATAGTATTTTTGTATATACCTTTTAATTTTGGATGTTTGTTTGATTTGACTTATTAGTACCTATTATTAATTTGAATTGATATTTTATTTTGTACCACAAGTTTGTAAGCCCGAAGGCAAAACATAGAGCGACTTTATTGTTTTCATAACATCATGTACAATTTACCTATGTTAACAAACAAATAAATTGATTGATTGATTGATTGATTGATTGTCTACTGTACCCTTGGTCGCGATTCCGTTAGTGCATTACAGTTCAATTACTATCAAATGGTCGAGTCAAGTGACATATTTTTAAATTCCATTGAAGCTTAGAATTACAAATCCGCGGGCGCGCGTCGATTTGAATCGGCAATGAAATGAAATTGACGTGTTCACCCAACTGTCATTGTACTATATTGCAATAGCAGAATCTAGGACCAGGGCCTCAATTTTGCTAGCGCATTTCAGTTCAATGACAGATACTCGGCCGGGTCAGGTGACTTGTTTTTTTATTCCATTGATTTTGAAGACCTCTGTGGCGCAGTGGTTAGCGCATCTGCCTACCATACGAGAGGTCCCGGGTTCGAAACCCGGCTGGGGACAAAAAAACCCAGGTCTTGGATGTTTACATGTTTGTGACGCCGCTTGTGATGTTTCTGGTTCCCACGACACGGGTATCCTAGTGTGGGGCCAGAAGCAATGTATGTGCCTGTATGTAAAACAAAACAAAACATTGATGTGTAGAATTATTGATTCGCGTGCTTACGTTGACTTAAAGCGGCAATGAAATCACGTCGGGGTCACCACTTTAGGGAGTGGTCGGATAGCGAATGGATATTAATAAAAGAGCAACTGGGTGTACGTGTGTTTAATTCACTATTTAGACAACCACTGATCGGCGCTCGAACGCCGAACAATATACGTAAGCAATTATACAATGTGTCCCTACAAAATGAAATCGCCGCATTCAGTCAGTTGTCATTGTACTACAATCTATTAGCAGAATCTAGGCTCTGGTCTCTGCCTACCCTCGGCGAAACAGGGGTGGGTTTCATCATCAACCCATCATGTCCCCACCGGGGGGCACGGGTCTCTTCCCTGAGGAAGGTATAAGCCATACTCCACCACGGGGCCCAAGTCCGGATTGGTGGAGGCTTGTAAGACTAGTGGCTGGTCTTACTGTCAGAAGTTTTCAAGCCGCCCTAAGGCCTCTGACTTGGCTAAACGACTGCCATCTATCGACAGCAGCCGGCACCAACTGCTTAACGTGCCTTGCGAAGCACGGAACCGCTCAGAAAAATGCCACTAGCGTTAGTCATACACGGTGACCCATCCATGGACTGAACGTGCCGTATGTTGCTTAACCGTAGTGATCGCTTACGATCACTCAGGCAGCCCAGGCTACGAGCGACGAGCGAGAGGGGTGGGCTTATGTAAGATAATCTCTCCGAGAGTATTTTTGTCACCTGTAGTGGTAAGCTTGTTCAGAGTATATGAAAATCTCCTTAGAGATACTAAAAATGGAGACCCTGATGACCTAAAAATACTGTTATAAAAAAAACATAACTCTTTGATCTCGATATAAAATGAAAATATTGTTTCGGTAATTTCAAAAGCAAAACGAAAAAGCTCCGTTATTTCCATCAGAGAGACGATTATTTTATAAAGTACTAGCGACTCGCCCCGGCTTTGCACTGGTGACAAAAACGTTTCTATGGAAATATGTAGCTATATTATTTCTGTAGAAAATTCCCGGGCTAGTAATTTTACACCTTGGGTTACATTATTCGAGATTTCGTACGGAACCCTAAACTTTTTGAAAATCCAATGTAGCCTAGCTATGTTACTCACGAAGAATGTAGCTTTCTAATGGTGAAATAATTTTAAAAATCCGTCCAGTAGTTTCTGATCCTATTCATTACAAACATACACACAAAAATACAAATATTTCCTTTTTATAATAATAATATTAGTATAGATATAGATTTTTGTACAACATTTCCTCTTTACTGCGCAGAATCTAAACGGCGAATCACGAAGCAATTAAACGGTCGCAAATAAACGCAGAATAAGTAAATAAAACCGAACTGGAAAACATTTTCATCCTCCGCCCAAAAAGTGACACTTTTCCCTCTCGCAGGTTGCCGTAGATCTGTTGATTATACAGAATGATGCAGCCATATTTGGCTTTACGAGTATTCATAATAACGTAGCCAATGCACTGTAGGGCTCCGAGAGATCTGTTCGCCGACAAAAAAACTGAGATCTGTGTGGGTGCTGCCAAGTTCTTTGTAGCAAATCATGAAATTTTAGTTACAAGATCACTAGAGATGTAAATTGTTATTCAAACTTAACATTTGACTTGGCTAGTTTTCATAATATTTATTTAAATAATATTTATTTAATAAACTCTACTTCGTTAAGTCATACGGAGGTTAGTGTACTTTCTGTTTGTATTGTACTTATGCTGTTAGGTTGATATGTGACTTTTCTGAAATTTGGTTTGTTGGTAAAATCTTGAGCTTGAATAACAATTATTTAAATCTCTAGTGATCTTGTAACTAAAATTTCATGATTTTCTACAGAGAACTTGGCAGCATCCACATAGATCTCAGTTTTTTTGTCGGCGAACAGATCTCTCGGAGCCCTACAGTGCATTGGCTACGTTATTATGAATACTCGTAAAGCCAAATATGGCTGCATCATTCTGTATAATCAACAGATCTACGGCAACCTGCGAGAGGTAAAAGCGTATTTTTTTGGGCGGAGGATGAAAATGTTTTCCAGTTCGGTTTTATTTACTTATTCTGCGTTTATTTCATCATCATCATCATCATCAACCCATTAATGTTCCCACCGAGGGGCACGGGTCTCTTCCCTGAGGAAGGTATAGGCCATACTCCACCACGGGGGCCAAGTCCGGATTGGTGGAGGCTTGTTTATTTGCGACCGTTTAATTGCTTTGTGATTCGCCTTTTAGATTCTGCGCAGTAAAGAGGAAATGTTGAACAAAAATCTATATCTATACTAATATAATAAAAAGGAAAGATTTGTATTTTTGTGTGTATGTTTGTAATGAATAGGATCAGAAACTACTGGACCGATTTTTAAAATTATCTCACCATTAGAAAGCTACATTCTTCGTGAGTAACATAGCTAGGCTACATTGGATTTTCAAAAAGTTTAGGGTTCCGTACGAAATCTCGAATAATGTAACCCAAGGTGTAAAATTACTAGCCCGGGAATTTTCTACAGAAATAATATAGCTACATATTTCCATGGAAACGTTTTTGTCACCCGTGCAAATCCGGGGCGAGTCGCTAGTACTTTATAAAATAATCGTCTCTCTGATGGAAATAACGGAGCTTTTTCGGTTTGCTTTTGACATTACTGAAACCATTATGTTTTTCAAAGTTATGTTTTTTTTATAACAGTATTTTTAGGTCATCAGGGTTTCCATTTTTAGTATCTCTAAGGAGATTTTCATATACTCTGAACGAGCTTACCACTACAGGTGACAAAAATACTCTCGTAGAGATTATCTTACATAAGCCCACCCCTCTCGCTCGTCGCTCGTAGCCTGGGCTGCCTGAGTGATCTTAAACGATCACTACGGTTAAGCAACATACGGCACGTTCAGTCCATGGATGGGTCACCGTGTATGACTAACGCTAGTGGCATTTTTCTGAGCGGTTCCGTGTTCGCAAGGCACCCACATAGATCTCAATTCTTTTGTCGGCGAAGTCGATAACGACGACGTCTGTTCTTAATATTGCACTTGGCTCTCATTCACATTTATTTATTTGATGGGATTCATAATAATGTGGCTAATGCACTGTCATAGGGCTCCAACAGAACAGATATTTGGCTTGTAATAGCCTTTATTAGATATATAGATAGAGAATACTTTATTGTTGGTACATAAAAAAGGAAATTACACGGGTATTTTACGGGTAAATTAGAATACAGACGGCGGTTCTAAACAGTAATTAATTACACGAATCACTCGTAGCCCCGTATGTTGCTGCCTTAGTGATCTTAAACGATCACGAATGTTAAGCAACATAGGGCGCGTTCAGTGCATGGATGGGTGACCGTCTTTGACTAACACTAGTGGCACTTTTCCGAGCTATTCCGTGCTTTTCAAGGCACGTTAAGTAGTTGGTGCCGGCTGCCGTCGATAGATGGCAGGCATTAAACCAAGTCAGAGGCCATAGGGTGGCTTGAAAACTTCTGACAGTAAGACCATCCACTAGTCTTACAAGCCTCCACCAATCCGGACTTGGGATCCGTGGTGGAGTATGGCCTATACCTTCCTCAGGGAAGAGACCCGTGCCCCTCGGTGAGGGACATAATGGGTTGATGATGATAGGTATAAACAATATAAGGGGCATCTTTATTTTCACGAAGTAAGCGAAATAGCGCAGGTGGTTATTTATAGACTGGTTATTTCTCTGATCTCGGCAAGAATGTACAGTGGTAGTCATGGGCCGACAACGGGGTCAAAGAGAATTGCCTCATTGCGAAAATGGGGTTGCATTCAATGTATGTATACCTATGAAAATCGAATCCCGTTGAATATCTGAATACCAAATCAGACATGAACAAAGTTGGTCAAGTGAGAAAATGCGTAGCCGATCGCGTTTTACGGCGAAAATGAAGTATTTTGCTCTAGTACAGTCGACAGCACATCATCGTATACACCCATGCACTCTACTCAGTTGTATTGCGGGCGATTTTGCAACTAAAATGTGATGGTTGATGTGCTGTCGACTGTACTACCACAGAATACATAATAGTACAGGTACAGAAGATTCACTCCGCAAAATCAATTAAAGAAAAAGGGACTCCAGCAGCGATACAATTAGGTGCAATTTAGATCGGCGCTAAAAAAGCTACGTTAATTCACCTACATGTTGCCTCTCTTTCTACCGCGTAACTCTTACCTCTTCTGGCGCCTCAATTCTTACATATTATTACAATACGATTAAAATCAGTTAACACTTCGGCTTTTCTCGGATATCAGATTATCCGGATATCGGATATCGGATTAAATTATGAGTCACTCATCTCGACATTATTTTTTACCCTCGCGTCCATCTTCGTTTGGCGACAATCCACCAACAATCACAAGAATGCCTTTATTAGCCGTTTCCCTTCACTTTCAGGCGTACTAAATATTACAACTCATGTGATGACATCCCTATCCAACGGTTTACATGGATTTTACAACCTGCATTAATATTGAATTAGACTCCCTATGCACTGTAAATGCTATACGATGTGAAACAATATTTTGTGACGATCTATTACGAAGTTTGCCTTCTAACAATATCACTTTTGTAACCCAAAATATCAGAAGCATAAATAAAAATATGGATCATTTCTTAGTGTCACTTTCTGCAGCTTCAATTAATCCTCATGTATTGATCTTTACTGAATGTCATTTGTCTCCCTTTAAAAAGCCACCACACCTTAAGGACTTCGTAATGTATCAAACTAAGAATTTAATAAACAAAAACGATGTTATGTACGTAAAAAAATATATAAATTTTAAAATTGAAGAACCGTCACTCTCTGATGCTTCTTGTTTAAAACTTCAAATCGGAAACTACCTTATCCTAGGAATTTATCGCTCGCCTTCGAAAAATAATTCTGCTTGCAGCTTTTTGGACTCACTGGACACACTTTTATCAGTTCAAAATCACACTCATAATATTATTGTCACAGGTGATATAAATATCGACATCAAGACTCACAATACAGACAAAAATAGCTCGCAATACCTAAATATGTTAGCAACTCATGGTCTACTTCCAGCATACACCTGTCCTACCCATGATAAAACATGTCTAGACCACACGATGATGGGATCATTGCCTGAGCCAGTGGTGGCTATAATAGACACCAATATAACTGACCACTCCACCATTCTTTTTAGTCTAAAACATACAAATCTTAGACAAAAAGCACCTTCTCACCGACTTAAATTAAATTACGAGAAAGCTGCACTCGCACTGACAAAATCAAACTTATATCTTGTAACATCTCTTACCGACCCAAATGAAGCAGCCAATACCCTTGTTACTACTTTAATGCAAATAATCCAAGATAACACAAGTATAGTCGGTCTCCCCAACAGAAAACGCACAATTCAACAATGGATAACTCCTGGTGTACTAAGGTGCATAAGAAATAGGGACTGCATGCATAGTAAGCTAAAGAAAAATACTGGTGACACTATTCTTGAAATAACCTATCGACGATACAGGAACTTTTGCAATAACCTCGTAAAAAAACTTAAAATACTCTACGAACAATCTGAATTGGCTAAATCATGTAGTCATCCTAAGTTGCTTCGGAAACGTATTCGAAATATTGCTAATATTTAAAAGAAAAAAAACTCAAACCCTGAACTTTTAAACATCAAAACTACCACATCTGAATCACTTGAATTTATAAATAAATATTTTGCCAATGTTGGTAAAAACCTCGCTGATGATATTCAACGGACTCGTGGGGCATCACACGCTGATAATATCCGATCGTCTTCTGGTACCAAATTTATCCCCAACTCGTTTGTGTTAATGGATACTGACCCAATGGAAGTTCATAACATTCTAATGAGTCTTGATGACAATAGCTCGATTGGATGGGATAACATTTCAACCAAATTCTTGAAAACTGTGAAGCACTTTATTGTCCCTTTGATTAGCTACGTATGTAACCTCTGCTTTGCTGGAGGCGTTTTTCCAAAATCGTTTAAACGCGCCATAGTACACCCAATCCACAAGGATGGGAACAGAGATGAAATCAACAATTATAGACCTATATCGGTACTTCCTATTCTCTCGAAAATTCTCGAAAAATTACTTAATATAAGACTGAAAACTTTTTTCAGTAACTATAATCTTATTTCGGCTAATCAATCGGTTTTCAAAACGGCAAGTCTACTGAAGACGCTGTTCTAGCTCTTTCTGATGTAATTGTTAAGCAACTTAATCACAAATAGAAATGTAAAGGTGTATTCCTCGACCTTACCAAAGCATTCGATTCCATCTCTGTACCCAACCTGCTCGCCAAACTCCCTACTTTTGGTATCAGGGGCACACCCTTTAACATTCTCAAAGACTTCTTGGAGGACCGTCACCAACAGGTCAAAATTGATGGTCATTTGAGCTCAGACGCGTCCATTAGCTTCGGAATTCCACAGGGCAGTGTACTCGGCCCTACTATGTTTCTTTTGTATTTAAATGACTTATGTGAGCTCAATTTAAAGAACTGCGATATTTTCTCCTACGCCGATGACACTGCATTAATATTTCATGGTGCAAGTTGGGGACAGGTACGCGAGCACTCTGAGTTCGGTCTTCGTGCTGTGGCAAAATGGCTATGCAACAACCTCCTGACACTTAATGTAAAAAAAACTAAGTATCTGGCCTTCTCCATTCTAAATTCAAACAAACCGTCAATCTCTTTTTCGATCAAAATCCACTCGTGCAGCAATAAAACCTTACAAGATTGCCAATGTCCTTTTATCGAAAGAGGTGAAAATATCAAATATCTTGGCGTTATTCTGGACCACCAATTAAACTGGTATCTTCATCTAAATTACTTAACGCAGAGATTACGCAAATAAATTTTTATGTTTAAGAAGCTGAGGCATGTCGTACCTCCCTCCCTATTACTTTCGATTTACCTTGCTCTGGGTCGTTCCATACTTATGTACTGCATCTCTGTATGGGGAGGTGCCCGCAAAACAAAGCTCTTAGACCTAGAAAGGGCACAAAGGTCCTCGATTAAAGTCATGTTTTTGAAACCTTTTCGTTCCCCTACAAGACAACTCTATAATGACTACGGACTACTTCAAGTACGTCAACTCTATATAAAGCAATCAATTATTATAAGACATAGTTCACTTATTTATGATCCTGAAATTTTAAATTTGAGAAGACAAGATCTTGTGTTTCGAAATATTATCTACAAGACAACTTTTGCTCGGAGACAGTTTAAAATAAGTTAAGCCCTTCTTTACAATAAACTAAATAAAATTTTAAAAATTTATCTTCTATACCAACACGACTGTAAAACAACACTAGATTCGTACTAAACATTAGATTACGATTCCACTGAGTCCCTTTTAGTTATACTGTCATAAATTTACATGCAAATACTTACACACCCTTTTTACACACTACATACACACTCCAACACATACATAACTCACTCACACAATCCACTCTTGCATAAGTTTAAATTAATTATCATGATTTATATTAATTATCATGATTTATATTAATTAATTTGTAATGTATTGAAAATTTTGCCTGCAACTAATGTTAAATATTACTTGTTTAGGTCTTAAATGTATTATTTACTTATTTCACAAGCATGTTTTCTTCATATATTTTGTTGTTTCGGTAAATATTTTGCAAAATTTTGTTTTCAAATTACTTCTGTCAAAGAAAATCACAGGAGGAGCGGGGCTACTGTAACACAGGCTTCGGCATAGTACAGTCACCAGCATAAATATATGACGGTGGGCAGTAGTGCAAAAATATCTGATACACCATTGAGATCATAAGAATATAATGACACTTTGCCGGTAAAAATATGTGATGCTTTGTGGGCGGTATAAATATCGTATCTCACTAATTGCATAAATATCGGACCATGTCGCTTAAAAATATTTGATCACAGCTAAAATCAAAATTATGTGACTGCTCTTGCTGGAATATTTATCTATTCACTATGAAGGAATAAAATATATCGAATGATGGCAGGCATCATAAGAAACTTGTTTGCTTGTGTGACACAAGCAAACAAGACATAAGTTTTGCTTGTGTTTACACAAGCAAAAATATGTGATTTTCTCATAAAAACGAGCTTTACCCGGCTGGTTTATGTCTTGTCTTGGAAAATATACCTATCAGAATTCTTGCTCATCCTAAATCACATCTCTATATAAAGCCTTGACTCCCAATAATACCTATTTGGGTAAATTTCCCAGACGCATTTTGATGCGGCTGGTATGAAAATAGCAGTGTAAAAAGCTTTTCTATGGTAAAATTATATTTTTTTGTTTAGTTTTTGTAATTACCCTTAGGAGGCAACAGATACGTTTTTATTTGGATCACTCTTACATATAAATAAAAAAATCTAAATGTGAAATTTTTCATCTTCGGTGACTGTCCCCAAACCTTATTTAGTTCTAATTTCTTTAGCTAAAGAAAAAATACAAACTGTACATACATACGGATTATTTTATTCGATTCCTAAAGAATAGAGGTATAATTTAATATATATTTCATAATCTTAATCGTTATATTCAGTAAACAGTCAGACAAATACGAATGTCTCCAATTTATTTTTCATTTCGGTTATTGAAAAATAAATATGGATTGTCGAGAACAGGAGAGTTATTGAACATAGTCTCGCTTCTGTAACTCAAGCGCCAGTCACGCACAAGCATTTGGAGCTAGTGGTGGTTTGCTACGTCGCTACGTGTTCCCGCTAAAAAAGTAAGTATTTCAAATCGGTGACTCGGGACAATTTTGCTTTCATTTCCGTGAATCAATTAATATTATAAATGAACAAGATGAAACTGTTGATTTTATATTCGCACAAAAATTTCTAGTAATATGTTCAAGGATGTAGTATAGATCTCGGCCTAATGTATGTATATGTCAAAATATTTAATGTTTTTAGGTGTATTTTAATATCGGTGATTTAATTTCGGTGAATTCGTTGACCTGAATAGATCACCGAAATTAAAAAAAAATCACCTAAATAAAAGTTTTCTTCATTTCGGTGATTTTTTTTTATTTCGGTGACTTTAAACAATTACTTGTTTCATTTCGGTGAACACTTCTTTCATTTCTGTGATTTTCACAGTTTCTTTATACAGGCTGTCATAACCTAACATAATCAAAAATCGTAGCAAAATTCTCGATCTTGTTTATATTAAAAGTGATAATGTTAAGTCACTGCTGCATTTATACGAAAATTCAAATGGCTCCTCATCTACCTATCTATCTGGATGGGTTTTTTATCAACTTCCTCTTTTCATACTGGATTGTCTGAAAACTATGGAAGTTATTTGAAAAGTTAGTAAAAATAATTAAGTAATTTTACATTCTATCTTGTTTTTTCACAACCTATGATTTCTTCAAAATTATCTTCCCTATCCCGTACCTAAACATACCTAAATAATATACATAAAATAGTCGGCACTGAAGGTTTTTTTAGTAATCACTACATAGTATAAAACAAAGTCCCTTTTGCTATCTGTCTGTCCCTAATGTATGCTTAAATCTGTAAAACTACGCAACGGATTTTGATGAGAAACGATGATAATTTTAGAGGTTTCTAATATAATATCGTAATGAGCCCTCAGACATTTTTTTTGTAATCCTAAATTCCATGCTGACGAAGATGCTGACAAAAGCTAGTTATTTATATAACTTCACCAACATTGTAACAGTAACTGTTTGTGCCAAAATAAAATATAATAAAAAAATACATGTCGTGTAATCATCATACTGTATACTATTTCGGTTAATTTTCATTTCGGTGAATCCTTCTTTCATTTTGGTGATTGACTGTTTCATTTCGGTGACACCTAACTTTGTAATGTCTGTCATCCATTTGTTTTTTTGTTTTCCATTGTAACCATTATTTATAAAGTTATAAAACATTAAAAGTATTAGCAAATTTAAGTAAAAAAACGAAAAAAAAGGTAAACAAAAAAGTTCACAGAAATGAAAAAAAAATGGGTATGTTGAAATTCACTCATTTAAGAAAGATAAGAAAATATGACTAACCAAAAAGTTGGCCAGTTTCTCTCCTGTACAGAGTGGTCCTACATGCTGCAATATATTTATTGTATTGTAATTAAACTCTGCAGATACTGAGTAATAAAACATAAACACATACATTCATCGCTTCTGGCCCCACACTAGGATAATTATGTTTATAGTAATTATGTTTTTTATAAAATATTACAAAACAAAATACAAAATATTGAGTGGGGGCTACCATACAACAAACGTGATTTTTTTCCTATTGTATAATGGTACGGAACCCTCCGTGCACGAGTCTGACTCGCACTTGGTCGGTATTTTAAGACGACAAACCACCAATAGTAAAGTAGACTGCTTATAAACTTCGATGTTTTTGTTGAAAATTCACGTAAACGCAACTAAGTAAAGCGCATGAAAGTAAAGTTAGATATGTTGTCGATTGTACTCGGAAAAATACTAATTATTAATTTCTTAATTAATTATCAGGTTAAAATTGAAATGATAATAACGTTAAATCGATCGACTCTAGCCATCACTATTTTAGCTGGCACCCCTTTTTCACTAACATGACAGTTCTAATCTTCCGTAGGGAGTAGTATATTCTTTTACTATGTCTATGCATTTTACTGACTCGAATTATGAAATGGAGTAGGTATAAAATATGTGTTTGTTTTATTGTGACAGACTTGACGGATAAAAGGTGTTTTAAGATGTCAGTAAAGTTTCGCCTGCAAGGAGGTTAACATAATATCATTTCAGTAATTTACCCCGATTAAAATAAAAAAGATATCGGTACCTACACGCTACACGGACACTGAACTACACGCACTAATATGAAACATATTTTTGCTTGCGTTTAAGTTACACATATTTATGACGCCTGCCATTATTCGATATTTATTCCTTCATAGTGACTAGATAAATATTCCAGCAAGAGCAGTCACATAATTTTGATTTTAGCTGTGATCAAATATTTTTAAGCGACATGGTCCGATATTTATGCAATTAGTGAGATACGATATTTATACCGCCCACAAAGCATCACATATTTTTACCGGCAAAGTGTCATTACATTCTTATGATCTCAATGGTGAATCAGATATTTTTGCACTACTGCCCACCGTCATATATTTATGCTGGTGACTGTACAGGGCTCCGACGCAATTTCTTGTAATTTGATACTCTATTTAATGAATAAACGAATTTATTTATTTTATTTATTTATATCATCGCCTAAATCCGGAGACGGAAATGACACGAAATACATCACCGCGTTTTCTTTTAGGTAGCATTCAATTCGAAGTATCATAAACGCAATGTATAGCACCTGCCAAGAAATGAAAATTAAGCTAAGAAAATTATTATGCAGAAGCGACATGAATTTGAACATTCATTATTTGTTGAAGATATTTACTTTCTTCTTAATTAAATAAATTAGCTTCTTTTCTAAAATAGTTATAAACATTATTTACAATTTCACGAGATTGAGCAACAATTTTTTACCACGCTTTAAATTTGTTGAAGCCATGATACATAACTATTGTAAGTTATTTGTGATAAAATTTGATAGAACCGAACATTTTCACGTATGAAATTAGCGTTCATAAACATAAATGTATCATAACGTCAAACTGTTTTTATTGACACTAAGAAGGCAGACTGTCAAAATAGTAAATAATTTTTCTTATTTCAATATAAAGATTGTGTTAGTTTTGAGCTACAAAGGAGGTTTTGCTGCTCATATCGTTCTTGTATTGTATTCAATAAGACAACGAGTAATACGTATATATCAGGTCATATCTGTAAATTGATAACTCTATGTGAGAGACGAGGGATTCACGACAATAATCGAGGCTGGCCGAAGTGTTAACTGATTTTAATCGTATTGTACACTACATACTATTTCCCACAATATTTGCCACGCGCCGGAGTGGTCGCCGCATGTATTTACTTACGCGTTCGATACCGACACGCGTAGTGAAATAGGCCTGGTACTACCCCTTACTCTTTCCACATCACCCATGGTTAGCTGAAAGAAAATACTTTTTAGTATTAAGCTCACCTTTGAACAGATATGGTTTCTTGTGGAATAAAGAATTTTCAATCAACAATAATATTAACTTTATTTGAAAATGATTTATTGCATAAGAAAAGATCTGCACAAAAGCGACCAAAAGTATTTTCTTCCAGCTAACCATTGGCTGATGTGGAAAGAATTAGAGTTAGTGCTAGAGAAGTTCTAAGAAAAATAAAAAATATAAATTACTTACTTACAGATTAATTAGTACCAGTGATGTAATATCAATTGATGAAAGGTGTTGTGAAATGGTAGTTTAATTGGATTTCAGTGGTACATTATGGACGAACAGATCAGTTTCCACATTGATAGAAAGTAGTGATAGACAGAGGAGGTGCTAAGCGATAGGGTCGTGCTAAGCTATACCAGACAATTTAAACATTATAATATGTGTATTTACTTTTACATACATTGCATACATACATACATAAGCTCACGCCTGTATCCTATAAGGGTATGCAAAGACCATGGACTGCTACTTGCCACGATCCTAACAAATAATTTTCGCTTTCTCGACATTCAATAGTCGTTGCATGCAGGCACGCCGGTTCCAGCTACTTTTTATCTTGCTCTTTGCTAATTTGGTCGAAGTATGTCCACCTGGGGCGTCCCTTATTGATCTTTCCACTCACATTCGCTCGATATATTTGTTTCGTCAGTATTTCGTCTTTCATCCTATCCAAGTGTCCAAACTAACACAGCATTCCTTTCTCAATTCTAGTCACTACATCCTCTTTCAGTCCAAAACGTTCTCTAATCAAACTGTTGCGTATTCTGTCATTCAAAGTAACACCACTATTGGTAAAAGTAAATATATACCAATACTAGCTGACCCCGCAAACGTTGTTTTGCCAGATAGGTGTGTGAAAAATAGATAACAACCTATTCTCAGACCTACCGATTGTACCTATGTATAAAATTTCATTAAAATCGGGCAAGCCGTTTTGGAGGAGTATGCGCACTAACATTGAGGCACGAGAATTTTATATATTAGAAGAAGATTAGAGATTAGATTAGATATTAGATACATAGATAAATACTTTTAATGTTACAGATAATAAAAATAAAGAGCAAAGAACAAGTAGTCTTACCAACGAACAAACAAGTTCAATAACATCGCTTTGATAACTCAAATATTAACTCGACCACTCCCTAATGACACTTCGGTGAAGTTTGCGGACAATAAAATCTTAACCATTATACAACTAGTCTTTGGATCGTGGATACTGAAAGTTATTTATCTACTTGTTTGCAGAACTTACTTTTAAAGCTCTAGTGAAGTTAATTCTCCCGGATTTCTCGTTTTCTCTTTTGCTTTTACCTTTCTTACCTTTTACCTTTTTTATCGTCAAACCGACAATCTGACTCGGTCATTCAGATTTAAAGACTGTATTAATCATCATCAGAATCGTCATTCAGCCACAAGAAGTCCACTGTTAGACATAGGCCTCCTCCATGGATTACCAGAAGCACCGGTTGGAAGCGGCTTGCATCCAGCGTCTTCCTGCCACTTAGTTGAGATCGTCACTCGTCAGTCCATCTTGTGGGTGGTCGTCCTACGCTGCGCTTGCCGATACGTGGTCTCCATTCTCTCCACTTCTGTCTGTCTGTCTGTATTCTGTCTGTATTATAAATACGTAATTTACAGACTTTTTGTGACCACTGTTGTTGTCTGTGTATACAAATGTGTAGATTACGCAAGTAAGATAAATAATTTATTAGGTTAAATACATAATCAAGTATATTTTTGGAACTTGTTACAGCCAAAGCGCTCCCTATGTAGATAAATAGAAAATACTTTATTGTACGTAAAAAAAAATAACACAGTTATTTCTTAATCTAAGAGTACGGCGGCCTCTTATATATCTTCTTCTTCTTCTCTAATATGTAAAATTCTCGTGTCTCAATGTTAGTGTGCATACTCCTCGGAAACGGCTTGGCCGATTTGGATTAAATTTTATAAATACAATCAGTACGTCTGAGAATAGGTTGTTATCTATTTTTCATAGCCCTAGGTGAAAAAAATATATCCGGCGAAACAACGTTTGTCGTAACGTCTTAGATTAAGAGCGGGTACACACTAGGCCAGCAATCATAGTTCTTACAACGCGCGTTACAAAAGCGCGCGCTTCAAAACGCCTAGTGTATACCCGCTCAGAAATACCTGTGTAATTTAATTTTTTATGTACAATAAAGTGTTCTTTATCTATCTATTAGATCTATCACTCAGTCAGCCGGGGCTACGCGATTCGATTGCTGGCATATTGCCGCGGTGTTTGTATTGGAGTTTCTTAAAATAAAACTTTACTACAAATTTTCGTCAGTATTGCTGCTACTCATTCACAAATGTATATAAATAAATGGCTATCACAATGTATGTGCCTGAATGTAAATGTTTATGTGATCTTTATGTGTATTACTGTTTTTTTGTTTGCAACGTTTTCCTCTAATAAGTATAATATGTAGGTATTTGGGCTTGTGACATCTATACTACATCTTGGTAGGTAAACTTAACTTATAAAACAAATTCATTAAATAAATACATGCCGGGATTCGATCTCTCGACCTCTTCAATGCGAGGCAAGTCAGGCAAGTGCACTACCGAGGTACTAGCGCCGCTGTTGTATAAAATTCAAAATTCAAGCGTCAACATTAAATTATCTCAAATGGCACAAAACTAACCAACATGTACCCTTTTTAATTCCTACTTAGATTGTAACCACATTTACTGATGTTAAAGAAATGAAGGCCTAAGGGGAATAATTGACTTAGTCACATTTTCACAATTTTACAGTACAGACTAATTAAGTTGTGAATATGTTCTATGGCTGACTCAGATAATATATTTGAGGAAGAGCAATTGATTTCAGAAGGCAATTGTGTAGGTTACATGTATATAGAATAAGTTCCTGTATTAAAATTGCCGATTTTTGTGGCCATATACTACAAAAACGAATAATGGGCTTAGCCAATTTTTCCCCTTAGCCCTAAATGCTCTTCCATTTTCAACACAAACAAAAGTAAGCATTTCACCAGTTACAGTAGTGTTGAAGCATAACTCACCGAGATTATCCGCCCGGTGCAGAGGGAACAGCGCGATCCAAAGTAGCACAAAAAATCCCGCCCCACTCGCCATCACCACTCGCGCATTCGGTCCTCATACGCTCCTGCAATCGCACAGCCTAGCAACAAGGTCCGACAATTGCACTGGACTGGAACGCAGTCAACTGTTCACACTCAGTCCTTTCCCGAAGCTCTTGGGCAGTGGACCCGAGCAGTCATACTCTCCGTGATCATGGCTTCGTGTTGGAGCTGCGTCTGAAATAAAGGAGGGTTTTGTTTAGATTTCTTCATCATCGTAGCAGGTGGCAGTCCCTGGTCTCTGCCTACCCCTCTGGGATACAGGCGTGAGCTTATATATGTTCTTCATCATGAATAAAGAAAACATGAATTTCAAATGAAGTGAAAGTGATTAGTCAGGATCGTGGCAGGTGGTAGTTCCTGGTTTCTGCTTACCCCTCTGGGCTACAGGCGTGAGCTTACGTGTGGTTCTTTATCGTTCGTGAGGTTTTTAATCATTGAGGCTAGTTTTTAGAGAGCTCTGTGACGCACAACATGACATAGGCGAATTGAGAATTTCGCAAAGTTACTACTTAACTGTAGTACTGTCTGGTGAAATTTCTCGGAAAAGAGCATCAAAGAACGTTACTTAACCTTCCGTATACGAGGTGGGGTGTGACATACCCCAGCGGTAAAAAAATCGTTGCAATTTCTAAACGAAAAAAACGTGCAAGTTGGTTTTCTCAGTAGCTGCAAATAAGACGTTGCCGCTTCGATCCGTGCAAAACATTTAGCCCGTCGTCGGCTACAAATCGTATGATACGTGCGTAAAGTGCGCTTGGGTATCACACACCCCACCTTGTATGGCGCGTGACCCAAAAGGTAAGCGTAACTACTTTTGTTTTTTAATCCTTTATATGTTTATTTCGGTGTTTAGCGTGATGAAATATTATTTTCAGGTAATAGTTCAACTAAGACATGTCTCGGTTAGCCGAAGAAGATATATTACAAGCACTGACAAGAGAAGACGATGATGACATTGAGTCAGATCAAGAATCGGATGGTGATGCAGATCATTTCAGTGCTCAAAGCAATACAGATAGTGAAGTGGATGCTGACATCCCGTCTTCGGATTCGGACAGTGATAACTTACCACTCGCGGAGTTGCAACCAGTTGGTCATACAGAATATTATAAAGGTCATACAGAATATTATCGTCAAGACTACTGAAACGTAGTGATTAAGATCTGATTTATTATTGTTTGTTTTTACAAAATTTTTGATGTTCAAAACTAGTCATATTATAGTCTAATAGGTAAATTAAGAAGACTGTGGTTCTAATATTATGACCCATTTGATTTTAGTACTCAAGAAAAGGCTTAATAGATTATAGTTTGAAGAAAATTTTAGTTTTTGTACATTTATTAATAAAAGTCTATTCTAATATAAAAATTAATTTTTTTTTACTTAATCCAATTCATTATTAGATATAAAAACATATTTATTATTATTTAACAATCTTAAATATCAATTATGCGAATTTTACTACATTTTATATTTGGGGTATATCAAACCCCACCTAGTATAGCGTGATGAGATTAGTCACCTCGTACACGGAAGGTTAAGTATTTACTTAGTGAAATAAGCGATTCAGAAATCGGTCCTTCGAAAATAAGTGCATATCAACTGCACATAAATTTGTCATTTCAAGCGCTGAGGTACGAGCATATTCATTTTGTTGCTAGGTAAACAAAAGCAAACAAAAATGTGCCATAGTGTTTGTTTTGACGATCTCTGTGGCACAACGGTTAGCGCAACTACCTACCTTTGCTAGAGGTCCCGGGTTTGAATCACAGCTGGGGACAAAAAAAGAAAACAAAACCCCAGGTCTTGGATGTTTACATGTTTGTGACGTCGCTGTTTCTGGTTCCCACGACTGAGGGTATCCTAGCGTGGGACCAGAAGCAATGTATATGCCTGTATGTAATTGTTTATGTTTATTTTATCGAATTCCTCCGAAACGTCTTCACCGATTATCATTTTGAATGTAAGAGCAAGGGAGGTACACTCGCTTAAAACGTTGAAAGCTTCCTCTACACTGATAAAATTATCAGAATCAGAATCAGAAATTTATTTCAACGTAAAGAATTTACATTCTGCTTGTTGAATGTCAGTGTACATACAGTTATGTATAATGTTAGCCGCTGCCTTGGGGCCGTCTGTAGTGGAGAAAAAGGCAGCGAAAAAAAAAAACTCCACTCTGACCATCTTTTCTCAAATCAACTTAAAGCTAATACAAATAAAACTTACAAAACAATATCTTGGATGTGTTGAACACTAGACACATTTATCCTCTGATTAAATTTAATATTAAACTACTATTTAAAGCCATACGTCCTTGTCTTCTAAATAATCGTTGATTTTATAATAAGCTTTTTTGCAAAGAGTGTGCTTAACACAATTCTTAAATCGCGTTGGAGGTAACTCTAATATATCTTGGGGTATCTTGTTGTAGCACCTTATACAGTGCCCCATAAAGGAAGTATTAACTTTTGCAGGTCTAAATCGTGGAAATGACAATTTATGTTTATTCCTAGTATTAACGTTATGATGGCTACCAAGTGTTTCGAAGTCTTTAATATTTTTCCTAACGTACATAATATTTTCATAAATGTATTGGCTTGCAACTGTTAGGATCTGTTATCAACTGTTATCAGGGTGGTTTGCCAGGGTTGAAAGCCGCGGTTTTGTAATTAGTTATTAAATGTCGCACAGTTAAATTATTTAAGAACAGAGGTAAAATAAAAAGCAAGCTGAGAAATATTGCTTCATGAAATTTGCGAGTAACTTCTACCTCCCGCCTCTTCGTCTATCAGAACAATGTTTTTTGTGCAATAAACAAAGAAACAAATAATCGGATGCATTATTACGGCTAGCTTCTATGATTTTAAAATATTTAAAGTTGAAACGACTATTTTTTGAAATTGTCTTTAAAAAAACACAAACCGAAAACCAAACCAAAGCCGAAAAAAATGTATGTCTTTAATACGAGAGTATTAAAGACATACATTTTTTTCGGCTCTCAAACCACCCAATTCATCGTGTGAGTATCAGTCAAACAACCTAACAGCCATCACCCAGTGTATCTTTGTCAGTCGTCCCTTAACTAACTAACACTAAATCAGTCAGCTCAAGTTATACCACGTGAAGGGAGGGCTTTACAATTTCCTCCAACTATCACTAAGTATTCAACGTATTTTCCTGATTTCTCTTGTTACCAAAGGAAAGACAGATAGGCATGTTTGTCTCTTGAACAAGTTACAATTAGCTACAGTTGCTCCCGAGTCAGACCTCTACGAGGATCTAAAGGTGCATACAGACCAACCGCTCAAATGCGAATGAACGGTTTTTCATAATAATAATATGACATTAACGATTATTTTTACTACTGATTTACATACTCGCTCATTACAGCTCGCTATACCGACTATCTGAGGCAGCAGATCTTACCACTTAAGTCCTAACCACGTAAGAGCGAATCACGGAAGGGCGACATCAACGCATCGCGAATAACTATAGTCCGACGCCACTGAAGTTCGAATATTCGAAATGCGACTCAAGGTCGAATCACGGAAGGGCGACATCACCGCATCGCGAATAACTATAGTTCGACGCCACTGAATTTCGAATATGTGAAATGCGACGTGTGAAGTGCGGTTTACTGAGCCACTTTACTGAGAACTGTTAGAGCTTTAAACAAAAAAATAAACAAAAATAAGATTCATTTGAACCCCGATGTGTTCTAAAAGTACCAGGGGCGCATAAAGTTGTCAGAGGTTTGTTGAACACCCAATGGGTACCATGACATAATATACCCTACCTGCCTTATATTTTTTTATTAGTATTTTTTTATTCTATCGTAGTTTATCTATACTTAACATTCGTCACATTTGTCTACACAATACCTACCTCCTAACAAGCCATATACTTCTGGCAGGTACTTATTGGCAAAACTATTCCTTCCTCTATTGGTTATTGCAGGGTATATAATGTCATGGTACCCATAGGGTGTTGAAAGCTGCCATTCGACGGGACAACACCTTAATTCCCAATTACACAACTGTCTCGTTTTCTTCATTAACCAAATTGTTTGCACTGCACAACTATTTTTATTATAATAGTTATGAAATGAAATGAAATTTAATAATATTGAAATATAAAATATTACTCAATGTCAAACGGGCCTTAAAAAACCTCTCATTTAGTCTATGTGCTCCTAGTATTTCTAGTAAAAAAAAGGAAAGCCCCTTAATAGCTAAATGTGGAAAATAATTCCAACCAGTAGGGATAGAATTTTAGTTGGTCCGTTGGGAATAGTAAATGAATAAAACATTGCATTTGCTGATTGATTTGAGTAGTTGGTCAGATAGGAAAGAAATCACATATTCAGTTCCACTCTGAACAATAATTATTAGTTGGTCAGAGTGGGAAAAGGGCTTATTTCTATGTTATTAAGTAGACATAAATTATTTAGATAGATGTTTTCGAAATTCAGTGGCGTCGAACTATAGTTATTCGCGATGCGGTGATGTCGCCCTTCCGTGATTCGCTCTTACGTGGTTAGGACTTAAGTGGTAAGATCTACGAAAACTGACTCTATGTCCTAGCTAGGTGTGAACCTGTATTTCAGGAGATAGTATTCGACCATGATCTTTCTCCTTTTGTATGTACATTAAAGAGTTGTTGTTGTTGTTGTTGTTGTTACACTTTATTGCACAAAGAAAAAATACATAAAATTACTTAAATAACAGGTTTGTAATAAAAAATACGTGCAAAGGCGGCCTTATTTCTAAAGTTCAAGTTCTTATTTAAGTTCTCTATCTCTACCCACAGCACAGGGTATCCTAGTTTGGGAGCCAGGAAAAATACTGTAACACTTTTAGTACAAAATAAATATTTTTCATTTCATTTCATTACATTTCATCTATATCTATATCTATATATCTATATATATAAAAGGAGAAGCTGACTGACTGACTGACTGACATATCAACGCAGGGCCTAAACTATAAGGGTTGGAAACTTCATTTAAAATTATGAAACACGTGTAAAATAGTTTTTTAAAAATCATCCCCTAAGAGGGTAAAAAGGGGCTACAAACTGAGTATGAAACTTTGCCGTTTTTGAATTTATTCGAATGAGATTCAATATGAAAGGCCTTCATTAAAAGTTATGAAAAACATGTAAAATAATTTTCCGAAAATCATCTCTTAAGGGGGTAAAAAGGGGGGTGTAAAGTTAGTATGAAACTTGCCGTTTTTGAAGTTATTCGAATAAAATTCAGACCAAAATTTTTCATTAAAAGTCATGAAATACATGTAAAATTGTTTTTTTAAATAATCCCTTAAGGGGATAAGAGGGGTTGCGAAGTTAGTATAAAAGCTCATTCGCATGCGCTAAAAGTATCCCTATCTTATTTGCAAACACTTTACTCAACTAAAGTCCACGCGGACGTAGTCGCGGGCAACAGCTAGTCTCTCTATATACCTATTTATACCACCATTTGGATTGTGTCAGCTATATCTTATGTTTTAATTATTCTATCTAATTTATGAGAAGTTATATAGGTTATTAGTTATTTTATTCAAGGAAGGTCCTTGTGTGTCGTTCTGTACTTACCAGAGGAGAATATAAAACTTGTGCATTGATTGATTGGTCCAATCACTCTAGTAACGGGACATATTTGAAGTCTCTGGAATAGTTCGCGCGTCCGATGATGTTCTTACCCGACATGACAACGCGTATACAACTGTCATCATCGACCCAATATGTCCCCACCGAGGGGCACGGGTCTCTTCCCTGAGGAAGGTATAGGCCATACTCCACCACGGGAGCCAAGTCTGGATTGGTGGAGGATAGAAGAGAATAGAATATTCTTTATTGCACACTAGAAAAAAAAATACAAAAAGAACACAAAGTATTTACAAAGGTAAGGATTGTAAGTCTAGTGGCTGGTCTTACTGTCAGAAGTTTCCAAGCCGCCCTAAGGCCTCTGACTCGGCTTAACGACTGCCATCTATCGACGGCAGCCCACACCAACTGATTACCGTTGACCGGCTCAGAAAAAATCCACTAGCGTTAGTCGTAGACGGTGACCCATCCATGTGAACGCGCTCTATATTTCCTAACCTTCATGATCATTTAAGATCACTCAGGCATCCGGGGCTACGAGGCATTCAAGTACAACTTACTCCAGTAAACTACTCATACTGATTAAGATGAGTTTTCTTGCCAACTCAGTGTCTTATAATGTAATGCCTAAACAAGGTTCTATTCGAGAGTTTTACGGGAGGTGGAACACTTTCGAGACTAAGGGTAGTTCCACTAAGCCATTTACTAAAGTGGAAGATTTACGTGCGTACAATGTACCACCGATCGTGTGGTGAATGTAGTTTCGGATAGCACTTTTTTTTTCTATTCTTTCGCTGGCATTACTCGACCTCAATGTGCGATGGACTCTCACCTACTTTTCTTCCGAGAGCTCTGTCTTAGATGCTATCGTAATAAAGTATTAGAGTTCCTAGTAAACCATTCTGGGAAATCCTTAGTGTCTTTGAGGACTTTATTAAGAGCTTGAAGGCGTCCCAATCTCTCTTGGACGCTGATAAAATAACAATGTTACTATAGATAGGGCAGTGGAAGTAATTAGATTGAATAAGTGTAAATAGTATCCGAAACCGGTGCATGCAACGATTAATAATAAATAATTGCGATGAAGCGAAAGTGTTCTGATCATTGTATTTGTATTTTGTAGGTTTGTGAACTTCTACAATAAAAACTTCGGAGCTGATGTATATTTGAACGATTACTTTGAATTTTATAATGTACATACATAATTCAATTTATAGTTTTATTTTAGGGGTATCCTAGGGTATCCTAGTGTGGGGCCAGAACCAATATATGTGCCAGCCGTTATTTCACTTTTTACGTAGTACAAAGGAAAAATAGTATGCAAATTGCCAATGCAGCTATGAAAAATAGTCGCTAACAATTCTATCCCCGGTAAATCAAACGGAATCGTGTTCTGGCCTAATCCGGATAAAGTGAAAAATGGGTTTTTCACATCGCATACGCGCATCGCATATCACGTGAAGCAAGGCAAAAATATTGCTTATTTACACAAAAAGCTTTAGCGATTGTTGTAGCGAGTATTAGCCTCCTATGTCCGGGCGCTTCTATGGGATCGTTCCAGTGTGCGGTGCTCGCTCGCTTTGCGTAGTGTTGCGTTTCCGACCCCTATGGCGCAGTGGTCAGCGCATTTGCCTACCATGCGAGAGGTCCCGGGTTCGCACCCGGCTGGCAAAAAAACCCAGGTCTTGGATGTTTACATGTTCGTGATGTCGCTGTTTCTGGTTCCCACGACACAGGGTATCCTAGTGCGGGGCTAATAGCAATGTATGTGGGGGTATGTAATTGTTTATGTTTTAAAATATGTTTTTGTATTCTGTACTTACTTTGGACTATTCTTAAAGAATAACAAGTTTAAATATTACGAGAAAACATTATTTAGTTTCAAATGGTATAGTTCAAACTTCAAAAAGATCAAATCACCTATAATGTAACTGAGGAGAGCGCAGGGGTAGAGTATTGGACTTTATTATTACGAGTACTAGCGTGCCCACCTCGCATTAGCAATTTCAAGCGTTATCTCAGACACTCAGACTACAGTATTTGGCTTCATCATACGCGAGCTGTATCGTTACTACACATTAAAAATTCACAGATGTATGTAACTTCGAAAGCAAACTCGTTCGTCTAAACCAGAGATTCCCAAACTTTTTTTTCTCGTGGACCACTTTTAAACTTCTGCTATTTTTGATACACCCCCTACTGCTACATTTCTACTGTATTCCCAAAACTCCTAAAAACATCACCCTAAATTGGAGTTGTTAAAAGGAAAAAAAGTAGCACATTTTCTTGTATCCTATTTATTAAAATTACGCTTCTGGTTATACAAAATTATAAACATTTATTATTACAAACAATCAACAATGGACGTTGATAGGTAACTCCAAACCATAATATTTTTTTTTTGGTTATTATGAAAACCGGAAATTTTTCATGGACCCCCACTTACAACTTGTGAACCCCTGTTTTCTTTTCACGTCTACGTGGACCCCTGTGTGGTCTCTTATGGACCCCTGGGGTCCACCTGAACCACTTTGGGAACTTATGGTCTACACGGACCCACCGGCGACCTCAGGAATATGTGGGTAGCGTCCTTCGTACAACGCGCCACCGAATCGCTACCCTCCACGACGAGTTAGTCCAGTTTGCGCACCAGTTTGGCGGGTTCTGTTAGTGAATTCAATAAATTCTGCCAAAAATATCAATAGCTGCCCAATCTGGACTAGGCCAGGTGCTATTTCTGCAGGTGCTATTTAGGCGGGTGCGCAAACTGGACTAAGTACCTCACCACGACGCTACCACGCTTATTAATAACTTCCATCCACCTCCCACCCCTGACCACCTTCGAACGCTATTCAAATGAAGTTATTACGTGTCCCACGTTAAATTTCAAGTGCTTTTTATTCTCCAGACAAGCCATAATCTCTATTTCCTTACGGCTCTGGCTCGTTAAAAGGGAAACGTTTCTTTATTCTTTTTCCGCAAGAAACATTCTACAAGGAAACTCCAAGAGCCTTCTTTAATGATTTCAAATGCTTTCCTGTAACAGTTACACAATGCGGTTTTATTGATATTTAGTATATAAAAATGAATCAAGATAAAAATGTATCGCGCATGTGTTTTAAGTGTGAAGTTAATACTCTATCCTCTTATGTCCCCGTGTACTAAAAAAGTACCTACCAAAACCATTGTTATTTTCAAAGTCAGGCCTTAGGCTATACATTGCTTCACGTATTGACATACTTAAATTTTCATGGCAGAGTCCGACCAGACTCGTATCTGACGAGCAACTGACGACGCGAGCACCGTCTCTGCCCGCCATGATTGATTTTGATTTTTAAAGTTCTTTATTTAACATAATAATAATAATTTATTTTTGTTGTATGTTTGGCCGCAAATCGTCTGACATGGGTCAGAGACTTTGTTAGACTAACATTGTGATTAAACTAAATTATTATTATTATTTTCTTATCTTTGCTCTACGTAATTTTTGCGTATGTTTACATTGGTAAACTACGCCTGCAATGTGTAAGTATGTTTTTTGTTATAATTCTATTTGAGTACTGCTGACATTGTGAGTCCTGGTGTTATGTGTACATATTTATTACTTTTAATATTTCTTAGATAATATTTTCTTAATATTACCTATTTCTTAATCGGCTTTTTTTTCTGTTTTTTTTCCACTCTTATGGTTCTTTTTTTCTTTTCTTTTTTTTCTGTTTTAATTTTTAGATTTCGTATATTTACTTATGGTCTAAATTTGCAATCTTATGGGTTATGATATTCTATCTTAAGCATCCAATGTACTTCAGATAGAATAACTACTTCACTATGTTATTACAGTTGTTTATTTATTTTCCGATGATTTTTATTTTTTTATTTACAGTATTTTTCTTTTTGTATATTGTATCTTCGGTACATGAACATGTACTTCAGATTCAATACACCTAGTATCAGTTTCCTATCTTATGTGTGTTCTATCTTATGTTATTGTATATTTTTTTTATGCTTATCATGTTTATTTTTATTTTTATGTATTTAACATAAACATAATTATTTTAACAATGCTTAAAACCCATATGAAACCCAGATAAAATGTTATTTTTGGTAGTTTTATCAGGCTAAGTAGGTAAGCCTATTATAAACATTAATGCATGAAACTTAAAAATTATTTTTTATACATATTGTTATGCTCACGTCACTATTTATATGAACATTACAACAAAAGGTTATGCGCACTTTGTAGCAATGCACATTTATGATATACCAAATTGGGTATGTATAAACATTTATGATATGCCCGCCATGATTAAGCTCTGCGCTTCAGAGCGAAACCTGGCCGGACTCTTCCGGCCAAATTCAAGTGAGTGAATCCGTAAAACAATCTTTAACGTGTAGTGCTTAGGCTTACGAATGTTTTAGTTCAAAGAAGGTAACACTCGCTAACTAACAAATGCTACGTACAAATTTTAGCGGACACACTTATAAATACCAAATGTGTTGGCATCCCCAACAGATTAATTTGATATAGTAGCATTGTGTATGCTCTATCTCTCTCTCTTCCACCACCTCGATGCCATTAAAACGTGGTACCTTGTGCTCCACGATCAAATATTATAATTTTCTACGCAACTAGTGGTTTCACTCAAGCTAGCGCGGCTACCACATCCACTATAAGGCCAAGCATCAACCCCTACAAAACGTACCTACCCATTAGAAAAGGGCAATATAAAAAGTACCCGACACGCCGGGAGCTGTACTTGGCTCTGTATCACAATTTTTTTATAGACTTTATCAGTGGGGACATAATGGGTTTATAATGATAATGATGGACTTAATTGGTCCAGTACGTATATACGTATCGCCTAAGTTTATAAATCAGAACAACACAATAAGAAAGATAGAAGACATTTATTAGAATTGTCACAAACACAGCTACATTTTTTTAAGACATTGGGCCTTGGAGAAGAAAATAAGCTATTTCAAGCGTTATCATGGGCAGATGAGACACAGGCACCAGCTACTATAAAAAAATACAAGTAAAGAAATAAATAAAAAATAAAATAAAAACTCCCATTTTATTGAAGAAAGGCAGAAGTACTTCACTCTTTTTTAATGAATTAAACCTTATTATCGTTATAAACAGTTTATTTTAAACATGTCCATATGTATATCTCGCCCTAAGGAATAACAGCATTAGCGGTTTGGGTAAATTTATAACATAGGTAAATATCGTTGTATTTGCTGAGATAACTTTACTCGCATGGGATATATATTTTTTTAATGAATTAGGCACACGTCTGTGTGCTGTACTGTATTTGTAATTTCATAACAAAATAACAAGGTAGGCACTTTCTCCTTTTGCGACTAGATCCCCTATCCGGTGTGCGTACATGCAATGACTAATGAATGTCGAAGCGAAAGTAATAGTAAGGATCGTGGTATGTGGTAGTTCCTACTCTCTGGCTACCCCTCTGGGAAATGCGTGAATTTATGTATGTGTGTATCTAATAACAAGGTTTTTCATATTACATTTACAAGTTGCAAAAGTTCCGCGGATCGCGTACTCTTTTCAATTTCAATTTGGCCCCACTCCAAAACGAGTGGGCGCTAAATCATAGTAATAACAGCTATTGCCGTAATCACAGTCGCTATCATTTACATTTGCGAAGTCAACATCGATGCAACCGGGTATTTACCTTCCTGTGGAATGCCCGAACGTATTATGAACCCAATACATAATGCGTTAAGCACTGGTATGAGTTTGAGTACAAAGCTTATAGTTGGTTTTCATTTGCTTACTTTTAAGTTACAATGGACTAGTTTCTGAATTGAGAATTTCCAGTAAATTTGAAAGGTTACTAACCCTCGGTTTTTCGATCGCTAACAGTCGGTAAATCTACTGTTAACTAACAACTATTTGTTAAATTCTCAATCACGCACACACACACACACACACAAACACACACTCATACACACACATACACAGACACACACACACGCACACACAGATTGTATGTAATAATTACTAGGTTACGTTTAATTAATGTAGTTTGTATAATTGTGGAAGAGCGGGCCCTCCTGACACAGATATACACTTACTAGGAGGGTCCAGCCCCTGTATTTTATTTGTGAAAATGTACCTGTAATAAAAAAAAAACAATTTGAATTTATTGTTTATTTATACACTTTTTTCAACTGACAGCTGTTCACAATAGATTAACAGACTGTTAGCGTTCGAGAAACTGGGGGTTAGGAACGTTCTATCAGGTTCTCTGAAAAAATTGACGAGACAACCACTACAGCTAAGTAGTTACTTAGCAATTTTTTCAATTCAGAAACTGGCACTTTGATTATCAAATACCCTTTCTGTTCATGGTTAACACTTTGGATTAATGTCGTGATTTTGGTATCTTGCACCATTTGTACTAGCGACATGCCGCTACATTACGCGTACCAAAGCCTGACGACTATTTTTAGCAACTTTTTTCCTTTTTTTTAATCTTTGCGAATCAGAGCGAACACTGGTCGGACTCTCTCTGTGACTCGCTCGCCTCTGTGATGTGTCAGATTTTAATATTTTTTTTGTATTCTTACGGTTTGGTTCAATGTTCAAAGTCTAAGACCTCTGTGGCGTAGCGGTCAGCGCATCTGCTTGACCTGCGGGAGGTTCTGGGTTCGATCCCCGGCTGAAGAGAAAAAAAACTCCAGGTCTTGGATGTTTTCATGTTTGTGACGTCGCTGTTTCTGGTTCCCACGACACAGGGTATCCTAGTGTGGGGCCAGAAGCAATGTATGTGCCTGTGAATAAATGTTTATGTTTATGTTTAATTAAAAAAACGTTAACTAAACCCACAAGTTCACGTCAAATACGCCTTCGAAGTTTGCATGCCACCGTGAGCCCAATCTTGAAAGTAAAGTCGGACGTGACCCAATTTGCCCCCACTGGACTGTGAATGTGTTTTAAAGCACTTTATAATTAGTGATTACGAGTATTTATGACACTTTATGATTAGTGACGACCTCTGTGGCGCAGCGGTTAGCGCATCTGACTACTATGCGAGAGCTCCCGGGTTCAAATCCCGGCTGAGGACAATAAAAAAAGAAACCCAGGTCTTGGATGTTTACACGTTTGTAACGCCGCTGTTTCTGGTTCCCACGACACAAGGTATCCTAGTGTGGGGCCAGGAGCAATGTATGTGCCTGTATGTAAATGTTACGTTATGTTATTATTTTCTATTCGGCTTTGATCTATCCAATGCTACATATTAATTTATTTCCTCATCCATATACAGATAATAATATTATTACTGTGCATGTGTATTTATTAAAATATTTATGTTTGATTTTATTCAAGTATTTATGAACTTACGTTCGTATAATATTGGGACTCTTAGCAATATTTCTTACTGCCCGTCTACCCGTCTTTAATTACGTACTTCTCTTAGTTGCCTGTAAATTGTTAATGTAATTTCTGTGGATAGTAAAGTATATTCTGTCTATATCTAAACTTAGTGGGATTATTCCGACAGTAGCAATGTCTTTCTGCGAAGCGCCTTCAGTCTAGCTCTCTGCTGTAGATACTTTGTGATATGAAACCACCTAATTTTCTATCTACTTTGCTGTAATAAACATGATAACAAATGTTATAAAAAAACTTAGTACAAAATTATTATACTAAGTATTTTTCACTGGTGGCACAAGACAGAAACATCTGGTCTAAGTTGGGAGAGGCCTTTGCGCAGCAGTGGGACACAATCGAGGATACGTAAAAAAAAAAAAATTTTCAATGCCTCAAAAATTTCTCCAAAGTTTTGTGCTGAGCTTTGGTCCGCCGACCTCAGTATTAAATATTCATTTTATCACTTCTATTTACAATTTATACGTACCATTGGAAGAGAAAAATACATTAAAAGAGAGAAACTATAGTCTTATTAGCTTGAGTGCCCTTAACAGATTTACTAACACAAATCAAGTCAAGCGCCTACATTCGGGTAATTAATTAATATGTTAGCTCACATAAATTAATAACTTTGCTGTAGGCTAATAACGAAAGATTGGAATTAAAATATCATCAAAATTTAATATTAGAGGATTCGAGGAGCATTAATTAAATTTGTTTTATAAGGACGTTCAGGAATAGGGCTCTGCTAAGCTTTAGGTATGTTTGTACAAATCTGCCGGCCTTTCGTCAGGCTTTTTCTTTGCGCTTGCCGTAGAGTTATCACAGAAGTACTTGGGAGAAAACTTTAGAGAAGACCAAGAACTACAAAGCGTTGTAGTTCCACCGGAAAGAGAGAAAAAGAAGTAATTCTTGTGAGCGACCGTAGAAAAAAGCCGAGTCTACGCGTACCATGTCTAGAGGTCTGAGGATCTGCAGTGTGCACGTATTATGTACCTACATTGAAAGAGACAAGATCTCAGTCATACACGGTCCTATACAGGGCGTCCCAAAGTTATGGGACATGAAGGGAAAGTACCTTAAATATCGTAGATAGGGTATTTTGCTGAAATAAGACTTTGTTACTTTTAAAAGTTAGTAATACTGCATTCAAAGATTTCCTAAAAATTACTTGCCTCGTCTGGGAATCGAACCGACTTAAATGTAAATAAAACCCCACTTTTATGATGCCAATCTCTTCTTAGGTAACATAGTATTTTAAAAGAAAGTAACAGCGTGAAATTAATTATTTTAATCAAATTAAAAACAAATGTACATGAAACTGCCGTAATCAATTAAGTGGGTATTTTTTCGTATTTATTTTTTTAATTTCTTAGCGTAAGATGGGAGAAATCACATTTTGTGCAATTTATTAACTAATTCACAAAAAAAAAACCCACTTAATTGATTACGGCAGTTTCATGTATGTTTCACGCTGTTACTTTCTTTTAAAATACTATATTACTTATGAAGAGTTATTATTTTTGGGCCATTCTTTCGATTTAAGTCGGTTCGATTCCCAGACGAGGCAAGTAATTTTTAGAAAATCTTTGAATGTAGAATCACTAACTTTTAAAAATAACTTAAAGTCTTCTTTTAGCAAAATACCCTGTCCACCAGGTACCATCCAGTAGGTACTTTCCCTTTATGTACCATAACTTTGGGACGCCCTGTATATTAGGATCTTGGAAAATGTGGGAGAAACTGTATTCTGGTAAAGAGTAATAATTGGAGCAAACTAAATCTTAAATTTGTCTTCTTATTTTTTCCGTATCCCAGTTATTATATTATACCTCCTGCAGTCGACTGGCATAAAATTTTTACAGCATCAAATGCGCCGCAAAGCCGCTGTACTAGTTATTTATGTCCAATAGACTATAACATTAATCTAATTTAAAAAAATCTCGTGTCATAGTGTATGTTATCGAACTACTCTGAGACGCCTTCAACAATTAATAAGTTAACGATTTTGTGCATATCTGGTAGGTCTGAGAAGTAGGTCTAAAAATTAATAAGGCAAAACAACGGTTGCCGGATCAGCTAGTAAATTACAGTGTATTTAAAACTTCACACTTACTCGTACATGAGTGTTCACCTAACATCAATCACACAACTTTCCGAAAAACAAACTGCACTGCGTCCTCACACTTCACAGCAGTTCCAACTCGAGAAAGTAAGCAACTCATTCGAATACTTCCGTCCTATGTCACTAGGAATTTTTGTTCAGCGAAAGTCTCGATGGTAACACGTGATTTTTCAGCCGATTGGTCAGGGTGCGAGCACACATCCCGCCCGGATTAGGGCCCGCGACTGACTGCCGCTCACAAATGTATTTCAGATCCGAGATGCGACGCGCTCCCGCTCTGCGCAGACCAACTCTACAGAATGAAGACATTTTTTCTCCTTTTTAGGATTTCGTGGACCGGAAAGGAACTCTGGGCCGCGTTCTGTAGTCATTCATAGTTTAATAAGACAATTTGATGTACATTTACTCATCATAAACCCATTATGTCCCCACCGAGTGGCACGGGTTTCTTCCCTGAGAAAGGTATATAGGCCATACTCCACCACGGGGGCCTAGTCCTGGTGGAGGCTTGTAAGACTAGTGGCTGGTCTTACTGTCAGAAGTTTTCAGCCACCCTAAGGCCTCTGACGTGGCTTAACCTTGCCATCTATCGACGGCAGTCGGCACCAACTGCTTAACATGCCTTGCGAAGCGCGAAACCGATCGGAAAAGTGCCACTAGCGTTAAGTCATAGACGGTCACCCATCCATGCACTGAACGCGCCCTATGTCTTAATCTTCGTGATCGTTTAAGATCACTCAGGCAGCCGGGGCTACGAGCGATTACGTTACTGTTATTAATTCTCTGGAGCAGGTAAAGAACCTAAGGAATCTTACATTGCGTGGCTTCACACGCACTTGGCCGTTTTTTTTTCGTTTCTTTTTCTGCGCGATCGGTCTCCTTTTGCCTGTGATTTATTTAGCATATCTTGCATTTGAAGGCAAACGAGCCCTCGCCAGTGTTACACTAATGTGCTTAGGGCTGTTCAAGCGTACCGACGAAACTTTTAGAAGTATTTTTTTCGTTTTGTTTCACATTTGGGAATCGAAATTGCTGTCAAAGAGAAGATTGTTTCCGTCATCGGTTTATTTGTGATTTGATTGAGATTAATATACTTCGATATTTTTTCTAACCCCACTCGTAATCACTTACAAGGTCATAACCTTCAAAAGAACAATTCAATTAAAAATCATTGTTATGGTGAGCCGATTGTACCCAACAGGGGGAGACGAACTTGATGGCAGAGATTCTCGGGAAACTAATTTAGGAATTATTTTTTGCAAAAATGGTTGCTCTATCAAATGGGCATTGTCCATTCTTTCCCGTCACTCATATATTATAAGGTACATACTACAAGTACTCCTTCAAAGCCCCCCGTCTCCCTCCCTCCGCCTTCGTAATTTCGTCGATCCATTGAGTAGGTGCCAGCATTGAGCGAATCATTTTAACCATTCTTAAGACTTTGTTTCTGGTAAAAAAACATCAGATAAACTACTGAAAAGTATCTAGAACACCCGAAAAGCTCTCATTTACTTATGATCTGCATGACAATACTAATATCAGGTGCTTAATTATGCGTACCAAATACTGCTGTCGGTATCCTAACGTTCGAGAGAGCAATTAGTATAGAATTTGATAGTAAAGTTACACGATTGGAATCGCTTAGGACTTGGTGCGCATAACACAGAGGTATGTGGCCTATCAATGAAATAACGACCAGTCAATGTCACGCCTTTGTCCACTCCCCCGTCCCATCTAACCATAAGTGCTAGATAAAGTTAGGTTAAAAATAAAAAGATGTCAAAAAATACAAAAGGTTGCTCAATCTCCCGGGATCGAATACACTGTTTTCCCCGCATTCGTACATTGCAGCAGCCACAGGCACGAACATTTTTTTTCCTCAACCATCCTCATGCAGACTCCACCTGTCGGACCTGCGAGCTGGCTGGCGTCCCTTTTGGTATGTTACCACTTTAACTGGTTAAATCACATCTTACGTCACCGATTGTCTGGAACAAATTACTTTTAGTAATAAGGCCACCAATTGTACTGCACCTTAGTTTTTATCAAGTCTTAACTATATATTTGATTCCAGGTGAACTAGATAGAATATTCTATCTATCTATTTGTCTTGGATTTTGGCTTGCTTCAGATAAAGCACAGGCGCGTTTCCTAACAGAAAACAATGAAACTGTTTTCCATGCGCAAAGCCTTTTTGTAATCATGGTATGGTAAAATAAAAACCATTCCCTGTCCTTCAAGACGATTTCCTTCACTTTAATGGTAATTCTACTTAATCTTTAAAAATGTAAGTAAATTAGAAAACAAACAAGTATCGAACCAGCTACCTCCAATGTGAGACCGTCGTTTCACCGCTACGCTATCACCGCTCAAGTTATCAAGTTTAAACGCCCACCAATTTGGAAAGCTCTATTGATTGTGTATACGCCGCGGGCTTATGCAAATACGTCACTTGATGTATTAAATTAACTACGCAAGGAGTGCGTAAATAAATTCGATACCTACTATTGACGTAGCAAGCAACTCTGGCGTTGTTATAAGGGATTGCGAAAAGTGCACTGGCGTTTTTATACGGTACTGTTCAAAGTGGACTGGCGTTGTTATACGGGACTGTCAAAAGTGCACTGGCGTTGTTATAAGGGACTAGTGTCAAAAGTGCACTGGCGTTGTTACACGAGACTGTTCAAAGTACACTGGCGCTGTTATACGAGACTGTTAAAAGTGCATTGGTATTGTTATAAGGGTCTGTTAAAACATACATACATACATAAGCTCACGCCTGTATCCCAGAGGGGTAGGCAGAGACCTGGGACTGCCACCTGCCACGATCCCGAAACCGACGTGCGTGCCTGCAACGTCTAATGAATGTCGATGAAGGGAAAGTGATTTGTCAGTGTTAAAAATGCACTTAAAAGAAAAAAATAATGCTAAGAAGTGAAATTTAGATGGTTTGAGATCGAGATGTGGCATTCTGCATCTTAACATTGATAAAGCTTAAAAACGAGGTGCGTCATCCTGCATCATCGCCAAACCAGGGTCGAAGATAACTTTAAGGTTTGTTCTGAATTTGTTCCACGGCTTATACCACACTTTATATTTAACAAACCCGTCCTGTTTATTTTTAGAAGAGGCCATTCTCCAAAACTATTCAAATCTATCAAATCCACGTCCATAATCAAAGATTAGAAATACGACAGTGAACAAGAATTTTCAGCAAGCTTAAAAGCATAACACGTTCACACTGGCTAAAGCTATGATTTTTGCTTTTTCATTAATCATCATCATCATCAACCCTTTATGTCCCCACCGAGGGGCACGGGTCTCTTCCCTGAGGAAGGTATAGGCCCATTCATTAATAATGCCTAAGAATTAGGAAACTAAAAACAGGCCTGGTAGTGGCCTGATGGCGTGGCTATGTAATTTCTTTAATAAACCTTAACTATTTAACAAAGCATGAATACACAAACTTGTTGAATTATGATAAAGTAATAATACCGACCTAACTATTGACTAATTCCATAACCGCTGCCTAAGCAAATACTCAACTTAAACACTCAAATATAAATCTACTCCGATTAGGCTTATGCTAACTCTATCCAATGTTATTACAACGCCAAGTAGACAAGCCGGCGCGAGCGAAGCGAGGCGTCCATTCCACATATGGACACTAGCCAGATAAGGGCTTATGTGAAGACCCACTTCAGCAAACAGGTCACATTTCTACAAATTTTTAACTTTAACTAAACGCAATTTTGGGTTGGTATCAGATGATCGTAAAAGCAACTGGGCTACGGCATCAACTCGTCCTAAATCATCTTGACAAAATTGCATCTAGACTAAAAAGTAAATCGTCTATGAAGCAACTCGTCAGAAATCAGTTAGACAAATTATGAGGGTGCCCATGTAGTAACTGGACTCTTGATGGAGTTTCAATGGAGTTAGCACTATCAGTTTACTCCATAGATTAAGAACTACTTCAATACTAAATGACTTGAATCGGAAATAGAATGAACAATGTTAGCAAATTCAACATTTGGAGTGACTTCACATTCGACAATGTATTGAGTAGATTTAAGATCTGTTGGTAGGTACTATGATCACCGCAAGAATGTCACTTATAACGTTACCTTTTAAAACTTGTGTAAATAAAATATTGTGTTTTAATGTATATGTATTTATACTGATACACTTATAAAAATTGTAAAAGAAAAATATTATAAGGCAGTAGGTTGACTCTTTTAACTTCCGCAAACAAAAAGCTGATTTAATTAATCTTCAGCAGCAAGCAGTGCAGTCCGAGCCAATTTTTGTCAAATCCAATGATGGATGGCAAAATCCGTTCCCCGGCGATGACGTCACTCGTGGTTGGTGGTCTGCCAACAGCCACCTTGCAGTTTTCCCTCGACTGGACATAAAAAACGGCCTAATCAGCATGTCTATGCAAAAATCGTTACTTCTTGTTTATAAATAGGATCATTTGACCGTCAATTTTTATGTTTCCAACTTCAGTAACTACGCAATTCCCCAACACACTTTCATTCCATTTGAAAAATAACCCCTCTTTATTTTCGGCCATTGAATTTACAAAAACTCTGAAAGGTCGGACTTATCTCCTTTTCCTTTTTCAAACTTCTATACATTTTTCTGTTAAAAGGTTTTATGGGAAGAGTTTCCAAAAATCATTCTTCCGTGCTCAAGAGAAGAGGTGGTCAAGAGAAGACAATATAATTTCGTTGTCCAAGAAGTAATAATTATTTAACTTTGTATTTATTATTTTATTTTATTTAATTGGTCTACAAAACAGATCACGCTATTACACGGTATATTACACGATATATCAATATTGTCACCACAATGCAGCAACCACCTTTTGCAGCAACAGGTTTGACTTACTTAGTGTCATAATTAACAGCTATGATTACAATTTCTACAAAGAAATTGTTTTGTTGACAAAGTTTTTTGTTTGAAGTAACATGTTTCTTAGTTAAACGTCTGATTGTGCGTGCACATTCTGTTTCATTAAGTATTGAAAATTGGTGTCTTATTGACACTACGTAAGCAGTGCTGTAACTTTTTTAATGCGAGTAAGTAAGGGTTAAAACAAATTTTCAAATCACGGAGTCCCGCCGCGGTGCCCTGAGCTATACAGTACACTCTGTGCTTAGGCGCAGATTGGCAGAATTCGCTGACGGGATTCGCTTTCACGCTGTGACGCGTCGCCAGTGTATTGTGCTACGCGTATTTTCTATACAAACGGCGATAATTGCATACAATTTAAAAATCCGCGGTTTTGCGGCACGCGATGAAACGCGGTGCTGTGTGATAATTGCCTTAGTAGTAAGTTACAAATTGTCATTATTTGGCGTGACATGATGAAACCAGATTTAAAAAGTATTATAAAATAGGTAAACATCGCTAGGTTTAGCTACGTTACTCGCCCACCTATTCAAGTCTTAACATGTTACAAGCATATTGTCGTGTTGCAAAACGATCTCTCACATACTCGGTAGCGATTCTCAGTAGCTTTCCCTCGACAAGTTTACAACTGACACCTTTAGCCAATATGGGCTTCCCGTTAGCTGCAATAAAAGTCACTTGCGACCAATATGCAAAGCGTCGCCTGGGTCTGGGATGTCGTCTGATGCAGAGACTTATTGGCATATCTCCTAGACGCATTATTGGCTCATGAATGTGTAATATTCTTGTAACACCTCGAGTGAGTAATGCGCATCTTATAGCACCTTGCTGTAGTAACACGGACGATAGAACCTAAAAGACATAAAATCATATAGCATATTAGCAAGGTATTGCTAATATGCTATATGAGGGTGGTAACCCGGTTGTGAAAGAAAATATCATGAGAAAACCTGAGTGCCTGCAGTTTATATTAAACTAACTGACCTGGCAAACGTTGCTTCGCACTTTCGCCATATATTTCTTTCTCACTTAGGGCTATGAAAAATAGATGAAAACCTATTCTCAAACGTACAGAGATACATATAAAAATTCATAAAAATCTATTAAGTTGTTTCGGAGAACTATACGCACTAACACGGTGACACGAGAATTTTTTAGAAGAAAAGAATAGAGATAGATATTAGATATGTCGCAGGCAAATTGTATGATTCCGCGGTTTACAATCGACGTCATCCGAAATATGCCGAAAGCTTACAATTTGCATCCGGCATATTTCAAATCGAATCGCTCGTAGCCTGGGCTGCCTAAGTGATCTTAAACGATCACTAAAGTTAAGCAACATACGGCGCGTTCAGTCCATGGATGGGTCACCATCTATGACTAACGCTAGTGGCATTTTTCCGAGCGGTTCCGTGCTTCGCAAGGCACGTTAAGCAGTTGGTGCCGGCTGCCGTCGATAGATGGCAGTCGTTAAGCCAAGTTAGAGGCCTTAGGGCGGTCTTCACTCCGGTAATCACTCAGCGCATTAAATTACCAATCCGCGGAGGTTACGCGTCCACCACGTGTACGCATACTTTATCTCTGAGAGAAGGCCTGTGTCCTACAGTAGCATGTATATTGTATAGGCCTCGAGTGCACAAGAACATTTTGCTTTTGCTTTGAAATACCTGTGGAGTGGAGGTTGAGGCAAATCTGAGCACGAAACCTTTTGTTTTCGATGGGATTTCGTATTTTGTCTACAGGTCTGTGCAAAAGAGGAAATCAAGCCACGTAAGTACTGGGTAACAGCGACCGCGCGAACCAAACGAAGAGTAGAAGGAAACGCCCGTTTCCTGACCACGGAAAAAGTAATTCAATCTCAAGTTCCGACGCAATATTTACAGGCCGAAAGCCCTTACACACAACATACAAAATCCATTTAGTTTTCCAGACGTTTTAACGTTATAAACCGCCTTCCTTTGATGTTGGATACGCATTAATCTTAGTTTTGTCGTGACCCAGATTTACTGACCCTCGCACTTCGCGGTGATTTACGAATTAATTCATATTTAATTCGTAAGTTCAGTCAGACTCAGTTCGTTCGTGAGAGACCCTTTGACCATCTTTTACATACATCCTTTATTGGGCATCATACCATATATTTCTTAAATAAAGTTCCCGATGATATAATTAGCTTGCCTAAAAAGCGGGTAAAAAAATGTGAAAAGCACAAATAATAATAATAATAAATAATAATTATTTAGTTGACAATGACGTCCGGAATGAAAGCCAGTTCAAGCATGAATTATAGATTATTATGTAAACTCTTAAACTAATTAAGTTCAGTTAATTATGGACTTTTGAAAAGACTAACTTTCGAGTTTTTTTGTCCATTTTTTCTCGAAAATGATCTAAATTCTGAAATGAAGACCTAGTTTCACGTAGATAGATAGATAGATAGAATATTCTTTAAATATATAAATATTTATTTTCTATTTGAATATTTATTTCTTCACGTAGGTATAAATGTTTTGGTGAGCCGACTCACCATAAAATGGTTTTAATAAAATTGTTCATTTCAAGGTCATAACGCAACTGATTTACTTTCAGTGTTCACCGAGTTGCTGTTTCTGCGCTATTTTGAAAATCATTTCTGATTCGATTTGATCATTATTAATATTTCAATTAAGGAGCGTGTTCCGGTAATTTTTAATTCCGTTCACGCTCTCTTAATGATTCAATTAAGCCTTTCGTGGAAAGGCGTCAAGATTAAATAGGTAGGTCCTTTGAGAAGGTGAAAAACTGCTAGAAAAAAACAAAGCTGGGCAGCGCCCTTATTTACCTTTATTATTAGTCTCAAGAAGAAAAATCTAAGGCAAATAAAAGGTCTCTAATTTCAAGCTTCAGCATCTCCCACGCCAGCGGTGAATGTCAACTTCTTAGAAGCTGAAAAACTTATTCTAATTACAATAGAGAATTTAAAGATAATCTGACGACAAACTACTAAGGGCCTGTCACGACATCGTCTACGTGGAGTCGCACGTAATTGCGATTTGAAGCACTAAAAATATTGTTTATTTCTTTCCTATTGGAAAAAAAACTATTTAGCGATCCTCGACGGCTGTATAGGCCAAGCAGAACAATAGACTCGAAATCGAGAGACCCAGGTTCGATTCTTGATTCCCAGTGCGGTCTTGTACCTGACTTTATTTTGTAAGTTGTCTTCATCTATGAAGTTATAGTAGCAATACCACTCGCTCACTGTGAAGGAAATCGTCGTGAGGAAACCTGAGTATCTGAGCAATTCACGTACCTCAGCGCTTGAAATCGCCAATTCGCTGTGGGCACGCGTGGTGATTAAGCCTATACTCTCTCTCTGAGAGAATACGTCTGCCATACTTACAGTGGGACGTATATAGGCTTCTTACTACATACAACCTCTTTCTTAAAAAAATATCCTACACCAATGCTCATCTTTAGTTAATTTATATATTTTTCTTCTTCTCATATAATATATAAAAATGGATTGCTGTTAGTTAGTCTCACTAAAACTCGAGAACGGCTGAACAGACATGGCTGATTTTTGGTTTTTTATGTTTGTGGAATTCCAGGGAAGGTTTAAATGGTGAGCTTGGCGGTACGAAGTTTGCCGTAATCATAAGTTTTGTGTGAAGTAATATTTTTTTATCTCTCATCATCAACCCATTATGTCCCCACCGAGGGGCACGGGTCTCTTCCCTGAGGAAGGTATATGCCATGCTCTAAAACGGGGGCCAAGTCCAAGGCCAAGTAGAGGCTTGTAAGACTAGTGGCTGGTCTTACTGTCAGAAGTTTTCAAGCTTTTCTTTTCATTAGTTATTAATTGACCAATCATTGGTCTAGGCACGTGGCATTTGTTTGATTTCTTAGATTACCAAAAAATATTGTTAAGTGTGTATATTGGAGCTGGTTGTACAATTAGCTCTTCTATTTTTTCAACTTTTGAGTTGCAAAATAAAAGTGGAGCTGGGCTGGTCATGTCAGACGTATGGACCCGAAAGGTGGACAAAAATTGTCACGGATTGGGTGCCGTGCGATGGCTAACAGCGACGCGGAAGACCGAGGCGAAGATGGTGTGATAACCTGTCTAAATATTTACCAGGGTAGGAAGAGTTGGTCGGGAACAGAGAGGAGTGGATGGATATCTAAAGGGGAGGCCTCTGCCCAGCAGTGAGATACAGACACTGAATCGCTCGAAGCCTGGGCTGCCTGAGTGATCTTAAACGATCACTAATGTTAAGCAACATAAGGCGCGTTCAGTCTAGGGACCGTCTATGACTAACGCTAGTGGCATTTTTCCGAGCGATTCCGTGCTTCGCAAGGCACGTTAAGCAGTTGGTGCCGGCTGCCGTCGATAGATGGCAGTCGTTAAGCCAAGACAGAGGCCTTAGGGCGGCTTGAAAACTTCTGACAGTAAGACCAGCCACTAGTCTTACAAGGCTCCACCAATCCGGACTTAGCCCCGTGGTGGAGTATGGCCTATACCTTCCTCAGGGAAGAGACCCGTGCCCCTCGGTGGGGACATGATGGGTTGATGATGAGACACAGACACGGCCGTATAAAAAAAAAGTTGGCTGTTTAAAATATAAAATTGTACCCAGTTCTGTTTGTTGTCCCTAATAAAGAAAGAAAAAAAGAAAAATAATTAAATTAATATTTAGTCAGCGACCAATATTTATTGCTCCAATGCGTAGTAAAAATAGTTAGCACGTCGTGCGGCCATCGATCATATCAAGCCATTTGAGACTCGACGTCCATTACCGATTTCCTTAGCCCCAGCGATAAGCGACTCAAAGCCGAGCCGTCGTGAAAGCAGTTCAACTGGAAAAAGTCACGATAAGGTGATGACCCTCCGTAGACCTGTACTCGTGGTGAAAGGAAAGAAAGGAAAATAAGAAATTGGAATGCTTTATTTTAAAACGTATTTATTCGACGACCTCTGTGGCGTAGTGGTTAGCGCACCTGCTTACCATGCGAGAGGTTCCGGGTTCGATCCCCGACTGGGGAGAAAAAAAAAACTCCAGGTCTTGGATGTTTACATGTTTGTGACGTCGCTGTTTCTGGTTCCCACGACACAGGGTATCCTAGTGTGGGGCCAGAAGCAATGTATGTGCCTGTATGTAAATGTTTATGTTTATAATATTTATAGTATACTTAGATACACAAATACTTATAGAAAGTTAGTAATATAAATTACTTACGGTCTTAATTGTAAAGACATTAGTAAAAAGTTCCTTAAAACAGTCCTCAGAGTCTGTTTTAAATGTATGTGGTAAACGAAAATTAATATACACGGGTTATTTAAACTACCTAGTGTAGTGTTTTAGAGGACTCGCAACTGAAACTAGGTAACGAAGAGGTATAATTAACAAAGTTTTAAAGGAGAATGGCAGGCTTCAGTGGAAGTCTAGTACACCTATGAAAAGTCGTGTTGAAACATGAAATATTCACATTTAATAGATCATTGTATAATAATTTGTTGCATTAATTTCCTTTTTTTTATAAAGTTGGGAGTCATGAGTTAAGCTTGTTTTTTTAAGAAGTTTGGAGGTTATGTTACGACCCCGTTTGCTTGACTGTTAGAGATAAATACCAACTACACAAATAATTGAAACAAAATCATTATATTATACACACATACGCACATACCTATGTACACACATCACACTAATATTATAAACGTGAAAGTTTGTGTGTGTGTTTATATGTTTGTCAGTCTTTAGCGCTGAAACGGCTGGACGGATTTTAATAAAATTTGGTATGGAGTTAGCCGATACCCTGGATTAAAACATAGGCTACTTTTTACCGCGGGGAAATATCTTATTCCTACGGGAAAATCGATGAACCGCGGGTAACACCGCGGGGCACAGCTAGTATAAGTATAAATAAAAAGTCAGATAAAAAATCAAGAAACATAATTTGAACCAAATACCTACATACTAATTACTGCTCAACTAGCAACAGCAGTTTTCTACGTATAAAGCCACTTTCTCATGTTCTAGGATACTTTAGAACTCTCACCGTAGTCATAGTCTACTATTACTACATAATATACTACATACTTGTATAATTCGAATAACAAAAACAACTTTTTCATTAAATGGTGTTTATTGAGACAGATCTTATCTACATGTAGTACAGAAACGTATGGATAGCGGCGCATTTTCATTCAACTACACTCTTAAAATATTTCATCCAAGAAGTTAGCTGGTCGCGTCACTCCCTCATGGCGAGCATAGCCCAGGTACCAGATGATACTCATCACATGGGAGCAACACCCAAAAGTTCTCAGCTCTACAATGCAGTTGCAACAATAACTTATTATTGCTTCTCCGCCACGATTACCTCTTTCAGTACAATAAAAACAACGACGACGAGACTTCAATCCGATTAAATTATTTTTTAATGGCACCCCTAGGATTTTGCCAATGTAAAGTTTGTTGTGGAGATGGAAAGTATCTTCTTTTTTTTTATTTTTGCCCAAAGCAGTCCCACAGAACACCTAAAAGATCGTTTCACCTGTTTGGTGTGATGTAGTTCCACGGTAAGATTCTTAATAATATAACAATAAAAGCCAAAATCTTAACTTATGGGACTTCTTTCGTGAAACGAACTCTACTGATTTTCACTTTTACATGACAGTTGTTTTTTTTTTTGCTTGCAAGAACAATCCATGGCGTTCCGTTTCTGTTTGTAAATTGCGTTTTATTTAATTATTTTCTTATTTTCTTCCCCCTACTTTAAAAAAAATATTTGAATAACTGAAAAAAGAGCCACTTGCGAAATATTAAAGTTGGGAAAATATAACCCCAAAACATTCTTTTAATAGGGCGGTACACCATTTGCCGTTGTCCTTTGGAGAACTTGATCATCATAGACTGGAGCTGTTGCGGGGACTTTGCTATAAAGACTGGATCGGCAAACATCTGACTGAACGGTCGGTAGAAATAATCTTAAAAAATCCTAGTATTAAAACAAAAAATGCCCCTGTAACACAATATTTAAAGGACCGTGTTATAAGTGTTCGAAAAAACTGGACTTTGTTTTATAAATAAAAATTTACACGCCCATATGGGTAGATCATAGTTGGCCTATAATTATATTGTAAAATCTATAACATAGGATAAAACAGAACAAGCAGAACAGAACCGAACAGCAGAACAGAATACAATAGCATTTAATGACATAGACAAAGGTTCGAAGCTCAGCATTATGCAACCAAGTCAACGCCAAATAAAATAGATCCATTCCTACTTCACCTTGTAACTAGATCAACTGACAAGTTTCTACTTGAAAATTACATTTTACTCTGTTTCTTTCTATTTTCGACAATTCTTCTGCTTACTGGTAAAACAAAACATAGTTGGAGTTCTTTAATCCATGATTACAATATTATTAACCTCTTAAATGGCGCCCAACGTGGGGCGCTGTGAAGGGTAGATTTACGTCACGTCACGATTTACAAAAAATTACCCTCGAAAATCGCAGCAACACAATGGCTGAAGGCACAATCTGTACCTCGTATGTACGTGCCTATTCAAATTTTTATTCCAACGCGATATTTTCCATAGGTTTTACGCAGATGTCTCGCTACACGCTTGTTCGTACAATCCCTTTGTTCCTGCTTTACCGCTATGTATAAAGTGTTGCTATATAAACAAGCATAAAATATAAATGTTTAAATACAGGCACATACTTTGCTTTTCACCCCACACTAGCATACCAAGGTATTCGGAGTGCTTATACTGAGTTTTTTCATTTCACTTTCGATAGCGAGAGCGTTTGCAATTTGTATAGGAGTGACAAAGAGACAACTAGGTGGCGCTTTGTCACTCCTATACAAATTGCAAACGCTCTCGCTATCGAAAGCACTCTGGTTCGTGGGAACCAGAAACGGTGACATCACAAACATGTAAACATTCAAGACCTGGGGTTTTTTCTTGCCCCAGCCGAGAATCGAAACCGGGCCCTCTCGCATGGTAGGCAGATGCGCTAACCATTGCGCGACAGAGGTTGTCTCTATATCTACGCTGTAATTAATATTCCACCCATTAGAAGTCATTAAGTACACCGTGTGTTCTGATAACACGGACGGCGGTTTAAAAAGGTACCCCTGATTCTGGATAAGGGTAGACACTTTCCGTGGAGCGGAAAATTTATAGTCGCGCGTAGGTGCACAAAAATTAAAATGGGGGTTAAAACGCTATTTGACAGGTTACGGTTCTTGCGCGTTTTGTAAGTACGAGGGTGGGATTGTTCCTAATTTATCATCTTCGAACAAAAGGCCAGTGATCTTCGAACAAAAGGGAAGTGATGTTCTGTAATTAGACAAAAGTATTAAATCCCGGCCGCCTGAGTGATCTTAAAAGATCACTAAGGTTAAGAAACATACGGCGCGTTCAGTCCATGGATGGGTCACTGTCTATGACTAACGCTAGTGGCATTTTTCCGAGCGGTTCCGTGCTTCGCAAGGCATGTTAAGCAGTTGGTGCCGGCTGCCGTCGATAGATGGCAGTCGTTAAGCCAAGTCAGAGGCCTTAGGGCGGCTTGAAAACTTCTGACAGTAAGACCAGCCACTAGTCTTACAAGCCTCCACCAATCCGGACTTGGCCCCGTGGTGGAGTATGGCCTATAGCTTCCTCAGGGAAGAGACCCGTGCCCCTCGGTGTGGGTATAATGGGTTGATGATGATGTTGACTTCATGAAAGTTTTCTATTCAATCTCCTTTCCCATTAAACTGGCTTCCCACGGTGCGCGATTCTGCCGACGGCCGACGCCGGCTGACGACCACGCACGAGGCTATTCCCACGGAGCGCGATTCTGCGGATATCCGCGCACGGTCGACGACCACGACCGGTACGGCGCACCGCCACAGACGTCTGTGCTACCGCGGAGCGAGACCCTTCCCACGGTGTATCATGCGAGCTAGTCCGCGTCCGTCCGCGATATCGCGGACCGTGGGAAGCCGACTTTAGACAAATCGGTCGTTAGGCTTATGTTTCGCCAATGACGTTGGCTTGGGAAACGAATTCGAGAATCTTTCGAGCCAAAACTTCAGTGTTAAGAACCTTACTAGCGCAAGTCGCAAAACCATTTCGTTGGCGAGAAAGTGCACTAAAAAAAGGAATCCTTATTTTACGGCGGCGATTTTGAACAAAAAGTACCTTATGAACGAAGTTGTATTGCATCTGAGGCAATAATTTTTAGTTTTCTCCTAAATTTTTTTTCTTTTTGTTTAGGCCATCGTAAAAACAACATTAAACCTTTTACGGCATCGTATAATATTGTGGGGTTTTATTTCGGCCTACAAAAGTAAGCGTTTGGAATTGAATGCCAATATATTTTGATTCTGTTTTCAATCTGCTTCGAAGAATTTATATTTTTTCTCGACGATGTTTTTTGTAAGTAATTCCAGCTAAAGTCTTATTGTAAGGCAAGGAATTTGAGAATGTTGATCCAAACCAGCTGTTTAGGCTCAATTTAGAATATTGATTGAAAAACAAATTACATAGTCATACACAAGCTCAGGCCTGTGCATCGCACAGAGGTAGGCAGATACCAGGGACTTCCATTTGCCACGATCCTGACCCTGACCTGACCGGACCAGATCACTTTCGTCCATCGACATTCATTGGTCGTTGCATGCACGCACGCCGGTTTCGGGTACTTTTTATCTTGCCCTAATTATGTTGTGCCGTATGTTGTTTAAGCTTAGTGATCGTTTAAGATCACTCAGGCTGCCTGAGCTACGAGCGATTGTAACTTGAGAGGACTTGTAACTTGTCACAATAAAGACAAACCTTTTCCGCTTCGTCAAAAAAAATTAAAAATTATAGGCTATAATTTTAGTAAAATTTCTTTGTCTCAGGTAAACGTCTTCGCTATATTCCTTGCATTACACACAAGGCAGGTCAACTCCGTCCGGATCACCAGGTTATTCCAACTGATTGACGGCTACAACTCAGAGACAAGCCTCCGCGGATTCCTTCACGTTGGCAACGAGTACGCCGTGTATCTCCGAGTCCCCAAGCCAAACGATAGAGTCCTGAGATATGAGCTCTATGAGGCCAACAACGAGGGTGAACTAAAGAACTACAGACCACGATTGCTTGCAGTTTCCGAAGTACCCATACAATACTTGAAGGATCAGCTAAAAACTTTCAGGTCAGAGCTGTATACTTACAAGCACGTCTCTTCTGATCACGTGCCCGGGATTCTGGTGCAGAGTATGAGGGAGTGGCAGCTGGCACAAGTCTTGAGGAGAGATTCGAAGGGAATCCTTAGGCCGAATAAGCCTCGTTATTTTAAGGACGATAAGTAACTACCACATACAACGCGAGAGGTCCCGGTTTCGAACCCCAGCTGGGGACTGCAAAAAAATCGCAGGACTTGGATGTTTACATGATTTTGACGTCGCTGCTTCTGGTTCTCACGACACAGGGTATCCTAGTGTGGGGCCAGAAACAAGTTTTTTTTATACACTAAATAATTTCCAAGTACAACAGCTTGTTTTTCTTTTCTATACGGACTTGGTGTGAGATGCACTAAAATATTCTACCAATAAATTTGGCAATCTTAACTGAGAGTATTGTATTTTAAGTAAGCGTAAAAATCAGTCTTTCAAGTGAAAAAATACTATGTGTTATCATAAATAAATGTTGTGGCAACGTGGTCAATAAAACAGGGCCTCGATTCTCTTAGTGCATTACAGTACGATGACAGATAATCAGTCGTGACACGTGATCTGTTTTTTTTTCGACCATTGACGCCTAGAAGGCTTGATATTATTATGTACGCACGCGTAGCCTTGAAGCGGCAATGAATTTAAATCGTCATGATCATGCAGTTGTTATTGTACTACGATGCGTTAACAGAATTCAGGTCCAGTTGTCCCAAATTCAAGACTCCATTAGATCTGAATGAATGAATAAATGACCTTAGAATGAGGAAGTACAAAAGTTTGCGTGTGCAAAATTAAGGTGTCAATAGACATTAACCATCCGTCTACGAAGCCCAAAAAAACATTGCTCTCAGTATAAATTATTCTTAACATTCAGCGCTCGGCGTACATTTGCGATCATCCATCATGCAGTCTCCCCGATAGCGCCCACTATAGCCCTCCGCCTTCATTAGGGCGAATAATTTATTGCCTCACCAAGGAAGGGTTCGTCACTTAAACGGCTCACTGTAGAAGTATCACTTCAGTTTTCTGAACTAATTTATGGTGAAGTCTGATTACTGTGAGAGGCTATGCAGGAGCAAGTTGACTCACTTATTGATTGATCTAAGTATAAACAAGGTTACTTAAAAATGCACATTCCTTAAACAACCCAATAAGAGTTAGTGTTCTTAGAAGAAAAAAAATTTTTTTAATTAAAAAAAAGTTAGATTTTTTTCTCTCTAAAACACAATTTTGTAAGTTGTATGCAAAAAATTTGAAAGTCTTTGAACTAAAGTTGTTGTAAATATATTTTTTTCAAACTCTATATGACAAACGAAATTTGTGTGTTTAACATGTCAAAACTACAACACATCAGCGCGTCCCAAAAATGACACGTCACAGTGAAACTGGAGGTAGACCTGTTCAAGAGGCGTCGCACCAACCTAACATGACCTCAGTAAAAGTTGCATGGGTTTCGAGATATGGCCAATTTAAACTTATTATAAATTTTCACTTTTATTAACAATTTTAGTGCTATGCTAGCACTCAGGCTAAGTTAGTAAGTCCGTGACCGAGTACAAATAAAAAAAAACAAACACGAGTGCTATCTAACTTAATACTAGCACTAAGCTTGTTAAAAAAGTAAAATTTTGAACAAGTTTAAATTGGCCATATCTCAAAAACCGTGCAACTTTTACTGAGGTCATGTTAGGTTGGTTCGATGCCTTTTGGGCAGGTCTACCTCCGGTGTCACTGTGACGTGTCATTTTTGGGACACCCCGTATGCTTTTCATTGGTGTTTTTCCTTTTATATTTTTTATTTGTATGCTTTTACTTTACATGGCCGTAAATGGTCCAACATTTTTTGGTTTTCAAATTCTGTCCCTCAAGGCTATTCATCTCGGGAACACGTGAAGATATCGAGTTGAAATGAAAAATCAAACATCGAAGTATACGTAAAGAAAATAAAATGTCCGTTTATGATGCCAAAAACGTGTAATATACCGACACTCAAGGGACTCTAAATTAATTAACTGCTTTCCGTTGACCTGATACCAAATTCGGGAAAGAATCTGAGAACTATTAATTTGTTATTGAATCATATGGAATTAGCCTTGGAAGTTTGAGAAAGTATCGAAGAACTGTGAGACTATATTCTTGAAGTATTTATAATAATTGTGTATACCTACTTTGTACAGAACCCTCGGTACGCGAGTGCGACTTGTAGTAATTCGTTTTTTTTTAAGAACTCTATTGTGGTTTGGACTATTTGACGTACAGCTTCTTAAATGCGAATGATTTAATAGCACCTGGAGCCTCCAAACGGGCCCTATGTTTGTATTTTGTTGCAATATGTGGCTGCACTTTCAGCAAATCATTTCCCGGCCATCACAAAAATGTTTTATTAAAACTGCTGGCCGATGTGTTGCAATATATCTGCAATAATATGACTCACATTGCAGACTCCTAAATTAGCTACAAAAATGCCATGCCATAACCATAGAGGCGACTGAAACAACAAAAGAACTAGCTAGGCAATGTTGCATAAATGTCCATCGCTCAGGGATCGTTCGGCAACCTATAAAAACAGTACCGGCCATATGTGGCCATACCAAAAATATTTAGTTATATTATGGCCGGGATATTACTGCAATAATGCATAGCATGGCTGGTATTTCACTAAATGTTGCAGGCCACTGTATTGCAGCCACATATTGCAACGGGCAAAAACATGGCCCTTTTAGAAGCCCTATAACCGGCAGGTTCTTTTCTTGTGCTAAATGTCTATTCATAGCAAGATTAAATTAAAAAAGTTTCAATGAGATGCAGACAATTTTTGAACTAAAGCTTTCGTAAGCACTAGACCGCACGAGCTCCGTCTCTGCTCACTATGATTAAGCTCTGCGAATCAGAGCGAAACCTGGTCCGACGCTTCCGCCAAAAAGTCAAGTAAGTGTATTCGAAATAAAGTTCAAAATGAGATGCAGACCTTTTGTATCTCCCTACTATACGGTCCAGACGGGACTTCAGGAGAGACGGAGCAAATGGCACATTGCAACCTTGCAATTATTTTGTTGACATTATTAAGGTATCACAGACAGCTTCATGAAAGGTGTAACGTGATGAAATTCACCTCGTTCATTGTCGGTATTTCTCTGTATTACGTAGTACGTACCCAAGCTTTGTCATATGAGAAGACTGTTTTAGTACAATAATTCTGCCTATCAATTCCACGTAGTGTAGATTTGTTTAAAGACAGAAATATAATCTCCATATTTATCGGAAACAGGGGATTCTTTAAATCAAAATTTTACTACGAAGACTACTTAATAATAAAATAGGTCAGTCTTTAGCCTATGCCCACACTAGGCGACATGCGACAGCGACAGTTCGGCGACGAGACGCGACGACAGGCTACGGCCGTCAATTTTCATATATACTGCCACCATTTTAACTGTTCAGTTGATAGCGGCGCTAGTGCAGAATTTCGTTGTAATATTTAAGAAATTTACCTAGAATAATGAGAATATTTAAATCCGTCTTTCAATTTTATTGATAATATATTTATAATTCTTAGTAAGTGAATAAATAAAACAATAAAATGGGGATTTACAATTAATTTGTTAGTTACAATTAGTTTGCCCACCTGAACAGATAACTTGGTGGCGCTGTAGGTATTTTGTTCGAATCTCCGCACACTTGGCGTCAGAGTCGCGGAGTCGCGACGACAAGACGCCAGAAGCAAATGACAACGTCCGCGTCTGACGCGGCGACGAGACACGGCGACAAGTCGCCCTGTTTGTGATCGCTCTAACTTCAAAATAGTTGTTCTTTGCTAAAGTTACCACCTACAGCGTTAAAATTTATTGATGCTGGAATATCTGAATTTTTTTACAAGAGTATAAATTATTGTCTTTCATTGGTTCTGGTTCCCACGACACAGGGTATCCTAGTGTGGGGTCAGAAGCAATGTAAGTATGTGCCTGTATGTAAATGTTATTGTTATTGTATTGGCTATTCTCTACCCATTCCTTTTCCGTACATCATCATCAACCCATTATGTCCCCACCGAGGGCCACGGGTTTCTTCCCTAAGGGTATAAGCGATACTCAACCACCGGGTCCAAGGCCAGATTGGTGGAGGCTTGTAAGACTAGTGGCTGGTCTTAATTTCAGAAGATTTCAAGCCGCTTTAAGGCCTCTGGCTTAGCTTAATTTCTGCCATCTATCGACGGCAGCCGGCACCAACTGCCTAACGTGCCTTGCAAAGCAATGCACGCCCTATCTTGCTTAACCTTGGTGATCGCTTAAGATCACTCAAGCGGCCGGGCCTACGAGCGACCCCGTACCCCAAAAGGAAAAAAAGCTGATACACTAAAAGCCCGCTTGCACCACGGGCTAAATATCATTTTGTAACTGGTTACACAGAATTTTGACAGTTCCTACTTTAATCTGCGAAAATTCTGTTTAAGTCGGGTTAAATGGATTTTAGTGGATGGTGCAAGCAGGCCTAATAGGATTATTTTGTTGTCCGTCCGAAGTTTGTCTGTCTATCAAGATCTATCTCGGATCTATCTTAGAAGAAAAAAATCAGTTAACGTATGTATGAAAAAGATATGGTCGTTTGTGTCGCACATGAACGTATACTTCGACACTCAAGGGAATCAAAATCTACAGGGTACTTTCCGTAGACCTAGAACCATAAAAAAATGGCAAAGAATAAAAATTTAGTAGTACTATAAATACAGGAAAACATTTGAAATACATTTGTAATTAAATCATAAAAAATTGGTCTTTGACGATACCCGGAAAAAACCTACCTACTTACGGAACCCTCATTGGACGAGTCTGACTAGCACTTGTACAGTTATTTTCTAAATACCTACTTACATGTTGCAGTTCATACAGCAGCTAACCAAAAGTAAACTTTTGTCCACCTAAGCAACTTCACAAGTTATTTATCATCACTCGTGTAGATACTCTTCTAAGGGTGCGGTTATAAAGAAACAAGTAACCCGTACCGGCAAGTTCGTAATCGTCCGTACTGATCGGTATTGGTATGGCGGTCCCAACTATTCTCTTGTGCCGTTTATAAAAGATGCAGGCTAATACTTGTCGGTACGTATAGGTACGGAATACCTGCATTGGTCATACCTGTTGAAGTCTTTGCCCGAGTCTTTGATATAAATAATGATATGATGCACATTTCGTTTCTTTTCAGTTAATTTTAGTAGCATTAATTGTCCTCTAAATTTACATTTATATTGTAATTTTTCTAGAAGAAATAAATCGTCGTCGTCCGACGAACTGGAAGACACGATGGACACTAAAACGCGATTTACCTGCTTAATATAAATGTTTGTTGTTTAAATATTTTATTGACAACACATTTGGATTTTAGTTTTTGCGTGAAGCCTGAGCCGCTTTTATACTTATTTTATACTCATAATACTTAGATATATTAATAGTTATACATGACAGATTTTTGAACAATATTATCACTGAATGAATGCCTGATCTGTACGTATCAGTACTGACCTGTAACGAAAAACCCATACCGGGAAACCGGATTTTTTATAACCGCACCCTAAGGGTGCGCCTAGTACAGGAAACTTTACGACAAATTTATTACAACTCTTTCAGCCTGTTGATTCCAACGTAACAAAGATAAGGTACACTTTAATAAAAGGAACTCAATTTACGAAGTGAAAACATCGAATAACACTTGAACCACTTACAGAAGTTTCATTCTGCCTTACAGGCGAACAAAAAACAGGGAGAAAACAATTTAGTCACTCCTTATTCAATGGATGTTTTTCGCACACTTTCATTCATCAGAAACGCCGAGGTGTAAAGTAGACAAACCACACCACTGTACGCTGGCAAGTTTTGGCGTCTCAATCGCTATAATATACCTATCTCGCTATTATGAAAAAATGCTTAAAGCAAAATGTTTTCAAAACTTTTTGAACATCTCTATGGATTCAAAACACAAATCGCCGAAATAGCAAAATATTTGATTCAGGGAAACAACTGCGTATACAAGGCGTGTATGTCTACTAAAAGTAACCAAACGTCAAAAAACTGACTGCGTGTTAATTGGGCTCATCTACTAACGGTTTCGTCTGTAACTTTTTTCTTTGAAATGATTTTTCTTTAATGGCATTAAGACTCTCACTTGGAAGTGGGAGCCCAAATTGTACTCGGTCGGTTTTTATAAATTTTATGTTTTACCATTTTCAGGATTCCGTACCCAAACAATAAACATTCCGCTGTCCGTCTGTCTGTCACCAGACTGTACCTCACGAACCGCGATAGCTAGACAACTGAAATATTCCCAGATGATATTGAAGATAGGGTTTTTAAAATACATATTTTTTTATTGTTTTTTTCTCGATATTTTAGTAACCCCAATAGGTAGACGCTAGTTATTTTCACAAAATATTTAGTTGTATATTTATTTTAAAAATATCAAGTAAAATTTAAATAAAGCAAATATATAAGCGTAAGGAGATAATGGTACGGAACCTTTAATGCGCGAACCCGACACGAGGTTGACCGGTTTTTACAATAGATATAACTTTGCATAGGTGGACGACGAAATCTTTGCAAGAAACAATTTAAGTCAAGGCTACCACGGAATCCACTACCACTTAAGGTGATACGTACCTACGTCAAGCAATTTCGAAGAGCCATTGTGCGTCGTAGCAACTAAAAGTTGCCGGTGTGTATTTGTCTAAATGGCACGACTCACGAAATATATTTTTTTCATCCCCCTTTGTTTTTGATGAGTTTCCTCCGTTCTGTCGTCACTATGAGATGGGTTTGTTTGATGCGTCCTTTGAGATATTCTTTTGACAAATTAACCGTAACGTTACGTCTCTCAGAATAAGCGATTGTTTGTCGATAAACAAGGACTTTTTATTTGCCATACTTCTGTTGCTGACTTACCTACTTACGATTGTTTTCTTTTTCCTTTATATTTATGTAGGCCGATCCGATTTAATGTTGCATTTTCCTCATAGGAAGTAATCCCTGTTACAATTGATAGAAATATCAACTTTTATGTTCGTGAACTCTATACACTCGGTTGTGTTATGAGCGATTTTGCTTAACCGTTCTGAGGATTGATTACCTATAAATGATTAGGCTGACGTGGACGTTTAAGAAGCCTTAACTATCAAGAGTTGGGCCGATGAGAATATTCGCTAACTGAGAATAAACAATTTCAAATTCCTAGTTTTCATGCCGTCTCAAAATTTTTGACGACAATCATTATTTGTAAATCTTTAGGTTTATTTTTTCCCACTGCTACTCTTGTAAACAAATAAAATAAAAAAAGTAAATAACCTCACAAACAAACGTGCAAAATAAGAATTTATATAATCTATATAAATAAAAGTCAAAGTCCTGACTGACTAACTCACTCATCAACGCCCAGCCCAAGCCGTTGGACCTAGGAAGCTGAAATTTTGCACAGAGGGTCTATATGGGTGAATCTGAGGACGAGATCGACCAAGGAGGAGAGCCCTCGCAGACAAGTGTACCTAACATCGTGGTGCGTTTCAAACGGCGCCATACTCGTGACGAGCTGCTTGCAGCTGTTCGTGCCCGCCGCTCACTCAACTCCGCGCAGCTAGGTTTTACTGGCCCAGCAAAGAGTGTATTTGTCAACGAGCATCTCACTCCGGCCAACAAGTTCCTTCTAAGCAGCGCCAGAAAATTGAAGAATGATCTTGCCTACCAGTATATATGGGTACGGAATGCAAAAATAAGGCTGAGAAAAAATGATAAGTCAAGGGCTATTGTAATTGCTTCGGAAGCAGATTTACTGAAACTGAAAAAATGATGTTTTCGCTCATGTTTACTTTATTTTGTAAAACTAATTTGTCTCTTCTTTAGTACTGCATTTCATTCCTTTTTATGTCTAAATATTGCAAAACACTCCAAAGTTTGTAAAACGCTAGTATCGCATTTTCCTTACAATTCTGTTTTACAAAACACACAAAACCAATAAAAAATGCCTATTTTCTGTGGAGATACCATGTTGTATTGCTTATCACTGTACTATGTACTTATTATTACAAAAGAATACCTATATATCAAAAATCACAACCATTTTTAACTGTCCTCGCAGAAACGTCTTAGTTATTTATCAGCTATATATTAATGCACTTGAACACCTTGTTTGTAAATACACTCTTAAACTTTTTACAGATTTCTTTCATGTCAGTCCATAAAACCCTATTAGGTTATTATCAAAACGTGTGGGGTTTACGTACAAAGTCACACGACTTTCACTCTCATGTATCCCTATCGAATTATGACTTTATTTGTGTAACGGAAAGTTGGTTGACTGAAGACTTTTTTGACCGAGAATATTTCGATAGTAGATACTTTGTTTACAGATGCGATAGGTCCTGTCTCGATACAGGTGTGGAGCGCGGAGGCGGTGTGATAATAGCAGTTTGGAAGGATTACCTGCCTCTAAGACGCGACTGGCCGTGCCCTCCGCGCTCGCTTGCCAAGTGTGTGTGGGTAAGCTTACCTTTGTCTGCCTAAGGAAACGCTAATAGTCATTACTTGAATATCGCCTGTATTTACATACCGCACGGCTCTGGCCACCGCGAGGCACTTAATGCGTTTTTTGATTGCGTGAGTGATTTAATGAATGATCGGCCACAGGATGTATTTTTGATAACTGGGGACTTCAATATTACTCATGCAATGTGGGTCAACTCTAATAAAGAAGGTGTCCCATCTGAGTTACTGCAAGGGACTCTGGAAGTACAGTTATTGAGCGATTTCTTGTCCCTGACTAATTCCCATCAATTTAATCTAATACCTAATAGAAATAATCGCATACTTGACCTAATTATAAGTAATAAAACTTGCTCTGTTAATCAGAGTGCTCATCCGCTTACTTGCGAGGACTCGCACCATAGAGCACTTGAAATAAGCTTGAATTTGGACTACCAGAAACCATTAAAGTCCGCTACAAAATACACATACAATTTCCGTTCAGCTAACTTTGACGAGATCAATCGGGAGTTGTTTGAAACTGACTGGAAATCTACCTTCATAGAACTTTCATTAGAAGAATGTGTCAGCACGTTTTATTCCATCCTAAATAAATGTATAGCAAAGTTTGTTCCACGTCGCGAAGTGAGAAACTCAAGCCAGCATCGAGTTTGGTACAGTAAGCCCTTAATTAAAATGTTGAAAGAGAAAAATAAATATCACAAGGCATGGAAAACTTACAATAACCCATTGGACTATGAGAGTTTTTCAATTCTTAGACGGAGAGTGAAAACTGCCGAAAAGGAGTGTTATCGGAAATATATAGCCTTTTCAGAGCAGAAAATTAAAGAGAATCCAAAATTCTTTTGGAGCTATATTAAATTTATTTTCTCAAGTACTGATTTTCCACAAATAATGTATTATAAAGGATCATCAGCCTCTGAAGGAGACAGAATTTGCAACCTATTCAATGAACATTTTAATTCAGTGTTTGAAAGCTCCTCTTTAGAACCCGTTACGCTTCAGGAAATTGATACGCCTATTGGTGCTGCTTTGGACGTATCTACTATATATATTAATGAGAATTTGGTTTTTAAATACTTAAAAACAATTAACATAAATAAAGGTGCTGGCCCTGATGGGATTCATCTCCTTTTAATCTCTAGATGTTCTAAGGCATTAGCACAACCAGTTACATTTATTTTCCGTAAATCACTAGTACAAGGGGAGTTCCCGAAATTATGGAAAGTTGCCTGGGTTATCCCAATTCCGAAAGGCGGTCCACCTAGCCAAGACATTGAAAAATACCGGCCCATTTCTAAACTATGCCATTTCGGTAAGGTATTAGAAAAAATTGTCTCCGATGAATTGGCTAGAGTGGTTTTTCGTATGATTTCCCCAAACCAACATTCCTTAAGGTTTCCTTAAGGGTCGTAGTGTCGAGAGTAACTTGATAACATTTACAGAAGCTGTTCTAAATGCAATGGATGATACAAACCAAGTGGACGCCGTGTATACCGATTTCGCTAAAGCCTTTGATAAAATTTGCCATAATACTCTACTTAATAAACTTTGGAAACTCGGTATACACGGTGATCTATTCCGTTGGATAAAATCTTATATTGAAAATAGAAGCCAAGCAGTCGTGGTTAAGGGTTATCAACCTGTACCCAAATTAATCACCTCAGGTGTGCCACAGAGTTCACACTTAGGGCCCTTATTATTCACACTGTATTTAAACGAATTGCCTAATTTTATGGATTTTTCAAGCACATTATTGTATGCTGATGATGCAAAAATGTATAAAGTGATTCGTAGTATCGAAGATTGTAGTCTACTCCAGAAAGATCTTGGTAATTTGGAAAGGTTCTGTGGCAACAATAATTTATTTTTAAACACTGATAAATGTTACGTTATAACTTTTACTCGTAAAGCTAATCCTATAACCTTTGATTACCAATTATGCAATAAGAACCTGGAAAGAGTTCAAGAGATAAGAGATCTAGGAGTCATACTTGATTCTCGGCTTACCTTTATACCTCATATTGATGGCATTATTCCATGCCATCAATTTTCGTGTACCCTGCAAACTTCAGAGAAACTGTTGCCGAAAAGATTTGTTCTCGATCCCTCAATGTAGAACCCGTTACACAAAAAATAGTTTTCTGAGACGTTCCTGTGACTTATATAATTCTAAGCTAAGTGATGTTGATATATTTAATCCATCTTTAAGTAACTTTAAGAATAATGTCAAGGCTAAGATTTATAATGAGTAGATAGAGTACCTACTTATTATAAATTTTATCTAATGAATTAAATTGTTACTATAAAACATGGGCAGTGGTGTTGTGTGCTTATAAAAATTAAATAAATAAATAAATAATTCGTATTGGTCATTAAAATTTTATGAGTATTTCGTTGGAATTTTGTTGGAGTGTTGTTTGTACATGTTTGTTTTGCATTTTTGCTTTTCTAGTTGAAGTTCTGATTCGGAGTTTTTCTCCTAACGATGTCGTGTGTACCTTAAAAAAAAATTTGAAATTACGAGAAACTAGAGGTCTATTTTAACATAAGACATGATTGTTATAAGCACTTATATGACTGTTTGTTTCTAAATACAGATAAAATAAAAAAATAAAAAATAAAATTATAGTGAAATTAATACCTTGAAAGTCAAATAAAATCGTAAAAAAACATCTGCCTTGAAAATATTGCCTGTATATTCAGTTCCCACGACAATCCAGCAAAATGACACAAACAAGGAGTAGTTGAATACAGTTTTTTCAACCATCAATACGCGGTTTCAAGAGACGAGCTTAGAGCAGAGACGCCACTAATCGGATTGGACGCAAGTGCTGTTTGCTCAGCGAGCGCCGGAATTTGATCTGAGCAACATGTAGCAGATGGTTGGCTGTAACGGCCTGCCCTAAAGCATTTGACTACAACACGCACAGTCCGATTACTGCAGCTAAGTCTGAAGTTAAATTTTGAGAAGCTCTTTGAGCCTTATCGGTATTAGAACCGCTGGATAACATGAACAAAATGCAAGGCAAGAAAACACGCCGCATTGTTCACATTATTTATTTAACTGAACAAAATTCGATTGATTAAGTAAGAGCCGTTGTCTGAATTGAGAATTCGCAGTAAATTCTTAAATACCTAACGTAGGTACTGTCACGCTCTTCTTTTAGAAATTTAATTTAAATGATTACTTAGTGAAATTCTCAATTCAGAAATTGGGCCTTAATGAAGTCTAAGAAAATATAAATGAAATGCCGGGTTTCCCGCCGAAGTCGTAAAGCACTATTACGACTGTTTTCGTGTTTCACATTTTTGTCGCCCCATAGTTATGGAACTATGATTGTATTTTTTTCTTCATATTTATTGGAAAACGTTTTATTAAAAAAAATACCTAATGTATTTATTTCACGGAAATTATTTTGTATACTGTTTCAGTACTACTCTTTCCGGAAATAAAATGCAATACTCATAAGCTGGTCATTCACGGTCATGCCATTGCGTCAAATGGCGCGATATACATCTTAAAATTTGATCGTGAGTGTTAAATACTCATGGCGTGATGTAACACTCTGGATTTCCAATCGTTTCATAATCCACTGCGTCGCGCCATTGCATGATGGCGTGGCGTCACGCCGACGGCTCGTGAGTGGGGGATTTACCGCGCCAAGCCATCACGCCGTGCTTACCGTGAATGTGCAAACCGACATCCATTCTATGTTCATTCCGCCGTGAGACGTCAACGTCAAGGGCGACAGCCGCATCGTTTTTATTAGAGGGCGAGGTTTCATGTAGGTGAACAAAATGGCATCTGGGCGCGAATCGTTAATTGAGTTTATAGAACAATATAGGGAACTTGAATGCTTGTGGAAGCTAACTGACAAAGACTACAAAAATATACAAAAAAGACTGACTGCTACATAGAAATTCTGCACAAATTAAATATAAAGTAAAAGTTCTTCTTCGGAATCCGAACTCGTTGGAACGTCCGTACCAAACCACGTCAACACAAAACTGAAAGCCAGTTTGGAGTGAACGTGAGTGTGGTACGTAAATGGCTTCAATCCAATTGGCTTAACTCATTTGGTATGGCTCCAAACGGACTGATGGGCTTAACTCATTTGGTATGGCTCCAAACGGACTGATCGTGTAAAGACAGTTTTAGTTTATATTTTGTTTCTACAAAATATTCGTAAAAGTTTTGAGAAGTTTTGAGCAAGACATAACATTTAAAAGCACAAATGTTGCTCAAAAACTGCTAGGACGCGGTAAAACGTAAGTTGCTTACAACCAGAGAAATTCATAATATTTCCGCTAAAAAAGTGGTAATCACTTATTAAGTTCTAGACATACATCAATATTACCGTCGCAATGTGCGGTTACTGCAATGTTCCTAATTGAGGTAAAACATTTTGTTATTTTGTACCTATTCACAATTTATTCCAAAATTTGTAAGTTCTTAAAAATTATTTTACCATTGTATTGTCATTTCATTAGCAAGTTTTTTGTGGAAGTGAAGGAAAGACAAATTGGCACTTTTGATACGTGAGCAGAACACAGATTTTATACTAAGCAGGGTGAGCCGCCGGTAAATGATTCAATTGTTATATAAATATGTTCATCCTAGAGTAGATAATAATACACCTGTGGGTCGAATATTTTTCTAAAACACTATGTGAACTAAGACTTTCGTAAGCACTAGACATTATTAACTTTATTCCGCATACACTTACTTGACTTTTTGTCGGAAGAGTCTGACCAGGTTTCGCTCCGATTCGCAGAGCTTAATCATAGTGCGCAGAGACGGAGCTCGCGATCGTCTGTCTCTGAAGTGGGTAAGCTAGTATCCGGAATAAATTTGATAATGACTATGTGAACAGTTTTCAAGACAATAATTCTGCCGCGCTAACAGTAAGAGCAGTAAGTCGGAAATTTCAAAGTTGAGAAAATCGGGGACAAAGTTTTAAAGTAGGTTCTACTAAAACTTATAAGCTAAAGAAGTAGTAAGTAAAATTAAATGTAATGCAAAACTTTGTCCCTGATTTTCTCAACTTTGAAATTTCCGACTTACTGCTCTTACTGTTAGCGCGGAAGAATTGTAGTCAGTCTCACGACTGCTTTGCAAATGGAAGCTGTTAGTGCAATCGCTCTTACGTGGTTTGGCACAACGTTAAGTTGCCGGTTTAATGGTTTACAAGGAGTGCAAATTGCCTCCACCGTCTTGAAGTAAGGTCACATTGAAGACAATATTAAGAATAATTGATATAACGCAAATCCGAAAAAACTTTTCTCTAAGGTCAATAATTCGAATGACTTTTGCAACGCAAGAATCATGTGTGAGCTTCAGATTTACCGCTCAACGATTATCGAAAGCAGGCATAATCACTGTAGCTAGTGCATGCGTAATAAAAACTGACGAACTCATCACCTACTCCCATCAACAGCAAGTGACGGAGATGAAAACTGTACTAGATATTATAAGCCCACAGAAAGTACAAATAAACATTTAAATAAACATTTACATACAGGCACATACATTGCTTCTGGCCCCACACTAGGATACCCTGTGTCGTGGGAACCAGAAACAGCGACGTCACAAACATGTAAACATCCAAGACCTGGAGTTTTTTTTTCTCCCCAGCCGGGGATCGAACCCGGGACCTCTCGCATGGTAAGCAGATGCGCTAACCATTACGCCACAGAGGTCGTCAAGACTTAAAAATAAATCGTATCTTAAACTTGACGTAGCTTAGCACGAATGTTGCAACCCACAACATAGTCATTTTTGAGTTAAATATACCAAAATGATCACTATGCTCTGTATTTTAAGAATCAAAGATTTTCATAGCGAGCCGATGAGTATGTGCAAAGTTATGGCACATGTTAGTCCAACCCACAGTAAGGAGAGTGTAAGTCAGCTTTAACCTAAAAAGTCAAATGTCTGAAAACTCACTTTGTGTGTGTTGGAACCTTTCTGCTTAATTACGTCATCACCAATGAATAAATCGTGCTTTGAAACCTTGTGCAAACAAATATTTTAATGTAATCAGACAGGCACTGTTAAAAAATAAGTTATTTTTCATCTACGACTAATACTTTTCAAAATGCGACCTGTCAAAAAGACATTCTAGTTATGCAACTTGCATCCAACTTGCACGTAACAACGTCTAATGTATGTTCGAACTACCTACCCCGTAAAATAATTTAGTTATGTACTCTGGCACCATTTTTAGAAAGCGTTTAGGATTTAATTGAAACAAAACTTAGTATGTTTTTTTTATTATTAGAGTAACTTGATTTTTGAAACACACTGAAAAAAAATTTTTTTTAAGTTCTTAAATCTGTCAGTGGGCTCAACTTACGGGCTGATTAGATAGATAGATATAGAAACAATATCAGATAGACTATCAATATTCTGATATTGATTACATTTAGTGACGGTTACAATAGGCTATTTGACCGATTTCTAAAAGCCGTCTTATAATTGTTTGTTGGTGTTCATGGAGTCCTCAGAAAGTGGCCATTTTTAATTTCTTATAAAAAAGGCAAACGAATATTTGCTTTTCAAATAAGCCGCCTAAACTCTATCTTAGGCAATATGGCGTCGCATAGGTTTATGACGTCACTTCCCGGTAAACCAACCAATGAACTTAAGAAAGAATGAATGACAGACGCCATTATAATGACATCATCAAAGAATCCGCCAATCCAGGCCGTTTTCGATATAATGGCGGCAGGTACAAATTGTCAAATTTTATCTTGTGTTTTTTACAAATCGCATCTGTTTTTTTGGTTAAAATGCCTTAGAGCGGTTTTAAGATACATAATTTATACGAATATGTATAAATAATACTGTTTTTTTTCGCACTGTCAATTAGCCTATTATTATCAATATCACAATGTAACGGTTTATGTTTCATCCAAAACCAAACTTTGCGTCGGCAAGCTACTACATGAACAAAGAGCTAGGTATGATGATGACAGTAAATGATGAGGAGAAAATCTATTAAGTAAAGACTTTCGCATTGAATTCCGTATCTATTATGATTGATTTAACTCCTAAGTCCAACCCATACTTAATGAGGTTGCCAGCTCTTGCAAGAACTTCATAAAGAAGCATTCATAGGTCCAAAGTCAGGTCTTCAATTTTCAATGAATACACCTCACTCGGTCATCCATCTTGCTGGACCGCGTTAAGATGAGACAGAAGATTTTGTACGGAAAGTCCATTCCAAAGAAAATATAATAGCGTAGAAAATAGGAATGTCATCAAGTCTAGGAATATGTATGGAAAAATCCCACACGGTCTTAGGAATAGAAAATGATTCTCTAAAACACTCCTCAAAGCCTCCTCAATTTAACTAGCGTCAAAAAGGGAATAAAATCATATTTCGACATCAGAAGCATTTGGTCGGATTTTTAGTTTTTACCTTCTTCCCTAAGATAGGTATAGGCAATACTCTACCACGGGGGCCAAGTCCAGATTGGTGGAGGCTTGTAAGACTAGTGGGTGGTATTACTGTCAAAAGTTTGCAAGCCGCCCTAAGGCCTCTGATTTGGCTTAACGACTGCCATAATATATCGACGGCAGCCGACATCAACTGTTTCTTGCGAAGCACGGAACCGCTCGGAAAAATGCCACTAGAGTTAGTCATAGTACGGTCACCCATCCATGCACTGAATGCGCTCTATGTTGCTTAACGTTCGTGATCGTTTAAGATCACCCAGGAGGCCGGGACTACGAGCGATTCTCCTAATTATTTACATAGTTGAGAGATTTAACAGACTTTTTTTGCAAAAATGCTGTGTAAAAAAGATGTGATTTATTTAGAAGTGTTACTCAGGATTCACTGAAATATAGTCTGTGTTGAGGGGTAAGACGTGATCACAAATTATTCAAACTGCTAATAAGAAGTAAGCTAATTTATAAGAATAGTGTTATTGTGAATAGGACCGTGAGACTCTAATTAAACCGTTTTAATGAGGAGTTGTTTGAAATAATTTAATTAGAGGTAGCACGTATAACAAGACAGCAAGTACATATTACAAGGCGGTGTTTGATTAAATTTAATTAGGTACCAGGCGTCTATTACAGGTGTCCAACATCACATAGAACGGAGAATACTTTCGCTTACAGGGAGAGTAAATTGACTATTTTAATGCTTTCTTTACGAATATTTTTTGTATAATAAACCTGTTTTATTTTGGGAGTTGTAGCAGATTCGTCGTAATTTTTTTACAAATGAATAGAATTTCTTTAATAGAATATGTCCAGAACAGACTCTAAGCGTGAATTTATGTTTTGTCTTATTTGAGTGAATTATTATTATTTATATTTAGCCGTTTATGCTGGGCAAAGGCCTCCACTTAGATATCCACTCGTCCCTATTCCAGCTCCGATCCACTCTTCCCATATTAATTATTGATCCAAAGGGTTTATTACTATGAACAAAGAAAACAAATCGTATCATTAGAGTGGAATAGCTTTCGCCCGCAACTCCGTCCGCGTAGACTTTAGTTCAAAATTTTACAACCCCGCTCACTCCATTAAGGGTCAAATTTAGAAAAACGGCGAAACAAGTGTTCAATCAATTGTGTTGAAGAGTATCGTAGTAGTAAGAAAATTAGACAACATTCTTTATACCTCCTAAACAAATTTTGGCAACCTTTTTCACCCCCTTAGGGGTTGAATTTCAAACACTCCCTCAGTGCAAAATTTCAGCTTCCTAGGTCCAACGGCTTGGGCTGGGCGTTGATGAGTGTGTCAGTCAGGACTTTGAATTTTATTTATATAGATTACACTATGTTCTTCCATTGACATATTAATTTGTTGCTATGAATAAAGAAATGTAATTTTATCATGAGAGTAGATTACATTAAAGCTGTCCATTCTGAATTTACCTAATTTATATATCCTGAACTGCTTCGTTGATCTAGCTTGATTATTTATTAACCCGTACTAAAATTACTACACTACTACTACTATAAAATGGTCTGTCGAGGCGTAGCACAATTCATATATTCAGTTTATTTAATTCGTAGATGGAATAGGTACGTTTTTTTTAAGTTAGCCTTTTGTAGGCAATTCCCGTCCATTACAATATTTTTTATGAAATGTTTGTACAAATCAGTTTTTAAGCTTGTGCGATTTGCTTAGTCGATTTGACTGCAAACACTCCAGCTGTCTACAACGATATACTAAAGCCAGAGCCTTGTACACACCAAATTCTGTCCAAATCCTGAGGTCTGCCATAGTAGGTATTTAATATGGAATTTGACATTAAACCCGACCACACTTGAGTAAATACAGATTTGAACTTGCCTTGAGTAGAGATTGTTACTCAAGCATCGTTCTCTAATTAGCTATTGCTATTGATGTGTCAACTCAAGTTACATTCTTAAATCAAATCGATAATGGAATTCTAAAATCAAATCTAGTTTTAAGCTGAGATTGACGCTTGACGCTTCTGTAATTATACGGTATAGACGATTGAAATCGTTCCGAATTCTCTGCGCGAAATATAGAGCATTACAACCTAAGAAAACACCAGCCCAAAGTGAGACTTTTGTATACTTGATGATATTTATGTGGAAATAAATAAACGATTGTTAAAGAAAAGGACGTATAATTTGCTAAAACAGTCTGTAGGTTACAAGCTGACGACACAGGTAAACCAGTGTTGCTAGAACAGACAATGTTGCCAACTTGTGATATAATTAATATGGTTGCGTTCTTATTTACCAACACTCCCCACAGAACGCAGACCCATTTTACTGATACAGAACAGATGTTTTTCAAAAGTAGTACCTTTAGTTAAGTTATCAGCTACCATGTTGCAACCATTTACAAATTTAAATTTAACTTTAGAATTAACAATGTTTTCTCTCAGAAAATGTAAACGAATATCTATATGTTTAGTTTTTGGTTTATAACAGTCTGTGGATGCCAGTGTTATTGCACTTTGGTTGTCACAGTGGATGGGTAGCGCGCTGTCCTCGCCTTGACCAAGCTCGGCCTGCAGTTGCCGCAGCCACAGAGCCTCCTGGGTCGCCGCTGCCATCGCCATGTATTCGGCCTCCGCCGTAGAGAGTGCCACAGTTTGCTGTTTACACGAGTTCCAAGATAAACAAGCATTCTGAAACAGAAAAGTATATCCCGTGCACGATCGTCTATCTACTGGGTCGCTCGCCCAGTCAGCATCACAATATCCAGTTATTTCCTTTGAGGCATCTTTGACATAACATAGCTTTAGGTTTCTGGTTCCTTGAAGATACCTCATAATCCTTTTTATTCCAACCCAGTGTTCATTTCCTGGATTATTACAGTACTGACTCAACTTATTAACTGCATAGGTAATATCAGGTCTTGTGACATGTGCCAGATATATCAGACATCCCACTGAGTCCCTGTATGGGATATTTTTGTTTCCATCTTCAGGATTTTTCTCAAATTTTGCATTCACTTCTATTGGGGTACAAACTGATTTGCATTCAGACATATTAAAGCGGTCCAATACTAGGTTTATGTATTTTTCTTGATCTAACATAATCATACCTGCCTCTAGGTTCCTATTTATGTTTATTCCGATACAATTCTTCATTTTACCTAGGTCTTTCATACTGCATTCTCCTTTTAACTTGTTTTTAATCTCTGTAGTTTTATCCTTATCATTTGTGAATATCAAAAGATCATCCACCCACACTGCAATGAATATAGTTGTGGACTCATTTACTAAGTAATAAATACAGGGATCCACATGTGATCTTTGTAAGCCAATTTTTAATAAAACATTGTTCAATTTAAGATTCCACTGTCGGCTGGCTTGTTTGAGTCCATAGATTGATTTATGTAAAATACATACTTGATCATTTTCTTTGTAGTATTCTGGTTGTGACATGTATATCTCAGTATCTATGTCACCCTGAAGAAAGGCACTTATGGCATCCATCTGATACATTTCTAAATCATACTTCGCAGCCAGTGAAAATAAGAACCGAACAGATGTATATCTTACAACAGGAGCATATGTCTCATCATAATCACTCCCTTTTCTCTGAGCGTACCCTTTGATGACCAGTCTTGCTTTAAAACGGATAATCTTACCTTTTTCATTTGTTTTAGTTTTAAAGACCCATTTACATGGTAAGACTCTTTTCTCAGATGGTGCATCAACCAGTGACCGAGTTTTGTTTTTTATCAAACAGTCATACTCTTCTTGCATAGCCTTTTTCCATTGGTCAGCATGAGGTGATGATAATGCTTCGTCTGCTGTTTGTGGATCATTTAAATTAAGTATTGGACAGAAGTAACTTACATCATGGTCATCTGTTTCTGCATACTGTACAGCTCTTCGTGGACGTAAAGTTATGTTTCTTATTGGTGACTCGATATCAATTGATTGCTCTGGAATGTAAGATGAATCGTCATTCTCGCCAGACTGGTAGTCTTCGCCTGACTCACCAGTAAAATGATCTGAGCTATCCTCCAATTCTTCCTTACAAGTTTCTTCGAGTGGCTGTATCTCTGGACTGTTGCTGTTGGATGTACAAGGTAAGTAGATATTATTATTATATTTTTCCACATTTTCTAAAAACACTACATCTCTACTTTTTATGATTTTATTGGTATTTGGATCAAGTATTCGGTATCCTTTGGTAGATTCACAATAACCAACAAATAATAACTTTCTAGATTTGGAGTCCCATTTTTGGAGTTTTTCTTTCGGAACTTGTGTCATTACTTCACAGCCAAATACTTTTAGATTAGACAAGTTGGGTTTCTTACCAGTCCACATCTCCATGGGAGTTTTACCGTTAATAGATTTTGTAGGTGATCTGTTAACTATATATGCTGCCGTTGCAAGGGCCTCTGCCCAGAACTGTTTTGAAAGCTGAGCATCAAACAACATACATTTTGCTCTTTCCACCAGAGTCCTATTCATTCGTTCCGCAAGACCATTCTGCTGGGGTGAGTACGGAGCACTTGTTTGATGTTCAATCCCATGTTTATTCAAGAAGTTTTCAAATACTCTATTGCAGTATTCTTTTCCATTATCAGAACGAATTACTTTTATTTTTCTCTCATGTTCATTCTCTACTTTGTTTTTGTAATCATTGAAAACTTCTACAATATTCAATTTATTTTTCAAAAAATAGACATGTACTCGTCTTGTGTAATCGTCTATGAAAGTAATAAAATATTTCATACCTCCCAAAGATTCTTGCTCCATTGGTCCACATAAATCGGTGTGGACAAGCTGCAGTGGTTGTGAAGATCTTGAACCAATGTTGTTAAAGGGCAATCTGGTTTGTTTCCCCGAGAGACAGGTAGTACAAGTAATGGAACCCTTATTCTTGTCTGAGAATGGCTGAACTCCCTCAGCACACTCCGGCAGCTTGTTAACATCTGAAAAATTCAGGTGTCCCATGCGTCTATGCCACAGGACAAAATCATTTAAGTTATCTGAACAAGACAGGTTAGATAATACCTCTCGGTGTGTGTTTAGTAAATATAGATTGTTTACTAGTGTGGCTGAACACAGGAGCTTGCCATTTTTATCATAGATATCACAGCCTTCATCTCTAAAATTTACATTACAGCCATTTTTCACAATAGCACTGACTGACAGGAGGTTTGCGGCAAGTTTAGGTATATATAAAACTTGTTTTACCTGAATTTTACTTTCTTCATTACCATTTAGCAATAAATTGACCTTTCTCATACTTTCCACAGGTAGCAGTGTCTTACTGGCAACAGTTATGGTGGGTATCGGTGGACTTGTCACATCATACATCCAGTCACATCTATTAGTCATATGCATTGAAGCACCAGAGTCCACATACCACAGGTCCGGATTCATTGTCTGAGATGCTGAAAAAGCTGCAACAAAACCTTTATTTTCTTCTGTATTTTCTGCATTCTTCTTTTTCGGAGCACGACAGTACTTAGCAAAGTGTCCATGCTTGTTGCAATTAAAACATCGGGGCCCTTTGTAGACCTTTGCTGAATCATTTTGATTTCCTTTAATGACCTTCTTCCTTGTGAAGAATGCTGAATTATCGGAGCATTGAACTTCCTGCAGGAGTTTAGATTTAATAGAATCAGCACTTATCTTGATGCCAGAGCTCTCCAGTCCCATGATCATGGGCTTATAAGCTTCAGGGAGACCGGCTAACATCAGAGTACCAAGCCATTCATCATCAATGTCAAACTTAATATTCCTGAGCTTGTGGGCGGTCGACATTATTTTATTCACATAGTCATCTACGCTTTGAGAAGATTCCAATGTAGTTGTTATCAGGTCTCTCAACAAGGCTACTCTTCTGTACAACCCGCTGTCATCAAAAGCCTGTTCCAGATTCTTCCAGACTTCTTTACAAGTAGTTGCATTCTGAACATGTACGTATATGATAGGGTCCAGTAATAAAATCAACTTAGATTTCGCCTTGGTTTCCTTCTTTTCGTCTTTATTGGTACCGATGACACAACTCCATAATTCGTCGAGCTCGAAATATGCTTGAACTGCAAACTTCCAACTGGCATAGTTATCTCTTCCAACTAGTCTGTCGATGTGGAATGGATTGTAGCCTGAGTTCGACATCTTCTTCAAGTATATATGATTTTTACGTGATTTCTGACCGAGCACGCCGCCCCGGTTAACCTAAAAATATATGTCGGGCAAAACACACGCCGGGCTGTTTTCTTAGTTTTCACTGCGTTTACTTTTTCTTTTATTTCCACAAGTAGCAATCAACCACGCTCTGCTACCATGATGATATTTATGTGGAAATAAATAAACGATTGTTAAAGAAAAGGACGTATAATTTGCTAAAACAGTCTGTAGGTTACAAGCTGACGACACAGGTAAACCAGTGTTGCTAGAACAGACAATGTTGCCAACTTGTGATATAATTAATATGGTTGCGTTCTTATTTACCAACAATACTGCCTTTTTTGTTTGGATGCAAAATAAGCTACTGGAGGCATTTTTTGCGGTAAAAAATATGGTGGCTGTAGATCTACAGTAGATCTATAACCACCATTATGTGTTTAATGCAAAAACTGCCTCCATGTAGCTTATTTTTGCATCCAAACAAAAAACGCAGTAATGGCTATTATTGTGTTTCTCGTTACAAAGGCAGAGCTGTAGTGCTGTCTCGTGAAATTTTCCAGAAAAGAGCGTGACAGAACTAGTACTTTACATACAGGTACATACATTGCTTCTGGCCCCACACTAGGATACCCTGTGTCTTGGGACCCAGAAACAGCGACGTCACAAACAGGTAAACATCCAAGACCTGAGTTTCTTTTTTTTTGTCCCCAGCCGGGATTCAAACCCGGGCCCTCTCCGCATGGTAGGCAGATGCGCTAACCACTGTGCCAGAGAGGTCGTCAGTTAAGTTAAGTACATATTTACCTGGTGAAATTATCAATTCAGCACGGCCTTTTGTGGATGGACGATAAACGCGGCCGCTTTGGCCGCGTTGGTTTGGTGAAAACTTTACGCCGATGGAAAATTATGAAACAATTTTCCGAAAGCCGAGAGTAGGATCCCTGAATTTACTCTATACGACTTTTCGCCATCCAAATTCAAAGGTCTTTCAAATATATCCTAAATTCGATTTCAATGACTGAAGCTCACCTTCGGATACTTCCACCGTTACTCCAAAGACTCTGAAGCGGCGTACAAAGGAGCAGCGAAGAATGCACTTCACAGAGTAATAAAGAGTATTTATGCCTTCGATACACGTGCGCTAGGGTGCTTGTAATCAAGAGTTATTTTCTGAAGAAGCTGTGTTGGATTTCCGTAAGTTTATCCACCGAGTTTCGCTATGGGGAATGTTTAGACTCCCCATTGGCATGGTAAAACTGACATGCGTTGAAACGTGCCAGTCATTGTTAACTGTCATGTTTCTTAGCTTGAGCGATCACTTATGCTTACATTTATATTCACTGATGTCAGACGTGATACGCATTCACTCTTCACTCATGAAACATTATGAATAAAGTATTATTTAATATATATTTTTTACAAGGGGTACTAGTACTACCCCGTACTAGGTAAAAATCTGTATGACGGGAAGTCCTGCTCTTTCAATTTCCATGGTCAAAGACAATTTCTTAAAATAATAGGATACAGTTCGATATTAGTTTTCAACAAAAGCTTGAACAGAACAAAGAAATTAATATAAAAATTAATTTCATGCAGAATTAAGGTAGGGAAAAGAAAATTTACTTTTTCTTAATGCGATTAGTTAATAAACAATAAATAACAGTGTGTGCGTGTGCGTGTGCGTGTGTGTGTGTGTGTGTGTGTGTGTGTATGTGTGTGTGTGTGTGTGTGTGTGTGTGTGTGTGTGTGTGTGTGTGTGTGTGTGCGTGCGTGTGTATGTTTGTGTGTATGTGTGTGTGTGTGTGTATTTGTGTGTGCTTTGTGATTTTTATGATACAATTATGTGGAACCCTGGTTGCAAAAAAAAGGTCTTGGATGTTTACATGTTTGTTATGTCACTGTTTTTGGTTCCCACGATACAGGGTATCCTAGTGTGGGGCCAAAAGCAACGTTTGTGATAACTATGAAAAACTTGTCGTTATTTACTGTTGAGACTGGTCAGTTTCATTCATTTAGTCAGTGGTTTCGCTCTGAAAAATCAAGTACTTATATCATTATACTTATATATTTCGAATCTAAAAATTGATTTACTTCATTTTAACTTAAAAAAAACCAAGGAACCAATCCAAAAAACCAGGATAAAATTCTATAATTTTGTACTTGTAGTCATTTCATCGAAAACGGCCTGGATTGGCCGAATCTATGATGACGTCACAGGTCAGTAAATATGGCGTCAGTAAACATGATTTCTGTGCGACGCCATATTAGTTATAAGTTGCCACACAAGTGAGCGTTTCGGCGGCTTACTTTAAAAGTGATTTTTACTTGCTTTTTTTTGGATGAAAAACACGAAAAAAAATCTACTGTGTAAGCACTCAAGAACACAAACAAATAATCTTAGATGTTTTTCAGAAGCCTGTCAAAGAGCCTAACTCTTTTATAAGTTCTCTTTGCATACTATTATGTAGAACCTTATGTACAAGATTGCATGTTCACTTTTCTCATAAGAACAATGTAAAACACATGTTATTTACAATATCGGGCCGCAATATCAACGCGCAAGCCGCGACACAAGAGTTTGCTTGTAATACAATAAAGAGACAATATTTTCTACCCCGACATCGATATCAGATTTTCTCTTCGGAAAAAATTGTACAAGGGGCTTGGCGGTAGACTACATACATATCCTTTTTGCAATAATTATAGTCTGTAAAATATAGCTTGAGCTCCGCGACAGCTGTCATCGAAATTGCGTCCATGATGTTTTGAATTTTTTTACAGAATATTTGTACTGTGAAAACTCCGTACTTACTGCACACTATTCGATGTCTATGGAATATCGTAACCTAGCCCGGTCTGTGGTGGAGCTCAAGCTATGTTTTACAGACTGTAGATAACTGTATTAGAAACCCGCCACTTCAGGCCACTCGTAACCACAGTACTACAATGTTACCCAAGCGTCGACTTAGTGTAATCTAAAAAAAATCGTGTCACAGCGTTTGTTCGTGAGTACCTATCCTATGCTAACATACGAGTGTGAAAGTAAACTAAGTACCTGGCTCACTACGTTATGAATAATGAATGAGTAACAATTTATTGCCAAGAACAGATATCATCATCATCATCATTCAGCCACAAGAAGTCCACTGCTTGACATAGGCCTCCTCCATGGATTTCCAAAAAGACCGGTTGGAAGCTGCTTGCATCCAGCGTCTCCCTGCCACTTGTATGAGATCCTCTGTCCGTCTTGTGGCTGATCGTCCTACGCTGCGCTTGCCGATGTGTGGTCTCCATTCAAGAACCTTTCGGCTCCATCGGCCATCAGTTCTTCGTTAAGAACAGATATGTTTCATACTTATAATAATAACTTATTATAGACTAAATTAATAATATACAATTTTAACCAAGATTTAAAAGCTTAATAGCTTGTCAATAGGACTGTTGCTCAGCCTGCTCTGATAGATGCTGGGCATCCTACAGCGCTGATTTTCAGCGACATCCTAGACTCATAAATCACTAGGTATATTATGTTTACGGTAGAAGAGAGGTAGAATACCAGCAAAAATTAAAAGAATACCTATTTAAAACTAAAAATTAAAAAAGTAACTGCTAACCAAACTAGTGTTAGTGCCATAGTTTAGGTGACATTACTTAGCACTCAGATGGGCTCAATTTAACTGAAGTCATCTTAACATCTACAAGATATACAATATTCTTATCTTATCTAAACCGGACAACAAACTAAAACCACATAGGTACTAATATTCTCCTTTTTCATTGTAAAAAAATAATAAAAATAGAACAGATTGCTCCAATACAAGTCACCGCGAATAGCCTACCCCACCGACCCCACCAAACCTAACACAAACAAACTCCATACAATAAATAAGTTCATCATCATCAACCCATTATATCCCCACCGAGGGGCACCGGGTCTCTTCCCTGAGGAAGGTATAGGCCGTACTCCACCACGGGGGCCAAGTCCGGATTGGTGGAGGCTTGTAAGACTAGTGGCTGGCCTTACTGTCACAAGTTTTTAAGCGGCCTTATTAAGGCCTCTGACTTGGCTTAACTACTGCCATCTATCGACGGCTGGCGGCAAAAAAAATTGGGGTGGACCACCATTATCACTTTGGGTATGAAAAATAGATAATAACCTATTCTCACACCTACCGAATATTCATATAAAATTTCAGCAAAATTGGTTAAGCCGTTTCGGAGGAGTATGCGCGCTAGCACTGTTTTTTTTTCTTTTTTCAAATATTTTATTCATAACATAGCATAACATAACATAACATAACATAACATAACATAACATAACATAACATAACATAACATAGCATAGCATAGCATAGCATAGCATAGCATAGCATAGCATAGCATAGCATAGCATAGCATAGCATAGCATAGCATAGCATAGCATAGCATAGCATAGCATAGCATAGCATAGCATAGCATAGCATAGCATAGCATAGCATAGCATAGCATAGCATAGCATAGCATAGCATAGCATAGCATAGCATAGCATAGCATAGCATAGCATAGCATAGCATAGCATAGCATAGCATAGCATAGCATAGCATAGCATAGCATAGCATAGCATAGCATAGCATAGCATAGCATAGCATAGCATAGCATAGCATAGCATAGCATAGCATAGCATAGCATAGCATAGCATAGCATAACATAACATAACATAACATAACATAACATAACATAACATAACATAACATAACATAACATAACATAACATAACATAACATAACATAACATAACATAACATAACATAACATAACATAACATAACATAACATAACATAACATAACATAACATAACATAACATAACATAACATAACATAACATAACATAACATAACATAACATAACATAACATAACATAACATAACATAACATAACATAACATAACATAACATAACATAACATAACATAACATAACATAACATTTACATAGTAGGTACAAATTAGTACATTACTGCAGCAGCCAGCAAAAGATTCATTGATGGACGAACGTGGAAATGTGGGCCGAGGCGAAGCCGAGGCACACATACGTGAGTCCATCAATGCCTAGTTGAGGCCAAGGCTTGTTTAAGATTTTTCTCAAACAACGCGCGGAAATTAAAACAAGCAGAATGTAAACTGTTCACGTTGAAATAAATTTCTGATTTCTGATAGGTAAGTAGTACCTACCTACTAAGGCAGAACTTTTTCCTTTCGATTTTGGCGGTAACAAGTTTTCTATTACGGCTCTTGCTGCCTCTTGTTTCAGGTGGCGTTAAAATAAGTTCATTGCAGTCATTTTCATCACTTCACTAATTATGTTAAATAATAAACTTTCAAAATCAGACGAACCACGAACGAACAAAAATATTTTTTGCCGCTTTAAAGTGTTTTTTTTTCAATAGTTCGAAATTTAAAAAAAACCCTCTGATAAGTTACCTTCTTGGTTGTCATTGTACGGAGTAAAAGATCGTTCCATTTTTAAATTTCACGACAGATATGAGTAGTAGTTATGAATTTTCATAGAACTTTTTCCGGCCGCTACTCACGTGTAATACGCTACTTGCCTCGTATCAAATTTGACGCGATAAATGGATATTTCCTGTAATATCTAACTTAAGAAACCGAAATATATTGACTTTGCTAAGTAAATATGCAGGATGGCTGCAAAATTTGCAAATTAAAAAAATATTTTTCGCTTTTAAATCGGAACGGTGAAAACACTATCCGCCATCTTGAAAGCACCTTTGGTTGTAAACAAACATCTGTCAGTCGTGCGTGCGAAGGTTCTATTGTGACTCATACTTCTTTCGTGGCACGAACTCTACCTATGTTGAATGTCAAACTTTGTTTACAAACGTAGAGGACTTCAAACCATAGACAAAAATGGCGGACCTCGTTTTTGGCTGTTTTGCAAAGCAACGTTTTAAAATAATGTTTTTGTTGCTTTTAAGTCCTCAAAAAATATACTAAAATATTTTTTGGTCTAATGGAAGAGATATTTAGCATTTAAGACATACTTGAAAAAAGAGTCAAGTAGCGGATTGGCCAGTACGGCAATGTCGATCTATTTCGAAGAAGGTTGTCGATATAATGCTCACATTTCCATGTTTGAGAAAATAATATTTACTTTATGAACGTCAAAGTTGTTAGTTTCTCGTTAGTACTGTGACTCGAGAATTTTATAAATCAAAAACATAATATGTTTTTGATTGAGGCCTATTATATGCCCTTTAATGGGACACATATTATAGGCTATATAATAGCCTATAATATATGTCCCATTGAAGGGCATATAATAGGCCTTCTCTCAGAGAGAGAGAATGGTCTTAATAACCACTCATGCCTTCTTGATTGGCTGAGTGCTGAGGTACATGACCACCTCAGACCCTCAGGTTTCCTCACAATACTTTCCTTAACAGTTAGAGAGCATTTCCGTGCGCGCTAACACACAATACATAGAGACAAAAAACTCTACAAAATACAAAACCAAGTAAACAAGAACAGAAAATGATATCTTGCTATTAGGTAGGTCAATAAACAAAACCTCTCCCCTATTATCTACTTAGTTTGATTATTTCCTGTAGCAAATCAATTAGGGATTAGTGTTCATCGACGTTTGTAGAGTAAAGTCAATTAAACAGTAATAAATTAGTTAGCGAAGCTATTGATCCAAGTGGCGCTGATATGCGTCATAACAAGGTTCCTAAAATACTCAGTAATTACGCCTCGAGGGCTAATTCTCCCTTAGTGCCGGTTTCTCAATTGAGAATTTCATTAAGTAAATACTTAAGTAACCGACTGTCACTTTGTTTTATGAGAAATTTGGCGAGACAGCAGTACAATAAAGTAGGTACTTACCGAAATTCTCAATTCAGAAACCGGCCTTTCGGCTAGAAAATGTCAATGGGCGCGAAGACCATAGGTTCCCAAAGTGGTCAATATCAACCCCCAGGGGTCCATAGGAAACCACACGGGGGTCCACGTAGACGTAAAAAGAAAACAGGGGTTCACAAGTGTAGGTAAGTGGGGGTCCATGAAAACTTTTCTGGTTTACATAATAAAGAATAAAAATGTTGGCTGGTCTATATCGCAATAATTATTGATCAAATTTCGAGTATCCGCAACGGTATTAACTGTTGCAGAATAAAAAAACTGGCCAAGTGCGAGTTAAACTCGCGCAAGGAGGGTTCCGTAACATTATCTATAAAAACGGCAAAAAAATCACGTTTGTTGTATGGGAGCCAGCATTAAATATTTTGTTTTAATTAAATTATGTATTTTAAAATGAAAAATATACATAGTTCTGTGAATATTTTAAGCGTGTACCTGTTGCCGTTATCAATATCGAGCAAAAACCGTTTGTTGTATGAGAGCCCCCTTAAATATTTATTTTATTCTGTATTTAGCATTTTTTTATTATAGCGGCAACAGAAATATTATCATCTGTAAAAAATTCAACTGTTTAACTATCATGGTTCACGAGATACAGCCTGGTGAAAGACGGACGGACGGATGGACAGCGGAGTCTCAATAATAGGGTCCGTTTTACCCTTTAGGTACGGAACCTTAAAAAATATATTCCGACGTTCTGCAGCTATTTGTCCGGTGAGTATTAATGCGGTGCGAAAAGCTCCTCCAATAAACTCCGATTAATTTCGTTAGACGGCGATAAAATAATAATATTTCAGGAGCATGCCATGCCCGGAAACAATAACTCTCGGCGTAAAACAAAGGGAATGTAATGACCGCCCATTCTTTTAGCAATATCGGGAAATATTCCGCGGCGGGCGTCTCCCACAACGTCCTGTGCCAGGGAACTTAACAAAAGATTTATCAAGCCAAATGCAAAAACAGTTTATTTTAGGGCAACACCATCAGTGTTAGGTGCCCTAAAACAGGGTATTACAATTTTTTTAATGGATACAAACAGTGAAAAAAAGTTAATTTTTAAACCTAATACTATTACTGTGTACACACACACACGCGTGAGCAGAGAGGTAGCTCGCGTCGTCGGTTGCTCGTCTCTGACGTAAAAAAAGTTTTTCGAAAGTTTTAGTTTATTTATTTATTTTTTCATTTATTTATTTGACACAACCGACAGATGTTACATACATCACTTAAAATAACATTGTGTAGATATGTTCTAGTCTAACATCCACTTACACATGTCATGAGCAACAACTCTCTTGGCTTCAAGTAAATCATTTCTGAAATGACATAAATAGCAATCTTTCTTAAATTAAACTTTCTCAAATGGGCCCTCGTTTGGGCGCGGCAATACAACTTAAAACTAACATGCTTATTACAAAAATAATGCACTAGCGAGAACACAAATATTTCTTTAATAACTAATAACAATTTATAAATTACTAGCTGTGCCCCGCGGTGTTACCCGCGGTTCATCGATTTTCCCGTAGGAATAAGATATTTCCCCGCGGTAAAACGTAGCCTATGTTTTAATCCAGGGTATCGGCTAACTCCATACCAAATTTTATTAAAATCCGTCCAGCCGTTTCAGCGCTAAAGACTGACAAACATATAAACACACACACAAACTTTCACGTTTATAATATTAGTGTGATTCTTAACTTTATTAGGAATTTCCCTTATAATAAGTTGTTAAATTGTTGTTCATTTTAGTTGCTATTTAAGTACTCTTCAATTGTGAAGGACAGATTTCTATTGGATATTTTTTAAGTTTATCTATGCCACAAGGTGCCACTGATTTTAAGCCCGGTGCAAATTTTAATTAAACTTCCTATTTGCCGTCCGTCAAACTTCATGCCATCCTTTGAATTATTATCCATTTATTACTTTACCCACACACAAACACATACATACACACACACACACGCATGCGCGCGCGCGCACACACTAGTGGGGCCAGAAGCAATGTATGTGCCTGCATGTAAATGTTATGTTATAACTTGGCAGAAGCCCCCTGAGGCTAGCTTGAGCCAATTCTAACTGAGAGCACTATCTAACAATTTCTCGAATTAGATTAGTGACAAGGATTGATTCATCTGTTATATGCCCAACAGGACCATAACGATGAAAAAAAACTTTTTTTTATGAATTTAATTTATTTATGTAGAACAAAACTTAAATAACATACTATAAACTAATCTATAAACTAATTTAAAAAAGTAATTACTTAATAAAAGTAATATAAACTAAATTCCTAAAGTAAGTAATAATATAGCTTATAAATAAAACTATGCTAAAAATATATATTTACAAATAAAACACGTGCCCCAGGTCACCACCCCGCGGCAAGGAGCCCAGAACGCTGGCGACGTTGCCTCTTTGGATGGCCAGGCTTATTCTTTGGCCGAGGTACGCGCCAGCCCTCTGGTCTCCTGATGCGTCGATTAGGCGCGCCGCTAGGTCCTTAAACAGCAGGCGCGCCTCTGGGCCCCATGTGCCCATCGTTTCGACCCCAAACGGCGCAAATATGTAATATGTAATGTCCAATAGAGCTGTATTTGCACCGTTTGAGGCTTTCGGCCGCGCCGGCCGCCACTCTGGGAAACATGAGAGGGCGCCAGTGTATCAACGCACGTAGCGTCCCACACCAGCGGCCTCCCATGCTTCCAGGGGATTAGAGTCCTAATGAAATATTGGACAAAATCGGAGTAATGTTCATGTATGCAAAGAGCTGGAATGGAGATCACACATCGGCAAGCGCAGCGTAGGACGACCAGCCACAAGATGGACAGACGAACTCATCCAAGTGGCAGGAAGATGCTTGATGCAAGCCGCTTCTAACCGGTCTTTTTGGAAATCCATGGAGGAGGCCTGTGTCCAGCAGTGGACTTCTTGTGGCTGAATGATGATGATGATGATGCAAAGAACGATGTGTCATCGACTGTACCTAGCACGGAACCCTCAACCAGCAAGTTTGACTTACACTTGTCTGGTTTTCGTTCTGGCTGTCTTGTTCAAATGTATAAATCCATAATCCACATTTCGAATCACAAAATTATTGAAAGAAATGATTGGGCCTGATCAGAAAGAGCCCTTCTAATAGGTGTGGCTCAAGTAATAATTCTTAAGTCCTGACCCGAATTTTATTACGGCTTAATTAAATTACTCAATGATTTTTCTTCCTAACTGCCTTTTGTAATAATAATAGATCACAACTTCAGCTGTAATGAATCCTTGTGAAACTTGATATTTGAAAAGCTAACGAACAATTTAACTAATTCCATTAGTGGAGGCTCGATTAGTTTGAATAAAGCATCGTTAAACGTACAAATTAAATTCAGTCGCTTTTACTACATATAGAGACATTGTTGAAGTTTAATATTTTTTAATTATTGATTACCGAGCAGCAGAGAGAGACCAGTGTGAGACGAGCAACCGACGACGCGAGCTCGGTCTCTCTCTGCTCACCATGATTAAGCTCTGCGAATCGGACCGAAACCTGGTCGGACTCTTCCGATATAACAACACCCGTAAGTAGATCCGGACTAAAAGTTTACAATGTGTTGTGCTTACGAAAGTTTTAGTTCAAAAATATTGAATAATTAATTATTTGATCTGTTTACGATGCCCGTGGTGAATTATTATTTTCTGCTTCATTAGTTTATGTTTGTGATTGAATTAACTTTGAATGTAATGAAATAGTCTGGAATAGCACCTAGGCTTCTCTAATTCTGGAAAATGAGCTGGATGTGGATGGTCATATTAGTTTGCCTGGTTTCTTCTCTGAGGCTGGTAGTGCCTAGGACTTTTCGTACACACAAGAGGCTTGCTTAGCACCTTGCTCTCGTTCCAACCCAGTTAGCTTATAGACCAATCAAAATAGTTATCAACCTCGGAATGAGAGAATAGATAATAAGCTTTCGTTTCTGTTTTTACCTCCATTTTGACGCTCTAAAAGTTGTCTCAAAAGTCTCAATGTTTTCTATGTTATAAATTATTCAAGGTTAAAAGTAAAAATGTCGTTGAGTCGGCGGAAGGTCCGTGGATGCGAATGGCGAGAGACCGTGTGAAATGGCATTTGGGGGAAAAGGCCTATACCCAGCAATGGGCAGCGATGGGCTGATGATGATGATGATAAAAAGTAAAAAAACAGTATTTTGTGTTAATTTCGATTTCAGTCGCTCTATGTACCTATTTTGAGGTCAATTTAAAAAAATGTAGAGTATAAAATCTTTATTTCACAAATAAATTTTTAAAGAGTTTTAAAGACTATAAAATAAAATTAGCTGCGATTTTTCTTTGCAACATTTTTGATCCGTTAGAAAAATAATAGATACTAATACGAGCAAATCCAACTAGGCTGCAGGCTTCCTGATGATGTTTTACTTTACACTTAGCAAGTGACATAATAATCGTAACTGTCAATAAAATAAATGTGCGAAACGTACTGTTTCTCGTACAGTAACAACCACTTACTTAACAACTGTAGCGCAGCCGTTAGCGCATCTGACTACCATGCGAGAGGTCCTGGGATCGAATCCCGGCTGGGGACGAAAAAAAAACCCAGAGCTTCGATGTTTACATGTTTGTGACGTCGCTGTTTCTGGTTCCCACGACACAGGGTATCCTAGTGTGGGACCAGAAGCAATGTATGTGCCTGTATGTAAATATTATGTTATGTTATGTAACTGCTAACAGTGGATTGAGACAATAGTTTTACCTTTTTTTTTATTTTTTTATATGTGTGTAATATTTTCTTGGAGAATATTTAAACCAATGATATAAACATTATATTCTCCAAGAAAAGATTACAATATCACCATCTTCAGTCAGAACTGGCGATAGTAACGCGATTTCCTGTTTATTATCCCATAACTCAGTGCCGTAATGCCGGTAGGCGTCCGTATTGACACACAAAATATTTGTTATTGGCTCTCCCACCGGCCCGAAAGCTTTTCTAATATCGTAGATTCATCGATATCGGGTTATATCCCTTTTTGTTCCATAATAGCTCTTAAGCAAGGTATTAGACACGTGTTGGTTGCACTGCCATTTATTTCCTTGTATATCTTTTGTGTAGAAGAGTTGTATTTAATTAAAGAGCCTCAAATTTTGGGAATTTCTCTATGAGACCGAAACAAAGGTCCGTAGACAAACGAAAGTCGTCGACATAGCCCACCGGATGAGTAAGTTGAAGTGGCAGTGGGCGGGGCACAGAGCACGAAGAACTGATGGCCGTAGCGTAGGACGACCAGCCATGAGATGGACAGACGATCTCATACAAGTGGCAGGGAGACGCTGGATGCAAGCCGCTTCCAACCGGTCTTTTTTGAAATCCATGGAGGAGGCCTATATCTAGCAGTGGACTTCTTGTGGCTGAATGATGATGATGATAAAAGAGCCTCAAAACATTAACTTAAAAAGTCTGTCGCTAATGAAACCCAACTAAACTACAAACTTAACGTTATTCCAGATGCACATTGAAAAGGATGGAAACTGGTGGACTGTATATATGATAATTAAAGCTTAGAAATCCCCGCAATATTATGATTTTAATGAACTAGTAAACATGGACAGAAACACACCAAGTGATTGACAACAATAAAAACGAATATTTCAAAACAGAACCAAAAGGTGACGTATAAAAGATCAGTCTTCTAAAACGATATAAAAAAGCTAAGGAGACAGCGAGGAGTTCGCCACACACACTTCAATTTTTGTCGGAAGAGTCCAACCAGATTTAAATAAGTCAAGTCAGGTCAAGTAAGAGTAATTATCCGGAATCATAATCATCATCATCAACCCATTATGTCCCCACCGAGGGGCACAGGTCTCTTCCCTGAGGAAGGTATAGGCCATACTCCACCACGGGGGCCTAGTCCGGATTGGTTAATAAAGCTGTCTAGTGGCTACGAGAGTTTTAGTTCAAAAACTACAAACTTCTTTCGGCAGTGCGATAAAGTATTCTCTATCTATCTAGCTGAAGCCCATTATTAAATTAAGATAACTTTCAAACTATTTCAGTTAGTAACCTAAGTTTGGGACCACAAGTGATTTTACTATACTTGAGCCATTACAAACGTGCGAACTGAGTCATAAACATTTGTATCAGACCTCTCTCTCACACATATAGGAGGTATATCAGGCATATTGGAACTCTCGCTCGCACTTTTATGACTTGGTTCGCACGTTTGTAATGGCTTGAGTATATATAGAAGTTTTGTACCGAATTAAAGATGTACAAAGCGTTAATTTGTTGCCCATATCAGTCGCTAATGAAAACCAACGAAACTGCGTATCAATTACATACTTATTACCCCGGGTAGTGTTATAAAGTTCTAGGGTTCTCATGTAGATCAACTGTAGGAAAGTGACGATAAACTGAAAAATAAATCATTCACAAGAATAAGGTGTTTGGCGTTCCGTCAAAAGGTGAATTAGGAATGGACGTCCAATGAAATCTAGAAATGGGTCACGTCATTTTACATTTTGTTTTCCGAAAGATAGACAAAATTATAGAAATATAAAAATATATATGATGTAAAGAGGTTTACACTGTTATGAAGTATTCTCAATCTATATACTAATGCTCACTCTTAAACTATAATTTCATAAAATAACATATTATAATTTCTATCATACTTTATTAAGCGACCAAAGTGTTAGAGGGTGGTACCGCGACAAGTGTATTTTACCCACTATTATTACAGAAGAGCACAACCACTAAAGGGAAAATTCCCGCCAGGCAAATCGTATGCCTGGGGACGGCCGGTCCACTGCTGTTTGTTGGACGTTGTATTTAACGTAAGTCATGTGTAATACTTTGCTTGCGCGATGCAGAAATGTGGGAGTTTATAGTGAGCGCGCAATCGCCACAAAATGTTGTGTCTAATGAAGGAAGTAAACATTTTATTTTGTATTTATTAATTAGTCTATGCAGTGTATTTATTTTCTGCATAAAGTAGGCTATTGTTTAGGATCTTTGTAGTTTATGTAGTCTATTTTGTACACGTACCTATATTGGCCCGTTTTCTTTCACCGCTGCTCCGACTCTCGAAGGTTTGCTGGAAGAAATTTATTACGGAGATAAGCTCGCTTTCGTATATGTTGTTTTTTACGTAATGTTCTGTTCAATGTCTCGTGGGCAATAAAGTATATATCTACATATATATGTATATATAAAAGGAGAAGCTGACTGACTGACATATCAACGCAGGGCCTAAACTACAAGGGTTAGAAACTTGAAATTTTGCACACGGGTTTCTTTTGTAACGTAGGGGAGCACTAAGAAAGGATTTTTGAAAATTTATCCCTTAAGGGGGTAAAATGGGAGTTCAAAGTTACTATGAAACTTCGCCGTTTTTGAAGTTATTCGAATGAAATTTGGTACGAAGGTTCTTCATCTAAAATAATTAAACACGTGTTAATTTTTTTTTTTAAATCATCCCTTAGGGAGAAAAAGGGGGTCCAAACTTAGCATGAAACTTTGCTGTTTTTGAAGTAATTCGAATGAGATTCACTAGGAAGGTCCTTCATTAAAAGTTATGAAAAACGTGTAAAATAGTTTATCGAAAATCATCCGTTAAGTGAATAAAAAGGGCGGGTGCAAAGTTAGTATGAAACTTAGCCGTTTTTCAAAAATTCTTCATTGAAGTTCATGAAACACATGTAAAATAGTTTTTCAAAAATCATCCCTTAAGGGGGTAAGAGGGGGGTGCAAAGTTAGTATGAAACTTTGCCATATTTGAAGTTATTCTAATGAAATTCAGTATGAAGGTTCTTCATTGAAAGTCATGAAAGACGTGTAAAGTAGTCTTTCGAAAATCATCTCTTAAGGGGGTAAGAAGAGGGGGTTGCGAAGTTAGTATGAAAGCTCTTTCGTATGCGCTAAAAGTATCCCTATCTTATTTGCAAACACTTTAGTCAACTAAAGCCCACGCGGACGTAGTCGCGGGCAACAGCTAGTTATACATAAATAAAAAGCGACTAAGAACTAATTACCCGTCCGTCACTAATGAAAACCATCTAAACTACTAACTACCTACCAAGTTCCTTCTTCCAGTAGTGCAATAAAGTGTTCTTTATCTACGTAACCGAAGCCCATTCTTAAACTAAGATAATTCCCATCATACTTCATTAAGTGCTGGAGGAACTAAGAGCTAAAGTCGTGCGAAAATTTCATTTGCATCGGCCGCGACCGCTATGGCAGCCATTTAAGTTGCGCCGTTAAACTGGGCTGAAGTGAAATTAGGCTCGCGGCTTAACCTCTAGAGCGGAAGACGGTCAGAGGATACACTCCGTCCTTAAGTAAAAAAAAACCCAGTGCTTGGATATTTACATGCTTGCGGTGTCGCTGTTTTTGGTTCCCACTGCACAGGATATCCTAGTGTGGGGCCAGAAGCAATGTATGTGCCTGTATGCAAACGTTTATCATCATGAACCCATTATTTCCCCACCGATGGGCACGGGTCACTTCCCTGAGGAAGGTATAGGCCATACTCCACCACGGGGGCCAAGTTCGGATTAGTGGAGGCTTGTAAGACTAGTGGCTGGTCTTACAGTCAGAAGTTTTCAAGCCTGCCTAGCCTAGCCTGACTTAGCTTAACGATTGCCATCTGTCGATGGCAGTAAATGTTTATGCTTAATTAAAAATCATTTTTAGGTTCTTATCTACCAAGAAAGAGATCGTGGGCGTGGGTTTGATTTCTACTACGGGCCGACGTACATTTGTACATATCTAACATCTGTTGGTTGTGTCTAATAAATAAATAATAAATAAATAAAAAAATGGCAGTCTGGGTGTTTTTTTTTTTTTTCGCAATGTCCTTGCCTGGTTACTACAGCACGGGTATCCTAGTTTCGGAACAGACTAAGTGATAAATAAATGCTGTTGGGTTTCTGAATCCTGAATAGATAAGGTAAGCCCATAGGCCGACCAAAATTCTACAGGTTAAATCAAACAGTGTCACAATTTTGAACAGTGTGTCAATCTCTTTAAGAGCCATCGCAAACAGGGCGACTTCTCGCCGCGTCTAGTCGCCGCATCAGACGCGACGTTGTCATTTGCTTCTGGCGTCTTGTCGTCGCGACTCCGCGTCTCTGACGCCAAGTGTGCGGAGATTCGAACAAAATATATGAAAATTGACGGCCGTATCCTGTCGTTGCGTCTAGTCGCCGAACTGTCGCCTGTCCAAGGATGTAATAATCAAAGAGGATTGAGTACTCTGACAAAAAAATGTCCTGACAAGGAGGCTCGAACTAGTGAATGTCATCTCTTTCTAAGTAGGGTGACCTTGATGTCAATGAAAACCGGACGAAACATAAGGGAAGCCAGCCGGAAGGAACGAGCGAAGTTCTCTCTTTAGGAGTACCTAACTTGGGCATTTACTTCCATAATGGGCGAAACAGTACCTAGTGGTAGGTATATTCATTGACTGAAGAACTTTAATTATACTTATATTTGCATTTAACGAAGTTTAAACATTATAAAATGAAAGCCAAAATCAAGTCATAAAATTAGCTTTAATCCAAAAATAAATACAAAGAAATAACTCATTTAAATGTATAGAATTTACAACTTGCTTATTGAGTGTTAATGTACAGGACATTACATACTGTCGTCAAATAAGGTTTGTAGTAGAAAAGAAGAGTAGAGAGAAGAGTAAAGATAAAACTCAACTTCGACCATGTTAAAATACGTTTTTAAAACCTTGAGTGGTATTGCTACAAAAATTAATTAGCATACATTCATGGCTCGATTCGAGTCTGGGCCTTTAATTTGAGAATAAGTAAAGTTCACTATCTTGCATGGATACATGGATACATGCAAGATAGTGAACTTTACTTATATTCACAGTTATTAATAGTGAACTTTTCTTACATTTCTTATCATCAGTTACAGTAGGCTACTTTTTATCGCGGAAATCGCACTTATTCTGCGGAATTAACTTAATCATATTTTGATCTACATAAGTTTACAAATTATTTTCAGTGAACCAATTTAGAACTTTATATCATTATGGTACTCTTGGTCTCGACAAGGGTTAAATTAAAAATTAAAAATATTGTTGCAGACAAATTTAAGTGTATAAATTGTAAATTCAGCTAATAAAATCTAACTTGCCAATACGAATAAAGCTCATGTAGCTAGCTAGATTGATGACAAACATTTGAATGTTTTTTTTTTTTACATTTAAAATATGCATAAAAGCTAATATACATTACAAAATAGAATAGAATTATTAAGTATAAAATTAAATATTTTATTATACGAGGGCTGCTACTTATGTATGCGGAATAGAAAAAATAAACAAATGTATATGGCTAAATATGCTTTTATTGTTTTTCAAAGTATTCTCCACTATGACCGATGCTTTTTTTCATTCGATGAAACCAATTTGTAAAACACTTTTTCCACTCTGATTGAGGTATCTCCAAAACGTGCTGTTTGAACGCATCTACGGCATCTTCACGGGTCGAAAATCGTTGACCACGTAATTTATTCTTTACATTTGGAACTAAATAGAAATCATTGGGAGCCAAATCAGGGCTGTACGGTGGATGACCCATCAATTCTATTTTTTGACCATCCAAAAATGTAGTTGTTTCCTGAAATGTATGACAGCTGGCATTGTCATGGTGAAGTATGATTAATATCCTATGAATGCTCGTCATACATGTGCCCAGAACAGCCTCTATCTCGCGATACGTAACATGGCGGTCTTGCATTATTAGTTTTCGCACAGCTTCAATATTTTGTGGCACAACCACCGATTTCGGGCGACCTTCTTTAACTTCGTCCGTGAGCTTACTGCGCCCGCGATTAAACTCACTAAACCAGTGATACACAGTCGTTTTTGATGGAGCTTCACCACCAAAAGTCGAAGTTAATTGATCTACGCACTGTTGTTGCGTTAAACCACGTCGAAAATCGTAATAAATCATAGCACGAATATTTTCACGAGTGAGTTCCATTTTTTCAGCGATATGACATTTTAAACCCAACAAAAACAAAACACTAACGTATATAAGAGAAAAATATTAGCGGCAAAAATATTAGTATTTAAAAAAAGAACGAATTTGACCATGGAGGTCAGACATTGCGTTTAAAATTATTGGAATCCCAGATTCCGCATACATAAGTAGCAGCCTATGTACCTCCTGTCAATTTTTCTATTCAAACATAATATTCAAAGCTTTTTCTTTTGGGGAATGCATTCAGTCAGTTTGAGCACCTGTATCGAGCTGTGGTTGCTTCGTTGGTAGTTCTTCCAGTTCAACATTTTCTTCCGTCGCTTAGTACCATTACTTTTTTCGCCACAGGCTGTAAATATTTATTTATCACTTACTTTCTAATAAACTTCTTAGCAAACAAAACAAAAAGGTAACAGAAAAGTCCTGTGCAACGTACCTAAAGGGGTTAGTAAGCACGTCAATAAAAAGTAAACTAAGTGATACTTTCTGAGTTATTCCCGTTTGAAAATATAAAATATAAAAAAAAAAAACAATTTAATTCATTCAATTGTCCATTATCATCAATTTAAAGTATTTTGCGTTACAACTAGTAATAAATTGGAGACATTTTGTCAAAGAGTATTTGTTGTTTGTGATAATTATTTTTTCTATCGATTGGCATAATGTACACCAAACGGCAACTTTTTATGTATAAACGTACAAACTTTAGGTATGCTACAGAGGTTTGCATCCTTTTACTCACCACTACAAATGGTACAGGATCTTCCTTCAACCTAGGTAAGAACGTAGGTTTAAAATCTTATTTTCTAAAATACCTACCGGCTTTTGCAGGCTTCATAAAATGCAGGATTTTGTGATGTCGAACCAGAGCCTCATATCCATTTTAAACGTAAGCTTTCGTTTTTAGTAAAACTGAAAAGAGACCATTGGGTAATCAAACACATGGCCTACATTTTACAACATCATGGTCATACTATTCCACATAAAATGAGTAAGAGTAAGACACACTCCTTCAGTTTGTGGCTCTCGCTCTGGACACTTTACTCTAGTTGCTTACTTATACGATTTTATGTGTTTTTTGAGAAGACAAAGAGTTTAGTTTTCTATGGAACGTTTTTCGTAGTGCTCTATCCTCTTTGATTATAACATCCTTGCGCCTGTCGCGTGTCGCTAGTGTGCGCCTAGGCTAATACCTACCTTACTAATCTAATCCACAGACAATAAATTGAAAAGAAATTGTCCTCGCAATATTATTTGTTTATAATATTTATTTATGTATTTATTTTATTTACCATAAGTACGTTACTCCTATTGATAGATTTCTGAAAAAATACTATTTATTTTATCTTTTTGTCGAAAACCGCCGAGCCTGCTTAGTGATCGACTGACATCTAAACAAAAAGGTTAGGATTTCTTTTCAATCATTTAAAACCATCCTAGACGGCTAGTGCCGACCAGCTACTTTAAAGAGGAATCGCTGCAGTACAATACAGATAAGTATTTTAAATTACAAAATACTTACATGTAAAGCGTTTTAAATTTACGTATTAGACTTAAGTTAACCGCCGAAGACTGGGACCTCCATCGCTTGCTATTTTGCCTGAACGTTAGCAAACTATTCACGAACTATGCTCAGTGGGTATCATCTATGCTGATGACGGCGATGTCGATGTTTCCTTGTGCCCGAGTTGTAATAGGTATTAAATAGTGGCATCTTATTATATAGGTAACGGACAACTATTTATTAAAGTTAGTAAGTTTTATTCGTAGTACTAAAAATCAGTCATTTTTTTTTTATTGTCCAATAAAGTGTAACAACAACAACATTGTGCATGTTATATCCCACATTAGCATAGTCTGTTTTAGATTACTATCTCATCTGTGTGTATTTAATGTGATCAATCATTACTATTATATTATTATTATTATTTAATCCTGCTCGATTGTTGATCAGAGTCAGAGTAGTTAAAACATTACTGCCATGAAGTTTTCCAAGTAAAAGGTAATAATAACTTGCGTTTTTAAAGGCAACTTTATCGAAATAGATCGTGACATCTCGCCCCCCGTCTGTCAACGCCCATTTTTTCTCTCAGCGATCAGCAGCATGCTTCGTCTCATTTCTTAATTATTCCTTCCCATTTTATCTTGGCTTAGAATAAAAAAAATCCGCCCTAAGTTTGGGGATCGGATTCTGTGACTATTATAGACTCGTGCAGCTGCGTTGGCACCGAACGATCGAATGTTGGTCGACAGTAAATCTTTGGACATATATTTTGGACTTTAGACCGTTTTGCGTTCTTCTATCAAACGTAATATAATCTAATTTAGCTTGACTGTCCTAAAGAATACGTGCTGTGATGTGAACTAAATATTGTGATTTTTGCGTAGCTTTTGCAAAAAATAAAAAAACAAATTACAGTGTTGCAGTGTCACGCCGCCCAATGCTATGTCCTACTAAAATTCATCCCGATGAAAATACTTAGGTACCTGAAATATTTCAATTGATTATCGTTTTTATTTTCCAAAGTATTTTTTACTTTAAATTCACGTTACCAGAATAGCACAATACGTTACGTTATAGCACAATACCAGAAATAAACATTATATTATAATATTTGTGTATACACAAATACATATTTTATGAATCGCTAGATAAATAAGACAAAATAGATGAGGCAGAAGGCACGGTTTTGATGCTAAGGTCACCAACGCAGCCTTTAGTAAATCATCATCCGATACAGGAGAACTTTTATGTCCAAAAGAACAACAATTATTGTTGTGAATGAAAATTTCCAGTTGAAGTTTAAGGACTTGCTCATTTTAAAACTGGTTAGTTTAGTTGAATATACAGATTTATTGCGTACATTCATGAGTAGGTACTACACACTGAAATAAAGATCGGGTTCCAAAAACACTTACCGACCGCGAAACAATGATACAAAATTGGAAGACTAAGAAAAGGCACATCGCTCGTTTAGTGAAAACACTCTTAATATTACCTTGCAATGAATAATGGTGATCTCTTAAATTTCACTTAATATTTAAAACCATGGATCCCCAGTTTGGAAAGCAAATGTTTGGCTTCCTCCCTTCTTTTACGACAGGCATTAAAATTAAAGTGTCATCTCTCTTTTGGAGTGGTCATGTAGACGTAAAAGTTTTTTGTAACACAACTTTTGTGAGACTAAACGGAGTTTCTGTAGAGTTATGACGACAAAAATATCGTGTACTACTTTAATTTATGTTTTGATGTGACTTGAAAGTTTTAAGTGTAAGTCCTTTACACTTTAGGCATCTTTGGCAACATTTTATTTACAGTGTGTTAGCTTTAAGAATATACCTCGGTCTCTAGAGTAGGCTTCGGTTTTCACCGAAGACACACGAGTGTAATACTACTTCTTCCTGCTCTTTATAAGTGAAATTAAGTGTCATAATATTTCCGATATTTCTATTACACGAATATATCCGATTCTATCCGATAGTAGCCGAGGCATAGTCTAAAAGCTAATAGACTATTTAATTGTCCGCACGAACTATTGCTGTACTCTATTCAACGTGTCGAACTCTTAGAGAACCAAATACTCGCATCCCATTAGTCAATGCGCGCAGCTAGAGATAAGCATAACAATAAAAAAAAAAACGGTTCGCTTCATATCGCCCGTTTCTGAATTGAGAATTTCCCTAATTAAATACCGCGAGAAATGGAGATCCCTTCTACGAGCCCTGTCTCTCTCTGTCCCTGATAAGGGATAAGAGGAAATCATCATCATCATCATCGAATACTTAAGTATCGTTCGGTCACGCTCTTTTCTGAGAAATCTAACGAGACAGCATTACAGTTAAGTAGTAAATTCTAGAGTACCTACTGAATACTTAGCGAGATCCAAAAATCAGCATATGGCAGTCGAAGGTCATGAGCGGAAACCGCTTCTTACCTACGGCCCACCTCCTGAGACCACCTGGATGAACCGTGGGAGTTTTCAAGTAGCTTATTATATTAGCGTGGCGTAGAAAATAACTACCATTTTCACATAAATAATTTTTGGGTCATTTGAAAAATATAACAGCCTAAAAATATTGAGATGTTACAGTCGCACTATAATAACAATATTGTCAACATAAGTAATACGGTAACTAAGAACTGCAGAGCCCTAATCATAGGCCTATAGGTATCTTCTGCAGTATGCATGGTTCACTATTTTGGCTATAATAGCTTACACATACGACAAAAAGTCGGCCGCAGTATATAATAATATCTAATATTATATACTGTAAAGAAAAGCAAGGAATACGGCAGACCTCTCTTCATGTGTTTCATAGACTTCACCAAGGCGTTTGACTCACTTCATCACAACGCTATTTGGGAAGCGCTGTCTCGGCAAGGAATACAGTCGCACTATCTCGAGGTATTGCACAGCATTTACTCACGAAATAAAGCAAAAATAAAGCTTGAAAAGGAAGGACCTGAATTCTCTATAAAAAAAGGCGTCCGCCAAGGAGACCCGATATCACCAAAGATTTTTATTGCCGTGATAGAAATGGCGTTTAGAAACCTAGACTGGGAAAACCGAGGCATAAAGATCGATGGAGAAAACCTAAGCCACTTACGCTTTGCTGATGACATTGTGGTATTTGCAGAAACAGCACAAGCTCTTGAAAACGTGATACAAGATTTATCGTTTGAATGTAAAAAAAGTATCTGAACACTTCAAAAACAAAAATTATCGCAAACAGACAACAAGAAACTATTACTGTAGATGGAGAGCCTATAGAGTAATGTAAGCGAATACATATATTTGGGACAATTAATAGCTTTTGAAGATACCACAAGTAGAGAAGTGCAAAGAAGAATATAAATAGCATGGAAAAAATACTGGAGCATGAACGAAATAATGAAAAATAAACAAATACATATCAACATAAAAAGCAAGCTTTATGACGTAACAATATTACCGAGTCTTACCTACGGATGTCAAACATGGGCACTGACAAAACAAGACGAAAACCGAATTGCAATATGCCAAAGAAAGATGGAAAGAAGTATGCTGAGCATTAAACTGTCCGATCGCATTACCAATCAATCCTTGAGAAACATAACTAAAATCAGTGATGCTGTAGAACGAATCCGGTCACTTACTCGTAAATGGAAATGGGCGGGCCACATCTGCAGAATGCAAAACAATGGATGGACGAAACGACTGATCGAATGGATTCCACGCAGTAATAAAAGGAAAAGGGGGAGACCCCTCAAGAGATGGTCTGACGTTTTCTCACAACGATGTGGCTCAGACTGGATGCGAAAGGCAAGAGACTACTAACAATGGAAAATAAGGGGGGAGGCCTACGCCAAAGAGGCGACTATTACTAACACTAAAACAACTAAAAATGCATGAACAATTTCATAATTGATTGAATATTTTTTTATATAAATTTTTTATTATTTTTGATTGTTGTGAATTTGATTTGATGTTTATTATTTTAATTATTTTGATTGAATACCTATTTAATTGTGAATGAACTAATAATAATTACATTTTTATATTGAAATCAATGTACTCCAAAATTAATTTTAAATTAAATCCTAAACTTTATTAATAATAAATATATGTGATTAATTAATAATAATTTAAGATGTCCAATGAGCTTTAGGATCACATTAACCTCCTCAGTCCTGACCTTGAAAATAACTATTGAAAGCTGTGTACCCCGGGTCTTAAGAGGTTAATTAGATTTAATTAGATTTTGAAAGTTCTTTTATGTTTCAATTAATTATAAGACACGTTTGTAATGTATGGTTGAACTGTTACCATACTCGTATTAGTAATAGAATAAAGGCTTTTTTATTTTTATTTTATTTTATTTTATTATTATATACTGTGGCCGCCTTTTTTGTAGGACTATTTAAGGTAACATTTCCATCATACATAACATACGTGTAACTCTAGCGGTTTTGGGAGCGCACACCAGAATATCTCGCAGATGGTAGATTTTTTCCTACTTACTTGACACTTATCTTCATATTATGGACAATTCACACAGTATCTTTATAAATTGTACCCTACGTGTTATTATGATGTATTTAATAAGCTTTATTAATTTAATCTTTCATTTAAATCCATTCAGTAGTTTTTACGTGAAAGAGTAACAAACATCCATGCATCCATTCGTCCATACTTACAAACTTTCGCGTTTATAATATTAGTAGGAGTAGCAAGTAGGATATGCTTAAACTAGATTAAAGAATAACCTCTATCTCAAGCTTATTTAATGGCTAATAATTAATTAAACCAGTTCTCTTTGAGATAAATCCTGTGCCTGCGGACTAAGTGGTAAATTGCGTAAATTGTCCAGTCCATATAAATAGAATTTATATAATAAAAATCTCTCTCTTAATATGTCTCACAGACTGTGATTCCGCCCCCACGTCTTCTTCTTCACTTCAAAATTAATTTTGCCTAGTTAACTTAACACCGCGACAACTATTACGTAATCTCACGCTGGAACTTCCTGTAGCCCCGCCCCAATCAATCAATACCCGACTCATAGCCACAGCTACACTGTCAGCAATCAGTCAGTCTTGGAGATTAATTAATCAGGCACCAGCATTAATCTTGGCTCCTCGATAGATACAGGGTGCCAGTTGCCATGGGCACCTTTTTATACCCTAACGAGCTTATTGGCATGGCAGCGTTGGCTGTATTCTGAGTGTCTGGCAGGGTTGGTAAGCCACTTTGATGCAGGCAGAAATTAGGTGCGATGAAGAAAGGTAAGCGATCCGCTTCTTGGAACATTTTTTTGTAGCTGTAAGCAGTACTTTGATCTCGTCAGAGACGAGCAACCGACGTTGCGAGCGCCGTCTCGACTCACCATGATTAAGCTCTGCGAAACAGAGCGAAACCTGGTCGGACTCTTCCGACGAAAAATCAAGTAAGTATATCCGGAATGAAGTTAATGGTACTTTGATATTTTATGATCTAGTACTATTAAGTACGGATTCACTAGTATCAACTTTTGTCGGGAGAATCGACGAAGCAACCGACGTCGCGAGCTCCGTCTCGACTCACCATGATTAGCTCTACGAATCAGAACGAAACCAGGATTTGATTTATTTAATTTTTTGACGGAAGAGTCGACTAACACTTAGGTTATGACTTAAATTACTAATCAGTAGTACCTAGTACCAAATAATACCAAGAACTGCAACATGTTTATTTAACATTACATTGATCGTTTAAGAATTTGAAAATTATTTACTTAAGTCCGGGTGCGGGCGGAATAAGACCGGGAACTTTGGAAAACCATGAGGGAGGCCTGTGTCCTGCAGTGGGCGTCAATTGGGTGATGAAGTCTAAATTCACTTATTTGAAATTTGTCCGAAAAGTCGACCAAACTTAGGTAAGTGAGTTATCGTCCCCTAGCTTACAACACTGCTTAAGTAATTTTTACCAACTTTATAGGTGTGACCAATGGTTAGACGCGCAACGAGCAGCTCCATCTAATGGCATTCAAATATGAAAACCGCCAATTTTTGACTTGAGCGGTGTTGTAAGCTAAGGGACGTTATGTCTTAATAATGAGTAGTACTTACAAGAGTTTTATTTCGAAATTTTGTGATGAGCAAGCAAGCTCAATATCAATGCCAAAGGATGATGAGCTATTGTAGATACAATCGACATAACTTTTGTTGCAAAGTCGTCCGTAAAGTAACTGAGTAGAGTGCACAATCGATACGGTTACAATCGACGCTAACGAAATTACAAAATTCAGTTTCTCGGAAGGCCTGGAGCATGGCGAAAGAAAATAGAGGAAAAGTAAAGGAGGCGAAGGCAGCCATTCCCATAAATGCCCAGTGTTATTTTAGTCACGAGAATAACAAGGTAAAGTAAACACATCTCGTAAATAATCAATTCGGCGACGATGTCTGGTTACTACTCTGGATATCTACCTGCAGCCCGCTAATGCTGAAACTGCGAAAAAACAGTTTTTAAAAAAAACACAACCTTTCCGAAATAAGGTGTTTTAAAGGTGTTACATCATCAAAGCGTACGGAATACGCCAGGCCAAGTATCTTATATCGTCGCTGCATCTGGAAAATCCGACATAAATTTATTTTAGCAAAATTACTTGTTTTTTTATTTTTTTAGTATTTTCTTAGCTCGACGTGTCTGTAAAACTTATTTTGTGCTAGCTAGCTTGAAACTTAAAATGTAACTATAAGCTGGGGGAAAAGGCCTACCTATACCCAGCAGTGGGCAGCGGTGGGCATCAGCCTGATTGGCATCAGATGATGATGATGATGATGATTATTATTTACTGAATAAAAAAACGGGCCGTAATTACGAAATAATAAAGTTTTTCTTTCTCCTAAATAGTTAGCATTTTATGGTTGTCGGTTTTTTCAAGCGCAACGAAGTTATTAATAATTTCGTACCGGTCTACGATAGACTTGAACGGATTGCACACAAAATTGAAAAGCGTAAAAAATTGGACAATCCGAGTCGACAACTCATAGTTCTAATATCGAGTATTTTCAATATAAAACATAAATTAATTAATAGTTTTAAAATGACGTTGCTAGGTAAAGAAGAAGAAGAAGAGAAGGAGAAGAATTTTTTTTATTATAACAACAGAACACACGCCACAAAAACAAAATAAATCCAAAAATTAAACAAAAAATTAGTACAAAACAAAAAATCAGAAGAAAACAGGAGGAAAATAAAAGTCACGGTATGTCACTGCTGTTATAAATGGCAGCTGACTCAGCATTATGTTGAAGGACAAGCCTTCAGCGCTGATTTTCAGTCAGTGCCAAAAGATACTCCAACCGTAAACCATTCAATGTCCTCAATGTCACGTTGGTGTCATAGGTTTGTATTCTGTTATCCATTGTGACCTCTACGGTCTAAGTTCTTTGATTTTGAGACAGAAACGTGATAGTTATTTGGGTGAATAAGATTTAAGAGAAACATCTAGGAATCATCATCAATCATCTTAGGAAAATCGATTTAACCGCGTTCGAGTGAACCGCGTTCTGTGTACGCTCCTGCTTCACCCATCTAAATAATAATTAAAACACGTATTTTAAAAGAAATTTCTTTACAGTTATAAAGTTTAGTGTCTAATTCACTTAAGTACAGTGTCTAAACTAGTGAAAAGTGCCTATTTGTGGTATAAATCACGATCTGATTTTCAAATTGCCGATACTGTTTTGCGCAACGCATCGCGCCGGGTCATTGACCGCTCAGACCGGACATTGGCCGATCGCTGTGCCACAGTTTAGTGTGCGGAGCGTTTGTTTACATCGGTCGGCCGCGGCTGTTTCTATTCGACGTCAGCGCTCGCACAGAGTTGAAGTTCGGCGTTCTCTGAATAACCAGCGATGAATTGCAGGGCGTGCAATAAAGCCATTATGCTGGGAGAACAGATTAAGTGTGTTGGATGCAAATACCTTTATCACTACAGCTGCCTCAATATGACCACGGCCTCGTTTATGGCGAACAAAGCCAAGTTGGAGGCATCCTGGCTATGCCCCAGGTGCTCCAACGTAACTGCGCGGAGACCACTGCGCGATGATACACCTGTGCGTGGGCGGTCCGACAGCGCTCCTAAGGACGTCGACATGTCTATCTGCGACGAGTCTCAGAATATCTCCTTACTCCTGTCTGACCCGCCAGGACCTTCTGCTAACCCTGACGCTCTTTTTGTAAAGCTTGAATCTCTTCTCGATAAAAAGGTCAAAAACATAGTCCAAGAGTTTCATATGGCCGTGGACTCAATTAAAACGGAGTTCACAAAAACCACGGACTTCCTCAGCGAGCAAATAGCTGATCTCACCAAAACCGTCCAGTCGGTCAGCAATAGAGTGCACAGCCTGGAGAAAGAAAATGAGCGTCTTAAGACTGAGCTCGCCGGCGTTGCTCGCTCACAGGCTGAGCCGAATGGATCAGGTCTCCAGGAAATTGTCGAGCAGCTGCGTTTTGATCTAAACGATCGGGAGCAAGCCACTCTGCTTCATGACATCGAGATTACAGGGGTACCTGAGTTCGAGGTCGAATCCTGTGTCCACATAGTCTCCACGTTGGCCACCAAGCTGGGAGTCTCGCTGGATTCACGCGATGTGGTGAGCGCGTCTCGCGCCGGCCCGCGCCGCTCCACGCCGCTGCCCGGCGAATCGGTTGCGCGCCCGCGGCCCATCGTCGTGTCCCTAGCACGCCGCGCGCTACGAGACGAACTTATCAAGGGCGCGAGAGTCCGTCGGAGTTCAGTCACCACCGCCGACTTCGGTCTTCCCTCCCACGACGTTCGTCGTATTTATGTAAATGAGAGACTGACTAAGGCTAACAGGAAGCTTTTTGGTCAAGCTCGAGAGGCTGCCCGCACCCACCGGTGGAGATTTGTATGGTCCAGGGAGGGGCGTGTCCATGTTAGACGCGACGAGTCATCACCAATGCACCGAGTCCGATCTGAAAGTGAATTGAAACGGGTTTTTGAGTCACCGTCAGTTAGCGCCAGCATTGCTCAGGCATTACAAGAATAAAATGAATAGTGATTTATTTACCAATTTGCTACGAACCTGGCTTTGTTTTATCAGCTCCGCTGTGTTACATTGTATTTGTTTCTACTTGTTGTGTGTTTGCTTGTTGGCTGGCTTGGCTTTAAACCATCCATCCTATTTGTTACTGCTTTGGCAGTGGGTGCTGGCATCTGCAAGTGGGTTACAATCACAATATAAAAAATGGCGCATATTCTACGGTGAGATGAACTGTGAAGTAAATTTAAATTGCATCTATAATTCAAAAACATTATTAATTTCATATGAACCACCTATTCGACATATCCTAACTGACATTTTAACAATGAATCCTTTATTTAATTATTTTATAACTCAATGTAATAGTAATAATAATTTTATAATTTCATCTACTCTATATATTTTTATTGACACTCAATACAAACAAATAAAATACTACTTTAACAGTCGGGCGTGCATATTAGGCATTTATTTAGTTAGGTATGGTTAAGTACACGCCATTGAAATTGGGTCTTTTCAATGCGGGGTCCCTTGGTACAAAACACGATGAGCTCGAAGTTGCAGTCACGCGTGAATCCCCTGACATTCTTGCAATAAATGAGACGTGGCTGCGAGCCGGCGAGGAGGCGCGGGCGCCCGTCCTGCCGGGCTATAGGCTTCGCCACGTGCCCCGGCCGCGCGGAGTGCGCTCGCGAGGTGGCGGTGTCGGATTTTACTTAAGAACAGGAATCTCTGCGCGTACCTGCTCTCATCCGCCTGCGCCGGCCGCCGTCGAGCAAATGTGGCTCCGTATAAACATCAACACTCGAACTCTTATTGTAGGTACTGCATACCGACCACCTTGGCTCAATGTCGACATCTTCCTAGATGCGATAACCGAAGCAATTACGTCTTTTTCTCACTATGATTATATTGTTTTAATGGGCGATTTTAATGTTAATTTGCTGGGCTGTAATGACCTAAGTACAAAAAAGATTTACCAGTTTCTTGATTCACTAAGTCTAAAAAATTGCGTTTTTCAGCCAACACACTACACAAAACACAGCCACTCTCTAATAGACTTGGTTTGTACTGACGCGCCCGTAAATGATGTCTCTGTACTAAATATCGCGGAACTCGGTGGCCATGCGTTAATTGTAACTTCATTGAAAATTAAAAAATATATCGCGCCACCAAAAAAAGTTACTTTTAGGCCTTTGAAAAATATTTGTTTAACCCAATTTGAAGCAGACGTGTCACAGCTACCCTGGAACTCTGTAATATCGGACTCTGATTTAAATTTGAACATTTCAGTGCAGCGTTTCAACAAATTAATTATAACTTTGTTCGACTGCCATGCCCCTGTAAGGGCAATCTCAATCAGGGAACAAAACAAACCGTGGTTGACGTCTAACATACGCCACATGATGCACTTACGGGACAAAGCACACAATATTTTTTTACGCAAAAAATCCGATACACTAAGATCAGCCTATAAAGATTTAAAACATTTAGTGAATTTGAGCATGTTTTTTGAAAAAAAAGCGTTCTATGAACATCACATTAATAAAAATGTGAATAATAGCAAATTGTTATGGAAGAATTTAAAAAAATCCGTATTACTTGATCACAAAGACCTTTTTCTACCGGAGCATTTGCAATACCCGGATGTCATTAATGAGCATTTTTTAAACATCCCAAACAATTATGAGCATAATAACTCTTACTTGACATTTCTTCAAATTCACAGACATCGAGATAATATTAATTTTAATTTAAACACCGTTGACGAATCCACTATATTGAAAATTATTTTAGAACTGACGTCAAATGCAATGGGCAACGATAATATTAATAGGGACATGATACTTCTATCTCTCCCCCACTCCCTAAGCTCCATCACAGACATGGTAAATAGATCCATCTTGACCTCCACCTTCCCTGACCAATGGAAAGTCGCGAACGTCAACCCGCTCCCCAAAGTCAGCAACCCTTCTGATTTTAATGATCTTAGACCCATAAGTATATTGCCGTACCTTTCTAAGATACTCGAAAAAGTAGTTTCAAATCAGGTGACGCAGTATTGCGAAGATAATGACATTTTACCTGAGCACCAATCCGGTTTTCGTAAACATCACAGTACGTCATCTGCTCTACTTGATGTTATAGACAATATACTTGTAGACCAGGATGAGGGCAAGGGCACTATATTGGGCTTGTTAGACTTTTCCAAGGCGTTTGACTCTCTGAACTTGGATCTTTTGCTTTCCAAGCTAACCTATTATGGGTTTAGACGTGAAACAGTTAGTTGGTTTCGCAGCTATTTGACGAATCGTCATCAACAGGTACTTGTACGTAAGTCTGACGGATCGGTCGTCAAATCTAAGCTACGTCAGGTGGGGAGAGGAGTTCCTCAGGGCTCGATCCTAGGTCCGCTCCTTTTCACCTTATACTCAGCGGATATCGTTAGATGCATCAAATACTGCAAATACCATCTCTATGCGGATGACCTACAGATCTATATTTCCACGGATGTTAACAGTGTCGCAGCATCTGTAAGCGCCTTAAATGAGGACCTAGAATGTATCTCTGCTTGGTGCACAAACAATGGCTTACTACTCAACCAAACGAAATCAAAAGTGATGATCCTAGGTTCAAAAGTGCAAAAGCAAAAAATTAAAGCCTTAAATCCCTCTGTATTTATAAGAGGAGTTCGCTTAGAGTTTGTTGACGAAGCGCGCAATCTAGGTGTAATAATGGATAGCCCCTTAAAATTTGAGAAGCACGTAGTAGAAATTGTTCGCAATTGCTTTTTCAGGCTTAAAATTTTGTACAGACTAAGGAAATATCTAAGTGTTAATACCAGAACCCTTCTCTGCGATACTCTAATAATGTCTAGAATTAGCTATGCAATTACTGCTTATGGTCCTTGCCTTTATGCGAAAACTCTAAAACTATTGCAGCGCGTTCAAAACGCTTGCGCTCGTTTTTGCTACGATATACCTGCTCGTGCTCATGTTACACCTTTCATTAATAGCGCTAACTTGCTGAAAATGGAGAATAGATTAAAACTCTTCATAGCAAATTTAATGTTCGGTGTCGTCAAATATAGGAAGCCTGCTTATTTATTTAAAAAACTCATTTGGCGTTGGGATGCTCATGGCAATCGTAACAGGGCTAGGGCTTGTTCAGACCAGCTTGGTGTGCCGCGACACCGCACTGCTGCTTTCCGAGGCAGTTTTCGGTTCCAGGCCACCAAATGCTGGAATGACATTCCCCCACCCCTTAGGCAGCTTAAGTCTAAAACGTCATTTAAGAATAGTTATAAAATAGTTTTGCTCGCCGAACAAAAGTTGGCCCCCTAACACCTTGGGTTCTTCTGCATTTTATGATGTACAGAGCTGGTTAGAGCGTGTATGATAGCACAATCTGCTCAGCCTATAATTAATATAACTTTCCTTGACATTCGTGCATAACTACATCAATTTAGTTCAATCAATTTACACAATCTTTGACATCCCACAATTATTTATGTTTATGATTACTCTATTTATCGTTATTTTGCTTATTAGCCATTTGTACTCACCTCGCCTGTTCGAAGTATGACAAATGAAGATATTATGTACATTATTATTATTCTATTCACGCGACATTTTTATTTTATTATTTATTTTTCCATTTATCAATCAATTTCATTAATTATTTTACCCACATTTGACATGATCACACTAATTTATTTTATTTTTAATCAATTAAATAACATATTTATACAATTTTTATTAACGATTCGTAATATTACTACATGATTCATTTATATTTAATTATATCTTCCGCACCTCCGATCCATGGATATATCTCTCCGAACCTGGCAAGCCGCCTTTTACCAAGTAGGTACCTGGTACTGACGTAATACCAGCGCTGGAGTAGCTCGCTTCTCCAGCACATGCTGAGTCAGTGCCATTTTGCATTTGCCGCACCCACAGCAATATTATGTCGTACGTATTTGATGCAGGTACATACCGTACCTTGCATCCTTGTACTTTATGTTATGTATGTTTGATTTGTTATGTTTGTCTCTTTGTTTTGTTTCACCTACCCACTGTACTCTTTTTATGCTGTTTTGTTTATGTCCGTTTTAGTGTGTGTGTGCAAGTGCAAATAAATGATTTATCTATCTATCTATCTACTGGTGAAATATCGAAACGTAGGTTAGGTCTGAAAGTGTTGTAATAAAATAATTACGAGTCTACATTTTAGCCGAGCAAAGTCGCGTTTTCACGTAGTAGTAATATAAAAACCTCGTATCACAGTGTTTGTTATCGACCTCCTCCGAAATGTCTTCACCAATTTGTTCGTCATTTTGGCGTCTTTGTTCGTAGTTTTTATGTCATTACTAATATGACAACACAGCGTTTGGAACGTCAGCTAGTCAATGTTTGTAATTGTTTCAGAATTGCTGTAGATAGAACAATCATTTAGTTTACAAAGTCTTCACAAAGAAATCAAAATTTAAGTAGCAGCAAAAAAAAAATTGCCCATTTCGTGTCAAGACTTAATTTTGGCAGAATTTGTCGACATTGGCTGGTTGCCATCAAAACAAGGAATAATAATAGTCAAATATATAAAAATCTCGTGTCAAAGTTTATAGAACTCCTCCAGAACAGCTCCATAGCTAAATTCGTCATACTATTAGGGCACAGTCCTTCTTTCAGAGAGGGAGAGTATGGGCATAATCCCATGCGTACCCACCGCGATTTCAAGTGCTGATGTATGCGAATAGCTCAGACCTTCAGGTTTCCTCACATCATCATCATCATCATCTACTGCTGGACATGGGCCTCTCCTATTGCACGCTACTGAGCACGGTCTTCGGCTATTCTCATCCAGCTCTTGCCAGCTCCCTTACGAAGATCATCGCTTCACCGAATCTGAGGACGTCCTCCACTACGTTTACCGATCCGCGGTCTCCACTCAAGAACTCGTCTACCCCATCGGTTATCAGTTCTTCGGGTGATATGACTAGCCCACTGCTACTCACATATAGACATATAACACACTACGAGTATTCATATTTTGCGATTTTTATTTTATCTCTTATCTGTAGGTAAATAACAATTGCTTGAAAATGTATAAATACTTGTTTCATAAATTCTCTCCTCTCCTCGCTTATTGATTCTTTCTAAAAGTACAAGATTTATTCATACGGGTCTTTATGTGACGGGTTCTTGAGTAGAAACCCGTATTGGGGTGTTGACAAATAGAAACGCACAGTAATCCGACACCGGAGATATTAGGGAACGAGAAAAACCTAAAGAAAAACTATGTAATGGACGCGAATTGTCAATACGTGGAAATCATAGTAACTGGAAATTGTTATTTCATAACAGTTATGACTTTCACGTATTCAAAAAATAGCTGAAAACAAAAATATCCAATAGGTGTTTTCAATACAAGTCGCGAAGTCATAATCATCAACCCATTGTGTCCCCACAGAGGGGCACGGGTATGTAAGACTAGTGGCTGGTCTCCGACTTAGGTTAGCGACAGACATCTATAGACGGCAGCCGGCACCAACTGCTTAACTTGCCTTGCGAAGCACGGAACCGCTCGAAAAAATGCCACTAGCGTTAGTCATAGAACGGTCACCCATCCATGCACTGAACGCGACCTTTGTTGCTTAACCTTCGTGATCGTTTTAGATCACGCAGGCGGCCGGGGCTACGAGCGATTCTATACAAAATATATGCCAAGATAATACGTACACCTACCCTTCAGTAGAAGTAGGTATTTTAAGACCGATTTTCTGAGCATACGCACCAAGTACTTTAACATGTTATTCGGGCGTCAATAAGCTTATAGGATATACATGTTATTATGTGTGCGTTAGAACACATATTCAGACTAATGGATTGTTTACTTTTACCCGTGTTAAGGTGCTGTCTAGGGTGGAAAGTGGACCTCAAGTTGTTTGCCTAATTTTTGTGATTATCAAATAAATGTAATGGAACAATAGCGTCGGCTAAAGTCGCAAACCTCATAACTCCATTTTATTTTTATTTTTTATAGTAATTTCTTTAACAGTAAATTTCTGGGCGAATCTTATAGCTAATCTCTTAAATTTTGAAAAAAAAATTGAGATAAGAGGTTCGCGACTTTAGCCGACGATAGGTATTTAGACCTCTTCCGATTTACTTTGACCAATAGGGAATATGATAACGAAGTGAAAAATTTAAAAAAGTACTAATATACGCGGTAGCATTATTGGAGGGGTGGTAGCCTAGTGGGAAGAATAATGGACTCGGGAGCGGAGGACTCAGGTTCGATTTTAAGTGCGGGCTATCTATCTAGGAATTAGTTTTCTAACTTATGTAAAATTCGGTAGTTGACACGACCAACAGTAAATTATTTGATATGCTCGATTAAACCAAAAATTACAAAATATCCTGGGTATCCTGGTGTGGGGCCAGAAGCGGTGTGTGTGCCTGTGTGTAAGTGCTTATGTTTTATGTTTATTTCTCTTTTAGTCAATATTACTAGTTATTACCATTTTTAAATAGATGAAACATAAAAAGAGTGCTCTGAAATATGACGTCATAATTTGGTATTTTCATAAAAAAAAATCTGTTTTAAAAGTAACTTATTTAACATTTTGTCAACTACTTAATTGTAAAGTCATACTATATAGCAATACCATACTCTCTCTCTGAGAGAAGGTTTGTGTCTCATAGCGGGACGATTACAATTTATGAAAGGAAGGAGTGATAATATTCAAGGGTACTTATTATTAGGGTAATATTATACTTTACACAAGGGGCATATACCCGTATTATGCCCCTTGTGTAACGCACAAAAGTAGAACGAGTTAGTTTCAACTTCAATACATTTTTGTTTCATAAGAGTAACGTGAAAAAAATTGCCAACCCTAGCCATATCTTGCAAGTAGGTACAAAGCGTTTGCGATTTTAAGTACAGTCAACCTCTACATTTTCGTTGTAATGTTGCCCTTAACGCAACGGAGAATAGAGTGCATGCATGAAAAAGTTGACGTGCTGTTGACTGTACTAGTGATCTGCAAAGACCTCTGATAGGGCTGTCACTCAAATATTTTATGCAATATTTAAAATTCGATTTTCTCCATAATTATTTGGGTGACAAATTTTTGCTACTGCTCTTCGGAAAAACTGTAACCCAAGGATTACCCCAGTACATTTTTATCACTAACTACCTTTTTTTACACATTGTATAATCTGCTTAAACTAGTAACGGAAAAGGTGAGATTTGTGAGAATTGAAAACTAATCAGCTAAGACTTTCATTGAAGATATTTTGAAATATATTTTAATGGGATCGTTTTTTTTATAAATAATACCTATGTAAATAGATTGTGTTTTATCTACTGTTGGTAACATGTTCGTATAAATTGTTTTTTGGCAATAAATGTAGTTCACTTTCACTTTCATTTAGAATAAGAAGAATATGAATTAACTTCATATAAGGGTACTTATTGATACGGTAGGTACATATTCAAGTTACAAAGGTTCACATAATTATCTACTTAAGTTAGGGGCGATTTCTGAATATAGAATTTACTTTTACTAAATGCTTGAATAACATGCTGTCTCGCTCTTTTCTAAAGAAATTTGACACGTGAAAGAAACGTGACAGCACTACAGCTAAGTAATTACTTGGCAAAATTCTCAATTCCCAAATCGGTCCTGAGTAACCCACCGAATACTCAAAGAGTATTCTGCCAAAATGTGCTCAATAATAGGTCAGTATTACGTAGATAGATTGATAGAGTATTCTTACACCAAGAATTGCTAATGAGATTTGACAATGACATAGTACAATACAATACCTACAGTAAAGTAGGTATTGTATTGTACTATGTCCTGTAATAAAGTAGGTATTGTATAACCTACCCGAAACTTAGACATGCAAAGTTTTAAAGATGGGACCAGTCTCAGATAGATAGATAGATAACACTTTATTGCTCAACCAGGATACAGAATTATTGTACTTTCCTTATGTCCAGGTAATGGTATACATTTGGCGGTCTTCTTGCTTAGAGCGATCTCTTCCAGACAATCTTTGGATGGAGAGAATTGCAGGAAGAACATAGTCGGTAGGTATGGATATTTAGGATATACATAAATAGCAAAATCTAAAATATATTGACAAGTAGCAAGATATTTAAAGAACATAAGTACTTATAAGTGCGTAATACACTTATACGACGTACAGCCGGGTAGTTTAAAAGGTTTGCCTCGCTAGTAGGTATACACCTTCAAACTGAGACAACCCTTTATCGGCAAAACACGGCTCTTCCGCTACTTCTCGTCACTCTGCTCACATTCCTCTGACAATCTTGACGCTCTCATTCTCAGTTTTCCTGCTTTCATGTCTATAAAAGGGTGTTTCTATGTCTCGAGTTTCATACATATAATGGACACTGACGAAGGATCCCAGATTCCCCTCGATATTGCGTGTCAGATCTTTTTTTTATCTCTGCAAGGCGTTTTACTTAATGAAATCGAGTTTTTCTTAATTTTTTATACAATGTGCCTGTATGTAAATGTTTGTTGGTTTCTTTATACTGGTTTTGAGGATTCTGTATCCAAAGGGAAAAACGTCCGTCCGTCCGTCTGTTGACATGTGTATGTCTGTTCCTTGGCTGTAATCTCATGAATCGTGATAGCTTGTAACTTTCACAGATGATGTATGTCTGTTGCTGCTATAACAATAAACACTATAGTCCGATTAATATTCGATGCAATTCGACTCATGTGACCAAAATCCTTATCACATCAAAGACATTAAAATTTAATTACCTACTCGTAAGAGCAAAGTCTAAAAAAACACCTGCGTAGCACATAATTATTTAACTTAGAAGTTAAATGGGATTATTTGGTTTTTACGTAGGTACTAGCAACATTCAGACATTGACAGCCAAAGAATTGTATGGGCACTTTTCCTTTCTTTTTTTTTCTTAGTTCCTTGAGATACACTAGATGGCGTCATTCGTTTCTTCATACGAATTTGTGATTCGTAGCAATCAATGTCAAAGTCAGTCCATAGATTACTAAACACGAGAAGGAACCACGGTTGCTATTCGGACGAGGTTTCTCGTAATAAAAATAAAATTCAAACCCACAATCCATAGCAAAGACTCCAAAGTATCCAAAAGCGCACTTATCACCAAACGACAACAGCATTTTTTTTTCGGTAATCAATCATCACAAATCCCACATAACCATAGTATTATTTTTGCTTTGACGTTTATTATTACGGTACGGCAGCCCCACCTAGGGATCCTTTTAAAACTAAATTTGACATAAGGAAAAACGCTCATTGTATGGAGATGTCAACGTGACAATATTTTTTTATTGCATTGAATGAAAAAACAGACTGTAAAAAGATGATAAAATAAATCTGTGGCTTGGTGCTACAAGGGCCAAATTCAAATTATGCCCAAAATTGGCAATTGCTAACAAAATATTGAAATTTTTTGCTCGATTTTTATAGAAATGACAGGTAGACGCTTAAAACATACACAGAATGTTAACTTGTATATTAACTGTAAAAGTTAACAATTAACTTAAAATTAAATAAATATTTAAAAGGAGCTCGACTCATAAAACCACCCTGATTTTTTTGCCGCTTTTTGCTCGATATTACTGTTAGATATTCTCTAATGTTGTATTGTAATCGTACGGAACCATTTGTAAGCGAGTCCGACTAGCATTTGTACGGTTTCCAACTATTTTCACTCTAAATATGGATGTATAAAATTTGTAAATGTGACAATCTATTACACAAAATATCAATAATTGTTTCCCAATCTTTTCAACGACTTCAAGCAAGACAGCTGTATGCTTAGAATTAGTCAATCGTACTAGTGGAACAGTTGACAGCATATCAACCTTTACATTCGAGCACTATAATCAGTAACGTCAAGGGTCACCGTGCAATAAAAATTGCCGCTGTCTACTGTACAATCGTAAATTCTCACGTTATATGACACAGTCAGCCTCGCAGCGTACGGCGTATTCGGCGAGGCGTACATGGCTAGGCAATAAAAAAGTACCCGAATTTCAAAGGGCTTTATCAAATTTCTTGCTCAAACGGAGACTGAATACATTCAATATTGAAGTTGCTTTCGCGACGCGATTCGTATTCAATGCCCTCACCATGAGCCTCCCACTCACTATGAGGCTTGAAAACTGCGCGTAAAGCCCAGTTCACATTACTGAAAATTATTGGCGTCATAACCGCCCATTGTAGATATACGACAAAACTGGGGAGAGCCCGTGTGAAATGTTATTTATGGGAAAAGGCCTATACCCAGCAGTGAGCAATCGTGGACTAAAGTTGATGATGTTGATCATGATGATGATAATTATAATCTTATACACCAGGAACCAGACAAGCAAAATGTGTACAAATCAGGACTTCCGTCTAAATATTTGCCTTAATTCGGTAATGGCTGTCACGGTGAGTGATACAACTGCAGCCAAAGAACCCCAATCAAAAACACCATTTAAAGACTCCGAAAACAGATACAGAATAAAAACACAAGCTCTATTAGCTGTCGAGCTTCCGCCCGCATATCATGGTAAAGACACCGCTCAATATTCAGATTGCACTCGGAGAGATACGAGTATGACATCGTTAGAGGTGTACGACACTCGAAATGGGGAGCCCCGAAGAGCGCACAATTTGTTTTGAATTTTGAGTGTTTGCCAGCGGGTTGTTGGGATTATTCGTTGCTGCCCCTGAGTGGGGCCCGCTCTTTATGCTAAGCTGCAAAAAGCAAAATAATGGTGTAGATGTAGATGCTGAGCTTACTCCGTGTCGCTACAGAGCAGGCAGCTAAAGCGCAGGATGAAATTTGTATCAAGCTGGATACTGCAGATGGTCTTTGAAATAGGAATAAACTGGCACTGGACGTCTAGTCTTTTGCATGTAATTTTTTAATTGAAAAGAAATGATATCGGCATTTCGGGCTGACTGAAGTTTGTAGCTCATGTTTTTTGTTTCTTCAGTATTGTTTATGATATGGGACTTGCAAACAAAAAATGTTAAGAATAACTATTCTATCAATATTTCGAGCAACCTCAAATCTATGGTATTTGCTTTTTCAACGAGGAAACACTATTAACAACAACATCAATATTAAACCGCATTCTTATTCACCATCGGGCGAAACTGGAGTCAATTACCTTAAGGGGTAAATGAGACGCACCGCAGAGTACATCTACGTTGTTCATAATTACGTCTGCTTATCTCCTTATTTTAATTATATAATAAAATGTCTTTTCTTTCTTAGTAATCTTAGTTTTAAAAACTATTTAATCAAGAGCGTTTTTCACTTGAAACTAACAACTAAAAACCATAAGAATAGATACTTACAAATATCACATTACACTACTAATATTATAAAGGAAAAAGTTCGTGAGTGTGTATTTTTGTTACTTCTTCACGTCTACGGCTAGAGCGATTTTAATAAAATTTGGTATAGAGTTAGCTGACACCCTGGATTAACACATAGGCTACGTTTTACCGCGGGAAAATATCTTATCGTTGTGGGAAAATCCCTAAAAATGTGAATAGTTAGGAAAACTTTTGGTTGGCCAATCAACTCACCATAACAATCGTTTTCAATGGTTATTTTCAAGGTCATACCCAGATAGCATTTAAATTTGCTGCAAGTTTGTTTTTTATTTGATATTTAGTTGTCACGTCAAAGTTGACGTGACAAATTTATTTCAAATTAGCTCTAAGCTTGTGATCGCAAAAATGTTAAGACAAGTTTCTTTCAATACTGCTGCAATCTTGTTATGATAAGCATTATCTGTCAAGTTTGATCCAATACTAACTATAAAGTTGTCACGACAGCGTGACGTGTTTTCGTTCAACCATCAAATTACAAATGACAGATGAACCCTTGGATGAACCATGATGATGATGATGATGATGATGAAATCCGGCCTAGTAAGAGTTCTGCCTTCAGGTAGGTACCTTTATTATCTACTTAATTCATAATATCGTCCATTACCACTACCATCCACAGAGAATGGTTTGTTTGATGTGCGAGTACGTGACAATATTGTAGGTGATTTGTAATGACAAAGAATTGACAAGTTTGATTGGCGGAAACTAGACATTTGATATAAGTTTGATAGAAACTTGCCGCAAGTTTGTCATTTGCCTCGTCAAACTTTACATATATGCAAGTTTTCACGTTTGATATTTCAAATTTACTGCAAGCCTGAAACAAGTTTAAATTTCTATCTGGGTATGTACCGCAACTGGTTAAAGTTTATTTCAGTTAGAAACATTGCGTCCGCAATTCGCCACTGGTCTGTTACAACTTTATAAGGTGAGTGCGCTGCTAATATAAAATAAAATTTACATACAGGCACATACATTGCTTCTGGCCCCACACTAGGATACCCTGTGGTGGGAACCAGAAACAGCGACGTCACAAACATGTAAACAACCAAGACCTGGGTTTCTTAGATAGCGCTTCTGATATGTCTCTATCAATCACGAACAAACGTAAGGTTTTGGAATGTTGACTATAGTCCAAAGAACATCAACCTTTACAAACTTTGCAGATAATTTACTCAGTAATGTTACGGACTACTTTGCAACAACGGTAACTAAACAAAAGTATAATGAACTAGCGATCCACCCCGGCTTCGCAAGGGTGGCAAAAACGTTTCCGTGGAAATAGCTTTATTAGTTCCGTGGGAAATTCCCAGGGTAGTAATTTTTTCGTACGGAACCCAAATTTAGAAAAATATTAATTTAAAAAAAAATTAAAAATCGGCCCAGTTAGTTTATGATTCTATTCATTACAAACATACACACACACACAAAAATAAAAGTCTTTCCTCTTTATAATACGATAGATGACATTAGTAATCCACCAAGCAAAGCGATAGTCTGAAGTAAACGTATCATAATTGCATCTTGTCCTAGAACACAAAAAATATCTTTTAAAATGTAAAATTGATGTAACGTACCTGACTTAAGCAGACATCATAAAAATTTTGCTCGCTATGAGACAGTTAAAGCGGGCCGGGGGTAAAACCAAACAGACAGGTGACTAGATGTAAAGCTGGCTTTAAAATTCTCTCTGTGAGTTCTGTGACATTTTTGGATTACGCGAACTGCAAGGGCGAAACTGGTTTGAGGAAGAGGATCCGAAAATGTAAATGTGAGTATCTACCTGTCTGCCTTATTTTCTTTTATGAAAAGGTATTTTCCTTGTTACGAACTCCAGTAATGGGAAATGACATGTGACCTCGAAGTTTTCGTTTTAATTTAGGGATAGTGTATCTATGTTTCTGCTAAGACGATTAACTGTTGATTTCATATTTTCGGTAAAAATTTGGCCATAGACGTAACTGCCCAAATTACAGTAGAGTTGTATATACAATCTCATTATATAGTTATAGATGCAATCTCCAAGAAAACAAGGAGCGAATAGTTGTCCATTCTTTTTCATTAATTGACAGTGTTATTCACGCTGAAATCTAAGTGGTTTGAAGACCGCGTTTATGTAATAAGCCATTTTATCTAGTAAGTCTATAGATAATGAAAAAAAGAGAAATATTTCAATTTAAGAAATCTTTCACATTGCCGCCTCTCCGTCTATACGAACTATGACTTGCGGGTTCACGCATCGCTCTGGTCAGCTTCGAGTAGTCAATAGATTCAAGTTTGTGTCGAGACATTTTTGGATCGAGTTTTAAAAAACCAGTCAAGAATAATTCGGGCTCGCGCGTCAAGGCTTCGCGTTTTTGCCGAACTTTTCCCAAAGAATGAACTCGCTGTGGACAGAAACGCCGCGAGAGTGAAGGTTCGGGAGGGCCACCAGACCTGCGACGAACCATGGTGATCGGCACTGGTGGACAAAAGAGCCAGGAGGCACCAATTCCGTACTGACCTGACTCCGGACTACGGACGAACTTAACATTATGTCACGGGTAACTGCAACGAAATGACTGTTTAATTTTTGGTGGGCCAATTGGCTCACCATAAAAATAGTTTTTAAAAACGCAGCTGATTAAGGGCGACAAATTAACGATATTGTCTTAAATCAATTAGAACATGCAAATGAAATGTTGAGAGGGTTGAAACCTGAAAAAGTTTAAGAAGGATTTTGCTTCTCTAGATCGGTTTCAGTCCTCCGGAGAGCGTTATATTAAACGTATTATTTTATGAATAAATTATTTAGCGCTCCTATAATGTCGATGCTTAAGGCAGAACAGTAACTTTATGCATAATTAATGGTATAATTGGACTTTTCAACTTCCCTCCAGGAGGAATTTCAGCAAAAGTTTAATAAATTATGCTTGAGATGTAGAAAGAATGTTTACCTTATTCAAAACTTGCTACTTTAAGCCAATTCGTTTTGGCATAAAATGTTTCTGCAAAAATTTTCTAATTTATTTAGCGCCATTTCCGAAGACGGAAAGAAAACTTTTTTCGATCAACGACTTTGAATCAGACATTTTAATTATCAACAGCATTTTTCACTTATTTTCTTTTGGTGAAGTAATTGACGTAGGTACCTATGTCTGATTGAGTACAAATTCTAGTTTACATATAGTCCTCAGTTTATGTACGTGTACCTATGCAAAAAAACAAATTATTTACTTTATTGTGGATACACTTATTTGACTTTTTGTCGGAAAAGTCCATCCAGATAAGCTCTGCGAATCAAAGCGAAACCTGGTCGGACTCTTAATCTTAAAAAGTCAAGTAAATGTTTCTGAAATAAAGTTAATAAATAAATAGGTAATGTCTAGTGCTTACGGAAGTTTTATTTCAAAAACGTGCAAATAATTAGCAACGCCTGATAACCTTCATAGAGTGTTTGATTGTGAGAATAAAATTTAAAAATGTAATATTTAAATTCTCTATTCTATTCTATTCTATTCTCGTGTCACCACTCACAATGTTAGTGCGCATACTCCTCCGCAACGGCATGGCCGATTTTGATGAAATTTTATATAGAAATAGAAATAATTTATTTGCCAGAAAACACACATTGATCCAACTAGAACTTAAACTAGAGTTTTAAAAACTAAGTATTATTATTGGATAAGTTTGATTAGGAATCTTGGGATTGATTGTGGTCCCCGCACTAGGTCAGGCCTGTATCGCGGGGGCCCATGTATGATCGGTAGGTCTGAGAATTTTTCATACCCCTATCTGGCAAAACAACGTTTGCGGGGTCTGCTTGTATTAAATAAAAATGTAGCTTATTGCTTGTTGGAATGTTTTATTTGAAAAGCACTTACTGTGTCAGAAAATATCGCTACAAAACCGTAGTGCCTGATGGCATTTTGACGACCTCTGTGGCGCAGCGGTTAGCGCATCTGACTACCATGCGAGAGGTCCCGGGTTCGAATCCCAGCTGGGGACAAAAAAAACCCAGGTCTTGGATGTTTACATGTTTGTGACGTCGCTATTTCTGGTTCCCACGACACAAGGTATCCTAGTGTGGGGCCAGAAGCAATGTACGTGCCTGTATGTAAATGTTATGTTATGTTACTTTAGCACTGGCGGGGATGCGTGACGATTAAGCGCCTTCTCACTCTCTCTGAGAGACTGTTGACAGGCTGTTATTTTTATTAAACATTAGTAGGTACGATTTGGTTCAAGTAGATAATTCGCTAATATTTGAAACTTTTATAGTAGTTTTTAGGAGTTTGTCTCACCGAGTCAATTTAATTCTGAGTTCTGCGGGATTTACAAATTATTTGGCTATGTTTTTAAGCAAACTACCACCTTCAGGTGGAATCGCCTAGAATCGCTCGTAGCCTGGGCTGCCTGAGTGATCTTAAGCGATCACTAAGGTTAAGCAACATACGGCGCGTTCAGTCCATGGATGGGTGACTGTCTATGACTAACGCTAGTGGCATGTTTCTGAGCGGTTCCGTGCTTCGCGCCTTCGCCAACTTCTTCCAACTGCTTAACGAGCCTTCGTTAAGCAGTTGGTGCCGGCCGTCGATAGAGGCCTTAGGGCGGCTTGAAGACTTCTGATAGTAAGACTAGCCACTAGTCTTACAAGCCTCCTCCAATACGAACTTGGCCGCCGTGGTGGAGTATGGCCTATACCTTCCTCAAGGAAGAGACCCGTGCCCCTCGGTGGTTACATAATGGGTTTATGATGATGATGACCACCTTTGGGTAAATTGATCAAGTTACATTTTTGAACATGAATGGAACTCTCAAGACCATTTCGAGAATTATGTTTCACTACAATTTTTATATTTCAAATTTGTAAATAAGTCTATATTTTTTAAGGTATTCAATAAAAATCCTTGACCTTAAATGACTTTACTATGACGTCAGCAAAGACAGTACGAGTATTAATCCTTTGCCTTACTTACAAAAAAAAACAATCCAAATCAACTGACGTTAATGGCATTTTTTTTATATGTAGGCAAAGACTGTTTTCTTAATCATCGTCTGATGACGTTACAAACACCAAAACTTTAGAAAAATATTAAAAATAGATATAATAAATAAAAGTCAATAATACCGAAATCAGTTTCTTAAAATGGTCAATATTTTCAAAATAAATTATATAAAACACATTGTATATCAAAAATAAGTAGCGTGGCCAATTATATAAGTATCAAACTGTGTATTGCACAAATCACCACAGCAAAGCTGACATCTAGCGGATATACGTTCCAAAAATAATGTCAGTCTTGTTCACATTCCGGCCGGCTGCGTGCTGCTCGCATTTTAAATATTGAATTCGCTATTCCGCCATATGCATTTGAGAGAATTGCCTCTACATGTTAGTTCCACAAAATAAGAACAAAGTAGCACAGTCAACAGAGGAGCCATATTCCCACTTGGAACAAGCTTTCTTTTAGTGAACTGGATGTGATATTGGATTTTTGATCCTTGTTCACTGAACACCAAGTATCAGAATTCCAGTGTAGAAAATCACCTACCTCAATACCTCACTTGCGATTCAATCGCATTATTGACAAAATCTCACCCCGGTCGCAAATCTTTTTTTTACGTATCCTTTATCCTTTTTTTATCCTTTGTATGGTTTTTACCCTTTACAATAGTTATGTATCCTGATTGAGCAATATAGTGTTATCTATCATTGTATAAGTACGTTCCACTACCAAGGCACATGCTTTTTCTTTGAAAAAAATAAAGGGTTCAGCTTGTTTACCATGCATGCCCACCACAGATTGGGAATATCAAGGACTGGGATATATAAACACGTCAGACACTAAGGTGTCCTCCTGATTTGTGCCTTCAAAGTTAGCTTGTGGTAGTATAAATATTTTCTTCAATATTAATTTTATTCTGCTTTTTAATACTTTTTTGTTATAGCAGAAACAAAAATACATAATCTGTGAAAATTTCAACTTTCTAACTATCACGGTTCATGAGATACAGCCTGGTGACAGACGGACGGCCGGACGGACGGACGGACAGCGGAGTCTCAGTAAAGGTCACAGCACACATATCAACTCGGAAAGGGATCGTCACCGTATCGCCTTTCGCCTCGCCGTCAAACAGGCGTCAACCTGACGTATGCATCGTAACTAACGCGTATCAGCAGCTCCTGTACGTCAGCTCGGCTACGGCTAGGCAACACCGCGCTTACGGCTCGCCGACCACTGGTACTTACCAGATTGCTCTAAAGTAATACTTGGGGTGGACGAAGAGACGTGAGCTCGGGTACGGAGAGACGTAAGCGCGGGGACGACGAGCCGTAAGGGCGGGAACTGCAAGTCGACCACGCACCGCATCACGGTTCGGAGCCAGTTCCGAGGCGAGGCGACTACGTGTGCTGTGACCTTTATAGGGTCCGTTTTACCCATTGGATACGTTGCCCTAAGAGGGTTGCATGTTCACTAACTAGCTGAGTAGCACTAACTGAGTGGCCTCAGGTAAATAATGACATTATTGTCACTTATAAAGAGGAGGCTTATCCTTAAAAATGGAAGCAAAACATAATGCTACGCTGCCGCACTCTTGCTTGATTAGTTGCCTTATGCCCTTGTTATTTTCAAACAATCAAAAACTATTGATATCGTGAACCGATTGTCCCAGCAAAAAATCTACAGCTTAAGGTAGTATATTCTGGATTAACTAGTGCCACTCATACTGCGCAGCGCACATTTTATTGAACATTGATATTCATTTATTCAGTTTATTAACAACATCCTTAAATAAATCTTAGAAATACAAGATCTAAGCAAATGCTTAGTTTAATTAACATAAAAATAATTGTAATAAGTCCATAATAAATATATTCCGAAATCACTTACTTCGAGCAACCAACGACGTGAGCTCCGTTTTTACTCGTAATGATTAAACTGTTCGATTAAAAGTGAAACCTGGTTAGATTCTACTGACAAAAAATGAACTAAGTGATTCCGAAATAAATAAAAAAAAAAAAAAAAACAAAAAATCTTTATCCATAGTAATCGTGAGACCCGTGTCCCGGGGACAAAGAGGGTTGAAGATGATAGTAATCGTGTTTATTCGTAATAAAGTTAATAATGTATATGATGTTTGTGAAAGTTTGAGATCAAGAAAGCTAGTTGGGTCAGGTGGAAAATGTTCCGGACTTCCAGCAAAGGAGGGTTAGTTGGGTAGTGTTAACCGTTGCACCCTCTGGACTAGTCTGTGTTAGACCCACTCTCGGCAGAATTTCTGCTTTGCGGGAGATTTTATGTGTACATACAACTTTTAGGGGTTCGTATTATAATCGGAAACCCATTTAGTTTCAGTCGGGGCACGGGTCTCTTCCCTGAGGAAGGTATAGGTCATACTCCACCACGGGGGCCAAGTCCGGATTGGTGGAGGTTTGTAAGACTAGTGGCTGGTCTTACTGTCAGAAGTTTTCAAGCCGCCCTAAGGCCTCTGACTTGGCTTAACGACTGCCATCTATCGACAGTCGTTTTAGTCGTAATAATAGAATATTTTTTTCGCTACATTTGCTTACGATACGCAAATGTGTAAGGACTATATTAATGCCATTGTAACACACACGCATATACATAGGCTGCTACTTAAGTATGCGGAATCCGGGATTCCAATAATTTTAAACGCAATGTCTGACCTCCATGGTCAAATTCGTTCTTTTTTTAAATACTGGCCGCTAATATTTTTCTCTTATATACGTTAGTGTTTTGTTTTTGTTGGGTTTAAAATGTCATATCGCTGAAAAAATGGAACTCACCCGTGAACATATTCGTGCTATGATTTATTACGATTTTCGACGTGGTTTAACGCAACAACAGTGCGTAGATCAATTAACTTCGACTTTTGGTGGTGAAGCTCCATCAAAAACGACTGTGTATCACTGGTTTAGTGAGTTTAATCGCGGGCGCAGTAAGCTCACGGACGAAGTTAAAGAAGGTCGCCCGAAATCGGTGGTTGTGCCACAAAATATTGAAGCTGTGCGAAAACTAATAATGCAAGACCGCCATGTTACGTATCGCGAGATAGAGGCTATTCTGGGCATATGTATGACGAGAATTCATAGGATATTACATGAACATTTGTCTGTAAAAAAAATTTGTTCTCGTTGGATCCCGCACAACTTAACTCAGGATCAAAAAGATGCTCGCGTCGAATGGTGCATGAAAACCTTAAAAAAATTCAACGGAGGCGACTCAAAATCTGTTTATAATATCTACACAGGTGTCGAATCCTGGATCTACGCGTACGATCCCGAAACTAAACAACAATCAACAGTTTGGGTGTTTCAAAATGAGCCGAACCCTACGAAAGTGGCTCGTGCACAAAGCACTGTAAAGCAAATGGTGGCCTGCTTTTTTGGTATTAATGGCCATGTGGCTATAATACCACCGGAGAATCGCAGAACGGTTAATTCGGAGTGGTACACGACCATTTGTTTGCCGGAAGTATTTGAAGAAATACGCCAAAACAACCAGCGACGCCGAATCATACTTCACCATGACAATGCCAGCTGTCATACATCTCAGGAAACAACTACATTTTTGGATGGTCAAAAAATAGAATTGATGGGTCATCCACCGTACAGCCCTGATTTGGCGCCCAATGATTTCTATGTATTCCCAAATGTAAAGAATAAATTACGTGGTCAACGATTTTCGACCCGTGAAGATGCCGTAGATGCGTTCAAACAGCACGTTTTGGAGATACCTCAATCAGAGTGAAAAAAGTGTTTTAGAAATTGGTTTCATCGAATGCAAAAGTGCATCGATCATAGTGGAGAATACTTTGAAAAACAATAAAAGCATATTTAGCCATATACATTTGTTTATTTTTTCTATTCCGCATACATAAGTAGCAGCCCTCTTATAAGCACACGTCAGAAGCATTCCGGACCCAAGACACCCCCAAAAGACACCCCTAGGGGTGGCACGGGAACATTGATTCGGACCCGTGGCACCCCTAGATCAATTAGTGCTGTGCTTTTGATGTCTAAACTTGTTACAACCTACCTACCTTATAATATAACTAGCTTTCGCCCGCGACTCCGTCCGCGTGAACTTTAGTTTAAAATTTTGCAACCCCGTTCACTCCCTTAAGGGTTCAATTTAGAAAAACGGCGAAACACGTGTTCAATCAATTGTGTGGAAGAGTATTTATGTATTTTAAGTTTCAAGAAAATTAGACCACATTCTTTATACCTCCCATAAAAATTTTGGCAACCCTTTTCAGCCCATAGGGGTTGCATTTTAAAAATCCTACCTTATTCTTTGCCTACATCATATATAGACCCTCTGTGCAAAATGTCAGCTTCTTAGGTCCAACGGCTTGGGCTGGGCGTTGATGAGTGAGTGAGTCAGTGAGTCAGTCAGTCAGGACTTTGAATTTTATTTATATTATATATAGTATAATTTTATTTTGTAGGAGCACCATTGAGACATGAGAATTTTATGCAATCCTGAGAATCACCTATTTATATCTTATACATTTCTTAGGATAATTCTGATGCGTAATGGCGTATCAAGGCTTATATGGACTTGTAGGCACGCTCTCCTGTAAAAGTTTATAAATGACAAATCCAACCAAATGTTTGTGACGGCGAGGAAAAAAATATGGCTACGGAACCCCTACTTTGCGGATATTCAGTTCAGTGTTTACCAGAGTTCTTCTATTCAAATTTTTATACAGGCGTCGACCATTGAACGAAAAGTTTTGCTCTATAAAGTGGATAATGTATTGCAGAATTTTATTCAGAAGTTGTAGCTCGGTAAAATAATTTACCATCTGAATAGCATGTAGGATTTAACGTATCACTACCACCGCCGGTTTTTGAATTATTTTTTTATGAAGTGCAAATAAATAAAAATTTAATAAATACTTCTCTATTTATTTTTGCATCGACTACCCGTCTCCCTTTCCTTCAGAATTTTTCCATTTACAATACAGAACTTGTATTGTGTCGCGCTCTTGTGATTTCGTGGGTAGTAAAATGAGTAGACAGCGGTTAAAATTAACGACACAAATTTATTTAACGTGGGTTCACAGGATAAGCCCTACACATGGTCAGTCACTTTTCAATTGGCACGGATAGGCACTCCCCTGAAGTCGGCAGTCACGTAGCGTGACCCTGGATAGTGCGACTCGCAGGCTTGGAGGTCTTCCGTCCAGTGTACAGGTGGAGCTTGCAGTCTGCAGCTTCAGTAACGTCAGGCCGGAGGTTAGCGTCCGGTCCAGGTTCAGATTTGGAGCTTAGTATTGGCCAGGCCAGCGGTTAGAGACCGGTCCTGGTTCCCAATAGCGGGAATAAGTATAACTTGGGTTACATAATTAAAAATCGACCGTTCAGTGCGGTCCGGTTAAAATAATGAGCGCCGCAGCTCAGAGGCGCGTGCGTGCAGCTTGCAAAGAGGTCCGTAGTCAAATCGGGGCGGGGCAGGTTTTCGGAACAATAGCGCTCCTAGTTGCTAGAGATGTACGCGCAGTCGATAAATGTAGTCTATCGATAGTTGGACATTAGTTATCGATAAGTCGATAACGAATCATCGATACCTCACATTTCAATCGGTTTACAATGTAATAGGTTCTAAGTATATGTTGAATTAATTGTAGATATTAGTTTTAAGTTTAAATCTTAATGTTTATTTTAGTAAATTCTCATTTTTAGCTTTATTATTTTAGTTAGTTATTTAATTTATTAGCTAGATAATAAATTAACGCTACAATTGTTACCTTGTAAATATTTTACGTGTGTGTTTTTGGTCATGTAAAACATAGATTATTCTCATCTTTATTTCTTCACTATCTTTACTTGTAGACACCTTCGAGTACATAAAGTAGGTTACTTAAAATAAATGTCTGATGAATATGGCCGTTTTTCAGACTCTGCCTGAGTATGATAAAACACTACACAATGCAACTAAAAACCGAGAAATAGAATAATCTAATATATAAAAATCTCGTGATTCGAACTCATCCGAAACGGCCTCAAAGATTTTTACGAATTTTTGTGTCTACTTGGTCCAAGTCCAAAAATAGGTCCTGGGTAATTCAATCAAATCAAATACCTTTTATTAACATTAAAAACGAAAGGTATACTTCACGATCGTCATAGTTATTTTACAATTAATAGATTATGGGGGCAGAAACAAAACCCCAGAATTTGGATGCTTAGAGACAATGAGACAAAGAGACAACTATGTGGCGCGCTTTGTCACTACAATACAAATTGGAATACTCCTAATACTCAATACTCCTGATGGAAATGAAAGATGCTTGCGGACTTAGAGCATTTTATTCAGCGTAGCCCGTGCAGACGGCAGGCTGCCTTGACAGACGAGAGCAGATACACAGATTACACAGAGTAATTCCAATACCCCCGCTCAAGTTCAAAACTCTTAAATTATAAATTAAATTTGAACTTGCTTACAAACAAACAAACATAAAACTTAAAAGTAGTTTTTTAACTTTGACGAACTTGCAACCCTTTACATGTCAATGTCAATGACCTGTCACTAAATAAGTAATTGACAAAATAAACAAACCTATCCTATGAAAACGTAATTTTAATTTAATTTTAATTTAATTTTAATTTATTTTAATTTTTAATTTATTTATTTAATATTTAGGAAAACTAGTGACTAAGCAAACATGATATTACAAAGCAGATATAAAAACAGACAGTCATTAAAAGTTTCCACAGATAGCGTCAAAAAGGAATCGAAGTGACGTCACATAATAGGTATAACCAATCGATTATTTTAGGGTAGCAATTAATTTACAGGGTTGAAAAACAATTTTGATAGGAGACATCTCACCGCAGTTATTCCACCATAGAACAGGTCAACATCGACCTCTGCCGCCAAAGAGTTATATAGATTGCAAGATCGCCAAAAAAAGGAATTCTGTCTATAATTAGTTCTGACCACTGGTAAATGAAAAGTTGGATTGGATCTTAACATACGAGTCGGTGTTAAAAACTTTAAGCGACAAAGTAAATCTGGACAGTCAACTATGCCACGTGCTATCTTCAATAGTAACATAATATCAGCTATCTCCCGACGCTTACTAAGCGGGAGTAAGTGCATTTTACGACATGTTTGCTCGTAGTTTAGAAGAGGTGATTTAATTCGGTAATTTAAGTACTTCAAAAATTTCCTTTGTATTCGCTCAATACGATCAGCATAGACAGCATAATGCGGATTCCAAACTGCAGATGCATATTCTAAATTACTACGGACGTATGTGCAATATAAAATTTTGATCGTTTTAGGTTTCTGAAATTCTTTTGCGTTGCGCATTACGAAGCCAAGGCTGCTTGAGGCTTTATTGACGATGGACTCAATGTGCTCATCAAATAGCAATTTTTTGTCATGAATAACGCCAAGGTCTTTGATTGAATTAATATTTTTAAGATAATGTTCTTTTAATTGATATTGAAATTCCACATTTGTGACCTTGCGGGAAAAAGAAATAAAGAAGCACTTAGTAGCATTAAGATCTAACATGTTACGAGTACAATAATTATCCAGACGCTCCAAATCCTCCTGTAGCAGCATTGCATCAGCAACAGATTTAATTGTTTTAAATACTTTCATGTCGTCAGCGAAGCTAAGTACATGGGAATGTTGGAAACAAACATCGACGTCACCAATCAGTATTGTGAAGAGAAGGGGTCCAAGCAGGGAACCCTGTGGTACTCCACTAGGTATCTTTAACCAGCCCGAAATGAAATTACTCATCGCCACCGCCTGAGACCTATTATTGATATAAGAGGTGAACCACCGCAGAAGATCGCCATGAATTCCGACATTTTTTAGCCTCAACAGTAGTATGCGGTGGTCGACTCTATCAAAGGCCTTACTGTAGTCTGTATAAACTACGTCAGTCTGATAGCCCTGCTCCATACTATCCGCGAGAAATTCATTTAGCAGTACTAAATTTGTTACCGTAGAGCGCCCTTTCAGAAATCCGTGCTGAGTTGAGCTGAAGGAGCGATGTAGACAAGCATATACTTGGTCATAAACAATTTTTTCGAACACTTTCGCTATGATGCAGAGTTTGGAAATTGGCCTATAGTGGTCTATTTTATTTTTAGGGCCTTTTTTGTGAATGGGAGAGATAAAGGCTGATTTCCAAATACTTGGGACCGTTCCCTCTCGAATAGATTTAAGAAATAATAAGTGGAGTGCTTTAGATATTTCATCCGCGCTGTTGATTAAAAAAACTGCAGGAATTAAATCAGGGCCGGGTGATTTCGCTATATCCAGTGTTTTAAGTTTAGTTTTAATTGAATCACGAGTGATATAAATTGTAGAAATATCGAAAGGGCTTGAATCTTCAACCAAATCAGGAGTGACGTAGTTTGAAGTCGGTTGCAAAAATGTAGAATGAAAATATTCGCTGAATAGATTACAGATGTCTGCACCCGAATCGGCCGACTTGTCATTCAGATACATTTTGGACGGGATAGAATTAGATTTACGTTTGCTTTTCAAAAATGCCCAGAATGCTTTTGGGTTTTTATGGATAGAATCTTCGATTAGATCAACATATTTTTTATGGCACTCTGATTCAACTTTTTTAATTCTTTTGTCAAGTGCACTAATGGATAATTCGTCAGAACGCATATTGTATTTTTTAAATTTTAATAAGTATTTTTGTTTTTCTTTAAATATTTTTTTAAGAGCTGGTGAGTACCAAGGGGGATAAGAGTCTGACGCTATTAGACGAGAGGGAATAAATTTTTCTCGAAGTAAATATAAATGTTTGTAGAATAGGTCAACGGCAGCATCGACATTTATAACGGAGAATTCGCTATACCAGTCAATACTTGATAGATATCTGTTTATAGATAAAAAGTCTGCTTTGTTGTAACAATATTTTATACGAGGTGGGGGCGAAAGGAATTCAAACTGAGCAGAGTTTAAAGATATGCAAAGCGCATTATGGTAAACTGCATCTAAGGGCACTAAAGGTGCTGTACAGTTAAGTACGTCCACGCACTCGTTACAGAATACAAGATCTAGGATTCTACCTTGTTGATTGACAACCCAATTATACTGACTTAAGTCGCAAGCCGCCGTTTCGAGGACGAGTTGAAGTTCGTCAAACGTGTTTGCATTTGTTGGTGTGAGATGCTGACCTACACCTGTTGAATTCCAAGTAATGTCTCCGAGATTGAAATCTCCGAGCAATAAAAATTTATCCATAGGATTTGCCAGAACTAAATCACTTAATTTCACCAAGAAGTTTGATAATTGCTCTGAGAAAGAGTTTCCGCGGCTCTGCTCACATAAGTATAAAACGCAAACATGAAGATAAGTATTATCCCGCGATTTAAGACCCTTTAATTTAATGGAGACCCAATTATCCTCAGCGGAGGAGTTCCATTCCGGTCTGGGCGATACGCTAAGTTCCCTGCGGGTAGCCAAAAGAACACCACCTCCACGCGACTGACCGGTTAACGCATAATCTCTGTCCCGCCGCCAAACCATGTAACGTGAGTCAAACAGTTCTGAGTCGTGAACAGCGTCTAAAAGCCACGTCTCTGTTATCGCGATAACGTCAAAGGAATTAGCACTAGTATTACGAAGAAAATCACCTGTTTTGGTACGTAAGCCGCGTACGTTTTGATAGTAAAGCGTTAGGCTGTCTTTAGTGGCTAGCTCTTTTGCGGTAGAAGGTAGGCAACATAATAGGATATAGATTAATATGCAAAGTTAAAGAATAGCATTCAATAAACGCGCCGAGCAAAGCATTTAACACAATTTTAATAGTCCAACAGAGGTATAATAGAATGGGTGAAAAAACTGTAGGCAAGTCATTAGACATATTATGTAAGCTAAATTGGCCTGTATAACTGATAGCATTCGGGCGACATTGCAATTTCGGACCGGAGGAGCCGGTCTTATAGCGGTAGAAGCGATAAGAGTCTTTTGTATTAAACAAAGGAGCTGCGGTGAGCCGTCTCATACCAGTGGTTCTCAGACTTGAGAACATATGGTAAGTTAGAAAGCGAATAAAATAAATTAAGCGCCAAATTATGTCATCCTGTTTAAGTCCTTGTGGCTGTGAATCACGAATGCGTGCGAGGTGTCATTTTTCCGTACGTGAATTTTCGAGTATTTGACCCAGACATACTGATATGCCTTCTCCTTAGCGATTGCTTTTGCCTTGGTCAATAGTTTCTTAGCATCTGGTGAAAGGTGGTCGTTGACATAAACACGGTTGGAGACACCGCCAAAGCCCAGGTCAGCTGTCGTAGTTGTGTTCTTCATCGCTCTAGCGCTCGCTACAAATTCCTCCTTCACGTATCTGTTGATGAAGCTCACCAGTATGGTTTTTTCCTTGCTTCCATGTATAGGAATTCGTGATATGTAATTAATCTGTTCCTTAGGAAATTTGTAATTAAGATGCTCCTGAAGGGTTTCAAGAATCCTGAATAAATTCTCGGTCTTCTTAATTGGTATACCTTTTATCTCAACATTATTGAGCCGCGACCATTTATCCCAGTTAGTTGTTTCTCTCTGCAGTTCAATTATATTCAAATCTATTTTAGATATTTGCTCCTTGAGAGAATCAACATTCTTGCAAGACTTCTCGGCCTTAACGAGTCGATCTTCCAGATTTTCGAGAACCTGAGTATTAAACTCAGTTGAATGCTTCAGATCTGCTACATCGCTCTTCAATAGTCGAATGTCTTCAACTAGACTCAGGAGAGGCGTTAGCTTCAAGTTGAGCTTATTGAGTTCTTCCATAACATTAGCCAATGTCAGTAACGGAGCTGTATCAGTAGACCCGACTGCTGCAGATGTTGACGCGCTGCCCTTGCTGCTCCCGGCGACAACAGGTGCCTGAGGAGCCTTGCAACTAACACATCTCCATATGGACTTACGATCCCCAAGCTTATTATACCCTTTTTCGGTAATCCCAGAGCACTCGAAATGAAAATGCAGCTTGCATAAAGTACACTGAACTGCATCACTAGCTTCATCATTGCACCTTCCACAAATGACCATGTTGCCAGAGGCAAGGACTAAACAAAAGTTTGAGATCCTGTGATTATCACTGTTAATCGATTGAAACGTTGAGCAAAAGCGTCTGACTCGAGTAACTGTTCGACGAGGACTGTAATCTAAACTTAACACAATAATCTTCTAAATTCTCAATAAAACTTAACAATATACACATTTAAGAGTTGCTCATTAATTCAGTGAAAGTTTTTGACATAAATACTCATGTTGGTATTTAGGTAAGGATTTCGTCATTATGTCCGCCAGGTTTTCACTGCTGCAAACATATTTGGTCAAAATCAATCCCTTATTTACATAATCTTTTATAAAATGAACTTTTATATCAATATGTTTCGACCTTTTACTATTTTCGTAGCTTTCGATCATTTTTGCGGCGCTTTGATTGTCAATTAGCAGTTCACAATTCACTACACAATTTAAATCTTTTAAGACTCCAACAACGTATACGACTTCACTGACGGCCGCTGCTGCAGCTACATATTCTGCCTCTGCAGTTGATAACGCAACTGTAGACTGTTTCTTTGAAGTCCAGCTAATTAGAAAACCGCTGTGAAAAATAGCGCTTCCGCTTACGCTTTTGCGGTCCATTCGATCACCAGCCCAATCGGCGTCTGAAAAGGCTTCTAAAGTGTTCTTATCCACTCTTCTGAATAAAAGTCCAGTGTCTTTAGTCTGTTTCAGATAACGCAGGATTCTTTTCCCGGCATTCCACAGAGTTGCTGTTGGACGATGCCACGGGATTCTTAAGTAGATATATATCTACTTAAGAATCCCGTGGCGAATGCTATGTCAGGTCTACTGACTGTAGCTAAGTACATAAGTGATCCAACAAGTTCTCTGTATGGAATATTGGTCAGGATCTCTTCTTTTTCATCGACGTTCAGGCCAACTTCCATCGGTGTACTTATGCCTTTAGAATCTTGCATTTTAAACTTTAATAAAATTTTCTCTATTATAAGTTTTTGTTTTATTTCCATTCCGTCCTTGGTTCTTTTTATCTCCATTCCTAAAAAATTATCTACCTCTCCGAATTCTTTTGCTTGAAATTCTTCTTTCAGTTTATTGACAACGTAAGTTCCATTGCCAAGTACTAATATATCATCTACGAATATTACCACATAGACATTTTTTGCAGTATAAAGACAAAAATCATGTTGAGATTGTGTGAATCCGATTTTCAACAAATAATTGCTCAACCTCTCATTCCAACAACGTAGTGATTCTTTGAGTCCGTATAATGCTTTTCTCAGTTTTAAGACTTTTCCTTCTTCTTGTTTCAAACCTTCTGGATATTTTATGTAAACGTCTGACTTTAATTCTCCATTAAGAAAAGCTGTTGGTATGTCCAGTTGTACAATAGGCATATCCTCCTGTACAGCTTTGTTTAGAAACAATCTTATTGTAGTCATTCTGGCTACTGGTGAGTATACATTCAGTGCAGTTTCTGCCAGAAATCCTTTAGCTACTAATCTTGCCTTTTTCATATCATCTTGTTTTGTACGAAACACCCATTTTGTGTCTATCGCTTTATGACCTTTAGGTAACTTAGCAACTTCCCACGTGCCTAATGTCTTATGTGCTTAGAGTTCTTTGTCTATCGCTTCTGGCCAACCTTGTTGCTGTATAGCATCTTTGTATGTTGCGGGATCTTCTGATACTAGTGCATAAGCTATATTCGACAAGTCGTAATCATTGAACCTTACTGGTGGTTTTCTTTGCCTTTTTGGTAAATTTTCTTGAATTTGATCAGTTTCAGTATCTTCGTAATTTCAATTCTTCTTCTTGATTCATATCTGATGTTTCTTCATTGTCTTCATTTTGGGATGAGCTTTCAACATCATAATGTTTATATGTTTCTTCCAATTTATTTTCTTCATTATATCTAAACTTAGACTCATCAAACTTCACATCTCTAGATACCAATATTTCGTTTGTTTTTGGATCCCATAGTCGATATCCCGCTCCAGCATATCCGACCATGATCATAGGCCTTGCTCTTGGCTCTAATTTCTTGGGTCTTGGAAAAATCACACTCCAAGCTTGCGATCCAAATACTCTCAACTTCTCAAGTTGATTTTTCCCATATCTTACCATGGCTGGGGTAACTCCATAAAGTGCTTTTGTCGGCGATCTGTTTATGACAAATGCTGCGCATCTCATCGCTTCTCCCCATAAATCTTTTGGAAGATTTGTCTCGAGTAACATGGCTCTTACTTTGTCACAGAGTGTTCTATTCATTCTTTCACAGACTGAATTCTGTTGAGGTGTGTAGCCGCATGTAGTTTCCTGTTTTATACCGAATTCTTCATAAAACTCTTGTAATTCACTATTTACAAACTCTCCGCCTTTATCTGTTCTTATTGTTGAGACACGAATTCCATTATTCCACATTCCCTTTATGTATTGTTTTATGTACTTCTTAGCTTCACTCTTTTCTTTTAATAGATGTACTTCTAGAAAGTGTGAGTAGTCATCTATTATTGTCAAGTAAAACTTTTCACCATCTTTGCTATTTGGAGTTATCGGTCCTCCAACATCACAATATATCAATTCTCCAATACGTTTTGTTCTAGGGCGTGGTACAGCATTAAAAGAGTTACGTGTGGCTTTCGCTTCCTTACAAATTGTGCACTGGTCATTGGATACCGGCACGCCAAGTGCTTTAGTGCTGACTCTATTCAAATGACATAGTCTTCTGTGCCATAGGTTCGATGACTCTTCTTCATTAGTCAGTGCTTCGAATGTTTTTGTGTTAACTTTTAGTATGTATAGTCTACCATTATTTTCCGCTTTGATCTGTGTTTTTCCATTCTTTATTATTGCTGTTCTTTTCGTAAATGTTACTTCTATTTCTCGTTCATTTAGTTTCAAAACTGATATGAGATTGTGAGATATCTTTTCCATTATCAGACAAATTATTGTCACTTGCACACCTTCTTTGGTAATTGCTATTAGCTTTCCTCTTTTTCTCGTTGATATTATATTTCCGTTAGCGACCTGTATCTTTACTTCTTCAATTTCTTCTATTTCATTCATATATTTAGCATATTTCTCATTTATCATATTATGTGTTGCTCCGGAATCTATCACAAATTCTATTTCACTCTTGCTTATGTTCTTTGACATTGCCGCATTTGCTTGCTCAGCTATAAACATCATATTATCATTGTTTCCTTGATGTATTTCATCTCTTTCATTACTCTCTCCAATATGAGCATGACTTATGCCGCGTCCTCTATAACCTCGTCCTCGTGCTCTCCCACGGCCTCTACCTCGGCTTCGGTTTCCACAATTTCCTCAACTTCTGTTGCTAGTTTTCGGGCAGTTTCTTGCTATATGGTTAGGACCTCCGCAATTGAAGCAGGTCATGGTACTTCCTTGAAATGAATACTCGTTACTAGAGCTTGTCCCTTGCTCGGTATTCCTGTCTTTCAATTCTGCGTCGAGCAGTTTACTTTTGACATAGTCTGCTGTCAGCTCCATATTCGTGGTTTCGAGTGCAGTTATAGTTGCCTCGTATGACTCGTTCATAGTTAACAACAAATGACAGACCTTGTCTTTTTCTTCCATTTTAGTGCCAGTTTCTTCTAGTTGGCGTATCAGGCAATCAAATTTATTGAAGTGGTCACTAAGTTCCTGTCCCTTATTCAGCTTTAGTTTTAATAATTGCTTCCTTATGTAAAGTGACGTCAATGTGCTCTTTCTTTCGAATACCTTTCTTAAATTGTCCATCATTTCCTTCGCTGATGATACATTCCTGACATATTCCAGGTGCTTGTCACTTAGTGATGACACTATCACATTTCTGGCACGTGCGTCTTTTTCATTGAACAATTTTAGCTCTGTTTCACTTCCCTTTGGCTTTTCTTGTAATGCTTGTTTGCATCCTTTCTCTTCCAAGAGACACTCTATTCTAAATAGCCAACTGCTAAAATTTGTTCCATTGAACTGAGGTACATTTATTTGAGACGACATCTTATTTTCCTTTTGCTTCTTGTGCACTTTTCAATTAATTTATTTTCTTACTTTTCACTTTTTCATTTTTCCGATTTTAGATTTTTCCGCATGACATTTTCTTTTGTTTTTTTTGACAGCGTTTTTTCCTTTCCGTTTGTATTTTACTATTGGTCAAAATTTTATTTTTCCTACTTATTTATCTGCTTTTTACTACTCCTGTGCCATCTGGCTTACGGGGCTTTCCTGCGCCCATAACCTGATGGAAATGAAAGATGCTTGCGGACTTAGAGCATTTTATTTAGCGTAGCCCGTGCAGACGGCAGGCTGCCTTGACAGACGAGAGCAGATACACAGATTACACAGAGTAATTCCAATAGAGACAACTATGTGGCGCGCTTTGTCACTCCTATACAAATTGCAAACGCTCTCGCTATCGAAAGTGAAATGAAAAACTCAGTATAAGCACTCTGGGGTAGGGTATCCTATTGTGGGGCCAGAAGCAATGTTTGTGTTTGTGGCCAACATGGAACCAATGCGGCCACGCAGCGGCAAACGCATCTGCCTACCATGCGAGAGGCCCGGGTTCGAACCCCGGCTGGGGACAAAAAAAACCCTACGTCTTGGACGTTTACATGTTTGTGATGTCGCTGATTCTGGTTCCCACGACACAGGAAATCCTAGTGTGGGGCCAGAAGCAATGTATGTGCCTGCAAGTAAATGTTAAATTTTATGCTAAATGCGGTATTTAATTATTAGTAGTATTCTACGCGAAATCCTCCAAAAATGTAGGTCACCGTCCTAATATGCTAACTTAGGAGTTGTTTCGTTGATATTATATTATGAACACAATTGATTACACACAGAATAAATTGAGTTCACGGTTCAACATTTTACTCTATCAAAGTAATTTTGAGTGGATTGTACGAGGTTCCCTTCAATCAGTCTGTCAACTATTTACTTCTTAACTTGTAAAGCCTACTTACCTAAGGTTTCCTTTTAATTTAGCTATGTTTGATACGGCCCCGATACTTTTCACGTATCCACAAAATATCAGGTTAGCCGGGAGAGGGAGAGAGGGGAGGATGTCCACTAAACAAAAAAAAATTCTAATATTTCAAGGAATGGGTCGTTCAAATCAATCTGTTTTATTGCTCCAAACGGCAAAAAATTGTTCTTTTTTTAAATTTTTTATACTGTTCACATTGATTGCCTGTATTTAATTTGTAATAAACTTGTTTTGTAGTAAACTTTGATTATCAGAAACTGAAGCAGGTCTCTTTTGAAAAATTACATATTATCATTTCATATAGTTAGTTGAATCGCTCGTAGCCTGGGCTGCCTGAGTGATCTTAAACGATCACCAATGTTAAGCAACATACGGCCCGTTCAGTCCATGGATGGGTCACCGTTTATGACTAACGCTAGTGGCATTTTTCCGAGCGATTCCGTGCTTCGCAAGGCACGTTAAGCAGTTGGTGCCGGCTACCGTCGATAGATGGCAGTCGTTAAGCCTAGTCAGAGGCCTTAGGGCGGCTTGAAAACTTCTGACAGTAAGACCAGCCACTAGTCTTACAAGCCTCCACCAATCCGGACTTGGTCCCAGTGGTGGAGTATGGCCTATACCTTCCTCAGGGAAGAGACCCGTGCCCCTCGGTGGGGACATGATGGGTTGATGATGATAGTTAGTTCTCTCAGAGTCTTAGTTAGTTCGTTATATACCTACCTAGTTTAGAAGCCATTCCGTTCGCTTTTGCACATAATTTTATAATACGACAATGTTATTTAAGTTTGTTTTTGCAACAAACAAACGAACGAATGAACGGAAGGACGGATTTGATCTCGTTTTCGTCGCAGTTTAGTATTCAACACCCAAAATTCATTATTTTAAACGCGAAATCGCCGTCGCCTCGGGCACATGCCATAAAGAGTAATCCTAGAGACATAAAATCTAATATTGCTTGGCAATTTATTCTCGAACCATAGCCTGTAAAGCAGATGCCTACTATCGTCACCAACAAAAAAAACGTTTCATATTTTCACAGACTTGTCTTGAAAAGAGTGTCTAATATCTAGATCGTATCAGCAGTGATCTTTAGGACCCACGACTGAGAATCTGTAATTCCAGTTTTGCAGTCGGGAAGTAAATAATGGAAAAAGATGAATGTTGACCGAACTCCCCAACATATCGCCCCCATATTCCCTCACGTCAAGAAGATGGAGGGCAATGAGATGAGGGTGATGAGATGAGAGGGCGAAGTCTCCACTTAAGATAAGGAAGGCTGATCCCACCATCATGTGGGATTAACAACCAGGAAGAGAGAGAGAGAGATATATATAGAGAGAGAGATAGAGAAAGAAAAAGATTCCCTCACAACGGGGGGTATCCCCTCTTTTAGGGGAAAAACAAGCACAAGACCTGGAAGCTCGAAAACCCATGAGAGAGGCATGATGATCTGCAGTGGGTGTGAAATAGCTGATGATGATGAGGCTGTTTCATTAAGCTTACAATGTGTATTCTGTAATTATTACCTTTACATTTATAATGAAAATATAGTATAATGTGGCGGATTTAATGCTATAAGCATTTTCTACCAGTCAACCGCAGGAGGTAAAGGAAAGAGGAAAGGGTTTTGTTTCGTTTATTTCGAGCTAGCATCGTTAAAGCGTCCCTTACTTTGGTTCATCGTGCCTAAAATAGGTTTGTACATTTACACATGGGGTGAACAACACGATTTTCAATAAAACAGTCAATAAAGCTCTACAGGTAGGTACATAAAAAGTAACGTCTCTTTTTAGTCTTTTTATTTTCTCCTACCGTGTATTTCAACATAAACTAAAAAAAATGTGTTTTCACATGCTATTTGTTAAGATTTGTAGGAGTTCCGTAATTGACATAGACTGTCATATGCCCTGGATAGCATAATATATAACAGATGGGGTAAAACCCTGTTTTATAGAACTATAATTCGTGGCTTACTATGATTCGATCCCTTTCGAGCATAATGTAGAAAACGCAAAATGAGCAATAAGGCCGCCGATTGTACTGTTATCTTGTAAATATTTTATGTTTGTGTTTCTCCTCGTGTACAATAAAGAATATTCTTATCTTATCTTATCTTATGAGCACTATACTATAAATGTAGAGATCGCATAATGAACAATACGCAGAATGGGCAACATGCAAAATGAGTAAAACCCAAAATGAATAAAACATACCTAAGGCCTCATTCATGGTGACGATGATTGACTACGACGCCAACGACGATTGATTCTTGTTTTATAATATGTATGCATCATCCTGGCCCCACTCTACCCCAGATTCGTTATTTTCCTGAAGTCAGGAGCATATGTGAAGTGAAGTTGATTCAGAGGGTGTATGAGACGTTAGCGGAAATTAAACGGTGGAGCTGTGATGTCTACGGGGTTGCTTGTAAGATCATGCGTGACAGTTGCGTAACGCAAATACACGCATTTCTTGTTACAGAATGATTGAAATGATCACTGAAAAACAGCAACGGAAACACAGTTTGAAAAGACGGTACTGTTTGTGTGTATCTATTGTTAGATATATAGAGAACCCTTTGCATAAGATTACACAGGTATTTCTTAATCTAAGAGTACATATCTAAGGGCGGTCTTAGCACTAAAAGTGATCTCTTCCAGACAACCTGTTCGGTTAGCTTATACAAGGATTTTGTTAATGATTATATTAAATTCAGTAGTTGCAAACCTACACGGGTTCAAAATTACATATATTTGTATTTCTTGATTACTGAAAACCCGAGCTCAATATCCAAAAAATGTTTCATCGACAACACAAAAATAGTTTAGGCACACAAAAAAAACCTAACGTAGGTACCCTAAAAATCCTCCCCGGATAGCAGCTGAACCAAAGGTCCCAGCACGCTGGCAGCATTGCCACATTGCACCGCCAAAGAAATCCTTTGACACAGAGAAATCCTTTGTTAATTGGGCATGTGGGGTAGCTTGGCGCACGAGTTCACGGTCGATAAGAGTACGCACACCCGGTATCTTAGAACATAGGTATATGTACAGTCTGTTAGCTTTTAGAATATACCTCGGGCTCTAGAGTAGACTTTGGTTTTTGCACACGGGTGTAATACTACTTCCTGCTCTGTATAAGTGAAATTAAGTGTCATATTTTTTTTAAAGTTTTTACTATATTTTATTCATTAACAATGCTAAATAACAATAATATATCATATTAATAATCAACTAGGTACCTAACTCCAAATAAAAAAAATAAAATAAAGATATAACTTAAATATAAAATTATGCCAGAACCTAAATAAATATCTTAACTTAATATATTTACAAATAAAATAACTGCCCCAGGTCACTGTCCCGTCCGTGTGGAGTTTCTGGTCTTCCATCGGACGCGTCCCCCGGGTGGCGGATAGGGGAACGCCCTCCAGATATGGGGGTACCGGCTTCGGCCGGCGCGGACGAAAACCAGAGGGAGGGGGACGTCCAGTGGCTTGCGCTGCTGGATGTCCCGCGGGGTCTACCATGGGCCCCACACCCGTAAACTCTGTCCAGCAGAGGGCATGGAGGAGGGCTGGAGGGGCGGGGAGGGGCGCGAGATCCACAAGCCGGGCCTGGGAGGGACATTGCGGGTGGTAAGCCAGGGACCAGGGACTGGGCACCCCATATGGTCTCTGGCCGAGGGGTGTTTTCTTAGGAGGGCATTCGATGGGCCGAGGATCCGGGCAGAGGGCCACAACGGGTCCTCGGTAGTTAGAGGCTTGTGGAGCTTGCGCCTCTCCACCGGGAGAGCCAGTGGTGCGGGAGACGCCGCGCGGAGCTTGCGCCGCCGGTTGAGGGAGGGTCACAGACGGCAGGTTGGGGGACCTGCCGTCCGACATCGTGACGGGAGAAGGGGGTGGGGGGCCCATGCCCCTTCTCCAGAGAGGGTGGGCCCGACTCCTTGAGAGTCGGGTCGACGTTGCCGGAGCGCCGCTGTCGCATTCGCGTTGTGGTTCACCACTTGCGAGATCCGGCAGCGCCCCATTGCACGAGCGACAGGACGGCCCCCGGGGTGTTTTAGGAGGTATGCCTCTCCTATTATTAGGATAGTAGAGTCGGACACACGGCCGTCGCCCTCCCCCAAGGGTGGCGGTTACGGTGCACAAAGTATTTCACCCCGTTAACAAAAAAAAAGGTCACTGTCCCGCGGCAATGAGCCCAGAATGCTGCCGACAGTATGTGTGTTAGTTATAAAGTGTCATATTAGTTCCGATTTAGAAATTAAGTGTCATATTAGTTCTGATATTTCTATAACACGAATATATCCGATTCTACCCGATAGTAGGCGAGGTATATTCTAAAAGTTAACAGACTGTACGAAGCTAAGAGTAACTTCAATTGTGTTTCTTCCGTTGGCCTAGTTTGGGGCCTAGGTGCGTATGTAAATGTTTATGGTAATGTTATCTTATGTTTTTACATGTAGAATAGAATAGAATAGAAAAAACATTTATTTGCATTTGCTTACACCACATACAACAGTTGAGATATAACAAATAAAACAAACAAAAAAACAGCAACAAAATTCAGCATATAACACAGGGTAACAAATTATGGGTGTGGCAAATGCAAAGGGGCTCTGACTCAGCATATGACTCAGCAGGCCACTCCAGCGCTGATCTTCCGTCAGTACCCAGTGGTGTGCCGACGTGCAGCACTCGGACAAACGACACTAAATCAGTAGGTAAATAGGTTGGCAGCAATTGGATAATAGGGTAGTTTCCAGGGTCAAAATAATTAAATTCTATTTAGTCCTTATTTTAAATTATAAAAAAATATTGGACACGTATTTTTTCTTTTTTCGTGCAAACAAAAAATAACAAAGATATAGCCCATTAAAGTTACGTGTGACGTCACTCCGTGCTAAAAAATGCAGCACGGCGTGACGTCACACGTAACATTAATGTGCTATATCTTTGTCATTTTTGGTCTAATTTACAAATAAAAAAATACGTGTCCCTTATTTTTGAATAATCTAAAAGGCGGACTAATTACATTTTTTAGGGCAACTAGCCCATTATATATCATATTATAAATAATTCGTGATAACATAATCGTAACTAAATTATATTAAATAAGAAAATACATAAATTGAACTAAATTCAATTGGAGTTAAATGTAAATGTAATGATAATAATAATTAAGATAGTAAAATAATGTGCATGCTTGGCGACAACGAAGTAATTAGAATTATATAATAATTAAATAATTGAATAATTGTGTGATTGAATAATTGAATAATTGATTAATTGATTAATTGATTAATTGAATAATTGAATAGTTGAATAATTGAATAATTAAATAGTTGAGTAATTGATTAATTGAGTAAATGAGTTGAGAAAATAAGTAAATTAGGTAAACCCGAGCGAGAGTGTTTATAAAAGATATGAGAAAGCAAAGTTATTTCGTTAGTAAGGGGCTAACTTCTGCGACTCAAGGAGAGCTTTTTTATATTTCGCTTTGAAGCTAGCTTTAGTATTTAGCTGTCTTAAGGGTGGAGGGATGTCATTCCAGCACTTGGTGGCCTGAAATCGGAAGCTACCGCAAAAGGCCGCAGTTCGATGTTCAGGCACACCAAGCGGGTTCGAGCATGCCCTGATGCGGTCGCCTATCATAGACCAACGCCAAATTATTTTTTCGTATAAGTAAGCTGGTTTACCGGTATGAAGTGTAATCATCTCTTCCCGCTAACGACCTCTGTAGCGCAGAGGTTAGCGCATCTTTCTGCCATGCGAGAGGTCCCGGGTTCGAATCCCGGCTAGGGAAAAAAAAAAGAAAAGAAACCCAGGTCTTGGATGTTTACATGTTTGTGACGACGCTGTTTCTGGTTCCCACGACAAAGGGTATCCTAGTGTGGGGCCAGAACCAATACATGTACCTGTATGTAAATGTAAATGTTATCTAGGTACATATTTCGAAAACTATGATTATTGAATGACCAAGATAAGTTTGAAGTTCTTATCTATTTTTCCTTTATTTTGAAAGCAGATTGAGAGCAGCTTTATAATATCAACATCTTACTATGTATAACGTTGAAAGGTACGATTAAAAATAAATGCTGTGGTGTGACGATCAACGCTCCAAAAATTATATTTAACCTATTCTTTTATATCACATCATCATCAACCCATTATGTCCTCACCGAAGGGCACGGGTCTCTTCCACGAGGAAGGTATAGGCCATACTCCACCACGGGGGCCAAGTCTGGATTGGTGGAGCCTTGTAAGACTAGTGGCTGGTCTTACTGTCAGAAATTTTCAAGCCACCCTAAGGCCTCTGACTTGAGTTAACAACTGCCATCTATCGATGACAGCCATCAACAACTGCTTGAAGTGCCTTGCGGAGTACGGAACCGGTCGCATAAATGCCAGTTGCGTTAATCATAGAACGGTCACCCATCAGGTGGCCGGGGCTACGAGTGATTCATAGATTTATAGATCAATAGATGCTATACGAGGATATATTGTTATATGCAGAATTAGTATATATGCAGAATTGTTGGTGGGCTAATCGGTTCACTATAGTAATAGTTTTTAACTGGACGTAGTTAAGCAAAAAGGTTCTAACCCACACAAAGTGACTTTTGAGGTATTTGAGTTTTTAGGATTAAGCTGATTTACGCCCTCCATACATTTGGGCTGATTATCATATTATTATGCCATGACTTTGCACATACTCATTGGATCGCTATGCAGTCTTTGATTCTTAAAGTATAGATCGTAGTGATCAATTTGGTATATTTAACTCAAAAATTACCGTGTTGTGGGTTGGGACCTTTTTGCTAAACTACGTCCAACTGTCCTTTTCAAGGTCATAAGGTAACTGATTAGAGAAAGTTTTAATAATGTTTGTACGGCAGGAATCTCCCTCACAAACCATTTGTACTCTAATTACATTAATCGCAGTATCTAATAGATATAGCACTAAAACTATCCTGCGTCAGAATTGTCGAAGGTGCAGCAAGTGTGCGGCCTCGCTCACGTGATTGATGCCAGTTCTTGGAGTTAATTAATCTTGTTCAAGTTGTTGGTAGGTGTTCACTCAAATTGGTGTGTAGTTTTCGAATCGTTCGTGTCGCTCGGTACATTTTTCCGGCGAAGATTTTTAAAGGTCAACTTTAGGCAGATTGCAAACCTGTCAAAGGATATGAAGGGTACAGGAAAAGAAGGGGCTCATCGACATTTGTGTTATTTTGAGAAAAAGCTGTTTAAAGGTTTTAGACTGTATTATCCTGAGTTTCATGGATGATTTCAATGGTGCAATGGGCGCGTTTTAAGATAGTAAGTGGTCAATGTACCCCTTCTTAATCAGTATAGAATAAAATGAACTCCTTTTATCCCGGTTTAAGTCGCAATAGGCCCCTTTTAGTGTTTTATTGATTTTTTGTTATGCCCATATCACAGGAAACCAGCCCCTTTTAGTTTGTTTTGGATACGTCATATTAAGGGCCCGGTCAAAATCAATCAACTGCAATTGTTAGTTTGATTTCCACGAATATGTCGATGGGCCCCTTCTTTTCCTGTACCCTTCATATGTCGCTGTAGTTTATTTATTTATTTCTAAAGCTTACTATTTAAATATGATTTGTAGTCCTAATACAATAGTAAAGCGCACACACAAACAATTCACACTACTTACAGCACTTTACTTATTTATAACAGAAAATAAAAAGAGTGCTGGTCTTTCTGAACTCATTCAGTTGTCGGCTCAGAACGCAATCGGTGACAAAAGCCATCTTTGTTTCTATTCATATTCCAGGTTTTAATTTCCCTCTTTGACGATTGTTAAAATTGCTGTGAATAGTCATTATAAAATTTAACATAAAAATCTCGTGTCGCTGTGTTTATTATCGAACTCTCGGAAAGGGCTTTACTGATTTGTATGTTTTTTTTTTTGTGTACATTGCGTAGATCTGAGAATAGATCATAGCGCACCTCCAGAACTAAGGTGACCTAACTCAAAATTTTCAACTTTTGGGAAATGAAGAAAATGTATTCGGCGTTCTGAGCGAGTTGCTCAAGAAAAAACAGACCGAAATATTCCTCCATCTCTCTCTGACCAAATAAAGTCGGTTTTTTAATATAGGCATGAAAGAGTATACATTTTGAGTCATTCTGAGTACTTAACTCATTTTACCCAGATTTTGAGTTAATTCACTTTAGTTCTGGAGGTGCTATAGGCTGATTAATCTAGTAAAACATGTCGCTTTCTGTACTGTACTGTTTCTGTTCTTATACGCCGCATTTATCGCAGATATACACCACCTTTTGGACTACCAGAGGCTGGGACCCAGCTACGCTGCCGCGATCGTAATTCTACATCCGCAGCTGTGAAACTCAGGTACGTCCTTTCAACGCTTTCCAACGAGCACCTTCGTGGTTTTGTCCATTGTTCGCGAATATAATCCACCAGTTGTCGTTCTCGACGCTATATAAGGTCCTAACAAATTAAGCGCAAATATTTTAAAAGCTGATAGAGTAAAAAATAAATTACAATTTAGAATGTTCAATACATTAACTAAACAATTATTAGTCGAATAAAAAATCGATCATCCATACTAAATAAACAACCTTTAAATAATGTACACTCACACATAAGTGCCGCCGCACTACGTACATATGTCATGCATGAATGTCAAATAAAGGACTTCAATTGTGTGTGTGTGCGTGCATGAAAACAGGATGATATAAAATGAAGTTTGAAAGTTTTAATTTTTGTTGCAGAAAAAAATTTAGCAAATCCTTTAGTGATCTAATATTTTTTTTGCTCAAAGCTTGCTTCTTTTTTACACTATATTACTACCCCTTAAAATGTTTGCGCTTGATTTGTTAGGACGTTAGGGACTTCACACACGACTGCTATAATATACATTACATCCCGGGAGGTATAGCTTTACATTACATTAAAGTATCACACACGGAACAGGTAACGTAATGTATATTTCGCTTCATTTCGTTGACATACGTCTCGACCGACACACGTTCCGGCTGCTAAGGCGTTATACAGGGTGTTATGGATCTGTCGACTTACTACTAGATTTAATAGATAGGTAGTTCATCAGAAGATGATCGAGATTTTGATGCGCGTATGCGTTGGCACATGTGCCAAAAATAGAACGATGTGCATTGAACATCATATAAAGTAAGGAAAATTCCGAAGAGTTTAAATTATATGCGGAATTATCAGACATCGCCAGCAAGTGGACAGGCATGATATTATTACAAAATTGATGACCACTGTGTTGCTACACTTTTTTTTCTTTTCTTGAGGTAGATTGATTTTTGTTACTATCCTTCATGTTAAAGGCAACTTTAATGTTATATTCCATCACTATATACAAGTTGTAACTTCTTATGTTATATCTATAAAATCATAGGTCATCAATTATTATTATTAATACGTTTATTGCACATAAGTAAAAATTACAATGGCAACGCGGCAGACTTAATGCTACAAGCATTTTCTACCAGTCAACCGCAGGAGGTGTATCAATCGAGTGAATCGAAGAATTGCTCGCAGCCCTGGCTGCCTGAGTGATCTTAAACGATCACGAACGTTAAGCAACATAGGGCGCGTTCAGTGCGCGGATGGGTGACCGTTTATGATTAACGCTAATGGCATTTTTCCGAGCGGTTCCATGCTTCGCAAGGCATGTTAAGCAGTTGGTGCTGGCTGCCGTCGATAGATGGCAGTCGTTAAGCCAAGTCAGAGGCCATAGAGCAAGACCAGCCACTAGTCTTACAAGCCTCCATCAATCCGGACTTGGGCCCCCGTGGCGGAGTATGGCCTATACCTTCCTCAGGCTTACGAAACGTAGCTTACGGCCGATTTCTGAATTGAGAATTTCGCTAAGTAACTACTTAAATCTAGTGTTGTCTCGTCAAGTTTCTCAGAAAAGAGCGTGACAGAACGTTATTTAAATATTTAAGTGAAATTCTCAATTCGGAAACCGGCCTTTAGCGAGACTATTTATATGGAGCAAATTTATGTGGAGCAAATGATTTTTTTGAGATAGGACTCTGAATACCTATGTCGTTTAGCGACATAAGACTCCTAGTGGAGTTTTTTGAATCACCAAGAAACTTTTTGAACACCCTTTACGAAGGAAGATATATCGTAATATACGGAAAGGTATTGGGAGGTATTGAAAGGTATCGAAAGGTAAATATACATCTTCGTATCGCTCAGTACCTTTAAGGTACGAAGATGTAAGGATGTATTATAGCTGTCGTGTGTGGTCTCCTGACGATTTCTATGGAAAGATGTAATGAGATATATCGTGCTATAATGTACATCCTTACCTTATAGCCGTCGTGTGTGGAGTCCCTTATATATTATTATAACATTGTAATTTGACAATTTTTTTACTATAAAATTTAAATTATACTTTTATATTACTCAAAACACAGTTTAGATACAGTTTGTAAAAAAATTCAACGAAAATATGTTTAATGACTGAAACGCCAGAATAACGCGGGGCTTAGAGGAAATATCGGCTTTGGAAATTGCTTCTAACTTGTATTACTTCCGAATATCTGCCAAAACTCATTTACACCCCTTTTGATTTACCTTTCCCTGTCATAATGGCACACCTGCACTTGAGTTTATTAAAAACCGACCGTGTGTCTACTCCCATTTCTTCAAAAGATTTGTCGCTTTTGTATCAGAAGTAGGGAAAAATACTCTCAGGGTCTAGAACCCTTTTCTATCACTTATACTCTGCATTACACCGGCCTTACATATCGCACCCTCGCAAGAACAACGTGATATTTCGAAGAGAACCATTTTTTATTAATAGATCTATAGCATTTGTTTAAGGTTTTTTTAAGATTTTATTTACTCCGAAAACGCCGGAATAATGAGCAAAAGAGACACTGTATCACGTTATAGAGCTATCTTTTTAGGCCATTACTTTGAAACCTTAAAAAAATGCTCTCATGTAACGTAAGGGTTCCGAAATAACACGTTGTTCTTGCAAGTGTGCGATATACGAAATCATTATCACTATCAACCCATTATGTCCCCACCGAGAGGCACGGATCTCTTCCCTGTGGAAGGTATAGGCCATACTCCACCACGGGGGCCTAGTCCGGGTTGGAGGAGGAACCGCTCGTAGCCACGGCTGCCTGAGTGATCTTAAACGATCACGAAGGTTAAACAACATAGGGCGCGTTCAGTGCATGGAGGGGTGACCGTCTGACTAACGCTAATGGCGTTTTTTCGAGCAGTTTTGTGCTTCGCAAGGCACGTTAAGCAGTTGGTGCCGGCTGCCGTCGATAATAGATGGCAGTCATTAAGCCAAGTCAGAAGCCTTAGGGCGGCTTGAAAACTTCTGACAGTAAGACCAACTACTAGTCTTATAAGCCTCTACCAATATACGAAATGATAGACAATATTTAATTAACTCTTTAACAGTGTACAGAATTTTACTCTGCGTACATTCATTAGCATTGAATCTGGCTAAATCACAAATCACAAGTATACACCCCAATTTATGCCCCGAATAATAACTGCATATGCAGGTATGTAGTTTGCAGATAACTATGTAATATGCAGATATACCCCGAATAACTTTACGAGTAGGCCCCAAGCTTTTTGCTTCCCATCGAACATGGTGGCTGCTGGGGGATTGGCGAAAATCGATCTTTAATGGGAATTAAATTCTCGACATCTGCACGGTGACGTAATTTTTGTGGGCAATAAAATTTTAATGACCGCCGCGGTCGCTGGCGGGCCAGTTTTCAACGACCTCAAACAAATTTTGAAATATGTATTTATTGATTTCACTTTAAGGTGTGGAATGACGGCAAAGCAATTTAGAATAGAATAGAATCATCGTCAGGCTATATTAGTCATTTGCTGCACATAGCCCTCCCCTAATGAGCGCCATAGCGCCCTGTGGGTCAGTCTCACTATTCCCATTGAGCTTTCCCGTTGATGGTAATAGTGATAATAGTTGTATCACTATCCCCATTGCCGTATATACCGCTACTATTCGCGACCAATAAAACGCACGATATTATGACCTCTTTATTATTGTTTTGATATCTATACAGGCAATTAGTAATAATAAGTCACAATGACAATAATGATTTTCAATGACGTATCTATTTCTCGTAAGAGAAATAATCTTATATAAATGACTAGCTGTTGCCCGCGACTTCGTCCGCGTGGGCTTTAGTTGAGTAAAGTGTTTGCAAATAAGATAGAGATACTTTTATCGCATGCGAAAGAGCTTTCATACTAACTTCGCAACCCCCTCTTACCTCCTTAATGGATGATTTTCGAAAAACTACTTTACACGTCTTTCATGATTTTCAATGAAGAACGTTCATGCTGAATTTCATTCGAATAACTTCAAAAATGGCTAAGTTTCATACTAGCATTGCAGCCCTCTTTTATCCCCTTAAGAGATGATTTTCAAAAAACTATTTTACATGTGTTTCAAGACATTCAATGAAGGACCTTCATTCTGAATTTTATTCGAATAACTCCATAAACGGCAAAGTTTCATACTAACTTTGCACCCCCCTTTTACCCTTAAGGGATGATTTTAAAAAAACTATTTGCATGTATTTCATATATTTTAATGAAGGAACTTCACGAATAACTTCAAAAACGGCAAAGTTTCATACTAACTTTGCACCCCCCTTTTTCCCCCTTAAGGGATGACTTTTAAAAAACTAAAAAACAAATTTTTTTTTCAAAAAACAATTTTACCTGTGTTTCATGACTTTCAATAATGGACCTTCACATTGAATCGCATTCGAATAACTTCAAAAACGGCAAAGTTTCAAATTAAGTTTGCATCCCCCTTTTTCCCCCTTAAGGGATGACTTTTAAAAAACTATTTTACACGTGTTTCATAATTTTAAATGAAAAACCTACATTCCAAATTTTATTAGAATAACTTCAAAAACGGCAAAGTTTCATACTAACTTTGAACCCCCATTTTACTCCCTTAGGGGATGAATTTTCAAAAATCCTTTCTTAGTGCTCCCCTACGTTACAAAAGGAACCCTTGTGCAAAATTTCAAGTTTCTAACCCTTATAGTTTAGGCCCTGCGTTGATATGTCAGTCAGTCAGTCAGTCAGTCAGTCAGTCAGCTTCTCCTTTTATATAATAAATATATAGATATATTCATCTTTGATCACAAATTAACAAAATGGTTATTGAGATAATCGAAAGAGGAAAAGGGAATATTTTGTGATATGAGGGTTATGAATACGTAAAGCATTCTCAATATAAGAATGGAAATTATATATGGCGTTGTAATAAATGCCATATAACTAAATGCAAGGGATCCTTGACAGTGACTCCTGTAAGTACAAAGAATGTTAATGCAAATACCACCACAAAAGTTTGAGGAATTTTGGTTTGCCGTTGTAAATACAATTATTAGATATACATAAATAAATACGAAAAGCCCAAATAAAATTTTATATTGCGTAGATTTGTTTTTTCTGTAGGATAGTTATATTATGTTACACCCAACGTTTAAAAAAACCGCTCCAAATGGGAATAATGAGACATTTTGTAGGAGAACATAAGTCTTGCTATTACCATTCGGCGTTTCGTAATTCAATGGGAATAGTGAAACTGATTTGAAAAAAAGTGTAGCCTCAGTATTACCACTGCATATGAGTAATGGGAATAATGAGATCTACGCCGCCCTGTCCTCAGCTTGCCGCATCCAGCATCTGCCTGCAGTTCTTCGCAGATCGTCATCCCACCTGGTCGGAGGCCGTCCTACACTACGTTTGCCGAGTCGCGGTCTCCACTCAAGAACACGTTTACCCCAGTGATTGTCGGTTCTTCGCGAAATATGGCCAGCACACTGCCTCTTCAGCTTGCTAATTCTCTAGAAAAGAATAGAAAAGACAAAACACATGATACAACAATAGTACGAAAAGTATACGAATAGTAGTTAATAGTGTTTTGTAATAATATATTAGTTGCACGTTAAGCAGTTGGTGTCGGCTGCTGTCGATAGATGGCAGTCGTTAAGCCAAGTCAGAGGCCTTGGCTTAACAACGCGTTCAAAACGCCTGCGCCAGATTCTGCTTCTCCATCCCAAAGCGAGCACATGTCACACCTTTTCTAAACGCAAAAGGATTGCTAAAAATGAAAGCGAGGAGACAACTACACCTATCAAATCTGGTGCAGAAAGTAGTACACAGAAGGCGTCCTTGGTATCTCTTCAAAAAAATCGTCTGGGCAAATGACAATATAACACGCAACACTCGCAGCAGGGACTTGAATCTAATGTTAATACCAAGACATAAATCCGCAGGTTTTAGAGGAAGTTTCAAGTATGCAGCTGCAAAGATATGGAACAACCTGCCACCACCCTTGCGCCAGTTTATGACTAACATAAGTTTCAAGAAGAACCTAAAGTATAAACTTATCGAGCAACAAAAATCTTTGTAACTGCTAACTGTCCACACAAATATTTGGTGGAATGTCAATGTAGAGTTCAGGTTCTCCATTTTACTTGAGATAGGCCATACCGGTCACGCACGCCGCGGCGTAACAAGCCAATGTACTTAGTGCTCTTTGAATCAGATTTAAATTAAATTAAATTAAATTGGATTAAATTATATTAAATTATATTAAATTGTATTAAACTGTTTTAAATTGTATTAAATTGTATTAAATTGTATGAAATTGTATTAAATTATATAAATTATATTAAATTGTATTAAATTTTATTAAATTGTATTGAACTATTAAACTAACTTAAGTTAAACTAAATGGAACTAGATTGAATTTAATTAGATTAAATTAAATTGAATTGGGTGGGACTGAATTGAATTTAATTGAATTGTGTTGGATTGAATTTAATTGCTTTGAATTTAGTTGAATCGAGCTGAATGGAATAGAATAGAATTGAATTGGATTGGATTATATCGAATTAATTGGGTTTGTAATGATTGTTAGTTAATTTATAATTATGTAATTATTTTTATAGTTGGATAATTTTAATGTGTAACTGAAGAGATGATTTTTGTATTAATAATTATTGATTACTTTTGTGTTATGTAAGTGATATACGATAATTTTTATGGTGCCTATTATATTTTTGTTTGGAAAGTATCAAAAGGGACGGGCTGAAAACCAGCGCTGCGACTACGCATGCAGTCACGGCAATAAAGCTGAGCCCGCTCCTTTTTACCACAAAGGTGTGATTTTTGTAAGAAAACATATTGTTAATTTATGTAAAAATTGTGGTAATTAAACTATTTTCACTTTCACTTTCACTTTCACTTTCACTTTCACTTAAGGCAGCTTGAACATTTCTGTAGTAAGACCTAGTCTTACAAGCCTCCATACATCTGGACTGGGCCCCCGTCGTGGAGTGTGGCCTATACTTTCCTCAGGGAAGAGACCCGTGCCCCACGGTGGGTAACTTATTTTATTAATTATCTTATTCATGTAGATCCTAAAAATCCATACCTACCGACTATGTTCTTCCTGTAATTCTCTCCATACAAAAATTGTCTTAAAGAGATCGCTCTAAGCGCTAAGACCTCCAATGTTATACCATTACTTACACATAAGGATATTTAAAAAACCCTGTATCCTGGTTGAGCAATAAAGTGTTATGTATCTATCTATCTATCTAATTAATTTATTCACTAGATGAATTCTTAAATTTTAAAAATTGTATTTAGCTAGATAATATTAATGAAAAGATGTTAGATATAAGTCTTACCCGTTGTGCAATATCCGTAAAGGGTGACTAAGTCCTAAGTTACTATAAAATTTATACCACCTATTTACACTTAGTCTGCAATAAATGATTGATTGATTGAATTCGAACTTAAATCCGCATAACTAAGATGGTACATGTCAAGGAAAATTATTTGGCTATACCTTAGATCACTACATTCAACGCGGAAGAGAAAGCGGACAACGCAACATCTTGGATATTGGTGCTGTTATGCCTCCACAGATATTCATGTTCACGCATTCACTCGAAGCGTGGCGCATATTGAGGTGTCACGCCATATTGCTGCCGACTGAATTAAAAATCCAAAGGAATGAAAATTTTCACTCTAAAACCTGGAGTCCAGTCGTCCACCAGCCTCGTCAAATTGCTCCGCAAAAAATCCCAGCTAGACATATTAAAGATGCATCAATTGCCAAAGCAACTGCGCCGAGCCAAATCGCTCACGGAACTAGTTCGAAGGGATTAGTCGTGTTTTTGTATGACTCTGATGTCAGGCTTTACGATAAAAAATTGGGTGTGTGTATTACGATATTTTTGCGATGAATGTAAGCCGGGCTTATTTGTTTTTCTATTCTGCTAGTATTGGCGCGGAATGGTAGAGCGTTCAAACAAACACTATTGTATGAATCAGAAGCGGATTGACGCCTTTTGTGCCCACTCATACTATCAATACCATCTACTTCTACAACGCTACGGATTAAGGGACCGTGGCATGGATGTTCCCTCTGGGGCATATCTGTACCAAAGGATTTCCCTTGCTGTGCAGTGCGGTAGCGTGACCAGTATTAAGGGGACTTTTGGGTCGGATATGGCCTCCCATTTTTTTTATATATTATTTTTATGATTTAATTTTCACGTAGCCTCTTTTGTGTCCCACTGCTGGACAGAAGCCTTCCCTCCTGCTTTCCATCACTCTCTGTCTCCAGCCACCTTGCACCATCCCGGTAAGAATGCATAAACGTACCTAAAGGTCATCTTGCCATCTTCGCCTTGGTCTTTTTAATATTGATTAATTTAATACTACTTACTTACATACTGAGATGGCTCAGCGACCCGAAGTGGGTCTTGGCCACCGACACAAGAAATCGCCACTTGTCTCTGTCCTACGCGGTCTACTGCCAGTCACTGGCCTGGACCTCACGCAGGTCCTTGATTGATTTAATCTATATAAATAAAATTCAAAGTCCTGTCTGACTGACTGACTCACTCATCAACGCCCAGCCCAAGCCGTTGAACCTAGGAAGCTGAAATTTTGCACAGAGGGTCTGTATATAATGTAGGCAAGGAATAAGACCGGATTTTTAGAAATTCAACCCCTAAGGTGGCGAAAGTGTTGCCTAAATTTGTATGGGCGGTATAAAGAACGTTGTCTAATTTTCTTGAAACTTAAAATAAATACTCTTCATCACAATTGATTGAACACGTGTTTCGCCGTTTTTCTAAATTTAACCCTTAAGGGAGTGAACGTTGTTGCAAAATTTTGAACTGAAGTCCACGCGGACGGATTCGCGGGTGAAAGCTAGTATTGATTAAAAATAAAATCAATCTACTTAATATAAGACGATGCATTAATCTTGTGTAAATATTTCAGACCACTTTTGGTGGCTTCTAGATTGATAAAGACAATTATTATTCGTGCGCCCGACTGATACGAAACGAGTCTGATGTTAAAGTAAAAGGAAGGCAATTGTTTCTGTGGAAAAACAATTTTCTCGCTGAAAAATTGTAGTAATAATAATGAGGGGTGCGCTAATAGAGTAAGCGTGCCACAAACAATAGCCGCGGCTGAGTGCCCTTATTCTTCACGGATGAGGGTAGGACAGTAAAGTGGCATATTAAATTATGCGTAACTCGCAAGGTAAAAAGGGATAATCCGGCAAAGTTCCGCTTCTTTATTGGCTGGACATGGGGCCCCATTAAGCGGGCTTTCGCATCGGTGTCACCGGAAAAGAAATATGACGACTCGTAAATTGAGTCGAAATGAAAATCACAGTGCCCTAAAACTAGAGGCCGACAAATAACTACCGAAACCTATACAGGAAAAATCGGAAAAAGTCTCTTCTCAAAACATATATCAAAAATTCAAGAAAGACATTCTCTAAAAGTAGAGTGCGGTGGCTCTCTCGTGGATTTTATAAACTCTACCATCTCCACTATTTGACACAAAAATATCAGACAACGCGAGTTATTAGCGCCAAACAAACCTATAATTAAGAATTTGTGAAAGAAAGGACGACTCTGGATGCAAGCCGCTTCCAACCGGTCTTTTTGGAAATTCATGGAATCCATGAATTCAAATTCACTCCCTATGTGCTGCAGTGGACTTTTTGTGACTGAATGATGATGATGATGATGAGAGAAAACAATCCGATACATAAGCAGAGATTAATTTAGACTACTTTACTTTTTATTGCACATCATACGTTGAAAAAGTACATGAAAAGACCTAAGATATGCGGTGACAAATGTACGTACAGACGCGAAAAAAATTACCCTTGATTGGGGCCTTACCGCTGTCGCTAAATGGTACCCGACTGTTGCATGATGTAAACGAATGAGCTCGTTAAATGTATTTATGTAAGTATGTTTTCTATCTGTTCTGTTTTGAAAAGAAACTTAATTATTTACATAAGTAGTGTACGTTCCGCGCCAAATTATATTAGGTTTAGATTTTTTTATTTATACATTAGCGTTGTTAGAAAATATTTTTGGCTTTTTCTCGATCCAGTGAGGGTAGTTTATTATTGTCGTGAGCCTTCTCGCTGTGATGGTCGTCAAGATAGTGTGTCGGATCTTTGGTTGCCCTTGAGAATCTACTGCTACGTGCACATCAACTAATTTCGTTTAAAACTGTGAACCTTCGCCTACAAGCCCCCCACGCAGTGCTCTCCCTCGTCATCGTGACTGTGGATCGGGTAACCCCACACCTGATCGGACATTGTCGGCGCCGACGGACAGGCTCGGGCTCCAGACGCTGCTGGTGAGTTGGCTTTTCGATGTTTACGTTGCTTTCACTGGATTTGTTCTATAGACTTTGGTATTATAATGTCTTTCGTTACCCCAAGCGGTCTCCTGATTCGCGGGAGATTGCACATGTAGTCTATCAAACTCGAAAGCCAAATCCTTTCGCAGGTTTTTATTCAACCGAACGGATAATCACATATTGTCTAACTTTTTTTTAGGTCGTAATCTGTGATCGATGATCCTAAAGCATAATTCATTCACTCATTGGCTACAGGCCCAAAAACGCTGGAGATACCTTTGTTTAAACACAGGCGAAGACATTTAGTCTTAAGCCCTAAAATACCTAAAACGATCGATCACCTACAGCGAACGAGCTTGATGATAATTGATAGAGAACCAAAGGCCTTCGTTGTCTTCAATCTTTCGCTAAATTAATTTATAAGACACTTCTTCGCACTTTTGAATGTATATTATTATATAGACCTTAATAGTGAACTCCATATAAAAAACTAGATAAGATCCGTCACACAAAAATAAGAGCAATAAAAAAGCCACTGACGCATTGAGCTATGTACAGTCGACAGCACACATCATCCTATACACCCATGCACTCTACTCTTTGCAATACGGGTGACTTTGCTACTAAAATGTGAAGGTTGAGGTGCTGTCGACTGTACAAAAGTTAAAGCTAAAATGGAGGTGGGCTGGTCACGCGAGACTTAAGAGACAAAAGATGGACTTACAATACCTTATATGGGGAGAACCTCAAGGATGACCCAGAATCGCCAGGTCTGGAGAAAATCGTTTAGGAAAGCCGATCCCAACTAAAATGGGATGAAGGCCGGTAGAACAAGAAGACTCCTAACTACATACTTGTCCTTCTGCGAACTAAAGAGTCGACTGCGAAAACGAGAAAATTTTATGGCAGTACTACATATTATAATAAAGTTAAAAGGAAAACTATCACGGCTAAGTAGGTTTCCAAGTTAACGAGTAATAGGCGACCAAGTTATATTCAAATTCAAATATTTTTATTCACAATACAAACAAAATGTTTACTTTATGAGCGTCAAAATTGTTAGTTTCACAATTAATAGATTAAGTGGTGAAGAAACTAACAAAGAAACTCCACATTTATTCTTTTCAAAACAGTCTTAGTAGGTTTAATGAACTTTCAAACTTAAAAATACATTTAGAAGAAAATTATGTATAAAATATAAAATAAAACTTCGTACAAAATCCACTGCATCTTACTTTTTGACGAAGTTGTTAGTTCTGTAATGCAAATAAACCCTCACTTTCTACGGAACCCTACCCTGCGTGTGGCCCTACACTTAATTGGTTGTTTTTATTATTATTAGAATAATTTAATTTTTCGCGTTTTTGAGGCCTGAAATGGCCCCAAAAAGAAACAATGACAATCCAATCTATGTTAAATGCAAGCTCCCTATCCAATACCGCACATTTAAGCCGCGTCCCAGCGAGCGCCTGCCCGAAACCGCTTCTAATTTCGTCGAAATTTGATAGCGCGGAGGGTGTCTGTTCCCGCTGAAAAAACTGAACGAAAACATATGGCTAAAGAAAGAAGCATTGTCTTTTTAAAATAACGCTGGTAAAAAAGATAAATCTTTTAGATAAGACAAGCTAACCGAGTCCTGACAACGCTCCTTCTTGAGGCAGAAGCAATCGTCAACTCCTGACCTATGTTTCATCCTCACCAGATTTCCCAGAAGCCATAACACCATTCCACTTCATCCTGAGCTCCACATCGGTCGTGCCGTGGACCTCATCGCTAACAGACGCAGATTTACTCCCGACGCACAGATCTGGGCGTCAGTTGGTTGGTCTTTTCCACTAGGATATAGTGTAGACTATTGTAAACAATCTACGCCCTGTAATAATATTAAAATAAGGAAAAGTTTACATTTTTGTTGCTTTAATAAGTTAGTCATATACGGGCACCCATCCATGCACTGAACGCGCCCTATGTTGCTTAACTTTCGTGATCGTAAGATCACTCAGGCAGCCGGGGCTACGAACGATACTTTTACTAACTATTTTATTATATTTTTAAACAAAAATTGGCAAATGTTTCTAACGTCGAGATATAAGTACAATATAGTACAATGCGGCGGACTTAATGCCATGACCATTTCCATTTATCTAGCCCTTTTCTCATTTCGATTGTCTCTTTTTTCTTGCTGTCCCAATCAATCACAGTAATATTATCTAATGTAAATCAGCTTTTTGGAGTCCTTTCACTCTTACTTAGCTCTTACTAAACGAAGGCTTGGGCAAACCTATTTGTGTGCTCGTCAGTATTTACGGGTTTTGCTGACACGAAAGCAAGGGGCTTAATAAACTAGATCCTCGATTCACATTCGATAGATAACTGTGTTACCGTGTGTTCGGTTGGATAACTCTGGATTCGGATACGGACATGACTTGGTTATCCCATGGCTGTCGGTAATATCAGTTTCTCTCTAGCCAGTTGATTGCAATTTGAGGGCCTTCACCCGTCACATCCTCGAACCTAATCCGATTAGCCGTACCTATGCAATTGAGCCAGATAATCCTATCGACAATTAATGTTCGTCTAGTACTCGTCCGTTATAACATAAACAAACACACACACGCACGCACACACGCACGTACGCACACACACATGCACGCACGCACGCACACACGCGCACACACACACAAACACACAAGTGTATCACAAATACATAAGAATGTAATCTGTTTTAGCTTATAACTAGGCTCCCTTAATAAATACTCCAGAAAAAATGTAATAAAATAGTTAAATTAAGCGGAAGGAATACGCTGCTGTCTTTCATACTGTTATTATAACTAATACAGACACCATCGTTTTAATCCTATCACTAGATTAATGTAATTACATTCTTTGGAAATGTTAAAATGGGAGTTACACTTTTCTGTAATAAATAAATTCCAATATCAATATTTCAATTATGTTTCGTTTGATTCGTTTAGGGCTGATTTTTCAGTAGTCAGATAACTTTTGTCTGAGGAATAAAAATGGCGGTTGGACGGCTTATAGAAAATGATGTCAACCGCTATTTTTATTCCTCAGATAAAAGTTATTTGGCTATTGAAAAATCAGCCCTTAGACTGTCAAATTTAAACTGACTTTACACTAAAAAGTGTCAAGGTATGAATGTATCTAACAGTTCGGAGTAGGTTGAATCGGACAACTCCGTGTAGTGGAGGACCTACTTTTTATCACTCCAGGGTCCTGATTCTGTTAGAGCATTGTAGTTAAATAGGGTAGTTTCTAGGGTCAAAATTATTAAATTCTATTTAGTCCGTATTTTAGATTATAAAAAAATGTTGGACACGTATTTTGTCTTTTTTCGATTTTTGGTCTATTTTACAAATAAAAAAATACGTGTCCCTTATTTTTGAATAATCTAAAAGACGGACTAATTACATTTTTTTGGGCAACTAGCCTATTACAGTTACATGGTGGGTTAACCTTAACCTATCACAGTTAGCCTATTACAGTTCATCTGATATGTTTTCCAGCATTATTGATACGTGTGCTCGCGTTGAATTGAAGCGGCAATGAAACTGAATCGCCATGTTCAGTTGTTGTTGTGCATTGTTCTGTAATAAAAAAATATGAGAGAATCATGAATTTAATAAAAAAATTGCCCCAATTAGAATGACCCAGTGGAGAAAAAGGTAGCGGATAAAATACTGCACTCTCACCAACTCTTCTCAAACCACTGTCCACCTTAAATCTAATGCATGAGTCTATCTACCTAAAAAGTTGGTCGGAGGCTAGTCGTAGCACGTAAGCTGGTTGTAGGGTTAGTGGCACGCATCAAATCCGGTTGGAAGCCTGACGTTTACGAATGCAACTCTCTGCTTAACGACGAGACGTTAGGAAGCCTCTAGGTTTTGATAAGCGTAATATAAAGCCGATTTCCCACGGTCTGCGATATTGCGGACGGATGGGAAGGCTATCGGTCCGCGGTAGCACAGACAGACGATAGGTCAGTTGGAAGAGCCTCTCGTGGTGCGTGGCTGTCCGTGGTCGTCGGCCGTCCGCGTCCGTCCGCGATATCACGGGCCGTGGGAAGCCAGCTTAAGACATCACTATACGTACTGTTACAGGATACTATTGAAATCACTTTTTAAAAAAAGACTTTTTATTAATCACAAAAATAGAATATTACAAAATTGGAAAATTAGACTGGCGACTGGTTTTGAGGATGGATGTAGGCGAACTAACTGACTTGGGTGATGGCCGCTGATCCAGCACTTCTAACTACAAGGGCAAGTTATAACAGTATGCACGTGTTGTTGGTACACTAAAGGCGAATCCTTAAATACTTACGAAGTTAGAGACTGCAAGAAGGCCCTTTGTCGTGTCGTCAGTATATGCAAACGTATTGTATTTTCTTTTTCTGTCAAAACTCATAGAGTGGGAAAATTAAGGACGTGGCTTGTGAGTTAACCCTTCCATCTGAGGGTCAACCAACTTCCCAAATAACCACATTACATGCAAGAATAGATGAGAATAGTATCCGGAAGCATTCATCACTCTTCAATCCCAGCAAGATTAAACTTTTTGCGTCGGGCCACGCCCCTATTGGTCCGGCGACCCATAAATTTAAGTATCCCACGATATTTCAGAAGGAATCTCCGCTATATCAATCCATGCCAAGTACGTCTGTCAAGAATTCAGCTCAGTTGAATTTATTGCTCAATCCTGTGAGTTAAGATGACCAATACAAATGTGCGGAGGGCTATTCTAATTCAGCGGGCGGATTTAGAGGATTCCCGGTTCGGAATTATGAGGGGATGGGTCCAGAAGTAATATCGTATTGTTCATTTGTCTTTTTATTATTTACTTTTTGTTAGAAAATACGGTAAATTTGTATATCGCCAGCGTTGCTGAAATATGTATTGGCAAACTAGTAACACCAACAGAATCGCTTGTATCTCCAGCTGCCTTATTGATCTTATAAACGATCATGAAGGTTAAGCGCGTTCAGTGCATGCATAGGTGACCGTTTATGGCTAACGCTAGTGGCATTTTTCCGAGCAGTTCCGGCCTAGGGCCCTGTGGTGGAGCATGTATGGCCTATACCTTCCTCAGGGAAGAGACCCGTGCCTCTCGGTGGGGTCATAATGGGTTGATGATGATGACGAAACTGGTAACAAATATATAGGTAGGTAATTAAGAGGATAAGTTATTTTGTTCCGCCAACGAAAAAGAAAATGTGTGGTAAAGATATCGAGGGTATTCTGGCAGAACCGAACAAGTACAAAATAAAAAAAAAAATTGTTTCTAATGCAGGTATACTCAGTTTCAATACTCAGTCAAAACTGCATTAGAAACATTTTATTTTGAAATTTTGTACTTATTCGGTTCTGCCAGAATACCCTCGATATATTTTAATGACAAACAACGGTGCTCTGCTCTAAATATTTTGTAAGTCCCGATGGGCGAAAGATGTACAGGACGTATTTCGATCTAACAACCTTTTAATCTCATGTTTGACAAATAAATAATCTTTATCTTTATCATCGATCGTTTTCGCAAAAAATGGCTTACAAATCACTTCATCAAGTTCAGTATTTCAATTATTATCATTTAACAAGATAGCGATTGAGTAGGTAGTGACAGTTATAATGGCGGGACCATAATTTTAAAGCCATGAGATTTTAAATTCGTCTATCGTACCTATTCGTACCTCCAATAAAAAAATTCTACCTCTTGCAGCCTACCTACAATTTAACGAAATGCATGGTCCCGCCATAATAACGTTGGATAATGGCGGTACCAATGAAAATACTATAGTTATGCAAAATCAAAGCATTGTAGGTTGTACTACCTAATTTCTACCTCCCGAATATCATTGACTTTTAGTTTTATAAAATTATGAGATAGACGGATTTAAAATCTCATGGCTTTAACATTATGGTCCCGCCATTATAACGGTCACGAGTAGGTACCCAACCTCAGCGTACTTTTGATAACAAAGGTGGTCTTGACATTTGTCTGGGGCTTCACCTCTGTCAGACTGCCAGCTCATAGGTATACTTTGACAGTAGACGTCTCTGACGCTGAACAAAATTATCTTGTTAGCGCGCGCTCAAGAGTTCAATCTGTATTAAATCCTTCTCTCGATACGTGTTGGGAATTCCAAACTAAAGTCTCGGATATTTATCAGTGCTGCAGCATGTGCAACACATTACGTAGCTATATAGGGTTATTATAAATGCAATTGGCGATATTTTTCATATATATTTTTTTTAATTTATTTTGGAAATACTGACAAATTTAAGAAATTAATTTCATTACATCTATTTTAAATATTTTTCTAAAACTTTGGTGTTTGTGACGTCATTGTAGTATGATAAAAGAGATAGTCTTTGCCTACATACAAAAAAAAAACACAGTTGATTCGGTTTGGTCATAATTTTTTGTAGGGCAAATTATTGATTTAGGATTTTTTATAGAATACCTTGAAAATATAGACTTATTTACAAATCTTATAAATACAAATTAAACTGAAAGCATAATTCTCGAAAAGGTTTTGAGACTTCCGTTCATGTTCAAAAATATAGCATTGCTAATTCTTCAAAAACAATGGTATTTTAAAATAACTCTTGTTCAATGAGTGTTTTCTCAGATAAGATGTAATAATAAGGTTTTTTATATAATTTTATTAAGTTCAACCTTAGTGGTCCTGGCGATGGTAATGGGCAAAAGGCAATGTTACACTAAACTAGGCCTGCAGTAAACTATACGTATAAACTACGCAAAAGAATATCTGATCATATTAATAAAAAGTTTAGAGCATTATCCACCAAACAATAAAACTTTTTTCTATTATAGTCATTTGATTTTTCCAAGCAAAATTAGCATACATTTTACATTTGATTCAAATAAAAAAAAAATTATATATTGCATGTATTATAACAAATAAAATAAAATTCATAAAAATAACATATTTGATTATGCAACTTCAATTCTACGTAATAAATATTAAATTAGTAAACTATTAGCAACAGATTTGGAATCATTATTATTATTATTATCTTCTTATTTAGATTGGGATACCCACAGATCGGTGTAGGTCTCCTCCATCCCATTCCAACAATGAAACTACGAGCCAAAAATATTTTTAGTTTGTATACGTATAGGGAAATCAAGAACGAAAGTTATTATAAAAAAACAAGCTCTCATCGATGTGATTCACGAAGTGTGCATTATAGAAATAACCCTGTATGTGTTGTTATTACCAGACATCAATACCTTCTCTAATAAAAGTATTTTAGACAGATTGAAGTCATTTTCTGTCTGAGAATTGAACTTTCGTACTTTGAACTACAGTAGAATACACAATGCTTGTAACGGCGTAAACCTCGTGACATTTTTTTAATATTTATTTTATTTTATATATAATTTTGAAATTGAAATTATAGTTACATCACCCATTTCTAGATTTCATTTCACATTCATTCTGACTTCACCTTTGGACGACATCATCAGCTGACAACTTGCTACTGTCTAACAACATCTTATTTTGTTTGTTTGTATTTTTCTAACTTTCTTTTTATCATCGAAATAAAACTACAGTTCTTCGAAGTCGTATACATTTTATTAATCAACATCAAGAACTCTAGAGGCTGCAAATCAGAATTACGCTCCGGTAATGATACAAAAAATAATGTGGTACTCGATAAAAACATAAGATGAGAATATTCTTTACTGTACCAGGAAAAACAGACATACAACATTTACAAATATATGTACAAGAAGAATTATTGGAGGTCGTGAAAAAGAGGATTTTTCTGAAAATTTACTAAAGTCGTAAACGAATGGAGTACCTACAATGATTCATCATCAACCCATTATGTCCCCACCGATGGGCACGGGTCTCTTCCCTGAGGAAGGAATAGGCCATACTCCACCACGGGGGGCAAGTCCGGATTGGTGGAGGCTTGCAAGACTAGTGGCTGGTCTTATTGTCAAAAGTTTTCAAGCCGCGCTAAGGCCTCTGACTTGCCTTTACGACTGCCATCTTGACGGCAGCCGGCAGCAACTGCTTAACATACCTTAGGGTAGCACGATACCGCTCGGAAAAATGCCACTAGCGTTAGTCATAGACTGTAACCCATCCGTGCACTGAGCGCGCCCTTTTTTGCTTAACCTTCGTGATCGCTTAAGATCACTCTGGCGGCTGGGGCTACGAGAGATTCAAGCTGATTGATTGAACATAACTCGCGTATTTTGTCGCAATTATTAACACTAGATTTAATTTCGGGCGAGTACATTTTTTTCGTTTGAATAATTTATCCACGAGGTCGACACCGGGTAACTGTTGAGGAAACAGGCGAAGTTTGATTGGGATTTTGGGCTTTTCGGAATTTAAACACGCGGCCAAAGTTATTAGAAAAGTTTGCGAATGCCCCGTGATTTTATAATAATAAAAAGGATAAGTGGCAGACGTGAAGATCGGATGCGGAGAGCATTATGCAAGATTCTCTGCTTCTTTGGCTCTCCTTTTAGAAAGTTTTAATACACGATACGTTAATGAATCGCTCGTAGCCTGGCTACCTGGGTGATCTTAAATGAACACGAAGGTTAAGCAACATAGGGCGCGTTCAGTGCATGGATGAGTGACCGTCTATGACTAACGCTAGTGGCATTTTTCCGAGCGGTTCCGTGCTTTGCAAGGCACGTTAAGCAGTTGGTGCCGGCTGCCGTCGATAGATGGCAGTCGTTACGCCAAGTCAGAGGCCTTAGGGCGGCTTGAAAACTTTTAACAATAAGACCAGCCACTAGTCTTGCCAGCCTCCACCAATCCGAACTGGGTCCCCGTGGTGAAGTATGACCTATACCTTCCTCAGGGAAGAGACCCGTGCCCCTCGGTGGAGACATAGTGTGTCGATGAAGATACGTTAATCGTGTAAGGTTTTTTTTATAATATATCTAGCTGAATCCACAAACTTTGTCTTGCCATATTAACTTAGCCTATATCCAGACCTACCAGTACCAACCAGGTGGGATGACGATCTGCGAAAAACTGCAGGCAGATGCTGGATGCGGCAAGCTGAAGACAGGGCGCTATGGCGCTCATTAGGGGAGGGTTATGTCCAGCAGTGGACTAATATAGCCTGATGATGATACTCAGACCTACCAATACACAAAAAAGTCATAAAAATCGGTGAAATCGTTATCGAGGAGGTCGAACAATGTGACACAAGATTTTTATATATCATAATAATAATTATGTTATTCATAAAACCTTAAAGTCATTTCAATCGTAATCGACCATAAGCTTCCGACGTCGAGACAAGTACTTTGACATTCAACAAACAGAATGTAAAATATTTACGTTGTAATAAATTACTGATTTCTAATTGGACAAAATTTCAAGGCCCAAGATACAATAAATACACGCCCTTCGGCGTTTTAAATTAAACCCACTCAGTGTGTGCCAAAACCTACGCATCCATTAATCCCTAAAGTCGCTGTTGCGTCCTTGCAATCGAAATCCCCACGATTCACGGAGTCTACTTAAGCCAATCTTAAGGCCGTATTAAGCGGATTGCTATATCCACAACCAGTCACGTCTCAGAATTCATTAGCGAAAACAGATTGTGGCCCCAACGCATTGTGGGGAATGATACCCAGACAATATTGACCTTAAGTTTTTCATTACCAGTATCGATTTTCGCATGCAAGCGACGTGGCTACGGGGTCTATCCCGACTGGTTGTGGATACATTCGAGTACGCTAATCCTTAGTAAATTGAAACGGAATTCCAGAGATCAACGTCGGCAAACTCTCTTTAGTGGGTTAAATAATTTGCTACAAGACTCGTTTAGTAAGTGTCGTTAACCAGAAGCTTTCCGCTCCGTTTATGCCCGGGCTAAATTTACGTTGGATGTTTAGTAAATTTCTAGCATGTAGACTATTAAATAATATTTTAGAGAAACACCGATAAGCCACAAGTTTTAATTGAATAAGCCCGGGTGAGATTTTCCTTTGGCTTTTCCGTGTATTTTTCTTTCAAAAATGTTGCAAATATAACGTGGTAGGGCGAGCGGATAAAGGAAATATGAGCTAAATTGTATTAGCTATATTTCTCATTCTTTCGTCCAATCTTCCGCCGTTTTTTATGCTGCTGAGAGACTAGAACAATCTCGACTTGCTTCATTAAAATCTCCATTTTCTTTTCAACCCGCTCCTTTGCTGTGCGAAAAGCTTTCGCTGTATTTTTTGTTAAGTCGTAATCGCTGGCAGATTTTCATCCATAGTAAATTAATCCATTTTTGATTACCAGTGGAGGCACCTATAACTGTGTTTAGTTTCAAAGCTACGTACATTGGCGAATTCGTAGTAACAATACCTACCATACGCTAAGGTTGAAGGCTGACTAAGTTAATTAAACGCCGACGAGTAAAGCCTTTATTATAAAATCATACTGGTGCAATCACAAACAAAAAAGCAGTATTAATCGTTTACCTTATTATAAAGAAAGTTTAAGTTTTCTTATATAACTGTCCACCAAATATTAAATTGTAATTTTTCACTAAAACACAAAACAAAAGAACCGCAGCTTTTTTCTTAGCAATTCTCAATATTTCTTTATTTTTATATTAGGCACAGAAAAGTGTTTCTTACAAAAGTGTCTCTCATTTCTTCTTCTGCGGAGTCTTAATATTGATTAAATGAGTGTTCATTCGAAAAAGTCATCATGCCAGATATATAGACAATTAAAAAAATCATGGCTTCACTTGGTTTTACGTATATACCTACAGAAACTCTTGACCAACATATTTCATTATAACACAACAGCCAACAAAAACGCTGAGACTATTGTACAAATGTACGGAGCCCTCGGTTAGAAATTGAATCGACGACTTGAGGCATAGTAATCAGACATGATACCGCTAGACCAACGGGGCAGTGGAAGAAGTTCTGGAAGTGATTATTTATAATCTAACCTTCCCTGCGTTTTCCTCTCCACGGTTACTCTCAAAGTTTCCTTTACGCTCGAAAGACTACAATAGTTCAGTTGAGTGTAAAGTTTACACTGCATAATGTCGAGTTATGAGCACCCAGTTAGTAAGTGCTGAGATCTGACTGCATTTTCGGTGAACGCATAAATTACAATAATTTAAAGTCAATTATTAAGATTCATTTGGGATAACGTAGCGTAAACACTTTGGACCAGTTTCTGAAGTGAGAAATTCGCTAACTAACTACTTAACTGCAGTGCTGTCTCGTAAAATTTCATAGAAAAGAGTGAGACAGAACTTTACTTAACTATTTAGTTCATGAATGATTCGCACCTCCTAACTGTCAAATTACATAAAAAATGCTAACATAAACGTGATTATCTCAAGATTTATTGAGTGTGCAATGTTAGGCCTCCGCTCCTACATTATGCGCAGAAACTCTTGAACGTTTGCTATCGCCTAACTGTAAAAACACAAAAAACTTCAGTCTAGGTTTAAGAGCCTGTAAATCTTGTTATAGGGATAGAGCGCTTCGCCAACGAACTGCTTTGCAGTTAGGCGAAATTGTGTTATTGTATAATAACATGGTTTTATATTAAAAAAATATATAACTGAATGAAATTTCCACCATCACTGTAAGCTTTTTATGCTCACGGACGCCCTCAAAACAGATCTTATATTTTTGAGGGTGCTTTGTTTGTACGTAAGCGCTACTGTGAATTTATTAACATAAATCTCGACTTCAGAAGCATTTGGTTTGATTTGTCATTTTTATACTTTTACAGGAGAGCGTGCCTACAAGTCACTATAAGCCTACATACGACATTATGCACTAGAATTATCCCAGGAAAAGTATAATACATAAATATGTTTCCTAGACGTAAATATGCCAATCTGGACTTAGCCCCCATGGTGGAGTATGGCCTATACCTTTCTCAGGGTAGAGACCCGTGCCCCTCGGTGGGGTTATGACCCAAACATTATGATGTGTTGATGATGATGAAGGAATCCTGGTTTGGGGCCACGACAGTGACTGTGTTGGGTGGAATTTATTTATAATTTTTACACACAGGCACATACATTGCTTCTGGCCCCATACTAGGATACCCTGTATCGTGGGGACCAGCCAGCCAGAACCAGCTAACCTAACCAGAACCAGCGACATCACAAACGTGTAAATATCCAAGACCTGGGGTTTGATTTTGGTCCCCAACCGGGGTTCTAATCCGGGACCTCACGCATGGTAGGCAGATTCCCTAACCACTACCCCACATCGGTCGTCTGAATTTATTTATTTATTTATAGATCTATGGCGAACCAACAGCTATTAGGTACAATAAAATAGAATATAGTGTAGGGATACAGAAAGCCAATTACAGGTTCACACTTATAGTAAACAATTTAAAAATAAGAATCTTAAGCCTAAAATATTTTTTTTCTTTTTATTTTCTTTTGTTTACAGACAACATGGTCCAATGTTTGTTAGTAGCCATAATTATAAAACTTAGCCTATTGTTAGTACACAACGTTAATACAACGTCGCTCGCTGCACATACAGCAGAGCTCATATCACTCACTAAATTAGGCAGATGTAGCTATAGAATACAATGCAAGTGAGAAACCTAGGTAAGCAATAGCAATGCGTCTCATTTAGTTACTGCTAGGTACTAAATGAGACGCCCTGCTATCGTACCATTAATTAATACGAGTATCTTTCCCATATTCATTGACAAAACACGCCTTCGCCGGCACCTCTCCAATCTCAGCGCTACGGAACATCAAGCGCCAGTTTCCCAAATCAAGGCCATCTTTCATCCCGTCCCGTAATTCAATAAAAAGCGACCTGAGTTAATGAAATTAATAAATGTCAAATTGGCGGCTTGTTCGCAAACGCTTCATGAAATGAGACAAAATCAACATCTTGACGGAGCGGCATAAACAAGTTCAGTGAAATGCTGCTTATTAGATCAGTTTGGTCATAGTTACGGAGGAGGAAATCTTGCGACCTGTTTATTTATTAAAATATTTGATTTAACTGTCAATGCTTGTTTGTACATATTGAACTAAGTTATTAAACTTATTCTGAGTACACTTGCTTGACTTTTTAACATAACATAACATTTACATACAGGCACATACGTTGCTTCTGGCCCCACCCTAGGATACCCTGTGTCGTGCGAACCAGAAACAGCGACGCCACAAACATAGTATAAATATCCAAGACCTGAGGTTTTTTTTCTGCCCAGCCGTGGATCGAACCTGGGACCGTTCGCATGGTAAGCAGATGCGCTAATCGCTACGCCACAGAGGTCGTCGCAAATCGCTCATAGCGCCGCCGGCCGCCTAAATGATCGTAAGCTATCACGAAGGCTAAGCAACATAGGGCGCGTTCAGTGCATGGATGGGTGACAGTCTATGACTAACGCTAGTGGAATTTTACGAGCGGTTCCGTGCTTCGCAAGGCACGTTAAGCAGTTGCCGGCTGCCGTCAATAGATGGCAGTCGTTTAACCAAGTCAGGGGCCTTAGGGCGGCTTGAAAACTTCTGACAGTAAGACCAGCCACTAGTCTTACAGGCCTCCACCAATACGAACTTGGCCCCCGTGGTAGAGTATGGCCTATACCTTCCTCAGGGAAAAGATCCGTGCCCATCGGTGGGGACATAATGGGTTGATGATGATGATAGGGCCTATTATTTCAGCGTCATCTATTGTATGTTTATATTACATACTTTCCTGTGTGAAGGCCTTCTTACATAAATCTGTTTTTGAAATGTTTACAATGTATGTATTTTATTCTACACCTTTTAATAAAATAAAATAAAAGGAAACTGTTCTTGGTCGAGTTTTCCTTAACATTAAAACTATGAATCGTATGCGAAACTTTCAAGTCGTTATGCATGCATGTAGGTATAAGTAGGTTCTTTGGCAATATCCGTGCGGAGTTTCTGGTCTTCCATCGGACGCGTCCCCCGGGTGGCGGATAGGGGAACGCCCTCCAGATATGGGGGGTACCGGTTTCGGCCGGCGCGGACCAAAACCAGAGGGAGGGGGACGTTCAGTGGCAGGTGCTGCTGGATGTCCCGCGGGGTTCACCATGGGCGCCGCACCCGTAACCCCATATTGAGCGGGGCCGGGAGCCTTCGGGCCGCGAGGAGACAACCTCTATAAAAAACACGGTGGGGGCCCTCTCTATGTCCCTCTGTCCAGCAGAGGGCATGGAAGAGGGCTGGAGGGGCGGGGAGGGGCGCGGGCTCCGCAAGCCGGGCTTGGGAGGGAGGGATTTTGAGGGAGGTAAGGCAGGGACCAGGGACTGGGCACCCCATATGGTCTCTGGCCGAGGGGTGTTTTTATGGGAGGGAATTTAGATGGGCCGAGGATCCGGACAGAGGGCCACAACGGGTCCTCGGTAGTTGGAGACTTGTGAAGCTCGCGCCTCTCCGCCGGGAGAGCCGGTGGCGCGGGGACGCTACGCGGACCTTGCGCCACCGGTTGAGTGAGGGTCACAGACGGCAGGTTGGGGGACCTGCCGTCCGACATCGTGACGGGAGAAGGGGGTGGGGGGCCCTGCCCCTTCTCCAGTAAGGGTGGGCCCGGCTCCTTTGCGAGTCGGGTCGACGTCGCCGGGGCGCCGCTGTAGCATTCGCACTGTGGTCTACCACTTGCGAGATACGGCGGCGCCCCATTGCACGAGCGACAGGACGGCCCCCGGGGGGTTTTAGGAGGTATGCCTCTCCTATTATTAGGAGAGGAGAGTCCGACACACGGCCGTCGCCCTCCCCCAAGGGTGGCGGTTATGGTGCACAAAGCATTTCACCCCGTTAACAAAAAAAAAAGGTACTTTAGCGATATAGTTCTCGCTATGAGAAAACTTTTAAATTAAGTGTGATACTTAGTATTTCCTTTAGCCCGGATATTTTTGGGGATTCATTCCGTTTATTCTCGGCTGCCTCGTTGGTCTAGACATTAAGGCGCATACGCATTAGATCGTGGGTTTGATTTCCAGTGGGGACCGCCGTACATTTCCGCAAATGACTTCAGTCTGGGTGGTTTTTCATGTTAGTGATGTCTTTTCCTGGTTACCATAGCACAGAGTATCCTAGTTTGGGATTAGGGGTGCAATTACGTAAGACTCCACTGTATGGAGTTGTCTGATTTAGCCCTTTGTTCCTGGTATGTCACACCACCTGATGTCAGGTTGTTACATTCTGGGATTTTTTTCCCAGTAGGCATGTCATTCTCTTACTCCGAACTGTCATACGAGTAATACATACATAATTTGGTTCATTCGAGTTGTCTACTTGAGTGGGAACTTACGTAATATAAAGGCAGGTCAAGTGATTGTGTTGTGTGCAAGTTATTATTATTATTATTATTATTATTATTAATACGTTTATTGCACATAAGTAAAAATTACAATGGCAACGCGGCGGACTTAATGCTACAAGCATTTTCTACCAGTCAACCGCAGGAGGTGTATGAAAGTAACTGATAGGCATACTGTAATTTTAGATAAGATAAATACATGAAAAGTACACATAATCTAATAAAATACAATACAATACAATACAATACCATACAATACAATACAATACAATACAATACAATACAATACAATACAATACAATACAATACAATACAATACAATACAATACAATACAATACAATACAATACAATACAATACAATACTATACTATACTATATAATATAATATAATATAACATACTGAAAACCTGTAATAGAAAAATATATACATATAGCTAAATAAGAGAAAAATAAATACATGTTAATAAAAATACAGTGAGGGATGTTGCATGTACACAGCTGAGATCCTCCTCGTGGGGGAGAAGATCAATGGGAAACGGGATAACACTGATCCAGAAAGTGTTTGCGGACGAGGGCTTTGAAGGCACTCTGTGTGGGGGCTTTACGAATACATTCAGGAAAGGCGTTCCAAAGACGAACGGCGGTTACAGAAAATGAGTTTGAGACAAAACCAGACTGGTGAAAAGGGGTGCTAAGGAGAAGATTCTGAGAAGATCGGAGCGGTCTGCTGTGAGTGCCAGACAAGAAAGCAAATTGGGACTTTAGATATTGAGGTGTATTCGTATGGAAAAGGACGGAGTACAGGGTGCAAAGAATCCTGACATTTCTCCGTTCGCGAATGGGAAGCCATCTCAACTTGGCGCGGAAAGCTGACACATGGTCGTATTTCCGCAAGCCATAGATGAATCTGATGCATGTGTTCTGCAAACGATCGAGTTTGTTAAGGTACTCCTGGGAAATGTCGAGGTAACAGACATCGGCGTAGTCTAGAATTGGTAGGAGAAGGGAGTAGACAAGAGATGTCTTAATGCTAATCGGAAAAAAGTTTTTTAGACGAAGTAAGGGGTGGAGGGAAGCATAGAATTTCCGCGATACGGCCTTAATCTGCGCATCCCAGCAGAGCTTCCGATCGATGATGAGACCGAGATCAGTTACCGTTGGCAAAAATGGTATCTGGCATCCATTAAAAAGAAGAGGGTTTAGCGAGACAGAATCCACCTTGACAAGCTGCCTCGAGCTCCCAACTATAATCGCTTGGCATTTTGAGGGGTTAACGGCAATACCGAAACGATCAGACCACTCTTTAATACGCCTCAGATCGTCGTTGAGACCCGAGACTGCCTGACAAAGATCGTTTGTACTGGCAAGCCTATAGAGCTGCAAGTCGTCCGCGTACAGATGGTAGTGACAAGAAAGATTGGGAGTGATAAGATTAATAAAAATTGAAAACAATAAGGGTGAGAGAATGCCGCCTTGTGGGACGCCAGCATTTGAGTTAATCCAGTCGGACTGATCCTGGCCGAATCGCACCGCCTGCTGACGTCCCCGAAGATATGAAGTGAACCATTGCATGGCAGTGTCCGACATATTGAGACTACCGAGAGTAGCCAAAAGTAGGTCATGATCAACGGCGTTAAATGCATTACTAAAGTCGATCAGCACGAGGACTGTGACTTGTGTCTCCTCCATCCCGACTCTAATGTCCTCTGTCACTTTTAGCAAGGCGGTTGTGGTGCTATGACCTGCCCGGAAACCGGATTGAAAAGGGTTCAAGAGATCACTTGCGGATAGGAATTTGGATAGCTGCTTGTTGACAAGTGATTCGAGGACTTTGGATAGGAAAGGAAGAATGGAAATAGGGCGGTACTGGGTTAGCGACGAGGGATTAGGAATTTTAGGGAGGGGAAGGACGTAAGCTTTGCGCCATAGGTCCGGGAATTCACCAGAGGTTAGGGAAAAGTTTATAATGTGGGTGATAGCTGGGAGTAGGATATCCAGGATATGGGAGACCATAGCACGACCGATATTGTCGCAACCGACAGCCTTTGATTTTATTGAGATAATGACCTTTTTTATGTCGTCACTGGCAGCTGGCAGAAAGTCAAAGGAATCTGAGCAGAGCTTTGGAATTTGACTGATCTCAAAAAGCGAACCAGATTTGATCAGGGGGTGTAAGATGGGGACTGAAGTAAAATGCTTATTGAGATCATTTAAAGTAACAGGAATTTTAGTCTCACTATTTATGGGCTTACCCACACCTAGGGATCTCAGAAACTTCCACATACCCGCAGGCGTGGATAGTTCTATCTGCTCAGATATATACCGGCGTTTAGCATTACGACACATCTGGTTGCATCTGCAAGTTATGATTTATTATTCTTTTTAAATAATACTGCATATTTATAGAGAATAGGTTATATTGCAGGTAGTTCGTGAGTTAGTCATAGTACTTGGCAAGTGTAGAAGCAACATCTTTGTTCAGGTGGTATGAACTTAATTAAAAAAGGATACACAGTTTGGAATCCTAATTATTATAATGAAAGTAAAGAAAAAAATCCGATCCGAAGCGGAATCGTCAAGTTTCATCATCAACCCATCATGTCCCCACCGAGGGGCACGGGTCTCTTCCCTGAGGAAGGTATAGGCCATACTTCACCATGGGGGCCAAGTCCAGATTGGTGGAGGCTTGTAAGACTAGTGGCTGGTCTTACTGTCAGAAGTTTTCAAGCCACCCTAAGGCCTCTGACTTGGCTTAACGACTGCCATCTATCGACGGGAGCCGGCGCCAACTGCTTAACGTGCCTTGCGAAGCACGGAATCGCTCGGAAAAATGCCACTAGCGTTAGTCATAGACGGTGACCCATCCATGGACTGAACGCGCCGTATGTTGCTTAACCTTAGTGATCGTTTAAGATCACTCAGGCAGCCCAGGCTACGAGCGATTCAATCGTCAAGTTTGCTTAATTGGAACCTATTTTGTAGCTGTGTAGGTAAACAAAAATAATGAAAGAAAAAGAAAAATATTTATTTAACGCCACAAGACAATACATAGGGCTGCCATCCGTCCGGATTTCCCCGGATTTGTCCTAGTTTAAAGGGCGTCCGGGACATCTGGCAGGGGTTTTTAAAAGTGTCCGGGTTCAACCCGGACACTCTTGTGGTCAGGAGAAATCCATTTTTGTTGCAAAAAGTACTTTTTTCCCAAATATCAGGGATTTTTACCGTGCTTATCCGGCGCCGGCAATTTAGATGATGGCAGCCCTATACTATAGACAAGGCAAGATACAAGACGAGAAATAAAAACAAGAAATGGACACGGGCTATGTCCATACGACGGTAAAATGGCCTCAGGCTTAGTATTTGCTGTAAAATTAAACCAGGAATGAGAGTGCATACTTCAATCATCATTGTGTAAAAAGTTATCAAGTTGACCTCCAAACAAGTTTCAAACTCAATAAGATCATCATGATGCGCAACTATCCAATTCGATTATTCAATGGCACTTAAAATAGATAAACACATTCAAACGGTGCCAAGGCGGCCGTTCCGCAGAAGTAGGAGCTCGATCTTACAAGGATTGCGAGCGGCGCTGATCTGACCGTAATTCCCTTTTTCAATCCTGGCAAACTACCCCCAAAGGTCGATAACACACCTGCGGCCAGGCCAACGGGTTGCCGTTTTTATATCACTCGATACGAAAGGATACTCCGATTATAACGTTCATAAAGGGGTTTTTAATTTAATTTTTAATTCATAACAACATGACAAAATACAATAGGGTAGTTTCAAAGGGTATATGGGCGCGGAGGTAGATTGCAACTCCATGACCATAAGAGCGGTCGTTTCTGATGAGCTGAAATCCTGGGAGGGAGTATGAGGTAGAGGGGAGACACGGCTTTAACCAGGATTCAGAGACAAGAATGGCATGGATATTTTTACTATCATACGAAAATGGGCCGGAATACTTTGTGCGTTGATATGTATAACATTGAAATTTTTCGAAAAGGAAGATAAATGGGAGTCTAGTGTGTCGGCTAGAGATGGCAAACTATGGAAACTACTATCCAGTTCATCCGAGGAAGAGAAGGAGTGGTACTGGTCATCACTATTGCTGCTGTTTTGTCGTTTCATAAGTTTTATAAATACAAATAAACGTAATATATACAATAAGTAAATAAAATAGATAACTATATTCTCAACTATAGGGTTAAGGGTATACGTATAAACAGTCACAAGAGCAAACATCCACCCGCTAGTTAAATGAAGATTTCGCGCAATCGATTTGCATGCGTAGTTTGGAGCGTACGTTGTACATGCACAGATAAAAAATGATGCTTTGCAAAACCGAAACGCAAACAGTAACATTGACAAGATTATGACAGATACAATTTGATAACAGGGACACATCGCACTACTCTGTGAATATATCGGAAAAAAGAAAAACAAAAAGTAATAACAAACGTCAACAATCGAAAACAGGGTAATTTTACGCAAGAATATAGCAAGTGACGGAGACAACATGGCGCAGATTGGACCATTCACTTTCGCGCCGCCCGAACAGGCCGCTCTTCCTCCGATCGCTTCGCCCTCTTCGGTTTTTGCGAAGTTGATGCCTTCATAGCTGGCTTGTCGGCACTGCTAGCCACGTCGGAGGGACTGTCCGCCGAGGCAGCCGGAATACAGTTCAACTCTGCGAGTGTTATGATCCGGTGCCTTGACCCATCCGGCGCCACAATGTGCACAAAGCCCTCCCTCGTCCAGCATTTGGTCACACCAAACCGCTCTCTCGCTGCCAGGAAGGCGTCATGACGCCTCTTTGTTAAAAATTCTGACACCGTGACACCGGTGCCCTTTAGCCGCGTCTTAGCAAACCACACCTTGTCACGAACAGCAATGTCACAGAACTTGACCAGTATTGGCCTGCACTTGCCATTTGTGGGTCGTCCCATTCGGTGGCAACGGCTGATGTTATTAGCAGTAAAACCAGCAACATCTAGTTTGCTTGCAACTAGTTTTGCAACCACCACACCAGTGTTCTCCTCCTTTTCCTCACTTACACCATGGACAAGAACAATCTTACGGTGACCTCGCATCTCCAATTGGTCAGTTTCCTGCGCCAGTGCCTCCACCTGCTGCTGTAACATCTGCAAGGCCGTCATTATGAATGCCTTGAAAGCGGCAAAGTCTGCTGCAACACTTGAGACGCTCGGAGTGGATGGGGACCCCTTATGAAGCTCCTCTTCAAATGCTGTCATGCGAGTGTTGAAGAGCCCCATCATTTCCGTTAAAGTGCCCTTGATGAGTTGCATCACTGTGTCTGATTTGTGTATTGTGATTTGTGCCCCTTTCGGAAGGTTGTCACTACAGATAATAGAACTTGGCAGGTAACAGCTCACTACATGTAACTATTTCATGTATTTATATGAAAAATTGCACTTTTAATATATTTAAATTAAATTTATTACTGCAAGTCAAATTTTTATGTCCGCCGCCCATAAAAATTTGACTTCTACCGCCCAAAAAAAAGAAAAAAGAAAAAAAAAAGAAAAAATGAAGAGATACTTAGATACTTGTTCTTTTAGACCTGATGCAACGGATGGTGCTCAGCACTAGCGGACAAAACAGTCAAGAGGCACAAAATCTGAGCCGAAATTGTTCTGTAGTCATCCTATACATGTCCGTGTAAATCCTGTCGCTCTCAAATCCAACTTTTTAGTCCTTCCAAAAAATCTAACTCTTATACAAAGTTTTAATCGTTCGTAACAGAAGCAAAAGCCTCTACTGCAATGTATTATGTTTATACAAATGCAAACATTTACAAAAATATTGCCAAAAGATAATGTTAGTTAAATTATTTCAAGTTGAGGCACCAAAACCACCATGCAAAAGATAACCCTTGATAATATGCCGCAACGCGGGGATCAAAAGAAAAGAAAACAAGTAGAAACATGAGAGGAGAAGAAAGGAAATCGATACAACAAAATAGCTGCTAATCAACGTTGTCTACCGACCATCGTTACCGTATCGCTTGCATTAAATCGCTCTGCTGTTTTCTATTTATTTAGCAGGCTACCACAAGTCTGCGTAAGCGCCCGAGGGTAAAAAAGTTAATGAGTTACACACAACACAATAATTTGTCACGGTAACAGACTAGAATACCCTGTAGTACAGTTACCACCAAAAATAACATCACAAACTTATCTATATTAATAATTTCGAACCGGTCTACGGTAGACCCAAAAAGAAATGCACATCAAACTGAAGGGCGTAAAAATTTAGTCGATCTGAATCGTTAAATTATAGGCGGAAAATTCGGATTATCGATTAAGTATTCGATCCACCGAATCCGAGTTTTCATATTGCAACTAATAATTCGGATACATATTCAACAAATTTATAATTTTCATCACACTTCGCCTCCCCGTCAAGGAGTATCTCAATTATTATGTCTATACGTAGTCAAATACATTTGTTCTAGTTATTTTTGGAGCATTATGTATATGCGAGTAGGTTATTCTGTAATTTTAGCAGTGCCACATGTAAGTGTTTTCCAAGCACACATTTCTGTGGGCAGAAAATTACTTTTTTCGTCTCTTATAAATAAAATAAATATGAATACTGCGGCACCCAATAAACGCAAGCCTGCGGGAATAATAATAACAATAATATTAATAAAGTACAGAGGAGTAACCATGATTGTTCTGAGAGCTAATACTTACCATGATAAGTATCCGAAACTGGCATGCTTGCACGCAACAACCAATAAATGTCGATGAAGCGAAAGTAATCTGTTAGGATCGTGGCACGTGGCAGTGCTTGGTCGCTACCTATCTATATCATAAAAAATAATAACTTTTACACAACAATTACTCTCCCTGGTTGTAAACCATAAAACCTTGTTCTAGGGTAACCTGACGTGTCTTGGGAGAAGCCTGCAGCAGTGGACTTACAACGTAGCGGAAGCAAGACTGAGTTCGACGAGAGCAACGAGTCCACTTCTTGTACTGTGTACGCGCACACGAGTAAACAGCTGTGCGGAAACATTGCTAAAATGTTCGCGCACAATTTGTTCTTGTTTAATTGAGTGCGTCGACCAAAGCAAACATTTGTTCCGCACGCGGTGCAGTACTGTGCCGCACAGTTCCGCATACTGGTGGCAATTGTACCTTTAGGCACGTCAAGCATTTGGTGCCGGCTGCCTTCGATAGATGGCCGTCGTTAAGCCAAGTCAGAGGCCTTTTGGCGGTTTGAAAACTTCTAACAGTAAGACCAGCCAACAAGTCTTACAAGCCTCCACCAATCCGGGCTAGGCCCCCGTGGTGGAGTATGGCCTATACCTTCCTCAGTGAAGAGATCCGCGCCCCTCAGTGAGGACATAATGGGTTGATGATGATGATAGGTACTCTACTGGGATATAATAAGTGTCTGTTAACTTTAGATCTTTAATATTCATTTAAAATACAATCACTTAAAAACAAGGAAAACCATTATAGTACAAGCACAATCCACGGTATCACGAACTTAATTCAATGACTTTTACGATTTTTTCCGACTGGGTGATGTTTCTGGAATTAAATATGAAGGTGTATGTTATGTAGTGCTTAAGAAAGTTTTAATTAAAAAATAACCTGACATGTTTAGACTCTTACGACATTTTAGCCCACGGCCGCTGTGTTTTTATACGTACAAGTGAAATAGCACAAAAAACAATAAGCGAGCAAAAACAGCGTAGCAAATATCGTAGCTACTGCTACGACGTAGCTCTTCGTAGCAAAGCGTAGCACTACAAGCCGTAGCCTTGCCATGTAGCCTTCGAGGAACTAACTTGCCTCTCGTTGACTAACAAGGACATTATCGTGTGAATATCTGAGTGTCTAAGCATCACACAAATTAGCTTCGACAAAAATGCGAAAATACGCTTCTGATCGTTCAACTATCAGATTTCATACTAATAGCTATCGCAAACGTCGCCAATTCTAATAGAATTTGGAGCTTATTTGGCTTTTGAGCTAGTATTTATTAATCTGTGGTACCTAGCTGCAAGTTATAATTCAACCTCTGGCTTCAATTTCTGTCTTTTTGAGGTGTGCAGTTTAGGCATCGTTAATAGTTCAAATTCAAATATATTATTCATAGTACAAACAAAAGGTTTACTTTATCAACGTCAAAGTTGTTAGTTTCACAATTGATAGATTACATGGAGAAAAAACTAAGAAAGAAACTCTACATGTATTCAAGGTACAGGCACAGAATACATAATATTACAGGTACAGAAGATTCACTCCGCAAAATCAATTAAAATAAATTAAGAAGGGACTCTAGCAGCGATACATTAGGTGCAATTCAGATCGCACAGCGTTAAAAAGCTAAGTTATATTCACCTATATGTTGCCTCTCTTTCTACCGCGTAACTTTTACCTCTTCTGGCGCCTGAATTCCTATCTATTTGCCACTCCGGAGTGGTCGCCACATGTACTTACGCGTTCGATACCGACACACGTAGTGAAACAGGCCTGGTACAGATACCTACTGGCTTAGGCACAAGTTTACTTTTTGAACATTACAAACTTGAACTGTTTCCTATTTTAATAAGTAGGAACGTTACGTATTACGTATTTTGGAGAGAAAAAGAAAGAAGTGGTATAAGCGGCGTAACATCATAACAACATTTTACATCCAATTATTTACTTGGTTGACCAAATAACTACTGAATTAGGACTTACTGTAATGACACACTGACCAGAAATAATTTATTCATTGGTCGTATTCGGATTACTTACCACATAACATTCATAAGCACTAAACATTTGTATCACAAAGTTTTGGTCCGGATCAACTTACTTGGCTTTTTATCGGACGAATCTGACCAGGTTTCGCTCCGATTCGTAAAGCTTAATCATGGTGAGCAGAGACGGAGCTCGCGTCGTCGGTTTGTTATAGTTTGAGACGAGCAACCGACGACGCGTTCGTGCTCACGTGCTCGAAATAATTAATCGGTATTTAAAGCGTCATAACTTTTTTAGTTAATTTAATTTAAGGTAATTTTTTTTAACGAAGTTAATGCCCCCACCAGTACCCCAAAAATTTTTGACGCTCCATGCACCGAACACCCTATATAATTGTACTTCATATTTTTTTACGATCTTGGGATTTCCACTACTTCAAAAGTAACTTTTTAATATAAAACTACTTAAATAACCCTATACAAAGAGGCTGCATGTGGGAAACTCTGGTACACGCGAGAGTATTTGTGAGTATTGCTTTTAGTAGTTCCTTTACTAGGACTCAGCCTGGCCACAGTCGGAATTATTCCGTTTCGGAATTTCGATTCTAGATTCCGAACGCAGGAGATTCATACAAACTTTTGGAACTACCATATTACATATAGCAGTTTTCCGTTCAAAATTTTGTGCCATATGGATGAGGTGGATCCATTGGTTTGTATGAAAGAACTGCGTTCGGAATCCCCAATACAACTTCCAAACGGGATAATTCCGAGTGAATGTTGCCTTACCCATCCCGTCTACGAATCGGGACGCGTTTCAAACTGTAAGGAAGATTAAGCCTGGTTTACACGGCACCCCTCCCACCAGGCTTTAGGTGCGATTTGGGGATTGATCAATCGAGGGAAGGAATCTCGAGGAAGTGGAGATTTGATTAACTCTAGCGTATAATTTACTCTGTCTTTGTCATTTCTCTCTTCTGCGTAGCAGAATTGTTTTCTCTTAAATCCTATCTACAACACCATGGTTTCACTGTGGTCGGATTCATCATCAACCCATCATGTCCCCACTGAGGGGCACGGGTCTCTTCCCTGAGGAAGGTATAGGCCATACTCCACCACGGGGGCCAAGTCCGAATTGGTGGAGGCTTGTAAGACTAGTGGCTGGTCTTACTGTCAGAAGTTTTCAAGCCGCCCTAAGGCCTCTGACTTGGCTTAACGACTGCCATCTATCGACGGCAGCCGGCAACAACTGCTTAACGTGCCTTGCGAAGCACGGAACCGCTCGGAAAAATGCCACTAGCGTTAGTCATAGACGGTGACCCATCCATGGACTGAACGCGCCGTATTTTGCTTAACCTTAGTGATCGTTTAAGATCACTCAGGCAGCCCAGGCTACGAGCGATTCGGTCGTGTCCGTGGTCGGATTATGTTCTTAGAACCTATTCAAAGCTCTGGAAATAGTTATATACCTAATTTATAAGGATCGACGACCTCTGCGGCGCAGCGGTTAGTGCATCTGCCTACCATACGACGATAGTCTTGGGTTCGAACCCGGGCTGGGGACCAAAAAAACCCCAGGTCTTGGATCTTTACATTTTTGTGGTGTCGCGGTTTCTGGTTCCTACGCCTCTGTATCCTAGTGTGGAGCCAGAAGGAATGTGTGTGACCGCCTGTACGTAAATGGTTAGATAGATAGATAGAATATTCTTTATTGTACTCATAAATCACATTTCGCTCGTAGCCTGGGCTGCTTCAGTGATCTTAAATGATCACTAAGGTTAAGCAACATACGGCGCGTTCAGTCCATGGATGGGTCACCATCTATGCCTAACGCTAGTGGCATTTTTACGAGCGATTCCGTGCTTCGCAAGGCACGTTAAGCAGTTGGTGCCGGCTGCCGTTCATAGATGGCAGTCGTTAAGCCAAGTCAGAGGCCTTAGGGCGGCTTGAAAACTTCTGACAGTAAGACCAGCCACTAGTCTTACAAGCCTCTACCAATCCGGACTTGGCCCCCGTGGTGGAGTATGGCCTATACCTTCCTCAGGGAAGAGACCCGTGCCCCTCGGTGGGAACATGATGGGTTGATTATGAAATCACATTTACAGATTTTTCATAAATAATATTGCTTATGGAAATCTTGTTTCTTGTTGTATTTATTATCAACTTTGTGTATATTTGGTACTTCTGAATGTACGACTAACGAGTAAAGACTTTTGCAGTCAGATATGTCAAAAATCGGTTCTACCGTTCCGCCACCATCGGATGGACGCCTAAAAAGCATAGTACACGCCCCCATCACCAGATGCTAAACACACGAAAGTGGTAAGACTTGCCTAAGGCGCGGGCAATCAATCACGCGCGATGATCCCGCGTCAACCGCGGCGTTGACACCTCATTTATCAAACTCGCTGAGACGATCGGGAGTGCAACGTCCGCGTACTTGGTTCCACCTTGTTGGTACAGTCGACGTTGAAAGCCGAATCATATTCTTATTGATTAACAAATACTGGAGAGAGTGAGTTTATGACGTAACGTGGCTTACTACGCCTGGATTCCGTATAGGGAGCCAGACACCAGGCTCTACCACTTTTTTGGTAATAATATTAAAGATCAAAGAAAGGGTTAAAATAAAACTTAAAATAAACGTTAATGTAGTAAAGTACCATTAAATTAAAGCTTATCACTCGTACTTTGTTTAGAAAATATCTAATAAATAAATTGGCATGTTTGTTTAAGAAGCGGTTGAAAAATCATTATTGTACCTCTATCATAACGTTTATCTATATATTTATCTATGTATTATTAGCTATTTGTGTTTTTTCTGTGTTTACAGAATGAAAACCAAGTATGAAAAAACACGCCACGTGACCCGAATAACTGACGCACAATTATCCTTTCTGTGCCTATCTTCCAAGGTATACCTACCACATTAATTTATCTTCTGCCATCTCCCCAAAACTATGCTTTTCGAAAATTTCATGGACGTAAGTTTCAAAGCCGACTGTACTACGGCGTAGTCTTGTCATCATGTACCGTAATGGTGTCAGAGGGTTGTTAATTTTCGGGGTTGCTTGGTGGAGCTGAAAAAATATTTTTTCAATAACACTAATTACTTGCTAATAACCAAGTTTAATACTTAATAATTAAGGTTTTTTTAGGAGCTATTGAAATGAAGTGACAGTAGGTAGGGCACATCGGTCGGAGAACCGATGGCTGTTGGGGCGGAAAGGTTCTGACCTGGTGACCGCGGACCGAACTACGCAGGGTGTACTGCCTGTTCGGGCCATGGGCTCGATTCTATAAGTGCATTAAAGCTCCGTTACGGTAACATGGCCGGGTCACGTGACATGCTTTTTAAATCCATTACGCGTAGAATCGGCTAGTTGCCCTAAAAAATGTAATTAGTCCGTCTTTTAGATTATTCAAAAATAAGGGACACGTAATTTTTTATTTGTAGATTAGACCAAAAATGACAAAGATATAGCCCATTAAAGTTACGTGTGACGTCACACGTAACTTTAATGGGCTATATCTTTATTATTTTTTGTTTAATCAAAGAAAGAAAAAAATCGTGTTCAATATTTTTTTATAATCTAAAATACGGACTAAATAGAATTTAATTATTTTGACCCTGGACACTACCCTATTACGAATACGCGTGACTGCGTTGGTTTGGAGCGGCAATGTAATGAAATCGACGCAGTCATGCAACTATCATCACACTAATATTATAAACGTGAAAGTTTGTGTGTGTGTTTATATGTTTGTCAGTCTTTAGCGCTGAAACGGCTGGACGGATTTTAATAAAAAAATTTATGGAGTTAGCCGATACCCCGGATTAAAACATAGGCTACGTTTTACCGCGGGGAAATATCTTATTCCTACGGGAAAATCGATGAACCGCGGGTAACACCGCGGGGCACAGCTAGTTATACTATAATACATTAGCATAATCTAGGCCCTTGTCTGACGACCTGGTTACAGTGACAAGGAGTCGCTGGATGCGGGTGGCAAGTGACCGGGAAACTCGGAAAACCATGAAGGAGGCATGTCCTGCAGTGGGCATTAAGTAGATGATGATGATGATAATAATGATGAATAGGTACTCAATAGATATTTTGAAAATGTGTCACAGACAAAATATTGTGCCACGGTATAAGTAACATTCAACAAGCAGAATGTAAATTCTTTACGTTGAAATAAAAAAATTTGAATTTGAATTTGAATTTTGAATTTGCATACAGGCACATACATTGCTTCTGCCCCCACACTAGGATACCCTGTGTCGTGGGAACCAGAAACAGTGACGTCACAAACATGTAAATATTCAAGACGTGGGTTTATTTTTGTTGTTCCCAGCCGGGATTCAAACCCGGGATCTCTCGCATGGTAGGCAGATGCGCTAACCGCCGCACCACAGAGGTCATCAAAATAGTAGTAGTTAGTACTAATTAGTTAGTACTAATTAGTTAATAAGTGAGAAGGATTTTAGCCATAGAACACCACGCTGGCCAAAGCGTCTTGGTGTGTCTTCCTACCACGTTGGCCAGAAGCAAATTAGAAACTCGCAACAGTTACCAGAGTGCGTATACTGAGTTTTTTCATTCACTCTCGATAGTGAGAGCGTTTGCGATTTGCATAGGAGTGACAAAGAGACAACTAGATGGCGCGCTTTGTCACTCCTATGCAAATCGCAAACGCCCTCGCTATCGAAAGTGAATGACAAAACTCAGTATACGCACTCAGGAGGTCCCGCGAGGAGGTGTGGTGAGAGACCAGCACTGGATCGGATGGGTTGGCGTGAAAGAGAAGAGGCCTATTATAGGCGTATAATACGCAACAGTCGGCTCTGCTTACGGGCTGATTAGATAGATAGATAGATAGCTAATTAGTGGGTTTAAGTCGTACGTACATTTGTGAATCTATATTAGCAATGAATCGCTGGTAGCCCCGGCTGCCTGAGTGATCTTAAACAATCACGAAAGTTAAGCAACATACGGCGCGTTCAGTGCATGGATGGGTGACCGTCTATGACTAACGCTAGTGGCATTTTTCTCAGTGGTTCCGTGCTTCGCAAGGCACGCTAAGCAGTTCGTGCCGGCTGCCGTCAATAGATGGCAGTCGTTAAACCAAGTCAGAGGCCTTAGGGCGGCTTGAAAAGTCCTGACAGTAAAACCAGCCACTAGTCTTACAAGCCTCCACCAATCCGGACTAGGCCCCCGTGGTGGAGTATGGCCTATACCTTATTCAGGGAAGAGACCCGTGCCCCTCGGTGGGGACATAATTGGTTGATGATGATTAGCAATACCATTCGGTAATCGTGAAGGAAAACATCGTGAATAAACCTAATGGTTCCAGTTGTTGACATACCTCACGCGTGATAATTAAGCCTGTCTCTTTCTCTCTCCCTCTCTTTATGAGAAGTCCTGTGCTAGGGCACATTGTACGCATCCCACTGTAGGCAGTGGGACGTACGGTCGGGGTCAAAAAATGTTTACCAGTTTTCAAACTTGATTCTTTGTCGCAAAATGTGCATTATAGTCTATAATGCTTTAACAATCTACTTATTACTTTTCAAAGTTCCGAAGCCTCGATTCTAGCAAGTATATAAATTAATTTCTTATTTTAAAATTATTGCATTTGTTAAAATGACACAGACCAAAACTCTGTCAAAATAGAAAGTTTGAAAATGTATTGAATACTATTTTACAAAATAAATAAAATAAAACCTCCTTGAGGGAGCGAAGAAGGTTTGATCTAAACTTTGACAGGTTGGTACTCAACTCTTTATTCTGCTACTCTGCTTCAAAAGCTTTATGCTTTATCTAATCAAATCAATACAAATATCGACCTTGTGGCGAAATATGCAGAAAATCGATTGATCTAAGTGATCTCTTAAAATGCACGTCATGTAAAAAAAAAGCCTTTCACTTCGGTTGTTTGAATATTACGACTAGTGATTTTATGGCCGAAAATTACATGTATAAAAATACATGGCAGTGTGAAGCCTGCGCAAACGCTATAAAGCCGGCGGAAAGTGATAAAAGACGAAATACGTCCCGGAAAGTTTCCATACAGAAAGATGATGCCTTGCCTGCTCCGAGTTTGCCAACTGTGGGCCAAAGCATGACTAATGAAGAGTTTGGTTAATTACTAGATACCAAACTAGAAAACATGAGAATCTCTCTGGAAAGCTCAATTTTTAAGATGATAAGGAGGGAAATTAACTCTGCCATCGAAGAAATAAAAACAGAATTTACTCAAACAACACATATCTTGCAGCTGGAACAGAGTGATCTGAAGCGCGACTTGACTACTGCCACTGACACCATTGCTGCCTTAGAAGCTCAGAACGGGACTCTCCAAAATAGTCTGAACTCCTTGGGACGTCGTTTGGAGACGCTTGAAAAGGCCTCTAGAAGTGTTAATCTTGAAGTTCAGTCGGTTCCCGAGAAGAACAGTGAGAACCTGATTACCTTAGTGAAAAAACTGTGTGAGGCAATTGAAGTACCCCTCCCTGACTCTGACATTTGTTCAGTGAGAAGAGTGGCCAAGGTTAACCCGTTGTCAGACCACCCTCGCAACATCTTGTTGACTCTGCCCTCGGAACGCCACCGTGACAATATGATATCTTCCTTCAGACGGTACAACAAGCGTAACAACTCTGAGCCGCTCAACTCAGCTACTCTAGGCATTTCTGGCGAGAAACGTAACTTGTATGTGGTGGAACATCTTTCACCCGAGACTAAATCTCTGCATGCCGCTGCCAGGAGAATTGCAAAAGAGAGATCATACAGTATGTGTGGGTCAAATATGGCCGGGTACATTTGCGGAAAGATGACGAGTTTCCTGCCATCCCAATCAAAGATTTGGATTCTTTAAATAAGGTCACTTAATTTAGAACATTAACTTAATACTTGGTACTTTGATCTCATTTAATATGGCTAGTTTTTATTACCAAAATGTCAATAGGATAAGATCCAAAACTAGTGATATTTTTATTAATGCTTTGTGCAATTTTGATATTATCTGTTTAACAGAGACTAATTTAAATAAGACTGTATTCAATGAAGAAGTCTTTGACAGTCGCTACAATGTTTTTAGGAGAGATCGCCAGTCGTCGTTCTCAAAGAAAAAGGATGGCGGTGGTGTATTAATAGCTGTTAAGAATGATATAAATGTTATTCGCCAAACATCTTGGGACAGTGAAGTTGAAGATATTTGGTTAACAATTATTCCAAGCAACCCTGAAAAATCTAAAGTTAATATTTGTGTTTGTTACTTACCACCTGACATAACTTTGGATAAACTTGCCTCATTCCATACGAATTTGCAAAATATTTTGCTTAACAGAGAAAATGATTATGTATCAATTATAATTGGGGACTTTAACATCCCCAATCTATCATGGTCTAAATCTAGTAACAACATGGCTCTGTCTCCGGGCTGCGTGACTGACAATAATTCACGCCTACTGCTTGAAACTATGTCGCTTTGCAGTCTAGATCAATTTAATTGCTTAAAAAATGTTAACAATCGTATCCTAGACTTGGTACTTTCGAATACTGTTATTAAAGTAGCTAGCAGCGAAGCTTTATCCCGCATCGATAAACATCATCCCCCTCTTTCACTTATCTTAGAAACAAATGTTAAAGCGAAGGAACTTAAACCTAAACGCATCAAACGTCACCACTTTAATAAATGTGACTATAGTGCAATTAATTCCGAATTAAGACATATTGACTGGCATACTATTTTGAATTCCTTAGATATTAATTTAGCATTAGATGGATTTTATAAAGAGCTCCATACAATTATAATGAAACATACTCGACCTCCGTGGCGAAGCGGTTAGCGCATCTGCTTACCATGCGAGAGGTCCCGGGTTCGATCCCCGGCTGGAGAGAAAAAAAAACTCCAGGTCTTGGATGTTTACATGTTTGTGACGTCGCTGTTTCTGGTTCCCACGACACAGGGTATCCTAGTGTGGGGCCAGAAGCAATATATGTGCCTGTGTGTAAATGTTTATGTTTATTAAATGTTTATACTCCTATGGTTGTGGATGACTCTCACAATTTTCCCATTTGGTTCTCTTCAGCGCTCAAAAAGTGTATTAAAGAAAAACATAAGTACCATAGAAAATATAAGAAATATAATAATCCACGAGATTATGATACTTTTGTACTACTGAGGACTAGATCGAAACTTTTAATTGACTCTTGCTACACAAATTTTATAAAATCGTCAGAGGAAGCCCTTGATGGAAACATTAAGGCTTTCTGAAGCTTTGTTAATAGCAAAAAAAGTAGCGAGGGTATTCCGCTGACCATGTCTCTGAATGGTGTCTCTGCTAGTAATAATAATGGTATTTGTGACTTATTTTCTAAGTATTTTAGCTCAGTCTTTGAGGACAATTGTGAATATCCTGATCTCACCTTTAATAATTTTAGATATAACTGTACTCTTAATGAGGTAATCATTACAGAATCAATAGTCTTAGAAAAATTGCGTAAACTAGATATAAGCAAAGGGGCTGGTCCTGATGGAATACCTGCAAAATTTTTTAGAAACTGTGCTGATGTAATATGTCTTCCACTTTCAATAATTTTCAACAGATCCATTAAACAAGGTGTGTTTCCCTCTTTCTGGAAGACTGCACACGTCGTTCCTGTACATGAATCTGGCTCTAAAACTGAATGTGAAAACTACAGGCCGATAAGTATTCTTTCGTGTGTCGCTAAACTTTTTGAATCCATAGTATATGATAGTATTTACCATCATGTTAAACCTTACATATCTAGTAATCAACATGGCTTTGTTAATAATAAATCAACTTTTAGCAACTTACTAGAATATAAAAGTACTTATGCCAAGTTTTTGACAAACGTGGTCAAGTCGACTCAATATACAGGGTGGCCGGGGGATTGACGTCAAAAAAAAAAATTTGGTCCCTCTTGTCATGGGGTATCCGAATCATCCCCATGTATGTTCCGCGATTTTTCATAGTTTCGGAGTTATGATTTTTTTTCTGAATTTTTATGAATTTTCGCCTTATCAATTTTGAAAATTCGGATACCCCATGACACGAGGGACCTATTTTATTTTTTTGACGTCATTCCCCCGGCCACCCTGTATACGGATTTCAAAAAGGCATTTGATAAAGTAAACCATTTCTTATTGTGTTATGCAGTTAAGCTGAGATAGCTAGGTCATCTCCTTCATTTCATCATCATCATCAACCCATTATGTCCCCACCTAGGGGCACAGGTCTCTTCCCTGAGAAAAGTATAGGCCATACTCCACCACGGGGGCCAAGTCCGAATCGGTGGAGACTTGTAAGACCTCCTTCATTTATAAATAGATTTCCTTATTACTGAGGGTCGTGTCAGTCGGTCGGAGTTATGATTTTTTTTGTGAATTTTCATGAATTTTCGCCTTATCAATTTTGAAAATTTCTAACTTAACGTAACTTTGATAAAAGTTATTAAAGTGTTGGTCTAAAGTCAAAAATTTACGTTCGGTAAATTATGACTTGAATGTTCAAAAATAAATTAAAAATCCAAACAGATGTTTTAATGGTTTCTTAGTTAGCCTGAGAAATGCGCAAGACTCTCAGATTTCATAATCATTAAAAAAAGTACTGCTTAACGAGCTACTTTGTGTACATTCGGCCTTCGAAGACACCGAGGTGAAGAATTATTAAAATTAACATTTTTTTTTCTGCCATTTCGTCTTTTCTTAGGTTATTAATGAACGAGTCGTCATCATCATGATGAATAAAAGTGGTTATGTCAATAAAACACAGATTAAAATGTAAAAAAAAATGTTTATTATAATAGGTTTTCAAAGTTGCCACCTCCAGCAGCAATACACATTCTACACCTACGTAGGAAATTATCTTTTAATCGTCTAAAAGCTGCTCTGTTTTCCTTTACAACACGTTCGGCTTCTGTTAATTTCTGCCTCAGCTCTTGTTCACTCCCACTTTCTCTGGCGTATGCTATTTCCTTAAAATAGCCCCAAATAAAAAAATCCATGGGGTTGAGGTCAGGTGAGCGTGGAGGCCACGATATTGGTCTGCCGCGTGCGATCCATCTATTGGGGTACGCCTCATTTAAATAATTTCGGACTTGCGTTGCGTAGTGACATGGAGCGCCGTCATTTTGAAGAACCATGGTTCGTCTTAGTTCAATATTCACGTCTTCTAGCAACAATGGAAGTTCATGTTCCAGAAAGTGTCGGTATCTTTCTCCATTTAATCTGGACTGCAATTCAAATGGACCAATCAGTTCGCCATTGAGAATACCAGACCACAAGTTAACGCTGAAACGATGTTGAAACGTCGACGCTCTCATTTCGTGTGGATTTTCAACCGCCCACGTGTGGTAATTATGAATATTGAAAATTCCAGTGCGCTCAAAACGTGACTCATCTGACCATAAAACTTTATTGAAAAATCCAGGATCTTGTTGTTCTTTTTGTAGCATTGTTTGGCAGAAATCAATGCGCAATTGGTAGTCTGTAGGCAGTAAAGCTTGGACTCGTCGGATATGGAACGCATGATATCCTTCATCGTGAAGTATGTCTTGGATAGAAGTTTTTGGGATGTTCAGAGTACGAGCCATAGCTCTGGTACTCGTGGAAGGATTTCGTTGAACTTCTTCGAGCACAACTTCTCTGCGATCCGGGTCAACTCTAGGGATTCCTTCCCTATCGCCTCGTTGGCCAGGAATGCGGCCTGCCATTAAGGTATTGTGCGTGTTAATAAAAACGCGATGGTCGGGATAATGCTCAGGTTGCGGCCCACCACGACGTTGAAGTTGTTCGCGATACAGTCGCGCTGCTTCAAGGCCGTTTCCCTGTGCAACTCCATAAAAATAGTGCATTTCTGCGTATTCACTTAACGTGTAACTCATCCTTTACACTTCCAAGTAAACAAAGTCCAAATCAGTATACAAGACACAGTCCAATTAACGAGCAAAGTAGTCAAATAAGTAGGCAGCGGAATCCGCGGACAAAGCGAGACAGTGAGGTAAAACAAAATGAAGACACGTGTAGCAGTAAACACAAAGTGAGAACGACTGAGGTACAAACTTGTTTTGTGTTCGCTTCTGCTGCGCTGCCCCTCTCACTCTTACCGCTGAGAGTGAGAGAGATAGCAATAGTTCGGCGGCCTCCTATCCTCAAAGACTATTATTATTACAGGTAAAAAGTTGCGTCTGCATTTACAACCCATGACCCACGAGAACGGACCGCGCAAAATTAATTACTGTAAAACGGAAAATGCCTCCAATTTTTTCAGTCTGTGTTTTATTGACAAAACCACTTTTATTCATCATGATGATGACGACTCGTTCATTAATAACCTAAGAAAAGACGAAATGGCAGAAAAAAAATATGTTAATTTTAATAATTCTTCACCTCGGTGTCTTCGAAGGCCGAATGTACACAAAGTAGCTCGTTAAGCAGTACTTTTTTTTAATGATTATGAAATCTGAGAGTCTTGCGCATTTCTGAGGCTAACTAAGAAACCATTAAAACATCTGTTTGGATTTTTAATTTATTTTTGAAAATTCAAGTCATAATTTACCGAACGTAAATTTTTGAGTTTAGACCAACACTTTAATAACTTTTATCAAAGTTACGAAGCTGATTATTTTATGCATAAAAGAACAACTTGTGAAAATTCAGTTACAAAAAAAAGTAATTGAAAAAAGTTTCTAGTTTTTTTTTTAGAAATTTTCAAAATTGATAAGGCGAAAATTCATAAAAATTCAGAAAAAAAATCATAACTCCGAAACTATGAACAATCGCGGAACATACATCACCCCCATGTATTTTCCGCGATTGTTCATAGTTTCGGAGTTATGATTTTTTTTCTGAATTTTTATGAATTTTCGCCTTATCAATTTTTAAAATTCGGATACCCCATGACACGAGGGACCTATTTTTTTTTTGACGTCATTCCCCCGGCCACCCTGTATACGGATTTCAAAAAGGCATTTGATAAAGTAAACCATTTCTTATTGTGCCACAAGGTTTCAGACTATGGCATTCACGGTAGTCTTTTCAGATGGATCCAGTCATACCTTAATAATAGAAATCTGGAGTCTGGAGTGCCTCACCTGGGTCCCCTTCTTTTTTTGATCTTTATAAATGATCTTGTTGACGAATTATCCAGTCTATCACTACTTTATGCTGATGATCTTAAGATATTTACTCAAAAAAAATGTGCAGCTGACTGTGCGGTTCTTCAGCAGGATCTAAATGTTGTCTTGAATTGGTGTGAACGTAACAAAATGTCTCTAAATGTCCCTAAATGTCATGTAATTTCTTTTACCAACAAAAGATCAATGATTTTGTACGATTACAATTTGAATCACTTTGGAGCGCAAGACGTCGTCAGCAAGAGATCTAGGTATCATATTTGACAGCACCCTTTATTTTCGTGAACATTATAACCATATAATTAGCTCAGCACGTCAGTTAATTGGCTTTATTATTAAAACAACTAGAGGATTCCGAAGTCCCAGAAGTTTGATTACCTTCTTTAACTGTCTTGTCAGAAGCAAGCTTGAATATTGTTCTGTCATTTGGTCGCCACACTAAAAAAATCACACTGAACATATTGAACGTGTTCAAAGAAATTTAAAAAAAAACTTACTTTATAGATTCAATTTTAATTCCAGGCTGTCGTATGAAGCAAGGCTTGCACTTTTTAAACGTGTACCACTGCAATCACGTCGCTTAATGCACAATGTTAATACTCTGCACAAGTTACTTCATTCACATATTGATTCACCTTCTTTACTTTCATGCCTCAATATCAACTTAAACTACAACCCCCGTCGAGCCGTCAAAACCTTTGTTTTGCCTATCTTCAATAATAATACTTCTTAGTTTAATCCGTTATCAAGAATGTGTCGAGCATATGATAATCTCTTGGTTAAAGATCCTGAGTTGGCCATATCACACTAATATTATAAACGTGAAAGTTTGTGTGTGTGTTTATATGTTTGTCAGTCTTTAGCGCTGAAACGGCTGGACGGATTTTAATAAAATTTGGTATGGAGTTAGCCGATACCCTGGATTAAAACATAGGCTACGTTTTACCGCGGGGAAATATCTTATTCCTACGGGAAAATCGATGAACCGCGGGTAACACCGCGGGGCACAGCTAGTTTAATAATAAAGCTCTACTTTTTAAAAAGCATGTCAAGAAAATTATAAACTTTGTTTCGTTATAATTAGGTACTTTAATTTTAATTACTTCCTGTTACCTGTAAGAGTAAATTTGCAATGTTATATGTTATATGGAGACTGTTACTTGAATAATAACAAGTATGTTTATAAACTTATAAAAACATGTAATAACCATTTTAATGTTAAACTCTTATACTTAATGTATAATTTTAATGATAGCTATCATGCTGTGTAAACTGCGTTTGGGTTCCAGCCTAGTTCTAGACTGATTTTTTAATAGTTTAATGCCTCTTTGGTTGTTACCTGTAAGTTTACCTTTAATAAATAAAAAAAATAAAAAATTAACATTAACAACATAACATTTACATACAGGCACATACATTGTCTGTACAATTATGAACCTTAAGGTGGTAAAAATTTTCAGGTTAATACGAGTATGTTCAACTGGAATGCCCCTAAAACGAGGTCATTCTCTCAAATTCCCGAAGAAATATAGAGCGCAAAGTCAATAGGTTTCTCAATAATTTATCAAAATAACCGTCAGGCATTTCCGTGCGCACCACATCTATGTCAAATAGCGTATGCCCTTAACTAAAATAAACAGTGTTTGGGTAGAATCGATAGGACCCACGGAGCCGAAGTAGAAATATGGAGAAGGTTCAAATCGGTACAATTTTTGTGACGTAACATAATTTTTAACTTTCGTCCGCGTACGAAACTGTGGGCATCTGTAGGTTCGTAACCAGTTGCGTAAAAAGAAAAAAAAATGTCTTCATATGATACCAGTTGTATTAATAATATTTTTTCAAGCCGCTTCCAACCGGTCTTTTTGGAAATCCATGGAGGATGCCTATGTCCAGCAGTGGACTTCTTGTGGCTGCATGATGATGATGATGAAAAGATTACATATTTTATTTAAAACCAACATAAACATTTGCATACAGGAACGATACATTGCTTCTGGCCCCACACTAGGGTATCCTGCGTCGTGGGAACCAGAAACAGCGACAGCACAAACATGTAAACATTCAAGACCTGGGGTTTTTTTTGTTGCCAGCCGGGATTCGAACCCGGGACCTCTCGCATGGTAGGCAGATACGCTAACCACTACCATGATCGACTCGTCAGCATTAAACAGTAGTTAAGTTTAATATTAAATTTAATCAGAGGATAACTGTGTCTAGTGTTCAACACATACCAGAGAAATATTTTTTTAAGTTTGAAAGTGTGTTTTCCATGTAATCTATTAATTGTGAAACTTACAACTCTGACGTTCATAAAGTAAACATTTTTTTTGTACTATAAATAAAATATTTGACTTTGACTTTTACATTACAATTGGCGGCCTTATTGCTAATAGTAATAAGTATTAAAGTATTTCTTCTTTCTTTTGTGTGGAAGTTGTATTATCATTGACTGGGAAAGGCTTTGTATAGGGAAAATTACAAAATGTATGCCGTGATTGTGGACTTTCTGCTGCTATTTTTAATGTCGTCCACATGAGGGCGGGGATTCGACGTGAAATGGAAACAATAACAATAAATAATGGTACAGGCAAAGTAACGGAACTGGCCACGCCGAAAATACCCATGTTTTCAGTTCGGTAAAACGCTGCCTCACTGCCGGCTATGAATTATTGTTATTGCGTCAATGCATCCAACTCCACATGATGTAAGTAGGGGATGTTTTCTTCTATGAATTAAGTATCAAAGTACTATCTGACTTCACAGCGTAATATAAAAGCAGCCATGTGATTTATGTCCTGATTAAATACAATTTTTAAAGATCTTCGTCCTAACTCATAGGGAAGCAGTGCAAAGGAAAATTTCTAGCTTTGAGTTAGATAGTTAGATTCATCAACCACCAATTATGTTCCCACCGAGGGGCACGGGTCTCTTCCCTGAGGAGCCAAGTCCGAATTGGCAGAGGCTTTGACAACCTCTGTGACGAAGCGGTAAGCGTATCTGACATGCGAGAGGTCCCGGGTTCGAATCCCTGCTGGGGACAAAAATAAAAGCTCAAATCTAGATTTTTACATGTTTGTGACGTCGCTGTTTCTGGTTCCCACGACACAGGGTATCCTAGTGTGGGGCCAGAAGCAATGTATTCTGTGTATGTGCCTGTACATATGTTAATGTTATGTTGTTAGAACACTGGTCTTCCAGTGGCTAGTCTTACTGTAAGAAGTTCAAGCCACCCTAAGGCCTCTGACTTGGCCTTAACAGATTAACAGCGTGCTTGCTTACGAGAAACTGGGGATAAGTCTCACATTCATAATGATAGTGGAACGAAAATTAATGCACACGGCGTCGTTTGTTTCGGCTTAACTACCTACCTCACCTTAAAATAGGTAAGACTTGGATGCACTGTGAATTTTAATACTTGGGCAGACATTTGAGTACACCCACGACCGGCCCTACCTAATGTGGGGTAAAACATTTGTCACGAAGGGACTCGCCTTTTAGCATAAATACAAACAACTCACGTACGAAAGGGGTCACTCGTGCCTTACCCAAAGACTGATAAATGTCACAAGCAAAACTGTCTCTATCTTATCGCAGTAGAATCTACTTTGTATTGCCTTTTGGAATTGCCGTGATTTGTTTCTGAACTAAGCCCTGAAGAAAACGCCGTTCCGTATTTTTTGTAACGATGTTTTAGGGGTATTTCAAAGAAGATGATTAACTGATTTTACAAAAACACAAGCGTTGAAAAGCTATTTTACAGAAAGCCCGTGAATCAATCTTTTAATTTTAATTTGCGTAACGCTAAAGGGTATACGAGAAATTCGGCTCTGGAAACGCCTAAGTAAATATTTTATTCAATTAACAATAGATTTGTTTAGGCTATCTTTTGGGCGGGACTTGTGATAAGCGTCGGTATTTGGCAGATTAGCAGTAAACATTATAATGGCATACTAACTTAATATGTTGGTAGTTATACTTTAAAATATACTTGTTACGGCCTCAAACAAGGGCAAGATAAAAAATACCTGAAACCGACGTGCGTGCATGCAACGACTAATGAACGTCGATGAAGCGAAAGTAATTTATCTGAATCGTTGCAGGTGGCAGTCCCTGGGCTCTGCCTACCCCTCTGGCATACAGGAGTGAGGTCATCGTCACGATTGCAAACTTATTTTAAATTTTTATATATTAATATTAAAATATTATATACGTTTGAAAAAATATCAAAGATTTCGAAACTTTTGGTCGTCATAATGTTAATACTAGAAATAAACATAAATTTTCATTTCCACGGTTTAGACTTGCAAAAGTTATTACAAATTTAGCAATTATTTTTTTTTGGGGCACTGTATTTAAGGTTCTACTACAAGATTCCCCATTCAAGTAAACATTTTGTTTGAATTTTGAATAAAAACATTTGAATTATTTTTTTCAATGTTATGCTAGGTTTTGGCGCCGTTCATTCTCTTTATATTAGGGTCCTACAAAAGGCATTTGTTTAACGGCCTCTCAACCATGTATAATGTTAAAAGCTGGAAAATTATTTAAACCCAGAGTGTCAAACGCCTCCGCGAGATAAAGGATCTCATACCTTCTGATACTTAGCGTGTCGTTGTTATGTCGGTGTGATGGGTAGGCTTACGCAAATTATATCGATGTGCAAAATTATCGTAATTTTTCGGAAAATCTGAAATAGAGAATCTTGTTGATATTTTTAATTCCAAATGGAGGAACATTTACGGGCTGATAAACCACGAATGAATTTCATGAGTAATTGAAAGTAATAAGATAATAAATTTTTAGCAATTTCAACATTGCTGAATTCAAAGTAAATAAAATTTATATGAAATTTATAAACAAATTTCATATAAATTTTATTTACTTTGTATTCAGCTATGGAATGAACGATGTAATAGAGACACGTAGTTTTTTCAACCAAATTTGATATCTTTGATTTTTCCAATTTCATTTGAATATTTTGCTATGATATTTTGGGAATATTTTTAGATAAGCGCTTCGGTTAAGATAAGATAAGATAAGAATATTATTTATTGCACATAAGAAACAAGAGACAAATAAAAGTTACAATCAAAAAAATATATACAATAGGCGGTCTTATTGCTAACAGCAATTAATGTCGTGTTTATTTAATAATATCGAAACTTTATAAGCGGCATACAGGGCGTAACAAAATTATCATAAGGTTCGAAAAACAAGAGAATTCTATTCAAATATAACATTTACAGGAAAATCCTTCCCAAAAACTGTTCCAAATATGATTATTTAATTATCGTAGGAACTACTTTAGCACAGAATGACTGTTATTTCTCTCGTTTTAATAAGTAAAACCCATTATATTCAGTATATTCACGACCTCAGTTGGCCACCGGAGTACATCTGCCTACAATGCGATAGGTTCTGGGTCCGAATCCCGTAGGACTGAGTCCCTTTTAGTTATATTGTCCTAAAATTACATACAAATACTTACACACACTTTTACACACTATTACACAATTACACACTCCAAGACATACATAAGTCATTCACACAATTCACTCTTGCCTAAATTACCAACATTTATACTAATGAATTTTGTATTGGAAAAATTTGCCATCAACTAATTTTAAATAATTACTTGTTTAGGTCCTGAATGTATTATTTATTTATTTCATTGATAAATTTTTTTATGCATGTTTTCTTAATATATTTTGTTTTTCGATAAATATTGTGCAAAGATTTGTTGCCGCCAGCGACAAGGCACTGCTTGAATCGTCCGTCATCGACGCAAAAGCCGATGATGAGTTAAAGATGTATTTCGAGATAGATTTAAAGAGATTTTGTTGCACTGTGTTATAATTTGGACTTGCCCATACCTAGAAGTGGGTAAATTTACGACTACATAAGGAACCCTTTGTCAGTCATTTGGGTGTCGTAAAAGTGCGCTTAAGGCGCTGTTAACCTACTACCATAACTTGGTTATTAATTTTATGTAAGCTGCGTAGTAAAATTTAGAGCACTGGAAATATTTTATGAATTTAACATGAAACGTCGTTTTTCTAGACGTTTGATGCTTTTCTTTTTACTGAAATTGTATCTCCTTATCGAAATAAATTATTGTACCTCCGGTTCTAAAGTGTGTTTTTTTTTTTTGGGTTATTCACCAACTCGACACACATGACTGGACACACCTGTGTCGAGTTGGTTAAACTCAAATTAGTATCATTTATTCTTTCGTCATCTGGACACACCAAGTTTTTTACGCGTATCCAGATGGTGAAACGTATTTAAATCATTTTAATGTTTTCGTCAACTGGACACGCATTTGAATTTTACCCGAATTTATGACGAAATACAGTCATGCGGAGAATGTTTTCTATCACAATCATCATCGGCCATTAAACGTTCCACTGCTGGAAACGAGTAATTTTACAATAATTTTACAGTAAATAGTACAAAAGTACTAGGGTAGCAGAAGTATGTAAGAGATTGCGGCTAAAATAAAATCTCATGAAAAACATGCGGCTTAGTTCATGGTGTTACTTAGTACTGCGCAGTATTAAACAGGGTTATTTACTACTACTGCCTACTAACTTTTGTTACCCTAGTACTTTAAACCGCTCTGGACTATACCATAAATGCGACGGGGCGTACTGGAAACCACTGTGAAGCAAGGAGCGAAGTACTGGGAATTGAAGTAAAATGCAAAGCGACCTTATGGGAATCGAGATTCAGGGAATAAAACTTATGATAAAGGTAAGAAAGAAAATTGAAACTATCAGCATGAACACTATGATCGCGACCACTGTTAGAGGTCAATAATTCAATGAGCGAGGCGATTGTTAATCTGACTGTACCCTTTTTCTGCAAAAAAACAGAGTGTGTCCAGTTGGGGAAAACATAAAAATTATTATTTCAGCTTTCACCATCTGGACACACATAAAAATCTTGGTGTGTCCAGATGACGAAAGAATAAATTATACTAATTTGAGTTTAACCAACTCAACACAGGTGTGTCAAGTTATGTGTGTCCAGTTGATGAATAACCCGTTTTTTTAGTTTAATGCAATAAAAACTACTGTCACGTTGACATCTCAATACAATCCAAAGGCTGTCAATGTCCAAATGTTGCTAGTACGTGAAAATGAAATAAGCCCATTTTACTTCAAAGTTAAAATTGTGTGTGCTACGTAGATATTTTTCTTAGAGCATAGCTCTTATGAGTAATTATATTTTAATATCTTTGATGTAATAAGGACTTCGATCACATGATTCTTCTATTCCCGGTAAAAAAAAATTACCGAGTAAACCTATATTATATTTTTGAACTAAAACTTTCGTAAGCACAACACATTGTAAACTTGGTTGGATTCGTCCGATAAAACAAAACCCGTAAGTGGATCCGGACTAAAAGTTTACTATATTATATTTTATAGCGGTAATACTGCGTCATTTTTTTGCATTGTATTAAAAAACGGAATTTAAGATAATTATACAGGCTCTGCATCAGGATACAGAATGTTTTAATTATGTTTAACACCAATGGGACAGGTAAACTAAAAAGAGAAAATTATAATACCGACTCACACCATTTTCGCCATTTTTTAAGTACCCTGGAAAATTAATGCCTATTATCGGTCCAACATTTATTTAACTTTTGACAGACGCACATCCATGAAGTTTCTTATTTATTTGACAGGAAACCACAGGCGAAAAATTTACTCCATCATGGACACCTTTATTTTTTCACAATAGTGACGCGACGTATTTTAGCTACGATATTTTAACGAGTAGATTAGTGTATCGAATACGATAAAAAATATAAACCTTATTACAAACATCTATACTATAAGAAATTAGTTTGAATAAATAAAATAAGTTAAAAATAAATGTGACAACCCGTTGTATAATTTTTAAGTTCATCTCGCTCCAACTTTAACGTTTACGTTACCGATTCGATTTTTATGACATAATCGATTAATTTGTAACTTAATCGATTATGTCATAAAAATTGAAAAGTAACTTCATAGAACCTCACTAAATTGAGCTGTCAAAAGTTAAATAAACAGTTGGACCGACAATAACCAGATGGCAATTTTAAGTGATAAAATACATAACCGCGACTCTCAAACCACCCGGATTTTAGTGTGTATTTTTGATGATGGAAAGAGGGTTAACTGTGAAGGTAGGAAGAGGAGCTAACAAAACCAAACATAAATTCAAATAGGAAACGTTATCGGGGATATTTAGTTAATTAATATCTCTTAGCAAGTAATTTTCGAATTTAAATACGGGAGCGTTTATGGGCGAAATTTTTCCGTTGCTGGTCTATTAGGTCAATTCACATTTTAGACGGTACGATTCCGTCACGTATAATGCAAAACTGAATATGTAAGAACCTAATAAATCAACCATTGGTCGAGCGCTATTACGCCTAGTTACTATGCTGACATCGTGGGTTCAATTCCCTGCATGGACCACTTAGGTATCCTAGATGAGGCTAAATTAGTAAATCCCATATCTAACCAGAACTAGAACCATGGGGTGTGAGGTACTTCAGGCGCTTTTATAATACATTATGTTTATGTAGGTACCAGAGATATGATCAAAATATTTTATGTATGATACGCAAATGTTTGTCTAGTTATTTACACTTCACGTTTACTTACGTAACTGGACTCGATTATTTAATTCACAAAAAAAAATACATTACAAACACAAACAAAATTCACATAAAGCTTCGTCAAAAATATCATGAAAAAGGATTTTAGCCGTAAACTACAAATAAGCAACATCAAGCAAACAAGCCTTGAAACAAGTCAATCAAAAATATGCCCCGGGACACACCCGATTCAAAAGTTCCGATGACGCTAGCAGCGCTCCTCCGCTGCACCGCCAGGGAAATTCTTAGGCCCGGAACGACGATCATACCCACGATTCCTAAGGCGTCAACTTATTTCCCTAACGAAACCTCTTCCGTCATCCCCCAAACTCCCATTGTTTCGACAGCCAGTGGGACGAACAAATAATTTTTATAATTTAAATAATTATAATAATTTAAAAGGAAATCGTAATATCACAATGAAGTATACATTTTTAATTAATTAAACATGATAAAAACTTAAATAACACCATTAAATTAATCTATAAACTAATTAATATTAATAATTTAAAAGAGTAACTTAATTTTTTTTATATGTCTATATTTAGCCAGTTAGACATGTCAATATTTAGTCTACATTAGACAAAATGGTAATATTTTTAAGCTGTTTTAATAATACTTTCTGTGGAGTATGAGTCAATCACACATAGCGACTACCCAATATTTGTGTTTCTAGACGATGCCTATTCCCAAGAGTCATAATATAATATTTTTTATTGTGTGACTGTGATTGATAATATAATTTTCACGCTTTATTATACGTTGAGTTATACGTATTATAAAGTTGTTGATGACTAGATAAAGAAAATCCCTTTCAACGTTACGATAAATATCGGCGCCGTGTCGGCGTCGTGAAGCCATACGTAAAGCGCCGTTATGGGAAAAACTTTGCCACTGCTAGGCCATTCGCTGGTTATACGTTTGACCGATTTTGACTTTATAAATTATACCTTTAGCACTGGGAATAAGGAAAGTTAGATTACTTTTGTTCGATTTCATCTCGACTCTAATTAGATGACCGTACTGTCGATTCCCTTTAATAGACTTCCAATTTTCCTTTGTCTCTCCCTTGGAACTTGTGAAATAACTTTGGAATAATTATGCCCTCGTAAGGAAGAACGCAGTAATCATAAAAACGCAATTTTGAGTAAATAGCGAAAAACATATCACAAACATATCATTTCATGACATAACTGCATATTTTCTTACTGAAATTTCAGGTTTTTAGTAGACCTACAGCCACCATTATTTTTTCACCTATAGATGTACCACTAGAGAGCTCAATTTTGCATCCAAAATAAAAACGCAGTAATGGCTATTACTGCGTTCTTAACTAGGTATATAATATACTGTCCATTGTCGCGAGCGATGGTACAGCAGCGGTAGGTCTTACGTTCGGGAGGTCGTGGATTTGAATCCCGACTTGTACCAATGCCTAGTTTTCTAAGTCACTTACATTTGTGAAGTAGCAGTACCACTCGAAGGGAAACATCGTGAGTAAACCCTAATACAGTCTGTTATCTTTTAGAATATACCTCGGACTCTAGAGTAGGCTTTGGTTTTCGCCGAAAACACACGAGTGTACTGCCTGCTCTGAATAAAACTTTTCTTTACTATTTTGAAAAGTTATGTAAAGTTTTTTTTTTAATTAGCCCTTTCTGTGTCCCACTGCTGGGCAAAGGCCTCCCCTTTAGATACCCACTCCTGCCTGTTCTCGGCCAACACTTCCCACGTTATGTAAAGTTAAGTGTCATATTAGTTCCGAAATTTCTATTACACGAATATATCCAATTCTATGCGATAGTAGCCGAGGTACATTCTAAAAGCTAACAGACTGTATGTGCATATTTTTTCTCTGAATACTAAACTTCTTCGGGTTTTTGTTTCTCTGGCGTCGGAAGCCTGCTACACGTCCTATTAAAACGATCGTAAGACATTATTATAAGAATCTAGAGCCGTGGTCGTCAAATTGCTGCCCGCGGGCCGCATGCGGCCCGTGGGCGTTATTTGTGCGGCCCGCGGCAAAGTAAATTGCATTAATAGTCACTATACCTACATGTCATAATCATAAACAAAATCAATATCCGACTTTGTGTACTATTTAATACTCTGCGGCCCGGCCCTGGTACTCACATTGTCATGTGTGGCCCTTGGCTAGTAAAGTGTGACGACCGCTGATCTAGAGCTCAAGAACCCTTGGTTCATAAAAAATGCGCGATCAGGAAAAGCTTTCAATTCGGCCACCAGCTCCCTACTTACTGCCACGTCGTTTGTTACGTCTAGAAAAGGTTGAAGTAAACAATCTGGAGAAAATATTCGGCACTTTTTCTTTTTAATGGTCAGCCTAAAGCTCTTATATTGTCTTCCTATTCTCACACAAAAGCAACCTACCTCTACCACGGGTGCAAAAACGTGGTGACGCAACAATGAACGTCGTCGGATTAATCAGCTTATATGAGTTTATTTACCAATGCTGAGCACATATTTTCTTAAACCGCGTCGGAGGTAGCTCTAATACATCTTGGGGAATCTTGTTGTAGAACCTTATGCAGTGCCCCATAAACATAACAAAAATATGTGTTTTTTAATTTTTATATCATATTAATATAGCTATAAGACAATTACTAACATAAATTATGGACTTGGTCTGAAATAAATGAATTGAATTGAATTGAATAACATTTACATACAGGCACATACATTGCTTCTGGCCCGGGATTCGAACCTGGGACCTCTCGCTTGGCAGGCAGATGCACTAACCGCTGCGCCACAGAGGTCTTGGGAAGGAAGTATTAACTTTTTCAAGTCTTTAGACTTTAGACTTGTGGAAATGAAATTTTATGTTTATTTCTAGTACATACCTACTAACATTATAATGGCTACCGGTAGTTTCGAAGTGTTTAATGCCGCGTATCCACTAGGCAACATTTGGCGCGCAACAAGTGCCGCTCAACGTGTTCGGCTACGTTGCACAACAGCGCGCGACTTTGCCAGCGGGCGCGCAACATAACGCCCGCCTAGTTTCGCGTCGCAACAAATGTCCCGCGCTGTCGCTCAATATGTTGCGCAACATGATGCGCGCCAAATGTTGCCTAGTGGATACGAGGCTTAAAAGTGTGTGCCTTCTAGCAATTTCTCTCTTTCTTTTTCTCTCTCTTTCTCTCTCTCTCTTTCTCTCTCTCTCTTTCTCTCTCTCTTTCTCTATCTCTCTTTCTCTATCATTTTCTGTCTCTTTCTCTCTCTCCGTCTTTCTTTCTTTCTTTCTGATTAAGCGTCTTTGACGCTTTGCAGTGGTGTGTATTAAACAGGCTGCCTTACCGACCTAACCTACTCTGTAACGTTAGGAAAACTCATTAATGAATGTCGATAAAACAAAAGTCAGGAACTGTCAGGCTCATAGCAGTCCCTGATCCCTGCCTAGTTTATGTTATTATGTTACAAAAACTCATTAGGTACTTGACGTTAAATTACGATTAATCTAACTCCAAGCCAACACAATATCATAACAGGGACTAAAAAATGAACGCGCCCATTGTTCTCTGTTTAAACAATCACCTGTATAATAAAGTCACTGCATCCAGCATTGTTGGCATCCTTTTTTACGGTACGTCGTAAAATAAAGCACCCAGTTATATTATTGCGTTTTCGCTCGCCCGTAATTTTCTTTGTCAAGGATGTATTGTATGTTTGTACCCGAAAATGTACATGTTGTAGGATCGAGTGATTACTAGAATCTTCGCAAATATCCTAAGATGTTAGTGAACAGACTGCGGAAGATGAGAATTATATCTCGATCGGCCTAGGGATTTTGCTAAGATAATAGTTCGCTATCTACAATGTTTGACATCTTGATTGTGGTTTGGCTTGTTAAAACGTTTATAACGTCGTCATAGGTTAATGGAATTGCAACTATGATCTTACGTATTTCCTACATTTTTTTCAGATTGCTAGTGTTTAATTTTTAAATTGGAATAATTATCCTTTAGAGTATAAAATAATAAGTACATAAACTTTAAGTGTACTGACGCCGCGATGATCCTCGGGCAATAAATATTTAAGTTTTATAGTTGTATATTCATCTTTTCGCTTTCGCTTTACTTGGTTATAATAAAACCTGTATAATTCTTTCTCCTAATTATGCAATAAGGTGTTCCAATATCCTAGGACATAAACAAAGATCCGTATTATAAAAAAAAACTTCGACTTACATGACACTTTATTATCGCGACGTATAAGGAGTATGTGTATGTATATTATTATTTCTCCTAATGTCTTCACTTTTCTATACCACACGAGCTTCACACGACGCCGTTTAACCTGTTGAATTTTTGGTTGCATTTTATATTTAATAAAGGTACAGATGCTGTGATTGATTACACAAGTTTACCAAAGGCCATTCGAATGGTGGCGCGGTGGCCGGGTCACCTATTTCCCTCTAATATGGTTGAAAGTGACGGCGGCTGACCCCTGCGTTATGCTGGTGAACGGGTGCCGGCCGTGTGTCTGCGGCTAGCCGCAGCATTGGTGTTTTCTTACTTTTGTAAGAATATAAAATATTTTTTTACATTGCAAGTATCTATTGCACTCATGGGTCTTGAACTTCTTAGGTAGTTGGGCATTCATACCAAAGTATTAGATTTAAGGTGGTTTGAGAAAAGATGGTCAGAGTAGAATTTTTTTTTCGCTGCCTTTCTCTCCATTACATTCGGCCCCAAGACAGCGGCTAACATTAACATTATCCTCTTCAGTCATGACCTTGAAAATAACAATAGAAAACCATTGTCAGGACTGAGGAGGTTATAAGTACATTGGCATTCAACAAACAGAATGTAAATTCTTAACGTTGAAATAAATTTCTGATTTCTGATAACAATAGTTTTTAATCGTTATTTTTAAGGTCGCAACTCATTAAAACTGCCTCGGTGGTCTCGCCATTAATGCTTCATTATCTACCTAGACAGGGTTCATAGATGCCAGTCCCTGAGAGAGCCGTGGTACTCTGAACGAACGGCCTCAGGCCTTTCTCCACTGCTCCGGTCCGGCGTCGGAACCAGAATCAGACATGAGAAAAATATCGGATGTCGGATTATGCTTCTCCACTTCGTCCGGCAATTCCTCGGTTTTTCTATTCGAGGCAGGGGACGTTTTCTACACATTCTATTAATTTAATTAAATAGTATAGGAACATTTTTGGGTTGTATGCGCGGTGCAAAAACGTGTATTGTTATTGTACGCCGATCACTTTGGACCGGTAAAATACCGTTCCGATCTAGCAAATTATCGGGCCGTTAAAAACCGGATGCCGGAGTAGTGGAGAAGCTTATTAGTATTCTTATGTGTTTCTAAATCGGATCGGTAACGTTAACGTTTGACGGACCAGAGCAGTGGAGAAAGGCCCTTAGTCTGTATGACCTTCGTTGTCTCGTTACCATGGTATCGTGGCTTGTATGTGGAAGTTATTATTACTACGCTTCAATGAACCAGCCCAATTACGTCTCATTCTGGTTGGTAATGCCTATCCGATGATTGAAGTTCCAGCCTTATGGCCCTGAACGCTTTTGCTCGTATATTTTTGGAATGTCATCTAGGGCACGTTCAGTCCATGGATGGGTCACTGTCTATGACTAACGGTAGTGGCATTTTTCCGAGTGGGAGCTTGAAAACTTCTGACAGTAAGACAAGCCACAAGTCTTACAAGCCTCCACCAACCCTGACTTGGCCCCCGTGGTGGAGTATGCCCTACACTTTCCTCAGGGAAGAGACCCGCGCCCCTTGGTGGGGACATAATAGGTTGGTGATGATGGTGGCGGCCCCCAGTCTGATTCGAATCCACGACCTCTGTCTTGGGGTCAAAAACCATAAATTGAAGTTTTATAAAACAGGCTCCAGTTGTAACTTTATTCCGAAACCTAACCCACATGAGAGTACTACTTTATTTAGGCAACACAATCCTAATATAGAAAATTCCATATCTCAGCGCGTGGTGACTAAATTCTATATTATCTCTCTGAGATGTGTCTATGCCCTATTATTAGTGGGACTTAGAAAGACTGCTTACAAACTATCTGTAGTCATTATTCAATAATTATGTGAAATACATCGGTTTCGCGGTTAATTATTAGGGTAAAATACTTTCTGTTCCCTACGTTTCGGCTACGGATAGCCCGACAGACAGGGTCCTTCCTGATTTAAGATCTACCTTTATGGCTGCAATAAAGTATTAAGTATTGAAGTTAGACCCGTTTAATATATAACTTACGTAACTAGTTTGTAGATCAACTAATCATGTTAGCAACTATGTCTATGGTCACCTAGTCAACTGTTGATGCTTAGGTTTAGTCTGTTAGGATCTCTGATTAGAGTGAACCTCAAACTCCGAAAAGAGAATAAGTTAGTAGCGGGGATCTTTGCGGTTGCGGCGTAGAGAGGAGGCGAATATCAAATTACATCGTAGAGACCAAGCCCAGATGCGCTAAGGATAAGGCTGGGTTCTCTGCACTCCTAAAAAGGTGTTTTAGAGTGTAATTTACTTTCTAATGATTAATGTAATTTAATGCTCTTTCTAGGGATGTCCTCCAATATTTATATTTTTTTTAAACTTTATAGTTTAACTAAAGCTAAAAATTATCTAAATTAGTTCTGAGTAAACCGCCGTAATCATCGAAGTTTTAGCGCCATAGGTCAAAAGTATGGATTAATTAGGTGTACTTACATTTCTGTGACTTGCGGATTCCCTGGACTGCTATGAGAACCAACACCTCGATACTTAAGGAGCCAAGGTCCGAACTCGTCTGTGTAATATTTTATACGCCAGCAACCTGTTTTGTCTTTCTTAAAAATATATATCTCGGTTCGAGTGTTCTTAGATCGTGAAATCCTGGTTTTGTTTGTAGTGCTCCGGCAATCTTAGGGTCTGTTTCACAATCTGTAGATAAAGTTCTGGATAAGCTATCCTCAACCAGGGCCGTTTGTTCTAAATTTGAAGCCATAAACGAACACACGCAATATAGGAAAAAATATTTAAATTTAGAACAAACGGCAGCCCTGGTTGCGGATAAATTAGTTATCTGAAACTTTATTTGAACATTGTGCAACAGAGCAGGGGCTAGTATAAAAAAATACTGTTTACATCGCTTCAAAGATCCGACCACACCGATGTGAGTAGCCTCTTAGTAAATAAAATAGTTTACTTAATTCGTGTGTACTGATATCGTAAAAACTCTACTTTAAGGATCCGATTTTTTTGCTGAGATCTTATTTGTAGCGTGGTAGGTATGTACGCTGGCAATCTTAGTACAAAAATGGGCCATTTCCGCCCGAGTTCTAAGATCGGCAGAATAGCCGACATGAAAATCACCTCTAAAGTACCTGAATTGAGATCTAATAACACACGGTCTGAGCTTAATAAGATCTTGAAAACTCTACTTTAACGATCGAGTTTTTATCTGTATTCTAATTTGTTGCGTGGTACGTACCACAGCGATTTTAATACAATTCTAGGGGTATGTTTTTACAATCTGCAGATAAAGTTCCAGATAAGCTATCCGCAACCAGGGCTGCCGTTTGTTCTGAATTTGAAGCCATAAACGAACACATGCAATATAGAAAAAAATATTTAAATTTAGAACAAACGGCAGCCATGGTTGCGGATAGCTTATTTGGAACTTTATTTGAACATTGTGAAACAGGACCTTAGAATACCTGATACGAGTAGCCTCTTAATAACTAAAAAATGTCTCTATCCGAGATCAGATTGTACTATGATCGTGAAAACCCGGCTTTAGCGATTGGATTTGTAACTGAATTCCTATTTGTTGCGTGGCACCGAAATGACCCGAAACCCGTGCCAGCTCCGGGTAACTTTCAGTGTCGTATTACAACTATTTCCTCGCGCAATATGGCGGTCCCTGAATACATTATGCTAAGCAGCCCGACTACGCTCTGTTTATAATTTAGAATAATATTTTCGGCATGAAAAAGACCATTAAGTTTCGCCGGCGAAAACATAAAACGCGAAAGTGTTTGCGGGCATAAACTGTCACTTTGCATTTACTTCTCTTCATCATCATCAACCCATTATGTCCCGACCGAGGAGCACGGGTCTCTTCCCTGAGGAAGGTATAGGCCATACTCCACCACGGCCCAAGTCCGGATTGGTGAAGGCTTGTAAGACTAGTGGCTGGTCTTATTGTCAGAAGTTTTCAAGCCACCCTAAGGGCTCTGCCTTGGCTTAACGACTGCCATCAATCGACGGCAGCCGGCACCAACCGCTTAACCTCTTCAGTCCTGAGGTACACAGAAATCCATAGTTATTTTCTAGGTCAGGACTCAAGAGGTTAACGTGCCTCGCGAAGTACGGAACCGCTCGGAGCCCATCCATGAGCTGAACGCGGGGTATGTTGCTTAACCTTATTAATCGTTTAAGATCACTCAGGCAGCCCAGGCTACGAGCGATTCGCATGGATCACTTTTCTTACATAATGTATAAAAGCTTTGTGTACGAGTATGTAGCACAATTGAATTATTTAGGAACACTTTTTACCTGTTAATTTTAATACATTTATGAGTTTGTTTGGATATTTTTACGGGTAAAAATCATTTCTATAAGTAATTTTTCGCGGCCGCATAGCTTATAACTGAAAGGAATGGACCGATGGATACAATTTTAAAAATTAAATATAAAATCGGAAAATATTAAACATAATTCTTTGATCTCCCTAAATAAAATATACATCTCATAAAGACCTTCAAAATTTCCATTTTGATAAATATTGCAAAGATCTTCTAATTTACCTAACCAACATCTACCTACTTGGAGAACACATTTTTTTGACTTAAATATTAATAATATTACACCTACAGGGAATTGTTTTTGCTGTAAAACGTCTTTGACTAGACGTCATCCGTAATAAACGTAGGCAAATTTTTTAATTAACTTACAATATCACTTTTTGTTCGGTACCACGCTTCACTTCACTAAAGCCAAAGTAATATTGTTATGGCGCGAATTCGTGAGGGCAAAATAATACAACAACGTGTATTTTGTTTCAAAGTCTCACCCCTAGGGGGTCTCAATCAACATAGTCAGTGAATATCGTCTCCTGGGATGCGTTTGCTCCGAGTTTGAAAATGTAAACTTCGCTAATCAAACTTACACAGAACGAGTTGCGATGTCATTGAACTGAAATAATGTGTGACGAAGCATTTAAACCCGAAACCCGAAAGGGCAAAGTTATATTTTTATTACCACAGTGTATTTATAAAGACAAAAAGTTGTTTCGCCTGTACTTTTATAATAAACACCCTCCTGTGTCAATCAACTAAAAGTGAAAACACGATAAGACTATTCTGACGTAGAGCACGATATTTACTTAGTACATACAATAATTGTACAATAATGTTAATACGATAGTCTCTTACATAGGTCCTTTATTCATTTCACATTTTAAAAAAATTATGTTACAAACATAATCAAAATTCACTTAAAGCTTCGACAAAAACAACATGAAGAATTATTTTTGAGTAGTAGGGAGACAAAATTAAAAAAAAAAAATTTTGGTGATTGTAATAAAATGAGTATATTTTTGATAAATGTGGTCTGAGTGTTTGATAGGTAATACTATAAGTAATGTTTTCATCCTGTACTAATTTTCTGATTGAGAAAATTTGATTCACTTTTGAACATATTTTCTTTATTTAAACACTGCGTACTTACTTATTTCTAGAAAAACTGAAATTTATTTAAATTGCCTGTAATTGTTGAACCGTTGAATGTTCTATTTTAATTTTTATTGACATTTAATTGATCATGACTTAATTTAAATTTTAAATGTACTTTTATCTATCTTTCATTTGCTTCACATGTTTGATTTAATTGATTACGATTTAATTTATATTTATATTTATTAATACTGTACTATGTACTTAGCTATCGCAATAGGGTCACCTGTAAGGATAGCTGTAAGTTATGGAAATAAATAAATAAAAATAATCTAATTATGAATTAAACATTTTCAACTTTTAGTCCGGATCTATTTACGGGTGTTGTTTTATCGGACGAGTCCGTTCAGGTTTCGCTCCGATTAAGATCCGGACCAATAGTTTACAATGTGTTGTGCTTACGAAAGTTTTAGTTCAAGAATTAAACATTGTTTTTTATATTGTGATAATATTATCGACATTGTCCATCGGGCCGCAGGTCTGCCCACTGACCGTCGTCCTGTTCTCGGCCGCCACTCTGTGATTGCCTTGGTACACCTGCTATTTCCCGCCTCGCCCATTTCCATTTCAGTTTTGAGAATCTTTCGCCAATATCATCGATCGGCAGAAGGTCCGTTGATACGAATGGCGAGAGACCGTGTGAGATGAATTTTGTTACCCTGCAGTGGGTAACGGTGGGCTGATGATGATTATACATATTACAATATGGCTGATGATGATGATGATTATAATGTTTAATTGTGCGAGCACGAAAATATGCTCAACTTATAAATAACATGCATCGTCTGGATTTTATTTATACTTATTTTCAATAACTTACCTTGTTCTTAAGGCAGATTAATAATTCTATGATTTTAAGATTGAATAATAACTTTTTTTTTTTTGTCATTATTCGTTTTGTAATTCGTACTCAGCTATTTTCTAAACCACAGTAAAAATTGTTTCTTATGCTTACATACATAGATCAAACCGCCTAGATTAATTTATGGATCATGATTGTTTATTTCACCCATTTAAATACGTGCACACCTAACTATTTTTACTCAATGTACGAAACGAAATAAGTAAAAAAAGTGTCTTTATTTCTATTAAAAGGATACATTTACCGTATATACTCGCTACCCATAGCACAGGGAATCCTAGTTTGGGAGCCAGTAACCATTTTTTGTAACCGTTTTACAATAAAGTTTTTTTTTATTTCATTTCATTTTCAAACAACCTACTTTGACAACTAACTTATATTCGTTTGAAATATTCGTCGCGCGGAAATACAATTGAGCTATAACTAACTGAAATAAAAAAAAAAACTCAAGCTTTCTTTTTAATCGCGAGTCCTTTTCATAGAAACAAAGAGTTTGTAACATATTTTCAGCTGGCCACAAAGTTGAATAAAACGAATAGCCATTTGATTGCTTCAGATTAATATAAACAAAACATTGTTTTTTTTCACTAGTCGCAATACCAGCCAGCAATTTATTTAATACAAACCTTCTTGCTTTAACAAAGACGGCCAAAAAAGAACTTCGTCAACTTGCCACAACATTTCCAAAAGCCAAAGCTTGGTTGTGCGAGTTTGTGCAAACTTGTAGCACGGCTTATGACTTCGGTGTCCTGCGTGAACGTGGTCGGAATTGTAATGGAATTTCCCGATACTTAAGTATTCCTGGACTTGTGCATTCTCAACTCTACGGCAAAGTAATTATATAAGGTGTCCGTGTAATAATGAAGAATATAACTTGTGGCTGTTTCCACGTGGAGCATACTGACTCGCTCGCACAATCGACACGTTTATTAATTTCAATAAACATAAACATTTACATACAGGCACATTGTTTCTGGCCCCACAGTAGAATATCCTGTATCGTGGGAACTAGAAACAGCGACATCACAAATAGATAAACGTAAAGTAGGTATTGAGGTTTTTTTGTCAGCCGGGGCTCGGAGCCCGGGACCTCTCACACGGTAGGCAAATGCGCTAACCACTGCGCCACAGAAGTCGTCAATAGAGGTCGTAATACGAAAACACTCTTGATAAATGTGGTCTCGGGTTTGATAGATAATTAAATCACGCTCATTTAAATAAATTTTTGTTTTCACTAAGAGTTGATTTTAAAATATTAATTTTAAATCATCTGTTAAAAAAACTACATAGAGTATAAAAATGTGGCTAAAACGTTCCTAATTTTATTATAAATCACATTCCAATCATCAAACCCTCAGATCATATTTATCAAAAGTATGTTCAATTTAGCAAAACAGCCTGATCGACGTAAACACAGCCTTCAAAAAAATAATTTGATTGTATAGGTTGACTGAAATAATTATTATAACGGCTATATTCGCTAACTTTCAATAGTTTCTAAGTGGAAGGTTCCGAGAATTGCGCTTTTAAAAAAAACATTAATGATGATGATGATGATGATCATCTATACTAGAGGTAAACACAAACATCCTAAAACTATCCCAATTATATCCGCAAACCATTCTAAATACTTATCAAAACCGTCCCAAACACATACAAAAACGATCTTAAACACATCCCAAAACCATCCTAAATTCATTACAAAACCATCTAAACACATCCTAAAAAAACAAATAATACATCCCAAACACATTTCAAAGCGATCAAAACAAAAAGTTGTAATCGAAAGTAGGTAACAATAATGCAGTGGAATGTCGGAATGGAAAGAACCAGTAGACAAGTTCGGTTGTATAAGTCGGAATAAGCCCTTTAAACACCAATTCACTGTAACCACTTTCTAAAAAACTTCATAGTTTAACATAAGAAAAAGTTAATAGCTTACCAGTATACATAGAAGCAAGACAAAACTTAAAAAATAACTGTTTAAAACAAAAAAAAACTTTAACAAAGCCTACTTGTCTCATCGGTCAGGTAAAATTGCCGCGCAATGAATGATTCGAATAAAAAAACTGATTCGAATCCACAATCTGATTCCAATCAACAAACTGATTCGAATCAACTACTGATTCGAATCAACTCGACCATTCGAATCAAGCTATGAATCAAATCAACTTAAATTCTCATTCGAATCTAGTTTTTACCGTCATGATTAGAATCATTCGAATCAAAGGTGATTCGAGTCCTATCACTTTGACATTCGACATAGGTAGAGTTCGTGCCACGAAAGAAGTATGAGTTAATGAATTTTGGCTTTTATTGTTATGGCCCTAAGGATTTTACCGTGGGACTTATTTGGTGAAACGATCTTTACCTAGTCCTAAAATCTGTTAGTGATCTGTGAGCATAGTGAAATAACAACAACGCATTCATGATTTCATCGAGTTTACATGCAAAATATATCAATTATCATTATTGCATTATTCGAGACTGCAAAAACACGTCAATAAAGACCGCCGGGTAGTCGCGGATTCGTGTGCCCAGTGAAATAAACATACGAAAAACTTGGCTCAAACTTGCCAAGAGAGACCCCGATTCTTTATCGACTGGAACTTGGGTGTATTTATGTGAAGATCACTTTAATGTAAGTCCTGTAATATCAATGTACACAGAAACTGTTTTTAGCTGTAATAATGCTTGGTATGATTTGGTTTGGTTTTGGCAAATTGGTACTATCAGCTTCCACGAATCCAGCGTCCATGATTGCGCTTATCAATAAAATGATAAGACACTAACTGCACAAGAAGAGTATTTGCAAAAACACTAAATCCAATCCAAATCACAATAGAACTTACGCACGCACGACTGACATAATATGTTTGTTTACAACCAAAGGTGCTTTCAAAATGGCGGATAGTGTTTTCACCGTTCCGATTTAAAAGCGAAAAATATTTTTTTAATTTGCAAATTTTGCAGCCATCCTGCATATTTACTTAGCAAAGTCAATATATTTCGGTTTCTTACGTTTTCGCTACAGGAAATATCCATTTATCGCGTCAAATTTGTTACGAGGCAAGTAGCGTATTGTGACAATGTAACCAAAAAGTGCAAGTATAATAAGTTGAAACTACACTACAGCACCAAGAACGCGCCCTCTGATGGTTTTTGATTGGTCTATATTGTGCAATAAAGTGTACCTACAAAATAAAAAAAATCACCACTGCCATCAGACCAAATTAATACTCAATTACTTATCGTTTGCGTGTCACAAAGGGAACCGAATTGATGTTTGGTGATTTTTTGCCTTAGTGTGGATAAGTTTGAATTAAACAGATCTGTGTCTAAACTATCACTTTTTCAAAACTCTTTACAGAGTTTGTTTAAAAAATTCAGTGGTTTAATGTGAAACTTTACCACAGATTAACTAATATTTTTCCGAGGAGTGGCTTAGAAACATAAAGTGTATTCTAAATAAGTACATTTTTCTTATTTACTAAACTGCCGCTCTTAATGCGAAGCATCACGTATGGTTACGAGCGTAGGGCCAAACCCAAAAACAGTAGTGAACGGAAGAAAAGGACCCGAACGGAATCTATAACAATAAATTAGATCCCCTAACGTCGAAGAAAGGCTGAATGAACTGGCTTTTGAATCAACTGCTTCCGAAATGTATGGGCCTGTTTTATTCGTGCTAAGGCTCATTTTCAGAATTCTGAAACCTTTTCCTTTTTGTCGAGCCCATCCTCCTCCTTTTTAGGGTTCGGCAGTTTATTAAGAACTAGCTTTCGTCCGCGCCTCCGTCCGCGTGGACTTTAGTTAAAAATTTTGCAAACCCGTTCACTCCCTTAAGGGTTAAATTTAGAAAAACGGCGCAACACGTGTTCAATTGACGACCTCCGTGGCGCAGCGGTTAGCGCATCTGGCTACCATGCGAGAGGTCCTGGGTTCGAATCCCAGCTGGGGACAAAAAAAAACCCAGGTCTTGGAAGTTTACATGTTTGTGACGTCGCTGTTTCTGGTTCCCACGACACAGGGTATCCTACTGTAGGACCAGAAGCAATGTATGTGCCTGTATGTAAATGTTATGTTATGTTATGTTAATTAATTTTGTGTTGAAGAGTATTTATTTTAAGTTCCAAGAAAATTATACAACATTCTTTATACCTCGCATACAAATACGATAAAATATAACTCGAAAATTACAAGAAATCGCGGAACATACATGGGGGTGATTCGGGTACCCCTAGGGGTGCTCTATCTCTGGACTTCCGCTTGACACTATTTTTGGGACGCCCTGTATATGCACGATTGCACGATAAGGCCAGTACGTTAAAGTTTTCTTTCCTTTTGTGCGTTAAATGACACCATTTATAACATCCTAATGCAAATTACTTATTTACATTCTTGGCATTTCTACTCATTTAAGTAGAGCTCGTGGATGGAAAGTCACTGTGCTTTGAACTGTACAGTAAAGTAATTGGTTTTGCTGTGTGTTATTTATTTAACACTTGATCTTAATTAACTTGCTAGTAACAGTACTTCCTTCTTTGACAGACTGGATAATAAAAGTAACAACTAGGTACTGACCACTTGTGATAACAATAATATATTATCCTCGTCAATTTTAATGACAAGGTCAGGTTGTCAACGTCATGTTAATTCTTACAAATTTTTTTGCTTGTGGTTATTGGTATTTAGTGGGATCACGACCCCATGATGCAGTTGTAGCTATCAGTGGGAATAATATGTAAAAATAAAGTAAAAAAAATAATAAACTCACGCCCGTTATCCCCGAAGGGGTAGGCAGAGGCACCAGTCTCTAGAACTGGACCCACGTTTTGCCGAGTTTATTAGGTCCCAAACGTGACAAGTGGCAAGCCTGTCGCCGTTATCCGGGCACAATTTATCAGCGAATGGTGTTGCTGTACAAACAAATGTACATAACTAAAAGTCATTGGTACATGCGTGGTTCGAACCCAGACCCTCATGATCGAGAAGCAAGGGTCAACCCCACTACGCCACCACCGCCAATATGTAGCTATCAGAAATAAGTGATGGGACCACGAGCCTTAAAGAGCCTTAAACTGGTGGGACAGCGAGTACGGTGGGACAGAATGGGGGACCACGAGTCAGAAATCCTTCTACACAATACCATCACATGTTCTGTTCCCAAAATAGGACAATTTCCATTATCTTTGAATGTGAAACTTTCTTAAGCACTAGACATTGTGAAATTCCGGATACACTTACTTGACTTTTTGTCGGAAGAGTCCGACAAGGGTTCGCTCCGATTCGCAGAGCTGAACCTGGCAACAATTGACGAATCAGGTAAAGTGACGAGTTAGGGATATTGACGAATTATAGATTTTTGAGAAATAGACGAATCGGGAAAGTGACCAATTATTGAAATTGACGAATTAGGGAAAATGACGAGTGACCCCCTAACCCGATTCTGTTAGTGCATTATAGTTCAATTACAGTTACATGATCGGGTCACGTGGCATGTGTTTTAATTCCATTGATGCCTAGAATTACGAATACCTACCTACCTAACTTAACCGCCATGATCATAAGGTGTCATTGTACTACAATGCGTTAGCAGAATCTAGGCCCTGGTCGGACTCTTCCGACGAAAAGTCAAGTAAGTGTATCCGGAATATAGTTTATACTGTTTTAATGTATTCTATAACTAAACTAAATAATGGTTATACTCGTATTACTAGTATGTTTAATTACTGACTTATTTCGTTGTCAAAGTTAAGTATAGGATATTGTAGAGGAAAATCCATTGCACTTATTTATAAGTCGTAAAGTTTTTTTTTACATTGGCTGAGAAAAATGTTCATATTTTGATCACTGAATTTTCTAATTACATTTTGGTGATCAAAGGCACTTTGAAATATTAATAGTCATCTTACGATATCCATAAAAAGTACATTACGCAAAGATAATTGACAACACCATCAACCCCTCCTTGACTCCATGAATGATTATATCAGATTCGTCTGTAATTTCCTGAATGATGACATTAAATCACGCAACAACCGCTGACGCGCTATCGCGAACTAAATACGATAGAGATTTCGATACGGTAAAATATCATTAAAAGAAAATGGCTGGAGTTGGCCGAAAGAAGTGGCTGACAGTCGTGAGGGAGTTACCAGTAATGGACGAATGTGGGCTGATGAGGCTGATGAGGAGTGATGATGAGGCTGTAAAGCAACTGGGGTTTCCATTTGACATTTTCATTCTGTAGATCAATTTGTAATCGCTTAGCAATATTTTAAGGGAATATTCGACTGTCCTGATGAGGAATTATTTTAATAAACGTTTTAATGGTAGCATTTTGTATATGTAGAATGGAGCATTTGTAAATGTTTGCGATTTAAGGCGTTAGATTCCTAACTCATCACAAATCGAAGTGGCACGAAGTATCGTGGTATTGAATAATGTTATTTGTTAACTTACACATTTGAAATAACTACTAAATTGACTGGATAGTGTCCCATTTGCTTCTTTCGTAGCAAATAGGACGCCATAGCTAACATGGAAAAATATGTCATTAAAAAATAAAGTTTTTTTTATTAAAAAATTTGAAGCCATTACTTCTCATCAGCATATGGGAAGTAATGACTGGCCAATTAAAAGTTCAGTGATTTCAATTAAATCGAGTACCATGGCTAGGTGACCGGCCAATATGACATCAGGTAAGCCGGTCACTTTTTAATTGTTTCGTTTCTTCAAAAATGGATGGATGCAACTGTCTATTTAGAGGAAGCAAATAGAAGGAATAAAAACTAAAAAAAAACCGACTAGCCCACACAAAAGACAAGTCAATACATGCGGATCGCACCAATCCGTGGGTTTCCCCACACCTTCAGCGTCAGCAGTGATATTAATCTTAAAAATTTCCAGATATACGTAACTTGAAAAGCACTACAAATATATCAACCCGCACTGGAAATCGAACAAAGAAAAGCAATAGGGCATACAATTTTCGTTAAAATTTTAACGATAAAAACGCCTAGACATAGAAGCTAACACAGCCCATTGAAACGTGGCAAGACCGTCCGTTTGTATCCAAGGCGCACCCGTAGTTTTGATGCACTCATCAGTTTGCCGTCCCAGGTAACAAAGGGTACCTAAGCTCTTAGTCGTGTTTGTAATATTTTATTAGTACGCTTACCGTTGGGTTCGTGATATGCTATTCAATCCTCACCCTCCCAGTTTTGTTCAAAAAACAACATTTCCATCTGCGTATAATGACCCCATTCGTATTGCGCTGATGGCATGGAATAAAATGCAAATTACCTGATATTTTATTTAAAAAAATTGTAAAAAGTGTTGTTCTCAAGTTTTTACATCTTAATTTTTCTTTCAGTTAAGTGTCTTATTTCTTAAAGAATAAATTTAAATTGATAAGTAGGTATAAATTACAATTTAGAGTATTCAAAGACAGTGTTAGAATTTAGACAAAATTTTGCAGCCGACGACTCATGAAACGAAAGCGATATCCACCATTTTGGTACCTTAAAACTCTACTTTAATTATGCCGTGTCATGTTTAATGTTTCGTCAACCACACCTGCTACAAATACAGGGTGTAACAAAACCATATCAGATGTTCCATGCTAAAGTTTTTACATTTGGTAAGAACCAGCTCTTAATAGTTGTCTCGATAATAAAAGTTGATAAGTATAGACGGGTAGAACCTCTTTTCCCTCTGGTTAGGAAGATAAAGAGATTTTGTCAAACCCTGTATAAGTAATCACAGATTGAAAAAGATGCAATAGCTAGAAAACAATTTGTTGCTGAAAGCAGGTGCTTTTGGAGTTATATTCCAAAGTTCACCAAATTAAATAACCTCTTTGAGTCGCATGTGCATTTTACAATAAATAGATACATTTTTCGTATTTTTGTTAAAGCTACTTTGTGTTTACGCATTTAAAATCATAACAAGATATACCTAGTTTAACAAGATACTTCATTTTAAGCTTTCTACAAAGAGATACGCGAGTGAAATAAGATTGGGCAGAAGTACCCTCCCATTTTCAGGATCGTCTTATTAATTTAAACTACGAGCACCCTCCAAAATACGTTGACATGCAAAGTATGTAAATAATCTCAATACACACAAATTAGTGACCAGATGACCTAAAGAAAAGGTGCAACGTAGTAGTAGTTTGGCCAAATAGTAGTCTACACCTTCACTGAAACCCTTTTGTGTTTTAAAAACTTCTCAATAAAATGACTAGTATCACTATCACTAGAAACAGTAAGTCCTCGAGGTATCGTCAGTACCTCCTGTCTCACTCCGTCAGCCGTAATAATACTGAGAATCTGAAAACCTCGCCAAAGTTTTAGGGCTAACCATAACTTCTGCCTCTGCTTCTCTCTTGAACACGCCATCTTCCTTAGCACGAGTAGGTACAAAGTCAACGTTGCCATACATACTGCTGCCAGCACACGGGTAAATAGTGGATAAAGGTCTCATAGCTCTGATCGTGCCTTTACTCCCTGGGACGTCTCTGTAAAGTATCATATCTGGATGTTCGTAGTAGGTGCCAGAGATGTGAGCTACTTCTATGTCATTGTCTATATCTGATGCTGCATCATTGAACACATTAGGTGCTTCTGTTGTGAACATATCTCCAGATTTGGAGGTGGTGGATGAGCGGCGGATGTGGTAGCAACGTACGGCGACTAGGAGAAGGGTAAGGATGAAGAAGATGAGGATGCCTATCCCGATGTAGACAAAGACACTGGTATTGGATTCTGTAAAGGGAATAACAAGGTTAGAATATAAAACTTTCATAAGCACTAAACATTGTAAATTTTTGTAAATATTTGGTCCGGATTAACTTACATGGGTTTTTATCGGAAGAGTCCGACCAAGTTTCGCTCCGATTCGTAGAGCCCACTCACGTAATCGGACCGGATCCGGACCAAAAATTTACAAGGTCAGAATCATTTTAAAGATTTCATACAGCGCAAAAGAGAAGAGAGAGTTTAAGGAGGGTAGTGTTAAAGTTATGCTACACAACGCAACTTTGTTTGTTAATTCCGCTGGCTGTGGAGGAATAACGGAATCATGTCCATCCGTGAAACCTGTGTTGTCCGATGAGTTGTGGTTTTGACTATCGTTTTGGGACATGCCTGATGCAAAGTATTTTGCTGTCGGTGCTGCGGAAGAACGATGCTAGCGTGATGGCATCCTTTAGGTCAGGTGAGTCGCTGGCCGGTATTTGTGGATACCATTGTTACTGGTTTGCTAAAACTGTATTAGTTTGTGTTTATTATCGAAACTCTATCTTATAGTTCTACGATCATGATGCATTTTTCTTGTAGTTAATAAATATATTTTTGCTAGCTTGGTTCATCTATTAGCGAATTTGTCAGAATATTACAGCTGGCCTCTATGGGGTTTGAGGTAAAATTAAGGTTGCATTAACTTTACGAATTCTTGTGGAACTTACCTATCGTAGGATTACTTGAGTCTCTCCTTGACTTGAAATTATCATTTTCCTTTATCTTCTTCGGTGTTACGTCGTCGTAAATATCTGGATATTGTATGGAGGGGTTGGCCAATGACGGCGCAGGTGGCACCACACTCTGCTCGTTCCATTTCTCACCAATATCATCTGGAAATCAATTAGTGTATGTCATCATCATCATCATCAACCCATTATGTCCCCACCGAGGGGCATGGGTCTCTTCCCTGAGGAAGGTATAGGCTATACTCCACCACGGGGGCCAAGTCCTTATTGGTGGAGGCTTGTAAGACTAGCGGCTGGTCTTTCTGTCAGAAGTTTTCAAGCCGCCCTATTAAGAACTCTGACTTGGCTAAACGACTGCCATCTATCGACGGCACCCGGCACAGACTGCTTAACGTGCCTTGCGAAGCACGGAACCGCTCGGAAAAATGCCACTAGTGTTAGTCATAGACGGTCACCCATCCATGCACTGAGCGCGCCCAATGTTGCTTAGCCTTCGTGATCGTTTACGATCACTCAGGCAGCTCAGGCTACGAGCGAATCAATGAGTGTAGGTGTACCTTATTCCTACTTTTTATAAACAAACAATTTTTTTTACATACAGGCACATACATTGCTTCTGGCCCCACACTAGGATACCCTGTGTCGTGGGAACAGAAACAGCGACGTCACAAACATGTAAACATCCAAGACCTGGAGATTTTTTTTTCTCCTCAGCCGGAGATCGAACCCGGAACCTCTCGCATGGTAAACAGATGCGCTAACCGCTGCGCCACAGAGGTCATCAGTTTATTTTTTCATAATATTTTAGAGAATCGCTTTTAGCGGGCTGTAATATTCTGTTACTTTTTTATAATTTACGTAGCACTGTATTTAATTTACCGAGTAAATATTTTTCCTTATTTTCGTTAATTTGGTTGACGGTCTGAAAAATTTTTTTTCGTATTTTCTTCTAAGCTTTAACAAAATATACTTAGATTTGATAGTCAATATCAAGGAGGATACAAAAATCTCCTTTCCATTTTGCATATTATAATTTTATTGCCTCAAATTTCATAGTCTTGGCAGAAATCTTAAAGTAATCTTACAACATTTCAGGTTCGCAGTGCTCATAAAGTTCACAGTACCTAACTTTTCCGATACTCATTGAATTTATAGTCTTGAGCCAAAGAGCCCGTTCCCGGCGCCACAAAAGGAGGACCACATCACTAAAAATACATAAAGTTTATCTAGAATGTTCAAAGTCTTTTAACTTACCCTCAAACATTCCGCCCGGCTGTTGATCTGTCTTTGTGATCACGTTGTTTAGAATCTCGTCCTTTTCTGCTGCACTTTCATAGCGCTCCGTGAGTACGCCCAGAGGCACTGTAAAAGGCGAAATGTCGTTGAAAACAATGTCATGCCGGGGTATGTGAAAACAAACGTTCTAAACTACGTGCTTCATACCGAACGTCCTTTGTTTAGCACTCTCGGTACAAGCGAATGCGGTATCATAATAATCTGTACCATCATGGTTTAAAATAATGGGTAAACATGACATAGCATAAAAATTTACGTAGAGGCATATACATTGCTTCTAGCCCCACACTAGGATACCTTGTGTCGTGGGAACCAGAAACAGCGACATCACAAACATGTAAACATCCAGGACCTGAGGTATTTTTTTTTAAAGATAGATAGGCAGAATTTATCTATCTATTTTTTTGCCGTACATTTGTACAAAGGATCTCAGTCTCAGTGTTTTCTATGTTTGTAATATCTTTGTCTGGTTACCATAGCACAGGGTATCCTAGTTTGGGATACCAGTTCAAGTGATTTTGTTCTGTGGAGTCATTATTATTTACTGTATATTATACATTGAGGCACATCGCTCCCCAATCAGCCTTGACCAAACTAGGATACCCTGCGGATACCAGACAAGGACATTACAAACATAAAAAACACCCAGACTGGGGCCATTTCTGCAAATGTATAGCGGCCTCCTGTGGGAATTGAACCCAGACCTCTTTCTTGGTATCTAAGCGCCTTAACGGCTTAGCGACCAACAAGGCAGTCAAAGTTATGAAAGTGAATTGGAAGCACAACTCGTCTTTTCCGCCCCCTCTTCACCTCTTTTCTGCGTAACTCAGGCCTTAGGTTTGGCTGAATTGTCCGTAAATGTCTATGCTGACGATGGACAAAATAATGATGATGGTGATGTAATATCTTCCTTCGGCCGCCGACGAAACCAGACTACTTAACCAGTTACGTGGGAAGAATCATTTTTCTTGCTAAGAAACCAATTACGTACAAAGATGTTTATCCTTCTTCATAGGAAACCGTACGTAACCAGTTTCGTAGGAAGACTAAAACCTCTTTGAACGTAATTGGTTTTGTAGCAAGAAAAATAATTCTCCCCCCGTAACTGGTTACGTAGCAAGAAAAATAATTCTTCCCACGTAACTGGTTACGTAGCAAAAAAATAATTCTTCCCACGTAACTGGTTACGTAGCAAGAAAAATAATTCTTCCCACGTAACTGGTTATGTAGAGTGGTTTCATCGGCGGCCGAAGGGTGCAAGCAGTCCTCACCACAGGCGTAAACAATCTGCAGACGGGTAGTGACGCCTGGGTCACAGGGGGTACCGAAGATTCTCCAGCTGGCAGCCACCTCGCAGCGCCTCTTTCCATGGCACAGCTGCATCACGGAGACAGTTGCGTTCTTAGCTAGGCAAGCTGGTGATGGAAACAGGGAGCTTTGTTAAGATATTGCGGGTTAAAGGTTCTTGAATGGAGACCACACATCGACAAGGGGCTGCCCTTGTCGATGGTAGGATGGCCCTGGTAGGATGACCAGCCACAAGATGGACAGACGATCTCATCCAAGTGGCAGGGAGACGCTGGAGGCAAGCCGCTTCCAACCGGTCTTTTTGGAAATCCATGGAGGAGGCCTATGATCAGCAGTGGGCTTCTTGTGGCTGAATGGTGATGATGATTGCGGATAAAATGCGATAAATGTAAACAAAACATAAACATTTACATACAGGCACATACATTGCTTCTGGCCCCGCACTAGGATACCCTATGTCATGGGAATCAGGAACAGCGACATCTAAAACATGTAAACATCCAAGACCTGGGGTTTTGATTTTTTTGTCTACACCCGGGGTTTGAACCCGGGACTTCTCGCATGGTAGGCAGATCAGATGCGTTAAACGCTGTGCCACAGAGGTCGTGTCTAATAAACGGACTGACTTAAATCTCCTAAATCTATATTTAGGAGATTTAAGTCGGTCCGTTTCGCAATGAAACATCAATACGTTTAGAGGATCTTAGCCTTTTAATTTGTATAAAAAGGCTAGGATATCGTTTAATTTTTAATCTGTTATTCTCAGTAGTAACACAGAATACATAATAGTACAGGTACAGAAGATACACTCCGCAAAATCAATTAAAGAAAAAGGGACTACCAGCGATACAATTAGATGAAATTCAGATCGCACAGCGCTAAAAAAGCTACGTTATATATATTCACCTACATGTTGCCTCTCTTTCTACCGCGTAACTCCTACCTCTTCTGGCGCCTGAATTTCTACCTATTTGCCACTCCGGAGTGGTCGCCGCATGTACTTACGCGTTCGATACCGACACGCGTAGTGAAACAGGCCTGGTAGTAAGAACAAGTAAATGTTAGTACTTATTATGAGAATCCGATCTGTCATTTGTGAATTAAAATTATACTAGTATGATACATGGGATACTACGAGACCGAGTCAGAAATGATGAGGTCCGTAGACGAACGAAAGTCGTCGACATAGCCCAACGGATTAGTAAGTTGAAGTGGCAGTGGGCGGGGCACATAGCACGCAGAACTGATGGCCGATGGGGCCGAAAAGTTCTCGAATGGAGACCCATATCGGCAAGCGCAGGGTAGGACGACCACCCACAAGATGGACAGACGATCTCATCCAAGTGGCGGGAAGACGCTGGATGCAAGCCGCTTCCAACTGGTCTTTTTGGAAATCCATGGAGGAGGCCTATGTCCAGCAGTGGACTTCTTGTGGCTGAATGATGATGATGATGATGATGATGATACATGGGATTGCCTCTCGAGAGGCTGCCTTAGCGCTCGTAGAAGTGAGGCTTAGCTTGACTGTCAAGAAAAACCTTCTAAGGAAAACTTGGTTCCGCACCTATAAATATACTTATTTTAATTGCGTTTCCTATGGATTAAGCAGACAAATCTTAAGGTATGGTAAGCTAACTAAGAGAGTAACTTATAAGCGTACACCAATTAAGAAGCTTGGTTTTCCGTAAACTGTAATCCAGGGGTAAACAAAGCTACAGTCTGTTAGCTTTTTGAATATACCTCTGGCTCTAGAGTAGGCTTCGGTTTTCGCCGAAAGCACACTAGTGTGATACTTCTTCCTGATCTGCATAAAACTTTTCTTCACTATTTTGAAAAGTTATGTTAAGTTATAAATAACAATGCAAAATAAACCTTACCTTATTGCAATATACTCGGTTTTTGGTTGCTCAGCCGAGGTTTATTCTAAAAGCTAACGGACTGTACTATTGTCTTAATTCTTAAACGGACGAGGTCGGGACTATTGTCACGTCTATTAATTGTCAGCTAATTGTAATGGCTCCTACACACTATGCCGGCGGCATGGCCGGCGGTAGCGCAATCGGCCGTGCCGCCGGCAATGCCGCACAAACCGAGCCGCCGGCGGGTTACGCGGCAAGCCGGCGCACACTGGGATCAGATTGGAAAAAAGTGGACTTAGGGTTTTTTGACCCCATTTTTTTTCTAGTGACTCCTTACGTCAATCCAATAGACATTTACTGAGTGCTATTTTGTCATAAAATGACCCATTTACGAGAAAAAAAGTCTTTTAGTTTTTTTTGTATGGAGGAAAATCTTTTTTTGTTAATAACTTCGTAGTTTTTAAAGATGTTAAAATAATATTTAGTAGGTGTGATGGAGAGTATTATTCTTGACATTTCCTACCACGACACCTACTTCATATCTGTGCGACTTACGGAACGGTCGCTGTTTGAAATTTCGTTTATTTTACCAGTACATTAGGATTTGTTGAAACCAAAAATGTCACTACTTCTTGAACTTCAAGGGTTTCTCGGGAGAAAATATTGACTCCCAATCCAAAGATCCGTAAGAAGGCCAAATTACGTCACGTTCTAGCCACTCCATATTATTCTTGAAGAAGGTTTTTTTGTTTCTACTGGTTTTAAACATATTTTGTAGACATTGCTTACATATTTTCGGGAAAACATCATTAGAACCTCGAGATATTTCAATGAAACATCCACTGTAATGCAATCCAATAGTGCACGACACAAAAACTCACTATTTTTAATATTGCCACTGCCTTCAAGAGCCATAAAGATATCCAAATTGGTATCAAATAAAAAAGTATGAAAGATAGTAGAGCGACAGGAAGGCTTCAAGAGGTTATGGGCCCAGAAAAATATGGCGGGGAACTGAGGAAAATGAAGTTTTTGAAGACAATATTGAAGATCCGTTACTAATCTTTCATTAGTGTCAAAACTATCTCCTTTGTTACAGGGTCTTCTATACTTTTTATTCCTCTTTCGCAACCGTACTCCTCCTCAAATACATCTTTCCAATACTCTCTTCAAAAACATCATTTTCTTTAGTTTCACCTCTATCTTCAATACTGTCTTCAAAAACTTCATTATCCTTTGTTTCACCTCCATTTTCAATAAGGTCTTCAAAAACTTCATTTTCCTCAGTTTCCCCTCCATCTTCTTCTGGGCCCATAACCTCTTGGAGCCTTCCTATCGCTCTAATATCTTTCATACTACTATTCGGTAACAATTCAGATATGTTTATGTCTCTTGAAGTCAGTTGCAATTTTGAAAATAGAGAGTTTTTGTGTCGTGCACTATCGGATTGCGTTACAGTGGATGTTTCATTGAAATATCTCGAGGTTCTTCTGATGTTTTCCCGAAACTATGTAAGCAATGTCTACAAAAGATGTTTATAAGCCAGTAGAAACCAAAAAACCTTCTTCAAAAATAATATGGACTGGCTAGAACGTGACGTAATTTGGCCTTCTTACGGATCTTTGAATTGGGAGTCAATATTTTCTCCCGAGAAACCCTTAAAGTTCAAGAAGTAGTGACATTTTTGGTTTCAACAAATCCTAATGTACTGGTAAAATAAACGAAATTTCAAACAGTGACCGTTCCGTAAGCCGCACAGATATGAAGTAGGTGTTTGGGTATGAAATGTCAAGAATAATACTCTCCATCATACCTACTATATATTATTTTAACATCTTCAAAAACTACGAAGTTATTCACAAAAAAAGATTTTCCTCCATACAAAAAAAACTAAAATATTTTTTTTCTCGTAAATGGGTCATTTTATGACAAAATAGCAGTAAATGTCTATTGGATTGACGTTAGGAGTCATTAGAAAAAAAATGGGGTCAAAAAACCCTAAGTCCACTTTTTTACAACCTGATCCCAGTGTGCGGCGGCAGTTCGCTCCCGGCATTCGATTGAAAGTGTTGTGCTAGAAAATTATGCCAATGGTGCTCTGTGGCACCAGCGGCAAGTGCCGGCGGCCTAAACATGCCGGCGGCAAAGCGGGCCGGCCGTGCCGCCGGCATAGTGTGTAGCAGCTATAATGTTCGTCTGACTTCGTTCCAGTCCAGATTCAGGTCCTTTTTAAGGATTAGATAGATATATGGATAGAGAATACTTCATCACTACATAGTATAAAACAAAGTCGCTTCCCGCTGTCTGTCTGTCTATCCCTATCTTAGATCTTTAAAAGTACGCTACGGATTTTGATGCGGTTTTTTTTAATAAATAGAGTGATTCAAGAGGAGGGTTTATATGTGGAGTACACTATCATATTTGCATGGCACCCGTGCGAAGCCGGGGCGGGTCGCTAGTTGTACATATGAAGAAGATTAAGATTTTCTTAGATGGTCTGGAGCAAAACATTGGAGAGGCAGGTGTACTACAAGATAAATAACATAATTATTTCTGAGATATATTAATTTTACATACCCTATTAACCACGGTCTTCGCAAACAGAATTTCTTCGAATTCGTTTAGCTGCTCTGGATTATATACAGAGCAATAAGTACGTAATACCGTGAGATTAGAATGCTATGCAAACGAGTCTCGAGCACTGCGAGTATAATAAAGTAAAACTTTATTATATTGCTACTTACGTTCAAAATTAAATGAAAATATTTAATCTAGTTGCCCAAGAATCTACATAAAAGTAGTTACTCAGTAAGCTATGAACGTAATGCTTGCATTTTTTAATCCTTTGTCAACCCGAATGTATATACTTCGCTGAGTTGCTGTAGTTGACAAAGAAAAATAGAGAAAGCGATTACACAGGCCTGCCTAATCCCTTGTCATGTGAAAATAGTTCACAAGACTAGCGTGTTAAGGAATAAAATGGGTGCTTTGTACAACAAAGGTCGCACTATCAATCAAGCCAAAACAAAGGCCGTCTTAGACACCTGACGCCGTAGTTGAGAAAAATCCAAAAAAAACGCGATTAATGGAAGAAATTAGATCACAACTGGGCGTAAACTATGTGCATAGACCCTTGCAACAAGTGCAAAAGAATAGTAATAATAACCTGTACATAACACAATTAGATACTAATAATATGTACCGAGGCCAAAAGTACAAACATAATTATAACAGTAGCACTTTTAGTCACCAGTATAAAAATACAAAAGTTTCGTCCGTAATAAAATTAAAATAAATATAAGAAGCAAGATGCCCAGAACGATATTTACATACTATTATACCATTTACATATATTACAAGAACACAAACAATAATTATTATAACTGTCGAGAATAATTGACTGTCAGATATCCTGATCTCAAACTGGGATTTCTTGTTGTTTGTTATATTAACCAACGCAATATGACAAACAATATGGGTGGTATTACTTTGAATGCCAGAATACGCAATATTTTGATTAGAGAACGTAGTTTTCTCAAACATGCTTGGAAATTTGAGCATTATTTCGACAACCTTCTTCGAGATAAATCGAAATTGCTGTACTGGCCAATTACACGCGAGCAGCGGAAGGAAAAAGTTCTATGAAAATTCATAACTGTCGTGTTTTGCGGCCAAATAACTTACATACTAAACTATATCTTTGTCTCAGTCGCGGAATTCTGGATTTGGAGGAGTCGTATAACCTTAAACATAGGTTTCTTAATTTCACTACCAAAATTAATAATTATGACCTCGACCTAAATAGAAGATAATGATTTACGTTTTTCCTCTAATTGAGCCACGCAAATTTTGTCTTGATGCCTAAAGGTTCTTAAGAAAATTTAATACTCCTACTTCATTAAATAATTCATTAATTCAGAGATCCGTAAAAAGAAACGAATGTTGGTATTGAACTTATCTCTTGTTCAATAGGCTATTTGACCGATTTCTGAAAGCCATCTCATATTGTTTGTTGGTGTTCATGGCTAAAAAAGGCAAACGAAAATTTACTTTTCAAATAAGTCGCCAAAACGCTATCGTAGACAATATGGCGTCGCACAGGAATTATGACGTCACTTCGCGGTAAACCAACCAATGAACTTAAGAAAGAATGAATGACAGACGCCATTTTACTGCCATGTGACGTCATCATAGAATCGGCCAATCCAGACCGTTTTCGATACAATGGCGGCAAATCCAAATTATCAAATTTTATCTTGTGTTTTTTTACAAATCATAATTGTTTTTTAGTCAAAATGCCTTATAGGGGTTTTAAGACACATCATCCATCAGCAACCCATTATGTCCTCACGGTAAGTCACGTCCGAATTGCGTTTATAATGGGCCTTGCTCTAATTATCTAATTACTATGGCTCTAATATGGCTCTCTGAACTGATGATTTTTTTAAAAACAAACGTTTACACACATTGCTTCTGGCCGCACACTAGCATACCCTGTGTCATGGGAACCAGAGACAGCGATGTCACAAACATAAAACATCCAAGACGTGGAGTTTTTTTTGTCCCCAGCCGGGGTTCGAACCCGGGACCTCTCGCATGGTAGGCAGATGCGCTATACGCTGCACCACAGAGGTCGTCATAAATCAGAGGAAAGAAAAAAGTGGCGTCCCGTGGCCTATGGCGTGGAATTACAGAACGGACCTATAGAAGTACCTATTGGAACTATAGAAGTTCACTTAAGATTTCTTCACTATATTTGATTATTTATATAGGAACTCTTGGAACATTTTCATTCTTTATATAGTCATACAATCATTATGGGTGACTTCAACACGTGTATTCTTAAGAGTGGTTCTCGCTCCAATTCCCTCATTTCTCTTCTCCGTGCAAGCAATATGCATCTTCTCCCACTTAGTGCTACACATCATTTCCCCAATTGTTCCCCATCCGTTCTGGATATCATCACAGTGTCATCTTTTGATCACGTAGCCCAACACGGCCAATGTTCCGCCGACGCCTTTTCTTATCATGATTTGATGTTTCTGTCCTATAAGATTCGTCCGCCCAAAGCCAAGTCGAGAATTCTTCTGCAGCGTAACTTCGGTAGTATGGACCTCTGTAAGCATAGAGAAGATGCTTTAAAAATCGATTGGTGGTCTGCTACTGTAGGATCCGTAGATGAACAAGTTGACATCTTTAACAGTCTGATCACTCAGCTTTACGACATCCATGCTCCTGTCCGTGCCGTTAAGATGAAGCATCTTCCGGCGCCATGGCTTACCGATGACCTCAAACAGCTCATTAATAGAAAGGCACAGGCGAAATGCAAATATAAAAGTCGCCCTACTCACCATAATAAAGAAAAGTATATGCAATAGGTTGTGTAGGGATGCACAACGACGCCACATTCATGACTCCGTTGAAAACGGTGACCCAGCCAAGGTTTGGAAATTTCTTCGTTCGTTGGGAGTTGGAAAATCACGTCAAGACTCTATTCCTAAAGATTTAAACGTTGATTTGCTCAATCAACACTTCTCATTTTCGGCTACCTTTGATGGTACTAAAAAAACTGAAAATCTGAATTATCTTTCATCACTTCCAACTTCTGATACCTCCTCTTTTAGTTTTAGCCAATTCACTGATTGTGATGTTAAGAAGAACATCATCTCCATTACTTCAAACGCAGTCGGTGGTGACAGCATCAGCCGTAATATGCTAATGCCCATCCTTGACATCATCACTCCCATCATTACTAAACTCCTTAACAATTCCGTCTCCTCTGGGATCTTTCCAACAGCTTGGAAGGATTCTCAGATCACTCCTCTACCAAAAAAGATCAATCCTACTACCTTTTCCGAATACCGGCCCATATCTATCCTACCATTCCTGTCCAAAGTCTTCGAACGCCTAGTCCATTCCCAGTTAAGTCATTTTCTCACCAGGAACAACCTTCTCAATCCTTTTCAGTCCGGCTTCCGTCCAGGCCATAGCACTGTTACGGCTCTTGTCAAGATTACCGATGACATGCGGTTAGGTATGGAGAACGGGCAGTTGACTGTTTTGTCACTGCTCGATTTCAGCAACGCCTTCAATGGTGTCGATTCCGATATATTGTTGGCATTGCTTCGGTCTCTTAACATATCTCCAATGCTGATTGACTGGTTTCGTAGTTATCTACACGGGCACCGGCAACGTATTCGCATTGAAGATTCTTTCTCCTGTTGGTGTGGAATATCTGCCGGCGTCCCCCAAGTGGCGTGTTGTCTCCTCTTCTCTTTGCAATCTTCATTAATAGTATTTCTCATCAGCTTTCTTCTTCCTACCATCTATATGCAGACGATCTTTAAATCTTCACAATCTTCACACTTCACAATTCTTCAAATCATACACAGGCGACTTTAAATAATCTGAGTTTCCACAATTAACAGTGACCTATCTCAAATATCTAAGTGGAGTAATACATACGGTCTGAAGGTCAACCCTAGTAAAACACAGATTATTATCGTCGGTAGTCGACAATTCATTGCTAGGGTTGATGTGGACATGCTTCCAACGGTAATGTTCGAAGGGAAAGCAAATCAATTTAGTGAGACTGACAAAAATCTCGGTATTATCATTGATAGTACCTTCTCTTGGGTACCGCAGCTGGAAATGGTGAGCCGGAAGATGTTCGCGTCTGCAAGCTCCCTTAGACGGCTTCGTAATTTTCTACCCACTGCTACCAAAGTTGTGTTAGCACAATCACTCTTCCTATTCTCGACTATGCTGATTCATGTTATCTCGACCTCACCGAGGAGCAACTAAATAAACTTGAGCGTCTTTAAAACTTCTGCATCCGTTTTATATTTGGTCTGCGCAAATATGATCACGTCTCCGAATTTCGTTCACAGCTCAAGTGGCTCCCAATCCGCCTCCGCCGGAATACGCACATACTCTCTCTTCTCTATTGCATACTGTTTAATCCAACAACTCCTTCCTATCTAAAAGAACGCTTTGAATTCCTTCACTCTTCTCATGTGCTTACTCTTCGCTCGTCCCAAAACCTTCTCCTAAAAATCCCATTCCACCGCACCACTTTCTACAGCAGCTCCTTTACAGTGCAGGCGGACTGCCTGCACTGTAAATGACGGCCCTCTGGAATGACCTGCCGTTAGAGGTGCGGAAAGCCAAGTCACTGCCAATTTTTAAGACTATGATAAAGGGTCACTATCTCGCTGGTGCACTGTAACACTATTGCTGTCGTTTTATTTGTGTTCTGTGTGTATGATATATAATATATTTTTATGTATTTAGATAAATTATATATATATATATATTTTAAATTATATAGGTATTTGTGTACATTATTCGTGTGTATCTATTGATATTGTCGCGGTCCTATCCCGAACCATCTAGAATAGAGCCTTCTAGAAGCCTATCGAATAGTCGCCGCATGCTGCGTTTTAGTAAACAATAAACGCTGCAAGCAATAATGACTCGTATGTCCACTAGCGTAAGGTTCAAAACCCTTTGAATGGGTTACTGTTCGAGCGACGTTGCCTCGAGTAGGCACGTAGGTACGGGAATGTTCTAGAGCCCTGGCCACCGGATATAAATAGCGGCCGCCGCGGCGCGCGGTCAGTTCCGTTTGGAATAGCGAAGAGTGAACTTCGAGCGAACATCGCTCGTTTCGAACATCGAACGCTCGCTGCGATACGAGCGATAACCTACGACCTCAGCGATACTATTGGACTTCGATTGGACCTGCGATTGGATTCTACGTGTGGACTTCGTGTCGTGAAGACCTGCAGACCAGACCTTGCGTGAATAAATCCTAAGAAGTTGTCATTGGCGTTTTACATCCAAATCCAGAACCCTAGCCCGTAACATTTGGTGTCAGAAGTGGGATTTGGAGATGCCACTGACTCCGAGAGAGGATACTTCTGGAGTGAGGACCAGGTCCAGAGGTGCTGCGGAGGCCACGCCCACTGCCCCTCAGGCCACGCCCATCGGCCATAGGGACACGCCCACTGGCCCCGCCCACCAGGCCACGCTCACTGACCAAGCCACGCCCCCCGGCCCCGCCCACCAGGCCACGCCCATCGAGGAGACACAGCGTACCTGCCCAATGGCTCCGCCCACTGGCCGCGCCCACCAGGCCACGCCTACCGCCCCCGTGCACCAGGCTCCGCCCACCGGCCTTGACCACCAGGTTCCACCAACCGACCAACAGGCTCCGCCTCCTAGCCACGCCCACCTGGTCACGCCCACCGAAGACATTAAACCTCCGTCACGTCCAATGGAGGTTTTGGATATGTCATGCCTGATGGCAATGTTGAAGGGAATGGAGAAGAACAGAGCAAGCAGATGCAGTGACTGCAAGAAGAACAGAGCAAGCAGATGCAGTGCCTGCAAGAAGAACAGAGAGGCCTGCGAGAAGAACAGAGCAAGCGGATGCAGTGCCTGCAAGAAGAACAGAGAGGCCTGCGAGAAGAACAGAAGGCAGACCAACAGACGATCCTTTCTGCCGTTACAAAGTTCAGTGATACGGTCGCTAAGCTACATGAAGATGTAAAAGTAGTGAACGAACGGGTAACTGAATTAGAGGAGGACCTAAAAAATGTGAAAACCGGCCTCACTGGACTAGAGCAGGAATTTCGGCGTATAAAATCTGCTGGAGTCACGTCGAGTGGAATTGTCGTCATAAACCAGGGGCCTAAAGTGAAAGTGCCTCCGTACGACGGTACTACGTCTTGGGTCGCCTACCGACAGCAGTTCCAGACTGTCGCTGCTTCAAACGGATGGACGGACGAACAGAGCTTGACAGCCCTCACCGTCGCGCTCAGAGGTTCGGCCTTATCTGTCCTGGAGGCATTGCCCACCTCAGGCAGCGAGTTCAAAGATCTGCTGGAGGCACTTGAGGCCAGATACGGGGAACGACACCTGGAACACGTTTTTCGTGCTCAGCTACGCGACCGAACTCAGCGCCTGGGTGAAAGACTTCAACAATGGGCGTTGGAAATTGAGAAGCTGGTTCGAAAGGCGTACCCTTCTACTGATAGTAAGATGGTTGACACGAATATTTTGCAAGCCTTCGTCGACGGAATCAAGGATCTTGAAATTAGGGCCGCAGTAAAGCTTCGCCACCATTCTTCATTAAAAGAAGCTCTGGCACACGCCCTAGAAGTAGAAGCTGTGCGTCGAGATATCCGGCAAGGTTATAAACTTCGAGAAGTTACGGAGGAGGTTAAAGAGATCAAGACACCGCCCAAGAAGAACTCCGGGCCCATGTGTTACAAGTGTGGGGAAAGAGGGCATCTGCAGTTCACGTGTCCTAAGAAGGAGAGGCAAGCGACCAAAACAGATGACAGACTGGATGCGCGTCTCAAAAATATGGAGCAGCGTTTTGGAGAATTCGTAAAGAAGCATGACGATGCGCCCTCCACCGTGAATCAGGGAAACAGGACTGCGGGGCGGGTACTGGCTGGAGCGGAGGTAGCCCCAGTAACCAGAATCTCACAAGCATGGAATGGAAACAGTCTACTAATACGCGGTGCAGTGAACAAAATAGAGTGCAAAATCATCCTAGATACAGGAGCCTCCAGAACAATAGTGAGACCAGACCTGGTGAAAGCTGTAGGGAGACGCAAAGGCACCAGTTTATGCAGACTTCTCTCCGCTTCTGGCCAGCAGATACCAGTCCTGGGTGAAGGATCGGTTACGATATGTGTTGGGGAGGCGTCATATATTCACGACGTAATCGTAGCCGAAATTATGGATGATTGCATTCTGGGCCTAGACTTTATGAAGAAACACAACTGTCACATCGATGTCACTAACGGTGTCTTTAAATGTGGTGATGAGGAGAACTTCATACTTGGCGGTCCCGATGGAAATGTCACGTGCCTGAAGAAAATCGTAATACCTGGACGAGCACAAACTGAAGTAAAGGTGAAGCTGCCTTCGAGTCAGAAGAATCAGCGGAATAGGTGTGTGCTGATTGAAGATACACGAGACAGTGCAGCCAGTCAGAAATTGCTGACAGCAAGAACTCTCGTCTATGGAGGCAAGACCGCAGTAGTGAGGGTTGTGAATATAGGCGATCGTGAGATTACCCTTAGCAAAGGTGACGTTATTGGACGGTGTGAGGAAGCCGTTTGGATGAGAAGCTGCCAATCATCTCCAAGCTCAAACACATCGAATACCAAGAGTGAAATTATAGTCACTAAGCTCCTTGAGGATTCTAAGAGTAATCTGAGCTATTCGCAAAGCATGAAAGCTAAGAGGTTGCTACTGCGCTTTAGGGATATCTTCTCTGACGAAGGAAATCCTGGAAGAACATCGTTAGTTCAACACAAAATCGACACCGGACAGGAGCGACCTATTCGTCAGCGAGCGAGGCGCATACCGATTGCCAAAGAAAAGGAAGTACAAGACATGTTGGAAGACATGAAGAGAAACAAGATTATAGAACCTTCTGCTAGCCCATGGTGTTCTCCCGTAGTGTTAGTAAAGAAGAAAGATGGTAGCACAAGGTTCTGTGTAGACTATCGACGGCTTAATGATGTGACGAAAAAGGATAGTTATCCACTGCCACGAATAGACGATACCCTAGACACTTTGAGTGGCATGAAATGGTTCTCGACGTTAGATCTGAAATCCGGGTACTGGCAAGTGGAAATTGATCCGAGGGATCAAGAGAAGACTGCTTTTTCAACTGGTAAAGGTCTATGGCAATTTAACGTGATGCCTTTTGGATTGTGCAACGCGCCAGCTACATTCGAACGACTTATGGAGTGCGTACTGGCAGGATTAGTTGGGGAAGCCTGCCTTGTCTACTTGGATGACGTCATAGTCATGGGAACAGATTTTGAGGACCACTTACAAAATCTAGAGCAAGTTTTTAAGAAGATAATGGGAGCAAACTTAAAGTTAAATCCGAAGAAATGCAGTTTATTTAAGAACAAGGTTAGCTATCTCGGTCATGTGATAACCAGCGAAGGCATACAGACCGATCCAGCCAAAATCGAAGCAGTGCAAAAATGGCCTACTCCCAAAGACAAGACCGAAGTGCGAGCATTTTTAGGGCTATGCTCATACTATAGACGGTTTGTTAAGGGGTTCTCTGAAATTGCCAAGCCTTTACACAGAATGACTGAAGACAAGCAGTCATTTCATTGGGATGACACATGTGAGAGTTTCTTTCAAAAATTAAGAAAATGTCTTTGCGAGACCCCAATCTTGGGATTTCCACAGGCTAACGGCCAATTCATTGTTGACACTGACGCCAGTAACACAGCGATCGGAGGAGTGTTATCGCAGAAACAGGGCGACAGAGAGGTTGTGATGGCCTATTTTAGTAAATCGCTATCGAAACCTGAAAGGAACTATTGTGTGACAAGAAGGGAGCTCTTGGCTGTGGTAAAGACATTACAGCACTTCAGCAAATATCTCCTCGGCATGCGGTTTACGCTTCGCGCTGACCACGCTGCCCTGAAGTGGCTGTTACAATTTAAAAAATCCAGAGGGGCAAGTTGCCCGATGGATCGAACAACTGCAGGAGTACGACTTTATGATTGAACACCGCAGCGGAAAGGCGCATGAAAATGCTGACGCACTGTCAAGAAGGCCGTGTCCGGAAGACTGCAAGCACTGTGCCAAACAAGAGACAAAGGAACTGCCATTGAGATTGACAAGAATGAGTCCATCGAGATCTTGGGAAGATGAGGTGATGAAAGAAGCACAGGAAGATGATGAAGATGTACGGCTCATTGTCGCATGGAAGAAACGAGGCGAGGATAAGCCAAGATGGTGCGAAATCGCTCCTACTAGTGTTGTTACCAAGGCATACTGGGCTCAATGGGACAGTTTTATTCTTCAGAACGGAATACTTTACCGTAAATGGGAGAAACCTAACGGCAGAGAGTTCCATCTACAGATAGTTGTCCCAAGAGATAAGGTACAAGATGTCCTTCTTGAAGTACATGACGGCGTGTCAGGTGGCCATTTGGGCGTAAAGAGGACTTTAAAAAAGATTCGAGAAAGGTTTTACTGGCTCCATTGTCGAGAAGATGTGCAAGATTGGTGCCGCAAGTGTGCTACTTGCGCTGCGGTGAAGGGCCCATCAACTAGAAGCCGTGGAAATCTGCAACTTTATAACGTTGGTGCGCCATGGGAACGCATTGCAGTTGACGTGGCTGGACCGTTCCCAGTAACGGAATCGGGAAATAAGTATTTCATGGTAGTTATGGATTACTTCACTAAATGGCCAGAGGTATTCGCCATACCCAATCAAGAAGCCACGACTGTTGCCTCCAAGTTGTTTGAGGAAGTAGTTTGCCGGTTTGGTGTGCCCTTAAAAAATACACTCCGACCAAGGCAGGAACTTTGAGTCTCAAGTATTTCAAGAACTCTGCAAAATATTGGGAAAGCATAAGACTAGGACCACCCCATATCATCCTCAATCTGACGGCATTGTAGAAAGATTTAACCAAACACTTGAGAGACATTTAGCAAAAGTCGTTGACAGGCACCAGAGAGACTGGGACAAATACATACCGCCATTTCTTCTGGCCTACAGAACGGCAGAACATGAAAGCACGAAGGTAACCCCGGCGCGTGTAAATTTTGGCCGAGAACTGAGAATACCAGTAGATCTGCTGACTGGAGGCCCTCCTGACGACTCACGTTCTCTACACGACTACATTTCCGAGTTACGTGAGGAAATGCGAGAGATTCATGCCATAGTACGGGAAAACGGATTGGAGTCAAGTGAAAAGATGAAGACTAGGTATGACCGCCGAGCAAATACAAGCGGCTTCGAAGAAGGAGCACTAGTCTGGCTTCACAATGTAACTCGACGAAAAGGAAAATCTCCGAAATTGCAGACAAGATGGGAGGGACCGTACAAAGTGGTAACTGGGTTAAATGACGTGACGTACCGAATTCAACGGCAGCCAAGAGGTGCACAAAAAGTGGTTCACATCGACCGCTTAGCTTCTTATCACGGCAGTAATGAAGATGCTCGGGACGAGCATCTCTAAGAGGGGAGCAGTGTCGCGGTCCTATACCGAACCATCTAGAATAGAGCCTTCTAGAAGCATATCGAATAGTCGCCGCATGCTGCGTTTTAGTAAACAATAAACGCTGCAAGCAATAATGACTCGTATGTCCACTAGCGTAAGGTTCAAAACTCTTTGAATGGGTTACTGTTCGAGCGACGTTGCCTCGAGTAGGCACGTAGGTACGGGAATGTTCTAGAGCCCTTGCCGCCGGATATAAATAGCGGCCGCCGCGGCGCGCAGTCAGTTCCGTTTGGAATAGCGAAGAGTGAACTTCGAGCGAACATACCTGCGATACGAGCGATAACCTACGACCTCAGCGATACTATTGGACTTCGATTGGACCTGCGATTGGATTCTACGTGTGGACTTCGTGTCGTGAAGACCTGCAGACCAGACCTTGCGTGAAGAAATCCTAAGAAGTTGTCATTGGCGTTTTACATCCAAATCCAGAACCCTAGCCCGTAACAATATGCTATGTATGTATTTTGGTTAATTAGTCATGTATAATGAATATATCTCAGAAATTGTTATATTACTTATTTTGTACATCTACCTCCTTCTCCAATGTCTAGCTCCAGTCCATCCAAAGGTTGTCTGGAAGAGATCACTTTTAGTGATAAGGCCGCCGTCTGTATACTTAGATTAAGAAACACCTGTGTAATCTCCTTTCTTATGTACAATAAAGTGTTCTCTATCTATCTATCTATCTTGATTAGATTGAGAAGGTTAAGCAACATACGGCGCGTTCAGTCCATGGATGGGTCACCGTCTATGACTAACGCTAGTGGGATTTTTCCGAGCGGTTCCGTGCTTCGCAAGGCACGTTAAGCAGTTGATGCCGGCTGCCGTCGATAGATTGTATTGTATTGTATTTATTTCATCTTTAGGTACATTCCATACACTTAGACACGTCAATATATGAAGTATGGCAGTCGTAGCAGTAGTCGGCAGCAGTAGATGGCAGTCGTTAAGCCAAGTCAGAGGCCTTAGAGCCGCTTGAAAACTTCTGACAGTAGGTAAGACCAGCCAATAGTCTTACAAGCCTCCACCAATCCGTACTTGGCCCCCGTGGTGGAGTATGGGCTATACCTTCCTCAGGGAAGAGACCTGTGCCCCTCGGTGGGGACATGATGGGTTGATGATGATGATTTGATTAGATTGCTTTGGCTTACTAGTATTATGCATATCCTGAGGCGCCGGGCAGGTCAACGGCTCGTTCACAATCCTGCCATACTGAGCCTCGTAGATCGCCACCCTGGAGTGAGGGTTGCAGCTCAGCTTGATCACGTCATCCTCGCACACCCCGCGGATCCGGAACTCGTCTGCAAAGGAAAATAAACTTAAAGTGATCTTCTTATAATTACTATTTTCCACTGCCGATTTTTGAGACTTTAATTTCCTTCTTTATCTATATATATAAAAGGAGAAGCTGACTGACTGACTGACATATCAACGCAGAGCCCAAACTATAAGGGTTAGAAACTTGAAATTTTGCACAGGAGTTCCTTTTATAACGTAGGGTAGCACTAAGAAAGGATTTTTCATAATTCACAATAAAGAGGTAAAATGGGGGTGCAAAGTTAGTATGAAACTCTGCCGTTTTTGAAGTTACTCAAATGAAACTCAGTATGAAGTTTCTTCGTTTAAAATCACGAAACACGTGTAAAATCGTTTTTCAAAAATCATCCCTTAAGGGAGAAAAAGGGGGGGTGCAAAGTTAGTATGAAACTTTGCCGTTTTTGAAGTTATTCAAATGATATTTAGTACGAAGGTCTTTATTTAAAATCATGAAACATCTGTAAATTAGTTTTTCAAACATCATCCCTTAAGGGGGAAAAAAGAGGGTGCAAAGTTAGTATGAAGCTTTGCCGTTATCCAAGTTATTAGAATGAGATTGTATATGAAGGTCCTTCATTAAAAGTCATAAAACATGTATAAAATAGTTTTTCGAAAATCATCCCTTAAGGGGGAAAAAGGGGGGTGCATTTTAGTAAGAAACTTTGCCGTTTTTGAAGTTATTCAAATGATATTTAGTACGAAGGTCCTTCATTTAACATCATGAAACATGTGTAAAATAGTTTTTCGAAAATCATCCCTTAAGGGGGTAAAAGGGGGGTGCAAATTTAGTATGAAACTTTGCCGTTTTTCAAGTAATTCAAATGAAATTCAATACGAAGATACGTCTCTAAAAGTCACGAAATACGTGTAAAATAGGCTTTCAATAATCATCCCTTAAGTGGGTAAAACGGGGTGCAAAGTTAGTATGAATGAAACCCTGCCGTTTTGGAAGTTATTCGAATGAAATTCAGAATAAAGGTCCTTCATTGAAAGTCTTGAAACACATGTAAAATAGTTTTTCGAAAATCATCCCTTTAGGGGATAAAAGGGGGATGCAAAGTTAGTATGACACCTGCCGTTTTAGAAGTTATTCAAATGATATTTAGTTCGAAGGTTCTTCATTAAAAATCATGAAACACGTGTAAAATAGTTTTTCAAAAATCATGCCTTAAGGGGGAAAAAAGGGGGTGCAAATTTGGTATGAAACTTTGCCGTTTTTGAAGTTATTCGAATGAAATTCAATATGAAGGTTTGTCATTAAAAGTCATGAAACATTGTGTGAAGTAGTTTTTAGAAAATCATCCCAAGGGGGGTGCAAAGTTACAATGAAAGCTCTCTGATATTCAAAGTTATTTCAATAAAATGTTGTATTTGTGTTATAAGTTCCTGATAAAGTTATTGATTATTGCCGACAGCCCTTTTTGTGAATTCAATACTTATGGGGGTTGCAAATTTAGAAGGTATAAAAGTTCTTCGTATTTACTTCGTATCGTCGCTTCGATTATTAAACATTCGACGGCAGCCGGCACCAACTGCTTCACGTGCCTTGCGAAGCACGGAACCGCTCGGAAAAATGCCACTAGCGTTAGTCATAGACAGTAACCCATCCATGGACTGAACGCGCCGTATGTTGCTTAGCCTTAGTGATCTTTTAAGATCACTCAGGCAGCCCAGGCTACGAACGATTCAATATACATATATAACGTCATTAAAATAGGTCAAGCCGTTTCGGGGGAATATGCGCACTAACACTGTGACACGAGAATTTTATACATTAATTTTTTTTTCATTGGGATACACTGTGTCGTGGGAACCAGAAACAGCGACATCACAAACATGTGAACATCCATGACCTGGGTCTTTTTTTCGTCTCCAGCCGGGATTTAAACCCGGGACCTCTCGCATGGTAGGCAGATGCGCTAACCACTGCGCCACAGAGGTCGTCTACTACTAAGAAGTGTCTGTAATGAATTTTCCCGGTGATTATAGTTGAATTGAGAGTTTTTCACGGGCTAAGGCAATCTTCTGTCTATGTCCTTTCTTACCTACCTTTATCCAATTACAAAATTAAAACAGCCGGCAGCTAGCCCTTTTTTGCGGCAACAATTAACGGAAATCCGATACAGCCGACACGGTGCAAGCGTGAACGTACAATAATCAATTAGCGACACCCTCTGGTGTTCCGAACAAGTCGGTTACAGTTGATAAACTATACTTGAGCCATTACAAACGTGCGAACCGAGTCATAAACATTTACAGTCATCAGAATAGAATAGAATAGAATATTCTTTATTGTATGTACACCAGGAATTACACATGAGATTTGACAATAACATATTACAGTACAATTGGCGGTCTTATTAAAGAAAAAAAGAAAGAAAGAAAGAAATATATTTATTGCAGCAACAACACATCACAGAAACAGAATAAACACTCAAGTAGTACAATACAGTAACATTAAATTACATTATTACTAAAAGTAATTTCTTCCAGACAACCATTGACGGAAAAAAATAAAGAAGCTGAATGACGGGTAGTCGGTGCAATTAGACAATATGAAATAAGATATCTTTATGTCTAATACACATACATAAATCGTACATAAATATGAAATTAATATAAATTTATAATAAAGTAAACATACATAAATAAATATCATATGGAAGGAAATGAACGAAAACATATTACAGTATGTATACGTACGTATAGTATACTTAACCCTTACCCACCTACCATAAGTCTCACAGACGGCAGCAAAGTTAAAACCACTCATATTTTGGCGCGCAAAATACGTACCGACCTGTGCTTTCCTGTACCTTCCCAAAGCGTCTGTTGGGATCACTGTAAGCGCTCGTCGAGGCTGGAGGTGCGCGCGTTTGTCTCTGGTAAGTGAAAAACTATCGTCGTGCGTCTGAGAGACGTATGGTAGGTGGTTGTGTGATTTTTTTCATTGTTATTGTTTTAGTTATACATGGCATCTCGTGACAGCATTATTGAGTGTTAGTTGGTGGAAGACGAGTCGAATGAGGAAAACATACCAAACGATGATTGTAGTGATGCTGAGTTGGATATTAGATTACAATATTTGTTAGAGGATAGCTGTGGATCGAATTCAGAGCTCGAGGAGTCACTACTGCTTGAGAATAATAAAAGTACTTCAACAAAGAGACAAGAACAGCTCACTAGATAGCACATAGTACGTCGAGAAAGCAACGTAAAAGTTCAACGTGACATCAGGATCTCACTACGACGTATTCTCAACTGCAACAATGAAACAACTCCATCATCAGCACTTCCCAGTTGCAGCAGTGCTGAAGAAAGACTGGAAGTCCGTATAAAATTGACTCCAAAAAGAAACGCAGAACACATAATGTATTTTGAATGTAAAAACTCGATTTCCATTGAATGCTCTAACAAAATGAGCATTGACTGCCGTGAAAAACTACAAGATTGATCGCCTGAAATTTTGTTATTCAATTGAAACCTACATTTTATAATACCTATTGATTACTGTAATAGTTAAAAAAATCATGAAAAAGTTCCTACCCTATGTGATTATTTTTGTTCATCTATTTTTTTCAGTACGTCAGTTTTTAAGCTTCAAATAAGAAATGTTATTTGTTAGTTGAGATTATAAGTAGAAAAAAACAAAATAAATGTACCTTCTTTGCTTTAATAAATACTTAGATACATTCTTGGTCCAATTTTAATTTAAAAGAACACCCTTCCCCCATTAAGTTTTACAAAAGGATGTCATTTCACCTCTGCGTCTCTGAGACGTATGGTAGGTGGTTGTGTGACAAAAATAGGTGGTAGGTGGTAAAGGGTTAGGTTAGGTTAGGTTAATAAGGAAAGAAAATGTTCTTGAACTCTGCTCTTAAATATTGAAAGAGAAGGAGAAAATCTTACGGCCAGAGGCAGATCGTTCCACAGTCGCCCAGATGTGATAGTGAAGGAATTGCTGAAGAACCTTGCCGAATGACTCATTCGACCTCAGACATCTCATTTAAATTTATTTACCTATGTTGTGTACAGAACAGATTACAACCTAATGGTTGTGACATTACTTATATATTATACGATATATAATAAATAAAAATATAATATATAAGTACTAAATACAAATACAAATCGTTTATTGCCACATATGAAGGTTCACACTGTTACATAGGTGACAGAGGTTTATTTAAGTACTTATAGAACAATAACTTAATGTAGACAGTTTCATAAACTAAATTGTTGTTTAAACTCAAACGTAGGTAGGTAGATACTCGAAATAAGAATAATTTTGTCAATCAGATAGGAAACAGTCTAAAGAGCAATAACTACCCTCCGCGCTAGTTAAAAACTGTATTGCGGCAGGAGTAGGAATCCAGTTTGCTGACCCGTGCAGTATAGTAGTTGTTGATGAGAGTTAAGTTCAAGCAAGAACGGTCGTTCAACTAAGTTGTGGTCTAAGGCATGATCACACAACATTTAAACAATATCTGTCCACCTGGGGCATCCCTTACCATCCCTTCCACCCACATTTACTTGATATCTTTATTTCGACTCTCTTTCTTCCTTCAACCTCTCAATATGCTTAAAGTGACGAAACATTCCTGTTCCTTTTTCAATAATTCTTCTAGTCACTGAATATTTCAGTCCGCAAAGTTCCCTAATTAGTTTTATACCTCAAAAGGCAAAACGAAACCCAATCTCTTTGTTTTTAGTCCGCCTGTCCATCTGCCAGGACCTTTTGTTTCAGAAACAGATAGAGCTATTACGTTGAAATAATATCAAGACCCGTAGGCTATAGCTATTAGCTGATAAAGATGTAAAAAACAAACGTCTAAAGCCTGTATTACACCGGGGCAACACTGTGCGGCATTGCGGCATGCCACAAGGCCGCATGCTACAAAGGTGCGGCAGAAGAAGAAGAAGAAGCTGCGACAGTTTGCCACATGACGCAAGGTGTTGCCATGCCACACGGTTCTTGCCACAATGTGCGACGTTGTAGCATGCGGCCTTGTGGCATACCGCAATGCCGCACAGTGTTGCCCCGGTGTAATATAGCCTTAAGTCAATGCAACTTTTTCTCCTGCAATCATCATCATCATGATCATCGTCAGGCTATACTAGTCCACTGCTGGACATAGCCCTCCCCTAATGAGCGCCATAGCTCCCTGTCTTCAGCATGCCGCTTCCAGCAGCTGCCTGCACTTTTTCTCAGATCTCAATCCCACCTGGCCCTCGATTCTGTTCCCGCATTATAGTACGATGACAGTTGCACGTTCGGGTCACGTGACGCGTTTTTTTTACCACTAGCTGTGCCCCGCGGTGTTATCCGCGGTTCATCGATTTTCCCGTAGGAATAAGATATTTTCCCGCGGTAAAACGTAGCCTATGTTGTAATCCAGGGTATCGGCTAACTCCATACCAAATTTTATTAAAATCCGTCCAGCCGTTTCAGCGCTAAAGACTGACAAACATATAAACACACACACAAACTTTCACGTTTATAATATTAGTGTGATTGACGCCTAAAACACGCGATACACGTGTTCGCCTTGACTTGAAGCGGCAATGAAACTAGATCGCCATGTTCATACAGTTGTCATTGTACTACAATTACAGAAAATTTATTAAACAACAAATGCTAATTATAAGTTTTCACCAATAGACACTAACTAAATTAATTATTCGGATTGAACTCACGAGTTTATAAGTTTATGGAACATAGGAACTTTCAAATTATGTCAGTTATCAACTTACTAGCAATTGGATCAACGCACATCTCGCTCAATCGCTAAATCTAGTTCGTGGACAAAAATTCTTAATAAATTGAAAATAATATTTCATTATAATAATATTTACGATATTTAATTCAAAATTTTGCATGAACTGGTTGAATTCATCATCAACCATAATGTCCCCAACGAGGGGCACGGGTCTCTTCCCTGAGGAAGGTGCCATAGGTACCTACTCCACCACGGAGGTCAAGTCGGGATTGTTGCAGGCTTGTAAGACTAGTGGCTGGTCTCACTGTCAGAAGTTTTCAAGCCGCCCTAAGGCCTCTGACTTGGCTTAACGACTGACTGACTGGTTGAAATAGTTCGATTAAGCCTAGGCGCAACCTACAGACACGCGACAGCGACAGCTCGGCGACTAGACACGACGACAGGCTACGGCCGACAATATTCATATATTTTGTTTGATGCTCCGCACACTTGGCGTCAGTGTCTCGGAGTCGCGACGACGAGCTAAGAGCCATCGCAAACAGGACGACTTGTCGCGGCGACAAGACGCTATATGGAAACGAAAACGCTGCGTCTGACGCGGCGACTAGACGCAGCGATAAGTCGCCCTGGTTGCGATCGCTCTAAATAGAGAGATTTTTTTACTGTCACTTTTACATCAGAGCGAAACCTAGACTCTTTCGACAAAAAGTCAAGTAAGTGTATCCGAAACCGAAATAAAGCTTACATTTGGTTCACGATATAGCCTCTAGCCGATGTGAGTGAGTAAGGGCCGCACCCACCGGCCACTCCCGGTCGCTGGCGCGCCCTCGCCTCAGGTGAATGACCACCCCTCTTTTAACTATTTATTAACGTCGCGTAAATCACTTTTGTACACTTACATGCGGCAACTTTTGATCGGCAGAAGTATCAACTCAAGGTTTTAAAAACTTTCTAATACGACTTTAGATTGTTATTCAGTATTTAATACCTATACATAACATTCAACATTTATATATAGGCACAGAAATTGCTTCTGGGTCCACACTAGGATACCCTGTGTCGTGGAAACCAAAAACAGCAACGTCACAAACATGTAAACATCCGAGACCTGGGTTTTGTTTTGCCCCCAGTCGGGATCGAACCCGGGACCTCTCGCATTGTAGGCAGATGCGCTAACCGCTGCACCACAGAGGTCGATACAAAACTGCTTTTCGGGTTTTTTATTACTAATACGAGTATTTATATTGACTTGTCAATTTTGGAAGGTATGTTGCTTGTGACAGATCAGATCATAAATTAAAAATATATGTATGTATGAACAGAAATGAAACAAATACTTCTTCCCAAATAATTCTTCCAATAATGGCGTTAATTCAGATTACGAAGTTTTTCGTAGATTTCGCTGCTGTAGGTTATTTAAGAAACAATTTTACCGTTTTCAAATATAGAGAAGAATAAAAATACATTCAATTTTTTTTCATTAATTATTACAAGAAAAACTCAATTTTGCGCATTAATTAAGGCTTGCGGTTTTTTTTTATTCCCAATGTTCCAAATATGGCATAAATACAATCATTTCTTTTCTTGAGGCATAACGTAAAATTATTCAGGACTCATATTTTATATCTTTTTATGCATAGTTTTGTCAATTTTACCCGAAAAAAGGCAGTTGACAAAATGATCTGCCAACTTCCCGTACCAGATAATTTTGCAGCAAATCAAAAATTAACGTAATTTCTAAGCGTTAACTAAACTAAACTACTCGTACCAGTTAATTAATTACGTAGCGAAATTCTCAATTCAGAAAGGCGCATTATGTTCCAACCTTTCGTGTATCACCAACCAGTGTGCCACCGATGCGCGCAGCTATAAAAACGCGTGCACGCCACGCGTTCACCGATTCCCCCGCTCTATTCTTTTGTTTTATTGATGTAAAAAATTATAGCCATTTGTTCAGGGCAGGAGAAAGTACCGGCTTTTAGACGCTTTTGCTCGGAAAATTGTATGCTAATAGTAATTTATTGCCGCGGCGTGCGGGTGAATATTATTTCTGACGTGGCCCCTAAGTAGTGATGAGTGGGCACATGGTACAAGTAGCAAAGCCGATAAATTTTAAGTTTTTGTTCGAAGTTGTCCGTTGCGCAAATTGATATATTGTATGCATTGACTTGTTATATCGATTGTACGTCTTGGATTTACTTACTCTTATTTATATAAAAAAAACCAATTCCTCAGACTAATAATCCCGGCTGCCTGAGTGATCTTAAGCGATCACGAAGGTTAAGCAAGATAGGCGGTGTTCAGTACATGGATGGGTGATCCTTTATGTGACTAACACTAGTGGCATTTTTCTAAGCGGTTCCGTGCTTCGCAAGGCACGATAAGCAGTTGGTGCCGCCTGCCGTCGATAGATGGTAGTCGTTAAGCCAAGTCAGAGGCCTAAGGGCGGCTTGAAAACTTCTGACAGTAAAACCAGCCACTAGTCTTACAAGCTTCCATCAATCCGGACTTGGCCCAGTCGTGGAGTATGACCTGTACCTTCCTCAGGGAAGAGACCCGTGCCCCTTGGTGGGGACATAATGGGTTGATGATAATGACTGACTAATAATCTGTGAAAATTTACTACGGACTATTTAAATACAATTTTGAAGTGTTTCAGAGAAATAGCGTTTTTATGGCACATAACATTACATTACCTTCATTTCATATTTTGTAGATGTTAATTACAGCTTATTTATTTTGTTGCCACCCCTTAGTTTGCCCACATGGGTCATTCAAAATCAAATCAAAAATCAAAAGTGTTTATTTTAAAAACCAAAAAATTAGGTACATGTAAAAATGACGATAATCGTTTGGTGCTGAATCTATTGTACAATTATTGTCGTTGCATCCTGTCTCCTAAACAAGGCGAAAAACCTGTATCTTGGGAGAAGGTGAAATAAAGATAAACGTTAAAAATGTGCGTACATACGTAGCCGAGATCAGTAGCGTAGCTAGGTAACCAAGGGCCCTAGGGCAAATAAAAAAATGGGGCTCCATTGCTATCTAAACTGGTTAGGTTTTATCAAGGAAAAATATTAAACATACAAACTTTAACAATGCTAAGCTACTTTATCATCAGCTCTTTTTCGTCCACTGCAAGGTTGGTAATAGAAATATGAAACAGTAACAACATAAATTACAATTAATACTTGGTGTGGGTAAGGTACCTAGGTAATGTAAGGTAAATTTTCAAAAGTTCAGTTCGATCAAGTTCGATCGAGATTTTCTGGCGAGGGCCCTCTGAGCTTGAGGGCCCCGGGGCACTGCCCCGCCTAGCCAAGTAGCTACGCCACTGGTCGAGATACATTGAGCGTTATTTATTTCATAATATGAAATCTCTAATATTATTATTGTGTGTGTAAGGAAGAACTTTTGTAATTTCAAAACAGTAGCCAACTACTAACTTCTTAATTGACTGCCTCGTATATCTAGCGGTATCACGTCTGATTACTATCCCACAGTTCGTTGGTTTGCTTCCCACGGGGACCTCCGTACATTTGTCCTCAGTCTGGGTGTATTTTCAAGTCTTGGTAGTTAATATTATCGTGGACATTTTAGTTTAATTTTATTACTATTTGCAGAACAGTAAGCATTAAACAGAAAGCACTGACATAATAGTAGGTACAGTCGACAGCACGTTAATCTTCACATTTTAGTTGCAAAGTCGCCCGTAATGCAACGGAGTAGAGTACATGGGTGTATACCATGATGTGCTGTCGAGTGTACAACTAAAATCCTATGAACAAAAGCAACATAAATATTTGTCAACTTCGCCTGCGCAAAAAATATTAAGCGAGTCGGACTCACACACCGGGGTTCCGTACCGTAATACTAATTTTATTTGTGTCTCTGACGACCTCTGTGGCACAGCGGTTAGCGCGTCTGACTACCATGCGAGAGGTCCCGGGTTTGAATCCCGGCTGGGGACAAAAAAAAACGAAACCCAGGTCTTGGATGTTTACATGTTTGTGACATCGCTGTTTCTGGTTCCCACGACACAGAGTATCCTAGTGTGGAGCCAGAAGCAATGTATGTGCCTGTATGTAAATGTTATATTATTGTTTGTTATGTTATGTTATAAATTATTATATTACATAAGCTCACGCTTCTATCCCGAAGGGGTAGACAAAGACCTAGGTTTGCCACTTGCCACATGCCATCGATCCAGCAAGCTTCTTTCGCTGCATCAACATTCATTAGTCGTTACGTCCATGTACGCCGGTTTTAAGGTTTGTTTTTTATCTTAGCATTTGCTAATACATCCCCTATTAGCTAAAAGGATGTCCGTCCCTTTCCGGCCCTTCCACTCACAGTCGCTTGATACATTTTTCGACGTTATTCTCTCCAAATGTCCACAAATCAATCTAACATTCCTCTCCGATGGTTATTTTCTCAGGATTCTTCTTTCAGGATTCTTAGGTTGCTGTCTGACTTATCCTTGGGCGGCCTTTATCACTCGTTTTTATACTGGCTGTTATAACATTACTATCTGTCCCGGCAAGCTTCGTACCGCCAAATTTTTCATAATTTTTCCATATTTTCTCACCATCTAAACCTTCCCTGGAATTCCAGTAATATAAAAAACCAAAAATCAGCTAAATCGGTCCAGCCGTTCTCGAGTTTTAGTGAGACTAACGAACAGCAATCCTATAAGAAGATTACAACAGACAAAATAAAATAACGTTACAAGTACTGGGACTGTTATGGTCCACCTAGGAGTTCCAGTGTTAGGGTCCACTTTAACTTTCATTTGTTATGAAATCCGCTATCATAACATATTCTATGACGATTTCAACTGGCTAGATAGGCAGTTGGCCTGGAGTCAGTTCAAGAAATGATGAATGGACGAATAGGCTGACAGGCGGACAGGCAGACAGCGTCGACTTCTTAATAGAATTACGTTTGCACCCCTCGACTACGGGACCCCAAACAAGATATTGAAGTCTGAAATCATCGTAAAAGTTTCGCCTGTTTATCAATAAACTCAACTAATATATTGGAATGTCAAATAGTTGTAATTTATTCAAATTCCAATAGCCGAAATTTATCTCGTAATTGCGTCCTTTACCCCCGGTTTCTTGAACGTTAACAATCTTTAAATCTATTGTTAATAGCTGTCAGTTGTCAAAAGTGCATACAGCTTTCGAGAAACCAGAGTTTAGGGTCTTGACAAATAGACGGATGAACGGACGATGGACGAATGGACGGCCGGATGGACAACAACGTGATCCTATAAGGGCCTTTCTCCACTGCTCCGGTCCGGCAAACGTTAATTACCGATCCCATTTAGAAACACACAAGGATACTAATAAGCTTCTCCACTACTCCGGCATCCGGTTTTTAACGGCCCGATAATTTGCTTGATCGGAACGGTATTTTACCGGCCCAAAGTGATCGACGTACATAAGCAATACACGTTTTTGCACCGCGCATGCAACCCAAAAAGGTTCCCATACTATTTAATTAGATTAATAGAATGTGTGGAAAACGTCCCCTGCCTCGGATAGATAAACGGAAGAATTTTAATAAAGCACTGCATCACGTCCATTGCCGATTATAGTCGGATGAAGTGGAGAAGCATAATCCAGCATCCGATATTTTTCTCATGACTGATTCCGGTTCCGACGCCGGACCGCAGCAGTGAAGAAAGGGCCTAAGGGTTCCGTTTTTCCCTTTTGAGGTACGGATCCTTAAAAAAGTGGACGAATTCAAAGTCACTCTGTAGTGCAGTGTAGTGTGCAAATTGCCAAAAACATCGCGTGAGTATTGACTCCTGTATTTTCGGTGAAATACTTAATCCGCAATTTTCTTTTCATCTCTTTATCCAACAAAAGAAATATTGAATGTGCCGAGGTGGTGACATCCTGCCCAATCATTCGGCTTTAGTTGGAGCGGCAGACTCTTTGATTTTCTATGTAAATAACTTCGACGAGTCTTTAAACTTACGATGGAAGAATATTGCTTGGGACCGTATAACGTCTTTCTGTGACTCTGGGCTTTGTTCGTGAATTGATTATTAATCTTAAAAAAGTTGTGAATAACATCTTTTATAAAGTCATAGGAATTACCTAACTGCTTAAAAATATTTAAGCTGTTATAAAGATGCGGCGTGAAATGATGTTAGAAAACTACTGTAGAACAAAGGAAAGCATACATACATACATAAGCAGAGCTCACGCACGCCTGTATCCCAGAGGGGTAGGCAGAGACCAGGGGCTGCCACTTGCTAAAATCCTGACAAATCACTTTTGCTTTATCGACATTCATTAGTCGTTGCATGCACGCAGGTCGGTTTCGGATACTTTTTATCTAACAAAGGAAAACATTTTCAGAAATTAAAAAAATTAAGACAAAATATAAAATCAGTGTGATTGAATACTTGTATTTTTGCCGTATGAAGCGAACCAACATTGACGGATCTGTTCACTAGTTATTAATTCATACGACATTCGTTCTCCCAATGAAAAATGCGAAATGGAATATAGAAATTAACAAAATGTCAACCGTTTGACTTCACCATAACGCTCCTTCGTCTCAACGTTCATTAATATTGAGTGTTTGACAAGTTAATTGGAATGGTTGGTACTTACCATGGAGGTTAGTGCAAGGGTCACAGAAAAACAATTTAGAACTGGCCAGATAGAATATGAGATGAGAAACCACTGAGAAAACTTTAACTTTTTGTTTTTAATTTAAAAACGTTTAGTGACATTGCTATAAACTAACTGGCCAGTTCAAAAACTTATCTTTTCTCTTCTCGATGAAGTGTCACATACAACACTGCATCGGAAAAATTAAAAACTGTTACACAGAGCACTAGTAATTTTCTCTTTTATACAGTTTTTATATTAAAAACTTTAGTTTGATTCAGAAAGTATGCTAAAGTTAATAAAGATCAAAAAGCAAATATTTGCACATAAATCATCGTAGTCGAGCATTTGGAATTTCTTATTCAAGTTATTCTATCTCGAAAATTATTTTCTTTTTGTTAAGGAGTAATAAGTCATATTTATATTTTCTTCATGTGACAAAACTCGAGAACTTTTCAGATTTATGGCCTCCTTAGTATTTGAATATTCACATTTTGCCTCCCCAGGATCCATGAGCCGATTACTTAACTTTATTATTTATAACAAACTGCAGTAAATATTTTTGGGGTTCCGTACTTCAGAAGGGAAAAACGCAATCCTTATAGGATCATTATGTTGTCCATCTGTCCGTCTATAAAGACCTTTTACCTCGGAAATGCGTAGAGGTATCGAGTTCAAATTAAAACCACATATCTATTGCGGCTTACGGCCCATTGAAGCTATGAGAAAATCAAGCTTCTATATTGACGTAAAAAATACGGCTGTTTATGCCGCAAAAAAACGTTTATTTCGACATAAAAAAAGAATAAAAAATTATATGATATTTTCCGTTAACCTAGAACTATGAAATTTGGCAATACAAAGCACAGGAAAAAATCTCAAACTAATTTGTAATTTAATCATAAACAAATTCTTTGGTAAAATATGGCCCCGATTAATTTACCTGCTTGGTTCTTTTCCGGACCATATTTTACAATGTGTATTAGTGTTTACCAAAGTTTTAGTTCAAAAAGTCTTTGTTCTTTGAATTGCAGTAAAAGCCCGGAAATCTACAAATTTGTACGGAACCCTCGATAGATGAGTTTGACTTACCTTGGCCGAGTTTTTATTTTATTATTGTCTACATCACTAGTTAATAAACTCTCAGTTTATCTAAAGATATTTAAGTACCAATTTAAGAATTACTTCATTCATAGGTACAGACGAACAAAGCCAAGCATAGAGCAATGTTTGGCTCTATGCTTGGCTTTGTTCGTTGTGCAGTTCAAAAAAAATTAAAAATCCTGTATTGTTCTGATGTAGTGTTAAGGATAAAACAACCAACGTGGTCGCGATCCATACATACGTCATTTACGTCAACATTTTGTATAGACCGCCTCCCCGCGACCGCAATCGCGTTGGCATGTTTTTTCCTTTACAGGTAAATGCTCGGTCTATCACCACCTTAAGTCTGTACAAGGTGACATCGGATCCGTTTGATATTTTTTTAAGGGATAATAAAGAACTTTTCTGTACAATTACCGTAAGTCGAAACTTTCCTTACAAATAAATACTTACGAGGCCGACACTTATAGGCGACCTCGACGAATTTTCTGGCTGACGGACAGGGGTCCACCAATCCCGGCTTAGGCTGCGTGCTGAACTTGCACTGCATCTTCCTCTGACATGCTTCCACCACCGTCTGCAGCAGCGAGTACTGGTTAGAGAGAAAAAATATACGTAGTCAATAACTTATACATACTAGACTTCGAATCAACATTAATTACTTTTTTGTTCCAGGGGAGCTTGGGGGCACAGGCCAATAGTTTGTTGGGGATTTGGGGCGCTGTGGGGATTTTTGTTCCAGGGGAGCTTGGGGGCACAGGCCAATAGTTTGTTAGGGATTTGGGGCGCTGTGGGGATTTTTGTTCCAGGGGAGCTTGGGGGCACAGGCCAATAGTTTGTTGGGGATTTGGGGCGCTGTGGGGATTTTTGTTCCAGGGGAGCTTGGGGGCACAGGCCAATAGTTTGTTGGGGATTTGGGGCGCTGTGGGGATTTTTGTTCCAGGGGAGCTTGGGGGCACAGGCCAATAGTTTGTTGGGGATTTGGGGCGCTGTGGGGATTTTTTGGTCAAAGGATTGCTTTGGCGGTGCAGCGTGGCAGCGTGTTTTCCGGGAAGGATTGTTAGGTTCGGTAGGGTTTTTATTTTTTTTGTGTGCTGAAATTATTATTGTATATGTGCTGTTGACGAAAAACATAAAATAGAATAGAATCACATCACACTAATATTATAAACGTGAAAGTTTGTGTGTGTGTTTATATGTTTGTCAGTCTTTAGCGCAGAACCGCTGGACGGATTTTAATAAAATTTGGTATGGAGTTAGCCGATACCCTGGATTAAAATATAGGCTACGTTTTACCGCGGGGAAATATCTTATTCCTACGGGAAAATCGATGAACCGCGGGTAACACCGCGGGGCACAGCTAGTTTTCATATATATTTACAGAATATACATTTGCAGAATAAATACATTTGAAGTCACTAACAGCACCTGCCAAAAATATCCATAGGTGCCCAATCTGGACTAGGCCATGTGCTATTTAGGCGGGTGCGCAAACTGGACTACGTCACAGTTGGTAAGCACTAAACATTATTAACTTTACTTTACTCTGGATTCAATTTCTTACTTTTTTGTTGGTGAGGTCCGACCAGGTTTCGCTGTAGGTACTTCAATATACTAGTCGTCAAATAAAACTAAACAAAGGGATGGTTAGTTGTCCCCCAGTCGCTTTCAACAATGAACTGGTACCGTCTCCACGTCTCTTTTCACGAGGGATTGGTATATAATTTGTGACTGGTTTACAATGGGGAACGTGCTTCTTACTTAAATTAGAGTGCCATTGCTTTCATACCAACATCTTATACGAGTATATAAAAATGAAGTGCTGATTGTTAGTCTCACTAATTTGGCAATTTTTTTTATTTTTTTTTGGAAGTCCTGGAAATGTTTAAATGGTGAGAAAAATGGAAAAATTACTAAAATTTTGGCGGTACGAAGTTTGCCAGGACAACTTAGTGTTCTATGAAAATGTTTTACAAAAACATAAAAAACGGCAAAAAAATTTTTTTTTTGGGTTTTTGAGATTACATAAAATGAGAAAAATAATGTTACTATAATAACAACAAACTTAGTAGAATTCCTCGTAGCCCCGCCCGCCTGAATGGCTTTAAACGATCACAAAGTTTAAGCAACATAGGGCGCGTTTAGTTCATGGACCGTTCTACGACTAACGCTAGTGGCATTTTTCCGAGCGGTTCCGTGATTCACAAGGCACGTTAAGCAGTTGGTGCCGGCTGCCGTTGATAGATGGCAGTCATTAAGCCAATTCAGAGGCCTTAGGGCGGCTTGAAACTTCTGACAGTAAGACCAGCCAATATTCTTACAAGCCTCCACCAATCGGGACTTGACCCCAGTGGTGGAGTTTGGCCTATACCTTCCTCAGGCCCCTCGGTGGGTCATAATGGGTTGATGATGAATAATAATAAATTTAGTAGATTTCATTTTTTCATTAAATAAAATTGGAAACGTTTTTAAGTTCCTGGCACTACATTATTTCGCTACTACGAGTATTAGCCTCCACATATGCGTGACCTTCTTTTAATATTCTGCCTGTGTCTTTTTTGCTCGATAAGAACGTAGAGCAGCGGAAACAAACGGAAAAACGCAATTTGGAGTTTGATACTTTTTGTCATATAAAAATGTTCTTAATATAAAATTCCGTTCGGTGCGCAGTAAATGCACCGTGATTCTATTATTTAAGCTTCCCTGAGAAGCCAGCCAATAAAAAGGACTTATTTCTTGACTTTTCATTGCTAGTTGACTTCAATGTATCATGTTTTCATCTTGAAAATTATGTTGAGTTATGGCGTCGCCCCTTCCTATCCGTAAAGGGGAGAATCTTCTCGTCAGAAGAAGTAGTTTTCATCACTGTAACGACTAAAAATACCACTAGTATAGTATGGCACAAATGATTTTTTTAAGCATTTAGAAGTTTTCCTTACAGAGGTGGTTCGACTAGTTGAAACAGTCACGGTTTATTTTCCGATAGACATGAGGATTTCCTTATACCCGTTACTGACGAACATGAAGCAAAAGAGGTGTGTCTGTATCAATATAAGTAGCAAACTGTATTTACTACCTTCCACTTCGGCTTACAGGTGTTAGTCTACAATCTACAAACTATGTGTAGATTTGTTTACATACATCATCATCATCATCATCATAATCAGCCCGAGCTCATCCACTACCTGGACATAGGCCTCTCTTAAGACGCGTCTCTGATCCTGATCTTCAGCTCTTCCTGCCCACCGCTTTGCAAATGTCGTCACTCTACCTGGTCCCAGGGTGTCCTAAATTACATAAATGTAGATTTGTCAAGATGGTGCCAACAAGGAAAAATTAGCCCCTCCAGTATGAAACCTGTATGGTGTTGGGCCACAGACAGCGCTCCGAGACGACCACTTCGACGGGCACTGACTGTGAACAAGACCGGATGACCTGGCAGCTGTTTCTGCGTCAGGATGGTGACGGCTGTACCCCAAGGGCACGCCAGCGAGACTACTGCCACATACTTTCTTGCATTGCATTGTATCTATAAAAGTTTCCGTAGACAGCTAGCATACTTAATTAATACGGATGAAACGGATGAGCTTATCCAGAATAATGGCAAGAAGCAAAACATGCTCTCCATATCTCTATAGGATGCAAACGAGCGTGGTGTTGGCCTATAGACAGCGCTCTTCAACAGCGACCGCTTGTGACTACGAGCAGTCGACCTGGAAGTCGTGCCCGACGAAGCCTTGCAATAATCCAACAACTGCTGGATAATATAATAAAGAAATAATGAGGCAGAATCGCTCGTAGCCTGGGCTGCCTGAGTGATCTTAAACGATCACTAAGGTTAAGCAACAAACGGCGCGTTCAGTCCATGGCTGGGTCACCGTCTATGACTAACGCTAGTGGCATTTTTCCGAGCGACTCCGTGCTTCACAAGGCACGTTAAGCAGTTGGTTCCGGCTGCCGTCGATAGATGGCAGTCGTTAAGCCAAGTCAGAGGCCTTAGGGCGGCTTGAAAACTTCTGACAGTAAGACCAGCCACTAGTCTTACAAACCTCCACCAATTCGGACTTGGCCCCCGTGGTGGAGCACGGCCTATACCTTCCTCACAGAAGAGACCCGTGCCCCTCGGTGGGGACATAATGGGTTGACGACGACAATGAGGCAAAATGAGCTGGTACTGACCCGGACAGCCGCGGGTAGCGCTGGTTTTCAGCCACTGCCTTCTCCCTGAGATGTTGTGCATTGCATCTATGTTTGTTCCCGTAGTCACTAAGCATAGGTACATAATTCATGTTCATGGAGCAGAAGTACCTACATAATTCAGGGTGGTGACAAGAGGCAAACATTTCACTATTCAGGATACAAACCTGCATGGTGTTGGGCCACAGACAGCGCTCCGAGCCGAGCACCTCCACAGCGACCGGTTGTGACTGTGATCGGTCGACCTGGCAACTGTGTCCTGTCGAGGTCTTGCCATAGTGTGCCACCTGGATGGTGATGGCCGTGCCCCATGGACAAGCCAGGGAGACCAGCTCGTCATCGCAGGCGGCTCGCTGCATCGTGCGCAGCGTTCCAGTAAGGAGGGCTGGTGGAAGAAAGTGTACCGTTAGTATAATCATCATCATCATCATCCCATTATGTCCCCACCAAGGGGCACGGGTCTCTTCCCTGAGAAAGGTATAGGCCATACTCCACCACGGGGGCCAAGTCCGGATTGGTGGTGGATACCGTGGATATGACATCTGATCTATGTTATGATCTATGTCTTTAAAAGAACAAAAAGTAACTGACACTTTTGGGTTCATTGCCGCAGGACAGTGACCTGGCGTAGGTAAGTTTGCCTGCTTCATTGGTCTAGCCATTAAGTCGCTTACCTAACGAGTCAGAGGTCCTGAGTTCGATTCCCACTGGGGGCCGCCGCACATTTGTACAACTGGCCTCAGTCTAAGTGTTTTTCTATGTTTGTAATTTCTTACCTGGTTACCATAGCACAGAGTATCCTAGTTTGGGACCAGGACAAGTGATTTTGTTCTGTGGAAGTTATTATTATCATTTCAGCTATAAATATGGAATTTAAGATATTATATATTTTATCATAATATATTTTTTAGTTAGTAAATGTATTTATAGAGAAAGTAAACAAAGATTAATTATTGACAGTTCTTATTAGAGATTTACACTAACTTCGATTTCCAGAATTTAAGAGAGATTGGTGTTGACCGTTGTGAATAGCAGATTCTATTGAAGAATTACTATGATGAATGATAAAACAAAAAAAGCATGTGAAAGTACTGACGTAGCTTTTTAAAGCGTGAAAAATTATCAACTTAGTTATTATCAATCAAATCAATAGGGAGGCACACAGGTTCAATGTCGATTGATATGAATGAAAGAGAAAAAAAGACGAGGCATTTCTGTAAAATTTGTTACTATTTTATAGACTAATGTTTGAACACCGCTTGTTGCATTTTTGACCTCTGGGATCTTGTTAGGTAGGTTGTCGTACCAACTAATCTATTTTATTCAACATGATTTGAGAAAATGTGGTCTTAGTGGAGATTTTGTTCGCTGTCTTGTTCTCCACTATAAACTCGACCCGAAGGCAGCGGCTAACATTGTATAATATTAATATGCAACCAACAGAATGTTATTTTTTTTCTGATGTCGAAAAGGCATTAGTGTGTTTCCGCTTTAGTTCGAATAGTAACCACTCGGGTACTATTGGCAAAAACATGAGTTCTCTAAACATAATTTATTGTAGTAGATTATAACAATTATCTAAGTAAGATTTATGTAGGTATATTATTAAGTGTAAGTATGTATTATTCGTATTTGCACCAACTACCTGTGTCTCCTTTTCCTCCGCCAACCTTTTCGTGACAAGGTTGTCTAGAAGAAATTGCTGTTAGCAATAAGACCGCCCAATGTTTTTTTTTAATTGTAACTTTTATTTGTCTCTGATAAATAAAAGGTGTTGCTCTGTGTACGTATTTTATTGGACTGACGTCACATGCGGCCGGGCCGCCCCGTGTTGTGCATCTACCTTCATAGCTATACAATATCTATCAGTCTCTTGTTTCTTGTTGAACACAAAGAATATTCTTATGTTATCGTGATTGACGATCTCATCCAAGTGGCGGGAAAACGCTGGATGCAAGCCGCTTCCGACCGGTCTTTTTGGAAATCCATGTAGGAGGCCTATGTCCAGCAGTGGACTTCTTGTGGCTGAATGATGATGATGATGATGATCGTGATTGAAGACGCAAATTTCCAAGTAATATCGTAATACAACTCCTAAAGGTAATAATTATCAAAGTTCATATCATTCTATCATCCACTGAAATAGAGTCGAACCCAATTTTCCATAATCTCAGCCACACGCAAAGTTTGTCCTGATCCAACAGTCACTAAACCAACCGGTAGTATTGGATGCTCGTTCCGGGTACTCCCCGGACGTGCTCCTTGAATCCATTATCGGGTAGTTAGAGCATAGATTAACTTGGAAGTTGCATTCAGCCTTCAAAATATACTGAAGGTCAAGTTTACATATAAAACTTGGTTTTCGGAGTTTTTGAGTAATTACCTAAGTACAATAGTACATTATTGCAGCGGCCAGCAAAAGAGCCATAGATGGACGAACGTGGAAATGTGGGCCGAGGCGAAGCCGAGGCACACATACGTAAGTCCATCAATGCCAAGTTGTGGCCAAGGCTTGTATTATGATTTTTCTCAAATAAATAAATAAATAATAATAATAATAATAAACTCACGCCCGTTATCCCCGAAGGGGTAGGCAGAGGCACCAGTCTCTAGAACTGGACCCACGTTTCTCAAATAATGCGCGGAAATTAAAACAAGCAGAATGTAAATGTACCTACTAAGGCAGAACTTTTTACTTTTCATTTTGGCGGTAACAAGTTTTCTATTACGGCTCTTGCCGCCTCTTGAATTTCAGGTGGCGTTAAAATAAGTTCATCGCAGTCATTTTCATCACTTGAACTCCTTCTGTTAAATTCAATAAACTTTCAAAATCAGTCGAACCACGAACAAAGAACAATAAAATTTTTGCCGCGTTAAAGTGTTCTTTTTTTTAATAGGTATATCCAGCTTTCTATCGCAAGCCATTTCGAAAATAATAAAAAAGAGTCTGATAAGTTACCTCCTTGGTTGTCATTGTTCGGAGTAAAAGATCATTCCATTTTTAAATAACACGACAGATATGAGCTTAGTGTAATTTATTTGGCCGCAAAACACGACAGTTATGAATTTTCATAGAACTTTTTCCGGCCGCTGCTCGCCTGTAATTGGCCATTACATTAATTTCGATTTATCTCGAAGAAGTTAGTCGAAATAATGCTCAAATTTCCAAGCATGTTTGAGAAAAATTATATAACTACTTATTCCGATTTCGTTGAGTCGAAGTTTCCACTCAACACAATAGCCCTGGTCTCAAACTAGCACTACCTTTCCTATGATAACCAGGCAAGGATATCTCAAATGAGGAATTAGGTATTTATAGATCCCGTTCTATTTTTCATAAATTAAAAGAGACAGATTGACACGGAAATGTTTACTTAGTAAATTTAATAAAAACATGGTGCCGAGTTCGTAATCCTAACAAGGCTGAAAGCCGAGATCAAAGTTACTAAGCTTGCTGGAAAAACCAGACATACATTTTAAAGGATTTATTTTTATTTAATTTAAAGATACAGGTCAAACACTTGTTACGTAAATAAATGCAAGGCTTGGCTTTATTCAGTAGGATCACTATGTCACAGCCTCGTTGATCCAGGGGTATCAAGTCTGATTGCAATACTGGAGGTCGTGAGCTTTTTTAAATCAGGAATCTCCGTACATTTGCGCACATACGCCTGAGTCTGGGTGTTTTTCAATTTTTATGATTTCCTTGCCTAGTACAGTCTGTTAGCTTTTAGAATATACCTCGGGCTCTAGAGTAGGCTTCGGTTTTGGCCGTATATATATTTATATCGTACTGATGATCGAGTTCTGATTTCCAAATTAAGTGTCATATTAGTTCTGATTTCGAAATAAGTGTCATATTTTATTAGTTCCGATATTTTTCATCATCATCATCAACCCATTATGTCCCCACCGAGGGGCACGGGTCTCTTCCCTGAGGAAGGTATAGGCCATACTCCACCACGGGGGCCAAGTCCGGATTGGTGGAGGCTTGTAAGACTAGTAGCCGATATTTTTATTACACGAATATATCTGATTCTATCCAATAGTAGCCGAGGTATATTCTAAAAGCTAACAGACTATAACCATAACACAGGGTATCCTAGTTTGGGACCAGAATAAGTGATAGTGTAGAGTTTGATTATTATTGTTATTGTACACACCAGAAAAAAAATACTTTAGGAACCTTATATATCTAAGTTTTGTCGTATTATAATCATACTTTCAGCTTAATTTAAAATGTTCGATGGTTTTCTAAGCTTTTAAATTCTACGCGAAACTAGGCAAAGCCTTTGATTTGATCCACGCTAGGTTCTAACGAGCCTTCCGTCCCGTCCCGCAGAGACGCTAGCTTTTACCCGTAAAGCATTCAGGTTTTACAACTTGTACGGCGTCTGAGCGCCTCTGGCGTGCAGTTATGAGAGGTACCTTGGGAGAGTTCTAGACCCCACGCCGTGTTCTAGATTTTATTGCTGTGTTCCTTGGCGGTTTATCAGGCAGTGGATTTATGTTGGTCTGTTTAGTAATGTCTTATGCTTTACTGAACTATCAGAGGTGGCAATTCCGAGTTAGTGGCCACTTTCACATTTTGGCAAGCGTCATTTCTTCAACTATATTTGTAAATATGTGGTGAATTGTTGTTGTTACATTTTATAACACGATAATAAAAATACATAAAAAAAAAAATAATTACATAATATTTGTTATAAAAATTACGTGTAAAGGCGGACTTTTTTCCAAAGAAATTTCTTCTATAATAGAACAATACAAATAGTCGACAAAAAATTTCGAATATATCCATTCTTCCTTTTTTTACATGTATGGTAAACTGTATCCTGAGTGGTGGCCAAGAATGGTTCGAGGGTCGGTGGGCAGACCACCAGCCCAATGGGCCGACGACACTGTGAAAGCGGCTGGGAAACAGTGGACGAGACTAGCACTGGGTCGGATGGGTCGGCATGAAAGAGAAGAGTGGGCTCTATTTACGAGATAGATAGAAGCTAAAGTTGCCCAATGACAACTACTACCCACACTACTTAAAGTTATTTGAAATGTCACATAGATCCGTAGTTCCTAGAACGAGTTTTTTAGTTGAAGTAGCCTTTACTTTACTACGCCTAGGAAATATTATGGTAGATGATAAAATCTGTCTCAAACAAATTACATTAGAAACAACCCCATTTTCTTGCCCTCGTATCTCCGTCCACTTGCATCCTACACATACATTATCGCTAAAAGACGGCAAAGACAAAGGGCCCGTCACAAACAACGCACGAGATGCCGTAGATCGGGCGAAACAATAGCATAGGAGATAAGCGAATAAAAGGTGTTTGCGGACACCCGGAGATAACCGGGTAATGGAGAGCCAAGTGAATAGATGGCACATCGTAGCTTATACTGGGCCTGATTCGTGGTTCGACTTAGAAAGAAAAAAAAAAATTAATTTACTACACAATATTCCAAAACATAAAATCATGCACCAAAATAAAATAGTCAATAGAAAACACCAAATCACCTGAAAAGTGGGTAGCGCTAAAAATATAAGTAACACGAAGACCGACAATAATAATACATGTATGTATATCGGAAAGTTTTGTATTGTCCCCAAAATGGGCCTAACTCAGCATAATGTTGCAAAAGAGAGATCAGTTGCAGCGCTGATTTTCAGTCGCGTCCAATTCATCATCATCAAACCGTTATGTCCCCACCGAGGGGCACAGGTCTCTTCCGAGTCGCGTCCAATTACAGCCAAAGATTTACTACAATGTCCTGCAAATAACTCTTATGAAAGATTGCATGTTTTGAAAGTTAAGGACCTGAATTATGCTAACTTTATTTCGAACTAACTACTTAAGTTCGAATTCAAATATTTAGTCCGATTCAGACAGAACTACTGAGACTGCATAAACATAAACATTTACATACAGAACTTCTGGCCTCACACTAGGATACCCTATGCCGTGGGAACCAGAAACAGCGACATCACAAACATGTAAACATTCAAGACATGTGGTTTTATTTTTTGCTTCTTGATCCATGAGAAAAAGAAAATTCGCCTTCTCCACCCTCTCGGTCAAACTTTTATGATATTGAACCTATTTAGGTACAGTCGACAGCACGTCATGCTATACACTTATGCACTCTACTCTATTGCATTACGGGCGACATTGTAATTAAAATGTGAAGATTGACGTGCTGTTGACTGCACTCCTATTTATTACTATTATGGTGTTGGAATTAATCCTCTACTTGTATGTAAGTAGCCTATGTACGTCCAACTACAGGGCATAGGCCTTTTCTCGGAGACAGAGTACGGGTTTTAGTCATGCTTTCGGTTAGGTTAGGTTAGGAGAGATAGTAAAGGCTTTAATCATAAAACCCATACTCTCTCCACAGAATACATAATAATACATGTACAGAAGATTCACTCCACAAAATCAATTAAAGAAAAAGTGACTCTAGCAGCGATACAATAAGGTGCAATCAGATCGCACGGCGCTAAACAAGCTACGTTAAATTCACCTACATGTTGTCTCTCCTTCTACCGCGTAACTCTTACCTCTTCTGGCGCCTGAATCCCTACCTATTTGCCCCTCTGGAGTGGTCGCCGCATGTACTTACGCGTTCGATACCGACACGCGTAGTGTAACTGGCCAGAGTGCGTATACTGAGTTTTGTCATTCACTTTCGATAGCGATAGCGTTTGCGATTTGCATAGGAGTGGCAAAGCGCGCCATCTAGTTGTCTCTTTATCACTCCTATGCAAATCACAAACGCTCTCACTATCGAGAGTGAATGAAAAAACTCAGTATACGCACTCTGCTCTCTCTCTCTTAACCGCAGCACGCGTGGTGATCCACGCGATTTAAAGCGCCAAGGCATTGAATAGCTCAGTTACTCAGGTTTCTTCACGATTTACTATTATACGACATAAAACTATTCTCTAAGACAGAGAGAAATCATTACTCGTTTGATACTAGAATCGTACCTTAAAAATAGAACTCAATGCACAGAGATAAGGAATATTGATCCTAAAACTAAACAAGAGGTAATTTTCTTGTCACATGAGCGCGAATTATTGTTCGGTGTGCCACAAGGGAGCGTGCTTGGGATCTTACTCTTTATTTTGTATATTAATGACTTGCCTTATATTACCCGGCATCCTATGTCCCTCTTTGCAGATGACAGTACTGTGACGATACAGTGCAATAATGAAACTACCGACGACTACGACATCAATGAGGCCCTTCACTCAATTATAAAATAGATTGGCTAAAGAATAATAATCTTAAAGTTAACCTATCTAAAACTAACATCATGCAGTTTAACCAACGATTACCATTTGTAAACTTAAATATAAACTTTGAAAATACAAATATTAAAGAAGTAACTACTACTAAATTCCTAGGCCTTACCGTAGACAGACATCTCAACTGGAAAGCACACATTGCCGAATTGTGCAAAAAAGTTAGTTCCTCTGCCTATTTGCTTTATAAATTAGCTTCAATTACAAACACTGATGCAGTTATCACTGCCTATCACGGTCTTGTGGTATCCGTGTTAAGATACGGCATAATATTCTGGGGTAACTCTTCAGATAGAGAAACTGCGTTTAAAGTTCAAAAAAGTAGTGTAAGAGCTAACTTTGGACTCAAGCAATTGGACAGTTGTAAACAATATTTTAAGGACTTCCATATTTTGATATTACCATCAATGTATATATTTGAAGTAGCGCTGTTCGTAAAATCGAATCCCGACATTTTCAAAAGAGTTTCATAAGTCAGTCAGCGATTGCAGCGGGATGAAACTAAAATATGTCTACGCAAAGCAAATACATCACTACTGCAAAAGAGTGTATTTTGTATGGGCCATGTAATTTACAATAAGCTACCTAGTGCATTACGAGAACTGAACTTGAGCTTGTTCAAGCACAAATTAAAGAAAATACTGACCGAAAAATGCTATTATACAATAACTAAATTTCTGACCGATAATAATATTGACTAAGTACCTGTGCCTAAAAATGACATTTTATTTAAGAAAATCCTCCTGACCTCTCTACTTTGACATTTTAATTTTATTATCGCATGGAATGGTTTTGTTTTATTTTGTATTTTGTGACATATTCTGAAGTTGATATTATAATGCTATTATTATGATAATGAAAAAATTTGTACGCCTGTTATGGCAAAACATGCTGATCTAAATTGTCAATTCCAACCTTCTGTACACATGTTTGACAAATAAATCTATCTTTATCTTTATACTAAGAATCACACATTAAGGAATACAAAAAATTATGCGCTCCAAACCCGTGAATCCAGAATGCAATGGCCAGATTTGAAATTAGTTTGGAATTTATACTAACTGTGAAAATCAAATTAATTACGAGCAGCTGCAAGCACTGAATCGATGTGAAAGTGAATCCTTGACCGTCACTGAATCCTCCGAAGAGAACTCCGATGTATGACGTCAAGTAAACTACACGACACCCAGCATTTGTTTGATAATAATGAGCCGCCGTTAGAGCTTAAGTTCTGATAATCCTAAGTAGGTACTTATTTCTTTACGTCTCTCGTTTGACCACCTGAGGTGAGCGGTAATCAATTTCATCAATCCACCGAAAACCGGCATTCTTGAACACTTCTTAAAGTTTCATGATAATTATATTTATAAAAAGTCGATTCTACTACAATCTCAGAGGAATTCCTGGTATAAGCCGGCTTTGGCTCCGTGGTTAATAGAATCGAATTTTAAAAAACACCGTCAGATTTTTTCTTTCATAAGTCGTGATAACGTTTTCTCCATTTATGATGGAGCATTACTTGGAAACGGTTCCAATATTTCACCTCTGTGGTTTTTGTAAACATCTGTTTACATTGGCACTATTTGTAAATATTTCGGGCGGGTAAAGTCACATGAACTTTTCCTATCATTATTAACTGTTAGTAGGTTATGCAGCATGTCGGAAATTCCGGGACTTTCTCGCGACTTGATTGATGAATGTCGCGGCGTTGAAAAGCCGCGAATGTAGGCTTACCATGCGCCAGTAATTTAGCGGACAATTTGTATTTGTCACTTCTTTCTTCCCCTCTTTTTTACTTACAAAGTGGCGCTGTATACCGTCTTTTGTTTTTGTTTTGTACTCCGTTTGTCTCTTCTAGCATTCTTTCCCTTAGTGATGTGCAGTTAGCGCTTATTGTTGAAAACCGGTAAAGTCAGACTCGCGCACCGAAGATTTAGTTTTTTTTTATGTAGCCTATAATACGTCCCGTTTTAGGGCACAAGCCTTCTCTCAGAGCGAGTGTATGGGCATAATGCCGGTTCCAATATCCACAAAACGCTTCGTTTTTGCTTACGATCGGTTACAATTCCTACGAAATTCCTACGAACCGTCAATAAAATGTATGGAAAACGGATCGTTGCCGGTAGGCGTATATTATAGGAACCGGGTATTAATCAGCACGCGTGCCCACCGTGGATTGGTTTTATTAGCTCAGACACTCAGGTTTTCTCATGATGTTGTCCTTCGCATAAATAAATAATGTCTATGCGAACAGAAAAATACTGCTTCGCATTGTGAAAAAACTGTTACATTGCAATAAAATAAATCTTCTTAATAAAATACGTCCGACAACGACTGAATTTCCGTGACTGTAAATTGATGAACAGCTTTAACCTGTAGAACTATAGCAACAAATACTAATAAACAAAATAAATATTTAAGTGGGCTCCCATACATTTTGTAGATAATAATACGGAACCCTTTGTACTCGCGCATGGTCAGTTTTTAATATAAGTTCTTCTTAGTTACTCTTCTCTGTGCTCAGAAAAAACCAGTCATTTTGACAGCCGCAGTTCATAGTGTAAAACATCTTATTGAAACTACACTTAAAATGTACGCCATACAATTTTACGAACTCCATTTAGACCCTCTCTGTTGTACAATCTCAACATAATGATATTCTCATAATATGCAGTTATTAACTTGGAAATTTAACTTCTCCCAACTGTCACCTTTTCTGCTAACTTGAATCCCGCGAGGATAATATCATGGGGCCGGGTGCCAAGGTCAATCATGAAGCTCTTATTACTTTCGCCGTACGTGTCAAAGTTGACTGCGCCAAATGTTTTATTCCCATAATACGCAAAGTTCAAAGTATACGAGAGCGCAGAAGCCGGCTAGTGCGTTGAACCTTATCGCGCTGATATTGTCGGTTTGTTTTGCTCAACGGCGTTTCAGCAGACTGTAACAACGTTAATATGAAAGCCGCACCCCTCGTATATTAATTAATACCGTGATGGCAACGAATTCAGCCCTTTTCATGCCGTGTCACCCGGCAGTTATACGAAAAATAATGACCCAGTTTAATAAAATATAGCGACACGGTCACATGTGCTACGTATTTGTATGGAACGTGCTCTAACTAATTAGCGAGAGCTTTTTGCTAATGCTTTTCTGGTCGTACTTTTGCAGAGCGTGTGGAGGAATCTAGAACGCTGTGTCGCTGTCTACTCCTTTGGGAAATGTCGATAGGATGTCATCATACATTTTTAAGCATATTTGTGGGAACATGACTCGACCGTACTATGAAAGTTACGAAGGTTTTGAATAAGTAAATCCGTGATTCGGTGGACGGTTAGGTACATTTATCTCCATGAATACAAGTTTATGTTTTTATGCGACAGGTCCCGGGTTCTAATCCCGGCTGAAGACAAAAAAAAGAAACCCGGGTCTTGGATGTTTAGATGTTTGTGACGTCGCTGTTTCTGGTTCCAACGATACAATCATAGTGTGGGGCCAGAAGCAATGCATGTGGCTGTATGCAAATGTTATGTTATATAGTTCTGCTTATTACAAGTCTAATTACATACTCATAGGTTCTAACTTAATTCCTGTGCCTATTCATTTTGATATGTCCATATTTATAATGAAACAAGGTACAGCGGAGACCAGTTTTAGTTGCGATATTGTCCGTTAAGATCAATATGAACAAAGTAAATGGCACGTTAAGCAGTTGGTATGGATGGGCGCTCACCTATGACTAACGCTAGTGGCATTTCCGAGCGGTTCCATGCTTCGCAAGGCACATTAGGCAGTTGGTGCCGGCTGCCGTCGATAGATGGCAGTCGTTAAGCCAAGTCAGAGGCCTTAGGGCGGCTTGAAAACGTTGATTTTAGTATAATGTATTAACATAATCTAGGTCCTGGTCTTACTCTTCCAATAAAAAGCCATGTATGTATTCGGAATAAAGTTAATAATATCAAAGTACATATATAAATATTATCGTTGCGTATTACAGCAAAACAGTGCACCGTCTGAGTTTCCCTGCCGACGGGCAATCTTTTTACAAAAAATATCCATTTGCATACACACACATACATAAGCTCACGCCTGTTTACCAGAGGGATAAGCTCATACCAAGGACTGCCACCTGCCACGATCCTGACAAATCACTTACGCTTCATATAACGTTAATGAATATATTAGTCGAAGCCATATTCATAATAGTGTAATAAACTCTTCAGTCCTGACTTTGAAAATAAGAATAGAAAGCCATTGTTATTTTCAAGGTCAAGACCGAGGAGGATAAGATCTTTGTTGTACACAATGGGCTAGTTGCCCTAAAAATTTAATTAGTCCGTCTTTTAGATTATTCAAAATAAGGGACACGTATTTTTTTATTTGTAAATTAGACTAAAAATGACAAAGATATAGCCCATTAAAGTTACGTGTGACGTCACGGCGTGCTGCATTTTTTAGCACGGAGTGACGTCACACGTAACTTTAATGGGCTATATCTTTGTTATTTTTCGTTTAGTCGAAAAAAGAAAAAATACGTGTCCAATATTTTTTTATAATCTAAAATACTAAATACAGACTAAATAGAATTTAATTATTTTGACCCTGGAAACTACCCTATTCCTATCGTGTACAACGACGTACTACGACGGTCACTCCAGGATCGTGAAAGAACGGCATAAACGAACATAATCATTGAAAGTTCTTTCACGATCTCGTGTCTGCCGAGCACTTCAACCGTATGAAACAAACTTCTTTCCATTGCGGAAACTTGTATTTTGAATCATAACATTGTGTAGGTACATTAAAGTAAGTGTTGCAGAGGATTTTCGATTTTAAAACCAGCGAGGAGAAGAATAAAATCGTTTGAAAAGTTATCCAGCAATAGCTGCCGGTTGAATATTGCGCTTTAGAAATCTTCGATGCTTTTTGATATTTTATGAAGTTCAATAATACATTTGTCTACTTATTTGAACTATCTGACTTTAGCAGTCGCCAAAGTATAAATAACGGAAATGATTTCCGTCGTCATTCCTCTTTCCCAGATTTAATATTTTTAATGGGGTGAAACATAGAGTCAAATGTATTGTATTGTATTGTAAATCGTTTAATATTTGTCTCTCAATTTAATGGCGTGAAATTTTTGACTATAATAGGCTATTTGACAATGTGAAAAAAAGTTAAATTGAAACCGCCGATTTAAGGCATTTCAACCAAAAAAAAAACATAACATAACATTTACATACAGGCACATACATACATACAAAACGATCATTTGTTCAAAAAACCAGGTTAACATTTGACAATTTTCTATCCGTAGCCATTTTATAGAAAACGGTCAGGATTGGCAGAATCTATGATGACGTCACAGCTCAGTAAATATCGCGTCTGTCATTCATGTCGTTCTTACCTTCATTGATTTTGTTTACTGACCAGTGACGTCTTAATTCCTGTGCGACGCCATACTGCTCAAGATGTCGTATTGGCTGCTTAGTTTAAAAGTGAATTTTTATTTGCTTTTTTTTAGAAAAATACACGAAAGAATTTAAAATTACCAGTTTCCAGAAAGTTGTCAACTGTCAAATACTATGATACGATTTAACCAAAGCGTACTGCCCATAATACAGAATAATTATCATGCCGAAACAAGGACAAAGGCACTTATTATCTCCAAGTTGCACAAAGGGCTGTGAAAAAGTTGCTTCGAAAAACAAATAAAGGTCGATTTTGATTGCCGTTTTATTTTTTTCTGTGGCTGGCCAGCTATATTCTATTTACTGAAGCGAACGACTAAATGTAAACAAAGACACAGCATCTCTCAAACTTACATCTCACTCAAAATAGCTCATGCACGCAGCTTTGCTTGCATCGTTGTACTATTATGTATTCTGTGGCATACTTGGTATACATCGGTTTGGCAGAATCAGCGTTGGGTCCGGCTCGCTCGCCCATATTTTCCGTTTCGTAATAACAAACACAAAAGTATAAAACAACTGGACGATGGACCAAAAAAACTTCACCAATACCTTATTTACAATGATGAACAGACTAAAGATAAGTTACCTATTTTATTTTCTTTAGTCGCACTCCCATCAACAACAACGTCAATCTTACTTTTCTTTGTCTTAAATTAAAAAAGAGGTTCGTAGTCAGTTCTCCATACTTCTTCCTACACTTCGCGTAGCCCATTGGTAGCATAAAATAGTCGATCATAATCGGCCTTTAAACAAAAGTCCGTCATCTTTCCTAGTTGCGAACATATTTGGCAGCAGTAGGATCGCTTTTATTTGAGGCAGCAGTAGGATCGCTTTTATTTGAGGACCAATGAAATTTTAGGTATTTTTTGGGGCATAGATCTCTTAAGCAAATGGTATTTTCACGATAAAATAAAATATTAGCTAAATAAACTGCAAGTGGGGGATAAATCAGGTAATAACAGTGTTATTGTGTTAATTGCTTAATGGTATTTATTAGGCATATCGTTTTGTATACCTTTGCTAAATATTATGCAGTGTTATAAATGTGGCATATTGAAAAAACCAAAATTTTGACATGTTGACACTTAGTCGGTCGCTTCAAAAATAGACTGTAGGTATTTGGCCATTATTTTTCATCATCATCATCATAAAAAAACACGTCAAATATTTTACCCATATATACATACCGTAAATCCACAAACCAACAAACGTAAAATGCTATGTCAAATCTCATGTGTAATTCCTGGTGTACATACAATAAAGAATATTCTATTCTTATTATGCAACAGTATCATAAACTACTGTACTATTACAGGCGCGCCGGGCTAATAAAATATTAACAAGATACTTGGAAAAAAATTACTTTACTAAAAAAAATGTTTATCGGATTTTCCAGGCGCAGCGACGATACATACGAGTACATAAAAGGTCACACCACAAGCAGTTGTCTCAATACCAAAGTAGGTTCCCAGTGCTGTGACCCAGGCAAAGACGGCGGCTGCAGTTGGAGTCGAACCCATGACCTATATACATACTAAGTTATATACATACCTCAACTCAAGCCTATATCTTTCTCAGGGAAGAGACCCGTGCCCCTCGGTGGGGATATGATGGGTTGATGATGATGAACTCAAGCCTGTATCCTATAGGGGTAGACAGAGACCTGGGACTACCGCTTACCATGATTCTGACAGGTTACTTTCGGTTCATCGACATTCATTAGTCGTTGTATACAGGCACGCCGGTTTCGGCTTCATGTTATTTCAATTTAGATCGCGCTGTAATTAAGTGGCCATATTGAAAGTTGGAACATGGTTCATAAAAATGTGCAAAATGGTTTTTTATTAAATAATTTGCCAGCTGTCAAAATTATTACTTTCAACTCACTCCTCGGGCAACTTCAGACCTACTTTCCGAGTACCTATGAGTAACGATATATTATGTTGTTTTTTTCCTCATGCACAATAAAGAATATTCTTATCCTATCTTAATGAAAATCCCATAGGCGTAATTCACTGACGTCGTATCCTAATTTGCTTTGGCTTGATGGAGTAAAGGCCTGCGTTGATGCCGGCAAGCCGCATCGTTCTGGAGGCTGCATTATGCATTCAGTGGCCGCACGGCACGCGCGGTAATCTGCTGGAATCCGCTCCGTCGGATCTCTTGCACATACGTACGACTGACTGCCGTAATGCCGATTCTATAGCACAGAGGTTCAGCGTGGAGTTCAGCCAGGCATATAGGTGGTCTGGTTCGTTGGTCTTCGGTATCACGTCTGATTACCGTGCCGGAAGCCATGGTAAAGAAAAGAACTCCAAGAATTTGGTGAGGATAAAGGAACACAGGCTGACGAATAAAATATAATGAGCAAAGAAGGGCTGGTAAGAGACATCCTAATGGCCGGGATACACGAGGCTAGTTTTTCAAGCTAGGATAGCAAGCTAGTACTGTCCTGGCTTGCTGACCTGGCTTGGAACATGCAAGTTGGAACATGGAAATAAGCTAGTTTTGTCTACACGAAGCCAGAAGTACTAGCTTGCTAGCTTATTGACATTAGCTTGCTATCCTAGCTTGAAAAACTAGCCTCGTGTATCCCAGCCATGACATCTACGATATGCCGCCTCCGCCTTAATCACATTTGCTCTCCAGTGTTTCGAGTCAGGAACAGCTCTCTCTGCGAGTGCGGTCTCAACGAGGGAACCTCAGATCACATATTTTTCAACTGCCCGAAGTTATCGTGTTCCCTTTATGAGCTTTTGCCTCCTTTCGTCCAAAGACCTACTGACTTTAAATCCATTCTGAAATATGTCAATACTTCCTTTGTTAAAACTTTGGCTTAATTTATTCGTTCTAACAATATTAAACTGTAAACGTCTGCTATTAGATGCTAATATTCGAATAACGGTGGTGTTGGTATATGTTTGTGTTTGTTCTTTGGTTTTAGGTTCTTCACCGGCCTACGGCTGCATTCAGAATAACCGGTCACCAGTATTTGTATCACTCCCATGACTGACTCGTCATTGGCAGAAGTAGTCGTCCAACACAGGACCGATTCGAGTTGCCATTAAGGGAAAAAAAAAGAAAGGACATCCTATAGTCAGATACTATGACGGCCTCTGTGGCGTAATGGTTAGCGCATCTGCTTACCATGCGAGAGGTCCCGGGTTCGATCCCCGGCTGGGGAAAAAAAACTCCAGGTCTTGGATGTTTACATGTTTGTGACGTCGCTGTTTATGGTTCCCACGACACAGGGTATCCTAGTATGGGGCTAGAAGCAATGTATGTGCCTGTATGTAAATGTTTATTGTTGTTTGTTTATGTATATTTTAACCGAATAGGGGATGTATTAGCAACGCGCAAGATAAACTGTGCACGAAACCAGCGTGGTTGAAACGACCATAAATGTCGATGAAGTGAAAGTGGTCTGTCAGAATCGTGGCACGTGCCAGTTCTGGTCTCTGCCTACCCCTTTGTGATACAGGCGTGAGTTTATGTTTGTGCATATAAATGTACATAAGTACATACCTACATATGTACATAACTCCCCTAGGAGTTAAAGGACCGAATAAGACTAATAAGAGTTGTTATTATATTTATTATTACTTATTCCTTTTCTCGGCCTTGCGCAATCTAAGTTTCTTGGAGGAATAACCAGTCTAGTATACAACATTTCCCACTGCATAAAGTACGGGCCGTCATGCCCGTATTATTTTTTAATAAAAGTGATATTTGAATACCAGTAATATTCAAGTTTTTTCACTATATTTCTTCGTTTCTTTTCACAAATAAAAATTAGGTACCCAAATCCGGTTTTCATGCATGCAACTACTAATTAATGTTGATGAAGCAAAAGAAGTTTGTCAGTATTGTGGCAAGTAGCGAACTCTCGTCTCTGCCTACCCTCCTTGTACCCTACAAGCGTGAGTTTATGTCAATGTATGTATGTAATGTATGTAGGTGATTTGAGAAAAAGATGGTCAGAGTGGGGTTTTATTTCGCTGCATTTTTCTCCACTACATTGGCCCCAACGAATGCAGTGGTTAACATAACATTATCAATTACATTGACATTAATAAACAGAACGTAAATTCTTTACGTTGAAATAAACCGCTTTACCTTTTTAAACATAAACATAACATTTACATACAAGCACACACATTGCTTCTGGCCTCACACTAGGATACCCTGTGTCGTGGGAACCAGAAACAGCGACGTCACAAACATGTAAACATCCAAGACCTGGGGTATTTCGATAAATCGATAGTCTTTATCGTTTTATCACCCAACTTAATTTTTCTTAGCTTCTAAGAGCTCATACGCTTAATATATAAAAAAGTACATATTTTTAAAGCCAAGCTTACCCTGTACTTAGTGGAAAACAGCTTCTATACAATTAATGAGTATTTGATAATGACAATATAAGTTAAATATATCAAATAAAGTTTTATAAGTAAATAATAATATGAATGAACGTATATAATCCTAATCTTAAGTAATACATTTTAATTGATATGATAATTATATAATAATTTTTAATTATGGATTAATTTGATTATACCTGCAAATATGTAATTTTATAAATTAGACGTAAGAAATTGTAGTGCCCTTACAGGGTGTCATGTATGAACTATTTTAATAATATTTACCACCACTATTACCATGACATGCAATAAACGAATATGAATATGAATAATAAAATATCTAGAAGACTGCAGCGCAACCGGCATATGTAATATAATATTTTTTTGAACCGAGATGACCAGTACACAAAAACACTTGAAATCGTATTTCTGTACTCATTTCTTCAAGTAGTTAATACATTCGTAGCGCTCCTGCGCAGATGCTACGAACGGCCAACGTTACGAGTCTACGACCGTGCGCTTTCATTTCATCCGTATGTGATTTTTATGCTTTCTTTCAAATTAAGTACCCTATAGTGTGATTAGGTCTCGGTCCATTTGGAACGTCTTCGCAGTTAACAAATCTAGGTTTCGGGAAAGAACACAAACCAATATAGGATCCCAACTGTCAACATTGGAATTGGTGTTTTTTAAAGCAGCTAATTGCTGTTTAACCTTGGAGACAAAGTCTCGGAGACATGATGCAGAAGCTTTCACATTATCAATGTCTAGTAACTGGGTGATGTGATCATTCATAATAACTTGTGGACTGAAAGACGATGTAGTGACTAGAATTAAGAAAGGAATGTTGCGTTGGTTTCCACATGTGGAGACGATGAAGGAAGAAAGAATGATAAAAAAATATCGATTGTGATCTGGCAGTATTTCCTATTTCTAATTTAATGACTTTACAGTGCGGACAAAAAACCGGTCTTTCATGCCACAGACAATAATTATTATTTTTAATTGGAGGAGTTTATTCAAATTCAATTCAGATTCACATTTAAAGTCAAATTACGCGCGAATTTTTAAATATTTATTGTGCTAAAATATAACAAAGGGGCTCGGTAAAGCATGATATAATTATATGACGAGAGGAAGTCAAAAAGTGTTTTGTATAAAAAAAGAGATACGATTGGGCGAATGTGAGTGGAAAGGCCGGTAAGGGACTTCGCAGGCGGACATACTTGAACCAAATAGGGGACGTATGGATGCAAAGAGCAAGATAAAAACTCTCAAAACCGCCGTGTGTGCATGTAACGACTAATGAATGTCATGAAGCGAAAGTGATTTTTCAGGATCGTGGCAAGTGGCAGTTCCTGTATACAGTGCCACCATCTTATCTGTTCAGCTGATAGCGGCGGTAGTGGAGAATTTAGTAGAAACATTTAAGAAATTTACCTATAAAAATGAGAATATTTTAACCCGTCTTTCAATTTGAATGAAAATATGTCTATAAATCTTAGTAAGTGAATAAATAAAACAAAACATGGGGAACAGGATTTACAATTAGTATTAGTTAGTTACAATTTTGCCCACCTGAACAGAAAACTTGGTGGCGCTGTAGGTAGTACGACGACGCGAGTCGCGCGTCATAACGTCAAAATTCGCGACTTTCCAGTACATGAAGTGCCCTGCCTCACTAGGACGCCATGGCGACGTCGCCAGCTACGTATCCAAGCAGTTTGTATTGAATGGCGACGTTGCCAGACCGTCGTTCTTAAGAACCATATCATCGACTTAGCATTACTGCTACAGATCTACATCTATGTCTAAATGGCCATAGTGTTAGTTTAAATTTTCAAAACGTCCGGGTTCGATTCCCGAGCTGAGTAAAGGTTTTTTTTATGTATGAATGCAATTTTCCTCGTTAGCAAAATCCATCACATGGTTCTATAGAATAGGTCTTCATATGTCTTATAGCTTCAGAGTCTCCCATACTGACCGATCTAAATGAGCCATCTTGTATACTCTATGGGTCTGTTTCACAATCTGCAGATAAAGTTCCGGATAAGCTATCCGCAACCAGGGCTGCCGTTCGTTCTAAATTTGAAGCCATAAAAGAACACACGCAATATAGGAAAATTTATTTAAATTTAGAACAAACGGCAGCCCTGGTTGCGGATAGCTTATCTGGAACTTTATTTGAACATTGTGAAACAGGGGCTAAAAGTGATAATTCTACACTAGCGCCCCTTTTCAAATATAGCAGCAAAGTGAGCTAGCCTTTGTGAGAATTTTAATCTTGTTTCTATAAGATTACGTTTTATCAACATTCTGTAAGCAAATTCGCGCTCATTTCGATCCATAGTTCGATTTTCAATTCGAAAGTATCTGCCTGTAAATTGTGTTTTTTGATATTTCGTAAGTAGATACGACCTCTCTTAACTCTCTTACCTTTAAAGAAAATAACTTCCAATCAGGAAAATAAGTAAAAATTTCTGCTCTAAAAATAGCCTAATATTCATTGACATTTGGTTGATAGGTGAGATCATTTTGAAGAGCTACAACCTCTGTTTTGCCCTAACCAAAATACAGAAACCTTAATTAACAATTAGCATCAAACCTAAGTAAAAATTGTCTGCACAATTTTTTTGTTAATTAAAAAAACTCAAATTTAAAATTACGAGTAAGTCTGTTTCCGGCCTGTTACTGGTGCAATTTCATTCTTGTGCTGTTTAAAAACAAATTTCTTGCAAATATAACGTTAAATGTGAAATTTCATTGTTAGCCTCTCCTATATTTTATTGTGAAACTAACAATTTTGACGTCCATAAAGTAAACATTTTATTTTTACTGTGAATCAAATAATGGAATTTGAATTTCTTGAAATCCATGACAAACTTACCCAAATTATCGGAGTTCGTACATAACGGTCCATGAAATAGACTCATCAAAACAAGAGCACTCGCGAGTCGATACATGGCTTACTCACACACGCACGACATCAGAACTTTCAAAACTAGAGTCTACCGGCCTCGCATACTCATAAAGTGTATTGTTAAGTGATTCCCAACCCGCACAATAAAGCCACATGGCGTTGAAAGTAAACTAAACTAGCCAGTAATTTATTGAAACAAACTTCGCGGTTTCAAATGACAGATGACGCGTTTTGCACTTGCGTACTATGGTGCGGCCGGTGTGGCAGTGACAGTCGCATTCGAAATTCAACAGTGACGTCCCGCGACACGTTAATGCGGTCGGGGAGCGTTCTGATTGGTTAGCCGAGTGTCGGCGAGGCTCGCCATTGGCCTGACCGGCGCGTGTGGCCGACCGGAGGCCCCAGACAAGACTGACGCGCCATGACCGCAACCATCAATCCACCGTGACGCTTGTACAAACACTGCCCTTTTCTTTCGAAAGGGTAATCGGGCACATGTTTCCGCGTGTCAGCAGTTTATTCTCTAAGGAGGGGTTTGTTTGTACATCAATTTAGAAACTCTATCTATTTTAAACTATATCTACTTGTAATGCGTTTAACCAGTGCGTTTAACCAGTCCAATTTCACGCAAAGTCAAGGTGTTTTCCCAATATACTCATAGCAGTTAAGTAGAAGATAGTTGGGAGCAAATAAATAAACAGTCAGTTCAAATAAGCTTAGCGAGTTCGAAGCTCCTCTTCGATTCACCTGAATAAACACGCGGAAAGATTGCTCCGTGTCGCGCGCGTGTATTATTCAATAAAAGGTTTGGGCCCTTCAAGGTTGATTTGCTGCCCGAAACAAACAAAAACGGATCCAGTTTTGGTAACGGGTAGATACTTTTTCCAGTTCAGCGTATTATAATATAGTATTTTTGCCGAGCGGTACACCTTCAGTTGTGGTAGCAAAATAGTAGAAAAAGATAGGAAAGCTTAGGCTCGATTCCAGCTTGGGCCAATGACGTTGTTTGCTAAGTTATATACACTCGTAAGTCCGTCACAACTAATTGAGACCACGCGTTTCCGTGACTCAAAATATTTAGGATCTATGCTCCAAATGGTTGGAACAACTTAACCAAGACACACTAAAATGCATATTAATGAAACGCAGATAAAAAATTAAGACCATCATCATCAACCCATTATTTCTCCACCGAGGGGTACGGGTCTCTTCCCTGAGGAAGGTATAGGTAACTCCACCACGGGGCCTAGTCCGGATTACAACCTGTATTTCATTTAAAAAAATTGTAGCCGTTTCGAGTTCGATAACGAACATTGTCACGAGATTTTTAAATATTAGATTCATTTATTACACGTGCATAAAAAATTATGAATGAAAGCATTTTATTATATTCAGAAGTGTTTTGGGACAAAGGTGTATTGTGTTCCAAAAGTAATTTACTACACACGGAACTGACTAACAGAACATAAAATAAATCCATAAAAATAAGTAATAAGGTAGCAACAAGTCACGGCAGAGGGGTGGCTCGGATGTATATTTCATTATTTAATATACTTATGACATGATATTGCAGACCCCTCGCTATTAGGGGGCATAAAGAATACTTACTAACTAGTTTGACGCGTGTAATGTGACCATTAGGTTAGCATTCTTCATTGTACCTTGATTGTAATGTACATGACAGTGGTATTGCTAGCATAACTTCATAAATTTACATAACTTAGAAAACCAAGATATATGTCCGCACTGAGGCTAGAAACTGGGTCTCCCACTTCAGAGTCCATTGTTCTACTGACAGGGCTAAAACCGCGCACTGGTAATCACTCAATAATTTCTTCTAACACCGCCCAAGCCTTCGATTGCAATAGGAGATTGTTCACAAAGTGCGCAAACAAAATTTTTGCGTCGAGGTTGTGAAATTGAATCCAGAGCGAGCTGAGGCGATTCTCTGAAGGAGCGAGGGATTCAACACTACCGAGACCAAAATAATTTGCGCCCGTGTAGAACCGTCTGCTTTTCACTACCATCTGAGAGAATGAAATAAAACATAACACTTACATACCACTCAAATGTAACTATCGTTTTTTTTTTTTAAATAAATATAAAAGGTACCTACATAAGTACCTAAAAAAGGAAATGAATGTTGGTTTTGTGTGGCAGTGAAATGGAACTGATATTCTGGTGCTAAGAAGACACTATCATCATCGCTTGACGACATTTTTCCGAGATAATAAGTGAAAAAAGACAAAAAAAAGCGCGACGTTCCAATTTCAAATATTTGACAATAAGGTACTTAAAAGTTTTGCAGCAAAGAGTTTGGAAGTTCAGTAAGTAGTTCCAAACTCGGTTTTAAAACTTATTGCTTGGGTTGGACCGAAATAAATATAAGACGAATCCTCAAGAGTGAAAGAGATGTCCGACTTCTTAGTAAATGAGTGCATTAATATATAAATTCAAAAAAATTCAAGAATTTTGACTCTATTTACTTTTATGCATCTTAGCTTGAACAACATTAGCGTGTTTTGGGTCCTAAAATTGGGTATCAAAATGCATCATTTCGAGCAGATAGTGTGGAGATCGCCTAGTGTGGAGATCACTGGCAAAACAAACGGAAACAATAATTCTCAGAATACGCACCTGTTATGTTATATCATCAATTCCTTATTTTATTTTGTTACATCGCGTGTGTGTGTGTGTGTGAGTAAGTGTGTGAGATTGTGCGTGTGCTGCAGTGTCGCTCCCTAACCCTGCCAGTGGATGTCTTGAGATGAGTGAAAACACTTTTAGGGAATATAGATAGATAGAGAACACTTTTACTAATGTAATGTTGCATACAATAATTTCTCGTTGAAAAATAAACTGAAGTGGGCTTGCCAAACTCCCTCGCCTCGGCTAATAAATAACGAAAGGATTGGCCAGAGTCATTCAGCGTGCCCACCCCCTCGAACCCTGATTTCATCAAATAATCCAGGTTAATGACGCCACGGAGCTGAAAAGGACTCGTGTTTATTTAGGACTAGTTAAATCGTGACGCGTTGGGGTAAGAACCTGATCGAGGGTGACTCAGTAAATACTTTTACCTTCTTTAAGGACTGATAGAAAAGAGGTTTTATAGTTATTAGTTACTTATTTGAATCTGGCAACAAAAATTAAGTAGGTTGATACCTGCATGAAGTTATTACATTGTAAACCTTTTTACACCATTTTGTTAAATATCTGATTATTATTCTGATGATAGGCGATTTTAAATCTGAATTTAAAATTACGGCATCCATTTCTAGATTTCATTTTGAGATTCTTTCCGTATTGAACATTTGACGAGACCATGAACAGACCGCTTTCTAGCGCTAAATATGTTTAATTCTGTTTGCTTCTCCTTTATCAATTTTTCTGATTACTGGTTAAATAAAACACAGCTCGAAGAGGGAATGAAAAGCAGAAACAACTCCAAGAAGGAAACAGAATAAAATATATTTAGCAAGTAGATATTTTCCAGTTCATGATGTCGTCAAAAGGAGTCGTAATGAATGTCAAAATCAGATCTAAGAATGGGTGTAATTTTAAATTCTCAGGTTTAAATTAGTCGTTTAAATTAGACTTTATCGAATAAAATTAATAAATCTCTTGTAGACCACAATGTCATGAAATTATATTTTGTAGAAATGTTTCATCATTACCTAGGTTAGTTGGATGAGAATGCTACTTAGCATTAAGCTATGTGCAAAACTTGTGTTTTATTGCAATAAAGAATTTAATAATAATAATTTTGGTTGCTTAACATTTTCTTAATAGGTAAATACATCTTCTTACGTGAACTGCGCGTGCGTGCACGCTATTGCGAATTAATTTTGATAATGCCAAAGAAATAATCGTACTGTTACCTTGTAAATATTTTATGTTAGTGTTTTTGCTCATGTATAATAACAATAAAGAATATTGTTATTCTTCTTATGTCAAGATCGGGGCAAGTGACCGACCCTCCTCTGCCTACGCCTCCGAAATACATGCGTGAGTTTGTTCTGTGACCTCAATGGCCGTTTCCTCGTGGTCATACTAATATGTCATATCAGTATGACTACGAGGATATACATGTCCTCCTGGTCATACTGTAACACGATATTTAATCAGATACTAGGCCAGGACCAACCTGTTAGCCGAAGCACCAATCACTAGAGCAATAAAAATACTCAACAAGGTGGCAGAGAGTATTGATATATTTATCTGTCCTTTGGGTGAATGCACAGAAGAAATTAATAGTGTAGTGGGGTTTTGAATATTTTGTTTGTTTTGTGTCTGTATAAATTTACTATGTAATATAGGCTAACTGTTTTAATTGTTTAAACTTGTATTGTACGACGAATTAGTCAAAGACTGTAAGGTGGACAATATGGTAAAGTAAATAAATTAAATAAATTTTTTTTTAGAAAAAGAAAGGAAAATCTTACTCCTGTATAATATAAATAGTGTTCTGTGTAAATAAAGAAAGTGTAATTACTTGTAGTTTTATGTGCTGGCTTTTGTTTTTCCCTCTACAGGATGTTAAGAAAAGTGAGTATGACCAGGAGGATATGTATATCCTCGTAGTCATACTGGTATGACAAATTAGTATGACCACCAGGAAACGGCTACCTCTTCCTACCTCACTAGCAAAGCACTATTATGCCCTACATAGCCCATGAACTGAAATATAATATAAGGTGATGTGTGTCAAAGAAAATAAGGTCAAGTTTGCCTCACCCTCGGCCTAAACAGGCGCACAAACTAGCCTCCCGACTGAGAGGCAACACTATTCATTGGCTTTAATCGCACTGTTGATCAAAACTGAGACATTCTAAGGCTATAACGTTATTAATAACGACTATAACGTTAAAACTTAATAATAATAATAAAGTCACGCCCGTTATCCCCGAGGGGGTAGGCAGAGGCACCAATCGCAAGAATTGGGCCCACGTTTTGCCGAGTTTGTTATCCGGGTACAATTTATCAGCGAATGGTGTTGCTGCACAAACAAACAAATGTACGTAACTAAAAGTCATTGGTACATGCGTGGTTCGAACCCAGACTCTCATGATCGAGAAGCAAGCACTATAACGTTAGTTGATACTTATTCCCAATTCATATAAACATGTGAGGGGGATACTTTCCTCCTCTACAATGAAAAGAATCAGAAGGGTTTAGCAGGATTTTCGTGCGCCAGAAAATTCGTGGAAGCAAAAACGAGACTTGACGTGAGTGTTTTTTCTTTGACACTTGTCTTGCACGGTGGCGAGAATATTCCGCCGGCCAGCACGCGTGAGGCGCGCGAACGCTCCATGTAGGATGCACTACATCACCCCCCTTGTAGAAGATTACTCCGGGGATACGTCCTTGAACCGGACTCTTTTTTCTTGCTTTGTTACCAAAAGTAGTATGGTACCAACATACCCCGGGCGATGTATTTCGGGACCGTTGACGCCCCCTGGATACGGACCTGTGTCGCCTTTGCAAGTTTCGTTCACTTGAGTTTCGATTAATGTTCAGTTGCGCTATTTCTTCGGTGATTTTTGCGGACATTATTTGTTGTAATTTCGTGAACATGTCCTCTAGGCTTGTCATTGTCACGCCCGTGACTTGTCGCGACGGACAAGGTGCTTCGCATATCTTGTCCGCTAACTCGGCGATTTCATCCAGACTGCCAGTGGCCTGCGACGCTATTATTACCTGTACATGCGTCGGTAGTCTGCTTGACCACAGGCTGCGCAGAAAATCATCAGAAACTCCTTCAGCGGCTAGGGTTCGCAAGTGGCGAAGAAACTGAGTTGGCTTGCGGTCACCTAATTGCTCATGGGTGAGCAGTTGGCGTACTTGTTGTTCGCGGGATGTGGAGAGTCGCTTGATGAGTTCCTGCTTTAGCTTAGTGTACATTTGTAGGGGCGGCGGTTTTTGATGAGATCTTTGACCTCGCGGGCATATCTTTGGTCTAACTAGGCGATTATGTGGTAGAACTTCGTGCTCTCCTTTGTTATACCCGCTAATTCAAATTGTGCTTCTACTTCCATGAACCAAACGTCAGGCTCTTCGGGCCAAAACGCGGGGAGTTTCACGGTCACACCTTCAATGCTCCTGCTGCATGATGGGGATGGCTCTGGAGGTGGGACTGCATCTTTAAAAGTGGAGTCGTCGGCATCCATCAAAGTCGGTGAAAAGTTTTTTTCACTGCTGGCCATCCTGTTTTTTCGTTCGTCTGCGGGTCACCAATGTGAGGGGGATACTTTCCTCCTCTACAATGAAAAGAATCAGAAGGGTTTAGCAGGATATATTTTGGTGCGCCAGAAAATTCATGGAAGCAAAAACGAGACTTGACGTGAGTGTTTTTTCTGTGACACTTGTCTTGCGCGGTGGCGAGAATATTCCGCCGGCCAGCACGCGTGAGGCGCGCGAACGCTCCATGTAGGATGCACTACAAACATGATGATTTGAAATGAGTTAAGCTAGGTATATAGATTTTTTGGTGGGCCGATCTTTTATAAGGAAATACCTACAATTTGCCACAGTTAATTATGAAGCCCTTGCTCTCGAACTAGGATAACCTGTTCGTCAGGAGCAAGTGTCTTCACTTACCTAAGTATTATGGCTGCTTTAAATGATTTTAGTGTTTAGGAGAGTGCTTTAGTAGCAACATGTAAACGCTACGCGTTTTAGTACGGTTTAGTACGGTTCCAGCTTGAGGTGAGATGCGACCTCCACGCTCCGTGGTCGTATGCGATCTCTATAGGTAGTGCTGTCAATGACAATCGTGACACTCTGTCATAGTGTTATCATATCTTTGTATCGTGTTATTATTTGTCTAGTGGAATTCTTTCAGTTAAATAAAACCAATATTCTCTTGGTATTTCGTCTATTATGCTACAATTTATTTAACTGAAAATGCCTGACGAAAAACTAGACAAGTCTTCGCTGTCAAGATATCTACGACCCGATAAGTTTGACATCGAGCCTGATGTCGCGGACGCCGATGCAAAATGGTTACATTGGAGATCGACATTTGAGAGCTTCTTAGCTGAAGAGATTACTAAAGATGTACCAGACTCCCTCAAGCGTAAGCTGCTAGTCAATCACTTATCGGCATCTCTTTACAAACATATCAAATCATGCTCTACTTATCAAGAATCTATGACAGTTCTGGAAGACATCTATGTCAAACCTGAAAATACTATTCTAGCTCGACACATCCTATTTAATCGCAAACAACGAGCCGACGAAACGATTTCTGACTTTGTTAGGGCTCTTCGACTTTCTGCGAAAGATTGCAAATTCGAAGACGTCAAAGCCCAAGAGCATGAAGACCAAGCAGTCCGTAGTGCTCTTATATCCGGCCTACTGTCACGAAGAATTCGCGAGCGATTGCTAGAAAATTCCAAACTCACTCTCTCAGAAGCGCTTAATCAAGCCGTTGCTCTTGAAACGGCCGAGAAGGATGCAGCTACTATTGGTAACAACTCTCTGCAACTCACCGCCATATCGCAAGGTCATTCGCGGGACAACGAATCCAAAAATCTAGCGACAGCTTCATCGTCACGAACTTTTCAAGCTGCCCCGAGCGCACCACCTCCGACTAAACCCTGTTACTTCTGCGGCGGTGGCGTTCATCCAAGGTTCAGATGCCCAGCCAGCAAAGCCACCTGTAAAAAGTGCTCCAAAAAGGGACATTTTGCAAGCGTCTGTAGATCGGGAAATATAAACTTGAACACGACGACAGTTGAAGATCCTACGACCTCTAGCAACGAACAGTTCCACAGTGGAGCCATTTCTGCCGCCTCTCCTTCGTGTCTTAGGAGTGCGACAATTTCAATCATGGTCAACGAATACAAGGCTGACGCTCTTGTCGATACAGGGAGTTCGGTCAGTTTTATTAACAGTAAAGTCGCTCGCATAATGAAACTACGCAAAAAACCCAGCAAGCAGACAGTCAATCTAGCTTCTCTCAATCAAGTCTCGTTTGTCGAAGGTGTCTGCTTTGCTACTATTACGATGAATAAACATACCTACAAGCAAATACCGCTTCTCGTTGTCGACAATCTCTGTGCCGACGTCATCGTGGGCCATGACTTGCTCAAACATCACTCGAGAATTAATTTCAATCTTGTTGGGCCTGCCAAACCATTAGAAATATGCAACGTGTTACAAGCTTCGGTACCACCAGCCTGGGTGTTCACAAATCTATCACCAAACATTCAACCGATCGCCGTGAGAAGCCGGCGCTACAGTAAGGAAGATGAAGAATTCATAAAGGAGGAAGTGTCCAAATTCATTGAAGACGGGGTAGTTGAAACTAGTATTTCACCCTGGAGAGCCCAAGTCCTCGTAGCGGGAGGAGGGGTCCATCGAAAACGACTTGTCATTGATTACTCGATGACAATAAATAAATTCACTAACCTGGACGCTTTTCCCTTGCCGAACATAGAAACAGTCGTGAATAACGTATCAAAGTTCAAAGTATTTAGTCAAATCGACTTAAAGAGTGCCTACCATCAAGTACCCATCCTAGAAAATGAAAAGATATATACGGCTTTCGAAGCATGCGGCAAATTGTACCAATTTACACGCATTCCGTTTGGCGTGACCAATGGCGTTGCGGCCTTTCAACGAACTTTGGACTTCATCATAACAGAAGAGAAACTAGTAGGAACGTTCGCCTACTTAGACGATGTAACCGTCTGCGGCAAGGATCAAAGCGATCATGATCACAATCTAAAACGCTTTATAGACGCCGCTAATAAATTTCATTTAACTCTAAATAAACAGAAGAGTGTTTTCAATAAGACTAAAATTAACTTACTTGGATATACTGTTGAGAACAATACTATTAAACCTGATCCGGAAAGACTGAAGCCCCTTCTAGAGCTTCCTGCCCTAACTAAAGGCAGTGAACTTAAACGAGTTTTAGGGATGTTTGCTCATTATGCAAAGTGGATTTCGCGTTTCTCTGAAAAAATCAAGCCACTTACATGCGTAACTACTTTCCCATTACCACCTGATGCGCTCAAGTGCTTTGAAGAACTCAAGCAAGATATCAAAGCAGCCGCTCTAGTAGCCATTAACGAAGATGAAACGTTTACAGTTGAAACAGATGCTTCGGAATTCGCGCTAGGAGCTACGTTGACCCAACGTGGAAAACCAGTTGCCTTCTTCTCTCGAACATTGAATAATTCAGAATGCAAACAATCTTCAATCGAAAAAGAGGCTTGTGCGATTGTAGAGAGCCTGAAGAAATGGAGGCACTACCTAATTGGAAGACATTTTCTTCTTATAACGGACCAACAATCGGTAGCCTTCATGTTCAACCAGAATCATAACAGTAAAATAAAAAATGAGAAGATCATGCGTTGGAGATTAGAACTTTCATGTTATACATATGATATTGTATATAGACCTGGCTCTGAAAATGCGGCAGCGGATGCTCTTTCTCGCGTGTGCGCTTACATGAATTTAAACAAACTAAAAGAGCTCCACAATGCACTCTGTCACCCAGGCGTGACAAGGATGTTTCATTGGGTGAGATTTAAAAACTTGCCCTACTCAGCTAATGATGTCAAAGAGATGACCGCCTCGTGCCCTACCTGCGCTGAAATAAAACCGAGGTTTCTCAAGGTCAAGGGTCATTTGATAAAAGCTACGTCGCCATTCGGACGCATCAACATCGATTTCAAAGGACCTCTGCCCTCTAAAACGGCCAACAAGTACATACTTACAATTATCGATGAATACAGTCGCTTCCCTTTTGCCTATCCGTGTAAGGATATGACCTCTGCCACCGTCATCACTTGCTTAAAAGATCTTTTTCATACATTTGGTCAACCCCTCTACATTCATAGCGACAGAGGATCGTCGTTCATGTCCGAAGAATTTAAATCATTCCTACGACAGTCAAACATAGCCTCCTCCAGAACGACACCATATAACCCCCAGGGTAATGGCCAAGTGGAAAGACTGAACGGAACTCTCTGGCGAACTATCCAACTCAACCTTCGATCAAAGGGATTATCAGTGGAAAATTGGGAAGCAGTGTTGAAAGACGCTTTGCACTGTGTTAGCTCTCTTCTTTGTACGACAACAAACGCTACTCCACATGAAAAACTTTTCACGTACACTAGAAGATCCCCGAATGGAGACTCACTGCCATCTTGGCTTACGCCAGGGCCAATCTTTGTAAAGAAGAACGTGCGCTCATCAAAAACGGATCCTCTTGTCGAGGAAGCGGAACTTCTAGAGACCAACCCCTACTACTCTCTCATAAGACGGGATAATGGGGAAACATCAACGGTATCAAACCGTCAATTGGCACCGTTCCCCAGTACTACCGACAATAGCAGATACGATAACTTTGAAACTGCCTCCGAAGATGACAACCCGACGTCCCCATCTACAAATAACTCCACAACTCCACCTGAAAACATAGCTCCTTCGTCACCGCCTCGTGTAGAAGAGCCATCGACGTCCTCACCGGTTCTTCGGACTGGACTCCCTAGGAGATCTAACAGGACTCGAAGATTACCCTCCTACTTGGCGGACTTTGTGGTTGATGGGAGTGATAGTGAAAACTGAACCGGGGGAGAATGAGGTGAGATGCGACCTCCACGCTCCGTGGTCGTATGCGATCTCTATAGGTAGTGCTGTCAATGACAATCGTGACACTCTGTCATAGTGTTATCATATCTTTGTATCGTGTTATTATTTGTCTAGTGGAATTCTTTCAGTTAAATAAAACCAATATTCTCTTGGTATTTCGTCTATTATGCTACACAGCTGCCCTTCAATTAGAATCAAAATAGAATTGGTTTCAAGTTGGTTGGCGACAAAATGACACCCTACTGGAAGAAATATAAACGTTCACTTGCACGTGTACTAAAATACTAAAGCCTCTCTATTGTACTAAACTGTGACTTGTTTGTGGATGGTATAAATGGGTTGATGTATGAATGTAAGATAATGTTAGAGAGATCACTGCGAGTGGTTGTCTTTAGTTCTGTAACGATTTGGTGTATACTGTTAAGCTACAAGAACTTTGTAAATAAATAAATAAAGCACTCTCCTAAATAGGTACTAAGATAATCTAAACAGGTCATTACACTTAAGTGCGAATTAGTGCTAAACCAGACAAAAAATTAAATAATAAATAAAGTAGGTAATTTGTTTTTAATTGTTACATGCATACATTTACAGACAGACACATTCATTGCTTCTGGCCCCACACTAGGATATCCTGTGTTGTGGGAATCGGAAACAGTGACATCACAAACAGGGTCTTAACACAATCGATTAAATACATCTAAGTTTAAAAATTCAAATCAAAATATTTTTCGATCAGATGATAAATTGTCTATGACTAGGATATAGTTGACTATATAGGTACCTTCACAAGCGAGTATAAAGTGGCATAAAAAGGTAGTTGGGCAAAATAGTATACTTTCGCTTTCTCATTACAGGACTTTAGTTACTTACAAACTTTTCCAATCGAGCGTTCGCATCTTCCAAATGATTTTTCTTTTGGCACACCTCTAGTTTGCACATTCTAACAAACTTGTGTAATGTGCTCTACGGCTAAGAAAATAACGTTAGGACCATTGTACACTCATTTTAATTTCTTAATACTTAGGCTAACTTTATCCACATTTCAAAAACTGGTAGATGTTTTAAAAGTGTTTGATTTAGGATTTCACTACATAATTGTTATGTGTATGAGCTGTGAGATAGCGCGTTCTCACCAAAGTATTGTATATTGTACTGTATTTATTAATTAAAAAACAAGTTACATTCGTTAAATAAGGCCCCACAAAACCAATTGCTTGGTTTAGCTGTAGAAGCCTTCAAGAAATCTGTAAGCCGCTTGTTTTTCCTATAAGCCACCCTTTTCCGTCACTGATATTGTTAAAAGGACGAAAGAGGTTTATCAAAACCTCTTTTGTCCTTTTAACATTCGTTAGTTACAAAAAATAAGGAAATACCTGCCATAAAAATAATAAATACCTCGTACTGTAAAATATCTAACTACTCGTATCTGGAGGCACAAAAACGGCATAATAAAAACAATGTTCCCACGTGAAACAAAGGACAAATCTATATAAAAAGTAGATATATTATGTAATTTCAATGTGTTTATATGGTTTGTTAAAATATTTAAAGATATCGACCCAACGGCATTAATTTAATCTATCAAAATCACTTAAAATTGCTCATCCAAGGTATTCACTCTAAGGGCTGATTTCTGAATTGAGAAATTTCACTGAGTAAATACCAAACACTTTGCCGGACAGTCATATGTGATCTATTGTTATTTTTATTGTTATAGACTGCTATAGCCGTCTCTGTCCATAAACATAAACATAAACATTTACATACAGGCACATACATTGTTTCTGGCCCCACACTAGGATAACCTGTGTCGTGGGAACCAGAAACAGCGACGTCACAAACATGTAAACATCCAAGACCAGGAGTTTTTTTTTTCTCTCCCCAGCCGGGGATTGAACCCGGGACCTCTCGCATGGTAAGTAGATGCACTAACCGTTACGCCACAGATGTCCGCGAATGTGTTAAGTAACGTTCTGTCATGCTCTGTCATGAGAAATTTTGCGAGACAGCAGCTCTAGAGTTAAACAGCTAGGTACTTAGCGAAATTCTCAATTCGGAAATTGGCCCTAAGCCATCGTTACGAGTATGAATATGAACAGTGGATTCGGAAAACAGAGACCCAAGGTCGATTCACAGCGCAGGCATGGACCTATTGTTTGTTTTCTAATGTAGGTACATTTGTGAAGCTCATACAAGTAATACCCGGAATTTCTCTACGAGACCCAATCAGAAATGATGAGGTCCGTAGACAAACGAAAGTCGTCGAGAGAGCCCACCGGATAAGTAAGTTGAAGTGGCAGTGGGCGGGGCACATAGCACTCAGAACTGACGGCCGATGGGGCCGAAAAGTACTGGAATGGAGACCACACATCGGCAAGCGCAGCGTAGGATGACCAGCCACAAGGTGGACAGACGATCTCATCCAAGTGACAGGGAGACGCAGGATGCAAGCCGCTTCCAACCGGTCTTTTTGGAAATCCATGGAGGAGGCCTACGTCCAGCAGTGGATTTCTTGTGGCTGAATGATGATGATGATGATGATAATAAGTAATACCACTCGCTAACAGTGAAGGAAAACATTGTACGCGTGGTGATTATGCCCATACTCTCAATCTGCGAAGAGGCCTGTGCCCTACACCACAGACGAACTCTGTGGCGTAACGGTTAACGCATCTGCTTACCATGCAAGAGGTCCCGGGTTCAATCCCCGGCTGGGGAGAAAAAAAAAACTCCAGGTCTTGGATGTTTACATGTTTGTGACGTCGCTGTTTCTGGTTCCCACGACACAGGGTATCCTAGTGTGGGGCCGGAAGCAATGTATGTGCCTGTATGTAAATGTTTATATTTATATTTATATTATATCGTAGGGCACAGTCTGACTGCAGGCAGGCAGACGCATAAAAGCTGCTTATACGTATTGAATTGGCCGTTGGGAGTATACGATCCTGACACATGTCTGACTAGTGATGGGAGATAATCAACGTTATCATTCCTTACGTTATTCTTAACTATAGTCCATTCCAGATAAACTTGCACAAAAGTCCATTGACGTTTTGGTGTCTTGGCCAGGGAAAAATAACCTTAGGCAATATAAAATACAGTCTCAATATAAAAATAACCATCGAGATCTATGCTTTGGAAAATTTAAAATTGTTGACTATGTTTTAAAGAATAAATCCCCTTATTGAATAATAGTAGTAATAACATGTACAGGTGTAACAAAATCTCCGACATCTCCGAAAACTCCTCCTCATCCTTTCTGAGATATTGAGGTGCAGTTAGATATTTTTGGAGATTTTCGCGTTTTTTGCTAACTCTTATTCGTGCCTTATGGCTATATCAGTGGTCTTGTTACACGCTGTAGATGTGGACATATCACAGAACAAGGCCGCGTGCGTGATGTGAGCGCTTCCCGACTTTCCGGTATTATATTATTATAGTCCAGTCGTTATATCCAAAAAACCGACCCTACCGTGAATAATCTTTTCTGGGATTTTTTTCGTAGGTCCCTTTGGGGGGTCACTGGGAGTGTAGATTCAAAAAGTAGACAATCAGGCTCCTGTGTATATTCGAAAAACGGTTTTTCTTGAATAACTCGACCATTTTTGATTTTACAGTAAAATAGTGAACACAAAAATTGTAGGAAATTTAATTCTCTAAAAGTTTGGTCTTTGCAATTTTTTATCTAGATCGATATTTTGGAAATTAAACCTGAATTAAATATCAATTTTTGGGGAAAAAAGGTGGGAACCAAAATTGTTCAAAATTAGATTTTTTACAACTTTGTTTCTCTTCATTCATGCCGTAAAACGTGGAACATAGGAGATAATGATAATATTTTGAATTTGTCGGGCTTTTCAGGTTTAATTTAAAAAATATCGATCCTAGATGAAAAATTGTGTGGACCAAACTCTAAGGAATCAAATTTCCTACAATTTTTGAGCCCACTGAATAACTTTTTTTTAATAACCGCAGGAGCCCCTGTGTATATTCGAAAAATGTTTTATTTTTCCAAAAAAACCCAGGCGATTCAGTCTACTTTTTGAATTTACACTCCCAGTGACCCCGCGAGGGACCTACAAAAAAAAATTGAAGAACTCAAAAACCAAGAATTATTAAGTTAATGATTGAACTAATATAGTACTTTGTGTTCCCGACTCGAACGCACAGAATAATCGCTCAAATGAATGACGCGAGAAAAAATTTTTCTCTAATCTGTGACGCGAGCGAGCGAGTGAAAGACAAAATGATGCCGACAGTTGTGCACCGCTGAATGCTTCGTCTGTCTGCAGTCAATAATGAAATGGAGTAAATCTATTTTTTCATTTTTGATCAAGTAATTTTACAAGTCTAAAATACCTTGTAATAATGCTTCAAATAGATTTATTATAAATAAAATACTTACAATATGGGTTAATTGATGGTCAGTCACAAAATAAAACATAAAATAAGACATTTTAGCGTGATGAACGACATTTTTAGAAAGTGACACGGTCATTACTGCACTTTAGTTTTATTGATTTCAATTAATAAAACGAGAAAATAAATAAAGTTAAGATTGTTTCTACTAACAATCAGAATAGAAAAAAAAAATTTTTTTCGTCTAAAATGATTTTTTTTAAGTTACTCTCTTTTGGTTTTTAGACTAGTAACAGACTGGGTTCAATGGACTTTTGTGCAAGTTTATCTGGTACAAACTATAGCTTTTGCTACTGACTCACGATTAAGTAGTTTTGTTTTTTATACGACCTTCACTCAGTCATCTCTTGTGACATTTTCGCAGGCATATTAGAAGGGTCATCATCTTTTTTGTGCCGAATGGCGGTGAAGTATTGTGGCGAGCTGTGTGACCTTTTATTTGAGCCCAGATCAGCTCAATCGCTTTGTACGGCAGTGGTGCGGAGAGATTCTGAGAACGCAATGATCTTTTTCTAAAGCCTCTTCATCAACTTCGTATCGTTAAAACGACCGTTATTATTTTCGTTATTTTTGGTCCGTCACTACAAAAAAATACGGTTGACATAACCTTGTGACAACGTAGTAAGGATTCTACGCACGAACATTAAATATTGTTTCCTTCTTATTTAACATTTAAATCACTGTGCAAAATATAACATTGATTGTAAGTTTACACAATGATATAGGTAGTTTCAATGACAATTATTTGCTAGTAGGATAAATAGGACTTAAAAATATTTTAATCGAAAATTTAACGCCACTTCAAGGTTACGTCGTCCGTTCTAACATGACCTGTCAGGATCGTATTCTCCCAGCGGCCGGACGGTACCTATAAATATTTTGTTACGGTTACCTGCATAGCTCGCGAAGAACCGACAACCGCTGGGATAAACGTGTTCTTGAGTGGAGACCGCGACTCGGCAAACGTAGTGTAGGACGCCCTCCGACCAGGTGGGATGATGATTTGCGAAAAACTGCAGGCAGATGCTGGATGTGGCAAGCTGAAGAAAGGGCGCTATGGCGCTCATTAGGGGAGGGCTACGTTCATAAGTGGACTAATATTTCCTGATGATGATGATGATGATGATGATGAGGATGACCTGCATAGTTTGGTGGTATTTCATCGGCTTGTTTTTTTTTTTTGCAAGCGCAATTCATTTGGTGAGACGATGGATTTTTATCTAAAGGGGCATTATTGGTAAGCGTCAAAGGCTTACCAGAACCTACTTATTGTACAAGCAATTTATTTCCGCCGAAGACAGGAAGCTGAAACAATCAATGTTTTTCGGAGTAACAATTTTTATCGGCTCAAAAGGAACATCGGCGCCCTTAGCCACCAAATTCCCAACTCGAGTAAGCAGCAAATAAAGCCCATTGAGAAATGGTTCCCTATCGGGGACACTCAATAATGCAAATGGGCCTCGGGAGGATCTTTATGATTCCCTTCTTTTACTCGTTAATGCAAATAAGGAATTAATAGGGTATTCCAAGAGGTTTCGGCGAGCGATACTTGTGGTAGCCCCTAATTGACTAAACTCCCTCGTTCCGTAAGGTGAACTATGGATACTATAAAATGAGCTGTTTGGATTGAACCAAAGCTGTTTTGAATCTCAAGTTATTATATCCTAATAACCTAATCTACAACACCGAATTTTACTCCAACTAATAATTCTCTGACTTACTGCGTGCTTGTGGACCACTCTGCCAAAGACTGTAAGGGATTGTTCCACTCTTTATATTACTTATTATCTAATATATACAATTCTCGTGTTAGTGCGCATATTCCTCCGAAGCGGCTTTGGCAGATTTTAATGACATTTTATATTTATATTCGGTGGGTTTAGGAATAGTCTGTTATCTTATTTTCGTACAGCTATCTGAGAAAACAAACGTTTGCCGGATGACCTAGTTTTATTATATTATTATTTTTTATGTACATATTCTTTAATTTCGGTACTCCTCTAACTATTTCAATAATCTTTACATACCATACATAATATATGCCATAAACTGATGAATTTGACTTTTTTCCGTGCAATAATGGCGGAATTCGTCTGAGTCTTTAAGCAGAAACGATTTGTTAAAAATAATGCGATTATTTTCTTTTTGTGCCGCTAGTGATTCTTTTTCAACAACTTTCGTGTACCCTATAATTCCTGTCAAGGGCATAAAAGACTAAAACTAAGTTCTAAGCGCTAAATTGTCAAACTTTTGCACTAAGTTGCAAATAAATATTAATTAATGGACACTTGTATTTTCTCTTGATGTTTTCTTTTGAAAGTTTGGTTTAAGTGTAACGGCTATTGTGAAAAACCCGATTAGGTACGAAAAACTCAGCCTAATCCATGGCGGGTATGCGTCCATAATCCAAAGTGATGCAGCTCTCTCCCTCTCTGAGAGAAGTACAGTGTCCTGTACATAGGTACAGTGTGACGTTTATACGATGTCAAGGATAAGCATAAAAAGCCAAACAAGTATTGTGGTTGTCTTTCTTATGAATGAAAATCGATAAGTTGCGAAACTATGTTTATTCGTCAAGAGTTGAACAATCAGTGAATTCGGAGATAGTGAGGGCTGCATCCTTCCGTAGAAGTCACTTTGAAATTGTGACAGCTTTCACTTGGGATTTGTACAGTCACCAGCATAAATATATGACGGTGGGCAGTAGTGCCAAAATATCTGATTCACCATTGAGATCATAAGAATATGATGACACTTTGCCGGTAAAAATATGTGATGCTTTGTGGGCTGTATAAATATCGTATCTCACTAATTGTATAAATATCGGACCATGTCGCTTAAAAATATGTAATCACTGCTAAAATCAAAATGATGTGACTGCTCTTGCTGGAATATTTATCTATTCATTAGGAAGGAATAAATATCGAATAATGGCAGGCGTCATAAATATGTGTAACTTAAAACACAAGCAAAAATTTTCCATCGATTTGTCATTTCATATTAGTGCGTGTAGTTCAGTGTCCGTGTTGGTACCGATATCTTTTTTTTTAATCGGGGTTAATTACTGAGATGATATTTATGTTAACCTCCTTGTACGCAAAATTTTACTGACAATCTTAAAAAAAACATTTTATCCGTCAAGTCTGTCACAATAAAACAAACATAATATTTTATACCTACACCATTTCATAATTCGAGTCAGTAAGATGATAATTAGAACTGTCATGTTTTGAACCCATGTCTAGGTCTCATACCGACCAAGTGCGAGTCGGACTCGCGCACGGAGGGTTCCGTACCATTATACAATAGAAAAAAAACCACGTTTGTTGTATGGTAGCCCCCATTCAATATTTTGTATTTTGTTTTGTAATATTTTATAAAAAATATAATTACTCAGTATCTGCAGAGTTTAATTACAATACAATTGTAATATATTGCAGCATGTAGGACCACTCAGTGCAGGAGAGAAACTGACCAACTTTTTGGTTAGTCATATTTTCTTATCCAGAAGAAAATAGGTATTATTGGGAGTCAAGGTTTTAAATAGAGACGTGATTTGGGTTGAGCCAGAATTCTGATAGGTATATTTTCCAAGACAAGACAGAAACCAGCCGGGTAGCTCGTTTTTGTGACAAAGTCACATATTTTTGCTTGTGTTTAAGTTACAAATATTTATTATGCCTGCCATCATTCGATATTTATTCCTTCACAGTGAATATAATAATAATAATAATAATAAATGCTTTTATTTCAGAATACACAGTTCCAGCTTACAAAACACATAGATCATAATAATTCTTATACAGATATAAAGTGAAATAAAATAGAAGAAATAGGTATACGTAATTACAAATCATTTTCGATTTTTGTCGCGCTGAACGGAATGCCAATGTTGGTACAGTGAACTGCCCACATCCTCACACAGACACGACAGAATCTCATTCTTGGAGGCCCGCAGTCGGCTCCAAAACGAGGCAACTCTGTTACGGATAATAGCAAAGAAATCCGGAACCCTGGCCGACGCGAACATCTGTGATGCACTACAGAATCTAGGCAAACGCATTAGTATACGGAAGGCGTCATTATATTGCACTCTCAATGTACTGTACGCGCTTCTCGTGTAATTAAACCACAGCTGGCAAGTATAAAAACTTTGACAGTAAGCTTTGAATAGTGTTACTTTGACGTCCTCCGTACACTTTGCGAACCTTCGTGCGATCATGTTAGAGCGCACGGCCAGGGCCCGGCGCTCCCGCTCTACGTCGTCATTATCCGTCAGTTTCTCTGTGAGGACGTGGCCTAAATACCTAAACTCACTTACAACCCGCACCGGCGACCCATCCAAATATACCGGGGGTACCACATCCGGACCTGCCCGCGACCTAAAAACGAGTAGCTCCGTCTTCTTCGCATTATACCGAAGTCCATGGGATTCTGCATAACGCTCACAAATCGACAGAAGTTTTCTAAGGCCACTGATCGAGGGGCTGAGAAGCACCATGTCATCCGCATAACTAAGATTATTTACACAAATACCGGCGATATGACAGCCGACTCTGGCGCCTCTCAGCTCCTCGATCAGCTCATTGACGTAGAGATTGAATAGGTCCGGAGAGGTCAGCCCGCCTTGACGTACACCACAGTTTAAGCTGTACTCCTTAGACTGTGCGTCGCCCCATCTTACATGATTGGTTTGGTTCTCGTACCAGTATCTCAACAGATCAACCACACTCGTAGGTACGTTCGACTTTCGCATTTTTGCCCAGAGTAAATCATAATTTACTAGGTCAAAAGCACGACTAAGGTCGAGAAAACAGCCATACACAGACGTGTTCCTTTCCGTGTAGTGTTTTACAATATGTTTTAGGCTAAAAATAGCAGAATCTGTTGAGAGACCGGGACGAAAACCAAACTGTGCATCATTTATGCAAATACTTTTCGCCAGTGCGGGCTGCAATATGCGTTCTAGAATTTTTCCGATCACTGTACCTAGCGATATTGGTCTATAATTGGACAAGCTAGACAGATCCCCGGTTTTGTTCTTAGGGACAGGTACGACAACGGTTCTCATTAGGTTTTTTGGCAAATAGCTAAAATTGATACACAAGTTGAAAAGCCTCGCCAGAGCATCATATATACCATCGCTAGCGTAAAGCAAGTGCTCAATGCTCAGGCCGTCGAACCCTGGTGATTTACCACGCCTTATTCGCTTGACGACCTCGAGCACTTGTTGGCGCGTAACTTTGTCAATAAGTGGCGCATTGGCTGGATGTGCGCCCGACTCGACGGCCGGAGCACTGAGCACGTCGCCACCGCGGGTCCTAGGTTCGACCTTGAAGTGACGCGAAAACAACTCTGCTATCTCGAGTGGCTGCCGAAGGTTCTCAACGTTTGTTGGAGAATTCGGTTTGCAATTAGCTTTTTTCGTAGCACTCCAAAACTTACCAAAGTTTTTATTGGCTCTGTGTACCGCTAGAATGTTCATTTTTATTTTATCCTCATTGTTTTGGCACCACTTCAGTTTATTTTTAAAATTCTTTCTACTTCTACTCATATTCTCATAAAGTTCACCAGAAGTCGGCTTACCACCAAGTAGCCAACAGTTGTAATATAGTCTGGCAGTTTGGTGGGCCTCACTAACGTGGTAATTCCATCCCGTTATCCGTCTACCCTTTTTCCGTTCAGCGCGACAATCCCTAGCACTGTGTATTGCGGCCTTTTGTAAAATTAAAATCAGTCTATCATAATATTCATCGATTAAAAATAAATGTTCTTTACAATTAAAATTATCACAATTAATACATTGACTAGCATACGTTAATTTTGGCAATTTTTCTAAACAATATGTACCAAACATTTTTATTTGATCCTTATTTCTAGTTCCCCATCTTATTTCTTTCATGTTATCGTCATGAGCATCTTTCACAGAGCTCTTATCAACTAAAATCTGTATATTACATTCTATAAATAATGGTAAGTGATCCGACCAACATGGCTCGTAGTTTACTTTAATAGAAACAATAGTGTCCCTAGCTGCTTGCGTTGCAATGCAGTGATCCAACCAGCTGGTGGTTCCATGTGCCTCACTTTGACACGTAAATGTGCCAGACTCTAGCCCTAATACATCCAGGTCCGCACAAACTAGGTGATGGTCAGCACAAAAGGAGAGTAGTTCATCCCCGAAAGACTTACCCGGCTGCGCATTAAAATCACCCAACATGTATGCACACTCCACTTCACTATCGTCTATAATAGCGCACATATTTGCCAGGCAATCCGTAAACTCCGGCAGGTTCTTTTTATCCACAGTATCGTTAGGCATGTACACATTAAGCACCAAAAATTGCCGGCTACCAAGACAAATTTTGACAGCCGCCAATCTATCACTATTACATTCTATATTATACACAGAGGTGAACACAGACTTTCGCCAGAGAATCGCCAGACCACCGTACGGACGCCCACGCAAAATACCTACAGAAGTGTCCACAGATGATTTAGCAAAGCCACTAAAGTCCTTATCAATATCTTGTACGAAATTGAGATCGTGTGGAAGGAGCCACGTTTCCTGAAGTACTATTACATCAGCCGACTTACATAGTGTACGGACCCTATTTATGGATCTTTTAATTGACCTACAATTAAAAGATACTATAACAATATTGTCGGGCTTACTATTCATATTTGTTGTTTAATTTTCCGTTACGAGCAACGCGCTCTCTGTATTTTCTAAATACAATGCCTTTTGGCCAGAAGTCGCCATTAAGAAAAATGCCTACTTTGCTGCTCGGGATTTTTACTATAAAAGAGTTATTAGAGTTATAAGAATAGATATATATTCTAGCAAGAGCAGACACATTATTTTGATTTTAGCAGTGATCAAATATTTTTAAGCGACCTGGTCCGATATTTATGCAATTAGTGAAATACGATATTTATACCGCCCACAAAGCATCACATATTTTTACCGGCAAAGTGTCATCATATTCTTACGATCTCAATGGTGAATCAGATATTTTTGCACTACTGCCCACCGTCATATATTTATGCTGGTGAGTGTACTATAATCTTAAAACTAGTGTCAGTTGTCAGTGAGCCTTATAAATTTGTCAAAAGATCAAAAAATCAACCCATTATGTCCCCGAAGGCACGGGTCTCTTCCCTGAAAAAGGTGTAGGCCATAAATTTGTATATTTCGTACAAATTAGAAGGCAAATTAATTTTAACCGTACTTTAAAATTACTTAATACATTCGTATTACCCAAGAAATCGATTTCCATGATCTGATTGTCTGTCTGATCTGATTGATAAATTACTGATTGACACAAAAAATATATAAAAAGGTTAGAAGCCTACTGATTAATCACAATAATTCTTCTCATTTCATGATCGATGTTCAACGAGGGGAAAGCCAAGCGGTTTTCCTCAATTTTCAGATAATTTGTGGGGAATGGTCCTCCTCCTTAGTGAAAACAGAATACGTTCATAATATTTGTTATTAGATCGTCTACTAAGTACTAACGTAAAGTACTAACTTTTCGTGGTAAAAATTGTTTTTGCTTTCTGACCGCCATATATCAATACCTCATACCTTTTAACACAGGCTGTCTTAAAAATTAAAAGCGGAAGGAAAGACACTTTTATTTAAAAAAAGAAATAGTTACTTGAAAATGTTAGTGACTGTTTTTCCAGCCTTTTGCTATTTTTATGTTTATCTAATTGTAACCTTAGAAGAATTAGCTGTGAGTCTGTACAGAAACGCATATTGACCTTTACATGCATGCACTCAAATTTCTTCACTCTATTCCAACTAGCCTATCCAAAGGTAGAATAAAATAGAGACGGCCAAGACGTAATGCCAATTCATAGTTTTTATTGTGCACCATACTTATAAAAGTACTTCTAAAAATCTTAAGTAGGTACGTAATATAACAACCAACCATTATTGATTTATAATTTACTTATGTACTTATGCAAAAAATGAGTGTCTTTATTATATTCTCCTCTGCATAAAGCATATATAAAAACCATGAAAATAATGCAAAGATTATTTTCATGGTTTTTCTACATGCTTAGAATGCGAAGAAGAAGTAACAAACATTTACGAGCACGACTAGCTTCAACCCAAGTTTTCTTTCTAAGATGAACATTTCGCAGTCTGCTCCGTTTTATATGATAGTGATCTGTCAATGTGAGACAAGGTAAACGTCATTTGTAACACGACTTCCAGCTATTCATTTCAGCTTTTGGCCTCCTTTATTTTCGCATTACGCGGGTTGGATCCTATTGCCAGTAGGTGTTGTGGGAAAGTCATCTAATCTCTTTAAACGAGCAATTCTTGTATATATATATTTATATATAATCAGAATCAGGGGGTTTTGGGGGCGATTAATTGATCCAACTAGGTATCATTTTTAAACGTCGTTTTAACCGTGTTTTAATGCAAAGAAATAACTGCTACTCTACAAGAAGGAAATTTTCGCAACCATATGTAAGGTTCTAATAGGTCAAGTGGGAAATAGGACGATACCGTAAACAGAAGACCCTGATTCGAGACTTGATAATATTTTTTGTTTTTTTTTTCAAGTTCCTTCTTTTGTGTGAAAACCTACATACCTACAGAGCAAAGCTCGGTCATCCAGGTACTTTTATTAATGGCCAGTAGTTTTTACTTAGATATTTTTTACTATACTTGAGCCATTACAAACGTGCGAACCGTAGACATACGCAACCATAAAAGTGCGAGCGAGAGTTCCGATATGCCTGATATGCCTCCTATAGGTGTGAGAGAGAGGGCTGATACAAATGCTTATAACTCAGTTCGCACGTTTGTAATGGCTCAAGTATAGACGGACTACTAACAATCACTAACTAACAAAGGAAGCACATGATTTATCTTTTAAAGAAAAGCCAAGTTTAAAAAATATAACTCTAACAAGATATCAGGACTATTCGTACGGAAATATCAGCTAAGTTAGCATTAAGTATATTAATGTCAAGTAAGAGGGTAACGTACCAACAAACTGTATTTAGAGTGTGGTACTATGAAATTGTCAAATCTGTTGTATGAATATGAATAAATAAAATCCAAAAAAAAATAATAATTTGACTGCCACATTGGTCTAGTGGTATCCGTTTGATTGTTCGTGGGTTCGATTCCCTCTCGGGGCACCGTACTTTCGTACAGTCTGGGTGTATTTCCATGATTGTTATGTCTATGCCTAGTTAGCACAGCATAAAACAGTGATTGTGTTGTGTGGAAGTTATTTTTTTTAAATTATAAATACGGTATAACTCTGTACTTAATTCAAAAGACTTTAGATTCAAGGACTTTAGTTCAAAATTTTACAACCCCGTTCACTCCGGTAAAATTAAGAAAAATGACGAAACACGTGTTCAATCAATTGTGTTGTAGAGTATTCATTTTAAGTTTCAAGAAAATTAGACAACATTCTTTATACCTCCCATACAAATTTTGGCAACCCTTTTCGCCCTAAGGGGGCTGCATTTAAAAAAATCCGGTCTTATTCCTTGCCTACATTAATATAGACCCTCTGTGCAAAATTTCATCTTCCTAGGTCCAACGGCTTGGGCTGGGCGTTGATGAGTGAATGAATCAGTCAGTCAGGACTTTGAATTTTATTTATATAGCTAGATTGAAATGAAATTGAGCTATTAATAAATCTCGTCTATTTCTCATAAATATAATTATCTTCTAATCGACTAATGTATTCTACTCATGTAATAAAGAATTATAGTTAGCGATCAAGCCGAAAAGATAAAACGCGACAGCCAAGGAGCCCTCCGTAGTCTCGTTCGCTACAAAGTGATACCTACATCCCACAGATGATTTTCCCGGAACAAAACAAGTAAATCCCATTGAGCGAGTCTGCAATTTGCCGAGCCTGGATCATTTCCACCGATCAGAGACGCGGGTCGCATCAAAGGGAGCCAGATTGTGGTCAGTAGCGGCAAAAACTAAATAAACTTAAATGCTTCTCTTTTGGTGGTAGCGTAGTGGGGTTCACCCTTGCTTCTCGATCATGAGAGTCTGGGTTCGAATCCCGCACGTACCAATGACTTTTAGTTAGGTACATTATTATTATTGTTATTTCTTTAATTGTAACTTTTATTTGTCTCTTGTTTCTTATGTGCAATAAAGAATATTCTTATCTTACATTTGGTTGTACAGCAACACCATTCGCCGATAAATTGTGCCCGGATAACGGCGACATGCTTGCCACTTGTCACGTTGGGACCTATAAACCCGGACAAATGTGGGCCCAGTTCTAGTGATTGCGTGAGTTTATGAATAACAACATGAAGAATGCTAATAAACGTCTTATCTTTTTTTTTAATTTACTATACCTACTTCTCTTTTTTTTTAATCTTTATTGGACAGTTAATATTTTTTATTTTATATTATTTTTATCTCCACTTAACATCCATCATTACAGGTGTTGTATCTAGTGCAATAAAGTTAGATAAAATTGAAGTTAACTTGAACAAAAGAAAAAAAAATAAAAGAAAACATCAAAAATTTAAATTACGTCACCCATTTCTAGATTTCATAACCTCCATTACTCACCTTTTGACGAGGTTATAACTGACTTTTTACTAGCTAATTATATGTTATGTTGTTTCTTTATATTTTTATCACTTATCATCGAATTACAATTTATTATTATACAAATAAACCTCGCAGGGTAAACGATCGGTGGGTTGTCCACTGACCCGATGGGTCGATGACATTAACAAAGCATTCGGAGAGCAATGGCTACGATTGCCAATCTGATAGTCAAATAAACGTGGGTTATAGCCTTCGACGGGTGGACCTTGAATGGATATTGTTTATATTGGGCTAATGGACAAATATGGTATTCCTCCTTTCATAAGTATCATCATCATCATTATTATCAGCCCACCCCTATCCATTGTTGGGCCTTTTTCCTATAACTTCATATTCTTTGTTCAATATCATAATATTTTTTCACGACTTTTTTTAATGAAATTTGAAAGTTATAATAACAATAACTGTGGTAGGCATGAGCGGTTTCTGCAAAAGTAATAACGTTACTAAAATAACAGAAACGCAGACTAAGTAGCCACCAAATTAATCTCATTTCAAGGAAATATAACGTTGAAACAACACAGAGCTAACTTAAATAAATATCCACGCGGGCCAAGATTTTGACGTCGCAAAAATAATATTGTTAACATAATATGCCAAAAAAATACAGAGTTGAAGGCAATCTATGCTAACGCTACGTTATACTAACGTTTGTTGTACAGCTGTTTGTTTTCTCGAATAAAATAAACTTAATAATTAAATAAACCTAGTCCCAGTATCTTTTAGTTATGAGATAGATATTTTAGTGCAGGAATTTTCATAAAAATCTGATGGCACTTTTCAGAAACTACTAACTCTCATTTGAAAGAAAATTTTGCGATGTTTACTAAAATTTACTGTTTACTACAATGTTTACTTAATTTTCTTAAATTAAATAAACATAACGGTACCAAAAAAATAACGGAAAACAAAAAATTGAAATATGTAAAAGCTTTGCCAAATTTTAAATTATAGTACTAATTGTGTCTGCACTAAGCCGTGGATAAACAAACAGACAGATAAACGACCAAACAAGTCAAATCTATGAGGGTTTGTTGTTGACTACGGAACCTCAGAAATTATATATTTTCATGTTTTTAAGATAGAGCAAAACGTTATGGAATGATGTTGGAAATACGTTTGTAGCAAACAAAACAAAGAACCTCGCGAAAAGAGTGTTATTAAATGTACTTACTACGAGGAACTTAGAATAAACTTATACGTGGCTCTAGTCTTTAACCGACTTTAAAAAAGGAGATGGTTTTTATATTCCACCGTATGTTTTTTTTACATATTGTCTCATCATCATCAACCCATTATGTCCACACCGACGGGCACGGGTCTCTTCCCTGAGGAAGGAATAGGCCATACTCCACCACGGGGGCCAAGTCCGGATTGGTGTTGTCTGTTAACTTGACCAAATCTTAACCGATTCTTAGCGCGATTGGCCTAACTTTATTAAGAATCTGATGAAGTCTTTTAGATATGAAAAACGGAACTCTTTAATAGACAGTAACAAATGAAACCTGGGAGTACGTAATTTTCTTTTTAGAAATGTAAAAACTGACTTTAGACTACAATAATAATTATAGCCTCGTATCCACTAGGCAACATTTTGCGCCCAACACGTGCCGCTCAACATGTTCGGCAACGTTCCATCCAATGTTTCCAACAGCGCGCGACGCTGCTAGCGGGCACGCAACATGAGACGGCCGGCTTGTTGTTAACTGTACCAAAGCTGCCGCTGATTTCAAGACTAGTTCCTCTGGCTGGCGACATGTTGTCGACGACTGATCAAGCGTAGACAGACAACGTTATTAAACAAAACTTCCGTGCTGACTTTCAACATGTTGGCAACATGTTGCGCGCCAAATGTTTCCTAGTGGACATGAAGCTTAGGTCTGTGCCGAGCCGCGGGACAATCAAACACAATTTGTGTACCGCTTCCAAAATATTGTTGATTTCTGAGGTTGGTTTTATTTTTTTATGTTTGAAATCTTGCCGAAACATACCTATCAGTTTCCCGTCTCAAGTCTTCGTTACAAAGTATTTATAAATATTTCATCAAGGTAGTCAAAAATTTAAATTTTGTTTATTTGTTTGTTTATTTGCGTCATGTGTTTTTAAAAAATAAAAACAAATATTTTTTATTCAGTGCCGAGCTGCGTGTCAACCACAATCATTTTTTGTACCGGCCTCAAAACATTATTGTTTTCATAAGTTGGTTTCTATTTTTTATTAAAAATAACATTTTTCAAATCTTGGCAAAACTTATCAGTTCTCCGTCTCGGTCTTCGTTGCAAAGTTGTGACTGCAACCAAATGTTTAACTTGTCCTCTGAGTCAACATGGTTGTCGGGAACTCCACAACCATGTGTGCCTATATTTCTCGAGGTAAATAGAGACTGAAATAGGGTCTGAACGCACTTACCGGCACTTACGTGAATTAACGAATAAAATCGTCCCGCAGCAAGTGTGTAAACATCAGTGGGTGTATTTAATACGCTCTGTTGGTGCGTACAGACTGGTGAAAAGTAACATGCAAGGCAACATTCTGCCTTTCATTTCATGTTGGCTACAAGCATAGACGCGTAGCGCGCTCGAAACTGAATCCGAACAACCGTCCACGCTGCCGCCCTGCGAACACTGCGCGCCCCTTTGTGTTTGTCGAAAAACCGACAAATCACGGAGCGCTCCGCGCGCGGCTTGTAATGTTCGTAACATGCGCGTGAAATTCACAGTTTGCGCGTGCAAGACGTCCAAACTATGAGAATCGGTTTCAAAGTGACTTTTCATGATACATTGCGGCAATGTGTACGGGAAATTCTTTCATTGCATGATACATTGAATGTTACGTTTCACCAGTCTGTACGCACCATTACAATCATGACATTTCATCGCATGTATGTTTCAGCCCTAAAGCTGGCTTGCACTTCCGGGATCCTTCTCACTCTGCTTTGCTCCTGCCTCATGGTACAGTCACGAGCAATAATTTACATACACTGTCACATTTTGTCCGACGTACACATTTTGTTTTGTACTTCACATTTATACAACAATTGGTCCTAAATTATGTAACCAGTAGTTAGATAATTTAGGACAAATTGTCGTACACTTCTTTCTAGATTGTTTTAAGTTAAGATTCTTAGAAAATGTGACAGTGTATACTCGTGATTGTACAGTGTCACTCTCAGTCGGTGAAGAGACCACTTAGACGTTACCGTGCCTGAGACTTTGTTTCTTCTGCGAATTTGTATTAGCAATGATCATCATCGTCGTCATTCAGCCACAAGAAGTCCACTGCTGGACATAGGCCTCCTCCATGGATTCCCAAACAGACCGGTAGTGATACCACACCCTAATGGCCTGCGCAGTTGAGAATTTTCACTAAGTAAATACTTAAGTACCGTTCTGTCACGCTCTTTTCTGAGAAATTTGAGGAGATACCACTACAGTTGAGTACTTAGGTACTTACCGAAAATTCTCTATTAGGAAATCGACCCCAAATCAAATAAAAAAATGTTGAACAATACCAGTATCGAGTTAGGTTGGCACACTACAAAATGAAAATCCAATAATAAAGCATACGGTCGACCAAACAAGCCCGTCTAATAAACAAATTATTTTGCACAAGACGTCATTGTCTAAAAACGACCTTACAGCCCTGGATTTATAAGTGAATTTCTAAAAAGACTAGCTTTGCAGGCTCTGCGGCAATTTGGCCGACAAAGAGCCTTCTGCGTAATTTGGTTATTATTTAATTACTTTCATCAGATCAACCCATATCTTCGGTGATCGTATTCTGAAATCTTGTTAAAAATAATTATAACTTTAATGTACCTCGGCACAGAATATATAATATACAGGTATAGAAGGTTCACTCCGCAAAATTAATTAAAGAAAAAGGAACTCTAGCAGCGATACTATTAGGTGCAATTCAAATCCCGCGGCGCTAAAAAAGCTACAGTTACATTTACCTACCTGTTGCCTCGCTTTTTACCGCGTAAGGGCCTTTCTCCACTGCTCCGGTCCGGCGTCGGAACCGAAATCAGTCATGAGAAAAATATCGGATGCCGGATTATGCTTCTCCACTTCATCCGATTATAATCGGCAATGGACGTGACGCAGGGCATTATTAAAATTTCTCGGTTTTTCTATTCGAGGCAGGGGACGTATTCCACACATTCTATTAATGTCAATAAAATAGCATTTTTGGGTTATATGCGCGGTGCAAAACGTGTATTGTTTTTGTACGTCGATCACTTCGGACCGGTAAAATACCGTTCCGATCTAGCAAATTATCGGACCGTTAAAAACCGGTTGCCGGTGTATTGGAGAAGCTTATTAGTATTATTGTGTGTTTCTAAATCGGATCGGTAATTAACGTTTGCCGGACCGGAGCAGTCTAGAAAAGCCCTCCCTCGCGCGCGCGGCACCGCTCGTTCGTGCGTGAGTCCCTACTTATCAGCCACTCTGGAGTGGCCGCCGCATATACTTATGCGTTCGATATCTACACCCGGAGTGCGACAGGCCTGACCTGGGGTCGGAGGCGAGAGACCCTCTTCAAATACCAGTGCGGGTATGTATATACTTAGGCATAGACTTTGTTTTTTAAGGTATATAAATTTGTGAAGTTATAGTAGCAATACCACTCGCTAACCGTGAAGAAAATCATCGTGAGGAAACCTGAGCGACTAATAACCCTTGGTTTCTCGTACGCTAACAATCAGTTAATCTGCTGTTGTCATCATCATCATCAACCCATTATGTCCCCACCGAGGCGCACGGGTCTCTTCCCTGAGGAAGGCATAGGCCATACTTCACCACTGGGGCCAAGTCCGGATTGGTGGAGGCTTGTAAGACTAATGGCTGGTCTTACTGTCAGAAGTTTTCAAGCCACCCTAAGGCCTCTGACTTGGCTTAACGACTGCCATCTATCGACAGCAGTCGGCACCAACTGCTTAAGCGAAGCAAGGAACCGCCGCAAAAATGCCACTAGCGTTAGTCATAGATAGTGACCCATCCATGGACTGAACGCGCCGTATGTTGCTTAGCCTTAGTGATCGTTTAAGATCACTCAGGCAGCCCAGGCTACGAGAGATTCCGCTGTTAACAGCTGTCAAATGTTTTGTTTGTATGCACTTTCGCCAACTGACATAACATAACATAACATTTACATAACATAACTTTTACATACAGGCATATACATTGCTTCTGGCCACACACTAGGATACCCTGTGTCATGGGAACCAGAAACAGCGACGTCACAAACATGTAAACACCCAAGACCTGGAGTTTTTTTTTTTCTCCCCAGCCGAGGATCGAAACCGGGACCTCTCGCATGGTAAGCAGATGCGCTAACCACTACGCCACAGAGGTCGTCAAACAGCAGCTGTTAACGGTAGATCAACAAATTGTTAACGTACGAGAAACCGCGGGTAAGCTATTCACATACCTCGACGCTTGAAGTAGCCAATCCGCGGTGGGCGCGCGTGGCGATTAAGCCCATACTCTCTCTCTGAGAGAAGACGGCCTGTACCCCGCAGTGTGACGTATACAGGGTGTCCCAAAACTCAACGTCAAGCCGGAACCGGGCTAAAATTTAAATTAAAAGTGGGCAATTTTATAAGTTATTTTTTTTAAGTCTCCTTTTCTTCCAAGCTGGAGCAACTGTTTTTGAAATTTGGTTAACAGTTTAAAGAAGCATTATTCAGAATTACAAAACAAAAAAAAAAATTGGAAAAAGGAAAGATTTGTGGCAACAGGATTTTTCATTTTTTTTAAATGCCTATAATTTTGTATACCTGCAAATTTTATTTTATTGTTTGTATTTTTCTGATAACCAAACAAGCCTGTCTAATAAGTAATAATCCTACCCGTTTTTAATGTTAGACTACTTGGATTTTACAAGGTTCATACTCTATTTTAATCAATCTCTATATTTTGCAACATACATAGTTAGGTAACATAAGCTATATTATCTCGTTAGTACCTTCATAAGTACAAAGAAGGGTTCACGGTTAAAATATGCCAGTCAGCACACAATATACATATTTAGGCGTTTCCATCTATACGAGGTTTGCTTAGGATAAGTAGTTTCTGTGTCAGTCTATACCTATCCGCAAACAAAGCCGGGGTCATGTCATTGCGGACAACGACATTGCCCAGATGAATTTGCGAATAATTCAAAGCCTTGCTCGTGACAGGAACCTTTAGATCTCTGGGATTTCGGCGGAGCGCTATTGTTTTGTTCCGTTGTTTAGCGTTTCAATCGGCAAATATAATTTGCTTAATCTTGTTATTGACGTCGGGCTTGTAGATGTTCGACCTGCGATTAGGTTCGTAAACCCTATAGAGAGCCCCAATTTTTGTAAACACTCGTAATGTAAACTCACACCTATGTTCCGGACTGGATAAACGCAGTCCATCGCTCGTCACTAGCAAACAAAATTTAATCTCTTTTGCTTTATTAACATTCACAAGCATGCATTTATTCAATAAATTAACATTTCACAAATTATTCACAACTTAATAACACGAAGGTTAAGCAACATAGGGCACGTTCAGTGCATGCATCGGTGACCGTTCTATGACTAACGCTTGTGGCATTTATCCAAGCGGTTCCGGCTTCGCAAGGCACGTTAAGCAGTTTGTGCCGGCTGCCGTCGATAGATGGCAGTCGTTAAGCCAAGTCAGAGGCCTTAGGGCGGCTTGAAAACTTCTGACAGTAAGACCAGCCACTAGTCTTACAAGCCTCCACCAATCCGGACTTGGCCCCCGTGGTGGAGTATGGCCTATACCTTCCTCAGGCAAGAGACCCGGGCCCCTCAGTGGGGACATAATGGGTTGATGATGATGATTCGAAACTTGGTCCTTTCCAATTTGGCCCTTCAATAACTTATTTTAAAACCCACAACTCATGCACCAAAATGACTTTAACTCCAGTTACCTTTGTAATGTAATTAATAGATAGATATGAGATATATTATTATGAAAATATTCTTACAAATAATAATATTCAACAGCATCTATTGCTTTTACCCCAAACGTTTTTCTTTTACTAAGTTTTTTGGGCATTTGTTTCTGAGAAACTGTTTCTATCTGCAGACATCATATTGTGGTTTGTTTACCTTTCATCGTCCTTGTCTGGCATCGATCATATCTCCAAAAGGGTTGACTTCAGCGAAGTATATCTATGTTATTGTCCATCCTACGCAGGCTTATGGGCACTAAGCAAACACTGAGAGTGGGCACGGAGCGGTTCATTGCACTAAATTATTATCATCGAACGGACGAGCTGCCCTCTCAGTAAACCCTTGCTCAATGAAACCGGGAATCGGACCCGTGCCGAAAGGGATGTTAGAGGCCCTACCCAACCATTTGAACTATTATAAGTTTGTTTACATTGTATATTGTTCATAGTTTGCTTTGCAGTTTTGACTTAATTTTTAATTGACTTCAAAAGAGAAGGTTCTTAATTCGACTGTATTTTTTTATGTTTGTAACCTCAGAACTTTTGACCAGGAGGACCGATTTTTATGATTCTTATTTTATTTGAAATTTGGTGCTTCTAGTGCAGTCTCATTTCAATTTGGTCCAGCTTTGACATGGCATCCATGAGAAAACCATATAGGTCTTAAATTTGTCTGTTCACCGCCTGCATTTTCCTTCACAGCAACAAGTCACGTATGTACACTGACGGAACCATTGGTGTTACGTCATCACGTGTCATGACAAATGACATAAAAAAGCAAATGGATATGTGGCCGATACAATGTGGAATATCATTATGATACTACATTTTAGGCGAGCGCAGCCGGGTCGTCATCTAGTTGTACAATAAAATTGTTTCACACATCTAATCACTTTGAATTTCCAATCCGTGGGCATTCTATCTTTTATCACAAGTATCTTACAATAGTTAGGTATCATGGCTTCAACAAATTTAAAGCGTGGTAAAAAAATTGTTGCTCAATCTAGTGAGATAATTGTAAATTATGTATGTGACTATTTTAGAAAAGAAGCTACTTTATTTAAAAACGAGGAAAGTAAACATCATAAAAAAAATTTGGACATGGTTTGTGAAGCAACCGGAGTTTCGAAAAGCAGCGTGTTAAAAATTTTGAACGAAAACGACAACTTTCAGATCAGTCAAATTCATGTTGCTTCTGCATAATAAATATTTCTTAGGTCTACTGGTTAGTACGTAATGTCATCTTGGCAGGTGCGTATATGACACTTCAAATTGAATGCTACCTAAAACAAATCGCGGTAATGTGTTTCGTGTCATTTCCGTCTCCGGGTTTAGGCGATGATATCCGAGAAAAGCCGAATTGTTAACTGGTTTTAGGGCCGATTCGACCAAACTCGATTTATACCAGTATAACTATTACGGGAATAAATTTAGTCCTTGAAAATTAATACGACATTCTTTCCTATAACTTGACTTGAAATAAAGTAACAACTTAATTTGGTCGGAGAATAGTGAAAAGTCAAAGTGTTGTCTTGTATGTTCACAGATTAATTTGTGAACCTTCAAGACAACACTTTGACATTTCACTACATCCTTTTTCTCACACTAGCGTTTTTCGAGCACCGTAGTCGCGCTCGCGTCGAGAGTCGTCGCGTTACCGCGGCCCCAGCGTAACGTTTTTTTTTCGGCAATTTTTTCCCAACTGTATCGGAGCTATCGACGGAAAACAGAATAATAAGACCATGTGGTAGCGGCTCGCATCATTTCAACTACAAACAGAATTTTAGAATGAAGTTAGAAAAAAAATGCCAAAAAAAAGACGGCCGAAAGGTAGATGGCCAGCGACGGCGTCGCTTCGCCGCGGCATCGACGTTGCGTCGACGCTGTGCGGACGCTGGCATGACGACGACGCTCAAAAAACGCTTGTGTGTGGCGTTTCAAAAATTTTGTTTGGTCGTTGCGTTGATATTTTTGACACTAGAATTATTCTCGGGTTAAGCTTTTACTCCACCAAAATCCACCGTGTAAATATATTCGCGTATTATCCCCTTCTCCATACTTCTTTTTTTTTATGTTGCCATGTACACGAAATGAAAAATCATATATAGAATAAGGCCGACTTGCACCACCGACTCAAATCCATTTAGCGCTAAATTAAATAGAATTTTGACAGATAGTGTATGGCGAGACTGTCAAAATTCTGTTTAACTTAAAGTTAAATGGATTTAAGTCGGTGGTGCAAGTCGGCCTAAGAAGTAGTTTACTCGAGAGTAAAAATTTACTCTTAGTTTGGTCGAATCGACCCTTAATCGTATTGTAATTGGGTAGTTGACAAAATGTCAAATGAAGGGTACAGGGAAAGAAGGATCACAGTCAAAAATAACGTATTTGGAGATAACAACAAAAAACGTTTTTTCTCTTAAAATCTATGTTTTTTACAACACTAAAGTACTAACTTCTAGAAAAGACAGTTATTCCAATGCTTTACTTAATAAAAAAAATATAATACATGTTTTTTGCCACCAAAGTTAAAAAAAACGTAAATTTTCTATCAAAATACTTAGGAGAAAGTTTAGAGTCACTTGCCTATGAACTTTTTCATGTGGTTAATTTATTTTATTTTTTTTCTAAAAATATCTACAAATTAGAGATTGTGATTTACATGTTTTTTTGCTATTCTGATTACATATCAGTAATTAATACCTGTTAGAACTTTATTGAGTAGGTAATCAAAAACTCTCTAAAAAGATCATAGTCACATTGACTATGATCTATTTTCCTGCAGCCATAGTAAGTTCTTTTGAGTCTCATGTTGACTGTGATTTCTTTTAACGTTTTTTTGTTTTACCATTCGATAGTTTTCTCAATTCACTACCAAGTGGCATTGTCAACTAAGTTTTGGAAAAATACTGACTTTCATCCTTTTTCCCCTGTACCCTTCAAATAAGTTACTCTTAAAACAGAATGTTGTATGAAAACACCGGATTATGACGTCATATTTCAGAGCACTCTTTTTATGTTTCATCTATTTAAAAATTGTAACAACTAGTAATTGACTAAAAGAGATACAATTTCTAAAATATTTTATAATTTTGGTTTTATTCGAGCATATCAAATAATTTATTGTTGGTCGTGTCAACTACTGAATTAAGTCTGTACTCACTTATACGCAGTGGGACGGATAGACGCCACATAACAATATTTTTAAACTTTAACCAACCCTTTAGGCTTAGAACACTTTTCTTTGACGACCTCTGTGGCGTAGTGGTTAGTGCATCTGCTTACCGTGCGAGAGGTCCCGGGTTCGATCCCCGGCTGGGGAGAAAAAAAACTCCAGGTCTTGAATGTTTGCATGTTTGTGACGTCGTTGTTTCTGGTTCCCACGACACAGGGTATCCTAGTGTGGGGCCAGAAGCAATGTATGTGAATGTATATGTAAATGTTATACTTATGTTATGTTATACTTTCGCAGCTAAGTTAGTTATTTACAGAGTAATAACATTTACACATTTACATTTACACACAGGTGCCGTTGCCGACCCACCGGCGGGTCTACGGGGTCTGACGGAATGCGCCGTAATTTAGGTACATTAGACCCGCCGGCGGATCCTCAGAGCTTGAAGGGTTAAATTTCAAACCCATAGGTTAAGAGAGAAAATTTATCTTTTTTGTGTTCTAATGTGTCTAAGCTAATGTTAGGTGGGTTTTGTTAATGTTACGGCTAAAACCCGAAGTGCGGCTACACCTACTTTTAGCCGCTTAGAACTAGGTGTAGCCACTTATTCTTGGTTAAATCTAGTATAAGCCGATTGTTTTCGGGTAAAACTAGGTCTAGCCAAACCTTAGTGGCTGATGCTAGGTCTAGCCGATATTATACCCGCTACAATTATATTTAACTAAATGCTTTTGGATAAAACTACATGCAAACAAGTTTAAACGTTTAAGCCACCCGTATTAAAAATAATAATATTCTTCATAAAAGATACAATATAGAATTTGTAATATAATATAATTTTATAACGGGCACGATGGAACCGTCATCGTCACCTTGTGACAAAAGTTCCCAAAATGAAATAGATTAAAAACAAAATTTCAACCCCATTTGAGAACACGGGACTCTGTTCAGTATTTGCTCAAGATCAGAAGCTTGTTGACTGATCTCAAGAATCTACACAAACTTCTTACAACCTACAAAACAAAGAAGCGTCCTCTCGAACCTCTAACTCGATAGAGCTGAAACAAAACAAAAAGCTAAAGACACACGCGCCTAAGTAATCTTTCTTGTTACAACAATGGCAAAATAAACACGTACAAAATGTTATATTTGTAAACCTTCAGGCTTATAGACAAATAAGGAACTTTTACTGGTTATCTCTACCGCTGTAGTACTGTATTGTATAAGTTTATATTACTGTAAGTACAGTGTAATATTTACAGTTGTACTTACTTAGTTGGTGTTGCAGGAAAGTAGCCTCAGGGCCGATTTCTGAATTGAGAATTTCGCTAACGTAAGTTCCAGATAAGCTATCTGCAACCAGGACTTTAAATATTTTTTCCTATATTGCGTGTGTTCGTTTATGGCTTCAAATTTAGAAAAAACGGCAGCCCTGGTTGCAGATAGCTTATCCGGAACTTTATCTATAGATTGTGATACATACCCATACAACCTCATAAGTGCAATCAATTCCAGTACATATCTGACATTTTAGTACTTGTAATCAACCTTTGTACGTCTCACTATAACGCACAGGCCTTCTCTCGGAGAGAGAGTATCGGCGTTAATCACCAGCGTGCCCACTGCGGATTGGATATATAAGCGCTGAGGTAATGAGGGCTTTTCAATGAGAGCTGTCAGTTGAGTTCATTAAAAAAAAAACTAGATGGCGCTGCAAGAAGAACAAAATGTCATCATGTTTTTAGGTCTGTGGTTTTAATCGTTATTAATCTGTGATAGTCTAAACATCTCTTTGTAGTCTGTGATCTAAACTAGACTTTGTTTCGAAACTGTTGAAACTTGAAAGTTATCGAAGTATTTTTACTTGGTTCATTACATACGTACGTGAATTGTGTCATTGCTCATGACTAGCCCATGCATTGTGCGTTTTAGTAAAAACATAGGACAGGAACCACAGAGAAGGTACAGTGATGTCATGTCAATTTTGACGTATTGTGTGACGTCAACACCATCATTTGGTGCCGGCTGCCGGATGGCCGTGATGGCAGTCGTTAAGCCAAGTTAGAGGCCTTCGGGCGGCTTGAAAAGACAGTAAGACCAGCCACTAGTCTTACAAGCCTCCACCAATCCGGACTTGGCTCCCGTTATGGAGTACGGCTTATACTCAGGAAAGAGACCCTTGCCCCTTGGTGTGGACATAATGAGTTGATGGTAACTAAAATACTATTCATGCTGCTGCATATAAGCTGTTCGAAGCTATTCCCCAGCGGATCTTCTGTTTCTCTGTAACTAGACCAAACACCGTTTCCGGAGCGTAATCTCGGCCGCTTATCTAATCTGATGTTTTATCTAATCGCCTCTAATCCCGGTGGCTATCGGCTGAGCCGTGGGTCAACTGGCGGCGAAATTCTACTCTGCTCTACAGAGTTGACCTTTTTTAGAATTTGAACGACCGTTGAAATGTCATGATCTTCAGTCATATGACTGTAAGAGTTGCTTGAGGTAAAAGGCAGGCTAAAGCCTGCCTTTAACTTAAAAGTTGCCATGTTTTTAGGGTTCCGTAGTCTACGAGGAACTCTTATAATTTCGCCATGTCCGTCCGTCTATTTGTCTGTTCGTGGCCTAGCTCAGAGGTTATTGAGTAAGACTATAAGCTAAAGTAGAATAAAATCTTGTAAATCAAGGTTTTTGGGCTACACCAAAATTAGGCACACTACATCCGTAGGGGGTGGGGTAATCTAGCAAAAAATCAGGGTGTGAATTAACGAGTAATAGGTGACCAACTTATAACAGGAAAATTTCGTATAAATCCATCGAGAATCAATTTGATGAAGGTGTTAGTAGTTCTGTAGATAAAGCAGATAAACGCTAAATTTTTACGGAACTCTACACTTCTCGATTTTTTGTGCGTGATGTATTTTTGGTTTCTGGGCACTGCTTTTTTTATTTTTCCATTAAAAATTCATTAAAGTAGCCCGAAGGAAAATATAATAAAATTTAGATAAATTAATTTAGATAAGAATAAATTTAGAACTGTTTATTTAGGACGATACCAATTAGGGAAATAAAATAAAACAGAGCATAACATTACATTACATTTTAAAATATACCTTTTTTTACTCAGGTGCTGATTTTTATAGGTTGTATCTATACGTGGAAACTTAAGTAAGAAATGAAATGCAACAATGCTACGAAATGCTACGAGTGTCCCATCTACGCTACGCGGCTACGATTATCTCGTAGTCTCGTAGTAAATAATATGAGAAATCTTTTAATAATAATAACTTCCACACCACACAATCACTTGACTTATCCCAAACTAGGATACCCTGTGCTATGGTAACTAGGCAAGGACATTACAAACATGGAAAAATACCCAGGCGATGCCCCCCAGTGGGAATCGAACCCACGACCTCTATCTTGGTAGCTAAGCGCCTTAACGGCAAAACCAACGAGGCAGTCCAAAATATATTTGTTTTCTTAAGGAATTCTCAATCTTATGTGTAAGCCATTATAGCCGAAATAGTGAACCATAACTACAATAAAAATTGAACGCAAACGAAGTTGCGGGCGAAAGCCAGTATTGTTAATTAAAAATGTCTAATCGTATTATTGCCTCTTCCAGACTACTCGCGAAGTTCCTCGAAAAAGTACTCGTGAAAGTTGAGCTAAGTAAAGTCCGTTCGCTTAGATAGTGTCGGTACATACGAAGGCAATCTTGGTTTTAGTAAAAAAAACATTTGTATCAATAATAAAACTTAGACGGCAAAAATACTTTAAATAGAAAAAACACATGGTGCTCAATATACCTAATGAAGCACAAAATAAAACACTACTCTTCATCACTCGAAGTGTCCTCAGAATATTCATCTCCACCGGTATTTCGAATAGGTACCTACCTAAGTCATGCATGATCATCTCGTTATAAATCCATTCTAAAATACTGATTGACTTACTTCTTTAATTGCGTGAACTACATAATAGTAGAATGAGACGAGCTGCGAGCCAAATTCACTGGCGTGTTTGCGCCGCGTCGGCTTCCTTTAATTTCTTTTGTTTTTGCCAAGGCGGTAAATATCAAAGTGACAATATGATAGCGAACAGACTTTACGTAGTACGCACTCGAGGTTGGACGAAGTAAGACGAAGTGCCTCTACACTACCGTATTCGCCTAACCTCGGTCAACTTCTCAAGCTGACTGGTGCAGTCCTACGGACCGGAGGCCTTCTTCGAACAAGTATTGTATGGATGTGCAATGGTGCATTGCTCAAACTATAAATAACACTAACGTCGCGTAACTAACTTGTATTTTCATGAACTAGATGACTGCCTGGTTAGTATCATCATGCTTTTGGTCGCGGGTTCGATTCCCAGCGTAGGCCGCCGTACAATTGTACACATGGCCTCTTTCTAAGTGTATTTTCACGTTTGTAATTGTCTTTCTTTTTTACTTAGTTTTGGAGCAGGAGAGGTGATTGAGTTCTGTGAAAGTTATTTATCTATTTATTTTATATTTATCAACACAGGATCATCATCAACCTATTATGTCCCCACTGAGGGGCACGGGTCTCTTCACCGAGGAAAGTATAGGCCATACTCCACTACGGAGGCCAAGTCCGGATTGGTGGAGGCTTGTAAGACTAGTGGTTAGTCTTACTGTCAGAAGTTTTCAAGCCGCTTTAAGGTCTCTGACTTGGCTTAACGACTGCCGTCTATCGATGGCAGCCGGGACCAACTGCTTAACGTACCTTGCGAAGCACAGAACCGCTCGAAAAAATGCCACTAGCGTTAGTCACAGATGGTCATCCATCCATGGACTTAACCCGCCCTATGTTGCTCTACCTTCGTAATCGTTTAAGATCACTCAGGCAGCCGGGGCTACGAGCGAACACAAGATAAGTTTTACCAACTACAGATCATTGGTCTGTAATTATCGTAGATTATTGCTTCTATTAACTGTTATTTTCAGTAATCCCGTTTACACTTTGTTGTCAAAGCCAATCAATTCTCAATTAGACTCGTTGCCCGTAATTCAATGGGTATATTATTACAATACAATGTAACTGTACACTTTATTAGTATACAAATACAGACTAAACTTCCCAAGCAATCTGAAACATAGCGAGATTAGCCGATTAAATACAAGCGATTTAGCGCAATAACGGTTTCAAACAGTCTCGTAATAGGCTAACTGTGCAAACACGACTAATTCGCATTTCGTGCTTGGCCGATGCTGTCTAGACCTGGGAAAGCAAATACGTGCAGAGTACCTACTGACTACATACTATTCGATCCACCTGAAGGTTGTGGCTACCCTTGGACGTGGTCTGAGGCTTCACTAGACAATAAATTGACGGTCTTTCTTTAAACATTTCCTTTTCTACAGTAGTTTCCAAAATTATAATTTTTTCTCACTCAAAAACGATGAAGATATAGGAGAACGAAAATATGTCAGAAATGGCCGTAATTTCCTCAGACTACATTATTAAAATTATACAGTTTCTCTTTTACAACCTATAGTAATTAGTAGTTGTTTCTGTTATATGTCTTGTTGCTATGATAAATAAGAGTATGTTTCTTTCTTTAGATTGTGAATGTATAAATAGGCTACGCGTAGGTAACTGGGGCCACCACTAGAAAAAAATCAAGTCTTCTTTTATAACCAGAACGTACACCAAGCAATGCATACCAGTTATTTGTTACATGTCTCCACTTACACTATTTTATACAGTTTTTGCCTATCCTCCTAGCAACGCAAATGCACGGCGGTGCACGCTGCCCGGCTGGCGAAAGTACTAGGCAGGATGTCTGCAACTAAAATTTGTTCTTAAATAACCATCTGTCAAATTCAAATTCAAAAGTTTTATTCACTTTACATTGTTAGTGTACATTGTATTAAATAAATCCTAAAATTACGGCCCTCATACATACTGTCAAAATGGCGTTTCATTTGTAATACTCGTTTTGCAGAAAGACCGCATCAGACAAATTATCTGTAAATAAATATGTAATAAATAAAATTATGTAATAAATAAAATTATCTGGATACCGTTTCAATCAAATTAATTGTAACGATCGTTTCAGTTGGAATGAGTACATGTAGTTGAATTCACTAATATTAGCAGAGCAGGTTTAAAATTAATATGCTAATGAATCGGATAACCACGAATGGTGACATGTTAGATGACGGAGAATACAGAGATATTAAAATTATTATAGGTACAGTTTAATACAGGATAAACTACTTATATTTTTGACAGACAAAGGAATAATGTCAATAAACACTCATTGGCGCGTCGTCGATTTTTGTTCTTCCGTTACGATTGTATGAAAATTTTATTCTGTATGCACTTGCAAGACACTTAATCATCAGCTTAGCAGGCAGAGGACCACAATGTGCTTTCAGAATCCAAAAGTTCATACAATGTCAATAAAAAAAAAAACGAGTTTTTGGAAATGTATCCAGAGGGAAACCTGGTTGGGCTCTTCCAACAAAAAGTCAAGTAAGTGGATACAATTACTTCCGATCAACGTGGATACACTTTATTACCGATAGGAAATGAACTTATTAATCATATATCAACGGTCATATTTGATTATCACGTGTCCCGTGGATGGCCAAGTACTTTGGATGGTCAAGTCCCTTAGATGGCAGGATTCCTTGGATGGCCGAGGGACACCTGTAGAATAAGGACGGTGAACCTTCAAACTTAAGGATGATTTTAAACACGGCGTCGATGCGGTGGCAGTCCATTTATACCTCATTTACCGCATCTTATGGACATATTCATGGAACGCCGCTGCTGTCATCACCGTGTTTGCGCACCTATACAACCTTTTGATACATCATCATTTCACGCCTGTATCCCAGAGCATTGATTGATTGTGATTGGTGCCTCTGCCTACCCCTTCGGGGATAACGTGCGTGAGTTTATTTATTTATTAATTTTTTATCCCAGAGGGTTTACATGAGAGACCAACCGGCTGTTGATTTTTTGTTCAATTTTCTAAATTGAATTAGGCAGTAGATAGTAAGAACCCTGTATACGTCCCATTGTAGAGCACAGGGTTTCTCTCAGAGAGAGAGAGAAACCATGGAAGCTTGTGCGATGGTACGGAACTCAGTATGTGTGAGTCCGACTTGCACTAGGCCAGTTTCATACACAAAAATACATACACACATAAACTCACGTCTGTGCATTAGAGAGTACAGGGACTAGGGGCATCCACATGGCGCGATCCTGACACATCACTAATGCTTCATTTACATTAATTATTTGTTGTTGCATAGATACAAAACAAATACGTAAGAGGAAGCCTTGGAGTACGGAACATCGCCGACAAAGTACAAGAGGTTCGGGCATGTAAAAGAACATCACCTGACTACGTCGGAAACGAAGTGCTACGTTCTTGCCGTTCCCCGACGGAGACCCAGAGGAAAAGCAAAAACCAGGTGGATGGATGTAGTGAAGAAAGACCTCATCGAGGGCGATGCTTCTGAAGAAGATACCGGGAACATGGCGAAGTGGCATTATACATTTGACAGTATTATATTTGGACATTACAGAAATTAAATGTACTCGTAGTCTTAATTAAGACTGGCATACAATTTGGAATCTTGATATTCAGAATGTGATCAACATACTTAAAATTGATTTTTTATTATACGTGAAAATTGTGACCGTTTCACCGTTTAGTAATAAGCTAATCTTTGGACGCCGAAATGGCAAAACACGAAGGAACTCGTTATGATGTAAAAATACTCGTGTTTACGCAAGTAAATTAATTTGATCTGTGGAGGGAGAAGATAAGGAAGGCTGACCCCACCATCATGTGGGATAAAAACCCACGAAGAGATTTGAGAGAGAAAGATAGTGCTTGGTTGCATGTACGCCAGCTGGTTTTGAGTACTATTATCTCGCATTTTTTCATAGGATTATTTTATACGGAATTATTTTATACGGACCACCATAGTCTGTTTTCGCTCCCTGGCTCCCGGTCTAGCCCCGTGGGTGCGACCGTTTTCAAGAGGTACGTCGCACCGCGCCCACCCTAGGTGTGTTTCGCGCGCCCATTAACTAATTGAACAAACCGCGCCGGCTAATGCCAACTCTTTCGGCTACATTACGGCAATAATTTATGCGAAAGCCATGCAGTAAAATGGAAAACGAAAAGGAGAAGCGACTGGCAAAGAATGGTATAGCGCAGTTGGTTTGAAAAATATGTATATTGCCCAACTTGAACACCAATCCGCGCAGTTGGGATGAATACTGCTGAATACCGTAAAAGCAAACATGTTTTCGTAAAATCACAGGCTGACCCGGCAAACGTTGTTATGTTATGAGCCGTTTTCAGAAGAAAAAAAAAACGAATGGCTGTCAAAGGAATGCAGTTTTGGACCTCAGCCCAATAGCCATGTGTGATACATCATCGAATAGGTCTCAGCGAGCTGAATAAAAGTTACTATGACGCCAACAGCCAAATGTTTGTCCTTTTGTTAGTTTTTCTTCAATACAATATTGAAATCAATATAATATAACTCCGAAAGGACAAACATTTGGCAAACTTTTATTCAGCTCGCTGAGACTTATTCGATGATGTATCACACATGGCTATTGGGCTGAGGTCCAAACTTGCATTCCTTTGACAGCCATTCGTTTCTTTTCTTTTTAGTTCTTCTGAAAACGGCTTATTAGATTTTAATTTGCAAAGACTTTTAAATCGTTATCTACGTCCCGCGCTAGTAAGACTTGAAATACTTCCATGCAAAATTAAAGTATTTGTTAAGTTATTTTGTGGTTTTGACAAAACCATTTCGAGATTTCCGTTTTCGTTCATATTCTAAAATATAGCATGGCCAATTCTCCGTTAATCAAGACTGTCATTTAATTATCGCGATTCATTTGCGTGTTTTAAAATACCTTTTAATAGAACCCTCGTAAAGCTCTTTAAGACTCAAATTATCGCCTCTCGAGTTTGTTACTTGAGAACGAAAATTATCGTCGTAATAAAGCTATTTTCGGAGCTTCCAGTCGGGAATCGATTCGTTATACCTAAGTTCGGCGAACCTAATTTGGGGAAGATATGGTTTGTTGCATTTCTCTACACTACGAGTCCCAGGAGTCCCAGCCAGCTACTGAGCACGTCTCGCCATCCGACCAGCGTGCCCTGCCACCGGCGCTCACTCTTGATCCTGTGGAAGCCTCGTCGCATGTTCCATGCAACCTACCTGAGTCCCAGGAAACCAAGCCAGTTACTAAGCACGTCTCGAATTGATTAACACCCATTATTTCCGATTTGAAACTTACATCCAGTCAAAAGAGAAACTAAAGATTGCTTTTATCGGTTTTGTTACCGACCGAATATAGGAAAACAAGACTTCTCCTCAGGAAGTTCAGATCTATGGACTAGTAACGATGAATCGAGTTCCAGCGACGATTTAAAAGAAGTACTTGGTAAAAACTTCTACTTTGTAACTACTTCGCAGAAAATATGTATTATACACAAAAAAAAATTACATTTTAAAAGTAAAGAGTTGCATAAAAATGTTTCTTATAACTAAAACTTACACTTTGAATTCGTTAACCGTATTTTGGAGACGGCCTTTCATTCAGAAAACCAGTAGCAATAATAATTTTATGTACAATCATCACCATCATCATCAACCCATTATGTCCCCACCAAGGGGAACGGGTCTCTTCCCTGAGGAAGGTATGGCCTATCTACAATGCTAAAAGATATCTGTAAATATTCGTGATTTCAAATATTGGCTCCAAACTTTGAATCAAAATTCAAAGTGGTAAGAAGTACCGTAACTCGGAACATGGTTATGAGTCTGACATCTAAAAAACAATTAAATTTGCCGGCACCGACCGTAACACGCTCAAAATATAGTCTTTTTTATTATTATTTTTCCAGATTTTGTTTAAATAAAGTAATATTGGGCAACAAAACAAAAAAAAAAAAATTTTTTTTAAGCGGGTGCCATATGTAGGTACGTAAATCATGGTTAGGAACTCCCCTTAAAATACCGGGAGAGATTTCAATGTCACCCTGTAGTAATAAGATTTCAGAATTACGACAAGCTGTAGGTAAGCCTTGGTTTCTGCTATGCGGGATAACCGTGCCATGAGAGAATTTTTGATGGTGTGAAATTTATATCAAATTGAACGTGCCTTAACATGTTCAGTTTGAATACACCAGATTGCTTTAAAAAGTTATTTTCCAATAATACCTCGATACAAACTTGGATCATTAGCCAGGCAGAGCGGTGTATTCGTACCGCGGCTCCGCGGGTCATTGTTCTGATAGAAGGATTTTTAAACAAGATTTTTCAACTCGAAACAATATTTCTCTTCTCAATGTAGTTTATTTTACGACTGTACTAAAAAGTAACAGTAACAATTTGATATTTCTAATGACAAAACGCGATTTTAACAACAGGGACGTACGTATTTGCAAATGTTAATGACTGATCTGTTCTGTTTCTACAAGTGGGTACAAAAAATGTGTGATTCAATGAAATGAAACAGAACGGAGCGGACAGGACGAGATGGGACGGGACCGGACGAAAAAAAAGTTTATTGTAAAACGGTCACAAAACATTATACTACCTTCCAAATTAGGATCCCCTGTGCAATGTTTAGTCAATTCCCATTACCATTCTAGTGTCTTAACTTAGGTATATTTGGTGACGATGCCATAACTCTTACAACGTTTAATGTCAACAGTGTCGTTATATAATCCCCAACGGGATCACTCTGATTTAAAACAAAAACAGCGTGGAACGAATTAATCGAATTATTGGAGCTTAATTAATTCGCGGACCACATGAGGGCCTGTCACCGCTGCGTGCCCGCCGTGATTAATTTATTGACTCGTATGTGAAAGGACAGGAGCAATGTTTCGTACGTTCTCCAAAAATACGTTTTTCGTCGAGCGGCGGTATTTATTTGATACGTTTGATCCTAAGTCCTAACTAACTACTTTCGTCTTTTCTATTTGTGAAAACTTGTAATTAGCTTTTTGTTGTCTACTGAATTCTTCATTTTGTTAATTTCAGCTGTAATATTTCCTTAAAAATAAAATAAAAAAAATGGATTAGAGAACGTTCTGAACTGAAAGAAGATGTAGAGAAGAAATGTGTGTGGAAAGGCCGGTAATGGAGGTCCCGGGCGGGCATCATCATCATCCCACCCATTAGGTCCCACCGATGGACACGGGTGAAGGCTAGCAAGACTAATGGATGGTCTTACTGACAGAATTTTTCAAGGCTTAACGACTCGCTCTGATTAGTAGGGCTTAGTTGAGTAGAGAAAAAGCTCGCGACGTCTGTTGCTCATCACTATCTGATATAATATAACATAACATAAATAACATTTACAAACAGGCACATACATTGCTTCTGGCCACACACTAGGATACCCTGTGTCATGGGAACTAGAAACAGCGACGTCACAAACATGTAAACATCCAAGACCTGGGTTTTTTTTGTCCCCAGCCGGGATTTGACCCTGGGACCTCTAGCATGGTAGGCAGATGCGCTAACCGCTGCGCCACAGAGGTCATTATATCATACTAGCTGTCCCGGCAAACGTCGTTTTGCCATACAGTTTTTTTTTCACTTAGGGCTATAAAAAATAGATAACAACCTATTCTCTGGCCTACCGAATAAACATGTAAAATTTCATCAGAATCGGTCAAGCAGTTTCGGAGGAGTATGCGCACTAACATTTTGACACGAGAATTTTATATATTAGAAGAAAGAAAAGAAAGATTGTACTTGTCTTGATGTTTCTTGAAAACGCCTCTCTTCGTCCACAAATCCAACTGTTTTTCCCTGAAAATTATTACTGCTGAACACACACGCATCAGGTTTTAACATTCTGTGAGAAAATTTGCGGCCAGCCCGATGATATATCACGTGGCGAAATGCACGCGATTATCCTCCCGAGAACCAGCACTAATTAATGACGAAGGTCCCGAGGGCCAGCCTGCAGCGGCCGCATCGAGGTGGAATGCGGAAGGCCTCCGATTTGGAAAAATAACGTTGATAACGTCTTGGCTTCATGTTAGGTTTATCTAAAACAACAAGCAATATTATGCTGCTATGTACCTAATATGGTAGAAAAAGATAGATAGATAGATTAAATCGTTGGTTCAAAAGTAAAACTCGCTAAGTGTAATTTTATTCTCAAAATGAGATTTTGTTTACCATTCATAAACATTTGTAATTTGTAAGCAAATGTGTCACTTAGTGAGTTTTACTTTTGAACCAACGGAATATTCTTTATTGTACTCATAATTTACATTTACAGATTTCTCATTAAATCTAAGTACAATTGGCGGCTTTATTACTATAAGCAATTTCTTCCAGGCAACTTAAGGTTATTTGTTAGGCCCAGTTCTAGTGATGGTGCCTCTGCCTACCCCCTCGGGGATGACGGGCGTGAGTTTTTTTTTATTTTGTTACATATCAATTTTGTTTGCCCCGTTGATCTAGCCGTTAAGGCGCTTACCTATCAAGTCAGAGGTCGTGGGTTCAATCTCCAATGGAAGCCGTTGAATATTTGTACCAATGGCCTCAGTGGTGTGGGTGTTTTTCCACGTTTGTAAAGTCCTTGCCTGGTCACCATAGCACAGGGTATCCTAGTTTGGGACCAGGTCAAGTGATTGTGTAGTGTAGAAGTTATTCTTATGTATTATTATAGGAATCGCTCGTAGCCTAGGCTGCCTGAGTGATCTTAAACTATCACTAAGGTTAAGCAACATACGGCGCGTTCTGTCCATGGATGGGTCACCGTCTATGACTAACGCTAGTGGCATTTTTCCGAGCGATTCCGTGCTTTGCAAGGCACGTTAAGCAGTTGGTGCCGGCTGCCGTCGATAGATGGCAGTCGTTAAGCCAAGTCAAGAGGCCTTAGGGCGGCTTGAAAACTTCTGACAGTAAGACCAGCCACTAGTCTTACAAGCCTCCACCAATCCGGACTTGGCCCCCGTGGTGGAGTATGGCCTATACCTTCCTCACTGAAGAGACCCGTGCCCCTCGGTGGGGACATGATGGGTTGATGATGATGATGATGATGATTATAGTTATTATTATCAACATTGCCGAATATAAACATTCTATTAGCCATTTCTAAAATCACCTCTACGCATCCCCAAGATTCGCTCTTGAATATCCGCAGTGAGAGACACGAAATCTTGTTGTTCGATGCTAACCCTTACGACGCACCTTTTGAGTCATGTTGGTACTTCTCTACTGGTACAAGGCAATCTTTACCGTGCAGTGCTTTAGGTTACGGCTGAAATTGCAACAACAATGAAAAGGAGCTGCTTTACACAACTGCATTTTCCAACTTACTCATAGCCGTTGCTATTAGATCCAATGAGCGCATCTGTTTCTATTTTCACTGTGATGCAATTTTCATTAACCTTGTCTGGTACTGTTCTTTGCTGAATAAGTATAAACAAACCTTGTATTAAGTAACTTTCCACTCTCTCGGGTTGGGCATTTGGACAACTCCGAAGTGTCTAAATATCTATTCATTTGACAGTTCGCGGTGGGCAAAATTCATACCAATATATGTATTTTAAAAAAAGTAATATAATCGCCACATTTGTTGAGATGGTGCATTGGCCCAGAAGTATTCAAGGGTGAAACTATAATAAAAATGTTATTTTATCGTCTCAGCAGCGTGAAATGAAAAAGATTTATAACGCGAGCTAGAACCACCCGTAAAACGCGTGTAAGTTGGGAAAATAGAAAAAATAACGATGTGAAATACTCGGGATTAGGGTTTGACACTTTGACAGGGTAGGTAACATATTTTTTTTCTCGATTGAGATTTTCAATTGAGTTTTCTCGTCATGGAACGAAAATAATGTAGAGTGATACTATAATTCAGTGTGGATCTGATGGAGTTTGATTTTCTCTTTGACAGGTCTTTAGTACTATATTATATCGAGCTGAGAACTCTTTCACGAATGTGACATCTTTTTGGGTCATAATGACAGCTCGTCGACCTCTGTAGGGCAGCGGTTAGTGCATCTGCCTACCATGCGAGAGGTCCCGGGTTCGAATCCTTGCTGGGAACGAAAATAAAACCCCCAGGTCTTGGAAGTTTACATGTTTGTGATGTCGATATTTCTTGTTCCCACAATGCAGAGTATCCTATGTATCCTAAGTATCTATGAGTAGTATGTGGGGCCAGAAGAAAATTGACGGGAACCACACTTCATTTTCATCGGAAGAGTCCTACCAGGTTTCTCTCTGCTTCGCAGAGCTTAATCATGGTGAACAGAGACGGAGCTCGCGTCGTCGGTTGCTCGGTCGTCTCTGACTATTGGAAATGATTTATTTAATCGATTTGAAGAAACGGATTTTACATAACAAGGACAGAACGGAGTAGTTTCTGTTTGTTGTTTAGGTCGTCGACAATATGTCACAATTTCCAATAGTTTCCACATACCCTTTTGTAACAGTAGTTTATCACTGTTAGGTTTCACAGGTAAATACTAGAACGTTGTCTCTAGTAACGTACCATAAACTGCGCAGAGCAGTGCAAAGACCGCTGGCGGGCAATAAACATTTAACGGGAGAGTTGGCATGTCTTAACGAGCCACTAGCTTGCAACACGGACATGGATAGACGGTTTGCTCCATACAAGGCTCAAATTAATCACAAGACAAAGGTCCAGTTCCACCGTTTGAAGTGGACGCGGTTTTGTACCGTTTACAATACCGTTGAAAATCCCCGTGCCAGCACAGTTATCCCATCAATAAGCACGTTAAGCAGTTGGTGCCGGCTGCCGTCGACGGATGGCAGTCGTCAAGCCAAGTCAGAGGCCTTAGGGCGGCCTCTGACTTGGCCACTAGTCTTACAAGCCTCCACCAATCCGGAGTAGGCTCCCGTGGTGGAGTATGGCCTATACCTTCCTCAGGGAAGAGACTCGTACCCCTCGGTAGGGATATAATGGGTTGATGAAGCACGTTGTTTTTATTAGGGTCCCGTACCTCAAAAGGAAGAACCGAAACCCTTATAGAATCACTTTGCTGTCCCTCCGCGTCCGTTCGTCTGTCTGTCAAGAATTTTTATCTCGGGAACGCTTGGAAAATGCAACTTCTAAGTTAACTTTTTTTTTAACTAAAACTTTTGTAAGCACTACACATTGTAATTTTTTTGAGTTTGACACGAGCAACCGACGACGCGAGCTCCGTCTCTGCTCACCATGATTAAGCTCTGCGAATCGGAGCGAAACCTGGTCGGACTCGTCCGATAAAAACCCAAGTAAGTTGATCCCGACCAAAAATGTACAGTCCTAAGTTAACGTTAAAAAAGATATGGCCGTTAATGCCGCAAAAAAAAATTCTACACTCAAGCAAATCAATGTTTTTTACACTTTCCGTGGACCTAGAACTATGAAGTTGACAAGTAACATAGTCTTTTACTGCAAGTACCTACAGGGAGAAATATGAAAATAGACACTTGTAATTAAATCATTAAATAAATACTCTTTAAAGTTCGGAAAAACTGCAAGACTTGATTCCTGAACTACTTATAAATAAATGGGCTCGGTGGGCGACCCAGTCAGACTGACTAAACAGCAATCACGTTTATATTTTATTTGTTTATAAATCAGCAATTTTCAGCGAAAATGCGCTATAGAAACCATGTATTGCCAATCGACCTGAATATTATGATAAAATAATATATTATCAAATTTTGGTTATGGTCGTTGGAGTGACATGAAAAGCTTTTTAAATTTCTTGGTACATTTTTGATGCATCTAACCTAATCTAAGATAATTTAAGATATTAATCTTCATCTGACAGCTGAAACTATAAAGCATCGCCCTTTCTGTGTTCTCATATAATGCAGTCGGAACGCGGTCGCTGTGCTAATTACAGCAAAGGTAGAGTGGAGATGCTTAAACTTGTTTTCCTAGTGGTGTCACTGATAAAGACACGGGTACTAGAATGTACCTGCTCATGCGCGGGATATTCGCTCTTATCCCGAGTACAATAAAATCAGAAGCTGTCTGAATCAAATGTTTAGTATTTTGAACCATTCTGACTTAACACTTTATGTTTTATACCTCAACAGCGGTTTCCTAAGCATTATGTCTTTAGTCACATTAGTCTCATAGCATTATGTCACTAAATAACATTGTATTACATTTGTAATAGGCTATTTGACAATTTCGGAAAACCATCCCATATTTTTGTTGATGTTCATGGAGTCCTCAGTAAGTGGTCATTTCAAATTCTTCCGTGTATTTCTTCTAAAAAAGACAAACGAAAATTTACTTTTCAAATAAGCTCCCAAAATGCACTCAAACCAACCAATGAACGTAAGAAAGAATGAATGACAGACTCCATTTTCACTGACTTGTGACGTCATCATAAAATCTGCCAATCCAGACCGTTTTCGATACAATAGCCGCAGATACACAGTTATCAAATTTTATATTGTGTTTTTTTGCTGATAATTGTTTTTTTAGTTAAAATGCCTTAAAGCGGTTTTAAGTATTATTATTTATACGAATACGTATAAATATTTTTTTAAACAACCTATTAAATAGAACTAATTATTATGAGAAGTTCTTTTGTGTATTCCTGGCACGTACCTAATGGAAAGTACCCACCACAACGTAAAATTATCGATAAGTTTGGTAACGATTTGTTTTAGTTTTTTTTACTTTAATATACGTATTAAATAAGTTAGTAATACACTGGCCTGCAAAACTCTTAAAATTGCAATAACTTTTTAAGTACACAAGATATACTTTCGAAATAAAAAGCACTCGAAAAAGAGTTTAATACTGCATATAAAAACTTCATAGTCTTCCTAACCTTTTTGTAAGATATGCCCGAAAAAAACTTTCATAACAAAAACAATCCTTATTCGTTTTACCATTTTTTTTTTTGTTTCTGTTTTTGTATTCAAATTTTTCCTTGATCGATAGTCTTGTTACGCTAAGTTATATAGACTTGCTGAGACATCAAGTTAAGCGATGTTACGGGAAGCACAGGTTACACAGAATGGCGCTCCAGTAACTGGGATTGCAGCACGACTTATTAAAAATGTTACTAATGTACAGTTCACTATAGTTTAAAAGAAAGCTGATAAAATTTGCTATAAAACGTTTTTATTTAAAAGCTCTAACTCCCATCGTTTAGAAAAAAAAAATTAAAAGTGTGATACTTACTTTTGCAGGCCAGTGTACAAAGAGATAGAGAGTTTCGCCAACAAACTGCTTTGCAGTTTGGCGTGATTATGTAAAAAAAATTACTGATTGCAGAAATGACGAACTGGCCAAGCACCTACGTTGGCTCCAGGTACGAGACTAGTAGGTGGGTATATGTATAATTTACAAATGTCCTACGACTTCTAGACCTGGCGACAACAATCACAATCAAATATTGTTCTTATGCCACGCACCGGCTGGAATAAGCACTTAAGTCCTCAGACGTTCATGGTTCTGTTGATGTCATGTCGGTTGATCCAACTTAAAACTTTATTGGAATTACAGCAGCGATAACAAGCACCTATGTTAAACTAACTGACCACTATAAAATTTCTACTGTAAAATTTTGCCATCCATTTCTTTTTGAAGTGCTTATTCCTTCCGGGTCTCGTTTTGAAAGAACGTTTTGTGTGACAAAGTGAGTTTTGTATGACATGACACGACATGGCATGACATGGTTTGTTATCAAATTACTTTCAAAAGCCGGCGATTTCAAGCACTAAGGTATGTAAAAATCACTTTCTCCGGTTTCCTCACAATTATTTCCTTCGCAGTTACCATGTGGTATTGCTACTATAATTTCACAAATAATATACAACTGTAACTTGGAAAAAAGTCATAGGTGCATGTCCGCCCTGGAAATCGAACCTGGGTCTCTCGCTTTCGAGTCCATTGTCCCATCCACTTGGCTAACAACGCTTGAGGCTGCGTCCCCAGTAGGCAAACTGTTCGCTGCCGACTGAGTGAGCCGCAAATTTGTAGCCAACTGAAATTCGAATTAGCGGCATACTCAAAGCGAACTAAATTTATTTTGCCGCCGAGTGGAACAGGCTTTTCTGTGAGTCAGCCGCCCACTGAGATATTCGGCGCGCGTAACGCTGCAAATTGCGTAGATTGAGCGCAAAACTAGCAAACTGTGAACACTCCATTTAAAGTATATGGAAGGGCATACTAAACCGATACGCCGCAAACTCAGTCGGCAGCAAACTGTTTGCCAACTGGGGACGCAGCCTTAAGCAATACTTTATTTCACAAAAAAGAATATACTGAATATACAGAACATATTGTAATATTTTATTCCAGGACGTTTTTTTCTGTTTTCGATAATTATTTATTTATTGTGACATTTGTAGAATGCACAAACCTTTAATTTAATAAAGTTACATAAGCTCATGCCTTTATCCAGAGGGGTAGACAGAGACCAAAAACTGCCGTCGCCTTCTTCCAATCACTTACAAAAAGCGTTTACTAAAGTTACATAAGCCCTGATATTCCAAAACATATAATGAAATGAAATGAAAATGAAATGAAAATGAAATGAAAATGAAAAGAAAATGAAATGAAAATGAAATGAGAATGAAATGAGAATGAAATGAAAATGAAATGAAAATGAAATGAAAATGAAATGAAAATGAAATGAAAATGAAATGAAAATGAAAAGAAAATGAAATGAAAATGAAATGAAAATGAAATGAAAATGAAATGAAAATGAAATGAAAATGAAATGAAAATGAAATGAAAATGAAATGAAAATGAAATGAAAATGAAATGAAGATGAAATGAAGATGAAATGAAGATGAAATGAAGATGAAATGAAGATGAAATGAAGATGAAATGAAGATGAAATGAAGATGAAATGAAGATGAAATGAAGATGAAATGAAGATGAAATGAAGATGAAATGAAGATGAAATGAAGATGAAATGAAGATGAAATGAAGATGAAATGAAGATGAAATGAAGATGAAATGAAGATGAAATGAAAATGAAATGAAAATGAAATGAAAATGAAATGAAAATGAAATGAAAATGAAATGAAAATGAAATGAAAATGAAATGAAAATGAAATGAAAATGAAATGAAAATGAAATGAAAATGAAATGAAAATGAAATGAAAATGAAATGAAAATGAAATGAAAATGAAATGAAAATGAAATGAAAATGAAATGAAAATGAAATGAAAATGAAATGAAAATGAAATGAAAATGAAATGAAAATGAAATGAAAATGAAATGAAAATGAAATGAAAATGAAATGAAAATGAAATGAAAATGAAATGAAAATGAAATGAAAATGAAATGAAAATGAAATGAAAATGAAATGAAAATGAAATGAAAATGAAATGAAAATGAAATGAAAATGAAATGAAAATGAAATGAAAATGAAATGAAAATGAAATGAAAATGAAAATGAAATGAAAATGAAATGAAAATGAAATGAAAATGAAAAGAAAATGTTTATTTGTAACAATAAAATATCTCTAAGGTAATCTAAGAGTAATCTCATAAAACAAAAGTTATTGCTAAACACAAACTCTAATTGGGTCCAAAATCGGCAAATCCTAAGAATTGCCGACTTTAGAGATAACTTTGTAGATATATAGATTAAAGCTTGACGAAGGTAAGTAAACATTACCTAAGTGATCAAGAACAGGCTTATAATATCTAAATGGAAATAATATGAATGGAACAATCATCCTGTCGTCTGCAAACTTGTCCAAACCACGTTATTAAGTTTGGAGGGTCTTGCAAGAAGTTATTTGAATCAGTGATTCGGGAGAGATGGGCTAAAGGATACAAAAGAAAAACAAATAAATGAAAACCTAGACCTGTCTAAAAGGGCAAGAATTAACGACCAGTGACCGTGACATCTAGGGGAAAATCATTTATCACAGAGTCTTTATCTTACTGTAGATCTTTCAATCTGAATGAGTAGAAAAGTTCTTGCTGGATCTTTTACTGTAGAGGTAAAATGAATTATTATGAGACTTAGGGCCGATTTTTGAATTGAGGATTTCTCTAAGTAAATACCTACTTAACTGTAGTTGAAACGTATGAAACGCTGAAAATTGAAGAAAACGCGCACGTAACTTGAGGAATATTTTATTATCTTTTCTGATTGATTCGCTTTGACAAAGTGATTTTAAAAATTAGACGTATCGCAAAAAAAGGAAAAAATATAAAAACATTAAAAAGGTTCATTGGTCGGTCGGCAACAGTAGTGCTGTCTCGCTGAATTTCTCAGAAAAGAGCGAGACGGAACGTTACGTTAACCGGCCCCTAGAGAGAGTAGCGTAGAAGGCGATAGACATAAAACATAAACATTTACATACAGGCACATACATTGCTTCTGGCCCCACTCTAGTTTCCCTGAGTTGTAGGGACCTAAACCTGGGGTTTTTTTTGTCAACAGGCGAAGTTCGAACCCGGGACCTCTTTTATGATAGGCAGATACACTAACAGCTGCGACACAGTCTAAATTAAATTAGATTAGGCCCAGAGGCGCGCCTGCCGTTTAAGGACCTAGCGGCGCGCCTATCGCCTAATCGACGCATCAGGAGACCAGAGGGCTGGCGCGTACCTCGGCCAATGAATAAGCCTGGCCATCCAAAGAGGCAACGTCGCCAGCGTTCTGGGCTCCTTGCCGCGGCGTAGTGACCTGCGGCACGTGTTTTATTTGTAAATACATATTTTTAGCGTAGTTTTATATTATAAGCTATATTAATTTTTATTATTTTATAGTTTATAGATTAGTTTAATAGAGTATGTTATTTAAGTTTTGTCCATATGTTGATATTGAATAAATTCATCAATTAGATAGTAAATAGTAAGCAGCCTATATTATGTTCCACTTTACAGTGGAACCTACTGTTTCTTTGCGGCAAAGATGTCTTGTGTTAAACAGTAGATTCATATTAAATGTATTCGGAGGAGAATTTGTTTCTAGTGTTCAACACATCCATGAGTAATCATTTTTAAGTTTGAAAGATTCTTAATCAAACTAAAACTGTTTTGAAAAGAATGACTGTGGAGGTTCTTTGTTGCCTTCTTCTGCACATAGGTAATCTATTAATAATTAGTACCTGGGTGACTGAGCTTTGCTCGGTACATATTTTGTAATATAAAATATGTAATATAAAATTAAAATAATTCTTTTTCAACAACAAAGAACTTGGAAAAAAAACATCATGATTCGAACCGGGTCTCTTGAAATCGGCCCGAAACGGGTCGCCCATTTTCCCGTCAGAACTATCCCAACCTTGCAGGTGGACGCGAAATTTACCTCTGTATGTTATTATAGCAAATTTCAATTGCCTTAAAACACGGATAAAACAACGTTTTCTAAAAATGTAACCTAGTTAGATCAATTAAACGCCCCCGAAAGCATCTGCCTACAAAATTTCATGAAAATATTTGGAGCCGTTTCCGAGATTCTGATTATATATAAATATATATACAAGAATTGCTCGTTTAAAGAGATAAAGAGATAGATTGTGAAACGAACTACTTTTACGCTCATAAAGTAAACATTTTGTTTTAACCGTGAATAAAAATATTTTAACTTCTTCTTTCAGCTGGCTGTGGGTACGGGTCTCTTCCCTGAGGATTTTCCACCACGGGGGCCAAGTCCGGACTGGTGGAGGCTTATAAGACTAGTGGCTGGTCTTACTGTCAGAAGTTTTCAAGTCGCCCTAAGGCCTCTGACTTGGCTTAACGACTGCCATCTGTCATATGCATTTGGTCGAATTATTATTATTTATTATTAAATTATTTATTGTACCAGTAAAAATTATACGTGACAAAAATTATACCCTAGTAGGGGAGGAAGGGAGTAGGGAAGGAAGTAACGAAGCAAGGAAGGTAGAAAGGAGGGATGGAGGGAAGGAGGGAAGGAGGGAAGGAAGGAAGGGAGGGAGTGAGAGAGGGAGGGAGGGAGGAAGGGCGGCAGGGAGGGAGGAAGGGCGGGAGGGAGGGAGGGTGGGAGGGAGGGAAGGAGGGAGATAGGAAGGAAGGAAGGAAGGAAGGAATGAAAGAAGAAAATAAGGAAGGAAAGATGGAAGGAAGAGAGAGAGGAAGGGAGAAAGGGGTAGGGAGGGAGAGGTAGGTAATTAACATAACGTAAACATAAACATTTACAACCAGGCACATACATTGCTTCTGGCCCCACACTAGGATACCCTGTATCGTGGGAAACAGAAACAGCGACACGCACCTACTTACGGACTCTAGTAACCTCAGCCCTCAGGAGCCTATTTTATAGCACCTACAATTCATGTTTCACTATAACAATTCGATGTACCTACATTGGAAAGTCAATTAACCCCCAGAGCAATAAGTAAGAAGACTCGGCTACTTACAGTACATCGAACCGTCATAATACACTATCTATCTTCTATCTATATCAATAAAATTCAAAGTCCTGACTGACTCACTCATCAACGCCCAGCCCGAGCCGTTGAACTTAGGAAGCTGAAATGTTGCACAGAGGGTCTATATAATTATAATGTAGGCAATGAATAAGACCGGATTTTTTTTTAAATTCAACCCCTAAGAGGGCGAAAAGGGTTGCCAAAATTTGTAATGGAGGTATAAAGAATGTTGTCTAATTTTCTTGAAACTTAAAATAAATACTCTTTAACACAATTGATTGAACACGTGTTTCGCCGTTTTTCTAAATTTAACTCTTAAGTGAACGGGGTTGCAAAATTTTGAACTAAAGTCCACGCGAACAGAGTCGAGGGTGAAAGCTAGTAATTGTATAAAACTTTCATGAGCACTTGACATCATAAACTGTATTCTGGATTCACTTACTTGATTTTTTGCAGGAAGAGTCGGTCCAGGTCTCGCTCTGATTCGCAGAGCTAATCATGGTGAGCAGAGACAGAGCTCGCGTCCTCACTCGCGATTAAGCTCTGCAAATCAGAGCCAAACCTAGTCGGACTCTTCCAACAAAAAGTCAAGTAAGTATATCCGGAATACAGTTTATCTACATAAATAAAATTCAAAGTCCTGACTGACTGACTGACTCACTCATCAACGCCCAGCCCAAGACGTTTGACCTAGGAAGCTACACAATTATATATCAATTATATAAATATACACAATTTAGAAATTAACTTCCAAAAAACCAAAATTATAACTTTCCACCCATATCAAAAACGCTCATTGGACATACATGTATCATTTAATGGATTTAAAATAGAGGAAGTGGATAATATATCACTGTTAGTATTAATTATAGATAAGCACATAAATTGGAAAGCACATATACAAAAAATTAAATCAAAATTGTCATCCTTCGCATACGGTCTTCGAGAAGTAAAAAAAACCACTAATGTGCAAACTGCACTCATAACTTATTACGCAGACGCTTACGCCTGGCTGTCGTATGGAATTATAATGTGGGGTAACAGTACAGATGCACCGCAACTCTTCACCCAACAAAAAAAAAATAGTTAGAATAATAGCAAATATAATATCTACAGACAGTTGTAATCCATATTTTATAAATAATAATCTACTTACCTTACCATCTATTTAAATATTAGAAATCTCAAAATTCGTCAGACAACATAAAGAAATTTTTACAAAAAAAGAAGATGTCTCTATAAGACCCATAAGACACAAAAATAAATTGTTATTACCCTCTCGAATGCAATTACACTCTTCCAGTACATTGATAATGGCTATTAAAATTTATAACAAACTCCCAAATTACTTAAAAGAATTAAATAACGACAACAATTTCAATAAAGATCTAAAGAAAATACTAATATCAAAATGTTATTATACCATAGAAGAATATTTTAAAGATAGTATAGATGAAACAAGATTAATAATTGTATAGATAGATAGATAGAATATTCTTTATTGTACTCACAAATAACATTTAAATATAATCTTTTAAATAGAATTAACTAAAATTGCATGATTATTAATTCAATATTTTCCAATTGTAAGTTAATGTAATGCATATTTCAAATAGCACTTTAAAATGTTGCGTGCCCTACAGGGTCCACAAAGATCTCATCAAATAACTGTTAAGTTAAATTGTAACAACCCTACAACTTGTGGAATGCAATAAAGTATTGAGTATTGAGTATTGAGCTGAAATTTTGCACAGAGGGTCTATATATAATGTAGGCAAGGAATAAGACCGGATTTTTTGAAATTCAACCCCTAAGGGGGCGAAAAGGGTTGCCAAAATTTGTATAGGAGGTATAAAGAATGTTGTCTAATTTTAATACTCTTCAACGCAACACAATTTTTTTCTAAATTTAACCCTTGGGAGTGAACGGGGTTGCAAAATTTTGAACTAAAGTCCACGCGGACGGAGTCGCGGGCGAAAGCTAGTAATTGTATAGTCTAGTTATATAGGAAACGCAGCCTACGTCATTGTACTATCAACTTTACTTTTGAGCTGCATAGAGCTGTTTTTCTGGTTGCACAATAATATTTAAGTGAACGACGCGGCCCAGATATCCAACATGCACTTTTGAATACCAAAAACTACATTACTTTCAGCAAAAGAGGCGAAATTGAATCGAAAATTGCGGAAGCCCATTTTGTGGCGTTCGACGGCGGTCGCTTATTGAAATTTTTACAAAATTGAAATTTTTCGCTACAAATGGACTGTCCGTGCCCGCCCGCCCTCATAGATGCACCTTTTCACCTTGATTGCAACAACATTTGGAATATTTTCCCCATACAGCGAATATAGCGAATGATTGGCAATCGGTAAAATAAGAATCGTAACTATCATTGCATTTGTCTTTTTCCAAGGTCATAACAAACCCTAGGTTTTTCGACAAATAAATCAACCAAATTACTTTTACTTCCCATGGGCGTATTTCAGGTAAAGTCTGTTCGCTATCATAGTGTCACTTTGAAATTTACCGCCTCGGCACGTGGCGGCTTTTCACAAAAGAAATTAAAGGAAGCCGACGCGGGGCAATCACGCCAGTGAATTTGGCTCGCAGCTCGTCTCATTCTACTATTATCCAGATCACGCAATTAAAGAAGTAAATCAATCAGTATTTTAGAATGGATTTATAATGAGACGATCCTGCATCACTTAGGTTACCTATTCTAAATACCGGTGGCGATGAATATTCTGAGGACACTTTGAGTGATGAAGAGTAATGTTTTATTTTGTGCTTCATTAGGTGTATTGTGTACCATGTTTTTTTTCTATTTAAAGTATTTTTGCCGTCTAAGTTGTATTATTTAAAAATAAATGTTTTTTTTTATAAAACCAGGACACATGAAGATGTGTACCGACACTATCTAAGCGAACGGACTTTATCTCAGGTATCTCAAAGAAACCGGAAGATTAATTTATTAATGTATTTACATTCTTCTAAATCATAATAAACAACACAATGGACCCAAACTAGGATAGCCTGTGCTATAGTAATCAGGGAGGGACATTACAAGCATGGAAAAACACCCAGACTGAGGCGTGGCGCAGAATGTACGGCGTTCCCCAGTAGGAATCGAACCCACGACCTCTTTCTTGGTAGCTAATCGCCTTAACGGCTAGACCAACGAGGCAGTCAAATTCAACAGATATCAATACTACGTCACTTTGGTAGTGAAGAGAGTTAACCCATAATCATACGTTTTGAGATAACGAGCAATTGCGTTACTCGTGTCAGTGCAAAAACACTCATCTGCTCATATGTTGCCAGTTCATTTAACCCTCTTAACCACTGTTATTATTATTCATTAAAATACTTTGGTGGGTTGTCTCTCTTCACCAGCAGTAACAATATTTTATTCTCATTCTAATTGTGCAATTAACTCATTTTGCATAAAATGTGGGCTGACTTACCAAAGCGACGACTACAGGAATGCAAAATAAAATATTCAATCTTCAATTTCAAACTTTAGCGAGGCGGGAAATCGCACAACAACGCGCTCACAGAACCGCATCGAAAAAGTGGCCTTTTTTTAACCATAAATAAAACATTGTTCCGCGCGAATAGACAGTTGAATTTCGAATGTACTGCAGATCGTTATGGCTCGTGAATATTCAACAAGTGCATCCGCGACCAGTGTTTATGACAGGCCCCGCCGCCCCGCAATTGTCCGGAAAAGGGCCACAAAGGGGTTACCCGAAAGCACCGAGGGCACCTCGAGTTTTTGTCGTACGGTTAAATTAACACGCCTTGATTACGGGTTACTTTAATTTATTTATAACAAAACTTGGACAGAATTTTAAGCGAAAATGGCGTGAAAAACCCAGCGCGAATATTGTTAGGAGAGTTTCATCAAATTTTGATACCTGAAACAAATTTATCTTCAAAACTTAACTAAGAGCGCTGACAAAGTGAAGTAGGATGAAACTCACACAGAAGATTTAATTAGCGCGGCAAACACTTCAGGAACAAGAGTAGATGCCTCGAAAAACTTCTCTTAGAACAAAGAAAGCCACAAAAAGAAGGATTCGGAGTAGCGGAAATTAAAAGAAACACAAAACGCGCGACTACAATTCAACGCAAGTTAGACCTCGATAAAATCGCAAACATACAATACGAATTCAGCAACTTGTGTCCTCTTTTTGGAAACGGGCTTCTACTCCGTTTCCAACCTGGGGTTTTTTGTCCCCAGCCGTTGTTCGAACCCGGGACCTCTCGCATGGAAGGCAGATGCGCTAACCGCTGCGCCACAGACGTCGGTCGTCAAAAGAATAGTGTTAGAAAAAGAAAGTAGCAACATTAACATCTTATCCTAAAATGTTAATAGACAGCTTTGTGTCCTGCTAGTTAGACTCTTCTAAAGAACGAACAGAAAACTTCAAAACGACAACAAAAACAAAGAAACACAATTCCTTTTCTTATTTTGACTTTGAGATATTGGATTAAAATTGTGAGTGAAAGTGAAAGTGAACAGGCTTCGACCAAATAGGGGATGTATTAGCAAAGGCAAGATAAAGAGGACCAGAAACCGGCGTGCGTGCATGCAACGACTAATGAATGTCGAAGAAGCGAAAATGCAAAAGTGATTTGTCAGGATCGTTTCAAGTGGCAGTCCCTGGTCTCAGCTTACTCTTCCGGGATACAGGGGTGAGCTTATGTATGTATGTACTTTTGTATAGGCGGGCTGATGTTCGGAATGGATCCACAAGGGGGATTGCAAGTGTAATTTTTTTTGTTACGAAATCTGTCTTCGAACATAAAGCCCTACCAGCCATAGGCAAACAAGATTACAGTGTCCTTTTTATGATTGCTCGCTGGAGTTAAAACGAGTCGTGCTATCACAAGAATATTTAAAAGAAGATTCAAAAACAACTATCGAAGTAAGTTTTATGTAAGTTAATTATTAAGTATAAGTATGTATTATTTCTATTTACACCAACTACCCGTCTCTTTTTTTCCTTGGAAGAAATTGCAGATAGCAATAAGACCGCCTACTGTATAATATATAATAAGTTGCCAAAAATATATAACATGTAGCCAGATAATTTAAAATTGCTAAATACTATTCAATTTAAAAGAAAATGATTTGACATGCTGACTAATACATGCTATTATGACATTAAAGAGTTCTTTGAAGATAAATTGTAATCTAAATATTTATTAATTTAGTTTGTTATTATTGACATGACATCATCATCAATCATCATCATCATCAACCCATCATGTCCCCACCGAGGGGCACGGGTCTCTTCCCTGAGGAAGGTATAGGCCATACTCCACCACGGGGGCCAAGTCCGGATTGGTGGAGGCTTGTAAGACTAGTGGCTGGTCTTACTGTCAGAAGTTTTCAAGCCGCCCTAAGGCCTCTGACTTGGCTTAACGACTGCCATCTATCGACGGCAGCCGGCACCAACTGCTTAACGTGCCAATCATATATCTCATTATATTATATCTTTTAATTTTTGTCATTCTGTATTTAACTGCAATTGCATAAAATTATTTAAATGTTTTAAAACTTGTGACATAAGATTTGTATGCCTATTTAGGTAGAGCACAACAGAAACTAAATTTTTAACCATTACACCTGATTTACTTGTGTCTCAGAAATCAGTAAATTAATTATGAAATATATTTTTTTTATTATAACTTTTATTTGTCTCTTGTTTCTTGTGTGCAATAAAGAATATAAAAAAGTGTCATTACCAGAGTAGCCTCCGAAGCTGTAGCTCGAATCCTCAGCCACGCCTGCTTCCTCTCCGTACACAAGGGACATAAATAAAGCGGCAACGCTGCTTGAACCACTTGTTTTGAATAGGGCGACAATTTGTCACAACAAATTATTCAGACGCCTTCGCGTGTTGAAAAGGGTGCCTCTTTATATTTCAATTTTTGGCTTTGGCCCGGAAAAGAAAGCGAATTAGATTGTCGTTATGCTCAGCCTAAGTAAGGATCGGGGTGGGGATGTGCCTTGCTTTGACCCAATTCTCGCTCTGCTGCGGTACCGACAGCAATGTACCTATCCTCTTACAAATAAAAATTAGGTTCGACAAAAGCCTACGAAAACTTGACGTACCATTGTGTGTAATACAAATATACACTGCGCCCACATCACACATATCATCAACTCATTATGTCTCCACCGAGGGGCATGGATCTCTTCTCTGAGGAAGGCCCCCGTGGTGGAATATGGCCTATGTCATATTCCACCACGGGGGCCAAGTCCGGATTGGTAGAGCCCTTGTAAGACTAGATTAAATTAGATTTGATACGAACTCTTAATTGTACACACTAGAAAGAAACAATTCATTATAAGCCTTAGATATCTAAGTTTTGTCGTATACAGTGGCTGGTCTTACTATCAGAAGCTTTCAAGCCGCTTTAAGGCTTCTTTCTGACTTGGCTTAACGACTGCCATCTATCGATGGCAGCCGGCACCAACTGCTTAACATGCCTTGCGAAGCACGGAACCGCTCGGAAAAATTCCACTAGCGTTAGTCATAGAACGGTCACCCATCCATGCACTGAACGTGCCCTATGTTGCTTAACTTTCGTGATCGTTTAACACTGTGCACTGTGCCTACGAAAGTTGATTTTTTTTAGAAACTTTTTCTTGCACCCTACACATCCTAAAAGTTATCTTCTCAGACAGAAACACAGACTGAGAGTTTTACATAACAGCTTATCTCGCAATTGAAAGGAGAAACTATTTCTTGTCTCGCCTTTTTCTGAGCGTCTGGGTGCCCTGACAGATTCGTATAAATCCAAGCGCGTCTGCGAAGATGCCTTGTTTATCTGCATCTGCATCAGGTCTGCCGCCTATGCTGCGTTTAGAACCGGCAAACCTGTTCTATTTCCAACCGATTTTCGATGTAAAGATGTATTTAATCCCAAATTTGTCTTTTTTGCGAAGCAAAGGGAGGACCCGCTACTTCGCTACTTCTTTCTTCTTTTTAACATTGGGCGCACAATGCCACATATGACAGTCGACGAAAACGTGACCTGGCTTATCAAGACGACGACGATGGCGGGACGACCACTGGATAATTTTACCTGGATGGCACAGGATATTTAATACTTATCTGTTTTTTACTTTACTTACAGAATTTAAGATGAAAAAAACAAGAGGCATAATAATAATAACAATTTCCACACAACGCAATCACTTGACCTGATCCCAAACTAGAACACCATGTGGTATGATAACCAGGCAAGGCATTACAAACATCGAAAAAAACCCAGACTGGGGTCATTTGTATAAATGAACTCACGACCTCAGAAGGAATGGAACACCATGGAGCAGACTTTTGCTTAGCAATATAAAATAAACATGGCTGACTAAAACATTATACTTTCACATCATCACAAAAATCTAATAAAAAATCTCACTTCAAACTGCATAATTTGCTGCACGGAAGCAAGAGATAAATCGCGTACAGCTTATTCTAGTTATTCCAATTATTCCCGGAGCTTTTCCGCATCTTAAATTCATGCTATTCCGATAATCTGCAGGATGAATTTCCTTGTTTTTTTTAACCGATCTCCCAATGCTAACACTCGCGTGGGATCCCCGCAAAAACTTGCGGGCGTGCGGAGCGTCGCGGGCGACATAGACAAATCGTTTTCTATATTTTGCACACGTCTGGATAAAGTTGCTCCAAGTTTCCTATTGGTTTTATGAATGGTTAGCTAAAGCCGCTTTCAGTGGCAGTTTGCGCCAAAATGCGGCGAAGTTTCAGCTGTAGCTTTGCAGATCCAGATGTGCAGTAAAATTGCTTAAACTATTGGAAATCCAACGAGGTACTAAAATTAACGTGTGGTGGACCCTGCGCGGTCTGAGTACCGGCGATAACTTCTCTCGTTAAATAATTTCACCGGTTATCGGAGTAACAGCCGCTGGTAATGCTTTTGCAGATTTAGAGGGACAGGTACCTACTGAAAATCTAGGTCTCTTTATTCAATCTTGTTTTTCTAGAGCGCTTCCGTGGCTGAACAGGATTTATTTCTTTAGTTATAATCCGCTTACTCTTAGCATCCGCCGGTACACTTGGCCCGGCTTAATTTGTTTGCCTACCTCCTAACGCGGAGCCTGAAGACTCAGCGCCCATTTAACTTTGTATTTTAGTTACTTTCCTTTAAACTTTATTGCATGAAAGAAAAAATCTTAATCTGCGAGAGAGAAAAAATACATTACGTGAAATGTAACCGAGAATGTGTTGGGCGTAAAATATTGGCGGTTAGACATGGAGCAGGCAGTTTTTTAATCAACATAATAAATCCTTTACGGTTTTAGATTTCAGAACAGAAGCTTTGCCACAAATCGTGTTGAAATTCCTCTAAGTGATCAAATCAGTATCCAACAGATTAAACTTAGTTCGACACCGTTCAACTCATCGCATAAAGTAAGAAGACTTTATCTTAATTTACAAAACCCACAAAATCAATCAAGCCGTTTTAAAATAAAACCAATTTTATAGCGTAGCAACGCCTTGAAAGGCTTATCCGCAAGCTCTATTGTTTCCCGAAATACGTAAAACAAACGATCTGCTTAAAGTTTAAGCGAGTCTTAAAAGTTCAGTGCGGTTGCAATATTAAACATTGAATTTATAAGGTGGTCAATGGCTGAAATTACTTTCGTAATATATTCAGAACGTCTTCGGTAATTTGTCACGGGTCTGTATAAAAGAAAAGGGCCAAGAAATACTGGCTGAAAGTTGGCCGGAGTCACAAAGTCATAGCTCGTACTATGAACAAAGTTTGAGGGCAGAAGTTGCAACGTAACGGTCAGCAAAGTTCGCGCCGCCTCGTGATGAATTTGAAGGACTATTCTGGGTCGCGTTTCATGAAACTAAAATGGAGAACTTGCTCAAAAAATGTTTTAGTGATCTCTTTAATTAATTCCTCCGCCGTCTTGAACGAATTCTAAGTCACCCTGTCTTACACAAACAGTTTTCTTCACGATAAGTTTCCTTAGTAGTATTGCTGACAAAAATCCACAAAACTTTGGCTTTGTATTTACGTATTGAGATTATCTATACAGCGTTGAGTGGCACCTACACTCACAATAGGTGGGTAGAGGGACCACTTAAACGCTATAAAGCCTGGGAGTTTGTTTTTTAGATAGAGTAGCCTTGCCCAGTACCTATACCTGACAGCTTAATCGGCCAGGCCCACATAAAAGACAAGTCAATACGTGCAGAGCCAACCAAACCGCGAGTTTCCTTACCACGTTTTCCCACAAAATAATTAGCGACAGCAATCAGTATGTATTTGACAGTTAGACTTAGGAATCCTTCAAGATTTTGTGCGCGTAATAGAGAAGCTGACCACAGAATCAGACGCCGATCCGTGACAGTTTAGTCGTTTATTATGACCGCTGGCTCCTACGTTCATTTTGCTTAGTCCGCAAACTCCTCGTCTACAGCACTGTTTCATTGTGTTTAATTTGTAAGTCTATGCATGACGGAACTTTGCCGTTGCTACTACGAGTATATAGGTCAAACCTCACAAGTTTGCACAAACCTGCGAGCTTTGACCCTACAAGAAAAAAACATAAGATAGAATCCGATGGAACGAGGAAGGACTCTTTGAAGGAAAACATCGTGTCCTTGGGATAGAGATTTGAATGTTATGTTTGTTCGAAATTCAAATTTGTGTGCGTAGCAACATAGCAGAAAAACAACGGAAACTCGATTTCAAAGCGCAAACTTTCATAGCATCCACCCATAGAGACATTGATTCTGTGCGATCACGTACGGGCTTGTTTCACCCAACGCTGACTGGCAAACTGTAAAAATCAATGAAAAATACCAGCCGTTTGTGACTCGGACTCGTGCGCCAGCGGTTCCGTAGGTAAATTGCCGCTGAAATCTCTCTGTTTGGAAAGCTCTACTTATGTTACTAGTAATTAAAAATGCAATCTACTGCGACTACTAATAAGATAAAAATAAATGAATTGAGTAATCTTATTAAGAAGAATTTGCAAAAAATTAGTACCTACTGCCTTTCCGTCTTCCAGAATAATTACTCGCGGACTCGCGGGGCGCACGCACGCTCTAGCTGGCTACTAAAGGATTTCACACATTCGATTTTGTGTTAAAATATTTAAAATAAAAGCTTTTATTAGAAATAACGGTTTTTATAAGTATTGTATTAAAAGCGTAAATATAATTTTTACGGAGATTGAAAGTGTTTTTATTCAAAGCAACACAAAAACTGAAATTAGATAGATAATTACATACACTATTCTATATTTCACACAGAAATTACATTTACAGATTTTCTATAAATCGATGTACAATTGGCGGCCTTCTTACTTTAAGCAATTTATTCACCGGTAGTGGTGCAATACGGTATTTGACACTATCAACAATAATTTATTTGAGATGCTCGATTAAAACAAAAATTACAAAATGATTCGGAAAATGTATTTCGTTTAATCATTCACTAATTATTACAATTTATAAATAGATGAAACATGAAAAGAATGCTCTGAAATGTGACGTCACAAGCAAGTATATTCATACAAAATTCCGTTTTAAAAGTAACTCATTTGACGTCCTGTCAAATACCCGATTAACAAATATTTTTACGAGTTGCCAAATTATATAAACTTACTTAAGCCATACATAAATATTTGAATAAACAGACATACACAACACAAACATAGTAATAATAAAATTAAATTCCTATTTTTAGCTTTTATTTTTTGTTATTTGTTAGCCTTTTAGTCGCAACAACACGCAACCTATCAAAATTTCTCCTAGCTACCTTGAAGCTATTTCTATTCATAATAAAACCCCTTTTGTACGATGGACAGACAAACAGACCCCGTAGGCAAATTAATCGGTTCACGTTTGGCACTGTTCAGGCACAGATTCCTAAAAAAGGTGTCGTCGGGATGGTTGATTTGTCGCGTTTGGACGGGTGCTGACCGCGCTCCACAGTTTGCTAGTTGCCTGAAACGGAAAGACGTAGAAGGATCAATCAAACCGATTTTTTTATTCAATGTAATGCAGGAATGTCACCATTGGTGTCCACTTTAAGATCTAGATCGTTTTAGAGATTAACAAAAACACTACTAGTTAGTAGGTGTTTTTTTAAGTTTAATTAAGCATTGCTCTCACTGAACCGCTCGTAGCCCCGGCTGCCTGAGTGATCTTAAACGATCACATAGCAACATAGAGCGCGTTCAGCGCATGGATGGGTGACCGTTCTATGACTAGCGCTACTGGCGTTTTTCCGGTTCCGTGCTTCGCAAGGCACGCTAAGCAGTTGGTGCCGGCTGCCGTCAATAGACGGCAGTCGTTAAGCCAAGTCAGAGGCCTTAAAGCGGCATGAAAACTTCTGACATTAAGATAAGCCACTTGTCCTAAAAGCCTCCACCAATCCGGACTTGGCCCCCGTGGTGGAGTACGGAGCATATACTCGTACCTTCCTCAGGGAAGAGACCCGTGCCCCTCGGTGGAAATTATGTCACGGATTTCGAGTAAATGTGATTTAATCGCATTTACTCGGTAACAATAGTAACTACTTTTTTTGAACTTAAACTTTCGTAAGCACTAGACATTATAAAAAACGACAAAATTCAAGTAAGTGTCAACTACTTCTATAACAACTACTTTTGAAACAATCTATAACAACTACTTTTGTTATATTTTTCCTCTGCCCGATGTCGTTGATGTGTTTGTGGTGCAGAACTATTACGGAGTTCTGGTGTACTCGTACCCCAAAGTTCCTTCGTATTTCTCCAATAAAACGACGCCAATAATGAGGGTGCAGGCCCAATATCGCGAGGATTCCCAACACTTGGTTCACTATTCACAGCCTAGCCATACACAATATTCGACAGCCCTTTTGAAGGGCGACTTTGCCACGTCACTGAAAAAATAAAATAAATAAACTCATGCCCGTTATCCCCGAGAGGGTAGGCCTCTGCCTACCCTCTCGGGGGGGGCACCAATCACTAGAACTAGGCCTACGTTTTGCCGAGTTTATTAGGTCCCAAACGTGACAATTGGCAAGCCTATCGCCGTTATGCGGGCATAATTCATCAGCAAATGGTGTTGTTGTACAAACAAAGAAATGTACGTAACTAAAAGTCTATGGTACATACGTGGTTTGAACCCAGATCCTCTTGATTGAGAAGCAAGGGTCAACCCGACAAGCCACCACCGCTCACGTCACTTAATAAGTAAATAACTAAATACCTATCCACGGATAAACTAATAAATAGCTGATTGACACAGTTGTCAGTTAAAAAATCTACGGATAGCTGTGAAAATGTAGGGTTCAGAGCTCTGGTAGTCTGTTCAAACGACTATCGTAAGTTGTATCGAATAGCCATGATATCTTTGGTTTTGACTTCTAATATCGTTGTCTAGACCTGTGAATAGACCCGCTGATGAGTTCCACTCAGATTTATGGACCAACAGTCCACCGCGTTTCTCGCTGGACCGCGCAAAAAAGTTGAACGGCGCGCGATATGGGCGGTATGAAAAATGTGCAGTTAGATCGGTTTCGGCTGGCTGGGCCCAGAGTGATCGGTTATTCAACCCTTGCGGCTTACGCAGACCACTACATGCAGCTTTTGCATGAGGTGGTGGGTGGACATTGCGACCTACCCGTAGAACAAAGTTACATCTGCGAAACATCAACTTTTCAGAAGAGCGTGTTAAAGGTCATGGTAGTAAAAAATAGCTCTATTTAATTAGATATCGAATGCAAACATCAAAAAATTTGCTAATTTGTGTCATTTTATAAAACCATTAGTTGTGTAAAGTTCGAATTCAAATATATTTTGTATTTTCAGATATAATTAGAAAAAATGTACATGTAACTGTGTTCTACGGATCACTTGCAGTCCCATGTTAACTGTTATGAAACAATTTGTTTCCAAATAACAGTTGAAGCTTTAAGCCGTTAGTTGACGTATGGGGGTGACGATTGGCAAGTAATTCGGCCTCTGGGGTACCTGCCTTGAATTTAAGACTGTAATGTATGTAATGGTACTCCCACACTGCCGTTAGAAAATTCTTAGTAACGTTAGTAAACATTTGTTAGCAAACATTTAATCACAAATGTTAAAAAATGGTTTCATGTTAGTAAACGTTAGTAAATATTTTTGAACAAAATTCTTAGCTAACATTTTCTAAAAGAATCAAAGAATCGCTCGTACCCCGGACTGCCTGAGTGATCTTAAACGATCACGAAGGTTAAGCAGCATAGGACGCGTTCAGTGCATGGATGGGTGACCATCTATGACTAACGCTAGTGGATTTTTTCCGAGCGGTTACGTGCTTCGCAAGTCACGTTAAGAGTTGGTGCCGGCTGCCGTCGATAGATGGCAGTCGATAAGCCAAGTCAGAGGCATTAGGGCGGCTTGAAACCTTCTGACAGTAAAACCAGCCACTAGTCTTAGAAACCTCCACCAATCCGGACTAGGCCCCCGTGGTGGAGTATGGCATAGCTTCCTCAGGGAAGAGACCCGTGCCCCTAGGTGGAGACATAAAGAATTGATGATGAAAAAAAAATTATTCTAAAATTTGTGTCTAGTTAGTTACGGCAGTGTGAGAGCACCATAAGGTACGTATATTGTGATCGTTATATAAATAAAATATTTCTTACTTTTACTATTGTTATTTCTTATTCTATAGTATAGATAGATAGATAGATAGAATATTCTTTATTGTACTCATAAATAACATTTACAAATTTTTATAAATCTAAGTACAATTGGCGGCCTTATTAGTATAGTACTTGCGATGAATGTGAAATGAATAGTAGCTTTAAAATATCGAAGCTGCATGAGAAACCAAAGTACCGTGTTGCTGTAATACCTCCGTGGAATATAAATAAACTATTTGTCCTGGTGAACTTCGTACCGCCCCTAAAAATTAAAAAAATGTAAAAAAAATGCATTTTATTCTTTTTAGACATCATGTTTCATAGTAACATTTACTGTTTAAGACCTACGCAATCGGTATCTTAATGGAATTGGTGTTGGTTTTATTTTTCAAAACGTCGTCGGGGCATGATTCCCGAGTTTAATAATTATACAAATTTTTTTTAATGTATGCATGCTGTTTTCTTTGTTACTAAAATCGACTACATGTTTCCTAAGAACAGATCTTCGTATGTCTTACAGATTCAGACTTTCCGATACTGATCGATCTAAATGAGCCACCGTTTTTTTTTACGGGGTGAAATGCAGTTACGCACCATGACACCGCTACCCTGTAAATGAGCCACCCTACCTTTGTAAATCCCTACTGACTTATTACTGTGTTCAAAGTTACAAGAATGTCTCATATTGTAATCTTGATCAGAATCGTAACTCCAAGAGCTTTTAATAGTAACAAAACTTATTCATGCCGTTCCCGCTGTTTCCAGTACTCGGAAACGTTTTCAGAAGCGTTCCCAGGAATTGTTTTTCCTGGGAACGTTGGGACGGGAACTGACGCTTCTGATTTGCTAATCAGTACGTAGATAGATAGATAGATAAAATATTCTTTATTGTATGTACATCAGGAATTACACATGAAATTTGACAGTACAATGGGCGGCCTTATTACTACAAGTAATTTCTTCCAGACAACCATTGATGGAAAATGATAAAGAAGTTAAATTACGGGTATTCGGTGGAACTAGATAATATTAAACAACATATTTTTATATCTAATACACATACGTAGATACGCATCTTGCCCCTCGCCCCCGCTCACCCTTCCTTTCTCCTAGCCCTCACACCTCCCTGTAATCGCAACGTGCTTTTCATTTTACATAAAAACATAACCTCACGCGTGCATGTCCGAGAGGGTTAGGGGGTCACTCGTCATTTTCCCTAATTCGTCAATTTCACTAATTGGTCACTTTCCCGATTCGTCAATTTCTTAAAAATCTTTCAAATAATAATGTTTATTTATATAAGGACTAATACACAATGCCAGATAACAATTCTGCCCTCGTAAGGAAGAACGCAATAATAGCGATTACTGGGTTTTTACTTTGGATGCAAAATTGGGCTCCCTGGTGGTATTTCAAGTGAAAAAATAATGGTGGCTGTAGGTCTACTAGAAACCTGAAATTTCAGTAAGAAAATATGCAGTGATGTATGAAATCCTTCTAATCCTAAGAAAGGAATAGCGATTTACTCAAAACTGCGTTTTTACGATTACTGCGTTCTTCCTTACGAGGGCAGAATGGTACTTAGATATTAAAAAGTAAAAGTAAGTAAAATTTTGTGTAAACAACAAGAGTAATGGTGACCCCACACTGGGCATAGCCTGTATCGTGGGCGTGATTAGCCATTATTTATTTACATTACAATAAGGCAATCAAAGCAGGCAGTCTTCATCATCATGAACCCAATATGTCCCCGCCCGAGGGGCACGGGTCTCTTCCCTGAGGAAGGTATAGGCCATACTCCACCACGGGGGGCAAGTCCGGATTGGTGGAGGCTTGTAAGACTACTGGCTGGTCTTACTGTCAGAAGTTTTCAAGCCGCCCTAAGGCCTCTGACTTGGCTTAACGACTGCCATCTATCGACGGCAGCCGGCACCAACTGCTTAACGTACCTTGTGAAGCACGGAATCGCTCGGAAAAATGCCACTAGCGTTAGTCATAAACGGTGACCCATCCATGGACTGGACGCGCCGTATGTTGCTTAACCTTCGTGATCGTTTAAGATCACTCAGGCAGCCCAGGCTACGAGCGATTCGTGGCAGGCAGTCTATTTCTTTTAATTACATTAATCTCATTTAATAATTGTAATAGGTATTATCATTGAATTTATACAATTTCTCTTTAACTCGTCAATTTCCCTAACTAGGTAGACAGAGCCGAGGGTTTGCCACATTCCATGATGGTGACGAACCTCTTCCATTACCTACAAACTAATCAGTCGCTGCATACATACACGCCTGTCTTGAGTACATTTTAGCCCTTCGATCATGAGATCCACAAACTGTAAGACGCACAACATTTCATCATCATCATCAACCCATCATGTCCCCACCGAGGGGCACGGGTAAAGTGTAGTTTCGGAGGAGTATGCGCACTAACACTGTGACACCAGAATTTTATATATTAGATGACAAATTTAAAGTCGAATTAATATAGCATCATTGTGTTGATCAGCCTTAAATTTTTATTTATTTATTTCTACAAGTTTACACGGCCTCTAATGATATTACAGGCTATAACATTAACATCATAACATTAATATCATCATGAAATATTTTACCTATATTTTAAAGATGCGTTGATTTTTATTACGAAGTATAAAATACAAAGTTAATAGAAACTATCGGCTAACTCTAAATTTATTTAGGAAATATACGACAAAACACCGTCAAAGTATAAAATCTTCAAATTGTAGTATTTACTGATTGTCGCAGAAAACTAGACATTCTCAAACCGGTTGTCTCGGCCGGTTACTCGCGAAATCACATTATCTATGAGGATCCGAGAAACGTGTTTAGAATCTCTTTGCAAAGGAGGTTAATCTTCCAGATTCTAACGAAGCTAGATAGAACAATGCTGTGAATAACAATAGTTAGTTAATTAATGCCTGTCTGGGCTTATCACTCATCGAACGAAAATGAGTCTTAAGGATCATTACACAATGAAGGATACTCCTCAGTGTGAGTGAAATGAATAAATCACAATTTGGCGTAAATCATCACGCGTGCACAGCACACCAAAGTCTGGCGATTAACAGTGTTAAGTATTTCATATATTGCCTACGGGTATTCGTCACTCAAAGCCAAGTCAGAAGCTTTAAGGCGGCTTAAAAACTCTGACAGTAAGACCAGCCACTAGTCTTACTAGCCTCCACCAATCCGGACTTGGCCCTCGTGGTGAAGCATGGCCTATACCTTCCCCAAGGAAGGGACTCGTGCCCCTTGGTGGAGACATAATGGGATGATGATGATTCGTCACTCTTTTATAAGTGCGAGGAATATCTTTAAGTCTTGCACAAAAAGTATTTAATATTAAAAACAATTGTATATATTTGCAAATAATCTTCTTTAGACAAAGTAAAATTAATCAGGTTCGAGCTGGGTTCAAGCCCCCGGTTAGGAAAAAAAACCAAGGCCTTGGATGTTTACATTGATGTTTGTGATGTCGTTGTTTCTGATTCCCACGACACAGGGTAACTTAGTATGTGGCCAGAAGCAATGTATGTATATAAAATAATAAATAATAAACTCACGCCAGTTATCCCCGAAAGGGTAGGCAGAGGCACCAGTCACTTGAACTGGGCCGAGGCCAATGTATGTATCTGTATATAAATTATGTTATGTTTAATTTAAATGTTCAAAAAGGTACTTTAAACTAATAAAGAGATTTCAATATCCTAGCTTACCCTTAGAATAAGATCTTTGTGTGCTGTATCTATACATTTACAGTTAAATAAATATTTTTTCAAATTAAATAAAATCAATCAGTGTCAAGAAGATCCAGTGGGCTAACTAGCGCTACTATTGAAAGGCCTCCGGTCCGTAACGACTAAATGTCAAAGTGCTATGAGTTCATTGTAACTGAATTTCGATTCGCCTTAGTCCCATAATGCCTGAAATCTCAAATGACTTCATTTCAATTTGTCCGAATTTAAGTTCACCTTAATCCCTAAATGCCTGAAATCCAAAATGGCTTTACACTACAATGTCTGAATTGCAAATTGTCTCGTGGATGTGGTACAGTCACCAGCATAAATATATGACGGTGGGCAGTAGTGCAAAAATATCTGATTCACCATTGAGATCGTAAGAATATGATGACACTTTGCCGGTAAAAATATGTGATGCTTTGTGGGCGGTATAAATATCGTATTTCACTAATTGCATAAATATCGGGCCAGGTCGCTTAAAAATATTTGATCACTGCTAAAATCAAAATAATGTGTCTGCTCTTGCTGGAATATATATTTATTCACTGTGAAGGAATAAATATCGAATGATGGCAGGCATAATAAATATGTGTAACTTAAACACAAGCAAAAATATGTGACTTTGTCACAAAAACGAGCTACCCGGCTGGTTTCTGTCTTGTCTTGGAAAATATACCTATCAGAATTCTTGCTCAACCCAAATCACCTTGCTCAAACCTTGACTCCCAATGATACCTATTTTCTTCTGGATAAGAAAATATGACTAACCAAAAAGTTGGTCAGTTTCTCTCCTGCACTGAGTGGTCCTACATGCTGCAATTTACAATTGTATTGTAATTCAACTCTGCAGATACTGAGTAATTATATTTTTTATAAAATATTACGAAACAAAATACAAAATATTGAATGTTATTAAATATTGAATTTTCCTATTGTATAATGGTACGGAACCCTCGGTATGAGACCTAGACATGGGTTCAAAACATGACAGTTCTAATTATCATCTTACTGACTCGAATTATGAAATGGTGTAGGTATAAAATATTATGTTTGTTTTATTGTGACAGACTTGACGGATAAAATGTTTTTTTACGATGTCAGTAAAGTTTTGCGTGCAAGGAGGTTAACATAAATATCATCTCAGTTATTAACCCCGATAAAAACAAAAGATATCGGTACCTACACGGACACTGACCTACACGCACTAATATGAAATGACAAATCGATAGAATATTTTTGCTTGTCTAAACTTAAAAGTTACACATATTTATGACGCCTGCCATTATTCGATATTTATTCCTTCCTAATGAATAGATAAATATTCCAGCAAGAGCAGTCACATCATTTTGATTTTAGCAGTGATTACATATTTTTAAGCGACATGGTCCGATATTTATGCAATTGGTGAGATACGATATTTATACCGCCCACAAAGCATCACATATTTTTACCGGCAAAGTGTCATCATATTATTATGATCTCAATGGTGAATTAGATATTTTGGCACTACTGCCCACCGTCATATATTTATGCTGGTGACTGTACAGTTATTGAGAAAATACTAAAAAATCAGATACCTTCGGTGGACTCGCACTTGGCAGATTTTAATTATTTGTTTTTAAACTATGTATAGTCGGAATATCTTTGTTATACAACAAACTTATACTTTGTTAGTCCCCATACGGGGACTCTCATTTTTATTATTTGTTAAGTAATCCGTCATAATTAGGGATCGGAATAGGCGGTTCAATTTTATGTACTCGTGATTTTGGGACATCATACCTAGTATGGATATGCCTGAGGGATTCCGCGGAACTTACTATTTTCAGAGATTGTAAATTTTATATTGAGTTTTCAAAATAGTATTTTCATCTTTTAGCTTATAAAATTGTAACTAATAAAATAAAAACAGATTAGTTTTTAACCAAAAAACCAACATATTTCATATTTTTGTAAGCTAATGGAAAGGTGATTTTGTTTTATTATAATTATTTATTTGTCATGCTAACTAAAGTCTTACACTTTGCGTTTTATTTCGCTTGGGTACAATTATATTGATATTTAATAGAGTATAGATTCAGACATTCTGGGACTAAGGTGAATTGAAATTTGGACAAATTGAAATGAAGTCATTTGAGATTTCAGGCATTATGGGACTAAGATTGAAATTCAGTTACAATGAAATCATGGCATTTTGACCTTTAGTCGTTACGGACCGGAGGCATTGAAAGAAACCGGCCTAGTGCGAGTCGGGTTCGCACAAGAAGGGTTCCGTACCATTATATAAACAACATTTGAATATTTCAAGTGTCAACCTGTTGCCGAAAAAATCAAGTAAGTGTATCCGGAATAAAGTTAAAATGTGTAGCGTTTACGAAAGTTTTAGTTCAAAATAAGATTATATTCCACTTAAGCTTGAACTTATTGGCGTCACTAAAAAAACAGGACACAATGTGTAACACAGCCTTAATTGTTTAATACACAACCTTGTATAGCGAAGCGATGAATTATGTATTCGAGCTTTAATTGCCTGCTTAATACCATTTAAGTATTCATTGTCTTGGCGCAAAGATCATTAGGGTGAATAGGCCTTTTGCCAAAATAGGTCTTTGACCGTAAGCCTGCTACTATACACTTTAGTTACACACACGGCATAATTTGATTTGCCAACATACTTGACAAGTTAAACTATTTTTTGACGTGAAACGTCTTTCAAAAGTTCGGTTGTAAGGAGTCACTTGCTAAAACCGCGTGCTTCGACACATATTGCCAACTGCCAAGACAATTTTAGATACTTTGTGTTACTTGCTATATTTACAAAGAAATAAAACAATAACCAAAAAAATCTTTAAAAAAGTACATTAAAAAATACGTAATATACATAATATAAACTTCTGATAGTAAGACCAGCCATTAGTCCAGACTTGGCCCCCGTCGTGGAGTATGGCCTATACCTTCCTCAGGGAAGAGACCCGTGCCCCTTGGTGAGGACCCATTATGGGTTGATGATGTGATGTGATACTTAATATTATATTGTTTATTTTGCCTAATGTCATAATATTATAGTACACATTACATTTAATACATAAAACTCGCAAATCATTTATTGCACGCCAACAAATAAACAAAAGAACTTGCAAGGAACTAACAAAAGTTGGGCACTCTCTCACGCTACACCGCGTAGTACTCGTCGTAGCTTGAAGCCTACTACGCCGTAGCGATTTTATTCGTAGCGTAGAAGAGGTACGACCTGATAGATTCGCGCTACAATTAGGTACCTACTAGGAAAACTGTACGCAGACGTCAAAGTGCTTTAACAGAGCTATGAGGTAATTTCTAGGGCCATTTTACACTGTAACTAGATGAACTGACCAGCCGAATGACTTGCTGAAATAGCGGTAGAACGTTTGACTACCAAAAAAGCGGCGGTGAGTTCTATTTCCAGCCACTGAACTGGGATTTGTACAAATCACTTCAGTCTGGTAGTTTATCTATGTTGGTTATTTCTTTACTCGTTTTGATCCCTAATTAGGGTAACCGCTTTGCAGGGTATCCTAGCTTGGGTCCAAAACGAGTAATTGTGTTGTTTTGATGTACTTAGTACAAAATTTGTAATCAACAAAATAAGAACGTTATCATTCCTTTGCATAAAAAGATTTGCAGATTTAGTTACGGTTGCTTCTTGAGAAAAACTACTTCTCTACAGTAAATTCCTACTGTAAAGCAATAAATTGGAATATTTACCTATTTAGACATGGTCAGTAGCGCACTGGTAGAACACCAGCCTTACATTTAAGAGGCTGTGAGTTCTAATCCCGACATACATTTGTCAGGTCGTGATACCACATAGCGTGAAGATAAACATCGTGACGAAACCTGAGGTTCTGAACTGTTTACATTGTCTCAGCAAGAAACTGCTAAACCACGATGAGCAAGCGTGGTATTTAAGCCTCTCTCTCTCGTCTCTCTAAGCGTCTCTCTTTCTTTCTCTCTCTCTTTGAGAAAAGGCCTGTGCTCTGCCTGTAGGAGGTGTAAAAGTTACATAATAAAATATAGACGCACGTTGCGATCAGCTCAAAGGCTGTTGCTGAAGACACCTACTCATTCGACGAAGTTCTTCGGTAACTCCTTCTCAGCCACAGCCGTCCGACTGTGGAATGAGTTGTCATTAGCAGTAAGACAGTCCCCTTCACCAGCGATGTTTAAAAAGAGGGTGAAATAATATTACCTGTCCACTGCATAGATAATGCAGAATTTAATCTAGGTATCCAATATTATGTAGGTATATCATTTTATCTAATTTTTATTATTACTATGTACGTAAATATGTTTATTTATTGAAATATTTATGTTTAGTTAAATTAAGAAATATTTTGATAATTACATAAACTTATTATGTAATTATCAAAATATTTCTTAATTTCTCAGTTACACGACTACCCGTCTTTAATTTCTTTCTTGTCTCTGTTTACCTGGAAGAAATTGCTAATAAGGCCGCCAATTGTACTTAGATTTATAAAAATCTGTAAATTTAATTTATGAGTACGATAAAGAATATTCTATCTATCCGTCTATATATTGTATTTAATATTCTATGTATATATCTCTGTCTATGTGACTGTCGCATTTCCGAACACAGAAATATCCATTAATCCTTAAAAACAAGGGCACGGCACACCCGAGTCACCGCAAAATCCCAAAAGTGTACACCACGAATATTTAACATGAACGCGGTAGATGTTAAATTATTAACACACGTTGTTTTTTGGTTAATTAATCAAGCTTAAGACTGTGACAATTTTGTTAACTAGAAACGAAAAATTTAGTATGCTCCTTCGTGGAGCATACTGTTTTGCTGGAACTATTTAAGAATTTTGGCAATTGTGATAAAATGTACTTTTGATGAACGTGGTCTGAGTGTTTGATGGATAGATGCAAATATTCAAGTCTACGTTTCCTTCACAATCAGTGTTGCCGCCTGCCAAATACAATAGTGAAGTAATTGCTATCACCTTTATTTTGGGCGTTCTCTATACGCTTACTTGTCGCGCGGCCTAGCGGCCACTTTGTAAGATTCATTATCGCGTAGCGCAAGCATCTGTTTTGTACAGCCTTTAAAATCTATTAAAACCTAGTTTCTATTGAAAAGTCGTCTAAATTCAAATACCTATCCTGAGGACTTACGGAAGAAAAACTCTTCAATCAGGAATCCCGGGGCTTGGTTGGCTCCGTACATATTGACGTATTTCCTGTCAGGATGGTACAGGTGCAAGGCAACCCTACTGCATCTAAAAAATTCGTTCACCCATCTAAAGAGAGTGAAGGTGCCATTAAACGGTATAAATCATCTCATTACGTTCATGTTATATTATTAAAGCACAGTTTTTCTCACCATATACGGACCTGTAAAACACCTATGCATGTACAATCGATCGAATATGTATTGGGTCGTACCAAATCAACCTTTGACAGAGCGTAATAAATAATTGAATCGAGACCAGATAGCGTTCAGCCTCTCTTCCGACTTTAAACGCGTGCGTTAATAAATAAAGGAATATTTTCCGCTATGCCGCTCTTTTGCTGGCTAGAGCTGATGCTGCGGTTGCTATGGGCGTATGCGAACTGGCTCTAGGGCTAAATACACTCATAGCTTTTTAATAGAATTATATATGAAGACAGTAGTTGATATGCTAATAAAAAACTAAAGTAAACCTATTTTTTAATTTAAATAAAATATTGGAGCCAGATCGCTATCGAGAGTTCCGAGAAGGCTGGCGGCATTGCCTCGCTCTATGGCGAGGCTTAGCCTTTGGCCAAAGTAGGCACCAGCCCTCTGATCTCCAGAGGCGTCAACTCCTCTTTAACGAGATGTCGCGCCTAAAGTACATAATAATGTAAACTTACAGTTGTTATTTACCTGTTTCTGGTAGACCACAAATAAATAACACTATAATGTCATAACGATTGTGGAACCGCATAAAATCTAAGCGTAAAATCATTTTCAAACCATCGGCGCTTAGAAAAGATGATACGTGTGCGCGCCTGTATGCATTTATGAAATATTATGTACGTTCGGAAAAAAATTAAAAACTTCGAAACTCGTGATAGCCATAATAACGTTAATACTAGGAATAAACATAAGTTGTCATTTCCACGATTTAGACTTGCAAACGTTAATACTTCCTTTATGGGGCACTGTATAAGGTTCTACAACAAGATACCCCAAGATATATTAGAGTTACCTCCATCGCGGTTTAAGAATTCTGCAATGAACACTCTTTGCAAAAAAGCTTATTATAAAATCAACGATTATTTAGAAGACAAGGATGTCTGGTATTAGTAGTATTAAACAGTAGTTTAATATTAAATTTAATCAGAGGATAAATGTGTCTAGTGTTAACACATCCAAGTGTATATGTTTTTAAGTTTGTAATTTAGGCTAAAACTGTTTTGAAAGGAATAAATGTGGAGTTTCTTTGTTAGTTTCTTCTCCATGTAATCTGTTAATTGTGAAACTAACAACTTTGACTTTCATACAGTAAACATTTTGTTTGTACTATGAATAAAATATTTGATTTTGATTTTTTATTTTGCGTATACTTGAAGTGGCAGTGAAATGGAATCGGCGCATTCGTGCTGTTGTCTTTATAGATAGATAAAATAGATACAATCCAGGGTAGGTTTACTAGCAAATTAACAAAAGCTACGGAAATCCCAGAGGGGTAGGCAGAGATGAGGCACTCACACTTGCCACGATCCCGACACATCACTTTTGCTTCATCGACATTCATTAGTCGTTAGTACTTTTTACAACAGCAAAGTGTGCTATATGTGATTATATGAACAAATATTAGCCCCGTAAACATTTCAGTCGAGTAATTATAGAAGGATGTCAGGGGATTGGCCCGCGCGGTCTAGGTTTTAATTAAACAGCAGCAACTATCGCCGTACGCACCGGCCCGGGAAACATATTCTATAAATTAAACCTAACGAAAATGTTGCTGGTTAGTGTGCGCGTTGTTACCTCACTTTTAAATTATCATTTATTATTATTAAATTCTTTATTGTTTCAGAAAAAAAATACCTGACGAAAATTACAGTCAAGGAAGGAAGGAAGGGAGGGAGGGAGTAGGGAAGGAAGTAACGAAGCAAGGAAGGTAGGTAGGTAGGAAGGAAGAAAGGAAGGAAGGAAGGAAGAATGGAAGTAAGGAAGGAAGGAAGGAAGGCAGGAAGGAAAGAAGGAAGGAAGGAAGGAATGAAGGAAGGAAGGTACGAAGAAAGAGAGGCAGGCAGTAAGGAAGGAATTAAAGAAACAAGGAAGGTAGGAAAGAAGGAGGGAAGGAAGGAAGGAGGGAAGGAAGGAAGGAATGAAGGAAGGAAGAAAGGAATGAAAGAAGAAAGTGATGAAGGAAAGGTGGAAGGAAGGGAGGAAGGAAGGAAAAGAGGGAGGGAGGGAGGGAGTAAGGAAGGAAGTAAGGGAAAGAGAGAGGGAGGGAGGGAGGAAGAGGGAGAGAATTATGTCCCTTATTGGAAAATATCTATAGCCGAAGAGGCCAAGTCGATATCTATTTTTTAGTCTGAATTGTGTTCACACCCTCAGCACAACGCTAAGTCAGCACCTTTGGTGGCAACCTAGACACACCAGAGGTTACATACATTATGGTTTAGTTTTGTTTATTTATTTTGTCTATTGCGTTTTCAGTTTTCCAATGTGTCTTATTGGTAAAATAAAATGTATTTTTTCTTCTTCAAATTCTAATGAAATGAAAGAGGCCCTGTCCGCATGTGGCTTGCGCCTCAAACTCTGGGCGTCGGATTATTAACTTCAGTGGTGAAAAGTTTGTTGTTTGCTTAATACTGAGTTCGACATGTTTGATGGCAGTGATAAGCGCATCGGTAGAACGCTTGCGTCACACTCGAGAAAATTTCGAAATTATCAATGCATAATAATAATAATTCCACACAATCACTTAACCTGGTCCCAAACTAGGATACCCTGCTATGGCAACCAGGCTAGGACATTACAAACATCGAATAACACCCAGCCTGGGGCCGTTTGTACAAATGTACGGCGGCTCCCAATAGAAATCGAACCCACGACTTGAAACTATAACTTGTCTATGAAATTGCAATTCCTTAAATAACTTGCACGTAATACTACCATTTACCCTTGTCAAAAACCTCCCTTCCTAGGGTATAATTTTCATCAGGTATAATTTTTACTGGTACAATAAAGAATTTAATGATTAATAAGCAATCATCACCATCAACTCATTTTGTCCCCACCGAGGGGCACGGGTCTCTTCCCTGAGGAAGGTATAGGCCATACTCCACCATGAGGGCGATCACCACGATGGCAGTCGTTAAGCCAAGTCAGAGGCCTTAGGGCGGCTTGAAATCTTCAGACAGTAAGACCATCCACTAGTCCTACAAACCTCCACCAATCCGGACAAGGCCCCCGTGGTGGAGTATGGCCTATCCCTTGTAAGGTTCTGCCTTCAAGTGGCAAGTGAAAGAGTCGATGGTTGATACAAGACTGTCCTTTATTAGTAGACTAGCTTTTGCCCGCGACTCTTTCCGCGTGGACTTTAGTCCAAAATTTTGCAACCCCGTTCACTCCCTTAAGAGTTAAATTTAGAAAAATGGCAAAACACGTGTTCAATCAATTGTGTTGAAGAGTATTCATTTTAAGTTTCAAGAAAATTAGACAACTTTCTTTATACCTCCCATACAAATTTTGGCAAACCTTTAGGGGTTGAATTTAAAAAAATCCGGTCTAATTCCTTGCCTACATTATATATGGACCTTCTGTGCAAAATTTCAGCTTCCTAGGTCCAACGGCTTGGGCTGGGCGTTGATGAGTGAGTCAGTCAGTCAGTCAGGACTTTGAATTTTATTTATATAGAAGATAGATAATTTATAAGTGATTGATATTGTTTTATGCTACCTAAAGCTGTTTACACACTACACCTTCCTCAGGGAAGAGACCCGTGCCCCTCGGTGGCGACATATGGGTTGATGATGATGATGATCATAAGCTAGAAAACTCTGAGCTATGGTAACCAGACAAGGGCGTCACAAACCGGGATATCCGCCGAGTCTGAAACTATTCTCACTGAATGACGCCTTAGTACGGCGGCCACTAGTGGGAGTCGAAACCATAACCTACGGCACGGAAGACGTCTACTTATAGACGTCTTTTCCAACGAGGCGGTCAAATAAATGTATTATTATCCATACAATATGCAGTGATGATTATTAAGCCCATTCTTTCTCTTTTTCTGAGAGAAAGAATGCATTGCTGTGTGATGTAAATACCTATATCGTCGTTGCGCTTGGAAAAACCGATAAACGTAAAATGCTAACTATTCAGGAGAAAGAAAAAACTCAATAATTTCGTAATTACTACGCTTTTTTTATTCAGTAAATACTTAGCTGATATTTATTTTACTTTGTATTGACATTTGTATTGTAGTGTAAGTTTTTAATTTTATTTTATTTTTATTTATTATTTCCACAAACCTAAGCTAGTTTAGTCTAGTTTTGGATTATTACTTATTTTTTTATTGACATTTTTAATTTAATTTTAATTACATGATTTGTATGCCTATTTAGGTAGGGTAGAGCATACGGCAACTTACATTTTTTAAATTTGTAACGGATCAATAAATGAATTATGAATTATATTTTAAGTGTCAAGCTAGCTAGCACCATTGAATTCTTTATCTAAATTCAATGCTAGCACTAAATGGGTTTTACAGGCGCTTCGGGCTAAGAAAATAGTAACAAAATACAAAAAAAAATTTTGTACAAAAAAATTTTTGTCGTATTTTCCAGGCGCAGCGACGATGTATAGACTGCTTAGGAATTATGACAGACAGCTGATAAACAGTAACTTTTGAATTGTTATTGTACGAGAAACACCCGAGTAGGTACACCTCTTTTATAAATTAACTTTCGCAGGCATTGTTATTATATAAAAGGTGTTCAAACCTTGATTGCACACATCAAAAGCCATTAAATACAAATTTTAATCTGACGGAAAGCCCTGTTCAGACTATCGCGACATCGCTTTGATCAATAAAACAATCTTGCAACGTCCTTAGGAATGGGCCTTCCATCTTCTTTTTTAATAAAATAAAATATTAATTTCCATCGTCCGGTCGCTCGAACAAGAATGAAAAGAGGAAGAATTATTTCACAGAGGAATGGCGCTACGAGTTTCTATCTTGCGAATAAAAAACAGTAACTTCCTACAAAATTCACATTAAAAACAGCCTCACCAATTCATCGACGATCTGTATTGATTACCAAATGTAAAGACTTTTACCAATAAAATGAATGCAAGATGTGCCGTAGAGTTAATCACTCCGTGATTGGTTCATTCAGAGTGCTTAATGCGAGTTTTTTCATTCACTTTCGATTGCGAGAGCGTTTGCAATTTGTATAGGAGTGACAAAGCGCGCCACCTATTGTCTCTTTGTCACTCCTATACAAATTGCAAACGAACTCGCTATCGAAAGTGAATGAAAAAACTCGCACTAAGCACACTGTGCGCCACGCGTGACGACGTGAACGTTGATTGGTCGATAACAAGAGACAGCATAACTGAAGATTGGTTGTATACAAACACATAAAACCAACAGACCGATAGACCGTAATCGCAAGACGGTGTCCTAATGTAGGCAGGTGCTGCAAGTGCATAGATATTTTGCCGGCTAATACTGAACTCTGAAGGTAACAAATTGACCGCCCGCCAATAGGCTATTTGACTGTGAGAAAAAAAAGTATCATTTATATTTATTCAAATAAATAATGAGTGTTCAAACCGCTTTAAGGCATTTCAACTAAAATAAAATGCATCGTTTGTCCCAAAAACCAAGGTAAAATTAGATAATTTTATATCTGTAGCCATTTTATTGAAAACGGCCGGGATTGGCTAAATCTATGATAACGTCACAGTCAGTAAATATGGCGTCTGTCATGTCGTTCTTATGTCCATTCAGGTCTACACTCTTCTGTCATCCTGAAATCACGGATTTATATACTTCAACGTTCATGCCTAAAATAGCAATTATTTGTTTCTATTTGATAGCCCCCTACTCAATAACAAAACAATGTCCAACTGTATGGTTCTATTAAACAACTATGCATTTTTGAGACCCCCAAAAGATTATGATATAAATATTTCGTTTTTATTGTTTAACGTCAGAAGTACATGTACAAAAGAAGCTCACAAGGAAAGTCCATATTATTATTATTTTAACAAAAATCAACTTAAAAATGTGTAAACTTGAGATCGCCATCTGAACTTTCAAATCCGAGTCTCGCTCGATCTCCACTCATTTATTATTCCGGCAACTCCACAAAGGGTTTTCACCTTTTCCGGGCAAATAAATTAGAAAATCACCACGATGTAGCCGGCCGTGATGTAATGACAATTAGCTATTGGCACCTTTAAGTGCCGACCGGTGTTGGCAACCCCAAAAAATTAAAAAACACTCGCCTATAAATAGACAGATTTCAAATATTACTCATATAATTAAAACAATAACCAATTTTCTAAGTTACCGGGACTCATTATAATATTAATTATCACAACATAATAAAAAAAATCAAAATCAAAGTAAAATTATTTTTCCACTTTCATTCTCAATTGCCTCGCAGTCATTTCGTACTCATTTTCCTTTTTAAAATCATACATATTTCAGATTTAGAACCAGCTTCTGAATTGAGAATTTCGCTAAGAATACTTATCTGTAGTGCCGTCAAATTTATCATAAAAAAGCGTGACAGAACGTCACTTAAGTATTTACTTATGCATGGTTCCTATAATATACGCCTACCGGCTACGATCCGTTTTCTCTACAATTTATTGACGGTTCGTAGGAATATCATAGGAATTGTAACCGATCGTAAGCAAAAACGAAGCGTTTTGTGAATATTGGAACCGGGCATTAGTGAAATTCTCAATTCAGAAACCGGCCCTTCAATTCAATTCAATTTATTTATTCAGTTAAAAAGTGTGTTAATTTTATGTTCATAATATTTACAGCTGAAAATAACCTGTGCCGTGCATAAAAATGTGACTGTCAATGACATTGTGGTCGGGGAATCCCCTCGAATGCCGACAAGAGTAGATACTTCCATCGAGTGTCATTGCGTTAAATTACATAGTGGTTATAAAAACATATTTGCGTAGACGCTGAGCGCTAATTGGAAAACAGTAAAAAATAGGATTGAAACAGGAAACAGGGACATCAATGTAAAAACAGCAAATCTACTGTAAAACATTAGGGTTAGTAACACTGTCGCCGACTTCGTTAAGTGCTCTCGGAGCTTCTCTATGGATTTGGTTGGCATTTACATATTAATTAACAGATCAATTTCAAGAACCAAAATTGCAGATGTTGGGGTTACAACCGCTAGGTTGAAATGGGACTGGGCTGGCCATGTTTGCCATACTTCTGAACGTAGATAGATGAGCCAAAATTGCGACCGACTGGGTTCCGCAAAATGGACACCGACTTCGTGGGAGACCGAGGCGAAGATGGGAGGACGACCTAAATGCATTCTTACCGGGATGGTGTGAGGTGGCTGGAGAGAGAGAGAGAGAGTTGGAAGAAAGGAGGGGAGGTCTTTGCCCAGCAGTGGGACACAGGAGAGGCTAAAAAAGATCTATTTAGATAGACAAGGACGTTAGTTCAATGCTTCAATGCATTTGGTTACTTAAGGTCCCAGTTTTAAGGTTCTTTAGTACAAACGGGACGCTATCAGAATATCTCAATTGTTCTGTCATTTTTAGGGATTCATACCTTGATCCATAAAAGATAAACGGCCTTATTTGTAAAAACCCGATAATAAGTCCAAAGCACTCTTAAAGGTTTATATTTTAAGGCTTTTTTATCTGTGGTAACTTCGTTTCCGTGTAAAATTTCCACCACAGACTATTTTAATCGGCGTTTATCGAGTGTTCTAGGGAATTATTGTGTTTTAATAAGTAGTTCGCAAAATTTTCTGTAAGACCAAAGGCCAAAAGGGCCAAAGACTGTCGAGTGCGTCATCCGACCGTTACTGTCCCGGGCCTAATTCCTAAGCGATTCCGATTTTGTGACTGTCAAATTAGATACTAATTTGACAGTTTGCTGACTTGAGTCGCTCAGGATTTAGTGCGCCTTATTTAGGGGCTGGCCTCTGATTGAGGCTGATTTTGAGGTTTTAAGATTACTGAGCTGAAAATCATAAAAAAAATGTTATAATTAATTTTTTCAATAAAACCCTAAGTCACATATAACGAAAATTTTCAAACTTTTAACTTAGATAGAAAATGAGTATTTCTTCGTGATACAATAATCAAAAATTTTAATTCAACCATTTCCAAGTTGCTGCGTCATTCATACAAAGTCACGAGAATACAAAACTTCTTTGTGTTTAGATAGATAGATAGAGAGAACACTTTATTGTAGATAAAAAGGAAATTACACCGGTATTTTTTAATCTAAGAGTACAGACGGCGGCCTTATCACTAAAAGTGATCTTTTCCAGACAACCTTTGGATGGACTCGAGCAAAATATTGGAGAAGGAAGCCGATGTACAAAATAAGTAAAATAATAATTAATTAGTATTAAAATTTGTTTAGTTATCATTTATCGAATGTGCGATATTCGAGGCGCTTTAGAAAAGTGTTTCGGGGCTACTATAGTTACGTATACGTATACGTATACGGGGCTATATAGTGAAGCTCAAACCCAGAAAAAGCCTTTTCTACGCTATCGTGACATTCACCTGATTTTCCGATATTTATATGTCACGCGACTTGATATTCCAACGAGAAGAACGAAACACGGGAAGATACTGCGGAAAAGGATCGTTGAACACCGACGGGTGTCTGAATAATTTGTCCCTGAACAAAAAACCTACTTGAAAACTACTGTAATCCGTTTTGTAAGACAGAATTGATATTTGCTACAAAATAGATGACCCGTGCAAAAAAATCTAGCTGCATGGCAAATGGCAAACGTTGTTTTGCCATGTTAGGGCGAGGCCCCAATAGTGCGTTGCGCTGCGTTGCGTTGTCGCAGCGTCGTTTGCCATATATTTTTTATGACATGCCGCATTACACCGTTACGTCGTCGCGTCAAGAGACGAAGCGGGGGAGGTTGACGCGCTGCGTGGTATGTCACTGTAGCTTCACATTTCTTCTAATAGGCGTAATAAAAGCATCAAATGAACACGTCTTTATCTATCTATCCATTACAAAAGCTGAACTGAGACGCAGCTGCGACGGCGTGCAAACTCTCTTGCATCGCGACGTCGTTCGTCGACGCAACGCAGTTGTGTCATACATTGCGTCGATCCGTTGCGACAACGCAGCACAACGCACTAATGGGCCTCGCCCTTAATTGGCCTGTGAATTATTCTCAGACATACCGTCAACTGCCCGTACTTCGCCTTTCATGATAAAGTTCGCCTGATTTTATAAAAACCTCAATAATTTACGTTGTATACATGAAAAACGAATGAATTAGTATTTTTCAACTAAAAATTATTACCCTATACTTCGTACCAACATAAGAAAAATTGGTAGGCGAAGTCATGGCAAGTTTCCCGGACTTCACCTGTCTCCTTTAAACCTTAATATTTCAAGGAATTATTAGAAGAATATAGAATATTCACTACAAAAATTAAAGATCAGACCTGAAAGTATACTTTTCTGTTATAAAACCATTCTTATATCGATAAATTTGGCAGTTACTTAGCAAAAACCTTCAGAAACCAGGCGAAGTATGGGCAGTTGACGGTACCAAATAAAATTAAAAAAAAAACATAAATATCGGCTAAGACGTTTTGCAGGATTTCGATAATACATAACTCTTCAAACTATGACACAAACAAAAAAATCAAAAAGCATCCAGTTAGTTGGCGAAGGAATCGTCAGAAGAAGGAAGGAAAGGAGGCATCTGCGATGGCGACGAACCACTCTACAAGTCATGGTAACAGGCCTCTTACAGACGAGCAGCACTTTGCTGTCGACAGAGCCAACTTCAGCTGTCGACAGAGCCAACTGCAGCTGTCGACACGCATCGGCGTTAGCTGCAGTTATGCGTGCTTCGCGCACGCTAATTTGTCAGTCGTCTTCTATAGGCCAAGCGCGTACACGTAAAAATAATAATGTCTGACAGCGATATTGACATCGACATATTAATTGCATCAATTAGAAAACATCACTGTATTTGGAATTATAAAATACTTTATACTGACCGCCTCTTGCACTATGACGAACGAACTGCGTACTACAACAAAGCCACCGGCATCGGGGGGCTGCAGCCGTCGACGTGTGGACGTCTTCGACCGATGACGACGACGGCTCGGCAGCAAGCGCCGACCAATGCTGGCAGCTGAAGTTGACTCTGTCGACAGCAAAGTGCTGCTCGTCTGTAAGTAGCCTTGAGACCCTTCTGACCCACCGTACCACTGGGGGCGGTGGTACGGTGGGTCAGAAATGGTTAGAAAGGGACTGTAGCTTGACGAGCTTTTGAATAGAGTGGCCTGCACGCTGATTGATTGAGAGAGAGGAGACTCCGCGGTCCGTCCGTCCGTCCATCCGTCCGTCCATCCGTCCGTCGCTCATCAGACTGTATCTCTTGAGCCGTTGAGCCTAATTAGAAAGTTTCGCAGTTAATGTATTTCTGTTTCCGCTGTAACAAAAAATACTAAAACACTAAATAAAATAAATATTTAAGGGGGCTCCCATACAACAAGCGTGATTTTTCTGCCGTTTTTATAGATGGTACAGAACCCTTCGTGCGCAAGTCCAACTCGCGCTTGGCCAGTTTTTTATTCATTATTTACAATAAACTGTAAACAAATTACACCTCGACTTGTGTTATCTAAACATATTGGGAAAGTTTTATAGCAATCCGTGGAGTCGTTTCTAAATTAAAATCGACATACTTTTGCTTGGAAATCCCCTCGAGCGGGATTGCCCTAACATCCTCGTTTGAATAAATGCATTTTCACTATTACAAAGCAGCTTACGGCACAAGCTGTAAGCAATAACAATTTATCTCATTAACTGTTCAAGTGCAGTGGAGTACTTTTTTCTGACTCCAAAGAGAATGAACGAACTTTGCAACTGTGAGCATTCACCTGACAGGCACCTAGTATAAAACGAGAATAAGGAAACCGATTGCACATTCAGGGTCCCATCGGGCCCTATTAAAGCTCTCCTTGCGTCAGGTATTTTAACACTTCTGCCGACTTTTATCTTCTCAATATTAACTTCATTTCAGAGGGACACGATTTTTAGTGAAGTTTTTATATGCCCTTTGCTTCAGTTTTGTTTCATCTAATCTAATATTTATGGATATACATACAGCGTGTCCCAAAAATGACACGTCACAGTGATACTGGAGGTAGACCTGATCAAGAGGCGTCGAACCAACCTAACATGACCTTAGTAAAAGTTGCACGGTTTTCGAGATATGGCCATTTAAACTTATTCTAAATTTTCACTTTTTTTTAACAACTTTAGTGCTATGCTAGCACTTACGCTAATAGTAAGTTCGTGACCGAGTACAAATAAAAAACCAAACACGAGGGAACAGAAAACTTGTTAAAAAAAGGGAAAATTTAGAACAAGATTGGTTTAAATTGAACAAAGTTTCAATTGGCCATATCTCAAAAACCGTGCAACTTTTACTGAGGTCATGTTAAGTTGGTTCGATGCCTTTTGAGCAGGTCTATCTCCGGTGTCACTGTGACGTGTCACTTTTGGGACACCCCGTATAATATCTACGTTCACAGACACGAAATACATCTGTACTATGAGATGCCTCACTACAGTAGCCTCGTCTTATTTTACGAACTTAGTGACGGTGGCGGTCATCTACTGTAATAGTATTTCAGGCACTGGCTGAAAATCAGCGCTTTTTGCGAATACCCTCAGCACAATACAGAATTGCTGAGCCAGCTGCCTTTTCCAACAACGGAGACAAACCGCAACTTATGTAACTAAAAAGTGTTTTATTGTTTTATTTTTTACCTGTTGTATTCTGTTTTCATATTTTATGTTGTAACGTCGTATATGTATGTTGTGTTTCTGTTTTCTTCTTCTTCTATTTGTATAGAATCCATATCAACCGCTACCTGACCGCTACCGCCACAATAATTTATTTCGTGTTGCCAGAGCATCGCTTAGAATGCAGTTGTCAGTCACATTTGAGGCCTCTAGGTAACATAGCCTAATCAGAACATTTAAAATGTTCATGTTAGGAATTTAAATTCTAGAGATGTTAAAGGCTGATTATTATTTTTTCTACATCTGAAAGGATGGAACGGAACGCTATTTGCTTAGTGAAATTCTAAATTTGGAAACCGACGCGCCAGTTACGGTTAAATGATTTTCGAAAAATTGAATCCATTGATTAATAGGTACAAGAACAAAAAACTTATTAAAAGGAAATATAACTCGATCGAAGGGCGTCGATAATAGAGTATTATTCAATTTAATTATACCTTAGCGTATAACATCACTAGTGACGCGTGGAACGCTCAGACCGCAACCGCCACGGCTACTGCGTTCGTTTGTTTTACTTCAAACAATTCGCAAAATACTCCCTGTTTATCGGAACAGAACAGTCACCCACGCGTTCGTCATTCTGACTGGCCACTAATGGTTTTCATAGATTTGAGTTTGTGCCGAGATATTTTTAGAAAGTGCTTTTCCTCAAAAGGAAAAAACGGAACCAGTATGGTACTGACACACGTGCTCATTAGTAGCACGAAAGCATGCTTAAATTGAGCAAGTGTTTTACTCCCAATGTTTTCTGTATGTATAGGCACATATACATTCAACAAACAGAATGTAAATTATTTTCGTTGAAATAAGTTTATGATTTCTTAAGACAGTAACACTGACAACAACAATGTAGTCATAAGTTATCAAACCTCAAAAAAGAAAGACGGATAGATTAAAACATAAAATACAAAAATACAGAAAAGATTGGGAGTAAAGCACTTGCTCAATAAAAGCATGCTTTCGTGCTACTAACGAGCACGTGTGTCAGTACCATAGGATGATCACTTTGTTGTGCCTCTATCTGTCAAGACCCTTTGTCTCGGGAACGCGTTGAGGTATTGAGTCGAAATTAAACTTAATCAGGTGTACGATCTTTTCAAGCTACGAAAAAATCAATCTCTAACTTAGGGTGGTTTACATTTGCTTTATTTTCATGGTTTTTTTTAGTATGTTTTATAGAAAAAGATCAATGGGAGACGAAAAAACCCGATTCATAGCTTTTATTATGCACCATAATAATGGTGCGTCATACAAGAACTTTCAAAAAATCCTAAATATACAGGGTGGAATTTCGTAATGCCACCTGAAGGGGAAGTACTCTTAATACTGTAGATAGAAAAATTTTCTCAAAGAAATCATTCCTTTATTTTTGAAAAAAAAAGAAAACTGCATTCAAAGATTTTTTTTAATTCGCTTGCCTCACCCGGTAATCGAACCTACTAAAATCTGTGAAAGTTGCACCCTCTACTTTTATTGCAGCGATCGTTAGGGTCAATGATAAGGATGAAATCTCTCTAACCAACTTCATAAATTAAATGAAAGGAAAACAATGAAATCTTAAATTATTAATTCAATGGGTCAAGTTAAAGCACTTTTACTCAAAGATCCGTTTCTTTATGTTTACTTATGCTATTAATTAATAATTATCATTGACGTCATTTATCCATTAAAATAAGGAATTACTATTTAGATACGACGATTGCAATTTACACGTGTTTGTAATGCAGACTCCTTTCTTAGATACGACATAAGTTAGATATTTAAAAAATCTCATGAGAATGTAAACGAGTTGAGAGTTGAAGTTCAGAATACGATTTATAACATTCACCACAACACATTATTAAAGGTTACTAGAAATGAATTCGTTAGAAGAATAAATTTGTTTATCCAAGAAAATGGAGCCCATTTCGAGCAATTAATTAGTTAGTTAACCAGTAAATCATTAAAACAATTTAAGATGTCATTGTTTTCCTTTCATTTAAATTATGAAGTATGTTAGAGAGATTTCATTCTTATAATTGACCCTAACGATCGATGCAATAAAAGTACAGGGTGCAACTTTCACAGATTTTAGTAGGTTCGATTACCGGGTGAGGCAAGCGCATTTTTAAAATCTTTGAATGCAGTTTTCTTTCATTTTCAAAAACAAAGGAATGTTTTTTGTGAGTAAAATTTTCTATGTACAGTATTAAGAGTACTTCCCCTTCAGGTGGCATTACAAAATTCCACCCTGTATAGTAAGTATACTACCAACCATTACTGATTTGTTATTTGCTTATGTACTTATAAAAGAATTGGCGTCTCTATTCTATTCTAGCTCTATGGAAAGCATGTACTGGCACTTGGCACTGACTGAAAATCAGCGCTGAAGGCTTGTCCATCAGCGTAATGCTGAGTCACCTGCCATTTATAACAGCAGTGACACGCCGTGACCTTTATTTTCCTTCTGTTCTCTTCTGATTTTCTGGTTTGTACTATTTTTGTTTTATTTTTGGGTTTGTTTTATTATTATGGCGTGTGTACTGTTTTTATAATATTTTTTTCTTCTTCTTCATGCTAAAAAAGCATGAAAATAAAGCAAACGTAAACCAGGCCTTAATGTAAAAAAAGGTAAGTACGGCCCGATTATGCCGCAAAGAAATCACATATTTTGACACTCAAGGAAATCAAAATTCATAGGGTAGGTACTTCCCGTTGACCTAGAACTATGAAATTTGGCAAGTGATAACGTTTAATACTACAAATACAGAGATAAATCTGAAACTATAATATGACTAAATAATTATAGATTGTCTTTTAAGTTCAGCAAAAGTTTGAAAAGCCCTTGTCCGGTTTTTTTTTAATAAAGAGACAGCTATTGTTAAGGCGTGTTCATGCTGGTGGCTTTCAAGCCACCCAACACTAACATTAATTATTAACAGATTGTTGTGGATGTGAAACGAGAGGTGTGTCAATCTCGATCAATCTCGATACAGTTATATTTAAAACTAAGTTTTAAATGTAACTGTATCGATATAATAAGTCTTATTATCATTCTCTTTCATTCACTTTACTGTGCTGTACATGATACTATGCCAAGTTTAGAATACGTGGTTATCTAACCAAAAACACTGGTTAAGTTGCTGACGGCCAATTTTGCATTGGCCGTCAGCAACTTAACCAGTGTTTTTATTATCTTCAGTGTTCTTATTTGAGGTAAATAAAATTAATCTTTGGGTATCATCATCATCATTCAGCCACAAGAAGTCCACTGCTGGACGTGGGCCTCCTCCGTGGAATTCCAAAAAGACCGGTTGAACGCGACTTGCGTCCAGCGTCTTCCTGTCACTTTGATGAGATCTTCTGTCCATCTTGCCGATACGTGGTCTTCATTCGAGAGCCCCCATTGGCCATCAGTTCTGCGTGCTATGTGCCTCGCCCACTGCCACTTCAACTTACCCATCCACTGGCCTATATCGACGACTTTCGTTTGATTCGGTCCCATAGAGAAATTCCGAGCATAGCCCTTTCCATAGCTCGTTGCGTGACCTTTAAGTATATAAAAACAAAATATAATATAAAGTTGTTTTTAAATTTTTACACAAATATTCCCTGTTACAAAACTTACTGTAAAAGTGTAACGTAATCAGTGGATCCTTTACTTTGTAGACGGTATCATTTGGAGCACAGCTCTACTCAATTACTAAAGTCTCACTCAATTACCAGTTCAAATGGAACGTAAACTGAAATGCGGAACTCTAACTATAAACTACATTGACCAGTCCACCTTCGCTTTTGGTTGTCTTTCAGCCAAAGTTATCTCTTAAAGAGAGGGGGCCACCAAAGAATAGTAGTTTGAGGAATTGGAGTACGTGAGCTCGGGATCGTTACTGCAACAAAAATACTGCAGGAGCTTGGCTTTGTTAGTGAGTAGTATTTCGATAGCAACGTCCACACTATTGATATTATACTTTTGGTGACCAACTACATCTAATCTCTTTAAACAAGCAATCTTGTATATGATCAGAATCTCGGAAACGGCTCCAACGATTTTCACGAAACTTTGTAGTTATTTATGCCATTGTATATATGTTTTTAATTGTAACTTTTATTTGTTTCTTGTTTCTTATGTGCAATAAAAAATATTCTTACTCTTCTTCTTCTTCTTGATAGCGCAGATAGAGCAGGCTCAAAGAGCCAAGAGTATATTAATCTCCTCAGTTCTGACCTTAAAAATAATAATAGAAAAACATTATCCATCCACTATCCACCTTACAACGGTCCGGCGTCATGCGAGCGCAATAATAAAAACTAAAATAAATCTTGAATATATTTAAGTCAAAAGCATACTAGCGCATAAAATTACCGTGCACTTTCGGGCGACGAGCACGCCACGGAACGCGATTTTTTCACTTGTATTATAAATTTTAACTTCAAATATTTAAGGATTATTTTCGGATGAAATTGTACCGCCCGCCCACCCGCACGTTACCGGCCTTTTCACTTGTAATCTGCAAAGTCTAAGAGGACCTTACCGTGCCACCATAACAATGGTTTTAAATTGTTCTTTTCAAGGTCATAGTCTAACAGGTTACACTGTTGTTCAACACAGTAATATTTACATGGTGATGCCAGTGAGTTGTCACTATTTAGTACAAAGCAATCGCACAGCGATGTCATGCAAGTTGTGTAACCAGTGCATATGCACCACGCGCCAGTACACTGCATAGCGCGGGGTGCTAAATTAATTTACTCGGATTATACCTTGGAACGCGATGATTAGAAGACTGCAGGCTGTGTCAATAAAACAACCCAGACAGTGCTATTATTACTTTACTGAACAACCATATATTTGCAGATTTATCTCAATATTTCATTTAAGCAATTACAGATCTATGCACCTGCAAGATACACTGCATATTTACTATAATAGCTGACCGCGCAAACGTTGTTTTGCCATATTAAAATTAGTTTAAAACATATTTCTCAGACCTACTAAACATACACAAAAAAAAAATCGGTGTAGCCGTTCCGGCCGGAGTTTGATAACAGGCATTGTGACACAAGATTTTTTTAATATTACATTTTATATTCTGCAAATCCGCTACTTGATTCTTTTTTCAAGTATGTCTTAAATGCTAAATATCTCTTCCATTAGACCAAAAAATATTTAAGTACATTTTTTGAGGACCTAAAAGCAACAAAAACATTATTTTAAAACGTTGCTTTGCTAAACAGCCAAAAACGCGGTCCGCCATTTTTGTCTATGGTTTGAAGTCCTAAATATTTGTAAACAAAGTTTGACATTCAACATAGGTAGAGTTCGTGCCACGAAAGATGTATGAGTTAATGAATTTTGGCTTTTATTGTTATGGCCATAAGGATTTTACCGTGGGACTTGTTTGGTGAAACGATCTTTACCTAGTCCTAAAATCTGTTAGTGATATGTGAGCATAGTGAAATAACAACAACGCAACCATGATTTCATCGAGTTTACATGCAAAATATATCAATTATCATTATTCGAGAATGCAAAAACACGTCAATAAAGACCGCCGAAAAGTCGCGGATTCGTGTAGGTACCTACCCAGTGAAATAAACATACGAAAAACTTGCCTCAAACTTGCCAAGAGAGACCCCGAAGATCACTTTAGTGTAAGTGCTGTAATATCAATGTACACAGAAACTGTTTTTAGCTGTAATAATGCTTGGTTTGATTTGGTTTGGTTTTGGCAAATTGGTACTATCAGCTTTCACGAATCCAGCGCCCATGATTGCGCTTATCAATAAAATGATAAGACACTAACTGCACAAGAAGAGTTATGGCAAAAACACTAAATCCAATCCAAATCACAATAGAACCTACGCACGCACGACTGACAGATGTTTGTTTATAAACCAAAGGTGCTTTCAAGATGGCAGATAGTGTTTTCGCCGTTCCGAATTAAAAGCGAAAAATATTTTTTTATTTAGCAAATTTTGCAGTCATCCTGCATATTTACTTAGCAAAGTCAATATATTTCGGTTTCTAACGTTATATACTACAGGAAATATCCATTTATAGCGTCAAATTTGATACGAGTCAAGTAGCGTATTGCTCTATAGGGAAAGCAATAAGGCAAGATACTTAAATGACTACTGAAGAACTTATTTTGCGAAAATTTATTTATCAAATAAGATAAGATAAGACAACGATAACGGGCGTGAGTTTATTTATTTTTATTTTTATATTTTTTATAAGATAAGATTATTCTTTATTGTACCAGGAAAACACATAGTCATAAAATAGAACATGAAATAAAAATAAGTTGTATCCATCAAGATTTACCATACCTACCTATGTTTACGTTGTTCGGTCTCAATTCTGAAGAATTATCTTAATCAAAGTTGAAAAGATACCTCTCACCCTAACATGTTGTCAAAAGTTGTTCCAATCTATTTCAAGCTTTGAAAATGTAAGTCTTACTTATATCGGATTTGCCTTCAGCCATTTCGCTCACTAATTATTGCCCCAGCAGGGCGGAGCTGTGGGAAATGGCCGAAATAAGATCTTTTGTAATCTCATTTATTAATTTTCGTCTCTCATTATTCTTGCCTCCTTTATACCACGCCGCGCCAAAATCTAAACAGACAACTCGACCCTTCTGGCTGACTCCCAAACGGTCAGCTTCTGTGATCTACGATTCTGTTCAAAATTCGAATCCTCGAAAATAAAAACTACTCATCGTCGGTGGTGTTAAGAGTGAAGCAAACCAACGCGGCGGGTGTTGGCTGTCCATACATAGATCATTACTGTAGTACCATTTCTCCCTAACTGGTGGTGGTAATGAAAGCTTCTGCTACTTCTGCGACCCTACATTGTTTTTTGAGATTTTAGTGACACTATTCCCTAACTGGTGGTGGTAAATAAAGCTTCTGCTGCTTCTGCAATCCTACATTGTTTTTTGAGATTTTAGTGACACTATTCCCTAACTGGTGGTGGTAATGAAAACTTCTGCTGCTTCTGCAATCCTACATTGTTTTTTGAGATTTTAGTGACACTATTCGTAATTATAAGACAAGATTACAGGAAGCTGGAGAGTTGGGAGACTAACCCCCGGTTTCTCGAACGCTAGCAGTCTGTTAATAGTTGTTTTTGTATGCACTTTGAACAACTGACAACTGTTAACAATAGATTAACAGACTGTTAGCTTTCGAAAAACCGGGGGTAAAGATATCATGGCTACACAACTTACGACAGTGATTTGAACAGAGTAGCAGTTTCTTGTTTGTACGTATTAACACACTCAAAACGAAATATAGGTATTGGTTGCAAGCCCCCTATAATAGGAGACGGTACAAAATAAAGAAGAAGGGATACACTGTTAGTTCACCAGAATATCTTTTTTTTTAGCGCAAATGACAGGAAATGTGTTATATGTCAAATCTTACCCATCAATACCGAGGAGTGCCGCGACACGGTGTGATTGTTAATTTTGTTTTTTGTCTTGCTTGTCAGATAGGTTGTCACCTTTCCTCAAATAGCCTCAAACTGACAACTGAATTTTGGCTTACTGTTAGTTAACCATAAAGTTGTGGATCAGTTGGGAGCGACCTATTCACAGAGCAACAGCGTAATATATTTCGCAGTGAATATTCTAAATCACAGTGGAAATAAGATTTTTCACATTAATGGCATTTTAGAGACCTCTTCATTTAAATACGGCGCCCAAGTTAAATGTTGTTTTGGAAGTTCAATGATTCCTTTCTGTTTAATAAAGGTACACAGACTTATGTAATTAACTTAATTGCTAGACCACATAATACACTGGCACTGATGTAGAAAACTGTTTTAGAGTAATTTACTTATGGAGCTCCTAGATGGGCTATCTTTTCACGAAAATTTAAAGCTGCAAGGGTGTAGCTGGTAGCATCAGCTAGCATTTACGGCTAGACTTTGAAATACTCTGCAATATTTTCAGTATTGCCGGGATATAATGCCACATATTTTGTGATGTTAATTTTATTTAACCTGCTGTATTGGGTGGAAAACCTGTAAGGGCGGGGTTTTTTAAGCAATAAAATAAATAAATAAATAAATATTTTTGGTATAGCCGATGAATGTTTAGTGTTTTAGCCGTATAGCCGAAACGATCGCTTTGCAATCGAAACACAAAATGATTGCTGTATCGCTTTACGGCCTAAGTGCGTCCCTTTTTCATACTACGTGATTCGTCCGCCATTGCAGCTAGCCAAGCCACGTATGTAGGCCGTGTAAAGACAAAATAATGAGACATTAACTGTTGTAAAAATATTTTCGAGATATACATTTTTCAGCTATGTTCTGCATTAAAATGTTTTTTGTATTTTCGGGAATCGCTCGTAGCCGGGGCTGCCTGAGTGATCTTGAACGATCACTAAGGTTAAGCAACATACGGCGCGTTCAGTCCATGGATGGTTCACCGTCTATGACTAACGCTAGTGGCATTTTTTCCGAGCGATTCCGTGCTTCGCAAGGTACGTTAAGCAGTTGGTGCCGGCTGCCGTCGATAGATGGCAGTCGTTAAGCCAAGTCAGAGGCCTTTAGAGGCGGCTTGAAAACTTCTGACAGTAAGACCAGCCACTAGTCTTACAAGCCTCCACCAATCCGGACTTGGCCCCCGTGGTGGAGTATGGCCTATACCTTCCTCAGGGAAGAGACCCGTGCCCCTCGGTGGGGACATATTGGGTTGATATGTCCCTGAAATACGGCGCTGAAATACCTGATTTATTTATATAAACATGCTGAAATATGGGTGGTATGTATGAAAGACGTTGTAATATAATTAGTTACAATGTGCATTGAATTTAGAAGGAAATTTAATGCAACGTGTAGTGCTTACGAAAGATAAAGTTGGGTTTTAGTTCAAAAAATGTAATTAGTTACTAAAAACCGGCCAAGTGCGCGTCGGACTCGTGCACGAAGGGTTCCGTACCATTATCTGTAAAAAGGGCAAAAAAATCATGTCTGTTGTGTAAGAGCCACCTTAAATATTTATTTTATTCTATTCAGTATTTTTATTATAGCGCCTACAGAAATAGGTACATCATCTGTGAAAATTTCAATTGTGTAACTATCACGGTTCATGATATACAGCCTGGTGACAGACGAACGGACGGACGGACGGACAGCAGAGTCTCAGTAATAGGGTCCGATTTACCCTTTGGGTACGGAACCCTAAAAATGGCATCTACTCAGACTAAAACTATTAAGTATAGATAGATAGATAACACTTTATTACTCAATCATGATACAGAGTTATTGTAATTTCCTTATGTCTAAATGGTATACAATTGGCGGTCTTATCGCTTAGAGCGATCTCTTCCAGACAACCTTTGGATGGAGAGAATTGCAAGAAGAACGTAGTCGGTAGGTGTGGATATTTCGTATGTACATAAATAAGAAAATCGAAAATATATTGACAAGTAGCAAGATATAAAGAACATAAGTAGGTACTTCTAAATACGTGATACATGACGTGCATATATTAAGATAATAATACATATAGGTACGTACAAAATAATAACATACTTATATAACATACAAAATAAATACATACATAATAAATGCAACAGTTTTCCAGTGTAGGAAGGAAGGTAGCGTGATTTCACCATGGACGTTTAAAAAAAACTGTTGAGAAATCTTGTTCCACAATTAGTACCACTTTTCCAACTATCAGAACAATAACAATAACATACGGCGCGTTCAGTCCATGGATGGGTCACCGTCTATGACTAACGCTAGCGGCATTTTTGCGAGCGGTTCCGTGCTTTGCAAGGCACGTTAAGCAGTTGGTGCCGGCTGCCGTCGATAGATGGCAAACGTTAAGCCAAGTCAGAAGCCTTAGGGCGGCTTGAAAACTTCTGACAGTAAGACCAGCCACTAGTCTTACAAGCCTCCACCAATCCGGACTTGGCCCCCGTGGTGGAGTATGGCCTATACCTTCCTCAGGGAAGAGACCCGTGCCCCTCGGTGGGGACATAATGGGTTGATGATGATGAACCGGAGACGGAGACAAGAAAGAAATTAGAGACGGTAGTCGTGCAATAAAGAAATATTTTTATAGTTACATAAAGTTACTTAGAGTACCCGAAACCGACTTGCGTGCATGCAACGACTAATGGATGTCGATTAAGCGAAAGTGATTTGTCAGGATCGTGGCAGCTGGCAGTCCCTGGTCTCTGCCTACCTCTCTGGAATACAGGCGTAAGCTTTTATATAATCCATTTATCTATACTTGACATTTTTCTCAGACTTTAAACGACAATAAATCAAATTTTTTTGATTTATTGTCGTTTAAAGTCTGAGAAAAATGTCAAGTATAGACAAATGGATCATATGTATGTTACTAATAACGTTGGTAACAGAAGTGGTTTAGCTAAAACAAATATTGTCTCCGTAAGGAAAGAATGCATTTTCCATCGTTCCCTTCCAAGTAATCCGAGCTTATCCTCCAGCGGAACGCATAAAAATCCCGGATGTCCAATGCAAATGGAATCGCGGAGTACCATTTCCTTACTCCCTGAGCCGTTAACAAGCCTGCAATCTACATATCGAGCGATTCTAAACGGGCGCCCACATCCCAGTGTCATGGCTACTTAGAGACGGCAGCAATGCATTGCTTATACTACATAGAATAGAATATTCTTTATTGTATGTACTTCGGGGATAACGGGCGTGAGTTTATTATTATTATCATTAATTTTTTTATATGTATGTACACCAGGAATTACACATGAGATTTGACAATAACATAAAATGAATAATAAATTAATAATTAAAAATGATTAAAAAATTAAATTATCAATAAATTTATTTTTAGTTAATACAAACCCCACAGCACAAGTTAAATTATAAAATATGGTTGAAAATACCCAAACATAGGCCACTTAGGGGCTTACATTATATTAACTTAGCTTCTAGACAGGAACAAAAATAGACTTACATAATTTAAGTTGTAGCAACAGATTTTACATCTTTTTCAGTGGAATAAGTGGAATAAAAAGAAGAAAACAGGCTATGGCCTTAGATATTTTACAACTTATTTGTATAAAGGAACAGAGTGCTGTTAAATTTCATGACTGCATAGTGTGTGCGTGTGAGGGTGTGTTTGAATGTGTGAGGGTGTGTGTGTGTGTGTTTGTGTGAATAATTTAGCCGATGTACGAAATCGTAAGGGCTGGTTTCTGAGTTGAGAATAGGCTATTTCACCGATTTCTGAAAGCCATCTCATATTGTTTGTTGGTGTTCATGGAGTCCTCAGAAAGTGGTCATTTTTAGTTCTTTCGTGTATTTCTTCTAAAAGAGAAAACGAAAATTTACTTTTCAAATGAGCCGCCAAAACGCTATCTTAGGGTAATATGGCGTCGCACAGGAACTATGACGTCACTTCCCGGTAAACCAACCAATGAACGTAAGAAAGAACGAATGACAGACGCCATTTTTAGTAACATGTGACGTCATCATAGAAACACTAATATGAACAATTATTGGAGTAATATAGACTTATTCCTATGCGAAACTCTTCCATACATTCTTGGGCCCAGATGTAAAAAGACGAGAGTGGTGTCAATAAACAGCTTATAGTATATTGTCAAGCCATCTTTGAAAATTTTGCGGATTTTAGCAATCTGAGAGCAAAGCTAAAAGAGATTTAGTAAGAGTGAGGCTATGCAACAAATTGACAATAACCTATAGGTACTTAAAACAGCTGATTTTATAACTATGATCATATGATAGACAGTTATTTATTACATTAATTGTAGTTCTTATTGTATTGAGTGGGAAAATGTAACGAAACTCACAAATAGATTAAAAGACAGGGAAGACAAGGATTTGTGTCATTTCATCCTCTAAAACTCGTCGGCCCAGTGTATTACATCGATAAGTCGGTATGCCACAGTCGTACAAGTTAAACAATATACTAGAAGTCCGTAGAGCGAAAGCACTGGTCGAGGAATATAATTAAAATACGCAAACGATAACCGATACAAGACGAGTAGGTAGGTAGTCCGGTGATCTTGATGGGAGACGATAATGTACGTACCGTGAATGCACATCCTGAGAACGTACGCCCCGGTAATGTACAGCCACGGAATCCGTGCACATGTACACTGTTTCCATGAAGCGTAAATCATTCACTTCGCAGCCATTATATGCTCGATCTAGTGCGTGACATTATCAAGGCTATGAGTCGCAATAGATTGACGTCCTGATCTGGCTGGATCTTACACTAGACGAGTCAATCCAAATGATCAGAGTTTAGATGTAGAGGAGCGATACATCAACCCATTGTAAACCCACTGAGGGGCACGGGGCTTTTCCCTGAGGAACCTTTCTCAGTGAAAAGCCCGTGCCCCTCGGTCCTATACCCGGGCCTAGTCCGGATAGGTGGAGCCTTGTAAGACTAGTGGCTGGTCTTACTGTCGGAAGTTTTCAAGCTGCCCTAAGGCCTCTGACTTGGCTTCACGACTTCCATCTATTGACGGCAGCCGGCAACAACTGCTTAACTTGCCTTGCGAAGCACGGAACCGCTCGGAAAAATCCCACTAGCGTTAGTTATATATGGTCATTTGGGCACGAATTCCCGGGTTGTACATTCTCGTGCCGTAAATTCACGGTCCGTGCAATATAGAGACCCACCATGATCATAGATTGAAAATCCGGAAGCTGTCACTGTCAGCACAGATTAAATACATTTGACAAACATAAAAAGTAGGTAATAAATCGATCTATAAACGAGAATCTACGAGAATCAATTTTAAAGTTAATATTCTGTTTTATTGTAAACTATTGACAATATAATAATTTATTCCGTAGATTTTGTTCACTTTGATTGAATCCATCATTCGATGAGAGTGATTTATGTACAATAATAATTCTTGAAATCATTCACAGTAATCGATTATAGTAATCGAAACTCTATTTCATCAGTGCAATAAACTTGTTTTTAAGATTTCTCGTCTCCCAGATTGTGAATTGAGCAGATTTTTTTATATTTTGAAACAGAAAAAAACATCGCTTTTTTAAACCATATTTCAGCTTATTACAATTGGGCCCAGAGATCCCCGGCTCCTTTCAGTTGTATGTAAAAAGTAAAAGTACTACAACAAAATGTATATTTGTCTATGTTTCAGGAATACGATTGCTGCTACTTATGTATGCGGAATAGAAAAAATAAACAAATGTATATGGCTAAATATGCTTTTATTGTTTTTCAAAGTATTCTCCACTATGATCGATGCACTTTTGCATTCGATGAAACTAATTTGTAAAACACTTTTTCCACTCTGATTGAGGTATCTCCAAAACGTGCTGTTTGAACGCATCTACGGCATCTTCACGGGTCGAAAATCGTTGACCACGTAATTTATTCTTTACATTTGGGAATAAATAGAAATCATTGGGAGCCAAATCAGGGCTGTACGGTAGATGACACATCAATTCTATTTTTTGACCATCCAAAAATGTACATAGTTGTTTCCTGAGATGTATGACAGCTGGCATTGTCATGGTGAAATATGATTCTGCGTCGCTGGTTGTTTTGGCGTATTTCTTCAAATACTTCCGGCAAACAAATGGTCGTGTACCACACCGAATTAACCGTTCTGCGATTCTCCAGTGGTATTGTAGCCACATGGCCATTAATACCAAAAAAGCAGGCCACCATTTGCTTTACAGTGCTTTTTGCACGAGCCACTTTCGTAGGGTTCGGTTCATTTTGAAACACCCAAACTGTTGATTATTGTTTAGTTTCGGGATCGTACGCGTAGATCCAGGATTCGTCACCTGTGTAGATATTATAAACAGATTTTGAGTCGCCTCCGTTGAATTTTTTTAAGGTTTTCTTGCACCATTCGACGCGAGCATCTTTTTGATCCTGAGTTAAGTTGTGCGGGATCCAACGCGAACAAATTTTTTTTACAGACATATGTTCATGTAATATCCTATGAATACTCGTCATATATATGCCCAGAATAGCCTCTATCTCGCGATACGTAACATGGCGGTCTTGCGTTATTAGTTTTCGCACAGCTTCAATATTTTGTGGCACAACCACCGATTTCGGGCGACCTTCTTTAACTTCGTCCGTGAGCTTACTGCGCCCGCGATTAAACTCACTAAACCAGTGATACACAGTCGTTTTTGATGGAGCTTCACCACCAAAAGTCGAAGTTAATTGATCTACGCACTGTTGTTGCGTTAAACCACGTCCGAATCGTAATAAATCATAGCACGAATATTTTCACGAGTGACTTCCATTTTTTCAGCGATATGACATTTTAAACCCAAATAAAACAAAACACTGACGTATATAAGAGAAAAATATTAGCGGCCAGTATTTAAAAAAAGAACGATTTTGACCATGGAGGTCAGACATTGCGTTTAAAATTATTGGAATCCCAGATTCCGCATACATAAGTAGCAGCCTATGTAGCGCGTTTGAGAGGTGACCCAATAAAGATTCCCTGAGGAGTAGCCAAATTAAATTTTGGTGGGACACATTGCAACACACTATACCTACCTTCCAATATCACCTAATACTGTAATTCTTTACGTTCTATCAAATAACTAACAACTGTCATACACATAGACAGACATAATCTGTTAGCTTTTAAAATATATCTCGGCTACTATCGGATAGAATCGGGTAATTCGTGTAATAGAAATATCGGAACTCGATCATCAGTACGATAACTATCTATCTATTAAACTAAAATTCAAAGTCCTGACTGACTGACTGACTCACTCATCAACGCCCAGCCCAAGCCGTTGGACCTAGGAAGCTGAAATTTTGCACAGAGGGTCCATACAGGGTGATATTTTCACCGGTACAATAAATCAACATACGTAAGTCCAAAATACAAATACCAAAATTTTTTGTTACTATCCCGTTGGTACAAAAAAACAAAAATGTCTGAACTTATCCGCAAATCTTAAAGAAATATGGACTCATTACGCATGAGCACAACTAAACGCACGAACTGGCAACTGCGCGCGGCTTGCGGGAAGGAAAAGAAGCGGCGGCGGCGGCGCAGCCAGTAGGTATGACGTAGCAAAAAAAAATTTACTTGATTTCAATTCTTCCTTCCTACTTGCACGGGCTTAGGACCGTCACCGGCGTGGAATGCTTACACTGGTTGGTAGTGGTATGAATTTCCACACCACGTACTGGCTAAAGCCGAAGTGCGCCGTGCATACCGCGTCGTTGGTGCTCCTTCTGGGGTCTTCGTCGAAGAACGCGAATATCTGTTCCTCGATCTCCACTGCCAAGGGAGGTCTCCCTCCTCGGCCTTGAGCGTGCGCTGGTGCAGTGAACTGTTCGTAGTCTAGCAAATGCTGCGTCACTCTCATGAATGTCCTGGTGGTGGTGAGTATTTGAGGTTAAATAAAACCGGCATTTATCAGGCGGGGCAAAAGAATGTTGTCTAATTTACTTGAAACTTAAAATAAATACTCTTCAATACAATTGATTGAACACGTGTTTGGCTGTTTTCCTAAATTTAACCCTTAAGGGGAGTGAACGGGGTTGCAAAATTTTGAACTAAAGTCCACGCGGACGGAGTCGCGGGCGAAAGCTAGTAAATATATATACGGCGAAAACCGAAGCCTACTCTAGATCCCGAGGCACCTATATTATAAAAGCTAATAGACGTTGTATTATCCCCTCCAGATATTAACCGTCGAGATACGAAAGTGACGATTTTGATCGTCTCAAGAGATAGTGGAAGCTCTGACAAACCGAATACGACTGATAAAACATACCACATTATGACACGTACGGGCACCCCATCTGGAACCTATTCTTTGAACAGTAAGGGAGTTTTTCCTCTGCACAGAAATTTCTTTTTTTCTCACGTCGACGCACAGTGGTCCGAAAATCGAATATGGTGGACTTAGGGTTCAAAGTTGAGATATCACGCTGATTTTTTTTTTACTTACTGTTTGTAACAATAGCAACAACTTTTTTATTTAGCGTTTTTGGTTAAAAGTGCGTTTTCATAGTGAAAAAAAATATTGTATTTTTTTTTTGTATGGAGAAAAAGTTATAAACGCGAAAATCTTTCAAATGGTAATACTGTTAGGCAAAGCGGCTAGTAGGCGTTATAGAACGCACGATTCTGAGCATTTCATGCCTTGACACCATGTTCATAAGTCTGCCGCTTTGGCTTCCACAGCACTTTTCATTTTGCACTGCATTTTTCCATACTAAATATTATTTTAATATGATGTGTGAAGCATTTGAAACCTTTTTTAAACTAATAATAGTACTGATTTGTAAAACAAAGAATTTATCTTTAATATCTCATGGCTCTAGTTTTAGCTACCATTTTTCATGACCATTGACTCGAGCTACGTGTAATTTAAGTCCTTAGAATCTTGACTATTTGATTAACAACATAAAATAACATTTACATACAGGCACATACATTGCTTCTGGCCCCACCACACTAATATTGTAATAATATTGTAGCTATAACGACATTGGGTATACCGAATTCCTCGAAATGTAATACGAAGTAATTACCTAAGTATTTGTTATTTATCATACTATCAAAGCGACTGGATGCGCGATAATTCCCACTACCCATTAAAATCTTTAATCGATTCTCAAAGAATAATACAAAATGAAAGTATCAATATTTCAAAAAAGTTTATGCAGCGGATTTATTGTCTTACAACCATGATTCACAAAAAGTCACAAAATACGAACTATATTATTATAAACATTTTTTGTGAGTGTTTGATTTCGATTGTCTTAATATTATTTCTCTTTTTAAAGATAAAGTCTGTGTCATATTATTATTTCAAAATGGATACCATATTGACTGTATTAACCAAGAAACATACATATGTATGATAGCTCTGATGAGCTGTATAGAGCCGTAAAGCTGTTGTGGTAATCATGCCAAAGGATCTGCCATTTATACTGAAACTTCATGGATATCCATTGCTACTTCTTCCTCAACCGCTTTCTCTAGTAGGTCAATAGCTTCAGCAAATAAATTGAGCTTCTTGCCTTTTGTATACTTTGGCCTCATGTGAGATAAATAGGGGTCTGAAGTTATTAAAAAGTTATGAAGAATATCTTCATTATTTTGGATCCTCCCTATTTTCCGAGTGTGTTGCTCTCTTGCATTTCTGAACTCTTTGTTTCTTGCTTCAGATGCTTTCTCAGACATTATTCCGATGGGAAGACATGAGAAATGTCTGCAAATATCCGCCCCATGTATGAGCAGTTTGTGTACGCTAGCTGGCATATTGTACCAGGGATAATGGTGGACAAAAAGCTCAGCTGTCTCTCTGAAGTGTTCCCGAAAACTCTCAATTTTGATTACGTTCCCGGAATATATTACTTGCAAGGTAACAGCGAAGTGATTTATGAGATTCTCATCAATTTTCTTGATTTGTGCACTCTTCTCGTACTCTCTAAAAAATGTTCTGGCTGTGTTTCCATCGTTAGTAGTCCCGAATCCCTGTTTTACGATGTCAATCAAGAGTCCCATCTGTTCTTTGAATTCCTGTTGGGTTAAATTCTTTCTTGCCTTCTTAAGAACTTTGTTTTCACCTCGTGCGGTTCATCGATTTTCCCGTAGGAATAAGATATTTCCCCGCGGTAAAACGTAGCCTATGTTTTAATCCAGGGTATCGGCTAACTCCATACCAAATTTTATTAAAATCCGTCCAGCCGTTTCAGCGCTAAAGACTGACAAACATATAAACACACACACAAACTTTCACGTTTATAATATTAGTGTGATGTGCAATAGACACTCCATGCTTCTGATCCACATGTGAAGTGTAGAGAGTCCATACTGGTATACCTCATCCCGAACAGGTCTTGAGAATACTTGAGAGAGATTATTCATATCACTTGGCTTTGCCAGACATATAGGGCAAGTCGCTGCAGATGGAGTATCGGTGATAATTGTAGCTATCTTGCCGTCAATCATTGTCATGTGGAGATCATGACTTATCTCGAATTCCCCACATCTGGTTACTGTAAGGTTTTGGATCTCTTCCTTAATCGCAGCTTCTTCTTGTTTGACGAAATCGCTGGTTTCTTTTGCAAACTTAAACTGGACAGGCCTGCAGTAAAACGTAGACGACGGTTTCGGATTCTCTCATATTACCAACAAACCAGACTCCAGCTTCAATGGTACAAGGCTCGTCATGAACACAGATGAGTCGTCAAAGCCCGGCAACTCGCTTTTCTGTTTTTAGTTGCTTTGTGCTGACGATCCGTCGAATCCCCATTTGCTGGTCATCTTCAATTCTCTAGTTGATAGATCTAGAGGTTCGCCAACCACTTGCAAGATCCTCTGTACAGTCAAATCAAGTAACGCTTGCAGTTTAACCTTTGCACCATCTTCAGTTATTTCAATATTAGATATATCCGGATAGCACTTCTTTTTAGCTTTTAATAACTTGTAGTATGAAGGAAGCTGTGCTGAATCCTTGATTTCTGACAAGGTAGACCTTAGTGCCAAATATTTCCATTTTGACAAGTCCAGTGAAGTAGCAAGAGCCAAAGCTTGATCTTCTTGAATAGCTTCCTTCTTCTCCTTATTGAACAACAATGATTGAACTTATGAGCTTGGTCAGGATTTTTCATGAGGTGTTCAATTACTTGGGCAAGGTCACTTCTTCCTTTTGACTTAAGATTAGAAACAAGAGCAAAAGACAACTCATCGTCCGAATATTCGCTTAATGTAGTTGACCGCCTTTTCTTTTGCTTGTTTCCCAGATCTGCAAATGGTTTTCTGCAGAAGTGCACATATCATGTGTGGTTGTTGATGTAGATGGAGTGGCGTAAACAATCGACTCAGGTAACTGATTTTCTTCCTCTGCAGTCTCTTCAAAAATCTCCGCAAGATTCAGATTATTGCATACAGGCCACTTGATTCTTTCCTCCAACCAATCCATATGTTTGTTCATGAATGTCTTCTGAGTTCTGTTGGCCAAGGTCCATCTGCGATTCAAGTTCACAGTGATGGATCTTGAAAACTTCAATATTTGTTCCGAATCTTGGTCAGAAATATTGAATGAAATGCAGTCCAAAATTGCTTGATATAACCTCTTGTAATCTTTCAAGTCTCCCTCTCGTAGAAATATGTAGAAATCCAAGTTGGTTCCAAATCGAGACATGATATCCAGATTCTTTCAGCGCAATAGATTTATTTGTAGATGTAGCTTCTTCAATGAATGAATTTGCAATGAAGAAAAATATCGTACGCGGCACTTAAATGTAGTTTCTACTATTCATACGTCACTTGACTCGACCAATGAGAGTCGGCTAAAGGCTTTAATGGGATGTGGCCATTTAAATATCTAAGTGATTAACTAAGTACCTACCGTACAAAGGTGGTACGGTGGGTACTTAGATAATTTCTTAGATTTGTAGGAATTCATTCAAAAAAACAAATTTGTGAGATATTAAATCCATTGTATTTTTTTTAGAAAATGATTTTGTATTTGGTCTTAAGTACATCGTTTTACAAATAAAAAATAATGTTTATAACTATCACTAGTGCTAAAGGCGGTGTCAAATAGTAAACATTAAACACATTGTTATATTTAGTATGGAAAAATGCAAAGTGCTGTGGAAGCCAAAGCGGCAGACTTATGAACATGGTGTCAAGGCATGAAATGCTCAGAATCGTGCGTTCTATAACGCCTACTAGCCGCTTTGCCTAACAGTATTACCATTTGAAAGATTTTCGCGTTTATAACTTTTTCTCCATACAAAAAAAATACAATATTTTTTTCACTATGAAAACACACTTTTTAGCAAAAACGCTAAAAAAAAAGTTGTTGCTATTGTTACAAACAGTAAGTAAAAAAAAATCAGCTTGATATCTCAACTTTGAACCCTAAGTCCACCATATTTGATTTTCGGACCACTGTGCGACGCCTTAAGGGACAACATGGCTTCTTCATATATTTTGTTGCCTCAAATATAGTGTTAAATAAATACGTACTTGGGAATCGGCATTATCACAGCCAAGGTAAATATTAGGTGCTAACTTCTTTAGGCAATATTAGGAATAAACTTCGTGGAGGTAAGATGCCGCAAAGCTTGGAAGATTCAGAGAGCTTGGTGTAGGTAGGGACGTCTGTGTTCAAATACACCTTTTGCAAGAGTGTCATAATATGTATAGGCTCACATAAATATCTCCGATCTTATTTAAAAAAAAGTGAACTAAAGCCTCTCTTACCCCGGGTTTCGCGAACACTAATAGTCTGTTAATTTATTTTTAACAGCTGTCAGTTGCCAAAATTGCAAACAAAAAAAAACAATATTAACTAAATCCATCAGTCAAAAAAAAATAAAAAAGAATACAATAAAAATATTTATGGGAGCGTTCGAGAAACCGGCGGTTAGAGTCATATTACGTAAAACTTTATTAAACCTATTCTCAGACTTAGACGGGCGTTTTAAACTTCCTAAAACGCTACGGATTTTTTTAAATGTCATATTACATATTTCATTGATTTTTATGCAGTCTGTTAGCTTTTAGAATATACCTCGGGCTCTAGAGTAGGCTTCGGTTTTCGCCGAAAGCACACGAGTGTAATACTACTTCCTGAGTGCGTATACTGAGTTTTTTCATTCACTTTCGATAGCGAGAGCGTTTGCGATTTGCATAAGAGTGACAAAGAGACAACTAGGTGGCGCGCTCTGTCACTCCTATACAAACTGCAAACGCTCTCGCTATCGAAAGTGAAGGACAAAACTCAGTATAAGCACTCCGAGTTCTTTCATTCACTTTCGATATCGAGAGCGTTTGCGATTTGCATAGGAGTGACAAAGAGACAACTAGGTGGCGCGCTCTGTCACTCCTATACAAACTGCAAACGCTCTCGCTATCGAAAGTGAATGAACAAACTCAGTATAAGCACTCAGCTCTGCATTAGTTTATTCCGTCATATTAGTTCCGATATTTCTATTACACGAATATATCCGAATATATCCGATTCTATCCGATGGTAGCCGAGGTATATTTGGTATATTATAAAAGCTAACAGACTGCAGTGGGCTTGTGTCAGAAACTGAAAGAAAGAGCAACAAACCATTTTTTAAGTAATGATTCCTATGTAAATTGAAAGACTACACATCGATAAAAGGTCATGATAGGTATATTTTTTATCTATATGAAGAATGCATGAGCAAACGACTATGTAGATATGACATTGTGGCTTCCTATATTTTCCTTGTACTTTATTCCGTTGCGTCGCCGACAACATGTAACATTTTATTTACCGAGAAGCGCTCAGAAATATGTTAGAAAGAAAACCATGTCACAAATACCACTTTACTTATTCCTCTTGAACGAACATCTTAATTGAGCCTGTACTTACCTACATAAGAATTCGGAGAATTCTCAAAGGGTGGGGTAAATTAATGGTTATTTATTTGCCACACACTTAATGGAGTCTTTCTCAATAAAACCTTTCAAAGGAAATAATTACTCAAATAGGCGAAATAGCTACCTATTTCATATGAAGATGGGTTAATTTCGACGCAACCACTGAAGGAAGATACCTTCCTAATATTGGCTCGGCGTAGCTGTTTATTTGTTCCGATGGAATACGCTTAGAATTGCAAAAGCACAACGATACCTATGCATTTTCCTTCTTTAGACAATGACTCTTAATACCAGGAGAAAAGTGCTACTTTTACTTTGATTTAGTGGCAAAGATTAGTTTGTCGAGCTAGGAGCACCATCGATGGCAGGCGAAGACCTCGAGGGCTGAGTATACTAATATGACAAAGAAAATATGGAAATGCCAGACAAATATTGCTAAGCGAATGAGTCGCAAAATAAACACAACAGTTCTACGACGTGCCACAGTCTCTGTATCATGTATATATTATTATATATACTATTATGTATAGTTATTTAATACAACCTTAGAAAAAGCAATCTGCATTTTATTAACATTTCCACTAAACAACCGAAAACACCGAACCAATCAATTTTGAAAGAAAGAAAGAAGACTTTTATTAAAATTTTCACAGAAACACGATGTAGACGAAAATCAACAAAAAAAAAACTAAACAATCGTTTTTAATTTCGTTATAATATAAACTACTCAAAAATAAACTTTTATATACAGGGCGTCCCAAAGTTATGGGACATGATGGGAAAGTACCTTAAATATCGTAGATAGGGTATTTTGTTGAAAGAAGACTTTATGTTATTTTTAAAAGTTAGTAATTCTGCTAACAAGGATTTTCTAAAAATTACTTGCCTCGTCAGTGAATCTAACCGACTTAAATGTAAAAAAAAATCACTTCTACTTTTATGATGTCAATCGAAAGAATGGCCAAAAAATAATAACTCTTCTTATGTAACATAGTATTTTTAAAGAAAAGAAAGAAAAGAACAGCGAGAAATTAATCATTTTAATAATATTAAAAACATACATAAACTGACCGAGTCAATTAAGTTGAAAATGAAAATCAACAGGACTTATTAAAAGATTGGCGATTTGCATAAGACAAGAGGGATCACATTTTGAGCATTTAATTAATTAATTTACAAAAAAAATACCCTTGACTACGCCAGTTTCATACATGTTTTTAATTTCATTAAAATGATTAATTTCACGCTGTTCCTTTCTTTTAAAATACTATGTTACTTAAGAAGAGTTATTATTTTTTGGCTTTCGATTGGCATCATAAAAGCCCTACTTTTATGATTTTTTTTACATTTAAGTCGGTTCGATTCCCAGACGAGGCAAGTATTTTTAAAAAAATCTTTGAGTGCAGAATTACTAACTTTTAAAAATAACATAAAGTCTTCTTTCAGCAAAATACCCTATCTACGATATTTAAGGTACTTTCCCTTCATGGACCATAACTATGGGACGCCCTGTATATAGTAACCTATATGCGTGAGGAATCATTTCAGTGCTCAAGCTCGATTTACCCACAGATTATCAAGTAGGAAGAGTAGAGTCTGACAAGCGAGTCCTGGGACGCGATTTATTTCGAATTTCTCATATGGCCACACTCTGACTGTCAAACTTAGGTATTTCAGGTGCAAATAGTACAGCCAAAACAGTTTGATACTCGTCCTAGATTTAAACAAGAAAAAAACTTTTGTTTCTATTCAACATAATTTTACCTATGTTTTAGTATGTACATACGAGTAATAATGTTTTAAAGCAAACATGAATTATTTCTTGTTGTAAGGTCTGTCGGATGACGAAAATGTTAAACGTTAGATCGAAGACTTAGTCAAAGAACTCAAAGATGTTGAGAAAAAAGATATGAATCAGATTTTGATTATGGTTCAGCATTAATAAATGTTTATAAGTTTATGTGGTGCATCTTTATTATCCCTGTTTTTGGTGGAGTGGAAATGTTGGTTTTTGGTGGCGTGGTAATGTTTTCGTTTTGTTTATATTTATTTATGTTTGGACAAAATTCATTGCACTCCAAACTAATTAAACAAATAATCAAGTTAAGCAAAAGTATCAAGGTGGTTTATTCAGACGATATGCAGGGTTATCAACTAAAAGATTTTTAAATTTCCCGCCAAAGGCTTGAGCCACGACTCACTTGTCGCACTCTAGGCAATGGTGATCGAATTCTCACAATAAATTACGTGTTTTAAATAATAATAATAACTTTCACATGATACAATCACTTGACCTGGTCCCAAACTAGGATACCCTGTGCTATGGTAACCTGGTAAAGATATTACAAAAGTGGAAATACACCCAGACTGAGGCCGTTTGTACAAATGTACGGCGGCCCCCAGTGGGAATCAAACCCACGATCACTGTCTTGATAGCAAACCCCTATCCCCCGATTTCTCAAACGCCAACAGTACGTTAATCTATTGTTAAGTTAAGTCAGTTAGGGTAGTTTCCAGGGTCAAAATAATTAAATTCAATTTAGTCCGTATTTTAGATTATAAAAAAATATTGGACACGTATTTTTTCTTATTTCGATTAAACCAAAAATAACAAAGATATAGCCCATTAAAGTTACTGAAAGAGGATGTAGTGACTAGAATTGAGAAAGGAATGTTGCGTTGGTTCGGACATATGGAGAGGATGAAGGAAGAAAGACTGACGAAGCAAATATATCGAGCGAATGTGAGTGGAAGGGCCAGTAAGGGACGCCCCAGGCGAACATACTTCGACCAAATAGGGGATGTATTAGCAAAGGGCAAGATAAAAAGTACCCGAAACCGGCGTGCGTACATGCAACGACTAATGAATGTCGATGAAGCGAAAGTGGTTTGTCAGGATCGTGGCAGGTGGCAGTCCCTGGTCTCTGCCTACCCCTCTGGGATACAGGCGTGAGCTTATGTATGTATGTAAGTTACGTGTGACGTCACTCCGTGCTAAAAAATGCAGCACAGCGTGACGTGACACGTAACTTTAATCGGCTATATCTTTGTCATTTTTGGTCTAATTTACAAATAAAAAAATACGTGTCCCTTATTTTTGAATAATCTAAAAGACGGACTAATTACATTTTTTAGGGCAACTAGCCCATTGACAGCAGCTGTTAACAGTAGATTAACAGACTGTTAGCGTTCAAGAAACCGGGTGTAGCTGTGTTTTTGTTGTAATTATGTTTTCTTCGTGCTATGACTTTTTAATTAGATTTGCTTTTGCATGGGCCCAGTTCTAGTGATTGGTGCCTCTGCCTACCCCTCGGGGATAATGGGCGTGAGTTTTTTTTTTGTTATTTCATAGCTTTTTGTATACGTGTATGTGTGTTTTATGTGAATAAATTATTCGTCTATCTATCAATTCATCATCAACCCATGTCCCCACCGAGGGGTACGGGTTGTCACGTAACAAGCCCAGGAAGCTCAGCGGATGAAGAAATAAGGAGACTTCGTTGGGTGTTAGGACTTCTTTTATTGTTAAAAAGTAGAGGCACCTGATGACAAAAGGTACATTTTTAAAACTAAACTTAACACAACGCTTACAGAGAGCTACGTAAAAAATAACACGCAGCACTTACGATTGTGCCTCGTTGAAAATAAGGTTTTGGAGCACAGAACCGTCAGGATTAGATAACATTCACTGAATACTGAATTTAACTTGCACTGATTCACCAATTCACTTTAAAATATGTAGTAAAACTGAAGGCACTATGCGTGCTGTCTCTTCTAAGACTTGAAATTGAAATGACCCAGGCGATGCCATGACAAATAAAGTGAACTACGAACAAAAGACAAATAATTTGAATTTGAAAGTTGAAAACGGAATCGACAGATTTAAAAGTAAATAGCCTAAATATAAAACTAATAAACAGGTTTGTAGACGAGGTATCACAACCTCGTTACAGGGTCTCTTCCCTGAGGAAGGTATAGGCCATACTCCACCACGGGGGCCAAGTCCGGATTGGTGGAGCCAAGTCTGGATTAGTGGATCAATTTAATATTGTTTTTGAATGTTTCAAATGGAAGACACGAAGTTCCAGTTTATTTACTGTCAAATTCTGTACACGTAGCGTGACAAAACGCGAGACTCACGTCTTCATACTACCACCATAGTCTTAGCGCCTTGGGAGATATTTCCACGTCCACAGTCCAGTGTTGCCAGAATGTTACAAAAGTAACATTTTACGTTACTTTTGGCCCTCGAATGTTACCTTCATGTTACCCGACTCAATATGTTACTTTTGTGTTACTTAATAATAATAAATAATAATAATAATAAACTCACGCCAGTTATCCCCGAAGGGGTAGGCAGAGGCACCAGTCTCTAGAACTGGACCCACGTTTTGCCGAGTTTATTAGGTCCCAAACGTGACAAGTGGCAAGCCTGTCGCCGTTATCCGGGCACAATTTATCAGCGAATGGTGTTGCGGTACAAACAAATGTACGTAACTAAAAGTCATTGGTACATGCGTGGTTCGAACCCAGACCCTCATGATCGAGAAGCAAGGGTCAACCCCACTACGCCACCACCGCCACGTTACGCCATGTTACTTAATCTCCATTAATATATATTATGATGGCGTTTTTTCATATTCACTGATGAAAAAGCAGGTAGTATTGAAAGACATTCTTAAATTGGTTAGTACCTACCTATATTAGACAAACACCATGAATTGTATGTTGTATCTTTTTCAACAAAGCCTATTCGATCAACAATTATTAAGATTTTTTTCGAATGGGACAAGAAACTTATTTTACTTTTTGTGTAATAAACTGCCGTAATAAAGTACCTATGTGTTGGTTTCTACAATAAAAAAAGGTTATGTTACTTTACTCGATAAAATGTTACTTTTTGATCTGCCTCGTGTTGCTGTGTGCTGTGGGTAAAACACCTGCAGCAAATACTGAGCCTGAGGCCGTTTTACCGCCGCATGGACATAGCCCGTGTCAATTTCTTGTTTTTATTTCTTGTATTGTATCTTACTTTGTCTGTTTTTTCCTTTTCTGTCCTTTTCTTGTATATGTCTGTGTGGCGTTAAATAAATATATTTTCTTCTTTTACTTTCTTCTTTCTTTCTTTCTTCTTTCTGTTATATTTGACTATCTGCCACTAGCAACACTGCCACAGTCCATAATTTAGTGAGCCATAAGAGGTAATGCGCGCTCATTGCCTTCATCACTTATCTGGCAACCTTTTATAATGGAGCCTCAGGAGGCCTTAGTAGACTGTTCTCGTTCCATGGTGTAATGGACCGATTATTTATGTCCTGCGAAGAACGCAACTTCGTCGCGAGCTTCAAATTTGTTTAGATTTTTTCAAAAGTAACTTTTGAATATTTTCGATTGTTACCGGAGTGCCCTTAGGGCTGGTTTCTGAATTGAGAATTTCACTAAGTAAATACTTAAGTAACATTCTGTCACGCTCTTCTCTGAGAACTTTGACGAGACAGCACTACAGTTATGTAGTCACTTAGCGATCTTAAATTAGTCCCCTGCCTCACTAGGACGCCATGGCAACGTCGCCAGCTACGTATCCAAGCAGTTTGTATTGAATGGCGACGTTGCCAGTCCGTCGCCAAGTGAGCTAGGCACCATACATTTCAATAGTAACTGCTTGGATACGGTCGCTGGCGACATCGCCATGGCGTCCTAGTGAGGCAGGGCACTTAGTATTGAAATTATGTATTTGTTGTGGATGTATTTGATGTATGTATTTGTATTTGTTGAAGACGGACTGCCTCAGGGCCGATTTCTGAATTGAGAATTGCGCTAAGTAACTACTCAACTGTTCTGTAGTGCCGTCTCGCAAAATTTATCAGCAAAAAAGCGTGACAGCACGTTACTTAAGTAAATTTATTTACTTAGTGAAAATTCTCAACTCAGAAACCGGCCCTCAGTCAAGTCAAGACTTAAGAGGTTAAAGGGAAAAGAGACCAACCGCAAATTGCAACCATCATCATCAACCCATCATGTCACCACCGAGGAGCACGGGTCTCTTCCCTGAGGAAGGTATAAGCCATACTCCACCACGGGGGCCAAGTCCAAATTGGTGGAACGTTGTAAGACTAGTGGCTGGTCTTACTGTTAGAAGTTTTCAAACCGCCCTAAAGCCTCTGTTTTGGCTTAACGACTGCCATCTATCGACGGCAGCCGGCACCAACTGCTTAACGTGCCTTGCGAAGCACGGAACCGCTCGGAAAAATGCCACTAGCGTTAGTCATAGACGGTGACCCATCCATGGGCTGAACGCGCCGTATGTTGCTTAACCTTAGTGATCGTTTAAGATCACTCAGGCAGCCCAGGCTACGAGCGATTCTACTAAATAAATACTTAAGTAATATTCTGTCACGCTCTTTTCTTAGAAATTTACATAAAAGTAGTTTTAGCGAAATTTCAATTCAGAAACTGGCTCTTAAACTAGTATTGAAATAATGTGTTCGTATTTGTTGAGGACGAACTGCCTCAGTCAGGTCAGGACTTAGGAGGTTAAAGGGAAAAGAGACCAACCGCTAATGGGCGTTTTTCCTTTCTTTTTTTTCTTAGTTCCTTGAGATACACTAGATGGCGTCCTTCGTTTCTTCATACGAATTTATGATTCGTAGCAATCAATGTCAAAGTCAGTCCACAGATTACTAAACAAGAGAAGGAACCAGGGTTGCTATTCGGACGAGGTTTCTCGTAATAAAAATAAAAATTCAAACAAACAATCCATAGCATTAAAGACTCCAAAGTATCCAAAAGCGCACTTATCACCAAACGGCAACAGCATTTTTTTTTTCGGTAATAAACCATCACAAATTCCAAACCATAGTATTATTTTTTGCTTTGACGTTTATTATTACGGTACGGCAGCACCACCTAGGGATCCTTTTAAAACTAAATCTATATACAGGGTTACAGGGAAAGTCGTACACAATATTAAAGGAGGTCATTATTTAGGTCATTCCTGATGGATTTTATTCTATTATATAGGGTCCGAAAATTAACCGTTATGGAGGTATTGACTGTTAAAGATTTCAAAAAAATATCCAATTTTTTTGGCTTTTTGATTCATTTTTTCTCAGAATAGAGCTCATAAAGTGTTTTTTTATGTATTTAGTTAAAAGGCATGTCAATTGATAAAAAAATATCAGCAAAAGCTGCACCTACTACTAACAACTTTAAAAAACTGCTCGGCAACGGTTAGAATAAAATATTTTTTCTCTAAATATTTTTCACTTTGAAGCTCTTAAAAAAAATACGTATGGAACTTATTCTGCAAATAATTTTAAAAACTTCTACGACTCTTTAACTATTCAAAAAGGTATAACATTTAATAGGTATGTGCATGAAATTTTAAAATAATGTTATTTGAGTAGCCTCTAGTGGTAGTACCGACATAACTGAACTTCGATACAAAAAAAAATATTTTTACTTCCTGGCACCTTTAAACTATGTAAAAAGGTCAGATAGGCTTTTTTTGTGCTCTGGAGACCCTGTATATAAAAGGAGAAGCTGACTGACTGACTGACTGACTGACTGACTGACATGTCAACGCAGGGCCTAAACTATAAGGGTTAGAAACTTGAAATTTTGCACAGTGGTTCCTTTTGTAACGCAGGGGAGCAGTACAAAAGGATTTTTGAAAATTCATCCCCTAAGGGGGTAAAATCTGGGTTCAAAGTTAGTACTTTGCCGTTTTTGAAGTTATTCGAATGAAATTTTGTACAAAGGTTCTTCATGTAAAATTATGAAACACATGTAAAATATTTTTTTTTAAATCATCCCTTAAGGGGGAAAAAGGGGGGTGCAAACTTAGTATGAAACTTTGCCGTTTTTGAAGTTATTCGGATGAGATTCAATATGAAGGTCCTTCATTGAAAGTCATGAAACACATGTAAAATAATTTTTCGAAAATCATCTCATAAGGGGATAAAAGGGGGTGCAATGTTAGTGTGAAACTGCCGTTTTTGAAGTTCCTTCCTTAAAATTTATGGAAGACGTGTAAAGTAGTTTTTTGAAAATCATCCCTTATGGGGGTAAGAGGGGGTTGCGAAGTTAGTATGAAATCTCTTTCGCACGCGCTAAAAGTATCCCTATCTTATTTGCAAACACTTTACTCAACTAAAGCCCACGCGGACGTAGTCGCGGGCAACAGCTAGTTATTCTTTAAATATAAAAGGAGAAGCTGACTGACTGACTGACTGACATATCAACGCAGGGCCTAATCTATAAGGGTCAGAAACTTGAAATTTTGCACAGTGGTTCCTTTTGTAACGCAGGGGAGCACTAAGAAAGGATTTTTGAAAATTCATCCCCTAAGGGGGTAAAATCTGGGTTCAAAGTTAGTATGAAACTTTGCCGTTTTTGAAGTTATTCAATTAATATAACAATTTGAAGTTATTCAAGTTATTTAATAATTTGGTACAAAGGTTCTTCATGTAAAATTATGAAACACGTGTAAAATAGTTTTTTAAAAATCATCCCTTAAGGGGGACAAAGGGGGGTGCAAACTTAGTATAAAACTTTGCCGTTTTTGAAGTTATTCGGATGAGATTCAATATGAGATCTTTCATTGAAAGTCATGAAACACATGTAAAATATTTTTTCGAAAATCATCTCTTAAGGGGATAAAAGGGGGGTGTAATGTTAGTGTGAAACTGCCGTTTTTGAAGTTCCTTCATTAAAATTTATGGAAGACGTGTAATGTAGTTTTTTGAAAATCATCCCTTATGGGGGTAAGAGGGGGTTGCGAAGTTAGTATGAAAGCTCTTTCGCACGCGCTAAAAGTATATCCCTATCTTATTTGCAAACACTTTACTCAACTAAAGCCCACGCGGACGTAGTCGCGGGCAACAGCTAGTTTGACATAAGGAAAAACGCTCATTGCAACCACAAGCGCAAATTGCATCCGGAACCGCAAAAATTATTCTCTTATTTTTTATTCAAAAGATGTTATTAAATTCGTTCTAGCGCAATCCCTGAAAAGATAATCTAAATAAGTGAGCACAAACAGAAGCTACTACAACAAAGGACAGCAAACCGAAAGCGACCTAAGAATTAAACTAATAATTACAAACAGTCTGCCATTAGCTTCCAAACAACGCCCGTAGCTCTTATTACGCTCGGCGTAAGATCGAGTATCGAAGAAAACGAAATGTTTCTGTAACGTTGACTGTACCATTACTGAGCAAGCCATTAAAGTCGTGATGCACCCACTTGGGAAGACGTTTTGCCGAAATGGGAGCCTTACCAGGTAATTTTTATATATTCAAGTTCAAATTAAAATTTGTCTCTTCACGGAAAACAATTAACAGAGCTGTGTGAAATTAAAATACAATTGGATGTAGTTTAGCAAAAGGGTTCCAGCCTACAAAATGTTCATTTTTTAGTTAAACATACCAAAATAATAACTATAATCTATATTTTAAGAATCAAAGTCTTTCATTGCGATCCGATGAGTATGTGCAAAGTTATGGCATATGGTAGTCCAACCCACATGTATGGAGAGCGTAAGTCAGCTTAAACCTAATAACTCAAATATCTGAAAACTCATTTTGTGTGGGTTGGAGCCTTTTTGCTAAACTGCGTCCAAATCATCTCCTTAAATCAGTCCAATTTATGACAACTCGAGCCCCGGAATACTCACAAAACGAATTCGAAGCCGGGTTAACTCAGGAATTCTATATCTTCTTCTTTCTTTCTTTCTGATGTATAAAATTCTCGTGTAACGGGGTTATAGTCAATAAAATATAGCTTGAGCTCCGCGACAGCTGTCATGGACATTTACGTCCATGAAGTTTTGAACTTTTTCCCAGAATATTTGCACTGTGAAAACTCCGTACTTACTTCCATCGAATAGTGTGCAGTAAGTACGGAGTTTTCACAGTGCAATTATTCTGTGAAAATTTCAAAACTCCATGGACGCAAATGTCCATGACAGCTGTCGCGGAGCTCAAGCTATATTTTACAGACTATAGTGCGCTAACTCCTCCGAAACGGCTTGTCCTATTTTGATGATATATTATGTGTATATTCGGTAGATGTGAGAATAGGATGTAATCTATTTTTCATAGCCCTTTGTTCCACCGCGGTCTGTGACGTTCGCGGGGGCATCTCTTGGCACTGACTGAAAATCAGCGCTGAAGGCTTGTCCATCAGTATAACGCTGAGTCAGCTGCCTTTTATAACAGCAGTGACACGCCGTAGTCTTTATTTTCCTTCTGTTTTGTTCTGATTTTATCTTTTGTACTATTGTTTTTGGATTTGTTTTGTTATTGTGGCGTGTGTAATGTTTTTATAATAAATTTTTCTTCTTCTTCTCCAAAACAATGTATGGCGAAACGTTGGCGGGATCAGCTAGTTTTATTAGAGAAAGGAGGTCTGTCAGATTCATAACAAATCATGCCAGCAATCATGTCCGTTACCGCCACGTAGCAACTAACGCTATTTTCAGAACTCCTCAGTTCTTACGTTGATATTTAAAGCAGCGTTAAGGCAGGTAGACACACATTAATTATAAAATTACATTAATTAAAACCTAATATGCATGTATGCAACGCTAGTGGCATTTTTCTGAGCGGTTCCGTGCTTCGCAATGCACGTTAAGCAGTTGGTGCCGTCTGCCGTCGATAGATGGCAGTCTTTAAGCCAGGTCAGAGGCCTAAGCGGCGGCTTGAACACTTATGATAGTAAGACCAGCCACTAGTCTTACAAGCCTCCACCAATCTGGACTTGGCCCCCGTGGTGGAGTATGGCCTATACCTTCCTCAGGGAGAGACCCGTGCCCCTCGGTGGGGACATAATGGGCTTATGATGATGATGTATGCCTTTATAGTATTCTTAAATGAAAATAAGAATCCCTAAAAACAAACAATGACAGGTAGTCTTCAACAAGACGGAGAACGTGAGAGGTCGAGGAGATTAAGCTTAGCTAACAGCTCAGGAGAGTTAACAACCTTCCCTTTTTTGTTAAAACATTATTTATGGCTCCCGTATTTTAATGCTTGCTATTACAGAGTTCGCGATGTACACGTAATAGCTAAGCTTCGTTTAATTATTTCTTAATTTGGCTTAAGAATTTTCTAGTTCTTAGTCTCATCGCGCGTCCCCGGCCATTGAGGTCAACTGCCGATGAGAAATTGGCCCATGCGAAGTCGATGTAAATTGTTCAAGTTACCTACTCAACAATATATAATTACACATGAGACACATAGTTGCAGAGTTAGACCCTTTCTCCACTGCTCCGGCTCGGCAAACGTTAATTACCGATCCCATTTAGAAACACACAAGAATACTAATAAGCTTCTCCACTACTCCGGCATCCGGTTTTTAACAGCCCGATAATTTGCTAGATCGGAACGGTACTTACCGGTCCGAAGTGATCGACGTACAAAAACAAACAAATTGTAATTATGAATATGACTATAAGAACTTGATAAGAACAAAACGACGTATTAAAAAAAATCGCTAAATAAGAAGGTAGATAAGTACATTTCCTTTTTTACGTTAACAATTTCAGCAACAGATCTAGCAGCGCTCTCGACTCTCGTTACAAGTGCCCTCTAAAAAGCTCTCCTCTCCGCCAAAGGGCCAGAGTCCGAGCAAGTCTCTCTGTTATCTGTTTTCCGATATTCATTAGCGAACAATGCGGTTGATCACACGCCCGCTCAGTTTAGACGCGATTAAACGCTCTAAATGGCCGCTTCTCCGCCCGCGCGCTCCTTCCCCCATAGCCGTAAGACCTGTTGGACCCTGGAAATGAGCAGAGGATTATTAACTGAGCTTAACACAAGCAGTCATGTTTAATTAAAGGACGACCTCTGGCGAAGTGATTAGCGCATCTGCTTACCATTCGAGAGTTCCCGGGTTCGAACGCTGCTGAGGGAAAAAAAATGATGTCGCTGTTTCTGTTTCCCACGACACAGGGTATACTAGTGTGGGGTCAGAAGCAATTTATGTTGCTGTATTTGAATGTTTATGTTTATGTCCAAATTTCTGCCCTCTTAGCATGATCTTTTATCCCGCGCGCGCCATCCCCTTCTTGTCTGCTGTGTGAGCGCAGGATACGGTGATTCTTTCTTTACTTCTCGCGCGTGGAATAAGAGATCAATATTATAATTATTAAATTCTTTATTGCATTAAAACACAAGTTTTGCACATAGGCGAGCTTAAAGCTACTTAGCATTTCTTCCAACTGTTTTCCCCGCTTACATTGTTTTAACCGCCTAGGCTACCATCGCTCCAAATATACACAACAAAAAATCGTAAAAATTTGTGAATCCGTTCCGGTGGAATTCGATAGCTAACGAGATTGATTGATATGATAGGAGATTTTTATATGCTAAAACTTCCGTAAGCACTACACATTCTAAACTATTAATGCTTTTATCAGAGTTTGTAATTAGCGACCAATGCTGAGGTCCGGATGGGTTGAGACCCACCGCCCGTTTCAAATGGTTTTTGATGAAATTTATTGCTTAAGGCATGATCCCCTGTGTTGAAACAGTCGGGCTGCTGTACCTAAATGTGTACTTACTTTGAAATAATAAAATGTAAGGAGCTACCCGCTGCTATCTAACGCCATCAGCAAATAATAATAACACCTTGCACACAACCACTTTACCTGGATCTAGATTATGTTAATGCATTGTAGTACCATGACAAATAACATAACAAACATTTACAAACAGGCACATACATTGCTTCTGGCCCCACACTAGGATACCCTGTGTCGTGGGACCCAGAAACAGCGACGTCACAAACATGTAAACATCCAAGACCTGGGTTTCTTTTTTTTTGTCCCCAGCCGGGATTCGAACCCGGGACCTCTCGCATGGTAGGCAGATGCGCTAACCACTGCGCTACAGAGGTCGTCAGAACATGGCGATTTAGTTTCATTGCCGCTTCAAGTCTACGCGCGCACTCAAATCATTCAATCTAGGCGTCAATGATATCATTTTTCATATCGCATACACGTCACGTGACCCGACCATGTATCTGTCATTGAACTACAACGAATCAACAGAATCGGGGCCCTGGTCCTAAACTAGGATACGCTGTGCTATGGTAACCAGGCAAGGACGTTAAAAACATCGACTGCGATATCTAATATTAAATCTAATATCTGAGATACGAGAGAGGGATTAACGAATCTGTGGCATAGCTGTGGTGGAGGCTCAGAAGAACCTCCTCTTATTTTGTTGCCTAAGGCCCGGTTTTTTTATCCGTAGTTAACGCAACTAATGGTTAAAAAATGCTACCAATGGTTAAATATCAGCAAAACGTGTTTTTTGACAAATGGTCAACAAGACCAATAGTTAGAATCGTAACCATTGGTTGAAATATCTAACCACCCGATTCTGAGCGGTTAAACAATATGGCGGATAGTTAACCGGTGCGTCCTGTCAGTTGATATTGCAAAATAATTTCGTTACGGCTATAATTTTTAAAATAAATATGGATTTGAACGTGGCAAGACACTTTAACGAGTCAGAAAGTTCGTCAGATGAAGATGTTGTTATCCAGTACGTGCTGATGAGAAGACCGAAAACATTCAGATCACGCAACCCACCCCTAGAAATATGGGATGATGAAGACTTTTGCCAACTCTATCGTCTTATTAACGCAAATCGCTAACTTATTAACGCAAGCCTTTATAATCACCGCGAAGACAGCAATAAGGCGCAGGCACGATGTAATTAATGTTAAGTATTAAGGCACCATTTCAAAATCTAGACTATTGAGATAAAAAACAGGGCAAATAAACTCCAGTTCAACCAACACTATACTTTATTCGTAGAAATTATTAGATAACACGCCATCGCTCGTAGCCTGGGCTGCCTGAGTGATCTTAAACGATCACTAAGGTTAAGCAACATACGGCGCGTTCAGTCCATGGATGGGTCACCGTCTATGACTAACGCTAGTGGCATTTTTCCGAGCGATTCCGTGCTTCGCAAGGCACGTTAAGCAGTTGGTGCCGGCTGCCGTCGATAGATGGCAGTCGTTAAGCCAAGTCAGAGGCCCTAGGGCGGCTTGAAAACTTCTGACAGTAAGACCAGCCACTAGTCTTACAAGCCTCCACCAATCCGGACTTGGCCGGAAAATTACTCCGCCTCATCATCATCAACCCATTATGTTCCCACCGAGGAGCACGGGTCTCTTCCCTGAGGAAGGTATAGGCCATACTCCTCCACAGGGCCAAGTCCGGATTGGTGGATGCTTGTAGTGAGACTAGTGTTCGTCTTACTGTCAGAAGTTTTCACGCCGCCCTAACCCTAAGGCCTTTGACTTGGCTTAACGACTTCAATATATGGCGGCAGCCGACACCAGCTGCTAAACGTGCCTTGCGTAGCACGGAACCGCTCGGAAAAATGTCACTAGCGTTAGTCATACAACGGTCACCCATCCATGCACTGAACGCGCCCTATGTTGCTTAACCTTCGTGATCGCTTAAGATCATTCAGGCGGCCGCGCTACGAGCAAGCAACTCTGCCTTTCAGCTGTTAATACAATTAAGCCTTTCAAGCCTTCCTCATAATCAGCCTGAGGTGCACTAGAGGGTCCAGCACCTTCTGGAGTACATTTTATAGATCGTTTTTGAATTGTGTAGCTCGATCATGGCTTTTGTTATATACTTTCGTAGTGAGCCCGGCCTTTACTGGCTTTACTGCAGTAAAAGATGGCTAGTCTGAACGCATCACGGTAGTAAAAAATTCAAAGTAGCCCAAAAGTCGCCAAAAAAAATTTACATTATAGCCCAAAGGGCGACTGGTCGCCGATTGCCATTTCAGGTCGCCATTTCACCCAAATGGCGATAAATCGCCTAATCTGGCACAACTGATCAGAGAGAGTCATGAAGGTCCTCCTTGGTCATGACAGAGTAAACCAAGTAAACAAACAACAACAAGATGTCAATGTCATGCGAAATTTAACGTAACATTCATGGTGTTGCTACTCGAAAAAAAAATACCCACGCTCAATTCGGAAATCTGGGTCATAATTTCACTGGCAACAAAATAACTAATGGTTACCATTGACTAAGGTCTACAGGGGGGTAAGGGGAGAACGGTCAAAAACATCTTGACCGACCCAACTGTCAACCTCACCTGCACGCGCCGTAAGGCGGCGGTGGTCATTATGACCCCGTGGTACTCCCTGCTAGCCAACCAACGAGGCGATGGCGACCGAGCAATGGCGGTATAACCATACACCTGGCTACGGCTAGATGAGGCTTGCGGCGGCCTTGGGGGTCTAAATACCTCCAAAAAGGACGATAGGAGAAGGAACTCTGAGAACAAACCGAGTGTGACGGTACGCTTTGAAGTAGCAGCCCTGCTAGCCGTCTAGGATACTATGAGCTAATAACCTGTATATCTGAAAGCAATATATTACTGAAACTCAAAGATGGAAAAACCGGACTGATTTTAAACAACTGACCTTTGGCGCGAAAAAACGGACACTGATTGGCTGTTGGAATGTTCGCACGATGAGAGAAGAAAGCAGAGTGCTCCAAGTCTTGAAATACATGAAAGACTATCGATTAGACATACTAGGCATCTCTGAAACGAGATGGAAAGAGTTTGGTGAACACAAAGTAGACGACCACACCTTGCTCTACTCGGGCCAAACAAAAAAACACGAATATGGAGTGGGTTTCCTGCTTTCCAGATATACTCAAATTAGTCTCCTGGATTGGCAACCAGTGTCAGACAGGATTATCATGGCACGCTTTCGGTCCAAAGTGAGGAACATCACAGTCTTGCAATGTTACGCACCTACCAATGCGGCCGACCCTGACAAAAAGGAAGCGTTCTACAAACAGCTCACTGCAACAGTACATAGTATAGCAAAAGGAGACATAGTTATATGTATGGGTAACTTTAACGCTCAGATTGGGAACAACAACCAGGGTTTGGAATCATGGGTAGGCAAACATGCACTCGGCAATCGCAGCGACAATGGTAATATGCTAGTGGACTTCTGCTGTGAATTCGACCTTATTGGGGGTTCCATCTTTCCCCACAGAGACTGCCACAAAGTATCGTGGGTGTCACCTGACAGACGAACGGAAAACCAGATTGACCATGTGATGATTAGTAGAAAGTGGAGGCACTCGCTACTAGACGTCCGAAACCGGCGAGGAGCTGACGTAAACAGTGATCATCACCTTGTTGTGGCTAAAGTAAGTTTGAAAATAGCGAAGGTTTTGCGCAAAGCCAGCACTACACCTAGGCGATTTGACGTCTCTAGCCTACAAAATCCTGGGTTAAACAACACTTTTGCAAAGAACTTCATAACAACTACCACACCCACAGAAAAATGGGAGCTTCGGTGGAGGAGGAGTGGAGTACTGTTAAAGACGCACTACAGAGCTGCTGCAAAAGCCTTCTAGGGTACAAACATCCTAATAGGAAGGAATGGATCTCAACTAACACCTGGAACAAAATACTGCACCGGAAATCCATCAAAGGGAAGCTTAATGCTGCTAGAGACCAAAACACCAAAGAAAGTTTAGCCTACGAATACTTCCTATGTGAAAGTGACGTGAAACGCAGCGCACGTAGTGATAAGCGTGTCAGAGCAGCAACCATAGCCCAAAGAGCAGAAACAGCGGCAAGAGCTGGAAACACCAGAGAGCTATACCGTGCTGGAAGTGAACTTTGCAGTAGAATGCCTGCCACTCGGCCAATCATGGATAAATCAGGGAAGTTGCTGACCACGCCTGAAGAGCAAATACAAAGATGGCATGAGCATTTTGCTGAGGTCTTCCAGGCAATGGCTGATGATGACGAGCAGGATGTTGCAAATGGAATGGAGGTGTTAGACATCAAAATCGACCCACTTGACATTGCAGAAATCTCGAAGGCCATCAAAGGTCTACAAAATGGCAAGGCACCTGGTAATGACGGCATCCCAGTTGACGCACTGAAAGCCAACGTGGACGTAGCGGCGGATGTATTGTTGCCCCTGATGACAGCTGCATGGGAGTCGGGACAGATACCACAAAGCTGGAAGGAGGGTATCATCATCAAGCTGCCAAAGAAAGGAAACCTGTCCAATTGTGGTAACTGGAGGGGAATAAACTTATTGCCTGTTTGCTCTAAAGTTCTTTGCAAGGTCCTATTAAACAGAATGAAGAGCGCTGTCGACGGAAAGCTGAGAGACGAACAGAGTGGATTCAGAGAGGGGCGATCTTGTACTGACCAGATTAATGTTCTGCGAATGATCCTGGAGCAGTGCAATGATGAACTTTATACTCTGTTCGTAGACTTTGAAAACGCTTTTGACAAGGTTACATGGAAAAGCATTTGGCGGATCTTGAAGCGACGGGGTATACCAGAAAAGATCATCGATTTAATTAAATCTCTGTACTATGGGTCCTCGTGGTGCGTATTCCATGGAGGCCAGCTTACAGAACCGATCCCAGTCACTGCCGGCGTGAAACATCGCTGTCTACTATCTCCGCTACTATTCTTAGTAGTCTTGGACGACGTGATGCGCAGGGTAACAAGCGCAAGAGAAAGAGGACTCCCGTGGATGAATGGTAAATCTCTGGAGGACATCGACTTCGCGGATGACCTCTGCTTGCTTGCGGTATCACGTGACCAACTGCAGTCTAAGACGAACGACCTAGCCGATGTCGCTGCGAAAGAAGGACTACGCATTAACTGCGCTAAGACGAAAGACATGCCACTAAACACTCACGACGTCACGCCCATTGTCGTGAACGGTGAGAATGTCGAACAAGTCGACAAGTTCACCTACCTCGGAAGTGTTGTGGACCGTCTAGGAGGTGCAGAAGCTGATGTGGAGGCCCGAATTAACAAAGCGCGTGCAGCATATGCGCAGCTGAAACTCGTGTGGACTTCCTCAGTCATTACTCGACGGACCAAAATCAGTATGTTCAACTCCAATGTCAAATCAGTTCTTCTGTACGGATGTGAAACGTGGCTGGTCAAAAACGACGTAACTAATAGACTGCAAGTTTTTTTAAACAAATGTCTACGGCGTATACTCGGTATACATTGGCCACGAACCATATCTAATGCAAGATTGTGGGAACTGACGGACCAGAAGCCTATCAATAAAGAAATCCTGCAAATAAAATGGCGATGGATTGGACATACCTTGAGAAGACCGCACAACCAGCTGGCCAAACAGAGTCTAACGTGGCAAACTTCTGGCAAGAGACGGCCGGGCCGCCCTCGCATCACCTGGAGGCGTTTCGTTGAGAAAGAGGCTGCCTCAACGGGACTCAATTGGAACGAGTTAGAAGTTGCCGCACAAGACCGCGAGAAATGGAGATCCCTTCTACGAGCCCTATGACCCTGATAAGGGATAAGTGGAAATCATCATCATTATCATCACCATTGACTATGGATAGGATATGCAAAAAAATGCAATTTCGATTTAACCATTAGTTAGCCTGTAACTAATAGTTGAGATAACAAAAGGTTATTAGTATTTAACTACGGATCAAAAAACCGGCTCTAAGTTATTTTAAAAACTCGATTTTTTTAATCACTCCTCAAATGCAGTTTAAAAAGTCTGTGGTAAAATATGTTGTTTCTACAAATGACACAATTCCAGTATCCGAGATAAACTTTCAAGAAGGAACGGAAAGTAGGAATATGGGAATCAGCTCTTCCGATCCCATGCAATTAATCATCATCAACCCATCATGTCCCCACCGAGAGGCACGGGTCTCTTCCCTGAGGAAGGTATAGGCCATACTCCACCACGGGGGCTAGTCCGGATTGGTGGAGGCCTGTAAGACTAGTGACTGGTCTTACTGTCAGAAGTTTTCACGCCGCCCTAAGGCCTCCGACTTGGCTTAACGACTGCCATCTATCGAGGGCAGCCGGCACAAGCTGCTAAACATGCCTTGCGAAGCGCGGAGGAACCGCTCGGAAAAATGCCACTAGCGTTAGTCATAGATGGTCACACATCCATGCACTGAACGCGCCTTATGTTGCTTAACCTTAAAACTTCCAATATCAGCACAATCTATTACATCTATCATGCCTGCCATCCCTCAGCGGTGGGAAAATAATGGCGACGCAAAACAGCTTTTGTATTCTTTCAAATTACGCCCTCTCTGGTGAAGAAAGCATTTTAAATTGAAAATCCTTTAGAGGACTGAGTCTTGTATTTTGTACATAGCCGCGGTTTTATTCGAATGAAATGGCAAAGGAGCCCTTTGATTAAAATCTCGTCGCGGATTGAGGGTTTACAAGATACTCGTTTCTGTGTTTGTTTAGAATAGATAGCCAAATCTGCAACAGTTATCTTTGAAATCCGTAAAAATCGACCCAAGTGGAATCTCAACCATTCAGATGTACCTACCTACAGTCTGTTAGCTTTTAGAGAATACCTCGGGCTCTAGAGTAGGCATCGGCTTTCGCCGAAAGAACACGGGTGTACCTAATACTACTCTGTGTAAAACTTTTCTTCACTATTTTGAAAAGTTATGTAAAGTTCTAAATAACAATACAAACTAAACCTTACCTTATTGCAATATAATCGGTTTTTGATTGCTCAGTTGAGGTAGGTATATTCTAAAAGCTAACAGATTGTATGTATTTTAATTTTGATTGCAGTTAGCTGTCATACTTAGGTAATAATAGAGGGTGACTTCGAATTTGCAGTGGAAATAAAATTAGAATTAAAAAAATTGGGAAAAATACTTACTTATCGGCAGTTTTTTTACAGAACCTCACCTAAAAAAAAGATAAGATTAACGTATAGAATTGATGTAAAATAACAATTGTTTTTAATTGTTCTTTTCAAGGTCATAATGCAACTGATTCATCATCATCAACTTATTATGTCCCCACCGAGGAAGGTATAAGCCATACTCCACCACGAGGGCCAAGTCCGGATTGACTAAGGCCTCTGAATTGGTTTAACGACTGCCATCTATCGACGGCAGCCGGCACCAACTGCTTAACGTGCCTTGCGAAGCACGGAACCGCTCGGAAAAATGCCACTAGCGTTAGTCATAGACGTTCACCCATCCATGCACTGATCGCGCCCTTTGTTGCTTAACCTTCGGGATCGTTTACGATCACTCAGGCAGCCGGGGCTAAGACCGATGTCGGGGCGGGGCAACTGATTAATACTCTTTATCTACTCTGATACTATAATTACAAAGATTATAAAACTGAAAACAAAACTGTTATGACAAACATTACGCATCATAGGCCAAAAATAAAAATAAAAGTTTTATAACGATACAGGTCTTGCATGGACACCTGTATCATAATATAACTTTTTAATCATAACGATACACCTCCAGCTGGACCAAGAAGGTTGAACATCTACTTTAAAAAAAAAAGTTTCAATGAACGAGTCCGCAGCGACGCAACACGCATGCGCAATTGATGTTTGCGCCTTGACGCCAACATTTTAGATTTAACAAAACTTTTCAATATAAACAAACTTTGGTTCTGTTGGTAAAATAAATTAGTTTTTGTGTAAAAACATGTCTGAAAGCGAGGATAGTGGTAATTGTACACCACCAGACATTCTGGAAGCTGCGTCAAACATGACTATGAACCTGTTACCGGCGAAATCTAGGAGCAACTATAATAAATGTTACCACGAGTTCATGGATTGGAAAAATAATTTGTTGATATTCAGCGTTTTAGTTGCAATATTATTTTATGTATTATAGTATGAGAGTAGATAAAGTAGTGTATGACACTGTACATAACTTGGTCTTATAACACTCGTGTGATACTATAAAAAAACTCGCCTGCGGCTAGTCTTTTTAAACCACACTCGTGTTATAAAAACCCTTATTACGAGTATGCAACAGTATCATAAACGACTATTATTGCATCCCTTAAATTAAAAAGCTTGAAGATATTGGTATGTCATTTTTGTCAGACATTTTCTATACTTCTGTCACATTACCACTAAAATCGTTCTGTCATTATTATACTTGAAAAACTTAAATATACTTAAAATAAATGAATAAAAAATGGCGGCGCTGGCCTCTTGTTTTTAAAAGTCAATACAGCCCGCAGTAACCGTAAAGTTATGGAAATGCTGCTCTAATGGCCATTTTTGCACATTTTAAGACTACTAAGCAATTGAGGGTTAAGCAAACTACTAATTAAAAAAAAAAGCATTTGAGGGTTACATTACAAACCAAACACGTGCCAAAGTACAGATTAAGTTATTTTAAAAATTTCGACTATAAATAAATAAATAAATTCGTTTATTCATTGAATAGAGTATCAAATTACAAGAAATGATCAGTTTTCAGGAGAACGAAAAAAAAATCAAACGGCTGTCAAAGGAATGCAATTTTGGACCTCAGCCCAATAGTCATGTGTGATACATCATAAAATAGGTCGAGCTGTACAAAAGAGCAGAGCTGTTCAGCGAGCTGAACAAAAGTTACTATGACGCCAGCAGCGAAATGTTTGTCCTTTCTGTATTGAAAAAAACTAACATTTTCAATAAAATATAACTCCGTAAATATAAAATATAACTCGTAATTTTTTTTTTTTAGTTCTTCCAAAAACGGCTCATTGCGTCGGAGCCCTGTACTAAGCCGAAGCCTGTGTTACAGTAGCCTCCTCTGATTTTCTTTAACAGAAGTAATTTGAAAACAAAATTTTGCAAAATATTTATCGAAAAACAAAATATACCTTTATAAAACAAACATGCATAAAAAAATTGTCAATGAAATTTTGAAAAAAAAATGAAAATTTGACTATATTCAAAGCTAATGTAAAACGTGGGAGGTGGCAGTCCCTAGTCCCAAGATACTGGCGTGAGCTTATGTATGTATGTAATGTACAACATAGATAGCGAGAAAATGTATGAATATTGATAATAATAACTTCCACAGAACACAATCACTTTCCCCGAACCCAAACTATCCTAGTTTTTATGCTATAAAAACCAAGCAAATACATCACCAACATGGTAATACACCCAGGCATAAAATGAATAAATGATAAATATGTATTTTGCCTACACTGACAAGTATGTCCGGATGGAATTGTACCTTGTACTTGTGATAAAAAACATTTATTTAAATCGTCACGAATCATAATTATCATCGCGAATCAAATATTCTGGAATAAAATCTGGTATATGGGTCATTCCAATCTATGAGAAAAAAATGGTCACTTATTGGAATTGATATGAAATTTCCATTTATTTGCTACGAAAACATTATGAAATTGAAGATTCAACTGCTCTTAATGGTATCATAATAATTTCAATGAATTGAAACTACAAATTTTATCGCAAAAATCTCAAAGAACCCTCATTTCGTCATGTCGTGTGTATGTCACCCACTACATTACTAAACTTTTCCTAGAAAATAAAAATATAAAGTAACAGTTTTGGTGAAAACTTTCACTTGATTTACTTTTGGCGCAAATTGTAAAATTATGTTAATTCAACAAACAAAAATGCTGGGTACAAAATTTTCGATTTTCACGACAAAATGCAAGCGTCACAAAATTGCCGTCATTCCTGTGTATTTCGGGAATTTGTAAAAAAAAAAGCGGTATCCCTGATTCTTAGCGCAATTCGTATTTCTACGCTGGCAACACTGATCCTTTCCCCAGCTGACTTCGTTTTGTTTATGTTGTTTTGTTGTCGCCGGCTAAAGAAAATTTAAAATATCTGTGTATATCTGCAATTTGAAAAGTTCACGCGTCATTTCTATTATGATAATACTTCAGTAAGTACATGCTATAAAAATCACCAAACATTTTGTATTTATACTACTTTTGTGACCAAAACATTCTAACTTATTCATTGGAAACTTAACCTCAAAATATGGCTGTTATCATGCCGTACTCTTTCGTTCGTCATTTCTGTGTATATCATTTCTGTGTACTAGCTTATACACAGAAATGATACCTTACACAGAGATGACGATTGTTTTTAGTTGTGACTTGAGGTATGTTTAGAAATTATTCCTTGACTGTATTAAGATTGCCTTTACCTGAAGAAGGATACAATTTAAAGTACTGTTTTGAATATTTTTAGCATGGATTGTTTTTGAAAGATCGTTTTGGTCAAATATTCAAATAGTTTCGGTTTAATATTTCACTGTCACTTTGTCTTGTATTTTAGTTGCTGTGAAAATGGGAAAATCATCAAGGAGCTGTCAGGCAGAAAGCGAAAAACGTAAAAAGCACCGTGTTGTTAACACACTAAGCATGCGTCGAGCCAGACAGAAGATGACAGAACAAGATTTGGAAGAACGAAGAAGGAAAGATAGGGAGAGATACAAACGCAAAAAAGAACAAGGTTTAGTTAAAAGTATCGTAGATGTCACTCCAAGAGAAAGAAGACGGATTCAAAAACAGTGGAAAGCAGCCTCACAAAGATACCGTAAGAAAAAGAAGGATGCTACTGCCATCGAATTGCAAACTGAAAACTTGATCTCAGAGACACCTCCATCTAGCCCAAGCGTCTCAATTCAATCTTCCAGAGCTCTTTCCGGCCAGCAACGAGCAAACAAAAATAAGCGCATTCTTAAAGAAGAAAACCTGGCTTTGAAGGTTAAACTGAAACTTATGGAATCTAGAGTTTCTAAATACAAGTCTCGACTACTAAGAAGCAAGAAAAAACTAGAAGCTATGGGTGCTAAAACCAAAAAATCCAAATTTAATAGTGTTGCTGCTGCAAAAAAAAGACTCGTACAAACTTTTTTTGAAAGGGATGATGTAAGCAAAATGACCGCAGGGAAAAAAGAGACTATAACCAGAAAAGGAGAAAAAAAGCAAATAAGATTTCTCCTTGAGAATATTTACAATTTGTATAAAAAGTTCATTTGTGAGACTCAAATCACAATGTCTTATTCACTTTTTTGCCGATACAGGCCATTCTGGGTATTGATACCCAATGTCAATAAGCGCGATACATGCCTCTGCACAATTCATACTAATGCCGAATATATTGTGAAGGCGTTGAAATTTGGAGGAGTGATTGATCATCAGAGAATGATTGGCGTCGTCAAAAGTATTTGTTGTGTTGGAAACCTTCAGGAGGAGTGCTTGACCAGAAAATGTCGCAAATGCAAAGGTTTGGAGCTAAAACATAATAACTATGATCTGAATGATACTGTAACTTATGAAAAATGGGTAACTAAAAAATTTGACTGTGTTATTAAAGGTAAGCTCAAACAGGTTCCTAAAACTGTGAAGGAGAACATAACTACCACAAAGAGAAAACTGCTCCAAACTCTAATTGATACGCTGCCCAAGTATATGAATCACATAAATAATATCTTCCACCAGTATCGTGCTGTCAAACTGATTAAAAACCAAGTAACAGACGACTGGGCGTTGCTTCATTTGGATTTTTCGGAAAATTATAACTGCAAATATGGAGAGGAGGTCCAATCTGCACACTTCGGTGGCTCTAAGCCACAAATCACTTCACATACATCAGTTTTGTATCATTATGATGACTCTTCCAAAAATGTTTCTATCACACCATATTGCACACTGTCTGATAATAATCGACACGATCCAGTTTTAATTTGTGCCCATTTGCTTCCAATTTTGGAAGAGATAAAGCTGAAAGTCCCAAATCTGAAAATTATTCATTTTACAAGCGATGGACCTGTTACGCAATATAGGAATAAATCAATGTTTTTCCTTATTGCACACTACATTGCCGTTTATCTTGACGTCGATAGTGTAATTTGGCACTATAGCGAGGCAGGTCATGGAAAAGGGGCACCGGATGGAGTTGGAGGTTGTGTAAAACGTGTCGCCGATCGAGCTGTAGCTCTCGGTAAAGATGTTTCTGATTTTGAGTCTTTACTGAACATATTAAAAAATGAATGCCAGGGTATAACAATTCTACGAATTGATGATTCCAAAGTTCAGGACATTGAAAATCTGTTGAAGCAAAGTGGTTCAAAGGCATTTAAAGGCACATTAAATGTACACCAAGTTGTGTGGAACCGTCAAAATCCGCTTTTATTAAATGCCAACAATATAAGCTGTTGGTTATGTTCTCCTTCAGATGTATGCCATCACTACGGCCTCGGACAAATCAGTGTTAAAAAAAATGCAAATGTACCATGCACACCCCCTATAGAACAAGAAGATGACGATCGTGAAACTAACGTGTCTCCGATTTCTGCATCCTTGTTCGATATTAATAGATTTCCGAAATATCAACAATCATTCTACAAGACATGTTATCCTTCATCAGCATCCTCATCAAATGTTTCTACACCAACAAAACCTACTCCTGGTCCCAGTAATGTCTCAATGAATAGAAATAATATAGTTTGTACACATGTGCCCCAATTGTTTGACGACTCTTCGGATGAAGACATTTTTTGAAAAGTTAAGTGCCTCATTTTATATCTTGATTATTTCTTTAGTTATATATTTTAATTGTGATCATAATTAGTAACAAAAAGTTCCTACTAAAACGTAAGACTGAATTATAAGTCACTTTAAGATAGATATTATATTATTCGTAAGAGGTAAGAGAATTTGAGTTAAGACCTATAATACACAGATATGATGATCATGTATGTGTACAATGTTTCTGAATTTTTTAAAGGTTTATTGTGAAAGAAAGTATGACGATAATTTGTTATGTTTGTGAAAAGACAGACAATTTCTATTATTTTCGCTTACAGAAAAAGAAATTACATCATGTCAAATATGCTTTTTTGATATTTGCGCCATTCCTGTTGAAAATGTGGTCATTTCTGTGTAGAGGATTTTTGAGTTTTTTGCCTTTTTTCAATAAATGAATAATTTTTATGTTGTGTTTTATTATGTAAAGTGTATATATCAGGGAAACACACAACTAAGCCTAAAATGGATAATTTTACTGCGATTGAGGCCTTTTCGAACTTTGTTTGGAATGACCCATATTCGTATTGCTGGAATAAATCATGTTATTACGGATACACTTACTTGATTTTTTGTCGGAAGAGCAAAACCGGGGCCTCAATTCTGCTAGCGCATTGTAGTTCAATGGCAGACACTCGGTCGGGTCACGTGACATGTTTTTTTTTACCATTGACGCCTAAAAGGTTTGGTACGTGTGCGCGCGTAGATTAAAAGCGGCAATGAAATGAAATCGCCGCGGTCAAGCAGTTGTCATTGTCCTACAATGCAGTTAGCAGAATCTAGGCGCTGGTCAGACTCTTCCAACAAAAATACTAGTCAGTGTATCCGGAGTAAAGTTAATAATGTCTACCAATGTGTCTAGTGCTTACGAAAGTTTTAGTTTAACAATATGTGAGTGGATGACCAAAAAGGGACCTCTAGGGAAAATAATTGGTTTCGAGAAAATCGTTTAGACAGGTTTCGACTCGGCTCGGCTCACAAAAAAATCATAAAAAAATAACTACGGCACCTAAAAATATTCTGGTTAGACCAAAACAAAGCTAAAATACCAGAGGTTAAAAAATTCAAATAAAAAAATAACGGTTTTCCAATCCCTCCAGGTCCCTTTTTGGTCAACCACTCACATTATATATATAATATAATAATTATGATAGATTTTTTTATTTGAAATCTTACCATGAAGTAAAATTTATTGTAAAACATCTACGTACTGTATTGTAAACCGTACGTATTGTTTATTTATTTTTTTTATTTTTTATTTATTTTTATTTATTGTAAACCACCTGCGAGCCTTAAGACGGCGGATTTCATGGTAGAAAGTCATAAGAAATTTTTAGATAAAATTTGGTCATGTGCAACATTCGGGTGTATTTATTTCTTTCGAACATCGCACAGTTGTGCCTCGGGGAGCGTCAAAGAAACGTCGTAGAGTCCGTGGAAGTTAAAGCGAATGTTAGAAGTAAAGCGATACTTACGGGATAATCGCACTGATCAATAAAGCCGTGATGTCTTTGGAAAAGAGGTTAGATTTTGAAAAAAACCTAACGAAAAAAGTAAAAAGAAATGGTAGACAAAATATATGAAATTCTAGCGCGTTTTTGGATAACGCGTAGTGATCGCCCTCACTAAAGACTGATAAAAATTGTTTTGCCGTCGACACGCTAAGAAGAAGATCTGAATCAAAGGTCCTGAGCACGCTGACAGCATTGCCACGCTGATTGCGAGTATTTATTAACAGACTTCCAAAAAGGAGATTCCCAATTCGACTGTTTTTTTTATGTTTCTTACCTCAGAATTTTTGACCAGGTGGACCGATTTTGATGACTCTTTTTTATTCGGAAGTTGGTGCTTCTAGTATGGTCCCTTTTTAAATTGGTCCATCTCTGACATGGTATCCATGAGAATATAAGTCTTAAATTTGCCTGCTCGGCGTCTGCCCCTTTCTTCATAGTTCTAAGTATTTGCGCGAATCGTCGTGTGGTTTACTAAATAATTATGTGGCATCCAATTTATTTGTTTCCTTCAGATTCAGAAAAATTTAAAAATAAACAAAAGTTTTAACAAAAAGGAACCGACTTCAAACACTAAATAATAGCGTATTCTTACTTACTTGCTTTACAATTATTACCAGTTTTGGAGTCGGTATCATTATGGTTAGGTCTAGTGTTTCCTTGGCTTTTTTTAGACTGTCGGCCCGTTGTATTGTTGATAATATCATGAAGATGGCTTCACGAGTACAGTTGCACGAACTTCCGTTATGGACATTTAGGCGTAAAACGAAGGTATAAAGAATTCTACGACCTCTGTGGGGCAGTGGTTAGTGCATCTGCCTACCATGCGAGAGGTCCTGGGTTCGAATACCAGCAGGAGACAAAAAAACACCAGGTTTTGGATGTTTACATGTTTGTGATCTCGCGGTTTCAGGTTCCCACGACACAGGGTATCCTAGTGTGGGGCTAGAAGCAACGTATGTGCCTATATGTAAATGTTTATGTTTATCATATTAGGTAATTGAAATGTCTTCACGGCAGCACAATACAACAGACGTAATAAGCAGTCAACTTTTGACGTTCAATTAGCAAAGTGTCAGTCACATACAGTGCTAATTAAGAGATATTAATTGCAGTGCCCGTTCCGCCGTCGCAAGCTATTTATCTTAGTGGACGCTGGAAGCTCTTGGTGTAATAATAAAACAAGATACCTAAGAAACCCCGTTTCTTGGTTGACGCTTGAAAATTTTGCCGGGTAACAGACAAAAGCGCATTCTTTCATAAATACCTAAACGGCTTCTAAGCAGCTGAAAAGTGTTATTTTTATAATAAGCAGTTTGTAATTTACTGCAAATTTGTCCTTTTTCGGATTTAAAAATGTTTGGTCCAAAGATTAAATAAAATTATAATTTAAAAAAACACAATCTTGCGTTTTTTGCAAATGTGCATTGATCTTGCACTTGCATACCAATCAGGTTTTGCATTTACTTCGTTCTCATCAGTGTTTTTATTTAAAATAAATAAATAAATAATCTCACGCCCGTTATCCCCGAGGGGGTAGGCAGAGGCACCAATCACTAGAACTGGGCCCACGTTTTGCCGAGTTTATTAGGTCCCAACGTGACAAGTTTATTGTCACATTGTTTATCGTTTTTTTATTTTTTAAATAGTATCATAGTAACTATGATACTATTTAACAAATAATGTAACGCTATGTACCCAACGAAGTTGAGTCTGTTCAACTTAACACGCTCCTACGCGCTCCGCTACGCTACGAGGGGAGAGGGGGGCATCTACCGCCCCCCCTCTCCCCTCAAGGTCAAGAGGTCAGGGGCTAAAGTCATTTATTATTAAAGCAAGACCGCATGCTTGTTTTTTTTTTTTCGCTAGGTAGGAGTAATTTTTATGTCGTTTGATGTGTATGCCGATGATAATAATTCTCGTATTAGGCTATGCTGTCGTTTTGCTTTTCTCAATCTATGCGTTACAATATTATGATTTGTTATCCATAAGCCACTTTTATTTATGCTTATTAAAATTATGCGTAAAACAGTTATGCTTATAGTTGTTATGGTTAAATAGAATTGCGTAAAAATATTATTCCTAATTAAATTATTGCTGAGGTCGTTATGCGACCGAATATGGACCCGTATAACTACACGATCTCAAGAGATAGTCCAAAGTAACTTTCTATAACTGAGATTCTTCACACATCTCCATTTAAATGCCGATGTAAGTAAGATTTCAGAAGGGATGCAAATAGGTCTCAAAGCTGGTACAGAATTCATTCATTTTAATCCTATAATTCCTAGGCAGATTCGAAAATTGCACCTTTGGCAGGCTTTTAGAGCTTAACTTTATTTATGTAACAAAGGCTCTGTGTGAGTTAGTTCAGTGTTTTAATTTTTACATGCAGTTTTAGCTGGGCTAAAAATCCAAATTAAATTATTATCCTCCACCCTTTTTACTTTCTCCATTACCTAAATAATAAGTAGGCAAAAGAATTCAAATCTACGGGCTGTATGTACCAATTTATCCAAAAAGCAGGCACAAATGAAAATTGAAAACACTAGTCTCGGTCAAGTACCCACAAATCACAAAGACCTCTATTATCGTATCCCCATAGGATAATCCGACGTTCAACCCACATGACCGCGGCCCCCAATAAAGTCGCGTGAGAGATAATCTCAATCGCAGGCCAAGAATCGGCCCTCCGCTAGTGTTACCATCATCCGACTATTTGGTCGGACTTCTTGCCTTGTCGTCCTTGTCCTGTTACAATAAAACAGGGTATCCTAGTTTGGGACCCAAGTCTAGAGTGTAATAAACATATAGTCACTTATAACATACATAAACTTCCGCCAGTATGCCAGAGGGGTAGACCAGGGACTGCCACTTACCACGATCCTCAAATATCGCTTTGTAGTCCAGTCATTTAAGCATAAATTAGGTAAGAATCTCGGAATTCGAGATACCCAGCTGTAAGTCTGTAAATAGTTGTATATTGACACCCTGATTGTTGTCTCAAAACCTACATATGATAGGGTATACGCAACTATTAAATTTCTCAAAAAAATGTCACAAAAATCGGTATTTTGAGCTTTTTTTGGAAATATCTCAATTCCTATGGGTTTTTTGCTATTTATATTTATTATCAATATTGTAGAATACAAAATTCTCTACAAATTTTGTTTAAAAAAATTTTTCATACGGTGAACCGTTTTTGAGATAGAGGGCGGAGAGCGCGCGGTCACAGCATCAGCTCTGTGATGCGTAACCTAGTGCCATTGCACAGTCTGGGCGCGTCCAGGTTATGCATGAGTATGACAGGCACACCAACTTTGAGTTCCAACCCCTGACAGATTGAGGGAATATAAGAACTCTACAGGGCATACAGTTGCGTCGTCAGTTGTCATCACCGTGTCTTTTGACATGTAGGTCCTCTCCTCACCTGAAACTTGCTCTCATCATCAACCCATCATGTCCCCACCGAGGGGCACGGGTCTCTTCCCTGAGGAAGGTATAGGCCATACTCCACCAAGGGGGGCACTCCATCCAGTCCGCCCCTAAGGCCTCTGACTTGGCTTAACGACTGCCATCTATCGACGGCAGCCGGCACCAACTGCTTAACGTGCCTTGCGAAGCACGGAACCGTTCGGAAATGCCACTAGCGTTAGTCATAGACGGTAACCTATCCATGGACTGAACGCGCCGTATGTTGCTTAACCTTAGTGATCGTTTAAGATTACTCAGGCAGCCCAAGCTAGGAGCGATTCAGAGCAACTTGCTCTAATATGCTTTTATTAATTTTTAGATAGCATTTTCCTGACGCCGCTGAGCATCAGCTTGCGCAGAAGTTTCCCCAGCTCTGACTTCTGCCTGACATGCTGCTTACTCACATCTGCGCTGTTCAGCATGATAGTTGCAAAAATCAACTATCAACAATCTAGCAATTTTCTTAGCTCGAGCTCTTTGTGAGCTCTCTGAAAGATTTGATTTACGTTTGGGAGTCAAAATTAGCCTTTTGAATCAGGAAGTTTATATCCCAAAATGTTGGATTTTCTCAATTTCGCAAAGTCTTGAATTCTCATAAACTTGAAATCTCGAAATACATATTTTCAAACAATGTTTGATTTTGCACCGGTTGACTTGAATTGATGCTGTGACCGCGCGCTCTCCGCCTTCTATCTCGAAAACGGTTCACCGTATGAATTTTTTTTTAAACAAAATTTGTAGAGAATTTTGTACTCTACAATATTGATAATAAATACAAATAGTAAAAAACCCATAGGAAATGATATATTTACAAAAAAAGCTCAAAGTACCGATTTTTGTGTCATTTGACCCTGAAATTTAATAGTTTCGTATCCCCTGCCATATGTAGGTTTTGAGACAACAATTAAGGTGTCAATATACAACTATTTACAGACTTACAGCTGGGTATCTCGAATTCCGAGGTGAACTTACTATAATGACTGGACTATTGGCTTTATCGATATCCAGTCGTTGCTTGAATGCACGCAGAATGAGATTAGCACGATATTATTTACATGTCGGTATTCCGTGAAAAAACAACCACGATTTATCTTATAAATTAGTACAAACGAGGAGTCTTACTTTTGTTTATTAATTTTAATGTATCAAGTTGACGTTTTTCCGTCTATGACGTACTTCCGGCTTCGTAGACGCCGGTTTGTTCTTTTTGCTTTAAAAATAATTAAAGCAGCCCAAATCTAATTATAAATAATTGATTGTGTAACGAACGTCTGTACAAAAAAATACAGGTCAACAGTATATAGAACTTAACAGGTAGGCGTTAAGTTGTAATAATAAATATGTTTTATTTTATTGTATTTTATTTATTTGGGACTAAAAACAGTAGCACATTATAGTAGTTACATAAAGTTGGTCGCACATTTATCCGCACCGTACGCGCCGCACTCGCCGAACGCGCCGCATTTTAGAATTCGTTGTATGCAATGATATGAAATCTCGCATATTTATCCGCACCGTACGCGCCGCATTTCGTAAAATACGGTAGGCATCCGAACTCCGAAGGAAGAATTCTGATGACGTCATATAATGCGGCGCGTACAGTCGACAGCACATCATGGTATACACCCATGCACTCTGCTCCGTTGTATTACGGGCGACTTTGCAACTAAAATGGGAAGATTGACGGCTGTCGACTGTACGGGCGCGTGCTGCCACTCAGTGTTGCCTCATTCGGATCCGAAGAGCTGAATATGCTCCATATAAGTTCCTTTATGAATTAATGTTGTGGTTGGTGGGTAAAGTTGGGGGCGGGGAGTAGGCGTTGGGGTGTATGCATGGGGGCACTATTGGAACCCAATTGGACGCAAAAACGAAAAAGAAAAATCCTTATAAAAAAAATTTTTTGGACTTTTTATTTTTTATTCTTGCATTGTGTAGGGACAATCTATGGGAGCAAAAAAGGTCCCATAACTTGGTACCGTAAAACGCACCGTTTTCGAGTTATGATTGAAAAACGAAAATCCACGTCTCGAAAATTTTACAAGTGTCGGAAAGCAGTAGCTGTATAGCCTTGGATTTTCTTTTCTTTTTTTTTGGCTGGGCATGGATAAGGGAGGTCTTGAGGAGCAAAAAAGGTCCCGTAACTTGGTACCGTAAAATGCACCGTTTTCGACGACATTGCCGACGCAGTAAACTGTTATCTGTGTACCCAATGGTAGTAAATGGTACATGGCTACTGCTTTCCGACACTTGTAAAATTTTCGAGACGTGGATTTTCGTTTTTCAATCATAACTTGAAAACGGTGCATTTTACGGTACCAAGTTACGGGACTTTTTTTGCTCCTCAAGACCTCTCTTATCCATGTCCAGCCAAAAAAAAGAAAAAAAATCGCCCCCAAGGCTATACAGCTTCTGCTTTCAGACACTTGTAAAATTTTCGAGACGTGGATTTTCGTTTTTCAATCATAACTCGAAAACGGTGCGTTTTACGGTACCAAGTTGTGGGACCTTTTTTGCTCCCATGGATTGTCCCTACACAATGCAAGATAAAAAAAAAATTTTGCAAAAATTTTCGAAGTCATAACTCGACAACAAACAATCTTACTAAAAAAAGTCAATGAACAAAAACGTATTATTTTAGCGTTTTAAACCGATTACAAAAAGGAAGAAAAAAAAAAGAAAAAAAAATTTGCAAAATTTTTCTAAGTCCTCGGCCCATAGCGCCCCCAAGGCTACATACACCCCAACCCAACAATTTTTTCCATAGCACAATGTCACCGCACCGTTTCACACCAGAGGCAAGAAAAAACTGCAAAAATTGTTGGCAACACACAGAAATGCGGCGCGTGCGGCGCGTGCGGTGCTGATAAATGTGCGACCCAATTTTAAAATGCGGCGAGTGCGGCGCGTGCGGTGCTGACAAATGTGCGATCAACTTAAATCAGACTTAATCAAACATTGCAAATGTACTACCCACTACTTAATCCACGGATAACTCATAAAAAAATTAGTTGCTGTGAGAAAGCAGAACAAAGAAAATAATTATTAACAATGATACAAAGCGTGCATAATTTTATAAATAAATTTGATTAGCACATTTCATGGAGCATACACAATTCACTGATTAACTGAATAATTACTCGTTTTATGGTAATGACATAATATTTCAAATTTTAGAGCTACAACTTACCCTCTAGCTGTAAAAGTACCTATTGCTTAAAAACGTAACTAGGCGAGAGGAAAATGTCAATGCTGGAAAATTTTCTGTTGTATGTATTGACCAATCTACGCAGGGGAGCACGTTCCCCAGCGTTGGTGCGACACCTCCCAGTAGCAAAGAGACGGCGTATACTCTTCGTGCGACGAAGAGTAGACCGGGGGACTTCATAGCTCAGGTTTTTAACCAACTCAGGACAGTCAAATTCATTATGACACAATTTGTAAAGTGTCATGACTTCCAACAAGGTGCGTCTGGATTTTAGTGACAAAAGCTTAAACTTTTCTAGTAACTTCGGGTAAGATAGTTTAGTACGAAAATATCTGTATTGCACGGAGCGCAGGAATTTGCGCTGAACACGTTCTATTTGTTCACTATATTTGTCATAGTATGGATTCCATATGGGGACCGCATATTCGAGTTGGGGACGTATGAGCGATATGTATAGGGTTAAATATGTAGAAGGACGACGAAAGTTTTTGGATGCGCGCATTACAAAACCATACATTTTATAAGCCTTGTTGACTATGTTCTCTATATGAGCATCTAGGTGTAGCTTGCTGTCAAGTAACACACCAAGATCTCTTAAAATATTTACCTTAGACAGTGTAGTATTGCACAGTGAGTAGTCATAGTCAATATTATTTTTCTTTTTGTAAAAATAAATGTATTGTCATTTTGGTACACTGAGATTCAGTTTATTGGATGAGCAGTATTGTGAGAAACGATTTAGATCAGATTGAAGCAAACAGCAATCATCGTGGCTTTGTATAGTCTTGTAAACTTTTAGGTCGTCGGCATAGAGGAGGAATTTCGAATGAAGGAAACAGCTTTTTATGTCGTTTAGGAAAATTATGAACAAAAATGGTCCTAGTATGGATTTTTGTGGAACTCCAGAGGAAACGTGGATGGATTGGGATTGATGGCCATTTATTACAACTTTCTGAGACCTATTCGTTACATACGACGCAAACCAACGTAATAGATTTCCCCGTATGCCGTTTAATGCGATTTTTTCAAGCAGCAATTTATGGTCTACCTTATCAAAAGCCTTTTGGAAGTCCGTGTAGATCGCATCTATTTGCTGACGATTATCAAGCCCTTCAAAGAGGTGATTTACAAACAGCAACAGGTTCCTTGTTGTAGATCTGTGCTTCACAAAGCCATGTTGCTCGGGGATTATGGTTTTGTGCATTACAGGGTACACCTGGTTATGAATTAACTTTTCAAATATTTTAGCCACTGAGGATAATATAGAGATTGGACGATATTTGTCTACATCACATCTGGGTCCACCATTATGTACCGGGACAATATTAGCACGCTTCCACTCGCTCGGGCAAACGCCACTTTTAATACTTTTATTGTAGAGTATACAAAGAGGAGTGGCAATGGTTTCCCAAGTACGCCTGAGAAACAATGGCGGTATACCATCAGGACCAGCTCCCTTCGTCACGTCTAGGTATTTAAGCTCCTTTTTAACATTTATTAGAGAGAATGATAATCCTGACAAATTGATGTCATTAGTAGAAGTAGTTTCATGTGACCCAAGTGATTCGCTATTTACTGACGAAATCTCATACACTGACTGGAAAAAACGAGAGAACAAATTACATATCTCGGAAGGTACATTGGTACCTTCAGAGACGCCTTCATAATTGACGTTGGAGGGAATACTAGAAGATGATTTTCTATTAGAAACATATTTCCAAAAAGGTTTCATATTAACATTCACACAATCTTCTATAGAGTTAATGTAGTTTTGGAAACATGTCACAGGCGTTTTAAGCCTTCGATAAAGCGAAAAAGATTCAAAGTCGATGTTGCCAAATTTCTTCCATTTTGTCCAAGCACGACTTTTGCTTTTGAAAATGCGAAAAAGACCCGGTGTGAACCAGTCAGGAAAACTGGACTTCTTTGCGCCTGACAGTGGAGTAAATTCTTTAATTATTTTAAAGATTATTGAATAAAAAAGCGCCACTGCTTCATCGGGTGCCAGCGGCTCTAATAGAGTCAACCAATCGGTTTTCACGATATAATTATTTATTGCACTATACTCAGCCTTAAAGAAATTATATCTGTTACTCTGTTTAAATTGAGGTTTATATTTTGATATATTTAGTGAAACTACAAAAGGAGGGTGATGTTTATCTATTGGCAATAATGGATCATCAGATGCGACAACAATGCAGTGGGAGGTACAGAAGAGAAGATCAAGGATGCGGTTCAAGTGATTTTTTTTAGAGTTATATTGGAACATGTTAATGTAGAGATGAAAAATTTAATAATTCGCGGCTTGAGTTTGTGAATATGCTTTGTGGAAGGCATTCTACTTGTGTGCCTTTGTCCGTCCAAGAAAGTGACGGTAGATTATAGTCTCCAATAAGTATGAGCTCTTCAATGTTAGAGTCTCTCTCAATAAATTGTGTTAGGGCCTTAAAATATGCAATATATATTTCATCAGATGTGTTAGGCGGGAAATAAGAAATAGAAAACAAGAGGTATTTATGATGATGCGAAATAGGCATTAGAACGTGAATGTGTTCCAAATTGAAAATATGAGGCGATAGAGTAATTTCAGAAGGGTTTAATTCTTGTAGAATTGCAATTAGGACCCCGCCACCGTCTTTTCTATTTGTTGCAATTCGGTCGCGGTCACAACGGAATACAACATAACGTGAATCAATAAATTCATTGTTAGCAATTTCTGGGACCAACCAAGTTTCCGTGATGATAATGACGTCATATGAGTTTGATAATATATTTAAATATATATCTCTGAGCTTCGTGCGAATTCCCCTACAATTTTGATAATAAACGACTAGTTTTTCTTCACCTATATTTGGTTGAGTTAATAATAAGTTCGTACTGCCAGAAATCTTTAAAGAGGTACTTCAACAAGCTAGAAAGTATTTCATGCTCTATATGTAATTGTATCAGCAATATTTTAGATGTATGCATAATAATTGAAATTTTATAATAACATGCAATTAAATAAATAATATTTGTGGATTTTACATTTGACCGCCATCGTTATTCTTGGTTCCGCCCGCAGAAGAAGAGTCACCACTCCGGGGTTTAATTTTGCTAGTGATATCACTCTCCGAGCGCACAGGAAAGGAATGTAGATTTTCGGCTTCACGCACGAGGATGGTGGCGTTTTTAACCCAGACGTATCTGTAGTTGTAAAGTCTGGCTCTTTGGCGGCATAGACGGAACAATCTTTTGTTGTGAAGTGTCAGATGTTCGTTCATATACACCGTTTATTTTGTTCCACTGATACCCAGCCGGTCAGTAGTGAGTGACACCTTTAGAGAGACGATGTGCACTCAGTATATTGTCCCGGAGTAGACGAGTCGACATTTTCAATACAATATTTTTGGGTCGGGCGTTAGTAGGATCAGCTTGGGGTACTCTATGTACAGACACTACGTCCTTTTTAGCTATTGGAAAATTTATAGCTTTTCCAATTGTGTCCAGAAGTGTCACTAAGTTTTCCCCACGTCTCTCTGGAATGTTGCAGATCTCAATGTTACATTGCCTTGCCTGCTGCTCCAGCGCCTCAATTTTACTTTCCAACAGAGAGATGGCGTCAGTTGAAGTAGTTGAGGTTAAGCCCTTAGATTCCAAGGCCGTTAATCGCTTTTTTAGGTCAGAACACTCATCACCAATAAATTGCGTTGATATCTTAAGGTCTTCGACAATGGTAGAAAGATCGCGCTGTTTTATATCAATCTGAGTGACTTTTTTCATGGTGTGTTCATGATCGGATTGAAGCAGCTTTAGATCAGTTTGTATTTTTGAAGAACAAGCATTTACTGATTCGATGTCGTGTTTTATATTTGTGATATCGTCTTTAATGCTGGAGAGCTGAGTTTTGATATCGGAGCGAAAATGTCTCAGCTCCGACGTGAGCGTCTTTATGGCTGACGTAATTTCGCAGTCAGGTTGCTTAAGCTTTCTCTGATCTCGAGTGGCAGCCAGCTCTGACAAGTCTGTGATAGGTGAGCAAGCCATATTATGCTTGTTTATAGTGACGTAGTTGGCTCTGGTAGGTACGGAAGCGCAATGCAGTCGTAAATTTCGTGTGGCCAGATGCACTCCGCCTTAGCGTTGGCGTTAAGACCGCTAGCACAAGTCGGCAAGTCAATGTGTCGTTGGTTCGAGACTTACCAGAACAGTGGGACTTTTAGTTGGACCGATGAATGTTTCTTGACAGCCGTCAAGGGCAGCCCGCCAAACTGACGCGTAGCCCAGCACCAGGCGAGACGTAAGCGGTGACAGGGACGCAGCAATACGAGATCCAATATGGCGCACGTCGTATATGGCAGACAGCACAAGATAGTACGAGAGGGACCGATGCTTAGGTGAAATAAAAATATATCAAAAGTATTCAAAAGCCGGCTAACCGGCGACACGACCGCTCTCAACAAGCAACAACGGAGAAGATGACATTTGACATCATATTGGCATATTGCTTCTGGCCCCACACTAGGATACCCAATCAATCAACCTGGGATATCAAATCAATCACTAGAATACCTATCAAATTGTTCAACCCAGGAAAAAATCCCAAAATTAGTACCTATTTTCTCGACAAAATACAAAAAACTGCATTTTTAGAATAAGATTACATACTTTTTTAAGATAATTTCCGCGCAAATTAAATAGGTAGGTATCTCTTGCTAAGAAGACCGAATAGCGTGATGCGCTTTGTTACGTTGCACGCGTTATGCCATTGGAATGCGACTGGTTAGTAGGCTATTAATAGTATCAAATAATCATTACTTTCCTGAGACTCGCCACTGTAGAAAAGTGTTCCAGTCTTGTGAGAGAGAGACCATCAGGGACTGCCACCTGCCACGATCCTGACAAATCATTTTTTTTATTATTTATTTATTTATATTGCCAAGAACAAATATGTTTCATACTTAAAATAATAACTTATTATAAACTAAAATTAATAATATACAATTAACCAAGAACTAAAGTGAAACAGCTTGGCAATAGGAGAGTACTGATAGATGCTGGGCATCCTCCAGCGCTGATTTTCAGCGAAATCCTATACTGATAATCGCTTGGTATGTATTATGTTAAAGGTAGCAGAGAGGTAGAACACCACCACAAATTAAAAGAAAATTTAAAACTACAAAATAAAGATTTAAAAAAAGTACCTAACTGCTAACCGAACTAGTGTTAGTGCCATAGTTTAGTTGACGTTACTTAACACTCAGATGGACTTGATTTAACTGAAGCCATCTAAACATCTAAAATTTTCATTTCATCGCCATTCATTAGTCGTTGCATGCATGCCCTATTTGGTCGAAGTGTGTCCGCCTGCGGGGCGTCCCTTACCAGCCCCCTACCCCGGGGTACAGGCGTGAGTTTATATATGTAATAAATGTATGTCTTGTGAGTGGAAGTTTTTTTCTATGATTCGGCGTAAGAGCTCGTTCCGAAGTGGTGACCCCAACCTCGGCCTAATGGCGGTGTGCACTCCAAAACGCCGATACCGATCGATATCTCGAAAACCTCGGGTCGTGTTAAAACGCTCGCGACGTCGCCTCCTCGACGCACGTCCAAACAAACGGAGGGCCCTCGAGGCCCTCGCGTGGAGGCCGAGTGGCCCAATATGGGCCGCCACTTCAACCGATGGACGCTCAGGAGCACGGGCCGATGGCTCTTGCTGGTTTTTGGGGTTCCGTGAACCCTGAGGTCACTTTACAAGTGAGTGATTCCTGAAATTATTGCAGTGTGTCCCACAGCAATTTTTAATCTGTGAGTTTTTTTTTTCGCTGCCTTTTTTTCAAGGCAGCGCCTAAGATCATAAGTATATATGTCGTAGCCATATTGTAGATTGTGCCATATCATGATGTGGTTAGCCATATTGCGAAATGTGTCCTTTTCATGAAAAGGCCAAGTCAAACAGGCCGTATCGTTTAAGCATCAACGTTTGACGATATGGCAATCTACGTTTTGCCATATCATAATGTAGGGTACCCATGACTTTTCCATGCCCAACCTGATTTAAGTTTGACATATTTACTGCATTGAGCTGAAAAATAGATTGAAGATGCCTAACGTATTTAGTGTTTTGGTGCATTCGAACCATAAAGGTTGAATAAAATACCAATGAAAGAAGCAAAAGTTTATATTTTATCACTCGTAAAATACAATGCGGTACAATGATTACCTACAACAAAAGGAGATCTGTAGAAATGGCACACAATAACGTTTAAGAGTATCATAAACAAATCTTATCAATTAACAAATTCACATAAACATTATAAAAAAGAAATAAATCTTACAATAACATGAAATACTTCGCTTCAGTTACAATAATAAAAAAATATCAATTATATTAGCAAATGTTTTGTGCCCTACTTTCCTCATTTTGCATAGTATTTACGGGAATATTGCCGTCACTAGAAATATTTTCTGTCGCCTCCATGGTAGAAAACACAACAAACTATCATCAGCGCCTCTAACGGTGGATAATGGAAGTATTTTATGATATGGTCGCTAACGTTTGGCCGCATCATGAAATAATCATGCATTTCGCTATTCAAATCATCAAACGTCGGTCGCTCATTGATCTGGCTAAGCCATTTCATGATACGGCCAGTTTGACTTGGCCTTTTCATAAAAAGGACACATTTCGTGATATGGGTAACCACATCATAATATGGCCAATTCTATGATATGGCTACGACATAGGTATACATTTACACTCAACAACAAAAACGAAAATTCTTTACGTTGAACAGTAGATTGCCAGATTGTTAGGGTAAAAACTCTCCTGAAATTAAGTTATTATTATCCGTGGTTTTGGGAAAAACTTTACCGCAGACTATTTAAACTGCATTCAGGGAATGGTTACGAGTATATATTAGAACTTATATACGTTATACGCCTTAGGGCGGCTTGAAAACTTATGACTGTAAGACCAGCCACTTTAGTCTTACAAGCCTCCACCAATCCGGACTTGGCCCCCGTGGTGCAGCATGGCCTATACCTTCCTCAGGGAAGAGACCCGTGCCCCTCGGTGAGGACATAATGGGTTGAAGGTGATGATGCTTTATTGTACACGCCAACACAAGAAAGCAAAGGTGACTTTAGAAAATACATATACAAAGGCGAGATTATCTCAATTTTTTTCATGTTAATACATAAAGTTATATTTCATATCTTACAACGTCTGGCTATGTCTCTGACTGGCTTATAAAGTGGCTTATATCATATACTATAATTTTCTCAGAATGTTTTATTATGGCAGATAGAGCAACGAATATATTAAAAACAAAAATAAATTATAAGGAAACAAGACACGTAGGTATCGTATACACCTGATAAGGTTGTCGATATGAACTAAACAAAAAACTTTTTTACGAAAAACGTTAGACTTAACGTATTATCTGGTTCAGTATGAAACCCCTCGGCGCCCTAGTCCGACTCGCACTTAGCTTGTAATGTTAAGTTAATTTTGCTGCGATGCGCGAAAACTTTAGCCCTTGAAAAATCCAGAGCGATAGGTTACCTGGGTAATTAAAATTCCTGATTTTGTTTATTTTTCCTCTGAAATTTGCGTTAAGTCTAAAAGCTGATTAAGTGTGCCGTTGGTTAAAATAAATGGTTGAAGGTACTGAATACACTCCCTAAATCTTATTGTGATGAAAAGCCTAACGATGCTCAACGAATCTACTAAGCTTATTATTCTCTGCGAATAATCTCAGGTTATGAACTTGAACTTAGTTCTATGTTACGGCTATAGCAGTAACATAATTATTATCATTATCTCACGTAACAGTGTCATTACTTTGTGGAGGAGTTCTAATAACGAACAACAAAAGCTATATTCGTAACTAAGAATATCAAGAAAACTTAGTTACCAAATGTAGCTATACGGATACTCGTGTATGAATATTACGGGGCTACGTGCACCAATAGAACCAAACCATAGGCCTAATAATGTGTTAGGTTAACAAAGCTAGAATTAAGTACGGAAAGATGAGACTGCATGTGCTATTCTCGAAAGCAGATAATCATCTCGACGTAATGTGCCCATCTTTTCATCGCCTTCCTGGGGCGCCGTAGGTAGGTTTCATAATTATAATAACTTCCACGCTATTACTTGACCTGCGCCCAGATTAGGATATCCTGTGCTACGGTAACCAGGCAAAGACATTACAAACATCGAAAACCTGCCAGACTATAACGGACTGTATTTGTAGGGGCTGATGATAAATGTAAGTAGAGATTTACAATTTTCAGAATATAAATTATTATAAAATTAAACAAACAGCATGCGGGAGCGGCAAAGCACGAACTCCAGTTACAATAGTGACAACATCAGAATGGTCAAATAATCTTTGTCACGTATGTTATCCACTGAATGGATTTGTCCGATTTCACCCAGTTTGAACTGTCAAATACAAAGTATTTTGTCACTTTGGAATAATCAAATTGGTAAATCCAATGCATTGGACAGTAACGTAATAGGAAGGCTGGGGCCTAATTCAAGTGAACTACATTTCATGAATATACTATGATACGTGCAATAAAGTGTAACAACAACAACAACAATACTTCGATGTTACTACATTTCAAAGTCGTTAAACCAACAAATTAACAAGTAAGAAGACTCTGCTAGGTACTCGATTTACATAAAAATTTCATAATAAATTGAATTGTAGTTTTATGTAAAGTAGAACGTAATAGAGTTTATTATCTGATCTTTTCTTAGTTTTTTCTGCATGTCGCATTTTGTATTGTTTGTGATGCCTCCCTGTCTAATGCCGGCGCCAGACCTAGCTTCACATATTTGAACACATCTTTGAACACATCTTTGAAGACTTTGCAAAGACTTGTAAACATATTTGAACACATATTGGCGCAACCTGCCAGACATGCTTCGCAAACACTTCTCTCCACAGTGGAACGCTTTGATGTGCGCTAAAAAACCGACACCGCATGGCAAAGCGCAAATGTTTCTTCAAACTTTGCAAAAGTCTTCAAAGATGTGTTCAAATATGTGAAGCTAGGTCTGGCGCCGGCATAACGCACTGTTCCGGTGCAAAACCGCGGGCGTAGAGCGGGCAAAGGGGGGTAGCCAAATATAGAAGCTAAACCCCGGTTTCTCTCTCGGTCTGTTAATCTAGTGTTAACAGCTGTCACTTGTTTTTTTTGTATGTGCTTTTCACAAGACAGCTGTTAGCAATAGATTAACAGACTGTTACCATTCTATAAACCGGGGGTAAGTCAAAGATAAATGTTAAGTGCCCTATAATTTGCCACCAAACCGCCATCACGCTGTTTGGCGAATGATTTGTTAATTTTAGCCATGTATCAACCCTGATAACTTGATAAAAAAAAATATCGCGGCTCTGATATCCACTCCCCACTGATGGAAAGATGTTACACGTTTGTTATATTTCACCGCGATTTTACTGCTACATTGAGGCTTGAAGGTACATCATCATCATCATTCAGCCACAAGAAGTCCACTGCTGGACATAGGCCTCCTCCATGGATTTCCAAAAAGACCGGTCGGAAGCGGCTTGCATCCAGCGTCTTCCCGCCACTTGGATGAGATCGTCTGTCCATCTTGTCGGTTGGCTGGTCGTCCTACGCTGTGCTTGCCGATATGTGATCTCCGTTCGAGAACTTTTCGGCCCCACCGGCCATCAATGGCTTGTAGCTATGGCAGTACCATAAGCAATAATGAGTTGATAGCTCCGCCTAAGTACGGTAACGGTGGCTAGCTAGGATTAAAGAAAAAAGTAAATTGTTGTCATACACAACAGATAAAACCCAAAACATTAACAAAACATACATGTAGCTTGCAGTGTGTCTTAAGTTGCCACAAAAAATAGGCAGAAGAAAAAATATTGGGATAAACCCGAAGAAAGCGGTTCGGATATTCAAATAACTTTGGTAACCAAGTTTGGTACCAATACTACTCCATTCAACATCAACCCATTATGTCCCCACCGAAGGGTACGGGTCTCTTCCCTGCGGAAGGTATAGGCCATACTCCACCACGGGGGCCAAGTCCGGATTGGTGGAGGCTTGTAAGCCGCCCGCCCTACGGCCTCTGACTCGGCTTAACGACTTCCATCTATCGACGGCAGCCGGCACCAACTGCTTAACGTGCTTTGCGAAGCACGGAACCGCTCGGAAAAATGCCACTAGCGTTAGTCTTACACGGCGACCCGTCCATGGACTGAACACACCGTATGTTGCTTAACATTAGTGATCGTTTAAGATCACTCAGGCAGCCGGGGCTACGAGCGATTTTGTTGTTGATACTACTCCATTACGCTTCGTTTTGCGCAACCTCCCCCGGTCCCTGAAACTCGCACAGATCTAAGCTCATTGGATTAGCGAAAATTTCCGTAAGACGGTCTTATCTAATTAAAACTCCGCTTCGGAATATTAATCACGGAACTCTTTGAGGCCGTTAGGATCATTTTAGGGCTTAAAATACTTAGCATCGCCTAGGTGAACTCCGTTATCCATTTACCTTTGAAGATAGGTAATGTATGGCACACTGTAAAGGAACGTAGCCGTGTATGATTTTCGTATGTTTAGTTAGGGAAATAGCAGAGGTACCTAATTGAAATAAAATATGTACCTAATCAACTCATTGATAACTGTCTCAAGCTAGCCAAGATTGCCTACTGGATGTACATTACTCGTATACTGTGAATGTGTCATTTTACTGTACCTCTTTAAAACCAGAACGATTCCAATCGAACTGTCAAATTCCATACAAATTGCTCTCGCAAATGTTAGGATTACGACAAGACTTGGTACGCATAATTAGGCTCCTGAACGTTGAACAATTCGTCTGGAATGCAAATATTTTACCCGAAGTTAGATCGCGATCATTAATTAGGTTATCGGAACGGCTCGAAAAGTTCTACCTTATACCCTGTAGGTAGGTACACACAGAGGGCCGTCCAATTATATTAATGGTTTTAATATGCGGAACGAATGCCCTACGGATATTTAAGGAGATTTTTGTACCTCCAGCAGTAAAGCTAACAGACTTACGAGTATAATCAACTAGCTGTACCCCGCGGTGTTACCCGCGGTTTATTAGGAAAAAAAATTGTGTATTAACAGTAAACAATTTTTTGAAATGTTATATACAAAGTTCCCCATACATTATCCGAGAATTCAGTTTCATCGATTTTTCCATAGGAAAAATTATTTTCCCGCAGTAAATCGTAGCCTATGTGTTAATCCAAGATGTCATCTAACTCCATACCAAATTTTATTAAAATCGCTTTACCCATTTAGACGTGAATAAGTAACAAACATACACACTCACAAACTTTCGCCTTTATAATATTAAGCCCCTGTTTCACAATGTTCAAATAAAGTTCCAGATAAGCTATGGTTGCCCAGGGCTGCCGTTTGTTCTAAATTTAAATAAATTTTCCTATATTGAGTGTGTTTGTATATGGCTTCAAATTTAGAACAAACGGCAGCCCTGGTTGCGGATAGCTTATCCGGAACTTTATCTGCAGATTGTGAGACCCTAAGGCCCTGTTTCACAATGTTCAAATAAAGTTCCGGATAAGCTATCCGCAACCAGGGCTGCCGTTTGTTCTAAATTTAAATATTTTTTCCTATATTGCGTGTCCGTTTATGGCTTCAAATTTAGAACAAACGGCAGCCCTGGTTGCGGAGAGCTTATCCGGAACTTTACCTGCAGATTGTGAAACAGACCATAAGTGTGATAAAAAAACTTAGTTTCACTCTCCTCCCAAGCAGTTTCATAGTCTAATCATAACATAATGCAATAACAGTGGTTTTACACCGTTACCGTTATAAAATGTATGTTACTTATTAGATTAGATTAGAACTCTTTAATGTACACACTCGCTCGAATCGCTCGTAGCCTGGGCTGCCTGAGTGATCTTAAGCGATCACTAACGTTAAGGAACATACGGCGCGTTCAGTCCATGGATGGGTCACTGTCTACGACTAACGCTAGTGGCATTTTTCCGAGCTGCCGTCGATAGATGGCAGTCGTTAAGCCAACTCAAAGGCCTTAGGGCAGCTTGAAAACTTTTGACAGTAAGACCAGCCACTAGTCTTACAAGCCTCCACCAATCCGGACTTGCCCCCCGTGGTGGAATATGGCCTATACCTTCCTCAGGGAAGAGACCCGTGCCCCTCGGTGGGGACATAATGGGTTGATGATGAGCGATATGTACATAAACTAACTGAATTACAGATTCTATTCGGTTCATTCGAATAGGTATTTAATAATTACTTTAATATACATACATACATCTATAGGTACTAAAAAAAAAAACACCATAAGCCTAGGAGCACACTAGAGCGACACGCGACAGCGACAGCTCGCTGACTAGACGCGACCACAGGCTACGGCCGACAAAAGCTCCGCACACTTGGCGTCAGAATCGCGGAGTCGCGACGACAAACTAGAGGCATCGCAAACAGAGTGCTTATACTGAGTTTGTTCATTCACTTTCGATAGCGAGAGCGTTTGCAGTTTGTATAGGAGTGACAGAGCGCGCCACCTAGTTGTCTCTTTGTCACTCCTATGCAAATCGCAAACGCTCTCGCTATCGAAAGTGAATGAAAAAACTCAGTATAAGCACTCTGGGCGCCCTGTTTCCGCCAGATGCAAGCGATTGTCGCCCTGTTTGCGATGGCTCTATGTTCCGTACGAAATCTCGAATAATGTAACCCAAGGTGTAAAAAAATACTATCCCGGGAGTTTTCCACGGAACTAATATAACTATTTCCACGAAAACGTTTTTCCCACCCTCGCGAAGCCGCGGCGGGTCGCTAGTTCAATAAATGCTTAAACTTACCATAAAATAAGTAAATTGCCCAGCTGTGGGACACCATAACGGAGACTACGTAAACAAACCATAAAATACAATTTTTTAAAGATATATACTAGATAGAATATTCTTTATTGTATTGACACCAGGAATCTGTTGAAACATAAATAAATAACGTGGTCCCTCCGAAATATATTATTTTCTATTAACTTTTGAGGGAACGAAGTCTGTCCGGGCAACTTGTTAATTTATAATTGTAGTATTTTATTCACTGACCTTATATCCTTACAAAGAAGTATCATTTATAATTCATCATTAAGTGAATTCGTATAAATTGTTCGCTATCATAGTGTTACTTTGATATTTACCGCCTCGGCACGTGGCGGCTTTTCACAAAAGAAATTAAAGGAAGCCGACGCGGCGCAAACACGCCAGTGAATTTGGCTCGCAGCTCGTCTCATTCTACTATTATGTAGATCACGCAATTAAAGAAGTAAATCAATCAGTATTTTAGAATGGATTTATAACGAGACGATCCTGCATCACTTATGTAGGTACCTATTCTAAATACCGGTGGAGATGAATATTCTGAGGACACTTCGAGTGATGAAGAGTAGTGTTTTATATTGTGCTTCATTAGGTATATTGCGTACCATGTTTTTTTTCTATTTAAAGTATTTTTGCCGTCTATGTTGTATTATTGAAATAATTTTTTTTTGACTAAAACCAAGATTGCCTTCGTGTGTACCGACACTATCTAAGCGAACGGACTTTAACTCTGCCCTCGTAGGGAAGAACGCAGTAATAGCCATTACTGCGTTTTTACTTTGGATGCAAAATTGGGCTCCCTGGTGGTATATCTATAGGTGAAAAAATAATGGTGGCTATAGGTCTACTAGAAACCTGAAATTTCAGTAAGAAAATATGCAGTAATGCATGAAATTCTTCTAATCCTAAGAAATAAATAGCTATTTACTCAAACCTGCGTTTTTACGATTACTGCGTTCTTCCTTATGAGGGCAGAACTATGTACTGTCGATATTTAGGGCAAGCCCATTTCCAAGATACTGTATCCAGACTGTACCCACGTCGATCGTGGAGGCTCTCGTGAGACCTCGTCAGATGCTAAATTCAAAATTCAATTGGACCGGACGGTAGAGTCAATCTGGGGTCACATAATTCGTTCAGTCTACAGCTTAGAATCAGAATCCATTTTTTACATTCAGAATGAGAGTGGTAGGGCTGGTGAGGGATGCCCCAGGCGGACATATTTCGACCAAATAGGGGATGTATTAGTAAAGGGCAAGATAAAAAGTACCTGAAACCGACGTGCGTGCATGCAACAACTAATGAATGTCGATGAAGCGAAAGTGATTTGTCAGGGTCGTGGCAGGTGGCAGTCCCTGGTCTTCGCATGGTCTGCATAGTCTACTGCATTTGACACTAGACAGTTGCAATGCAATAGACCATTTGTTTGTCACCGCTGAAGGCAGAACAAAGTAAAATAATATATTATACAGTGTCATTCTTTACAAAGTGCACTTAGGAAAAAGGGCGATACTATGCCTATTTTTATCGATAAAAAAATATTTTAAAAAAAATGTTTTAGGTTTTATGATATTTTTTATTTTGTTATCCTTTTGACAGGACTTTATTCTGAGAAATTTTAGTTTTATTAAATTAAACTAAAGAAATACACCTTTTTTCTGGAATAATCTTTATTTATTCACAGATAATGGTGGTTTTTGTATAAAACTGTGGTTTTATTATGTCAGCGCACTTTTTAGGATCACATAGAATATTGTGTGAGCTTGCTACCTAAATCAGAACCGAAGTTATAAAAATTTATTTAAATGGGGTATCCAATTGAAACCTAAAAAAAACTAATTTTTTTCAATAAAAATATGCTTAATATCGCCCTTTTTCATATGTGCACTATATAAAGAATCAAACTGTATAAAGAATCACACTGTATATTTAACATACGCCAACAATTTTATCAAAAAAAGGCAATTTTAAGTCTGAGACTTGGAGCTTTTAACAAGCATTCCTAAACAATATTCCTACACATATGTTGCTATTAAACCAATAAAAGAAAATATATAGTCCTACAAAACAAATACTAATTACTTCAGTCTGCATGTTTCAATATATTATTTGATGCCTCGCTTTTTTCCCCTCGATGTCCACTGTATCTTTCACCCGTTGAACTTATTTTGAACTATATTACAACGATAGTCGGCGACTTGCTCGTAAAGTCTGTTCGCTATCATAGTGTTACTTTGATATTTACCGCCTCGGCACGTGGCGGCTTTTCACAAAAGAAATTAAAGGAAGCCGACGCGGCGCAAACACGCCAGTGAATTTGGTTCGCAGCTCGTCTCATTCTACTATTATGTAGATCACGCAATTAAAGAAGTAAATCAATCAGTATTTTAGAATGGATTTATAACGAGATGATCCTGCATCACTTAGGTAGGTACCTATTCTAAATAACGGTAGAGATGAATATTCTGAGACACTTCGAGTGATGAAGATAATTTGTGCTTAATTATTAGGTATATTGAGTACCATTATATATTGTTGGCGGTGGTGGCGTAGTGGGGTTGACCTTTGCTTCTCGATCATGAGGGTCTGGGTTCGAACCACGAATGTACCAATGACTTTTAGTTACGTACATTTGTTTGCACAGCAACACCATTCGCTGATAAATTGTGCCCGGATAACGGCGACAGGCTTGCCACTTGTCACGTTTGGGACCTAATAAACTCGGCAAAACGTGGGTCCAGTTCTAGAGACTGGTGCCTCTGCCTACCCCTTCGGGGATAACGGGCGTGAGTTTATTATTTTATTATTATTATTTATGAGTACCATGTTTCTTTTTCTATTTAAAGTATTTTTGCCGTCTAAGTTTTATTATTGATATAAATGTTTTTTTACTAAAACCAAGATTGCCTTCGTGTGTACCGACACTATCTAAGCGAACGGATTTTACTTGTGGTTGGCCTTACCCAGATAGCAAGAGTGATTACGGTGCCCTTACTCTCGGTGTTACTGTATTCCAAATTTTGCCACAATTACGTAGGCATAATGTGACAGCAATATCCATAGAGCATACGTTTTTTAACTGACTTCAAAGGAGGAAGTTGTCAATGGGGGCTATTTTTTTTTTTTTTGTATGATCAGCAATAATTATTATTCATTACTACTATATTCGATTTTATTTTATGAGACTTTTGAGATATTTGTCGATGAGTTTCTCGAGGAAATCATCACTCTTCTATTTGCAAAGGCATATATACAAGGTGTTAATTTATAAACTAAATCCCGACTCAGGAAACGTACTATTCATCAACAAAAACAAATTCTATTATGGGACCTATTTTTTTTGTATGATCAGCAATAATTATTATTCATTACTACTATATTCGATTTTATTTTATGAGACTTTTGAGATATTTGTCGATGAGGTTCTCGAGGAAATCGTCACTCTTCTATTTGCAAAGGCATATATACAATTTGTTAATTTATAAACTAAATCAGGAAACGTACTATTCATCAACACAAATTCAAAATTCAAAATTCAAAAATTTTTATTTCAACGTAAAGAATTTACATTCTGCTTGTTGAATGTCAATGTACATACAGTTATGTATAATGTTAGCCGCTGCCTTAGGGCCGTCTGTAGTGGAGAAAAAGGCAGCGAAAAAAAACTCCACTCTGACCATCTTTTCTCAAATCAACTTAAAGCTAATACAAATTAGGTATGAGTGTTCGTATACCAAGAATCTCAAGATCCATGAGTGCAATCAATACTTGCAAAGTCAAACATCATTTAATATTCTTAAAAGGTAATAAAACACCAATGCTGCGGCCAGACACACGGACGGCACCCGTTCACGAGCGTACGCAGAGGTCAGCCATCACCAGTCTCAACCATATTAGAGGGAGATAGGCGACCCGGCCACCGCGCCACCATTCGCATGGCCTTTGGCAAACTTGTGTGATAAAGTTCTTGTCAGTTATCTATAATAATAGCATAGTTTTGATATGCAATCACAGCGTCTGTACATATGTATGAAATTTATTAAACCCTATATATTATTAGAATACCAATAACTAGCTCGTTGTGGAATTGGTTTACTGCCAAGGGTTTTTATCATCTATAAAGTCATCTATTCTGTAGTATGCCTTTTTACACAGCGCAGTTTTAATAACAAATTTAAATTTATTTCCTGGCAGGGATAGAATACTTTCAGGAATTTTGTTATAAAAACGTACACTATATCCTACAAATGATGTATTTACCTTGGCTAATCTGAATCTAGATGAGGCAATTTTGTTTCGATTTCTGGTGTTAACGTTATGTATATCCCTGTATATCCACAAACAAATTCTATTATGGGACCAACTCTGAAATGTTTAAAAAATATCAGTAATTGAACTGAATCGAATTTCAATATGAAACAAATGTTTTTTTTTGTGATTTCAACGCCGACCCCATAGTACCTTTACGTCAACGTAGGTACTTTTGTCAATTCATAATTTAGTTCAAGAGTAAGGAGGCTGTTTAGGATCTGAGTAAATAGCTGGCATATCTTTCCTCAAAACTATTTGTAATAGGAAGTTCCAATGAAAATGTGTGTAGCGAGAAACGTTTGAATTCGGGGTATACATGTTACATTGTAATGTTGTAATGTGATTGAAGAACTTACCTCATGCGACAGAAGTACAGCTCAGGGCCCTTTTGCATAGAACTACAGATGGTGGAGGCTTGTAAGACTAGTGACTGGTCTTACTGTCAGAAGTTTTTAAGCCGCCCTAATGCCTCTGACTTGGCTTAACGACTGCCATTTATCGACGACAGCCGGCACCAACTGCTTAACGTGCTTTGCGAAGCACGGAACCGCTCGGAAAAATGCCACTAGCGTTAGTCATAGACGGTCACCCATCCATGCGCTGAACGCGCCCGATTTTGCTTAACGTACATAATATCACTTATTGCCAAAATACAGGACCATGTAGTGTGGTAACACCTCACCCATACATTCATAGTCATATAAGCGGGGTCCTGCTGTTTGACCAAAAGTCATTTGACAAAATTACACTTGACAAACAATGTTTGACAAAAAATGCTTTCGCCAATTGATCATTTTACTACTAATCATTTTACAAATGACTCACTTATCCAAATGATCAACACTTAAATTTACATTTTACAAATAATTATTTTACTTAATGAACATTTAACAACTGAGTTATCAGACAAAACTACTATTGGTCTAAAAACGTTTGATAAAATGTATTATTTGACAAATGTTTCGTTTATTAATCAATCTTACGAACGGGGGGTCGGCGATGTAAAGAATACGTGACAACAGAAATATAGGTGCGACGACGCGCGTAGCGAAGCGGAGCGCGTCGGAGCGTTAGGTTCTCTATGTAAGATCGAAAACAGACTCGACTTTGATGCGTTCAACATTTTGTTAAATGACATTTGGACAAATGCTTCATTTGCGAAACATATTATTTGGTGAAATTAAAAAAGGTCAATTGACATTTTAATATTCAAAACATTTAACAAATGTAGTGTTTGCTAATGGATCATTTGCTAAGTGAGTTTTTGTAAGATGATACTTTTGTCAAATGTCTCGTTTGCCAAATGAACATTTGGTTAAACGTTGTTTGTCGAATGACCATTTGTCAATAATTTTTTGATCAACCATTAGTAATCCCATATAAGCATGTAACGTATATAAGTAACTAGCTGTTGCCCGCGACTACGTCCACTGGGCTTTAGTTGAGTAAAGTGTTTGCAAATAAAATAGGGATACTTTTAGAAAGAGCTTTCATACTAACTTCGCAACCCCCTCTTACCCCCTTAAGGGATGATTTTCGAAAGACTACTTTACACGCCTTTCATGACTTTTAATTAAGGACCTTCATACTGAATTTCATTCGAGTAACTTCATAAGCGGCAAAGTTTCGTACCAACTTTGTACCCCCCTTTTACCCCCTTAAGGGATCATTGTCGAAAAACTATTTTACGTGTATGTCATGACTTTTAATGAAGGAACTTCGTATTGAATTTCATTCGAATAACTTCAAAAACGGCAAAGTTTCACACTAACTTCGCACCCCTCTTTTTTCCCCTTAAGGGATGATTTTTAAAAAACTATTTTACCCGTGTTTCATAATTTTAAATGTACCAAATTTCATTCGAATAACTTCAAAAACGGCATAGTTTCATACTAACTTTGAACCCCCATTTTACCCCTTTAGGGGATGAATTTTCAAAAATCCTTTCTTAGTGCTCCCCTACGTTACAAAAGGAACCTCTGTGCTAAATTTCAAGTTTCTAACCCTTATAGTTTAGGCCCTGCGTTGATATGTCAGTCAGTGAGTCAGTCAGTCAGTCAGACAGTCAGTCAGTCAGTCAGTCAGTCAGTCAGTCAGTCAGTCAGTCACTCAGTCAGTCAGTCAGTCAGTCAGTCAGTCAGTCAGTCAGCTTCTCCTTTTATATATATCGCACCCCCGGTGCTAGACTGTCACTTTTGCTAAAATTGCAAAAATGAGTTAGCTAAATATGTAATAACTATTCTAAGGCACCCCTTTACTTGGTGCGATAAAAGAAAGAAAGTTAAAAGTTGATGTTGTTGTAAAAGCTATTCATGTTGTTTAAATCTTGAAATATCATTAATATGTGAGCTATTCAAACCTTCTCCTGAATAATTGCATTTTTGCAAAAGTGACAGTCTAGCACCGGGGGTGCGATATATAGATTATGCGAGCGAACAATATGCTAAATTTAACAGAACCGTAGAGTTACGGACCCCTTTGCAATGAAACTACAAAGATTAATTAGCTGTTAACTTTAGCGCATCTACCTACCATGCGAGAGGTCCCGGGTTCGAATCCCGGCTGGGAAAAAAAAAAGAAACCCAGGTCTTGGATGTTTACATGTTTGTGACGTCGCTGTTTCTGGTACCCACGACACAGGGTATCCTAGTGTGGGGCCAGAAACAATGTATGTGCCTGTATGTAAATGTTATGTTATGTTATGTTAAAAAAAGAGAAATCGAAATAGTTTTAGATAAATATAATTAATATAGGTAATATCTATATAACAATGTACTTAATTGTAAATAAATAAATCTCTATTCGCTGTTGACAGTATCTTCTCGTAGTACCTACATAGGTTGCTACGCTTTACTCGAGTGTACCTACTGAAACACACGATTGAAACACATGTCTACATACCTTTTTACGGTTGATTCGAGCAAGGAAATTCAATTCGTACCTACTTTACGGGAAATCAATTTTATATTCCTTTTGAATGTTCAAGCAGTATCCTCCGTTACTTACAGAACCTATATTGCCGATTCCCTTAAACGAGGCGAAAGGAATAACTTGAATATTCTATGCATTTTATTACTATTATATCTCGAAAGATAGCCTGTACGAGTAGGGAGTAAACCACTTTGCTTAGTTAGGCTCGATGTCGACACCACTATTAAGTGTATAAGATACGAAAACTAAAATAAAATAAAATGAAAATTAATAATGTAGACCAGGAAAAAACAAACATAAAATATTATCAAAGATACTATTGGAGGCACTATTACTAAGGGCTGATTTTTCAATAGTCAGATAATTCAATTCAATTCAGATATCTTTTATCTGAGGAATAAAAATGGCGGTTTGACAGCTTATGTATGAAAGTTATGTCGAACCGCCATTTTTATTCCTGAGATAAAAGTTATTTGACTATTGAAAAATCAGCCCTAATAGAGTGCGACAAGTGAGTCGTGGCTCAAGCCTTTGGCAAGAAATTTAAAAATCTTTCAGTTGATAACCCTGCATACTGTCTGAATAAACCATCTTGATACTTTTGCTTAACTTGATTATTTGTTTAATTAGTTTGGAGTCTCCAATGAATTTTCTCCAAACATAAATAAATATAAGCAAAACGAAAACATTAACTACATCAAAACCAACATTTCTACTCCACCAAAAACAGGGATAATAAACTTACTACATAAACTTATAAACATTTATTAATGCTGAACCATAATCAAAATATCATTCATATCTTTTTTCTCAACAATTTTGAGTTCTTTGACTAAGTCTTCGATCTGACGTTTAACATTTTCGTCATCCGACAGACCTTACAACAAGAAATAATTCATGTTTGCTTTAAAACATTATTACTCGTATGTATATACTAAAACAAAAGTTTTTTTCTTGTTTAAATCTAGGACGTGTATCAAACTGTTTGGGCTGTACTACTTGCAGCTGAAATACCTAAGTTTGACAGTCAGAGTGTGGCCACATGAAGAATTCGAAATAAATCGCGTCCCAGGACTCGCTGTCAGACTCTAGCAATTTCTTCAGACAATGAGACTATGGATAGTCATCATCAACCCATTATGTCCCCACCGAGGGGCTCGGGTCTCTTCCCTGAGGAAGGTATAGCCCACACTCCGGGCCAAGTCCGGATTGGTGGAGGCTTGTAAGACTAGGGTTTTACTGTCAAAAGTTTTCAAGCCGCCCCCTAAGGTCTGTGACTTGGCTTAACGACTGCCATCTATCGACGGCATCCGGCACCAACTGCTTAACGTGCCTTGCGGAGCACGAAACCGCTCGGAAAAATACCACTAGCGTTAGTCATAGAACGGTCACCCATCCATGCACTGAACGCGACCTATGTTGCTTAATCTTCGTGATCGCTTAAGATCACTCAGGCAGCCGCAGCTAGCCGGGGCCACTAGCGATTTTCGTATTTATTTTTATAAGTAATAAATAATTTTATTAATGTAGGTAGTTCCACTTATGGTAAGTTTTCCCATTGTAAGGAAACAGCATTAAGGATTAATGCCTAAGCTGCTGTATGTCGTCAAAATAAACCTGCATTTTCAATTCGTTCAAACACGTTTTGTTTATGTCGGATGTTGTATTCAGAGATCGCCAACATTTGAGTCACGTAGTCGAGCGTCCGATATGTGGACTGCCGAGCATGAGACCACATAATATTATACGTCATTGCGTCAAACAGTAGCCTTACAATTGGCAATAGAAAATGGTGCAGTCGAAAGCACATCAATCTTTACACACGTGCACTCTAATCGTTCAGGGCGACTTCTCAACAAAAGTAACGACGTGACTACGAAATCACAGCCCTTAGGAAATTGCTAAATGCCGCACAAAACCAATAGGGAGTTTGCACAAAAAATAAAATAAAAATAAATAAACTCGCCCGTTATCCCCGAGGGGGTAGGCAGAGGCATCAATCACTATAACTGGACCCACGTTTTGCCGAGTTTATAAAAAAGATTTTAATGTATTCAAAATATTAAAAGATAAATAAACGTGGTTATTTTCTTTTTCAACTAATAGTTTCATAATGTGACTTGTCGACATTCTTGTCACGTGGCATAAAAAAGCTCCATACAAACCGGTCTTAAACTATGATTTCACAACTTGCATGTAACACCATAATGTATGAAGCGTTTATCAATATTCTATATACATACCTCGTAAATTTTGCTTGCTTTTATGCAGTGAAAAAACGAAATCTAATAAGTCTTTTATTATCAGAATAGACCAGGTAAGTTCATTTTTAGGGTTCCAAACCCAAAACGTAATGGACCCTATTACTAAGGTTTTTAGATTGTTAAAAGAGAGAAACCCCTCCTCTCTCTTTGTTGCAGATAATGTGAAAACACAACTTGTTACTACTTCTATCTTCTAATATATAAAATTCTCGTGTCATCACTCACCGTGTCAGTGCGCATACTCCTCCGAAACGGCTTGACCGATTTTGATGAAATTTTATACGTATACTCGGTAAGTCTGAGTCTATTTTTCGTAGCCCTAAGTGAAAAAAATATATATGGCGAAACAACGTTTGCCCGGGCAGCTTGTCATCTTTCTTTCTTTTCTTTCTTCTAATAGAGGATTATTTTTTCACCAGTACTATAAATCGACATACGTAATACTAAGTCCAAAATACAAATACCAACATTTTTGTTACTACCCCTTTGGTACAAAAAAAAACAAAAATACCAATGTCCGAACGTATCCGCAAATCTTAGAGAAATGTGGACGCATTACGCATCTATCGATGAACATAACTAAACGCACGAACTGGTAACTGTTTACTCGTATGTCATCGCGCGCGGCTTGCGGGTAAAGATCGTTTCACCAAACAAGTCCCACGGTAATATCCTTAAGACTATGACAATAAAAGCCAAAATTCATTAACTCATGAAACGAACTCTAGGAAAAGAAGCGGCGGCTGCGGCGCAGCCAGTATGACTTATGACGTAGCAAAAAAATCTTAGGTACTTGATCCCAATTCTTCCTTCATACGTATATCGTGTTGCGCGCGTAATTTTCGACTGCAGGAAGTACGGGGTCACCTAGTGTTAGTATAAAAAGTACTACTTACTAATAGACAACAAACTTATGCCCGGTCCCAATAACCTACCAACCAGCTACCACCAGTTAAAAGGTCAACTAATAATAGGCCACTCAATAGAAAAGAAAAACGGAACAAAATATCAATATCGTATTGACAACTAACTGTCAGTTATCTGTTGATAGGTTATTGGGGGATTATATGAATGTGAGAGGTCAAAGGTCATCGACCAGAGGTTTTCAGACCTAAGATTTTGCCCCGATTTTTTTGCACGATCTGCGTCCTTTTATTAGAAGCCACGCTTAACTCTGCATTTTATCTAGTTTTCGTGAGTACAGCGGACCAGCCGTCGAACTATTTCCTTTTATAGCGAACGTGGAATACTGGTGGCGGCGTCATTTCGACTCTTGTCGTATGTCATATCAGCTGAATGCGTCAGAACGTAAAATCGGCTACGGAACTTCGGTCGCGTATTTTCAGCCTAGTGTGTTTAGACACTTAAATCGGAGACGACGCGATCTTCGTCTCTGCTCACCATGAATCAGAGCGAAACCTGGACTTAGATTTGATTAATGCACTGTAGTACAATAACAACTGCATGGACATGGAGATTGGACGGTCACGAGCTGTCGCTGAGTAGCTAGTTTCATTGCCGTTTCAAGTCTTCGCGCGCACTCATATCAGATAATTCTAGGCGTCAAGGGCGTGAAAAAACACGTTACGTGACCCGACCGTGTACCTGTCATCGTACTAAAATGCACTAAAAGAATTGAGGCCCTGGTCGGACTCTTTCGACAAAAAGACAAGTGTAACCGAATTAAAATTAATAACGATGCATGCGATGTAGGCAGCTTTAATGCAGGATTTTAAATTAGACGTTGACACAAGTAACAGTTATTATTTGTGGGCGTGTGGTTGTTGTGTCGACCTAAAACAGTACGAGAGTGTAGAGAAATACGTCGATAACATAACACACGCTGACCCAATGTTTCTACAATGAAAGCGATAGTTTTAGTTGCTGATGATAGTCTACCCTCGTAACGAGAAACACAGTAATAGCTATTGTTGCGTTTTTACTTTGAATGCAAAAATAAGCTACTCGGTGGCATTTTTCCGAGTAGATTATTTTTGCATCCAAAGCAAAAACGCAGTAATGGCTATTACTGTTTCTCGTTACGAGGGTTACAGTACATTTACATAAACTCGTTGTAAGTTTATGTAAAGGTAATGTAACAATTGTATAATAATTTTAAAAGGATTTTTTTTAAGATTTGTGCACCAGGCTTATACTACACGGGCGGTTCTCCCGCCACGGGAATCCGCTCGACAGAGCTGCCGCAGGCCATCAAACTAAACGGGACGCGGTTTATCGCTGTCTTTTGTTCATTTCCACATGAATCCGCCAATGATAACTGCGCCAAGGTCTCGCGCAGAATGACGTAATAATAGCGGGAAACCGTCCGTGTAGTTTAACGGCCTGGCCACGGGACATAATTCGCGCGGTGCGACCGGCGGCGAGGCGAGGCCCCGTGGCTTGCTACGTACATTTCTACGAGTTTGTTTCAGTCGCTAGTCGCAGTCACGGTAAGACGCCTCGCCGTACGCGCCTCGCGATTTTTGTCCCGTGGCCAGGCCGTTAAATTGTGTCCAGTGTTGTTCAGAAGCGGTTTTCCGCGGCGGGAGAACCGCCCGTGTAGTATGAGCCTTATTAGTTTCCTAAAAAAAAAACGTACCTACCGAAACCGTGCGTGCATGCAACAACTAATGAATGTCGATGAAGTGTAAGTGATTTGTAGGTGTATGTTTGTAAGTATAATACGTACATAAGCTCACGCCTGCATCCCAGAGGGGATGTCTGTACGTATGTTTGTATGTATGTCTTTCGTTTCCTCACTGACGAGCTACCTAGCCGTTAACTATAACGCGTCGCCAACTGTCATAGCTTCCGCCCGTGTGAACAACCCCCACGAGGTTTGCACGTTTCAGTTCCACGGTGTGTGCGACCTATTCCAGGAGCTTTTGATGCTCTATTTGACTAGTCAGAACAAATATTAACACGCTGTTCGTAATAGCAGGATGATGTTGGGCAACGAATAATTAATTTTTCAAATTATTGTAATGATTTCTACCAAAGGAATCACGAAGATTTTATGATTCTTTCTTCTGGTTGCACAATGATCCATCTAATAATCTACAAATCTACCCAATCTACCCATATAGTAAGACGACGCGTCGCTCGTTATAATTTCAAAAGTCACAACTTTCGACTTCAGACCCGTGTCTTCCCTGGTAGACCTCCTGGGGGAGACATCAGGATTTTCCAGTCCTGATATCTCCCCTTACTGGAGAAGACATCGGTGCTAGGTTTTAAATTAGGTATATTTCCAATACTCGTGGATCCCCTGTCAGTACCTACTAAGTAAGAATCCCTAACTTATTACCTTATTTATTATTAAAATGCACCTACTCTATTGGATCAAATATTGCCTGTCAGTTAGTTTATGTACATTATCTCATTACTCTATTTCATGTAGGTACACTTACCTAGCTTCTCCCTATTTTTTTCTGTCCATCACAAGGTCGTCTGGAAGAGATCGCTTCTAGCGATAAGACCGACATTTGTTTCATTTATTCACTTATAGGTACTAAGATTTATCGATACATTTTCATTAAAATATAAAGATGGGTTAAAATAATCTCATTCTTCTAAATAAATTTCTTAAATGCTACAACTAAATTCTCCACTAGCGCCGCTATCAACTGAACAGATAAGATGGTGGCACTTGTACACACTTTTCACTGTCACTGTCACTGTGGAAATAGTACAAAAACTTGGGCTTATTATCAGGCGTCACTTTAAAAATAATTACATATGAAATTAAAATAAAATAAATATTTAAGGGACTCCCATACAACATCAACCCATTATGTCCCCAACAAAACATAAACATGAAACATTTACATACAGGCACACGCATTGCTTCTGGCCCCATACTAGGATATCCTGTGTCGTAAGAGATTATTTTTGCCGTGTTTTGCTCGATATTAATAACGGCAACAGATAGACGCTTGAATCGAATATTGTATTGTATAATATTCGAGTATGACTTCGTGCGCGAGTCAGGCTCGCACTTGACCAGTTTTTCTTTTTCTACCCGGTGCAGCTGTCACTAGTAATAATCCCGGGATCCAACATCGATTTAGGGAGTCCCAGAATCGAAGTTTTTTGTATGAACAAGCTTGAACCGAGCAAGATAACCTTAATTCCTTGTGTTTCTGTGACAATTCTAATAAAATCCTTCTTTCTTTCTTCTTCTTTCTTTAATGCAGCACCCCGAGGTGGACGTACCAATACGGTATTTGACACTATCAACAATAAATTATTTGAGATGCTCGATTAAAACAAAAATTACAAAATGTGTCGGAAAATGTATTCTTTTAATCATTTACTAGCTATTACAATTTTTAAATAGATGAAACATGAAAAGAATGCTCTGAAATGTGACGTCACAAGCAAGTATTTTCATACAAAATTCCGTTTTAAAAGTAACTCATTTGACATTTTGTCAAATACCCGATTTTGTTTCAACCAGTTGCTTACCGTCAGCCAGAATCGGCCCCGAAAGCTCTGTGTGTAAGGCAGATGAAACACTGAAATGCGTTTGGTTTAATTGTGTACAGTCGACAGTGGGCAAACCTTTACATTTTTCTTGCCTAGTCGCCCGTGACGTAACTTTGTAGAGTGGAGGAGTGTAAAGACAAATTTGGTGTCGTCTGTACATACCCAGAGCTCTGAAACTTGGTATATTATCAACGGTCTCCTAAGAGACAACTTTAACTTTGCATAGCGAGTTTAGAGGTGCATGCATAGCAAGCTATACTTACGTTGTAAAATATGGCCCTGATTAACTTACTTGATTGTTATCGCCAGTCCAAGCAGCCCTCATATTACGTAACTTTCCACTCAATCGGGTTACGCATTTAGACAACTCGAAAGAATCAAAATAAGAATGTACATGGGTGAATATACGGTATTTGATTTTTTTGTGTCCCAGAAGGAAATGTAATCTGTTCCATTCAATATTGATAATTTCTCTATTTGACACAATTTTTAAATGTTTAATGATGAGGGCCAGAAGATTTTTCCATTTTTTTTAATTTCATAAGCACGAGAGGAAAATGTGTTACCAGAGGACTGACACTATTGGCAGAGTAGTCACAAATTAAAGCAGGGAAGTGAGAGGCCATTGAGTATAGCTAAAAAAGGGGACACGTATTAAATACGTATTAAAATAAAACATGAAATATGCCAGAGGAGTGACGCCAGAGGAGTGACAAAATCGCACAAAACCTACAAAAACATATCACTCGCTTTTCTGATCACCGTTTAACGTAATACATGACATCTACACACAATAAACATTGCATTGTGCAAATATACAATTTCGTAACTATAAAATACAAAAACATAGACTTGCCAGAGGAAATACTCCAACGACCGGGGAGGCCAGAGGAGTATACATTTACAACCATTTTTAACGATTAATGTCTTAAATTAAACAATTATCGTGAATAGACTATGTGGGCCAAATAAAAGACCATATTCTTTAATGCTTAAGCATACGGACGCAATAATATAATAAGTTTAACATAATATTTCTCCATGGACCATAGAAATTCAAATAGCGTATATTGACCCACATGACAGTTCAGTAGGAGTATGAGATACCTACCTACTAGGAAAAAAGTCACAGAATGTAACAGTGTGACTTAGGGTGATGTGACATACCGGGAACAAAAGGTCTAAATCTGACAATTCCATACAGTGGAGTCTTACGTGCACCCTTTCGCTCCGATTCGCAGAGCTTAATAGCATCTCTGATCACCACGAGCTCTCGTCGTCGGTTGCTCGTCTCAGATTCTACTTACGTTTATATTTGCTTACATCCATCATCAACCCATTATGTCCCCAACGAGGGGCACGGGTCTCTTCCTTGAGGAAGGTATAGGCCATACTCCACCACGGGGCCAAGTCCGGATTGGTAGAGGCTTGTAAGACTAGTGGCTTGTCTTACTGTCAGAAGTTTTCAAGTCGCCCTAAGGCCTCTGACTTGGCTTAACGACTGCCATCTATCGACGGCAGCCGGCACCAACTGCTTACATAAGTACCTACTTAGAATGAAAATTAAAAAAAAAACGTAGATAATATTTGATAATATCATGTAATAAAATGATAAAAGATTTACTAAAGTATAGGTTCGTACTTATAGATAGCTTACTAATTAACAGCATCTACCAATTTCTCTTAAAAACTAAATAAAAGCGTAGCTAGGTAATTTAAAAATATATATTGTACCTACATAACTTTTTGCGACAAATGTGGTCACATTTGTCGCAAAAAGTAAGACTAATATTAACATTATTACCTATTTAAAGGTACCTATTATGATTAGGTAAATATACTTAAGTAAACTATTAACAAAAAAATCGTATTTAAAGTTATTGTTCAAAGAAAATGCAGCAGAGATTAAGATTTATTGTCATGAGAAAACTAATTTAGTTTTTCCAGCACCTCGTTTTCGATCAAACGTATAAAAGTACAGTCTGTAAGCTTTTAAAATATACCTCGGCTACTATCGGATAGAATCGGATATATTCGTGTAATTGAAATATCGGAACTAATATGACATTTAATTTCGAAATCGGAACTAATATGACGGAAATAAACTAATACAGAGCAGGAAGTAGTATTATTCGGCGAAAACCGAAACCTAGAGCCCGAGGTATATTCTAAAAGCTACCAGACTGTAATGGATATTCTATACCGCTGTTTATCAGGTTATCCATACTATAACTTCATCATCATCAGCTCACCTCTGCGGCAGAGGTGAGCTGATGATGATGAAGTTATCATAGAGGCTCTGCCCACTGTTGGGTATAGGCCTTTTCCCCATCACGCCATACCTCGCGGTCTCGCGCCATTCGCATCTACATCCAACATGGCGATCGGTCGGTCGGTGTAACGGTCACGGCCACATCCGGCCATCGGGCTGTTGGTCTACCTACTATAACTTACGATGAACTTATTCCAGCACTTTCACTTGGTCGGAAATTCATAGTTCTCATAAGTAGAATTATAGATAAATATCACACGCTCCAAGGCCTGTCGGAATCCTGATGGGACATGTGTGATAGCAATGAGAACTTTTCAAAGCGTCATTAAAAAAATATATAGTACCGCAAATTACCGATAGATGGTGCTGACGTCACATAATACGTCGAAATTGACATGACATCACTGTACCTTCTCTGTGGTTCCTGTCCTATGTTTTTACAAAAATGCACTAGCACGGGCTAGTCATGAGCAAAGACACAATTCACGTACGTATGTAATGAACAGAGTAAAAATACTTCGATAACTTTCAAGTTTCAACAGTTTCGAAACAAAGTCTAGTTTAGATCACAGACTACAAAGAGATGTTGAGACTATCACAGTTAATAACGATTAAAACCACACCTAAACCGACCTAAAAACATGATGACATTTTGTTCTTTTTGCAGCGCCATCTAGTTTTTTTTAATGAACTCAACTGACATCTGTCATTGAAAAGCCCTCATTAGAACGGAGTTTGACAGACGATTGGAATTTTTGAACTAACACTTTCGTAAGCACTACACATTAGCCTATTAACTTTATTTCGGATACATTTACTTGACTTTTTTCGGAAGTGTCCGAGTAAGTGCGGCTGTCCAAATGTAAAACACTGAATACGCCATTTCACAAATTTTACAGGAGAGCACTTTTTGTAAAGTTCTCTTAACAGACTTGCAAACGTGGATATTCTGTGTTTTGACGGAAAATACCTAACACTGGAAATATAAGCTATAGAAGCATGGGTGTCTTGAATTTAGATCGGGAAAAACACAAAATATCCAAAACAGTTGAAAACAAAGTTTCGAAAAAAATGGCGTATTCAGTGTTTTACATTTGGACAGCCGAGTGTATCCAGAATAAAGTTATTTACGAGTGGAATCATTCAATATTTGGAGCGCGCAATAGGAGCAGAGTTATAATCTTTTAATATTTCTATACAATTCTAATCATTTGGCATAACATAGCCTCTAGCAGCACCCTTTAGTAATCTATTAAGTCTTAAACAAACTAATATGTACTTAAAAATAGGAGATTGCCTGAAACATATTTTTATATTATATTGATAGGAAACTACATATTCCTACAGTATTATTTATAAAAGACTGAGTTGAAGAAGAATATGAAAGGAATTTCTCTCATGAGCCGGTGTTGGCTCTGTAATCTACTTTTTATAGAAAAGACCAACATTGCTGCATGGCCAAACTGATCAAACAAACATTTTTCTATAAGTACCTAGCTATCTTAACCATCAACATTATAAAAAAATATATTAAAAGCACTTAACTATAAGTCATTCTTAAATCTTTGTGACTATTTAACATTAGCTTCTTTAGAAATAAGCTTGAGTTCGACCTCGTCCTTCGCCTCATTTTCAGTCACTACCTCCTTTAATACCACGGCAGCCTTACCCTTATCAGCCAAATCACCCTGTAAAATTATCTGTATCTCCTCCAAGCTCTTCCCTTTAGTCTCAGGTACATAGAACACCACAAACAGACCTCCAAGTAAAGCCACTGAGGCGAAAATCCAGAAGGCACCGCACAGGCCAGCTACGTTGTCGATTTTCTGATACCCCAGCGTTGTAATGAAAGCCACGATTCCGCCAAAAATACTAAGAGCAGTCAACGCTACGGCTTTCACGTTCATCGGGAAGATCTCGGCTGGTATCACGAATATCAAGGAGTTGTATCCCAAAGTGGATATGATGTTGGAAGCTATGATGCCAGCGAAGGGTACGAAGCCGTACGTGCCGAGGATTGATGGGTCGATGTGCATGACTTCTTGGAGGAAAAAGTAGAGGCCAGCTATGCCAAGAGAGAGGGAGGTACCGTAGAATGAGTAGGCCAGGAGAGGGCACCTGCCGAGTCGGTCCACTAGGGCAGTCGACATGAATCCTAGAACCAAAAATGTAATTAATATAAACATCTACAGACAGGCACGCCCCACCAAGTGTTGTGGGTACCAGAAACAGCGATATCACAAAAAAAAAGTTACAATTAAGTGTGGTCTTCACAATCTTACAAAAAAAATGTACCTACTCTTGACTCTATGTCTCCCTGCAATTCAGTAATTTTTAAACATTGAACACAAAATTTACATAACGGCACATACATTGCTTCTGGCCCCACACTAGGATACCCTGTATCGTGGGAACCAGAAACAGCTACGTCACAAACATGTAAACATTCAAGACATGGTTTATTTTTATTCACAGTTGGAGTTCGAACATGGGGCAGATGCGCTAACCGCTGCGCCTCAGAGGTCAGAGGTAATTTTTACTATGATGAACTTTCGTCAAGAAAAAATGCTTGGAACTGTAATTTGTAGGATTACTAAAGGACCCGATCGGGCCACTACAACAATGGTATTCAATTTATTATTTTCAAGGCCATTATCTTGTACGAGAACAGCACAATAAAAACACTCTTATATTTACGGTCTCATTTATATAAACACGATTTCTTAACCTCTTAAGTCCTAACCTTGAGTGACAACAGTTTTCTCTTCTTATCTTCAAGGTCAGGATTTTGGAGGTTAAAACACATCAGATGTCTGTGTTAAAACACTAGATAGACGCCAATCAAAATAGTCTTTGGCGGAGATTTTAAAAAAGGAAAAGTAGTAACCACAGATTTAATGAAACTGCCTCTGAGGTAAAACACCGCGTCATTTTTTTTTGCATCGAATTATAAAACGGACTTACCAACAACAAATCTAACGGCGCCAAACACGATGAACACGGTGGGCAGAGTAATGTTCGCTTTACTCTCCTGCATGATGAGACCCAAGTACTGCTGGATAGTCTGTGCCCCGGTCATTATCTGCGCCAGCTTCAGTCCTGTAATAACAATGTTCGTGTGGGTTCCAAACTTATAATAAGCCAAATTTATATGACTAAGTCGTTAAGACAAGAGGCCTTAGGACGGCTTGAAAACATCTGACAATAAGACCTCCACCAATCGGGACTAGGCCCCCGTGGTGGAGTATGGCCTATTATAAGCTATAATAGCTTAATCAGGGAAGAGACCCGTGCCCCTCGGTGGGGATGTAATGATTTGAATATTCCCAAATAGTTAGTCCAGCGTATCTTCTTCTTGGGTCCCCGGGGGGACCCAAGAAGACTCAACTCAGGGAGGAGCATAGGGCCTCAACCACATATTTCCAGTCCGATGATCGTTCGCGGCAGATTTCAGTAATAGGGTCCGTTTTACCCTTTAGGTGCGGAACGCTACAAAAATTAAAATCAAAATTGCACAGTATTTGGTGCGCTTTCAGCTTTCTCTTATAGAGGCATGTGAGTGCTTACTCTGCGCTTATAAGTAACTAGCTTTCGCCCGCGACTCCGTCCGCGTGGACTTTAGTTCAAAATTTTGCAACCCCGTTCACTTCCTTAAGGGTTAAAGGATAGTGGGCTATAAAAACGGCGAAACACGTGTTCAATCAATTGTGTTGAAGAGTATTTATTTTAAGTTTCAAGAAAATTAGACAACATTCTTTATACCTCCCATACAAATATTGGCAACCCTTTTCGCCCCCTTAGGGGTTGAATTTCAGAAAAACCCGGTCTTATTCCTTGCCTACATTATATATAGACCCTCTGTGCAAAATTTCAGCTTCCTAGGTCCAACGGCTTGGGCTGGGCGTTGATGAATGTGTGAAAGCGTAAATGAATCAGTCAGTCAGAACTTCGAATTTTATTTATATAGATAGATTTGGGTGAATATACGGTATTTGATTTTTTTGTGTCCCAGAAGGAAATGTAATCTGTTCCATTCAATATTGATAATTTCTCTATTTGACACAATTTTTAAATGATTAATGATGAGGGCCAGAAGATTTTCCATTTTTTTTAAATGTAATAAGCACCAGAGGAAAATGTGTTACCAGAGGACTGACACTATTGGCAGAGTAGTCACAAATGAAAGCAGGGAAGTAACAGGCCATTGATTATATCTAAGAAAGGGGACACGTATTAAATAAAATATGAAATATGCCAGAGGAGTGACGCCCACAGGAGTGACAAAATCGCACAAAACCTACAAAAACATATCACTCGCTTTTCTGATCACCATATAACGTAATACATGACATCTACACACAATAAGCATTGCATTGTGCAAATATACAATTTCGTAACTATAAAATACAAAAACATAGACTTGCCAGAGGAAATACTCCAACGACTGGCAGAAACACGCTTTCCTACAGTGAATCGCAAATTGACGCTATATTATAGGAATTTCGCTCAACGTCATTAGCTTGTTTCTAACTTAACACTATTGTATGCGCGTAGTTCATGGACAAAAACATACCTTTGCGGTTTTAAGTCAAATTTTACTTCTTTGAGTTTCGCCAGATGAAGTGTCATTATTGTAACGTGTCAGGAAAGTAAGTTATTTTTCTTTATATTAATAAAACTTTTTACTGTATATTTTGATGAAATATGTTTCGATGTTTATAAAAGCGTATGATCATATTTAAAAAAACATAATGGCATACGTATTTAAAAATATCTCGCCATAAAATCATTATAATCTAGAAATGGGGAGGCCAGAGGAGTATACATTTACAACTATTTTTAACGATTATGTCTTAAATTAAACAATTATCGTGAATAGACTATGTGGGAAAAATAAAAGAGCATATTCTTTAATGCTTAAGCATACGGACGCAATAAAATAATAAGTTTAACATAATATTTGTCCATGGACCATAGAAATTCAAATAGCGTATATTGACCCATTTACCAATTTGACAATTTCAAGTTCTGAGGTATGTGAATACCTCAGTTACTCAGGTATCATCACGATGTTTTGCTTCACAGTCAGTGAGTGGTAGGTATTGATGTTACACCTTCACAAATCTACGTAACTTAGAATATAGCTAGTACCTACGGAGTAAAGTTGTAGTGTCCGAAAAAAAGTAAGTTCTTAACCTTAGCCCTTAATCTTAATCTTAATCTTAGTTCTTAATCTTGATTTGAATTTGAAAATATGTTTTTTTATAATTACTCAAACGTTGACCCTAATATGACCAACATAAGTACATCAAAATCTTTCATTGACATCCTTTACGAGAAACCCAGACTATAATAAAAAGAAAGAATTTATTACAATTAGTTAATTGATTTAGTATAAACTCACCGGCAGCAATGATGATGGCTTTTCTGTACTGTTTACCGTTGAATAGCTCATAAGCGGAAGAAGAGTTTTTCATATTATTCTTTACGTGATCTTGAATCACTTTCAGCTCGTCTTCGAGTTCCTAAAACCATTGGTACAATCATGTACAACCACAGACAAGAAGAGGAGAGGAAAGGACAAGCAAAATTTAGAGGGAAAATTCCAGGGTGGTACTCAGGACCTTAGCAATGAAATGGGGTCTCTTCCTTATTTTATAAACATCGGATTATTGAATGCATTTTGCAATAATTCTTTCTGATTTTATTCTTTTACTGTTGTTTTATGCTGATAGTTGGTCGACAGAATTTCAGAACCGAAGAAGAAACATACCTGTGCATTTTTCAATCCTTTCAGTCTTTTCAGACTCTTCCTCGCCAGATCCACTTTTCCATCTTTTAAATAATAATATGGCGACTCTGGTATCCACCAGCATGCAATAAAATAGCATATTGGTAGCGTCAAAAATATATAGTTTATGGTCTTGAACGAAAGAAACGGACCAAGTATCATGACTAAAAGATTGCCTAAGCTGAACATTATTCGTGTAGACAGAGACAGAGAACCTCGGATGTCCTTGTCCGCTATCTCAGCCAAATACATCGGAGCCACCTGGAAACAAAAACCAAAAATCATATTACATAAGTTAGTCGAGTTATTTTGTGCTAAAATAAAAAACGACAAAAGACAAACTTTTTAAATGGATTGGATACCCGCGTAGTCAGTATTAACTCAGCTGTATTTTACATTAAGTTAAGTGCATTAAAAGTACTAATAAAAATAATAATATGCTAGGTTTATTCATTCTAAGTTTTTGCGCTTTATTGAATAAAATGTTGGATTTTGATCAGTTTAAGCATAAAAATTAGTTATTAAGCTAACGCTCTACCCGAAAACCATTGTGATTTGACCAGGGACCAAGAAAAATTTAAAAATTTGAGGTGGGGAAATCTACGCCTTATGAGAAACTGAGATTTAAAATCACACATTTTATTGCTCTTTTTGTAAATATATATAAATAAATATAAAATATTTTGTCCAGAGCAACGTTAGATAAGGTAAGATATTTTTTGTAGTGCACCGGAAAAAACAAAAAAAATACAAAAAATATTAAGAAAACCGCCTAGTACAATAGGGTAGTTTCCAGGGTCAAAATAATTAAATTCTATTTAGTCCGTATTTTAGATTATAAAAAAATATTGGACACGTATTTTTTCTTTTTTCGATTAAACAAAAAATAACAAAGATATAACCCATTAAAGTTACGTGTGACGTCACTCCGTGCTAAAAAATGCAGCACGGCGTGACGTCACACGTAACTTTAATGGGCTATATCTTTGTCATTTTTGGTCTAATTTACAATTAAAAAAATACGTGTCCCTTATTTTTGAATAATCTAAAAGACGGACTAATTACATTTTTAGGGCAACTAGCCCATTGGCGACCTTATTGCTAAAAAGCAATATTCGCGGGCTGTTTTTAGACAAAGAATTTGTAATTATTCACTGAGCGCAATATGTTTTCAAAACACTAATTCAAACAAGGGTAGCGTTGGTTTAAACACCTCCGTACCTAACTACCATGAGAACGTTGAAAAGCACTAACATTTTTAATTTTATCAATCTCGACAATGCATTTTATGCAAAGTCAACTACTTTTCTAGTACGCAAAACGGCGTCAGAATTTTAACACCTGCAAAGGTTCGTTCCACTGAAGGGAATTACAGTCATATCTCAGAGTACAAGCATTCACGAAAAAGAAACATTTGTAGGTACTTATGGTGTTTAACGAGCCTGCGCATGTTAGTTGCTAGGCTCACGGCAGGTTTCTGAATTGAGAATTTCGCTAAGTAACTACTTAACTCTAGTGCTGTCTCACCAATTTTCTCAGAGCGTGACAGAACGTTACGTAACCTCCTCAGTCCCGTGTTGACAAAATAACAATAGAAAACTATTGTTATTTTCAAGGTCAGGACTGAAGAGGTTAAGTATTTACATATTTACATGAATATCTCAATTCAGAATCCGGCCCTTCTTAATTTAATCCTTTTAAAAGGAATTAAGCTAACTGCCAAAAAAAACTCTTAATATAATTTGTTTTACGGATTCACTTACTTAAATTCTGTCGGAAGAGTCCGACCAGGTCAGAGACGAGCAAACGACGACGCGAGCTCCGTCTCTGCTCACCATGATTAAGCTCTGCGAATCGCAGCGAAACCTGGTCGGACTCTTCCGCCAAAATTCAAGTAAGTGAATCCGTAAAGCAATCTATAATGGGTAGTGCTTGCTTATGAAAGTTTTAGTTCAAAAATGATGAATGATGTTTTGATGTATTAAGTTTAAAATTATTTTAAAAAGATGCTGAGAGTGGAGTTTTCCCAATGCCTTTTTCTCCACTACAAATACGTCCCGAAACAAGCGCCTAACAAAGTATATTGTAACATAAGACCTACACAGACATTGAGCAAGCACAATGTAAATTCATCACGTAGAAATAAATTATTTTGATTTTGGTAAAAGGTCATCATAATTTTGCGGGATTTTTGTCACAATGTGACCTAGATAGTAACTATATATCCATCGAAATTCAACAAATAAACTACATATAATAAAAAAAAAAAAACTCACGGTTCCAACCATACCAGTGCCACACCCCCAAAGAAACAACGTGGCGAAAAGAGGCCACGCTGTCACGGCAAACATTGCGAACACCTAAAATGTAAGACGATGTCAGTAAAGTAAGTCAGTAAAGCATATTGTACAAACTTATTTAAACACAGATTTCTAGAAACAGAATTAGGCGTTTTTAAACTAATAAAAAAACATGAGAAGGGCATTTATAGGATGGCATCAAGACATCTGTTTAATTTCAGGAGGGTTTTAACACTAACAATCTGGCAATCTACTGATATGATTGGTCTATAGATTAACATATTGTTAGGAACCCGGAGTTAGAAACTCACAGTGCCAGCCGTGAAGGGTAGTATGCTCGCCAAGATGGTAGCCCGCCTTCCGAACGTGTCGGTGATGAAACGCGTGGCCAAACTGCCGGCCATAAAGCCCGGAGAGTTTACCGCGAGCATCCACGATATCTCATTCTGTAAAGAAGAAATTCAATGTAGTACTAAGCAGCCTATATATACAGGGTGTCCCAAAAATAGTGTCAAGCAGAAGTCCACAAATAGAACACCACCATGTTGTTCCACAATTTTTTGTAGTTTTCGACTATTCATGTATTATTTGTGTAACACAACCAAGCGAGCTGGCGCTATTTTTACTATACAAAAATACAAAAATTGCCTAATATTCTGTGGGACTTTTCTGAAGCATCCCACATTGTTCAATTCATTTAACCTACCTTCGTGATCCGTACATCAGTTTGGTTGTTGTTCAGCTTCGGTATGACAGGACTCGACCACGCCGATGCCACGCCAAGGGTGAACGAGGCAATGGATACTGCAGATATAGAGATATTTTAATAACCGAGCAACCGATCGTCGTCCAAAGGTGTTAAGCTGCTCACTCCAAAAGTACAAATTTTCAGGAGACTAATAAAACCATCCTATTTTTACATACACCAGGCAATGAAATGAAAAACGGTATTTTCAGTTTTTCATTTCATAAAAAAGGACAAGTGCTCGCCCACGTAGCGGCGAGGGTTTCGTACACGTAGTTTTTTCCGAGCATTCCCCGAACTTCGAAGACATATTTTTATTATTTTATTACAAATGTATAGTTTTCAGTTTTTCCGCAATATTTGTTGTATAAAACGATATTACTTGTCATATTTAATAGTTCTAGTAAAACCGAAAGTACTGTAGCGAATCCTAGTCTGGCCAACAGAGCCGTCTAGGATAATTTTGAATGTTTGAAAGGGAATCGCTACGTTTTTGTTGAGATGTCAGTCAATCCCTAGCTACTAGACGCTTCTCGAAAAAAGATAATTAAATAGTATTTTTGCTAAATAAGCATCTTTTAATAAAGTAGTGTGCTACTCTACCATATAAAATTCTATTTGGATTTCCTTCAGTGTCGAAATATAGATTTTTTGTTTGTGGCATAAACGGCTATATCAGTTTTTCACTTTTGATTTTTTCACAAATTCAAGGGACTTTAGATTTGAGTAGTAGGTATATAGTTTTGATTTCAACTCGATAACTCTCCGCGTTTGCGACATTAATCCCCGGTTTCTCATACCTACACTAACAAGCTCTTAATCTACTGTCAGTTGGCCAAAGTGTATACGAAAAAACGTTTGACAGCTGTTAACAGTAGATTAACAGATTGTTAGCGTACGAGAAACCGGGTGAAGCGTTTTGACAGACGGAAGGACCGAAGGACGGAAGGACAGCAAAATGATCGTGGGTTCCGTTTTATCTTTTTTAAGTAGGGAACCTTAAAACCAGCAGTTTAATGCTTAGTAACATAACTTCTATAAAAAGTAGCATGATTATCGTGACTATGGTTGTCACTCCAAAGTGAATTATCTGCATTTAATTTTAAATTGCATTGTCATCAAACTGCTGGTTATCGGATAGCACAGAATTATAAAGTATTATCGTACCGTTTGTTGCGCGTTGTTATAATGAAATACTAGACTACCTAAAACATCGCAATTCAAACCCCTTGAGTTTAAATTGGGATGTTATCAGGTAGTCTACGTAGAATTCCGACAAGCACGAACGTAAAACATACATCGATAATATTAGATAGGCAAGCGCCAAAATTCGAGGCATTTGACCGATTATTTTGCCGATTTTAGTCCTTGAATGTATCTACATAGATTATTTTGTGAACCACTTACCTGATAACGCTACGAAATACTGCGCTCTTCTGTCGCCAATTTTCTCCATTTTTAGTGTTCTGTTACACTGGTTCTTTAACATGCAACTGAAGTTTTGCCGCCATAAAAAAATATTATTTTAGTTTCAATTTTGATGTCTTTGTTTCTACTTTATTCATCTCTTTGCATCACCGCATACTGTCCATATTTCAGTTTTCCTAATCTGAAAGTACAAAAGCTTTTTTGCCATATAAATTGTCTTACCAAGTGCACACACAAAATTTCCTAAAATTCTGTAAAGGCGTTCCGGCGGAGTCCAGTAGCAAACACTGTGACACGAGATTTTTATATATTAGATTGAAAAAAGAAAATTTCAACTGTAATTAGAATTTTATTACGAGTATAAAATTCTTTGTTTCGTTTACGTTTCTGTGCATGTTTATCAGTATTTACCTAGTAACAACTAGTTTAATACAATATCTGTCCTCTTTTTAGTATGTTTTATTTTAGTAAACAAGTGTCAAACTAAGAAATAAATTAAAATGAAAATGAAAAATTTATTTGTACCCAACACCACGTAATTTTACTAATAAAATTAACTTAAAAGCAACTGCTTATCAATAAAATGAACTCACAGAAAATTTATGTAGCTTACAATAATTTTATTTGATATGCTCTGATGCCTGTGCTAGGTAATAACCTGTGTTACAGACATCAGTGTTTCCCAAGTGTAACCAAAAAACATTAATATTAAAGACAGTGTCGTGCGTTGCTATCGATAGATTAAGAACAACAACGATCAAAAAAATAGTTACTATAGAAGAAAGGTACATTTCCAAAATTTAAAATAAGTATATTGAATATATATTATTAGAAAAGTACATATATATCTATTTAATTATACAATACTATATTAAAATAAAATACTTACATACTTATCTCATTTAAATTGCACAAAAATAGTCACTAAATTGAACTTTCAGCAACTTTAAAACTCTAACAACATCTGAAACGCTACACCCCCGGGAGCGACTGCGAGGAACTGCATAATCTAACGAATCAATGGAGCTTTGTCCACTAAACAAACCAACATTAAAATAGGTCGTTTGTATATAGTAATAAGCAAATACGTACGTTCTATAAAAAGTAAAGTCGAGCTCTCAGGTAGCTAAATAGAGTTCACACGTGAAAAGCTTTGAAACTGCTGTCGTCAGTACATCAGCCTTAACATCCGTACACTACTCAGTTAAAGTTCGTTCGCTTAGATAGTGTCGGTACACACGAAGGCAATCCTGGTTTTAGTAAAAAAACATTTATTTCAATAATACAACTTAGACGACAAAAATACTTTAAATAGAAAAAAAACATGGTACGCAATATACCTAATGAAGCACAAAATAAAACACTACTCTTCATCATTCGAAGTGTCCTAAGAATATTCATCTCCACCGGTATTTAGAATAGGTACCTACATAAGTGATGCAGGATCGTCTCGTTATTAATCCATTCTAAAATACTGATTGATTTACTTATTTAATTGCGTGATCTACATAATAGTAGAATGAGACGAGCTCACTGCCAAATTCACTGGCGTGTTTGCGCAGCGTCGGCTTCCTTTAATTTCTTGCCGAGGCGGTAAATATCAAAGTGATACTATGATAGCGAACAGACTTTACCAACATTACACGTTGACGTTGCAACAAAAAGCAATGACGGTGACGTACCTACTGCCGACCGTACTATTTTACCAAACGGAAGTCACTTATGCCGACTTACTTGAATTTTCGAGCTGGCAAGCACGCTGTAATATATTGCACACAAAAAGCGCATTTCAATTACAATGAGCCCTTTCACCGTTGAGATTCAATGGGTACATTGAGCATAATGTCTGTGTATCGTTTTTATAAGCATTAGCCCTATCAACGGACTTCCCCGGGCTGACTTGGAATATCGGGTGTTTACCCGCTTTGGAAATAGTGTAACTTATTAACATCACAGAATAGTTACATAGTAATATCCGCGGTAATATCCCCTTTGTGCATTATAGTTAATTATACCTTGTAGTACCTAAATAAGAACTAATTCTTAATAAAAGTATTAATTACACTTACGAGAGTCGAAATACGTTCATGTGAAGTCACACTCATTTGGTCAAGTTATTTGGCGGTCATGCCACGCACTTTCCACTTTCCATTAAAGTACCTACATACCTACAACTAAAATTAGTAAAGTAGAAAAAGTACAACATAGAGTCACTGTGGTAGAGTCGAAGCAATAGCAGCGTGGTCGGTCGGTAGAGCGCTTGCCTTACATTCGAAAGGTGTAGAGTTCGTGAGGTATTGTGCCGGAGGAGTGCCTAAAAATGTATGGGCTTAATCACCACGCGAGCCCTCGCGGGTTATTCTTCACCTTATTCCTCGGTGGGCTCGCGTGGTACTTTAGCCCATATTTTCTCGAAGAGAAAGCGCGTGTCCTACAATGGGGTGCATGTAAGAAAATACAAAAAAAGTAATGAGGTTCATCAGATACTTACCACAAAAGTAAAATTTCATGGAATTCATTGATCCATTGATGACAACCTTTACACGCGTGCATTCTGCTTCAATTATGTAACGGGCGATTTTCCTACACAAATAATAAGTAAACGTTAACGGTGTTTAACTGCACTCTAGACTGCTATCTCTGGCAGTTAGGTCTGATGTACCTACACCCCACTGACGGACGCATCTAATATCTAGGGTCATTTATCAAGGGCACAAGACGGACATCAAGGGCCTATTACATTTTCATACAACTACAAATTCATGGTTTAGATTGCAAAGTCGATGAACCCACGTATTAACAAGTACCTACCTATAGGAAGACTCGACGTCGAATATTGTCATAATAAACATGAAAATCGACCCTGACCATTCGACCATTCCAGTAAAGGTAGTATGAGGACGCGAGTCTCGCGCGACAACGTCAAAAGTCGCGACTTTCCAGTACATTAACTGTCAAATTCTTTTGACGTTGTCGCGCGCGACTCACGTCCTCATACTACCTTTGTAGGTAGGCAGGGTACCCCCCTCCCGCTTTCTTATTTTACGCCATTGCTAGTTATGTTATTTTATTTTTACCCGGCACAGTCAATCAGTATAGGTATTTAAGTATCGTCGAATAGAAGCCTCAAACTTAAATAATAATATTAACTTCCATACGATCACATAAACTGTATTGATACCCTGCGCCAGTAACCAGGCAAGGACACGACAAGCATGGAAATAGTCTATTTGACCAATTTCTCATATTTTTTGTTGATGTTCATAGAGTCCTCAGAAAGTGGTAAATTAAGTTCTTTCGTGTACCTATTTCTTCAGGCAAACGAAAATACTTTTGAAATAAGCCGCCAAAACGCTATCTTGGGCAATAGGCGTCGCACAGGAATTATGATGACGTCACTTGCCATTAAACCAACCTCAGAATAAGGATTATACCTACATACCTAATTATCAAATTTTGTCTTGTGTTTTTTTACAATTATTGTTTTTTTAGTTCAAATGCCTTAAAGCGGTTTTAAGACTCATAATTTATACGAATACGTATAAATAATATTGTTTTTTTCACACTGTCAGATAAGCTATACACAAAGATTAAAGGACGTGTTTACAACTATCCACGACCTTCGTTTCCAGTAGTCAGCCGGGTTAATATTAAGGTAGGTAATAGTAAAAGACCTACTCTATGAGTCAAACTTACCTAGGTATATCAAAATTTAGAAAACTCATCTGCCAGTAGGCAAATCGATTGAAGGATTTGTCCATAAACTTACTTACAACGTTACCCGACGGCGCGTCCCACTGCAGTCGACCTCACGTTGATATTCACCTATATACATAATTTACCACAGTTTACTCAGTTAAGACAAGGAGAATTAAATTCTCCTTGGTTAAGATAAGATACCTAAGTTAAAACTGTACTGTCCGTTTTACCTCTTTCTAGTCCACACTAATCTTTTTACTATTGTAAAAATAGTATTATTTATTTTATATTTTCTTATTTGCTAGTGCAAATAACGAACATTATTGACATATTTTATTAGGTATCATAATAGAGTCTGACAAGCGAGTCCTGGGACGCGATTTATTTCGAATTCTTCATATGGCCACACTGACTGTCAAACTTAGGTATTTCAGCTGCAAGTAGTACAGCCCAAACAGTTTGATACTCGTCCTAAATTTAAACAAGAAAAAAACTTTTGTTTCTATTCAACATAATTTTTGCAACATATGTTTTAGTATGTACATACGAGTAATAATGTTTTAAAGCAAACATGAATTATTTCTTGTTGTAAGGTCTGTCGTATGACGAAAATGTTAAACGTCAGATCGAAGACTTAGTCAAAGAACTCAAAGATGTTGAGAAAAAGATATGAATCAGATTTTGATTACGGTTCAGCATTAATAAATGTTTATAAGTTTATGCGGTGCATCTTTATTATCCCTGTTTTTGGTGGAGTGGAAATGTTGGTTTTGATGTAGTTAATGTTTTCGTTTTGCTTATATTTATTTATGTTTGGAGAAAATTCATTGGAGACTCCAAACTAATTAAACAAATACTTAATCAAGTTAAACAAAAGTATCAAGATGGTTTATTCAGACTATTTTTTTTATATATTTATTTTTACAGGGCCTGTACGAAACTTTAGCCCTAACGGATGTTCGGAAAACATTTGTTACAAAAAATTGAACTTTACGCCATGATGGCTGAAAACGGAATCCTTATTCAGACTATATGCATGCAGGGTTACCAACTAAAAGATTTTAAAATTTCCCGCCAAAGGCTTGTGCCACGACTCACTTGTCGCACTCTATCTTAATTTTTGATAACACCTCTGTAAGTGAAGACTTTATTATTAGTTACTTGGGGGTAATACATAATATCCTTAGTACGTTCCTGGTTCTAAACTGTTGTTGCAGATTGACAGTCAAAAAGGCAAATGAAGTAAAGTTCAGAAAGCTTACCAACCGTCGGTTATTACTTAGTAGAGGGCTTATTATTCCAAGTGTTGATTACTAACAATCAACCTGTAGTCTTCTTTGCTTTCTTTGGACTCTCGAAACCGGCTTTCTACACGCCAAAAAATTAATAATGTAAACAAACAAAGCTTCCATTCTGTGTAAGTGCCTCAAAATTAACCGATTTCTCTAAACGTTTTGGTTTTCTCTGTGCAATTTGCGAAACGATGGGACAGTGTTGGCAAATCTACTACGGTTATGGTAAGATGCGTTTCAAAATTAGCTAAAAATTTGCAACTTATGCCGGCTACACACGTAACGATATATCGTAGCGATTAAACTGCGCAAGCCGATTTGCGCAGATTTATCCATCGTGTGTATGACAAATCGTTGCAGGCTTGCGCAGTTTAATCGCTACGATATATCGTTACGTGTGTAGCCGGCATTACTCTATTCTACAATCAGCGCGCGACGATACGAATAATATTTCTCTCTTGACTTTTCGGCCAGCACTAAATTAGAATTGTTCTTAAAAATGTTTCTAAATAAGTATGTAGAACCTTTTTTTTTTTTTTTTTTGTTAACGGGGTGAAATGCTTTGTGCACCATAACCGCCACCCTTGGGGGAGGGCGACGGCCGTGTGTCGGACTCTCCTCTCCTAATAATAGGAGAGGCATACCTCCTAAAACACCCCGGGGGCCGTCCTGTCGCTCGTGCAATGGGGCGCCGCCGGATCTCGCTTGTGGTAAACCACAGTGCGAATGCTACAGCGGCGCCCCGGCGACGTCGACCCGACTCGCAAGGAGTCGGGCCCACCCTCACTGGAGAAGGGGCATGGGCCCCCCACCCCCTTCTCCCGTCACCATATCGGACGGCAGGTCCCCCAACCTGCCGTCTGTGACCCTCCCTCAACCGGCGGCGCAAGGTCCGCGCAGCGTCCCCCGCGCCACCGGCTCTCCCGGCGGAGAGGCGCGAGCTACTCAAACCTCCAACTACCGAGGACCCGTTGTGGCCCTCTGCCCGGATCCTCGGCCCATCGAATGCCCTCCCAAGAAAACACCCCTCGGCCAGAGACCATATGGGGTGCCCAGTCCCTGGTCCCTAGCTTACCACCCGCAATGTCCCTCCCAGGCCCGGCTTGTGGATCTCGCGCCTCTCCCCGCCCCTCCAGCCCTCTTCCATGCCCTCTGCTGGACAGAGGGACATAGAGAGGGCCCCCACCGTGTGTTTTTTATAGAGGTTGTCTCCTCGCGGCCCGAAGGCCCCCGGCCCCGCTCAATGTGGGGTTACGGGTGCGGGGCCCATGGTGGACCCCGCGGGACATCCAGCAGCGCAAGCCACTGGACGTCCCCCTCCCTCTGGTTTTGGTCCGCGCCGGCCGAAGCCGGTACCCCCCATATCTGGAGGGCGTTCCCCTATCCGCCACCCGGGGGACGCGTCCGATGGAAGATCCAGAAACTCCACACGGAAAGTATGTAGAACCTGGGTGACCGAGCTTTGCTGCGTGCTTTTTTTTGTAATATAAAGTAATTATGTAATATAAAATTAAAATAATCCCTTTTCAACAAAAACAGAACTTGGAAAAAAACATCATGACTCGAACCGAGTCTTGAAATCGGCCCGAAACGGGTCGCCCGTATTCCCGTCGGAACTATCCCAACCTTGCAGGTAGACGCGAAATTTACCTCTGTATGTTATTAAAGCAAATTTCAATTGCCTTAAAACACGGATAAAACAACGTTTTCTAAAAATGTAACCTGGTTAGATCAATTAAACGCCCCCGAAAACATCTGCCTACAAAATTTCGTGAAAATCGTTGCAGCCGTTTCCGACATTCTGATTATATATAAATATATATACAAGAATTGCTCGTTTAAAGAGATTAGATGCAATTTCCAAATATTTTCATCTACCGTATGAACTTGTAAGCGGCAGCCTAAAGGCCCGTCTACAATCTATTTACTGAAGCGAACGACTAAAGGTAAACAAAGGCATTTCTCAAACTTACATGTCACTCAAAATAGCTTATGCACCCAGCTTTGCTTGCATCATATCGTCGTTGCGATTGGCACGTCCGATATGTGTATTTTAACTACTTTTCAGTATAGACAAATTTCTGTTTCATTCAAAATCTAAATACTAAATATTCACTTATAGGTATGTATAAGTGAATATTTTATTTACTATATCACGTTTTAAAATATCGGAATCGTGTTATGAAAGAAGATAGCCCCATAGCATTCCGATATGTGCTTCTTCTTGATTTTTTTTCTTGCATATTCGTGCTATACCATCCGGTAGTATCCAGTGTATGCTCCAACCAGGTGGGAAGACGATCTGCGAAAAACTGCAGGCAGATGCTGGATACGGCAAACTGAAGACAGGGCGGTATCGCGCTCATTAGGGGAGGGCTATGTCCAGCAGTGGACTAATATAGCCTGATGATGATGATGATCCAGTATTGAGCACGAATACGGAAGAAAAAAAATTCAGAAAATGCACATATCGGAATTGGCATTCGCAGCGACGATATACCCACATAGGTTTAGGTAGGTACTGTTTAATGAAAACAGACAGACAACCAAACAAGACAGTGACAAACACTAAAGAAAATAAAATAGTTTAGAGAAGTTGCACTTGCGTCAACGTCAATCGTGAGTAAATGTGGCGTCGGGGTGGCTATCTTACTTTTTTTTGCCTTTAATTAAAAAAAGAGGTTCGTATTCAGCTCTCCATACTTCTTCCTACACTTCGCGTAGCGCATTAGCATAAAATAATCCATCATAATCGGCTTTTAAACAAAAGTTCCACATCTTTGCTAGTTGCGAACATATTTGGCAGCAGCAGGATCGCTTTTATTTGAGGACCACTGATTTGGCACGGTGACGGACTTTTTAGCACACATAGAACTCTTAAGCAAATGGTATTTTCATGATTAAATAAAATATTTAGTTAAATAAACTGCGAGTGAGGGATAAATCAGGTAATAACAGTGCTAATGTGTTTATTGCTTATTGGCATTTATTAGCTATTTCATTTTGTATAACTTTGCTAAATATTAAGCAGTGTTATAAATGTGGCATACCTGTTGAAAGACCAAATTTTTGACATGTTGACACCTACTCGTTCGCTTCAGTAAATAGCGTGTAGGTATATCGCGTTAGAGCAACATTCCACAACATTCATGTGTATTTCATTCATGCTACGGATAGTAGATTTCAGACAGAAGTGACTTCATTTATCTATACTTGGCTTTTTTTTCAGACTTTAAACGACACTACATCAAAAACCTTTAGCGGTAGAAAACTTGAAACAGTTTACAAATTTAGTGCTAGCTAGTACAGTCGACAGCACGTCAATCTTCACATTTAAGTTGCAAAGTCACCCGTAATGCAACGTAGTAGAGTGCATGGGTGCATACCATGATGTGCTGTCGACTGTACTAAATTTTCAAACGGTATCGAATTTTCTACCGCTAAAGGTATTTAATTCAGTGTCGTTTAAAGTAAAAAAAAAATGCCAAGTTGGATTATATACGGGTCTCATTAGCGGAGGACGCGGGAAATTGCATATTCTTCGGACTTCAGTCAAAATACCACATACCAATTAGTCAATTACTTAGGTAACTAATTTAGAAAACAAAATTATTATGCGTCAATCTCAAACTCATCCCAACTGCGCGGATTTTAGATAAAATGATCTGCAAGTTAACACCTATACACATTCTTAACATAGGGCTGTTTAAAAAGGTCGGTTAAAAATAACTACGCCATTAGTAGGTAAGGAATAATAAGTAATAATATATTTCGTCAAAACCATGACATAAAAAAACTCCTTCGGAGCATAATGATGTAAAGAAGAATATAATTTCCTTATTTATTACTGCCCCAACCCAAGAATCCCTTCACCAAACCGGTCAGCCCGGCACCTTGTTTCTTGTTATCTGCTGCTCCTGTCTTATCGTCGAGGTTCGGGAACTCAATGAAGTTACAAGCCAAATCGAAGAACAACGGCTTACACGGGATAGCCTCCATAGGCGGCGGCATCTTGTAAATATTCGGATTCTTCGTCAGCACTTGCGACTCTTCACGATACTCGTCCAGACGGTCAACGAGCGGCTTCTTATCCTTGTAAGCCTTTCCGCTCGAAGTGTACTTGGTCTCTTCGTCCTGGTCCTCATCATCCTCTAAAACAGAGTCAGCGTGGACCTCAAACTTGCAGCTTTCGATATCCTTCTTTAGGACCTGCAGCTTGTCTAACAGCTGCGTACCAGTGAGCTTGTTTCTGATTGATTCAGCTGTGTATGTGCTGGAACGTTCGAGCATGGCTAAAGCCTCCCTGAACCGCCTCAAACCGGTTAGGACCTGAGCGATGTAGTAGCAACGGAACGCGCGGTACGCCTTCATCTGGCTCTCGATCTCGCGTTGGTACCCCTCGTCCGCTTCAAAGCCGGGCAACTGCTGGAGCTCGGTGAAGTTCTGCAGAATGATCTCGTAGAGACGCGTCAGGTCTTGAGGGCGCACCTTTCTTCCGTCGATCTGCGCGTTCTTCTTTCTAGCGTCTTCAGCTTGTTGGACGAGCAGATTGTTGCGCTCGATAGTGCGCTGCAAACGGAGATACATCAAGTAGGAGAGCAGATATTGAGCGCCGGACATTTGGGCGTCGGTGGCCTTTAGTTTGGGGTCGTTCTTCATTTCGTCCTTGATGGCGGAGATGGCGTCCTTGCAGTCCATGAGGATGTTCTCGAGGATTTCGATCTTGTTTTCGACGGTGGCGGCGGCGGCCACGGAGCGGTCCAGGTCTTGTAAGGCGATGAGAAAGAGGCGGACCTTCTCCGGGCGCACGGTGACGCGACGGCCGCGCCACTCCACCTCATGCATCACGCCTGAGCGGGATTCCCTGTGTAACAAATTGTATTTCAAGCTAACAGACCCAAAAGACTGGCATGTAAATGTTATGTTATGCTATGCTGTGATATGCTATGCTACGGTACGCTATGCTATGCTACGCTATGCTAGGATATGCTATGCTATGCTATGCTATGCTTATGCTATGCTATGCTATGCTATGCTATGCTATGCTACGCTACGCTATGTTACTTACTTGGCCTGCGCCATAAGAGTGTCCAGGTTCTCAATAAGGCCCTGTCCGCGCATGGCGACCAGGTCGCCGGCCGCCGATTGGTCGCCGATATTGTACGCGCAGTAACGCAGGCTCGGCTTCAGCTCCTCCACCTGGGGGTACAAACGAATGGAGGTGAAAAAAATTCAAAAATTCTTAATATTTTATTCACAGTAAAAACAAAACGTTTCCTTTACCAACGTCATAGTTGGTGGTTACACAGTTAATAGATTATGTGGAGAAGAAACCAACAAAGACACTCCACATTTATTGTTATCAAAACAGTTTTTGCATTAATTACAAATTTAATTTCGAGAGCGATGGTGGCGTAGTGGGGTTGACCCTTGCTTGTCGATCATGAGAGTCTGGGTTCGAACCACGCATGTACCAATGACTTTTAGTTACGTACATTTGTTTGTACAGCAACACCATTCGCTGATAAATTATGCCCGGATACCGGCGACAGGCTTGCCACTTGTCATGACTTGTCACGTTTAAGACCAAACTCGGCAAAACGTAGGCCCAGTTCTAGTGATTGGTGCCTCTGCCTACCCCCTCGGTGATAACGGGCGTGAGTATATATATATATATATTTTTTATTCAATTTATAATAATAATAAAAATAATAATAAACTCACGCCCGTTATCCCCGAAGGGGTAGGCAGAGGCACCAGTCTCTAGAACTGGACCCACGTTTTGCCGAGTTTATTAGGTCCCAAACGTGACAAGTGGCAAGCCTGTCGCCTGTTTATTCAATTTATTGCTATAAAATACAGTAAAAAGGTCTAAATAGGTATTATTCATACAAGTACCAGTACAATTTTACTGGGCACGGCATGGCAATGTCACAATCATATTATTATTAATATAACAGTTCAATAAAGTGAAAAATTACGAAAACTTTCAAAGTTAAACATTCTTACTTATGAATGTGTTGAACAGTAGACACAATACGCTACTTGACTCGTATCAAATTTGACGCGATAAATGGATATTTCCTGTAGTATCTAACGTAAGAAACCGAAATATATTGACTTTGCTAAGTAAATATGCAGGATGGCTGCAAAATTTGCAAATAAAAAAAATATTTTTCTATTTTAAATCGGAACGGTGAAAACACTATCCGCCATCTTGAAAGCACCTTTGGTTGTAAACAAACATCTGTCAGTCGTGCGTGCGTAGGTTCTATTGTGATTTGGATTGGATTTAGTGTTTTTGCAAAAACTCTTCTTGTGCAGTTAGTGGCTTATCATTTTATTGATAAGCGCAATCATGGACGCTGGATTCGTGGAAGCTGATAGTACCAATTTGCCAAAACCAAACCAAATCAAACCAAGCATTATTAAAGATAAAAACGGTTTCTGTGTACATTGATTGATATTACAGGACTTACATTAAAGTGATCTTCACATAAATACACCCAAGTTTCAGTCGATAAAGAATCGGGGTATCTCTTGGCAAGTTCGAGCCAAGTTTTTTCGTATGTTTATTTCACTGGGCACACGAATCCGCGACTTCCCGGCGGTCTTTATTGACGTGTTTTTGCAGTCTCGAATAATGCAATAATGATAATTGATATATTTTGCATGTAAACTCGATGAAATTATGAATGCGTTGTTGTTATTTCACTATGCTCACAGATCACTAACAGATTTTAGGACTAGGTAAAGCTCGTTTTACCAAACAAGTCCCACGGTAAAATTCTTAAGGCCATAACAATAAAAGCCAAAATTCATTAACTCATACTTCTTTCGTGGCACGAACTCTACCTATGTTGAATGTCAAACTTTGTTTACAAATGTTTAGGACTTCAAACCATAGACAAAAATGGCGGACCGCGTTTTTGGCTGTTTAGCAAAGCAACGTTTTAAAATAATGTTTTTGTTGCTTTTAGGTCCTCAAAAAATATACTAAAATATTTTTTGGTCTAATGGAAGAGATATGCATTTAAGACATACTTGAAAAAAGAGTCAAGTAGCGGATTCTCCTCTGAAAACATTTAATATAATCTACTGTTTAACACAAGACGTTGTCTTCTAACCTTCACTTACTTACTCATCTCAACTTCATCCTACTTATATTATAAACTAGCGACCCGCCCCGGCTTCGCACGGGTAGCAAAAACGTTTCCGTGGAAATAGCTATATTAGTTCTGTAGGAAATTCCCGGGGTATTTTTTTCACACCTTAGGTTACATTATTCGATATTTCGTACGGAACCCTAAACTTTTAGTAAATCCAATATAGACTATATTACTCACGAAAAATGTAGCTTTCTAATGGTGAAAGAATTTTTAAAATGGCCCCAGTAGTTTCTGTGCATATTCATTACAAACATAGACACACAAAAACACAAATCTTTCCTCTTTATAATATTAGTGTAGATGTGAAAGTTTGTGAAGATCTTTGGACGTTTGTTACTCAACCAAGCAATAACGGCTGAACGGCTGGTGGCGCCCAGTCTGTTCATACCTTCTGCTTGTAGACGGTCCTCTCGTCTTCGGGCAGCGCTGCACACAGTTTGTCCAGTACGAGCTGGGCGCGCTGCAAGCTCTCGGCCGCTCCCCGCCACTGCTGCAGCTCCACCAGGAACAGCCCGCTCAGCCATGCCGCGTATGCCGACGCCTCTAATTGAGTGCGCGCGTCGCAGGCGCCGCTCTGACGGGAGGGAAACAAATCAAATAAAAAAAAAAAATTATCTTCCCAACTGAAAATCAGTTTTACTGGTGTTGTGCTATCCATAGCACACACCAGTGAAGTATGCTGAGGTGGAGCCCTTTTTTATTGTCACAGGAGCACCTGAGGCGTTTGGAGTTGGGGGTGGCTGGGCACCATACACTACTGTGTGGAGCCCTGCTGCCGTAGATTTAAGAAACGGTTGTTTGTTTTCCTTCGTCTCTATTTTATTTTTCTTGTTTTGTTGACTCTTGTGTATTTTGTTTATTATGTACTTTTGTCTTCATTGTGTTTCTGTGACCATACTAATAAAATCTTTCTTTCTTTCTTTCTTTCTTTCTTCTTTCAAATATAAATATTATGGTAACAATCAAGTAACTTAATCTAAATCGATCTTAAGCGATCACGAAGGTTAAGCAACATAGGGCGCGTTCAGTGCATGGATTGGTGACCTTTCTATGACTAGTGTAGGGGCATTTTTGCGAGCGGTTCCGTGCTTCGCAAGGTGCCAGCTGCCGTCGATAGATGGCAGTCGTTGAGCTTAGTCAGAGGCCTTCATCATCATCATCATCATCATCAACCTATTATATCCCTACCGAGGTGCACGGGTCTCCTCCCTGAGGAAGGTATAGGCCATACTTCACCATGAGGCCAAGTACGGATGGGTAGAGGCTTGTAAGACTCGTGGCTGGTCTTACTGTCAGAAGTTTTCAAGCCGCCCTAAGGCCTCTTGACTTGGCTTAACGACTGCCATCTATCGACGGCAGCCGGCACCAACTGCTTAACACATTCGCGGACAGGGACAGCTATAGCAGTCTATAACAATAAATCACATATGTCTGTCCCGCAAAGAGTTAATGTGCCTTGCGAATCACGAAAAATGCCACTAGCGTTAATCATAGAACGGTCACCCTTCCATGCACTGAACGCGTCCTATGTTGCTTAACCTTCGTGATCGTTTAAGGTCACTCAGACAGCCGGAGTTACGAGCACGGAATTTCAAACTAACAGTGGTTAATCGAGTCTGGCTTCATAAAATATTCAATTCAATTTATCCATGCAATATAAAAAAAATAGTTCTTGACACGAAATAGATACCAACTGTAACACCTGCAAAAAAAAACCTTACGAACTCCAAAACTCGCCTCATATTATTACCAAGTACTTTATTGACTTTATTATTATTATTAAAACTCTTTGTTGCACCAATATGTGTACAAGGGCGTGCTTAATGCAGGAAGCATTCTCTACCAGCAAACATTTGGTTTTGAAGAGACTGGCGACAGATACTTTTTAGAAAATATGATAAACCTACTTAAATTATAATACACAAATAAATAAACTTTATACTATAATCTAAACGAAAATACTAACTATGGCAATCCTGTTACAACAACTGTGGGCTTTACCCACCTCACAAAGCTGCAGAAGCGTCTGGGCATGGGTGCAGGCCTTCTTGAGCCGGGACACCAGGTGGAACCTCTTCCTTGGCTCCGTGTTGGCTTCCTGGCGCAGCTGCATTGCGTGGGCCCAGGCTCGCTCGGCTTGGAGCAGGGGGACGCCCAGCAAACGGTTCTCCGCATTGTTGGCCGTCAGGTGGGAAGCGGTGACGTCGCGCCGCCGGTAGTGACGACGGTCGCCCTGTTACACAAGTTTTCGGATTTAAAAAAAACACAGTTTTTATTTGGAAGGTTGAGTTTAGCTGTAGAATTTTTGGTGGGCCTATCAACTCATAATAACGATAGTTTTAAGGCGTAGCCTATAGGTTAATCGGTTAACCTCACAAACATAGTTGCCTGCACTGCTAGTTTGAAATACCTGTATCAAATTATGCACAGCTGTCCTGTTGTAATGCGGTTAGTCTTTGAATGTTTTGTTTTGTATTGTGTCCGTTGGTTCCCCATAAATACCTGCGGCAACTTGAGCACCTTCCGGAGGCGGCGGATGCGGCGCGAGCAGTACCCACGGTACCGCTGGTAGTCGCCATGGCGCAGCCCATGCTGCTGCTGCGCCTCCTTTGTGATGCGGAATACTGAGAGGCACAGCTTAAGGAAATTTATGTCAGTTTAGTCACATACTAGCTTTGCAGTTGCAGAACTTTCTGGCGGGATGTAAGACCATGATTACCTGATGACCTGCGAATCAGAGCGAAATCTGGTCGGACTCTTCCGACAAAAAGTAAAGTAAATGTATACAGAATTAAATTAATAATATTAAGAAAATAAGACTTTTGAGAATACCCTGGACAGCAATGAGAACCAATATGTCAGTATCACCATTTATAGTCATGTTTGACTATAAATGGTGATACCGACATATTGTTCATTTTATAAAACTGGAGCGTAAAAATTCTTTATGCTTCTTTACATTCAGTGAAATAAATGTGTGCAGTTGTTTTCCTCATAAATACTAAGTACACATTTTTTTTCATCTTTCAACATTCATTCAGTCACACTGATCACAGTCACTCAACTGAATGTCAATATTATAACAGTAGATTAGAGAATAGAATTACAACTACAGGGTGACTAAATTTGCAACTTATATTAAGTTAAGTAAGTATTCCTATATTTTCACTACAAACTGAACCTGGATGGTGAGTGAAAGTTGGGTTATTTCATGCAAGGGGGTGAGTTCTATAGCCTTACGGATTACAGGGTACTTTTAAGCTTCCCGATATATTTGACGTTGGTGATCAAATTAATGGTGCAACTATCGCAAACTTCAGAATGTTACATTCATAGGTAAGTAAATGTTGAACTAAACTTGACGGAAGTAGACTACAGCATACTTAACCTATAAGGTGCTCTTAATATCTATAGGCAGTGATAAAAGATGCTTAGTCAATTTAAAGACTGATTACTATCTAGGAGGATTAAATAAATTACGGTGAAACCTTCAAAAGGATACTTTCTAATGATAAGAGACTTGGTGTTTTCACATCGTCTTTTTTATCAGTTTCTTCGCTGGAGGTGAGTTTAGCGTCACCGGCTTCAGCTTCTGGAGCTACCATAGTTAACACACAAAGTTTATTTAATCTTAATGTAGAATTCCATTAAATATAGCACTCGTTTTAAATTAATTTACGACCACGAAGACGACCACAGAAAACGAAACGAACGTCGTCACGTCACGTCACGTCAACGTCAACTCTGATTTTTTTTTTTTTTTTTTTTAAAGAGTTTTGGCTTGGTTTCAAGACCTTTAAGCCATATCTTATTTTTATAAAGTCATAATGCACTTCACATTTTAATACAAATAGTTAAACTTTTTCTATTTACACTTATATTTTAGACACTGTATTTTTCACAAATTTATACACGATAGGATAGCATTCAGGAGTTTTAAGCAAGTCTTTGAGGTGGTGGCGGGAGAAAAAGTCACTTTTGCCTATTTCTAACAAATCACTCGCGAAAATCAGTCTTTGTACATTGAAAGATGGACAGTCATAAATTAAATGTTCAACGTTTCCAACGGCATTTTTACAGTGTTCACAGATATTTGTTCCAATGTTGATTCTTGAAAGGTGTGATGGTGCACAGTTATGGCCAAAACGCAATCTATTTATTGTGGTTATGAAGCTGCGGCTAGCGATAGCCAGTTTCGATTCGTACCAAGGTGAGTTAGGTATTTTTTCTTGGATGCTTCCGTACCAAAGTCCTTTGCCTTCTTTCTCTTGATTACTCTTCCAGAATGCTTCCCAAGAGTTTAATATTTCTAAATTTATTACACTGTAATAGTCGGTCATAGGGACCCAAAAAGCGCGCCTTACATCTAAACAATTTGTACCTTCATACGCAACTTTATCAGCTATTTCATTCCCAGATATACCTCTGTGTGAAGGTATCCACATTAGAGATATCTGCATTCCTAAAGCTTCATTGGATATTAAGAGGGATTTAATAGCATATAGGATATAGTTAGTTTTGTAGTTAAATTTTAAATTCTTTAGTGCTTGAATGACACTTAATGAATCTGTTAAGATTAAGATTCTTTTAAGGTTAGGTTTAACAACTTTGAGAAGTTTTAATGCCTCAAAAATTGCATATGCTTCTGCTGTAAAAATTGAACAACTACTGTGTAAAGTAAAACTCTGCGAATTGCCCGTTTGTGAGTCATATATAGCAGATCGGCAGTAACATTCTCCCTTACTGCCATCCGTATATATTTTATAAACATCTCCATAATCTGATAAAAAGTATAGAAAGTTTTTATTATCAGAAATAATTTTATCAATTACAGATACTGGATATACTGTATTCTTATATGGATGAGCAAAACAAGACCAACAAGAGCCTTGTTTATAAATATGTGAAAATTTCTTCATGCCTTCAATTAAACTATTGGATATTGTCTCACGGAACATTGGAAATTCGGAATTTTGATGGTAAGTTAAATTAGGTATGATTTTATTTATTATAGGATTATCAGATGAGAGCAATTTTAGAATATATCTTTTAATTAATTTAAGCCTTCTATACTGTAGAGGCATTATTTTGGTTTCAACTTCCATGGCCCTTATGGGAGTTGAACACATAGCGCCAGAGATAATTCGCAGAGCTTTGTTCTGGACTATATCTAATTTATTTACATGTACACTATTTACATAAGCTAGAGTGCTATAGTCAAAATGACTTCTAACTATAGCCTTATATAGCATGGCCAGAGTTTTTGGGTCGGCTCCCCATGAAACACCAGCCATGCATCTCATAATATTTAAACCTGCTAGTGACTTGGCTATTATATGTTTGATATGCTGTTCAAATGTTAATTTTCTATCTAATATTATGCCCAAAAATTTATGTGTTTGAACGATTGGAATTGGAGTGCCATCATATTTAACTTGAACATGTGGTTCATCTTTACTAAATAACATAGTATGACTCTTGTTAGTATTGACCTTAAGATGGAGCCTATTGGCATAATAGAAATTTAGTTTATTGAGAGAATTATTAATGTTATTTATGGCAGTATCTATAGAATAATTTGAGCTGTATAAAATAATGTCATCAGCAAACTGTAATATATTTACACTATCAGTATTTACATAATGCAGGATTTCACATACATACAGGTTAAACAGTAATGGTGATAAAATAGATCCTTGCATTGTACCTTTACTTACAGGGCGAGGACCATATAATATATTGTTGTGTTTGACATACAAAATTCGATTATTAAGAAAGTTATATATCCATTGGCATAATATGCCAGGTATCCTTAAATTTGAGAGTACTTTAACTAGAATTCCTGGGTCAATGCTATCAAATGCAGCTTGGATATCTAAAAATGTGCACACTGTACTTAATCCGTTATCTTTACACTTTTTCAGGTCTGATATTAATGAAAGGAAACTGTCTGCGCAGCTTCTACCTCTTCGAAAGCCATATTGAATATCAGGAATTATTTTATTGGCTTCAATATGCCAATCGAGACGAACCTTAATCATTGCTTCAAAAATTTTACCCAAACAGGAAGAAAGGGATATAGGACGATAGGAATCTGCACAATCAGGAGATTTATCTGGTTTTAGAATGGGAATAACACATTGTGTTTTCCATGAGTCTGGAATCGACATATTGGACCACAGGTTATTTAAAATTGCAAGAAATAATTTTTGGGCTCCTTCATCTAAATTCTTGATTAGAAGATAAGGAAAGTCATCCAAGCCGGGAGCAGTGTCCCGCCTTGAATTTAGGCTCATGATGAATTCGTGCCAAGTGAATGGTTCTATCAAAAACTTAGAGTTACTATCATTATTATGTTTTGAAAAGAAGGATTGCAAATTTTCAGTGATAAGATTACTGTTATCTGATAGCTTATTCAGGAACTGGGGAATGAATTCATCATTATAGGTCTTACTTTTGGATTTTGCACCATTAAACATTTTAATTAAGTTCCATATACGACTGATTGGCGTAGTTCTATTAAATGTGTTACACAAATTATCCCAGCTGTAATGTTTTTGTTCAGCTAATGTTCTTTTTTTGAGTGCGTCTGCCTTTTTGTAATTAATATAATTGTCCATGGTCGGATTGGCTCTATAGTGTTTTAGTGACTCATAGGATTTAATTACACTTTGTTCGCAAATATCATTCCACCATGGGCATGGAGGTCTACTACGGTATTTACTTGATTTAGTGAACTTTGGTATACATTGTTGTTTAAGCATTTCAAGTTTATTACAGAATTCATTGTATGAATTTATAGGATTGTATTGATTTATTTCCATGTTTTGGTATAATTGCTGAGATAAATTTTTATAATGTAACCAATCAGTCTTTTTATACAAAAACTTGTCAATTGGCTCATTTGTCTGGTATTTTTCAATGCGCAGCTGGATTTGAGTGATGGTAGGGTAATGGTAACTACCCATGCTATCATCGTGTACTGACCATTCACATAAGGGGGCTATGCATGGGCTTACAAAAGTGATGTCAATTGCAGATGGATTTTGTGTAGGTCTATTGACAGTAGTATAATTGCCATTGTTTAATATGCATAAATCATTCTCATCAATTAAATTATAAAGTTCATGCCCTCTGCCTTTGGTTGATACACATCCAAAGGCAACATGATGCGCATTGAAATCACCAGATACAAATATTGGCTTAGGCAAATCTCTTACAACATGGCGCAATTTATTTATTCTAATGTGCCCACTAGTAGGGGGGCAGTAGACACATAAAACAGTCAGGTTACCATTATCTGTAGAAAGGGATAAAGCGACAGTTTGTATATCTTCATAAAAATTGGTATCTAAGATTTTATACTTAAGTGTTTTCCTAATAACAATTGCTACTCCATTATGAGCATTCTTAGAGTTGCGATTGAATACATTGTAACCTGGAAATTTAATGCTATCATTATTTTTGAACCATGTTTCATTTAATAAGCATATGTCAATACTTTGTTTATTAAGAAATCTAATTAATAATGCCTTTTTACTATTAGCGCTTTGAATGTTAAATTGTGCAATGCGTATGTGAGAGCTGTTACCTGTGCAATTACTATCCATTATTTTAAGTTTTTAATAAGCATATCTTTGATAGCAGCCGTTGTTATAGAGCTGCCCTCAGGGTTGTTGGCAAGCTGGATCAGTGTCTGTACCAGGGCCGACAGTACATCACTGCTTCCAATTATTTGTGATTTTATGTCATCACTGTTAGTATTTACATTATGTACAGAACTATTTACAGATTTGTTTACAATTTTATTTACATTCTTTTTTACAAAAGAGGGACTAGGCCGGGAGGTTTCAGTCAGAGCAGGGAATTCAGTCATAGATTTTGTGTTCAGTACAGAAGAGTAACTTATTTTATTTTTCTTTTCCATCATTTTTTTCATTTTAATAGGACATAATTTTGATATTGCCAAGTGAGGTCCACTGCAGTTAGAACAGCAAAGATCGTTTGGCCTGTCACATTCTTTATAAGAATGTTCACCTGAACATATACTACACTTCTGAACTGAACTATTACAGACTTTAGCAGAATGGTTGAATTTGAAACATTTGAAACATTGTTGTAGAGGAGGGACATATTCAAATACTCTGTATGAGAACAAGTCGTACTGCACGATTTCTGGTAAATTATTGGATAAAAATGTAAGGCTTATTGTCTGTAAAGGTATTCTCTCGTCTCCCACCTTTTTTGTGAATCTTCTGACTGTTATTATTTCATAGATGGATGATAATTTTGTATATAATTCTTCATTAGAGATATTTGTAGGTACAAAACGGATCACTCCGGTTTTTTCGATTTGTGTTGCTGGTATATAAGCTTTCAGTTCATGCTTGGTGAGGAAGTTGGTATTTAGTAAGAAGTTATTAGCATTATTGGCCAGTTTGAAAGTTATACTTATCTTATTGGCATTGACTCTTTGCAGGGACTGTACACCTTTCACTTCGCTAGAGAAGATGTTGTTTAGATAAACCGGGCTTTTGTTCCCGATTTTTCCGCAGGGTTTCACACTTTCAACGAACACTTTGAATGTCAGGTTGGGGCTATTTTCCGGGTATAGTCTTTTATAATTAGGTTTAAAATATGGCACATAACAGTCTTCACCTAAATACCTATCTCCCGCCACCGCTGAAGCAGGTCTCTTTAAATTCCTCACTATACGAGGAGTCTTGGGGTCCGGGGGCTTTTCCCCCGGCCCCTCATCATCATCCATAGTTTCGTGTCGCTTTGACCACCTATTAATAGTTTGCACTTAGTTTAAAACAAATAACTAATAATTTTAAAATTTTGGAAAAAGTTTTCGTATCTTTGCTGTTTCCCGCCCAAACAGCCAAATCCGTCAACTCTGACAGACTGACAGACATCAGACATAGTGACCAGCGTTGCCAGACTGTGCAATAATTACCGTAAAATGTACCCCAAAATTACCGTACCACATATTTATATGTAATCGTACACACTGATTTTATGATGAGTTGCTATAAAAATGAGATAATTACTTATTTTCTATTAAACAGAAAACTAGTCTTAAATTACTTAATAAGTTTTATTTCATAATAATGTAGTTTTATTCGGTAAAAGTAACTCAAAACTTTTTGCCAATGAAAGTGAAACTGCTTTACCAGTACATAGTTGGTTTAATGCCCCAATTTGATGATTCTGAGATGTTTCTTACCCAAGAAAAAGCAGATTTTGTCGTTATATTCAGATTTAGTTCGTTTTCAGTTTTAGTTTCGGATTCGTATCGTTCGTATTCGTACAATCATTCATGAATGAAGAAAGAAAATAGCGAAATAGACTAAGATTAGGCGCCAATTTCAAATTACCGTACAATTTGTCGAATTTAGGCAATGTTCTCAGAATTACCGTACGTTTTTGGTACCACGATAGATTACCGTACAATGCTTGAAAATACCGTCCAAATACGGTAATTACGTCAGGCAACGCTGATAGTGACAAACATACAACGTCATTAATGCACAGATAACTTTTTTCGACATTAAGTACAGACAACAATTCGGAACTTACATTATGATTTTGAAACGGCGTTGTGTACGAAGTTTTCTCTGAACAAAAATCAGGATATTTAGGGTTCCGTAATTTCGTCATATCCGTTCATCTGTATAGCCCATTACACAATGAAAAAAAAAGGTATAAGAATAAGGAATAAGAAATAAGGAATAAGGAATAGCACAGAAATCAATTGTCTTCCTTATTCTTGAATTGTGTCTTGCTCAACGTCTTGCCATTGCTGCATTCCGCTATTCCTTATTCCTTATTTCTTATTTCTATTAGCGGCTTAGCACAGAAACAATAAGTACTAAAAATTCTAAAAACAAATATACAAATTCATAAAAACATGATTTCCCTAAAAACCAATCTTAACCTGTTTTAAAGGTGTTTTAAAGGTTCCGTGCCCAAAGAGTAAAATGGAGGGTCCATTTCTGAGACTCCGCTATCCGTCCGTTTGTCACCAGGCTGTATCTCATGAAGTAATGACTCGTGATAGGGGGACTCCACACACGGCGGCTATAAGGTAAAGAAGTATATTATAGCACGATATATCTCATTACATCTATCCATAGAAATCGTCAGGAGACCACAAACGACAGCTATAATATACATCATTACATCTTCGTATCTTAAAGGTACTGAGCGATACGAAGATGTATATTTACCTTTCGATACATCTTAATATATCTCAATACCTTTTCGTATATTACGATTCATCTCTCTTTGAACAGGGTGTTCAAAAAGTTTCTTGGTGATTCAAAAACTTTTTTATATTCTTTAATTTAATTCAAGTTTAATTACGGTGTACGCTAAAAACAACGCTGGCAGGATAGCCATAACTATCCTATATAGATCTATCTATATAGAGGCTGCGACCCACTATTAGATAGGCTGTACTTGTAATGTTAATACAACATGTTAACTACTAACATGATACTATCTGGTAATAAATTATTTTCATTTCATTTCAAATCTAGTAATAAGTAACTCGACAGATCTATAACAACGCCTGTATAACATCTTAGCAGCCGGGAAGTGCGTCCATCGAGACGTATGCCAACGAAATGTAGTGAAATATACATTACGTTACCTGTTCCGTGTGTGATACTTTAATATAATGTTAAGCTATACATCCCGGGATGTAATGTACATTAATGTATATTATAGCTGCCATGTATTTCTGTTGCCCCTATAAGAACAAATACTAAAAAATTAAATTAATTGAAAGGAAATAAATATTTAAGGGGGGCTCCCATACAACAAACGTGATTTTTTGCGGTGCGCGAGTCTGATTCGCACTTGGACGTTTGTTTTTATTTAGAGTTCCATAAACGAAATATTAAGTTTTAAAGAGCGAAATTTTCGTCAGAGTAGGGCGTCCCCCTATCTCCTAGCTAAACGGTTGCTTGTAGAAACCTGAAAAAAATCAATGAAATAATATAAACGTTTAAGGAAAACTATCATGATCAAAAATCGATTGAAAATGATTTTGATAAAGTTCAGAAAAGCACATAAAAAAAGACTTTTTTACGGAACCAAACACTGCCAGTGACGATGTGGAAAAAGATAACCGCGCGCCACTCATAGATAAGTATACAGGGTGGTCCAAATATCATGGATCAAAGGAAATGGTGAGTTAGCCAAGGTCATCTTCTACTAATAAGGTCCTATACAGGGTGGCAAATGTCTCAACAGTTTTGAACTTATGATAGATTTTCGGTGTTTTTTAAGAAAAGAGTTCCTACTTACTGCTTATTAAGAGCAATAAAAAAAAACTACTTACTTTCGGTGCTTGTTTTTTTTCAGACTGACGGTCCTTGATGAGGATGTCACAAAAAAAATTCATCTGTCTTTATTGTTTATGACAAATTAATTAATTTGTTACGGACCTCGTATCATAATTGTTTGATCCAACATTTTCGTCATTGATTAAAAAAAAAGCGCAATGCGGAAACCTGCCCCAGTTGTAGAAAAACTGGACCATTTCATTATGATTCTAAAAATATACAACTCAAAGCCCTATCTCTCCAGAGTCTTTTATTATTGCACTTTATTCTGAGCAAGGTAGCATTTTTTTTAAATCAACTTTTGGTCCTAACTAATTTGAGTTACAAAGCACTGTTGTAGGGCATAAAAATAGGTCAAAAATGGATTTAAAAATTAAGTTCTAAAAACAGACAGGTCGTTACGATCTTTTATCGTAGCTCCTATCCCGTCAGTGTCACTGTTATTGTGGTACCACCAGTTAATAAAATAACACTAAACAAAAGCTTTGTTTGTATTGTGAGCATTCACCGGTCAGACATGGGGTCCCAGGAGCAAAGAGAGGTTTGCTACCTGCGCTAGCTACCTGCTAGTGACCCTTTTCACGCCTCCAGTGAACAACCACCGAAAGTAAGTAGTTTTTTCTTATTGCTCTTAATAAACAGTAAGTAGGAACTCTTTTCTTGAAAAAACAAAACCGAAAATCAATCATAAGTTCAAAACCGTTGAGATATTGTCCACTCTGTATAGGACCTTATTGGTAGAAGATGACCTTGGCTAACTCCCCATTTCCTTTGATCCTCAACATCCATGATATTACGACCATCCTGTATACTTATCTATGAGTGGCGCGCGGTTATCTCGCGGAGAGTAAAATTATTGAAATTATTTATTGGACTTCGCAAACACTCCACTGACGTCAAATTCAAAATGTTAGCTATCTGTCAATCTGACGTTTGACGTTTCTTTCTTGTCAAGTTTGCTTTCGTTGGCTAGGTTAGTTTTGTGTTTTCTCGTATTTATTTCCACAGTAATCAAAAGAATCCTACTAGATATGCGTAATTGTGTTTGAATTTATTTGAGTAGTTGAATCGGTTGGTTGTTTCACATTCATATTTTCTCTTTCAGACAAACGAAGACTACGAAATGGCCAAGTCAAAGAATCACACAAATCACAACCAAAGTAAGATTTACAGAATATTTTAGCGTAAATTGCATTACTATAAATATTAATATGGTTTCACCTAAACACTTCGTTGAATCGGCATATTGTTTTTGTTTTACCGGTCTATTTTGTGGTCGTTATGAACATCTCTGTAAGTTTAGGATTGAACATGTAATTTGTTATTTTCAGGCCGCAAGGCTCACAGGAATGGGATCAAAAAGCCCAAGAACAACAGACACGAGTCTACCCTTGGCGTAAGTACATTATATTTGCTACATTTCAAACAGTGTTGTCAATAACATGGAAGCAAATTCAACTCGAATTTGGACACCTTATGTTCATACACAACCCATTGGCTCTCACTACCTCACAAGCTAAACTAATTCTAGACAGGAAACTGATAAACAATGCTGCACTGTAAAAAAAATACAATTTCTTCACTGTTTCATCTAAAAATGTCTTCACATTTTTACCGCTCTTTGTACCGCTGCTGTAGGCACACTAGATGTTGTGTTAACCTGTAGAATTTTTGCTGGGCTGATCAGCTCAACTTAACAATGGTTTTTAATTGTTATTTTCAAGATCATACCTAATGCATCTGATTAATGGTTCAACTTACATTACTTAACCATTACAGCACTACTGCATTGCAGTATAATAAGTTTCATGCTCCAAAATTACGTTTTAAATATTTGTAACTGAATTAATAAGACGTTTCTGTATGTACTGAATTCTGTTTACATTATATAGAGTTGCTGTAATAATAAAAATATACCTGTCCTTTTCAGATGGACCCTAAGTTCTTGAGGAACCAGAGGTTTTGCAAAAAGGGCAATCTGAAGCCCGCCAAGCAGCTGAAGAGGGCGGCAGAGAGGAAAGCCACCCGTGAGGCCAAGGCCAAGAAATGAACATCTAGACTTTAAGGCAATAAAACATAAGTAAACTTATTGCTTTCTTTGTATTCATCCACCTCTTGCAATTATTTTCTCCACGAAGTTAACATTTACATAAAGTTTGTGTGTAGCTGAAGGAAATCTGTACTAGACAATTTGAAATATTCTTTCACTAATATTTACAATTGTATTCAGGGCATAGACCATACAATTTGTGAATACAAAACCTGAAATTTTTTTAAGTATCAAATTGAACCAATTTACAAAAATTACTAAAAAAAGTACAATTTTTAAACTACTGAATGGGCCCAGTTCTAGTGATTGGTGCCTCTGCCTACCCCCTCGTGGATATCGGGCGTGAGTTTATTTATTGAAGTGATTCACAAAACATTCTGTATCCTCGGAAGCCACACACCTGAAATCACAACTTGTTTGTAATGTGCTCAGCTTTAATCTGCCAATCCTGGAAATATATGACTTTGTACAGTCGAGATCACATCAACCTATACAGCCATGCACTCTATTCCGTTACGTTACGGGCGACTTTGCAACTAAAATGTATAGGTTGACGTGTTCTCGACTACCAGCTGTCAACATTTAATTTTTGGTGCAGTCATCAGTAATGTTGTAGACTACTCCTTGTGGAACTAAAACTACAAGATGTATTATGTACATTTATTTTTATGTAAAGAAATATGTAAGACTAATATGCCACTTAACATTATCAGTTGTGTATAACTATTAGTTACATTCTAAATGGAACAAGGAGAGATTCATATTTTTCTGTTACTCTCAATCGAATAAGAGTCATTTCTCAGAATTGCTATCAGCTTCTCTCAGTACAAACTGGATCTTCTTCTCAGCCAAACGTAGTTCATTATCATCAACATCATAATGTAGAACAAACCGCAGAGTCTTGGCATCTGGTTTTGCACTGGCTTTAACAACAATTCCTTTGCCATCAGAAGTAATACAGCCACTTTCTGATTGACTCACAACTGCAAGCCTGTCAGCTATCTTTTTGCTAGTTAACTTTGATTTCTCACTTATCTTCACATGTAGTATGTTAGTCTGCTGATTGTCCACATCCACAGTGAAATTATGCAGTTTCAGATCTTTAATGGCTAAAAAAAATTGGTGATTAGCTATGTCAGTAATTTTCCATAATGAGATGTAATGAATCTGAATATTTCCTTACATTTAGCAAGGTACTTGGCCCTCCTATGGTCAGCGTCAAGTGCTGGAATCACTTCATCCAGTGCCACTAAGGCTGGAGCTGCCACAACTCCAGCCTGTCTCATGCCTCCACCTAGCATTTTCCTTATCCTTCTTGCTCTAAAAAACAACAAAAATGTTGGTGCATTTTAAGAAATTTGAATTTAGAACATCTTCACCAGTTTTTTTTAAAAGAATCTCTTTGGCAAGTCTGTATAATCACTAGTATTTTCGTTTTTTGGAAACTTACTGGTCAATAAACCTTGTTGTTCCAGCCAGTACTGAGCCTACAGGAGCACCCAGTCCTTTGCTAAAACACACAGATAAACTATCACAGTCCCTGGCAATCCTTGATGGTTCCTCATGCAAGTACTCTGAGGCATTGAAGAGTCTTGCTCCATCCATGTGGAGGATTAACCCATGCTTCTTTGTCAGTTCTGCCAGTTTATCCAGCCATGATAAAGGTAGCACCTGAAACATATTTTTTTTAATAAGGACAAAATTTAAGTGAATCCATATAACAATTTGGAAAGGATTTCACTATCTTTTTTAAATTCCAATCTGTCCTGCTCCAAAGAATGTAGCCAGTGTCTTACCTTGCCTCCACAGTAAGAATGAGTGTTTTCCACAGCAACCATCATAGTAATAGGCTCATGTATATCTGATCCTCTAATATGCTTATAAACATCATTCAAGTCAAATGTACCATCAGGGAGATTCTTTAGGGGAGTCATTTGTACTCCAGCTATGTGAGCTCCGCCCCCTAGAACGATAGCATAGGTAGTTTAATAGAAGTAACTAAAGAATATTCTTTTTATCTGTAAAACTATTTGCATCTCACTGACACAATATTACCATCTATGTAGTTTCAGCAAGAGGCAAAGAGATTTTCAATTGCCTTCTAAGTAATTGTGTAGATTCATATGTTGTTGTCAGACATACCTTCTCTTAGGAAGACATGGGATTGGTCTCCACATAGCATTTCAGCACCTCTCTTGTTACAATGAACCATCACTGGAATTAAACAATAATAGTATTAGATAGGTCACGCATAGAGAGGTTTGTTTTTCAAAGATCAATCAAATGGCTCTTAGGCAGAGCCAATCTGTTGGAACAATTGATTTTTTAATTTGAATTTGATATTTCTGGATCATGGCCAGTAGTAGTCCCTGGTATCGCTCTGGGATACTTGCGTGATCTCATTATGTAGGTATTTATATTTCAGAATAAATCTCACTAGCAATAAGATTAGCCATGGTCCCTGAAGGCACGAACAAGGCGGATTCCTTGCCGAGCATTTCAGCAACTTTCTGTTGTAGGCTGTTGACGGTTGGGTCTTCGCCAAAGACATCGTCTCCCAGAGGCGCGGAAGCCATGGCTTTCTTCATAGATTCATTTGGCTTTGTTACGGTGTCGGAACGAAGATCTATAACCACTGATTGAGTAGCCATGGCGCCTTCGAGTTGGTGGGTAAAGTTGTCGTGTTGACAAGAGAACCACAAGATTCTTTTACTACTTGGACTGACAAAAAAAAAGCTGAACAACACAACAAACAAATGGATTGCAAACGGCTTGCAACGTGGAGGGAGTAAAACCATGGATGGAGCAAGCCACAACGCACACATACAAGATGTATATGAAACAAACTTACGTAGCGATCATGGGTGAAAAAGAGACAGAATAAAAGGAAAAGAGTAACTGCTTTTTTTGTTCGGTTGCCCCCAAAAAACGTCAACTGTTGACATTTCTTGGGGGCAACCGAAGAGTAAAAAATGCTGCCATTCGTGCATGTTGAAAATCCCGATCATTACTTTAACTATGTATTTATTAGTGAGTTTAAAAGTTTGTTTAGCTGGTAGGCAGTCAAATACATACGAACGTAAATTGTTATGCAAAGCATTACAATAGATGAATTCCAGTTGAAAACTCTGTTTTGTAGAAAAAAACATATGAGTCAATATTTTTTCGAGTAAGATTTAACTAAACAAATCTGAATATCATCTTGGAGACCTACTTGGATTACTACTTTCATATACTATTCACTTTTTTACATACCTACTTAAATCGCCTCTAATAAAAAGTTACAATCATCATCATCATCATCAGTCTATATTAGTCCACTGCTGAAGCCCTCCCCTAATGAGCGCCATAGCGCCTGTCTTCAGCTTGCCGCATCCAGCATCTGCCAGCAGTTTTTCAATTACAGTAATATTATTATATTTTGATCTATTACAATATTTATGAAATTTCACAATGTTTCCATTCCAGATTTCTTCAAAATACTCCTGTTCTGGATAAATGGGTGCTAGCATGTGGAAGAGAGAACTGGTCACACACATCAAATGCTCGAACATGCTCTGTACATTTCAACTAAAGTTGCTACAACTCTTCAAGTAACAAATTATTCTATGTTTTGCCAGGCGGCATTTAGGGAGTAAACGCACGGCAAACAAATTATACCCAAAGTCATAATGAGCCGTTTTCAGAAGAACTAAAAAAAATAATAATAATATGGCTGTCAAAGGAATGCAATTTTGGACCTCAGCCCAATAGCCATGTGTGATACGTCATAAAATAGGTCTCAGCGAGCTGAACAAAAGTTACTATGACGCCAACAGCCAAATGTTTGTCCTTTCGGAGTTATATAGTATTGAAAAAAAAACTAACATTTTCAACAAAATATAACTCCGAAACGACAAACATTTGGCTGTTGGCGTAGTAGTAAGTTTTGTTCAGCTCGCTGAGACCTATTTTATGATGTATCACAAATGGCTATTGGGCTGAGGTCCAAAATTGCATTCCTTTGACAGCCATATTTTTTTTTTTTTTTAGGTCTTCTGAAAACGGCTCATTCTCAGAAGGAGTACCATAGAAGGAGGAATAAAATAAAAAGTAACAGTTGTATAGCTGTCCATGTTACTCTTACGATAAATCTCTGCGCCAGAAAGAGACAGCTGTAGTGTACTCATCATCATCATCATCATCAACCCATTATGTCCCCACCGAGGGGCACGGGTCTCTTCCCTGAGGAAGGTATAGGCCATATTCCACCACGGGGGCCAAGTCCGGATTGGTGGAGGCTTGTAAGACTAGTGGCTGGTCTTACTGTCAGAAGTTTTCAAGCCGCCCCTAAAGGCCTCTGACTTGGCTTAACGACTGCCATCTATCGACGGCAGCCGGCACCAACTGCTTAACGTACCTTGCGAAGCACGGAATCGCTCGGAAAAAATGCCACTAGCGTTAGTCATAGACGGTGACCCATCCATGGACTGAACGCGCCGTATGTTGCTTAACCTTAGTGATCGTTTAAGATCACTCAGGCAGCCCAGGCTACGAGCTGCGTAGCGTAATCATGCACTAAAAATGTTACAATCGTACACGGTTGCCACAGATTACTGAACAAAGCCAAAATCGATAGGGCTGGGACAAACACCATAAAGATGTCGATATTATTTATTCCGATCTACATAATCTGTGTATTTTTTAAAATTAATGTTGGTAATTAAGTATTAATATTAAATGATAAAAAAATCATAGCTCTTTTACACAATTTGCAAAAAGTATCTTTTCAATCCCATCACCATGTTTAATAGTGATTTTTCGAACCCATGGCTGTGTACCAAAAAACCTACGACTAAATTCCATTATTCCAATTCCAATTAATTTAAATTACAGTCATGGGCCCATGATAATCACTATTATCACCATTATCTATCTATCTAATTATCAATGTATTTATGTCTAAAAAAATATCATTTTTCCCTTGGTGGTGCTAGTGAACCAGCTGGAACCCCTTACGGTTATGTTATTATGTGCTAAGTGTGGTACATACCATATAAGTTACAATAAATATTCATAAGTAACAGTAAGTAATTCTAAATCAGGTTTTCAATAATATAAATGGGACTAATAGGGCTATAGCGAATCGAAGAAAGATTTTACCGAGTTATGTGGTACCATGGCAAAAAGTATATGTACGGCGAATATAGAACCTTTTTTTTAAATATGTTTGCAAATCATCAATAATCACCATATACAGCGCCACCAAGTTATCTGTTCAGGTGGGTAAAATTATAACTAAGTAATTAATTGTAAATCCTGTTCCCCATTTTTTGTTTTATTTGTTCATTTACTAAGATTTATAGATATATGTTCATTAAAACTGAAAGATGGGTTAAAATATTCTCGTTTTTCTAGGTAAATTTCTCAAATGTTACTACTAAATTCTCCACTAGCGCCGCTATCAACTGAACAGATGAGATGGTGGCACTGTAAGAAAGTATAATGAATAAAACAACACCAAAATAGGAAAAACTATTTAATAACATAACATAACATTTACACACAGGCACATAGATTGTTTCTGGCCCCACACTAGGATACCCTGTGTCGTGTTAATAGATTACGTATTTGTTTCCAATAAATACCTACCACCTAGCATAGTTACTCAAGGCACCCGTTGTAATAACATCATCAGTCCAGGTTCGAGGGAATAAAATAAAAATTAAAAACCAAACGATTTATTGGTACAAGATTATTTGGCATCAAATAAAGTACGTAGTTTCAAGCTTTTCACATAAAAAGTGGCAGGCTGCAGCTCAATAGAGAAGAAACCAACACTTATTACTATAATGTAAATGTTTTTTATCCCTGACTTCTGTTTTACAAGTACCTATTAACTTTCTTTTTTAACAAAAATGTGTCAGCCATACTTTAAAAGATAATATTTTATGAAATTAAAATTAAATCAGCTTGGTTGCAGCTCACGAACATTGTCCATTTCCGCGGAGGTCGCAACCTGAAAATTGTTTTTATTTAAGTACTTCACGTTGATAACTTCCACATAAAAAATAATAAAAATCACTTGCACCAGAATCAGACTATGATAGTATTAAACTAGTTATGACCTTTAACTGCTAAACGTTGTCCAGGATAGAAAAAAACACCCAGTCAGGCAATAATCACAGAAAAATTCTACAAGTGATATACGGCGCCTTGCAGGTTGGAACTGACAACCTGTTTTATTATCCAAGTGGAGTAACCACTAGACCAACGAGACAGTCGGGTCTCATGTGAAATTCCTGATGTACATACATACAGCAAAACGTGCACCTCAGTCGACATAATTGTGCAGTATGTAGACTTTATTTTGTTTTTAGTATTATTATAATGTATAATTATAACCTTACCAATGATCTGCGGGCTAAGGAAAAGCGTAAAGTAGGTACGGCACTTGTTTCCAACCTACGCCACTTGCTATTGTTTATGAAACAGTCGCTTGCTGCAAATGCGGTGTAAATTTTTCCAAGACTACTTTGTACGTGATACTGCGTAATCGACATTTGTTATTTTGTGCTGTCTTCGGGTAACCTGCAATAGATAATTAACAATTAAAACAACTATACGAACGCAAGAAATAACTAAATATGCTCTACGAACTATCGATACTTTTTTTCACTGAGAAAGTGGGAAAGTCCCATCCCTATTCCCCTACAACAAACAACAAACTTGTATTATGATTTATATCGAAAATATCACAATAATCATGATGAAAACACCATTCTCTAATAGCTAATTTGCAATTCTAGTAGCCCATAGTTGAAATCTTAGAGAAAATACCCTTTTAGGTACACAAAATTGAGACTTACCGGTGGAAGCTGATGAATGTTGTTTCATTATCTTCTCGGGAAGAATGAGATATACATTCTAACACAACACACCCCATGCCGATGGTTACTTATACTATACAGTGTGGCCCTGGATAAAGTGCAATCCCGAAAGGGGATGAAACTAGACCATGAATCATTGACTAGAAAAATATTAAAAAAAATTATAAAAAATTATTGTAGGATTTATTGGTATTTTAAGATTTTCATGTTTCATTAAGGACTCTATGTACAAAAGTATTGATTTCTTCCAAAATAATGGGTCCATTTCTTTGAAATAAAAAAAAACAGTATGCCTAATACCTGGCGATGACCATGAAATAATAAATAGTCCGCAAAAAAGTAACTATCTTGGGTAAAAAAATGTATTTTTATGAAAAAAATGATTTTTATTGACGTTTATTTTAAAAAACTTCAAATTACTAAAAAATGTGCCCTATAACTATGTAATTTTATAGCTTACTTTTATTCTTTACCATTTTAGCTTCCAAATAAAAAAAAACCAATGTTCTAACTAAAAAAACACGCTATCTACGAACTTTTAAAGTGGAGCCTAATCGTGTTACCGTGCAGGTAGAGACCGTTTTTTCCATTGTTTCCGTCCTACTCTGTGCCCTTCGGCAGTCGCAGTCCTTTGTTCTACACTCAGGTAGAGGGAAGGCGAGGGGAGGGGAGGCAGGGGGTTCGAAACAGGACTTACACAGTCGCTCCGATATTCTCGCCGCTGCTACTACTGTTCTCGTTCTCGCATTGTGTTCTCGTTGATTTGTTATTAAGTTTTTGTTACATTGTTGACTGTTACGTTTTCTACTGTTCGTTACGTTTAGACTGTTCCTGTTCTGCTGTTAAGTGTTGACGAAATGCCGCGATTGACAGAGTTCTCACCTCGAGAAATAGCCGACATGCATTATTATTATGGCATGTCACATGGTCGCACAACAGTCGCTCGGACTGCATACATAAATGATTTCCCGGGCAGACTCATACCCTCAGCTCGAAATTTTCAAGAGATTCATAGGAGGCTCTCCAACATTGGACTTGGTTTGGCACGAGATCGCCGTGAGCAACCAGCTGTCGTTATTGACAATGCGATAGAAGAGGCCATTTTAAACGATCTGTTTGCTGACCCTACAACAAGCATAAGACGATTAGCGTTGCGTCATGGCATATCGAAGACGTCTGTCTGGCGAATTTTGAAAAAGGAGGGATTGCATCCTTTCCATTACCAACGAGTACAACATTTACACGAAAATGTAGATAATCGTCCAAGATGCGTAATGTCGACGTGGATTCTAAGAAAAATTAGAGCTGACCCAAATTTTCCCAAACGCATTTTTTGGATGGACGAAGCGACATTTACCCGAGACGGCATTACAAACTGCAGAAATTTGCACCAGTGGTCTCACGAAAATCCACGATTGAAGCGGGCATCTACTTTTCAAGTAAAATTTTCAATAAACGTATGGGCAGTCTTAATCGACGACATTTTAATTGGTCCAGTCATTTTACCCAGAACCCTAAATGCTGAACGTTTTTTAGAATTACTACAAAATTTACCCATGTTGATGGAAGATGTTCCCCTGGCTACGCGAAGGGTGGGCGTATGTATCTCCAAATGGATGGATGTCCTGCACATTATGGGCGGGAGGTGCGGCGATTTTTGAACGAAAATTACCCGAACCGGTGGATTGGCCGAGGAGGGCCAGTAGGCTGGCCAGCGCGTTCACCTGATCTGACACCCCTAGATTATTTTTTATGGGGTGTCATGAAGCAAAGAGTATACAGCACGCCAATAAATACCGAGGCACAGTTGCACGACCGAATAATTCAGTGCGCAAATGACATTAAAAATGATCCAGGAATGATTCGCAGAGCCACTAACCAATTTAATATTCGTGCAGTAATGTGCTTGCAAAATCGAGGAGGCCATTTTGAACATTTAATGCATTAAATAAAAATGCAAAATTGTAAATTACGGATAATTTTATTAATAAAGTTATTGTGATTAAAGTCTGACTTTTATTACCTACTAAAATGTAAATAACTCCTACCTAGCCAATTTTTTAGTTAGAACATTGTTTTTTTTTTATTTGGAAGCTAAAATGGTAAAGAATAAAAGTAAGCTATAAAATTACATAGTTATAGGGCACATTTTTTTAGTAATTTGTAGTTTTTTAAAATAAACGTCTAAAAAAATCATTTTTTTCATAAAAATACATTTTTTTACCCAAGATAGTTACTTTTTTGCGGACTATTTATTATTTCATGGTCATCGCCAGGTATTAGGCATACTGTTTTTTTTTATTTCAAAGAAATAGACCCATTATTTTGGAAGAAATCAATACTTTTGTACATAGAGTCCTTAATGAAACATGAAAATATTAAAATACCAATAAATCCTACAATAATTTTTTATATTTTTTTTTTATATTTTTCTAGTCAATGATTCATGGTCTAGTTTCATCCCCTTTCGGGATTGCACTTTATCCAGGGCCACACTGTATACATGAGAATCCACTATAATTCACTTCAAATGGTGCTTTAGTAAATATAAAATACACAAGCTTCTTGAAAACGGCGCACTCCCAAACCTCTTGTCAAACACACTGCCAAATACAGAACACCCTCTGCCAAATCAATGTCATTGGGCGGCACATTGCATGCCGTCATTTTCTGAGCCGTTCTAATTTGGTCGCGTAATGGTAACCAAAGGTAACCAACTGACGTTTAAGGGTTGTACGCTCTAAAAAAGCAACTTCTACGAGGAGAAGGAGTACCATAGAAGGAGCGTTAAAAAATGAAAACGTGCCACATAGTCTGTTTCGTCAATCTAAATAGCCGCAAGCTACGTGTTAGAAAGAGAAAAATATAGTCGTGTCTTTGTTGCTTTTTTAGAGCGTACAACCCTTAAACGTCAGTTGGTTACCTTTGGTTACCATTACGCGACCAAATTAGAACGGCTCAGAAAATGACGGCATGCAATGTGCCGCCCAATGACATTGATTTGGCAGAGGGTGTTCTGTGTTTGGCAGTGTGTTTGACAAGAGGTTTGGGAGTGCGCCGTTTTCAAGAAGCTTGTGTATTTTATATTTACTAAAGCATCATTTGAAGTGAATTATAGTGGATTCTCATGGTATATAGTATAAGTAACCATCGGCATGGCGTGTGTTTTGTTAGAATGTATATCTCATTCTTCCCGAGAAGATAATGAAACAACATTCATCAGCTTCCACCGGTAAGTCTCAATTTTGTGTACCTAAAAGGGTATTTTCTCTAAGATTTCAACTATGGGCTACTAGAATTGCAAATTAGCTATTAGAGAATGGTGTTTTCATCATGATTATTGTGATATTTTCGATATAAATCATAATACAAGTTTGTTGTTTGTTGTAGGGGAATAGGGATGGGACTTTCCCACTTTCTCAGTGAAAAAAAGTATCGATAGTTCGTAGAGCATATTTAGTTATTTCTTGCGTTCGTATAGTTGTTTTAATTGTTAATTATCTATTGCAGGTTACCCGAAGACAGCACAAAATAACAAATGTCGATGACGCAGTATCACGTACAAAGTAGTCTTGGAAAAATTTACACCGCATTTGCAGCAAGCGACTGTTTCATAAACAATAGCAAGTGGCGTAGGTTGGAAACAAGTGCCGTACCTACTTTACGCTTTTCCTTAGCCCGCAGATCATTGGCAAGGTTATAATTATACATTATAATGATACTTAAAACAAAATAAAGTCTACATACTGCACAATTATGTCGACTGAGGTGCACGTTTTGCTGTATGTATGTACATCAGGAATTTCACATGAGACCCGACTGTCTCGTTGGTCTAGTGGTTACTCCACTTGGATAATAAAACAGGTTGTCAGTTCCAACCTGCAAGGCGCCGTATATCACTTGTAGAATTTTTCCCTGATTATTGCCTGACTGGGTGTTTTTTTCTATCCTGGACAACGTTTAGCAGTTAAAGGTCATAACTAGTTTAATACTATCATAGTCTGATTCTGGTGCAAGTGATTTTTATTATTTTTTATGTGGAAGTTATCAACGTGAAGTACTTAAATAAAAACAATTTTCAGTTTGCGCCCTCCGCGGAAATGGACAACGTTCGTGAGCTGCAACCAAGCTGATTTCATTTGAATTTCATAAAATATTATATTATCTTTTACATTATGGATGACACATTTTTGTGAAAAAAAAAACGTTAATAGGTACTTGTAAAACAGAAGTCAGGGATAAAAAACATATACATTATAGTAATACGTGTTGGTTTCTTCTCTATTGAGCTGCAGCCTGCCACTTTTTATGTGAAAAGCTTGAAACTACGTACTTTATTTGATGCCAAATAATCTTGTACCAATAAATCGTTTGGTTTTTAATTTTTATTTTATTCCATCGAACCTGGACTGATGATGTTATTACAACGGGTGCCTTGAGTAACTATGCTAGGTGGTAGGTATTTATTGGAAACAAATACGTAATCTGTGGGGCCAGAAGCAATCTATGTGCCTGGGTGTAAATTTTATGTTATGTTATTAAAAAGTTTTTCCTATTTTGGTCTTGTTTTATTCATTATACTTTCTTACAGTGCCACCATCTCATCTGTTCAGTTGATAGCGGCGCTAGTGGAGAATTTAGTAGTAACATTTGAGAAATTTACCTAGAAAAATGAGAATATTTTAACCCATCTTTCAATTTTATTGAACATATATATATAAATCTTAGTAAATGAATAAATAAAACAAAAAATGGGGAACAGGATTTACAATTAATTACTTAGTTACAATTTTACCCACCTGAACAGATCACTTGGTGGCGCTGTATATGGTGATTATTGATGATTTGCAAACATATTAAAAAAAAAGGTTCTATATTCGCCGTACATATCGAGGGGTGAAAGGCTAATTGCTTTAAGCGACATTTTGTGAACTTTAGAGGAGAGCGTTTTAAAGTTTTGAAAAAAGAAAAAAAAATCGTAGTAAATCAGGTTTTTGTTTAATTTAGATTCTAAGTATACAGTTCTTTTGGAAATTAAATTTTTCATCAGATATTGTAGTTTTCAATCAAATAGATCAACGGGTTACAGAAATAAATGTCGCTTGAGTCCAAAATGCTCGTATGCTTTTTTTTTTAGGGTAAGGCAAAAAGACTTAAGCGACGGTTGCCCTTGTTTTTGGAGTAAGACCAAATGCTTTAAGATACAACAACTATCATGATTAGTGGAGGACTAAATAAGTCAAGGAGCTCGTAGTCGTGGTTTTCGAGTAGAGCTAATTGATTGAACTACCTAGCTATAGGTGAAATAGATTACATCTAATTAGTTGAAATACCAGTTCCATTCTTATTTAGAAACAGGAAAAATGACTTAAGCAATGATCACTATTCTAATCTCGTTGACTTAAATCATCATAATTTTGAACTTTGGTTGAATTTGGCGGTTGAATCCATAACCAAAATGTAACCGCATCAAAATTGGAGCAGCATTCATTATGAGATTTATGAGTTTTCGTTGATGTTTGGCGAGAATAAAACAAAAAGTTAAAGGAACAAAGTGTTTATTTATTAAATCATCAAACTTAGATAAACATTGAAGTTAAAGAAATTTCTTAACCATTTCTAATTGGAGTTATCACTCACTACTATTATTTTTAATAATTATAACCTACTAATACTGTAACAATCAGTCAGTTATGTTCTTAATAAGAAATCACAGAAAACTATCAGGTCGATAAATGCTTTGCACAAATATCGTTTAACAGTAAATTATGCTTAATGTTCATAAAGTCAGCCTCAAAAATTTAACATCTTAATTGAGGATACTTAATTAAACAAAGCTAAGATAAGTAACATTCAACATAGTTTTTTTACTTAGCGGTTTTACAAAATCAGTCTCATCTCAACAGAAAGTCTAATAATTATCTTTTTATTTATTATAGGGTGTAAGGGACAGCTTTCCACTAAGTGATAGGGGTTGCTCTGTCAACGAAACTTAACAACTTTCATGAAGATATTCTTACAGAAAACTTTAATGAAACTTGTTCTTAATGAAAATTTTCTTAATGAAACTTGTTCAGTTTCGTTGACAAAGAAACCCTTATCAATCAGTTTGTGGGAAGTTGTACCTTACCTATCCTTTATACCTATTCAAGTTACAAAGTAAAAAATAAATGATAAAATTATATCAAAACTTAAACAGAACTTCTACTTCTTTTAACACAAAAATAAATTTTATAAAAATTTAACGTAAACAAAACTTCTTTTTCTTTTTAATTTGGTAAGATGCATTCTTAAAAAAATAATCAGTTCCAAATTAATTAATTAAATCTTCCTCTTACTCATCTACTTCGTCTTCTATATCTGTATCTATTAATTCGTCGTTTTCTTCAGCAGAATTCAAGCTTAAATATTCTGCATGAAAAATTCGTGGAATAACTGAGCTAACGCACAGTTTTTTCAGGTCCTTGTATTTGGCATTTGTAATAGGCAGAGAGGAATCATATCTCTGATTGATAAGTTTAGGCTTCGCTACTATTTGAATTTTTTCTTCTGGTGAATCTTCTTTCATGCTATATTTTACTTTCATTGTGCTGGGGGCTGATTTTTTAAAGGTTGCAATTCGAATCTTACTTATTTTTCTAATTAAATTTCCTTTAAAGTATTTGTCCGCCAAATCGTCGAAACTCATAAAGTCTTTGTGCGTCAATCCTTCCACATTGTAGGGTCTTGGTTCTTTACGAGCTAGTTGGCATATGGTCACCCATTGTGAGGGCGCCCACACGGTGGTGTTTCTCACAGATTGCTCAATGGTAGAGTGAATGCTATCAACCGTCATTTCTGTGTGCCCGGGAAGGAGATAATTCATCTGAATTGTTTCTAGATTTGTTGACTGCAGCAACGCGTTGTGTAGTGCGGCCAAAACTATTTTATTTTTATTTTGACCGGGACAAGAATCTGAATATAAAATTAATGATTTTATAGAGCCCCGAGCATCCACGTCTTTGATGTATTTTTGCAAAATTTTTGCAACCTCATTTGCACCCCTGTTCCCTTCTGTTTCCCCCCACACATAGCAGAAACCCGACCTTGTGTTACTTTCATAGAAGCAAAGATTATACACCGCGTATTTTCTTGAATAGTATAGTTGCATGTTCGATCCGTAAGGTGTGTTCAGTACCTTCTGTAAATCGAAGGACGTACACAAACTGGAAGGATTTTCTTTGCCGAGCGATCGGTGGCATTCAAGACGTGCTTTAGACGCTTTCTTCTCTTCCAAATGTTGGCGCTTTTCTGGGCAGTCATTTTCATTTTCGCCCTCAAATTTGAGGCATTTTAGGCATTTATCTTTTTTTGGGACGTGAAATCCGAGGTTAAACTCATTAAGAAAAATATTACGAAAGAGTTTTTCGCTTATACAGTCAACCCCTTCTGAAGCTTTTGTTTCTTTGTAAATCCGGTGTAAATTTTTGATATTTTTGAACTCTTCTGGTAAATACAGACGAGTAGAGTCTTTTCGGCAGTAGTGTGATGGTAGTGCAGGTAAGCTTTTTATCCAGTTTCTTGCGGACTCTTTATTATCTTCGCTTGTCTTGTTGCTTGGTAAGAATTTTCCTCGTGATTCTTCTTTCGCAATTCCGTAAGAAGCAGTAGATATCGTATATTGTATGTATTTTTGGGATATATCAAGAGTATTTAAGATAAATTTTAAACATACTTGGCGTCGACCTTCTCCATCGTTAATGAAGTAATTATAGGTTCTTGATCTGTACCCAGAAGAGTTGGATCTCTTCCGTTTTATTTCTTGTGATGATGACATAGCCACTATCCAATCTTTTTTACCTTGTGAAGATAATCCCCAAAAGTAATCAAATATGTTTTTTCTTTTTTGTTCGTCAATTTCTCCGCAGTTGTGCCCGCATTTTTTTCCCAAGCAAGGATTAGGTTTCAATTCCTTTTCCTCAACAACACTTCCATCTTTTTTTACATAACTCTTACCATTTTTTCTGCGCTCACTTCTTAATTTCCTTTTATTAATCCTCTTTTTTTTCAGACCTGCCTCACCTACTTTTCCGTCTTCAGAGATAACTTTTTTCTTCTTTTTTCTTGGGGCGTCAGAATTGATGGAAGAGGATTCACTTTCGTCACCAGTTTCAATAATTCTGGTTCTATTTCAATAATTATTTGCGAAGAAATTAACTTACTCCTATCTTCGATTTCTGAGCTTGAAACCATGTTGCCAATGACTTCGTATTCATTTTTTCTTTTGTGTTCCTAGAAGAAAAGAAAAGAAAATATTGCTTAGCTCGTGCTTAGTGACATTTATGGTTTTTGGCTAATTTGGTTACAATTTTAAATACCTACCTTATGAATCGGTATCGCATCATTCACGTCAGGAGTAAAAAGTTTTCTACACAGGTTTTTGTTAGCATTTCTTGAAACTGATATTGGGATAGACTTAATTTGCTCTTTGTAGGATTGGCTTCCCAAGATAGTAACGTCATTTTTCTCTGATTCTTTCTTCTTGGCTTTGACCCTGTCCCCCTTTCGTCTTTTATTTGCGGACGCATCAATTTCCTTTTTGAAAAACTGCCGTCTTTCCGAATCCATCTTAACACAGACTAAAAAGAAAATACGAATCGCAATGAATAATGAAAATGATCTTTAAATTCAAATTTCAACCGTTTTTTCTATCATTCTGTATCAAATTACTCACAATTCAATCCAATTATTGATTAATAGGTATAATGTGTACCGATATAAGCGTTTATGTAACAATATTGACTGAAATACATGAGTTACACAGGTTTAAAAGCTTACTTACCAATAATCTTCTTGCGCGTGACTCAAAAACAACGCGCGCGTCCGGCCTCCGTCACGGTTCGGCGATGACTGAAGCGCCCCCCGCGCGTGCGCCCCTTTATTCCCGAGAAGTTCTAAGCGCAACGCAAAGATTATACCTACGTCTTAAAGGACATCGTTCAACTAGTGTCATAGAAAAATGAATTTGCTGAACAGACGTTCGTTACTAATTGTAAAACAGGATAATTGATTCAAGTACAAACACTATTAATAATTTTTGAATTAAGCGACTGTTTATTGTAAAAAATGTAGGCCATAATTATCTCAAACGACCTGCTCTCTTGAATTTTCGAAGAGGGTAAATACTTTAAATGACTGCTCTTAACATAAAATAGAGCAAATGTAATTGATTCAAAGGCCATACTTTATTTATTTTTGGGGAGGGCTATTTGATTCAAACGACATTTCCCATATGTTTTTGTGGAGAGCTAATTGCCTCAAGCGACAAGCTTATATTTTTTTTGTGGCGGGCTAATTGCTTTAAATAACAAGGGTTTGTGTATTCTGGGGCAAGCTAAATGATTCAACCTACTATCTTCTTTTAGTATAGAAACAGCAAAAAAGCGTTAACAACCATTTGAGTTTAAATACGAGAAAGGCAAAATGAGTTAACCAACTACCTACAGTATCTTAACATAGCTCAAGTCAACCATGTTTTAAAAAAAGGCACTTTTTGTGTCACTTGAGTTAGTAGCGGTGTAAAAATCAGCGTCAAATCTAATTGCCTCAAGCGCCAAAAAAGTGCTCAGATCGGCATGAAACCCGGCTCAAAAGACGTAGAAAAATTTGCTGATTCCGAATATATATATAACTCAATATCGCCCATGGTGTCGCTTAAAGCAATAGGGAATGGATGAAAATATCAGAAGTGATTGATATTTTTTTCGGTGATAGGAATAACCTTCCTCAACGCGAGAAAATAGTTTAAATTTTTTTGGCTTCGTAGTTAATTTTTAAATAATCTTAATATTTTTCCATTCGTAGTTCTGGGCTCAGTACGGCTTAACAGACATATTCCTTGGCCCCTACGTATTAAAAAAAAAATCTGTGGTGACATTGACAGCTTTTCAAGGTGGATTTTTTTTTCATACGTAGCGGCTAAGGAATATGTCTGATATGCCGTACTAAGCCCAGAACGACGAATGGAAAAATATTAAGTATATTTAAAAATTAACTACGGGGCCAAAAAAATTTAAACTTTTTTCCCGCGTTAAGGAAGGTTATTCCTATCACCAAAAAAAATATCAAGCACTTCTGATATTTTCATCCATTCCCTATTAGCCTTTCACCCCTCGATATACATTTTGCCATGTTACCACATAACTCGGTAAAATCTTTCTTCGATTCGCTATAGCCCTATTAGTCCCATTTATATTATTGAAAACCTGATGTAGAATTACTTACTGTTACTTATGTATATTTATTGTAACTTATATGGTATGTACCACACTTAGCACATAATAACATAACCGTAAGGGGTTCCAGCTGGTTCACTAGCACCACCAAGGGAAAAATGAAATTTTTTTAGAGATAAATACATTGATAATTAGATAGATAGATAATGGTGATAATAGTGATTATCATGGGCCCATGACTGTAATTTAAATTAATTGGAATTGGAATAATGGAATTTAGTCGTAGGTTTTTTGGTACACAGCCATGGGTCCGAAAAATCACTATTAAACATGGTGATGGGATTGAAAAGATCATCATCATCATCATCATCGGCCTATGGTTGTCCACTGCTGGACATAGGCCTCTCCCATTGCACGCCACTGAACACGGTCCTCGGCTACTCTCATCCAGCTCTTGCCAGCCGCCCTGCGAAGATCATCGCTCCACCGAGTCTGAGGACGTCCTACACTACGTTTACCGATCCGCGGTCTCCACTCAAGAACTCTTCTACCCCATCGGTTATCAGTTCTTCGGGTGATATGGCCGGCCCACTGCCACTTCAGCATGCTAATTCGGTGGGCTATGTCGGTGACTTTGGTTCTCTGTCGGATGACTTCGTTTCGAATTCGATCTTTCAGAGAAACCCCGAGCATAGCCCTTTCCATAGCACGCTGAGCGACTTTAAATTTGTGGATCAGCCCCACCGTGAGTGTCCACGTTTCGGCACCGTATGTCATGACGGGTAGGACGCACTGATTGAAGACTTTCGTCTTTAGACTCTGTGGGATTGGCGATGTGAAGACTCGACGTAGTTTCCCATAAGCTGCCCAGCCCAGCTGAATTCTTCTATTGGCCTCTTTCTCGAAGTTGTTTTTACCTAACTGCATGGTTTGCCCGAGGTAAACATACTCCTTTACAACTTCGAGAGTACTGCCTTGAACTGCAATTGGCTCCGGATTTACGTGTTCATTGAACATAATCTTGGTTTTATCCAAGTTCATCCGGAGACCAATGCGTTGAGAAGAATCAGCTAGGCTACTCAGCATATGTTGTAAATCTTGCAGCGTTTCCGCCATGATGACAATATCGTCTGCAAACCGCAAGTGTGAAAGGTACTCGCCGCTAATATTAATGCCGTACCCCTTCCAGTCCAGCGTCTTAAACATATCCTCCATAGCATTTGTGAACAATTTGGGGGAAATAACATCCCCTTGTCTCACACCACGATGTATGGGGATAGGTTCAGACTGCCGGTTCTGGATTTGGACGGCCATAGTAGCGGCGTTGTATAGACCTTTCAACACTTGGATGTATCGCCAGTCGACTTGGCATCGCTGCAAAGATTCCAGAACAGACCAGGTTTCGACCGAGTCAAAGGCCTTTTCATAGTCCACAAACGCTAAGCACAGGGGCCGATTATACTCTTCGGTCTTCTGTATAATCTGCCGCACTGTGTGAATGTGGTCTATGGTGCCGTAACCCGACCGAAAGCCGGCCTGCTCAGGTGGCTGAAACTCATCGAGTCTCCTCGCAAGACGGTTCGCGATGACTCTTGAAAACAGCTTGTAGACGTGGCTTAAGAGTGAAATGGGTCGGTAGTTCTTCAGGAGGGTTTTATCACCCTTTTTGAAGAACAACACGACAACACACTTACTCCACGCCTCCGGAGTTCTCCCATCAAAGAGGACAGCATTAAAGATCTTCTGGAGCTCCTTCATTACGGGTTTATCGCCGGACTTCAAGAGCTCAGTAGTAATACCGTCCTCTCCAGGGGCTTTTCCATTTTTAAGCTGTTTAAGAGCCATCGCGATTTCGTCTAGGCTGACTTCTGGCAAGTCTTCAGTATAGTGGCGTGTCAATGTAGCTCTGGAATCCTCATTTTCGGGATCTGGCCGAGATGCATGCGCAGAGTACAGCTGGCTGTAGAAGTTTTCAACTTCCGAAAGAACCTCTGGTATGGAGGAAACAACCACTCCATCCGTGGTGGTCAACTTTGTCAGATGGCTTCTCCCAAGAGATTGGACAAACACTTTCGATCCCCGATTTTGCTCGATTGCTCGTTCTATTGAACGAGTGTTGGAGCGTCGGAGATCGCGTCGAATTAGTTTGCCAATTCTCCTGTTCAGAGCATGCCTTTCTGACGCAGTGACTGGTGGGCGTTCACGTCGTTCCTCCATAAGCTTGAGTGTTTCTTCCGAAAGTTTAGACAATAGAATTGAAAAGATACTTTTTGCAAATTGTGTAAAAGAGCTATGATTTTTTCATCATTTAATATTAATACTTAATTACCAACATTAATTTTAAAAAATACACAGATTATGTAGATCGCAATAAATAATATCGACATCTTTATGGTGTTTGTCCCAGCCCTATCGATTTTGGCTTTGTTCAGTAATCTGTGGCAACCGTGTACGATTGTAACATTTTTAGTGCATGAGTACACTACAGATGTCTCTTTCTGGCGCAGAGATTTATCGTAAGAGTAACATGGACAGCTATACAACTGTTACTTTTTATTTTATTCCTCCTTCTATGGTACTCCTTCTTCTGAGTACTCCTTCTTCTGAGGGCTCATTAGAAATATTTTTTGGGTTACCAGGTGACAACGAATAATTAATAGTGGTGTACTAAAAGGATCTGTTCAAATCATTCACTTGGTGAACGAATGATTATTTTATTTTTGTTCTGTAATTTCCTTCTACTTGAAGTTCCGACACTCAAAATTAAAACAAATAAAATAAATTATCTTAGTGAACTAATGACTGGTTTTGCTATTTGTAGTTGAAATGACAACATTACGAATTTATAGTTGAAATGACAACATTACGAATAAAACAATCTAGCTCAACTTTTATCAACTTAAATCAATATACGTAATAGTAGTCCTAAAATACAAATACCAACATTTTTTGTTACTACCCCGTTGGTACAAAAAAAACAAAAATACCAATGACTGAACTTATCCGCAAATAGACAAACATTTGGCTGTTGGCGTCATAGTAACTTTTGTTCAGCTCGCTGAGACCTATTCGATGATGTACACATGGCTATTGGGCTGAGGTCCAAAATTGCATTCCTTTGACAGCCATTAGATTTCTTTTTTTTTAGTTTTTTTTAGTCCCAAAAAGGGTAGGACTCAGTACCGATCCCTAGGGCAGGCCTTTACTCAATATTCTGCAGTCAGCTTGGTAGTCGGGGACCCGGAGAGACACGGTTCGTGACATGAGCAGTACGCATATGCATCGGACCAACTTAGCAGGTACCCTCAGATGAAGCAATTTTTGCCTGAGGACTGGAAGAAGGACGTTGTCATAGGCGGAGGAGATATCTAAGAATACTGCTACTGTCGAATCATTTTTGCTCAACGCTATTCTGACATCTGTAGCCAGCACTGACACACTATCCAACGTGCTTAGACCCTTGCGAAAACCAAATTGCGTTTTTGGTAAGATATTTCTGCTCTCTATGAGCCATTCAAGACGGTTCTTCAGAAGATGTTCTAATACCTTGGCCAGAGCTGATGAGAGGGCAATGGGTCGAAATCCGTTAGGATCACTAGAGCTTTTACCGGGCTTCACTATAGGCATAATTAGCTGCTTCTTCCATGAGTCTGGGACGGAGCCGGAATCAAAGCATTTATTTGCAAAGTTTAAAAAGTAATTTAGTGTATGGGGACCCATCCTCCCCAGGGGCTGAGTCCTTTACCTGTGAAATTACAGTTCTCAGTTCCTCTACCGTAAAATTCGTCTTGTACCGTAAAACCGTCAAATGGATCTTGAAACCTACCTATTGCGATGTCTGGAAACTGTAGTTCGTCTAGAGCAGGTACATAAGGGGGAGCTAATTTAGAAAAGAAAGCTTCAGCAACTTCTTCGGCAATTGAATTAGATGATTTAGGTGTAAAACTATTTCTGAATCTATTTATCTGTCTCCAAACTACGTTGGAGGGCGTGGCCGGAGAGAGAGAGGTGCAGAAGAAAAGCCAGCCTGCTCTCTTTTTCCTACGTAGCGTACGCTTTGATTTGGCCAGAAGTCTGTGGTACTCAATAAGATTACTCATGGTGAAGGATTCATAGCATTTTTTTTCGGCCTCTGCACGCTCCCTTATTATTTGAGTGCATTCTTCGTCCCACCAGGGACCACCACCAGGGGGGGGAAGATATCGAGCTGTCAATTTTTTTCCTATAAAACCAATACCGTAGGAAACCATTGCGACGATAAAAAAAATCATGTAAGTCGAGTTATCAAGTTCTTCACGCCATGCACGGATTTAGTGACGCAACTTTATTTTTCTTTACTAACTGCAGTAATTCATGCTTCCGTAGATTGAGGTGGAACGACACATTGTTTTCAAGTGACTATAGCCTTAATTCATCAACTTTATAGGCACATGTGGGAACGTTAAAGGGAAGAATAAGGCACCTTGCAATATCCATCACAATGATGGTCACAGATGTGTACATTAAAATATCACGATAAAAGATACTTCATTTAATGCACGCACTCGTGCAAATAAGAGTAGTTTTTGTTTCATTGAAATCCGGCCAGGACTTCCAAAGTTCTAGCGTTGTAAAGTTTCACCGCTTTTTTAAATTTCTAATCTTTCGCGCGCAAGAGCGATGACGTCATGTGGCAAGGGTTCGTCCGCGTTGTTGGCGGGTGCGCTTATGCACAGTGAGTTTGGTTCGTGAAAATTTGATTTGTTAAGTGGTTTGTGTTTTGCAGGTGTAGAATTTAATCCTTTCCAGCATAAGTCATAATATGACTTATTGATATGACATATTATCTCGAATATTACCCCCAAAAATTTAGTACTTAACATGTAACTTCTTCGTACAAAACGTCGCTCATGTCGTATCCCGTGGCTTAAACATTCTCTAATGTTTATTGTATCAGGTAATTTACAGCTCTAAACAGCAACTTTTAATAAAATAATTTTAATCTTTATGCAGACTGCTCTCTTTCTGAACGGTGAGCGAAGCTGAACCGAAACGCTCGGGTCGGCAACGCTGAATAGGGTATACTCGGCTCCAGTGTCCAGTCGTACTCGAACTCGGTAGACCTTACAACTCACTACCTACATTTATTAGGTAGGTACCTGTGCTGTGTCGGCCACTATGTATTTCACCCAATGAGGCGTTTTCAGAAGAACTAAAAAAAAAAAATATGGCTGTCAAAGGAATGCAATTTTGGACCTCAGCCCAATAGCCATGTGTGATACGTCATAAAATAGGTCTCAGCGAGCTGAACAAAAGTTACTATGACGCCAACAGCCAAATGTTTGTCCTTTCGGAGTTATATAGTATTGAAAAAAAACTAACATTTTCAACAAAATATAACTCCGAAACGACAAACATTTGGCTGTTGGCGTAGTAGTAACTTTTGTTCAGCTCGCTGAGACCTATTTTATGATGTATCACAAATGGCTATTGGGCTGAGGTCCAAAAATGCATTCGTTTGACAGCCGTATTATTATTATTTTTTTAATTCTTCTGAAAACGGCTCATTTCAAATGTCAAAATACGTACTCTGTGGATTGTATTGTAGTGCAATCCAGTGCACAGAACAATCTCAGCAATGTGTGTGATTGTTTTGATGTTTTTCACGATATTTTTAAATAAATACCTACCTATTTGAAAATATGATTGTTTGCCGGATTTGTTTAGCTAAGAACATCCATAAAGATGCAGTTCAATTGCAAGATGATCTACGAGACCAAATGAAAGATAAAACCAGTTTCCACACTGATGTTATTTTGTTCTGCTTGAACATTCACGTGAGTGAAAATAAGTATATTCTTCTACAACTTTGCTACATAAACGATTATTCTATTCTATTCTATTCTATACATGTAATCTGATAATACCTCGAATGAATGACATTATGTATATAGGTATGAAATATGTTAAATAACTATTTTCTCCTTATCATAGGTTACAAATGACTCCAAAGCTTCAAAACTATGTTTGAAGTGTTATAAAAAGATCATAGCCTTCTCCAAATTCAAACTCTTGGCCCTAGAGAATGATAAGTACTTTCAATCTCTTGAAAACTATGAACAATGTCAAATATTTCTCGACAATAAAAATGTCAAAGAAATCACTAAAGCAGGTGAAGACCAAGATAACTTAAACTGGGATATCAAGGAAGAAATTGATGGACTTATAGATATTAAGCAAGAGTTAGAAGAAAACATTGAGTCCGACGATGAACTCCTCATCACAATTAAACAACAAAAGGATATAATTTTGGAGGATAGCAAAGAAAACCTTATTCAAAATGGTAGGTAAAACTTGTTAAGGATGGCACTGTACAGTGCCAGACTAAACGTTCTTGATGCCCTAAGCAATTTAGGCTAGGATTAGGTTGGTGGGTAAAGTTGGGAGATATTGTAAATAGTCATTCTTATCAATTTGACTTTACATTGCATAAAAAAATACTTTGAGGTAACATGAGCGTCTGAGCTATTAATACCTCAGTGCTTGAAATTGCTAATCTGCAGTGCGTATGTCTGTCTGAGAGAAGGCCCATGAACTATAATATATTGTATAAATTTCACTTTCATGCACTCTGCCGCGCTAACAGTAAGAGCAGTAAGTTGGAAATTTCAAAGTTGAGAAAATCGGGGACAAAGTTTTGGATTACATTTTTACTTATGCTTACTTTAGTTTATGGTAGAACCTACTAAAACTTATAAGCTAAAGAAGTAGTAAGTAAAAATGTAATCCAAAACTTTGTCCCCGATTCTTACTACTTCTTTAGCCTTTCCGACTTACTGCTCTTACTGATAGCGCGGCAGCACTAGTAACATTTTTGTACCTTTCTAAAATATAATATGTGGTATATTACTATTTCAATAACTATGATTTCAGCTCAATTAAAGAAAAAAAGAGGCCGCAAAAAACAGGAAGGCACCACACAGAAACTTAAAATCTGTGAAGAATGTGGCAAGGCTGTGCACCAGCTTAAAGAACACATGGAGGTACATAAATCCAAGTCTGAGCGGAAGGTTATTCAATGCAAGAGCTGTGACAAAAAGTTTTCCACCTACGCTGCTCGCTGGCGGCATAATAGAAACAAACACCTGGGCTTCAAAGAAACCTGCTCTATATGTAGTAAATGTGAGTATCAATTGGTACATATATACATAAGCTCATGCCTGTATCCCAGAGGAGTAGGCAGAGACCAGGGACTGCCACTTGCCATAATCCTGACAGATCTCTTTCACTTCATCGACATTCACTAGTCGCTGCATACAGGTACGCCGGTTTCGGGTATTTTTTATATTGCTATATCAATTGGTATTGTTCACTTTTCACATTTCCGCCCCATAGTTGGGCTATTCTATTTATTGAGTACACGGTTTTTCGTGAACTTCTTTCTTTTTAATAATATGTCAAAACGTAACATATAATACAGTACAAACAGGTCGGCGACATACCGCCCCCTGGTGTGAAAACACAAAAACTTAGGTGCACGATAAAAAAAACAAAGTCAAAAAGTAGAAAAAAACTACTCAGTGAGTACAACTAATTTGCGTACGGAACGGCGCAGAGTACCAGCTAAAGTTTCGATATCGGCGACGCGGACTACGCCGTCTCGTCCCGAAAAAGTCGCGACGACCCGCCCACGTGGCCAGACTCCACGTGGAAGGTTGCCGTCGACGATTAAAACTTTGTTCCCGACTTGTAAGTTCCTGGTGGAGGCTGAATGGGGCCTAGAAACCAAGGTGGGCAGATATTCTCGGACCCACTGGGCCCAGAAATGATCCGCCAAACGCAATCCTTTCACCCAAGTTACGCGTCGTGTAAGGTCCGCGTCGTCCTGTTGGCCGATGACTGAATGCGGAGAGGAGGACCCAAGAATAAAATGAAAAGGCGTAATTGCCTGATCCTCTCCTGGAGCGACTACAACATGGGTAAGAAAGAGGTTGGGAATTTACTATTGCCTCAACCTCCAGCAGAAACAATATAATTATGAAATCATCTGATTATGCATCTACAATATAATTAAGAAAGCGAGCAGCGGCTAATGCAGCCTGCAGATCAAGCCGCGGGATTGAAACAGGCTTAAGGGGTGTGACTCGAGCCTTGCGCTTACTCTCTGACACGTTGCTGCAGCATCGTGAACCACTCTTACCTTGCGCTTTCGTGGGTGTACCACTCCAAAATGAGGTAAATACCAAGTAATCCCTTCGACTGGTCCACCAGGGCATAACTCCACGTAGCCTTTCGCGATTGTAGCGTCAATATTTTGACGGTATGCCTCCTCATATTTAGGATCGCGTAACATCTTACGTTCGAGGCTAATAAAACGCGAGCGAGCTAGTACAAAAGAATTTGGCACGTCTTTAATGTTAGGACGCCAGGGCAGACCGGTCTCAAACCTGCCATCAGGTAAACGTCTAGTGGTTGCTTCCAACATGCTGATGGCAAGTTTCTCACTTTCAACTGATACTCCTTATTAGAAATTCCTATGGAATCTATGTGAAAATACTCTTGAAGCTGTGCGTCAATGCTCTCCAAGTTGTCGTCAGCCGAAGGAAACACGGACAACCGATTGACCAAACAATTCGCGGTCTCATTGGCTTTTCCCTTCAAAGCCCCAAACACGACCCAGCCTAAAGCGGTCTGTGCGGCAACTGGTTGAGATGTAGTGCCACGACGCGTTTGCTGAGCCATGGTCAAGTGCCAGTGGTCAATGCCAATGAGAACCGTTGGCTTAGCATCCTTGTAACAAATTCCGTCTCCAATTTCCATAAGATGAGGACAAGAATGGATATCACTAGCACTGACTGATTGACGACTAAGACCAAGGTCACGCACACTTCGCACATTTTCGAGAGTGAACCATTCATCATTAAAACGGCCCCTAATCTTAAAGTCTGCGTCATGACTCTGTCCTACGGCGCCTATGGCATCGGCAATAGTAGAGTCTACTAGAGTCGCGGTGGAACCATCATCAAGAAGAGCAAACGTGTCCACGTTGCCCTTAGGCCCGCCAACCGTAACTGGGAGGACTTTTAGAAGAGGACGTTTATTTACTTCGTTAGAAGACAAGTTATGAGAGGCTACGACATTTGTAGTTATCGGGACAACTACCTCATCCTCACTAACTAGGGAACATTGAACCTTAGAGGTGGTTGATTTGTCTTTAGGGTTTAGCTTGTCTTTAGGCAACGCCATCTACCCGGAAAATTGGCGGGCAGGCGAAGCGGTATTGGGGCTGACAATGTCAAGCTTGTGGAGCAACGTGTGGTGGCTCCACTTCCTGTCACAGCCGTTTACGCTGCAACTATATCTCTTGCAAAATTGATACCTATGACCACCTTTAACTAAACACTTGTGGCACACCTTGGTCTTAGTCACCCAGAGCCATCTATCGGTGAAAGAGAGAGATAAAAACTGTTTACACTGCTTGACGTCATGACCTACGCCATCGCAAAAGAGACAGACTCGAGAGTTCGATGGCGCGGCGCTAGATGGCGCCACTGTGGCAGCAAAACAGAAATCCTTCGTGGGGCCCCCATTACTAGGACGCTTGGGCGGTTCCACCAAGGTAGACCGCTTGGGCGGTTCCACAAATACCTCATACTTGGACCTCTGGTCTGCCTCCTTTGACAGAAAGTCTGACAGCAAAATTAGTCTGTGGCCATCAGGCTCCCTGGCGGAAGCATAATCTGCCCACCGGGCGCGCAAAAGAGTGGTTATCTTAGCAATAATCTCATTGGAAAGCTCTGGTGAAGCCAGATACTCTGACCGGCCAAGCAATTGGATGACCGCCACACAGTTGCGCACCCTGCAAGCAAACATGCACAGCTCATTCACGCTCTCGGGACCAGATAATTTAGATAGCGCCCTTACTTGAGCTATTTCCGAAAGAACTATGTGCTCAGGACGAGCGAAGGTGGTTTCGAGAGCCCTTATAACCTCCGAGGGGTCCCACGCAGCTGCTATCAGCACGCTGACAGAGTCGCGCGCGACACCTCGTAAGGCTGAGCTGATACGCACTAAATTCTCCGAGGCCGAAAACGACGGACTGGTTTCGTTATAAATCTTTTTGAAAATTAGCCATTCCGTCGGTTTACCCTCGAAAGTAGGCAATGGAAGGCTCACATGTTTCCTGGAAACGGCGACGGACGATTGGGCCACCTCGGTGACAGCCCGAGCCAAGGTGAGTAAGGCTGATTGTGTTTGTTTATTAATGTTGCAAATATTCAGTAGTATGTGTGCCTAATGTGTGTGGTGGTGGCTCAGGCTGCCGCTGGGAAGGCGCACGCCGCTGGAGTCCATCCACTGCACAGGCACCGTAAGGCGCATTGGCTCCCTGCACGCAGTACGGCGCGCAGATAGGAGCAGGGGCCGATGTCGCGTGCGCGGCCGATGACAGAACCTCACGATCCTGTGGCCGCATCTCCTCCTGGCTCGCCAATGGCGCATCCGTTTGGCCCGTCAGAACGGGCACGATTGCGCAAGCGGGCGGTTGAGACGCAACTAAAGGCGCGTTGGCTCCCTGCACGCAGTACGGCGCGCAGATAGGAGCAGGGGCCGATGTCACGTGCGCGGCCGGTGACAGAACCTCACCATCCTCTGGCCGCATCCCCTCCTGGCTCGCCAATGGCGCATCCGTTTGGCCCGTCAGAACGGGCACGATTGCGCAGGCGGGCGGTTGAGACGCGGCGGTCGCACCCGAGTACGATATTTCCAACCCGCCCGTCGCCGATCATGTCGCCTCAAGTGACGCGGCCTACATTGCTGAACTTCGCAGCCTCGCCCCGCCAACCGGAACTGGGAGGACTTTTAGAAGAGGACGTCTATTTACTTCGTTAGAAGACAAGTTATGAGAGGCTACGACATTTGTAGTTATCGGGACAACTACCTCATCCTCACTAACTAGGGAACATTGAACCTTAGAGGTGATCCCACTTCTGACACCAAAAATATTGAGCACACGGTTTTTCGTGAACTTCTTTCTTTTTAATAATATGTCAAAACGTAACATATATAATACAGTACAAAGAGGTCGGCGACACTATTCTTAGCACTTCCCATAGCAATAATTGCTAAGGTATGAGAACACCTCACTATGTTTTTTTTAATTATATTTCCCATCACTATTAGAGCCATCGCAAACAGGGCGACTTGTCGCCGAGATTAATGCTTAAAAATAAATGAGAATTGTTTTCGGTGTTGATGTCAAAGTTACTACTACTCAACTTGCTATGCCTGACCTGACAAGTCGAGACGAGTGCGGATCGAGAATTCTTATGCTGATCACTGCTATCAGAATTTACAGAACTTACATAGTGCTTGTTGACTGTTACAACAGGTTAAATGTTATTAGTGACAAGTGGTAAAAGAGAAGAAGGCAGAGAAAACAACTCCACTCTGACCACCTTTTTTTTTTAAAATAATATTAGGTGTAAAATAATTTCAGCTGTAAGCCACCTCAAAGCACACATGCAGTTGAATCACAGCCCGGAACGGTTGAAATATGCTTGCCTCTCGTGCGACAGGAAGTTCATGAGCCAGGCAAAGCTGGAGATCCATTCTCGCATCCACACAATGGACCGGCCCTTCCAGTGTGACTTCTGCCAGAGCATGTTCCGAACTAATGGATCGCTTTATATGCATGTGTAAGTAGAAAATTTATCTCCTGGAACCCATTGCGAAATCTGACCCACACCCACCAGGTTTTTCGCTAACTTGCCAGTAGAAAGAGAAATCATTAACGGAAAGGAAAGGAGTCATTAAGGACTAAGTAAGGTAAGGTAACAGGACTAACGTAAAATCCAAGAAATGGATAGCAGCACCTCTCGTATAGATACTAGAGTAAACCTTTACGGTGACCATCACAGAGCGTGGCGACTATGGCTCTTTTGGTCTTTGTGGCGTACCGTTTGGTAGGCCTTTGTCCAGCAGTGGATGAACCTTGGCTGATGGCTGATATAATTTGGTACTTCCAAACTGCCATCACTATTCTAATTTACGCTACAGTAGACTCTGCACACAAAGGGTCAGTGTCTGAATTGAGAGTTTGGCTAAGTAAATACTTAAGTGTAGTGCTGTCGTGCCAAATTTCTCAGTAAAGAGAGTAACAGAATGTTACTCAGTGAAATTTACTATTTACTTAGTGAAATTTTCAATTCAGAAACCGGCTCGAAGAAACATTTACACAAGACTTAAGCGTAACATAAACAAGCGATCACTGAATGCCTTTCCAGCGTCGTGATTATGTGGTCCTCCAACCAAAAAAAAAAAAAGCCAAGTGCGAGTCAGACTCGCTCACTGAGGGTTCCGTACCAGAAACGCCAATTCGCGCCTGGAGGTAAAACTAATAAAACCTCTTCAGTCCTGACCTTGAAAATGACAATAGTTTTCTATTGTTATTTTGTCGACACGGGAATGAGGAGGTTCATCATCATCAACCCATCATGTCCCCACCGAGGGGCACGGGTCTCTTCCCTGAGGAAAGTATAGGCCATACTCCACCACGGGGGCCAAGTCCGGATTGGTAGAGATGAGGAGTTTAATTTAAATGAATAGTACAGTTAGTAAAGTATTTACTGATTCCGACTCGCGCTTGTCCGTTATTTATTATTGTTCGTTACTTCGTCACAATATACTAAAATAAGTCCCACAATCACGCTAAGTTCGATGCATTACCGTTTTAACGATAGAGCATTAAAAAAAAACCGGCCAAATGCGAGTTGGACTCGTGCACGAAAGGTTCCGTACCATTATCTATAAAAACGGCAAAAAATTACGTTTTTTGTATGGAAGCCCCCATTAAATATCTATTTCATTTTAATTTAATTATTTCCTTTTAAGGTAAATATATAACACAATTTTCTGTGAATATTTTAAGCGCCTACCTGTTGCCATTATCAATATCGACAAAAACGAGCAAAAAAATCACGTTTGCTTTATGGGAGCCCTCTTAAATGTTTCTTTTATTATTTTTTTTACTATTTGTTGTTGTAGAGGCAACAGAAATACCTCACCTGTCAACATTTCAACTGTCTAACTATAACGGCTTATGAGATACAGCCTGGTGACAGACGGACGGACAAACGGACGGAAGGACGGAAGGATGCACGCACGCACGCACGCACAGCGGAGTCTCAGTAATAGGGTGCGTTTTACGGAATTATCGCAATTATCCTAATGCCAAATTATAAATACTTACAGATGGTAAGCCAAACCTACTCTTATTATACAATACGTTTCTGTCGCTGATTCATTTGACTATTAACATGTATCTTAGTTTTTGTATCCTAATTTTAACATGTATGCTAATGCCAAATTATAAATACTTACAGATTGTCGTAATGTTCTTTAGTTTTACTCTCCTACCATGTAAAACATAAGGTAATGTGTTCAATGTTCATGTTCAGCATTTAATGTGAAGAAGGAAAACAAATATGATGCATGGTTTATATGGTTATGCTTCATATTTTTTCCCTTCTTGACATTCAATGCTGAAATACACAAGGAATCGATTTTACCGCCTCATCGTTTATAGAACTGCTTAAATAAAATTTATTACTAACCAATTACGATTTGTTAACTGTACGCGCCTAACCGCCCAGTTCAACTATTCCACTGCTCAGTATTTATTGAAGTGCCCGTTTAAATTATTTTATTACTCATTTTTATTAAACTGCTCAGTTTTTACTGCTAAACTAGTTTGCAAACTTGCGTTTTTTATTTTTTTACCATCCATAGCTCAAATATTGAACTGCCGCTTTAATTCTATGCCTTTAGAAAACCAGCAACTTCATCAAGTCAGTTGTAAATTTTAATGCAATTACCAAGTTTTTATTTTAGAAGTTGGTTGACTATCGCTTGCAAAGCCTTGTTTACAAGGCTTTAATTTAGATGTAGGAATTTTTTCTTTAATGTTTTTTTTTAAAGATTTGATGTACCTACCTACCGTTCGTGCGGGTGAATATTTATGCCGAATTTCAGCACTCTAGTTCTTTATCGTGAATCTAGAATCACGGACCTGAGAGTTGAGACTATACCTAGATGTCTCGTGTGCAATAAAGTATATATACAGAATTTATGCCGAAAACGGTTTTTTTGCGTAATTGGCCATGCTACTTATTTTTTATGTATATTCTTTATTATTTATTTTGAAAATATTGTGCATTTTTAGAAACTCATTTCGGTATTTTTTAATTTTGTTCATTATGTCTATTTTTAATATTTTTCTAATGTTTTGGTGTTTGTGACGTTATCAGAGGATGATTAAAGAGACAGTCTGCCTACAGAAAAAAACTAATGTTGATTTGTTTTGGTATTTTTTTTTTGTAAGAAAGGCAAAGGATACTATTGTCATACTGTCTTTGCTGACGTCATAGAAAAGTCATTTCGGATCAAGGCTTTTTATTGAATATCTTAAAAAATATATAGACTTAGTTACAGATACATAATTATTAATTACCTACAAATAAAAAAAATCTGATCAATGTAAATTGTTCTGAAAGCAATGTAACTCTCGAAATAGTTTTGAGATTTCCGTTCATGTTCAAAAATGTAGCATGGCCGATTCTGTATAGTCCTGTTTTTTAACTGAGGTTCACGGACGCGAGCCCCAAATTAACGGATAACAAATCCCAAATAAGAACTCAAATTTTCAGGCCAACATGTTGTTAGACAGCGTTCTGCACTGCTCCGGTCCGGCGTCGGAACCGGAATCAGTCATGAGAAAAATATCGGATGCCGGATTATGCTTCTCCACTTCATCCGATAATAATCGGGAATGGACGTGACGCAGTGCTTTATTAAAATTCCTGGGGTTTTCTATACTAGGCAGGGGACGTTTTCCACACATTGTATCAATCTAATTAGTATGGGAACATTTTCGGGTTGTATGCGCGGTGCAAAAACGTGTATTGTTTTTGTACGTCGATCACTTCAGCCCGGTAAAATACTGTTGCGATCTAGCAAATTATCGGACCTTTAAAAACCGGATGCCGGAGTAGTGGAGAAGCTTACTAGTATTCTTTTGTGTTTCTAAATCGGACCGGTTTATTAACGTTTGCCGGACCGGAGAAGTGGAGGAAGGCCCTTAGGGCGTCTTGAATACTTCTGACAGTAAGACCAGCCAGTCTTACAAGCCTCCACTAATGCGGACTCGGCCCCCGTACCCCGTGGTGGAGTATGGCCTATACCTCAGGGAAGAGACCCGTGCCCCTCGGCGGGGACATAACGGGTTGATGATGATGATGCTGTTGTTAGAAGACTAATGAATAGCTCATTTCCGTTACAGACGATCAGTACATGAAAAGGAGAAATCACACCTATGCCAGTATTGTTCTAAGAGTTTCTTCAAGAAATACCATTTGCAGTTGCATATAAGAACTCACACGAAGGAGAAGCCTCACAAGTGCGAGGAGTGCGGCAAGCATTTCTCTACGACCAACACGCTGAAAATACACCGCAAACGGCATGCGGGCATCAAGAATGTCCTCTGCAAGTTCTGTGATATGTCTTTCATCTGTACGAGGTAAGATAAAGATATTAAGAGAGAGATAAATATATATTTTATTCAAGAAATCAATTGTATCTACATTGACCTTATGACTAAGGGGTGGTACCCTGCTCCCCTATTATTTCTGCCGTCATCATCATCAACTTCAGCCTGTCGATATCCACTGTTGGACAAGGGCCTTTTCGTGCAAGAGCCCGCCAGTCGCCTCTGCTGTACGTAAGTGGTCCACTGAATGGAGTTGTCTGCTTTACCTTCGGTTTCTCGTACGCTAACAGTGTGTTAATCTACTGTCGACAGCTGTCAAATGTTTTTTCGTCTGCACTTTGGCTAACTGACAACTGTTAACAGTGGATTAACAGATTGTTATGTACGAGAAACCGGGGGTTAGTCTACTCCGAAGGAGTTGTCCAAATTCTAAACCCGACAGAGTGGAAAGTTACGTAATATAATAGGGCTGGTCCGTACATAGTTGTCATTTACATAGTTAGTCTTTCCTACTGCCTAGTGAATCACCTAGCTAGGAGTCAGCCTACACATCTATGTCCGGTCCTCGGTTGGTTATTGCATGGCATTTGTGCCATCTTAGTTTTTACCTCAGATAAGATTTTCATTCATAATTTTGGTTTTGAAAACCTTCTCATTCTAAAAGGGCGTATAAGCAAAACAGAACGGAATCATAGTCGTATATCCATCCAACTTTGAAGCATTTTAAAAAAAATTGTCACTGCTCTGTCAGTGATTTCTGCTTTGACGTGTTTATGTAGGTACAGTGCCACCATCTTATCTGTTCAGTTGATAGCGGCGCTAGTGGAGAATTCAGTAGTAACATTTAAGAAATTTACCTAGAAAAATGAGAATATTTTTAACCTGTCTTTAAATTTTAATGAACATATCTATAAATCTTAGTAAGTGAATAAATAAAACAAGAAATAGGGAACAGAATTTACAATTAATAAGTTAGTTACCATTTTGCCCACTTGAACATATAATTTGGTGGCGCTGTACCAACTTCAGTAATTATTTTTTAAAAGCAACACACTAAATTACTTTTGACAGATTCGAATGAATAATACTTTCTGACTTTGTATTAATCTGTGATGGCGTAATGATCTGTATCACTGAGCGAAATTAAATAAAGAAATTATTTTCTCGAAAACTACAGCACCTAAAAATAAACAAAAAATATATTCTTATTTAGTGACCGCTCATATCCATATCCTAGAAGAAACTTTCTTGATTCGTGACCCTATAAATATTGTCCATTGTTTTGCATACTGAGCAGAGTGTAGCCTAGGTATCAAAGCGTAGGCCCTGTCATTGAAAAAAAATACTATTTATTAATTAACACGTTCGATGCTAAAAAGTGTGAAAGTTCTTAATCACCAAGCATGCCCACTGCTCGCCCATGGCGATTTCAAGCGCCGATGTGTGTAAACATCTAAGGCACTCACATTTCCTCGCGATGTTGTTCTTCACAGTTAGCGAGTGGCAAGACACCACTAAAAGTTAACAAAATGTACTATGTAACTCAGAAAACAAAGTCATTATGATACATGCGCCGGGGTTTGAACCTACGACTCCCGGAAATTGATGCAAGCGTTATACCGCCCGCTATGTATTTTACGTACAGCCATATTTTAACCTTTTTCAGCGCGCTCTCATCTCACATGGTGACCCATACGAAGGAGAAAAAGCACGCGTGTCAGTACTGCGGCGTCAAGTTCTACCGCTCCGATCATCGGCTGAAGCATGAGCGGACGGCGCACTTGAAATATATGCACCTCGAAACAGCTGCCTAGATCGGTTAACCCAGCGAGAACTTACGAACTTCTGCATGGAGTAGTCTCACAGCGATGCTGTGCTAAAGATGACTATGAGGCCAATTAAGTACCTTAGACGAGGCGCTTAGGTTAGGCTTAAGGCTGCGGTTACGTGCGGCAAACCGTAATGAATCGGTTATTTAAGAAAGGGAACAAGTCAGGTTTTTTTGCAAATGGAGATTTTGACGTAAGTATGATTTTTCAAATAACCAATTACGATTATGATTTTTTTAAATCATAATCGTAATTGGTTGATAAAATTAATAATTATGATTTTTCAAATCATACTTACGACTATAGAAAAATAAAAAAAATTGGAAAATAACATAATACATTGTAATTAAATATAATACTGTAAAAAAAAATCTTAATTTATTATTAATCTTAAAATTATTTAGTTTTTTTCGTCTCATGAAAAATTGTGGTTCCGTGACATGTTCCACTTCTAAAATAACGGATTCAATAATTATTGTTACACTTTATTGCACTATTGCAAATTACGTAAGAAACCGGAAACTCGTCGAAACAGTCTCGCTCGCACAATCATTGCACGTGTTAAATTGTGCGAGCGAGACAGAGCCGGACGTAACGGCGGACCCTTTGCGCTGCTTTTCTACAAACAGATTTGTCCATAAGAGGCTCCAGTGGGTACTGTTACGGGGCGGGTCAGGAGAGTCTTTTAAAAAAAAGGATATTTTATAACACACGTTTATTTGGAAATTGAATTAAGGAAATTGAACAGAAAAATAGAGACGACCGTCTTTCACGAGCCCGGATATAGAATTAACATTAGAAAAAGGAGTGACTGGTCTTGCGTCATGCCGCATGCCGTGGGAAAACGCTACACGTGTCGAATGCACCTACTGACGCGTCAGCGTTATCCCCTGCATACAGTCACTAAGGGTAGGTGGTTATAACAACCCCCCCCTTAAGATTGAACATCACGGAAAGGGTGATGTGAGATTTCGGGACTCGCTCCAGATTCACAAAATTGACATTAAGTCAGAATTAAACTTATACTATCTAGATTAAACCTATGTTCTTAACTACCTACCTGCATAAGGGTCTTAATGACAGGATTATTTTATATTAGATAAGGATCTTGTAAGAAGGATATTCCTCCTCTGAGGAATTGGATGCTGAGCATGGACCATGTCTTCAGCTTCAGCAATAGAGGATTCGTTACTGGCTGTTTCTTTAGTGGGTATGATTATAGATAAAGGTAAATTTGGGTTATTGTCCTTATTAGGGTGCTTACTCCAGATTTGGGTGCAACTAGAAAACATGTTGTTTTGACAGATAATTTTCCGACCCTTATACAGTAAATACAAAACAAATATGCTACTAGCTATATAACTAAGTGACATGTAATGAACTCCGTATTTTTGGAGGTGACTTGAACTCTCGATTTCGTTTATCTCAGTCTCTGATTGATCGAGGTGGATGCTGGCATGTAAAAGTGAATCTAAATTGTTAACACTATCTAACTTAACCATAGGGATCTTTAACAGGGTTTTATTAACCTTAATTCTATCGCAACAGTCATCTATGACTATACTGAAGTTTGACATAGTATGAGTCTGAGTTATATTAATAGTATAGCTATCAGTGGAGGACAGCTGTAAGGTTCTGAAAAAGGCTTTACAGTTTTTTGGCAGCGAAAGAATGCCTGTGGCAAATAACATTTCGTCGTGCAGGTTATCTCCGCAAGTTATGTGGCTTCTGCCTGGTTCCGATTGGACAAAAATCCATCGGTTATGAGTTATCTTATGAAATAAGTCAATAGAGCCACGTAACAGCTTAATAGTACAAGAGTCTGGAATCTTAGAAACTACATCCGTTAATAAACTAATTTCGCACAAAGGATTAGCGATAGTTGAATAAACGTTAGTTAACACGCACACATAGCACTTTTCACTGATCACTTTGCAGTTTGATAAGTCTTTGATCAGCGAGTAGAACATATGATCACCCGTTATTGCTACGTAAGGACTGGAAGGGGCGATAAGAGCGAAGGTCTCGGGTTTGGAACTGTCGTAGGGAATTGGTAAAGGAATAACATTGAATAGTTCGTAGGTTTGCGGGACAACTAAGGGAATTTTGACTGCAATGACTATTTTATTAGTATGATAGTAGCATACCAGCTGGGATATATCTATTATCTCGTTAATATTCTGAAGCGAGAGAGACACCGGTAGTTCATAATGCTGAGGTAAGTCGTTTCTGTGTCCTTCGAGTTCGCTGTACAGCTGATATGGGCTAAGTACAGTCGGATGCAAAATATTTAGTTTCGCGAACAAAATAGCATTGTTGACGTCGTCTATGTCGAAGGAAACAGAGGTGATAATAGATTCTAAGGAGCCAAGCAAGGACGAGACCTGTGTTTTGGCCTGTAATTTATCATTAGAATTATTGATTGCTGACATAGCTGAGCGTATAGTTTCCAAATTTTGGACGAGACGTTTTTCGTTCTCCTCTACTTTGCTCATAGTATTGTTAAATGTAGATATAGTAGACTTGATAACGTGTATGTTATCCTTCATTAAGTACATGAGATGTTTTTCATCCGTCTGTACCATGTTGATAGCTTCAGTAAATTTTATAGCGTCATCTGAGTTTAAAGTACCAAAAAACGTTTTAAGCAATGAGCCTCCGATATCAAAAAGACCACGTTTACCTCGAGGGATTTGTTTGTTTACCATAAGATGGGAAATAGAAGAGAATTTTCGAATATTGACGTCACGTAGATTACGTAATGCTGATAAAGAGTTAGTACAGTCCGTTTTGACTTGGGATGATATAAAAGAGTTACAGAAGGTATTTACCTTTTCGAGTAAATAGTCGATTTTATCGAATGTTGGCTTTACATGACTAATATCGATATAAGTAAGTATATTCCAGTCATCGTTTGTAAACTTTACATCTATAAGCTTATCAAAGAATAGGCCGGAACTTCCTCGGATAGGTGAGACGAACTCACAGGGATACAGCGAGAGTAATGACCTGGAATAAAATAAAATAGATACTGAATAATATTAAGGAGCCGTTTGGTCTGCGGCGAGCTTGATTTCGTCGTAATGATGACGCACGTGTCTACGGTTGATAAGCAACGTGACCGTGTGGTTGCCGTTTATTTTTACAATCTTGTATGGCCCTTTCCACACTGGCGATAGAGCCTTGTTTTGTTTGTGGTGGCACTTTAAATATACCAGATCGTTCACACTATAGGTGGTAGGCTTAGCACGTGAGTCATAATACGTTTTTGACCTTTCTTTAGAAAGGTGGATGTTTTGCAGGGCCTTTTGTCGGCTGTAGTAAAGCCGATGATTTAAAACTCTAATGTAGTCAGAGTATGTGTTAGTTTCTAGTGTATCTATTGATTTGGGAATATAGGGTTTGAACCCGAATAGTAATTCGAATGGGGAGAAATTTGTAGTGGTATGGACATTGGTGTTATATGAAAACATGGCCGTGTTTAAATAGAGGTCCCATGTATGGACATTTTCATTAACAAAAGGTCTTAAATATTCCTTAAGGGTCGAATGACTTCTTTCCAAGGCGCCGCATGTTTGAGGGTGATAAGGCGATGCGATAAGGTGTTTGATGCCGAATAAGCGTTCCAGTTGCTTAAACACCTCTGAACAAAAGTTAGTGCCTTGGTCAGTGACTATGATTTTGGGGATTCCGACGTGAGAGATGAAATGAACGAATTTTTTGGCAGTTTCGTCGGCGCTGCTAGTCTGTAATGGATACGCCTGGGAATATTTTGTAAGTTCATCTTGGAGTGTTAAAATGAATTTGAATTTGAATTCGTGAGTTTCCGGAAGTGGACCTACAATGTCCAGGAAAACTTTTTCTATGGGTCTGGTGGCGGTAGATGTTATTATCATTGGAGAGCGATTTGTTTGTCTCAAGGGTTTGTTGATTTGGCACGATCGACAATTCTTTACATAGTTTTCGATATCTTGCCGCATCGTTTTCCACCAGTACCCTGATTTGATGCGCTCTAGCATGCGCGTGATGCCCGGATGTCCGGCAGCGGGCGAATCATGGTGATCTTTTAGAATTTTCTTGACTTCGTCAGGCGTAGGGTATAAAATGGAATTATGGTAGATGTTGACCTTGACACCTGTACCATGAAATAGAAATGCGAGGATATTGTAAATTTTTGTGAATGAAAGTTTGGAAAATGGATCGGAAAAGTCCGAGATGGCGAATTCCTTTTCTTCGCTGTACCAGAATCTTATCATGTCTCTAAAATCTCGAAGTAGGTTAAATATGTCTTTGTATGACATCTCATCATAGTGATGTACCCGTAGAAATAGATGTGTGAATACATGCTTTTCATTCGATGTAGAATAGTAGGTATAGAGTTCGCGCTCGATAGTGCGGACGTCTGGCTCACTGGTCGAGGCTTCGAGTATTTCTTGGCAATACGGGACAGATTCGTCTAAGTCGATAGAGGTAGGATAAGCAATGACCTTGCATTTAGCTTTCAGTAAAGGTTCATTGAACTCTTGGATTGCAGTGTCGTATGATACAGGGGAATGGCGAGTGCTTTGCAAGTACTGCTCGTAGGTTTCGGACGTAGAAGGCATGGCCGGAAGCTGAGGCGCCTGTGAATTGTTATCGGCAGCGGGTGGATGACTGCTTACGTCACTTGGACTTGGAACTGGATCTGTCATATTGACATTGACGGGAAATCGGGATAAGGCGTCGGCGTTAGAATTGAGCTTGCCTTGTTTATAAATGATCTCGTAGTCGTACTCCTCTAATTTGAGGCGCCAGCGAATTAATTTGGAACTAGGGTCTTTGACATTGAATAGCCAGACTAAGGGCCGATGGTCTGTTATGATCTTGAATTTGTAACCGTAAAGGTATGGGCGGAAAGTTTTGACGCCGAATAGAATTGCCAGAAGTTCTTTTTCAATAGTGGAATAGTTGCCTTCGGCCTTGTTTAGAGTTCGTGATGCGTAGGCGATTGGTTTATCCTTGCCTACGTCACCTTGAGATAGAATAGCCCCGATAGCATAGTTGGATGCATCCGTTGTAAGGATGAATGGTTTTTCGAAGTCGGGGTACTGGAGCAATGGGGCTGATGTTAATTTAGATTTTAGAATGGAGAAGGCGTTCTGTTGTTCTTGCTCCCAGTGAAATTCAGCGTCCTTTTTAAGAAGTGACGTCAGAGGTTTTGTGATCTTACTGAAGTTTTCAATGAATCTGCGATAATAGCCCACTAAGCCTAGGAATGACTTAATGTCCTTGGGATTCTTAGGGGTTGGAAAGTCGGTGACTGCTTTTATTTTATCGGGGTTCGGAGAGACACCCTTGTCCGTTATTATGTGGCCGAGATAGGCGACCTCTCGTCGCAGGAACTCACACTTGTCTGGTTGCAACTTGAGATTCGCTTCTCGGAATTTCGAAAACACAAGTTCAAGCTTCTGCATGTGTGAGTCGAGGTCGTGAGAATAGACGATGCAGTCGTCGAGATATATGAAACAGTGGAGACCCTGAAGGCCACATAGGACGGTGTTCATAAGCCTTTGGAAAGTAGCGGGGGCATTTTTAAGCCCAAAAGGCATCCTAGAGAATTCGTAGTGTCCAGCGGCACTATTGTTAGTAGAAACGGTAAACCCTGTCTTAGGGGCATCGAGAGGGTCCATAAGGACTTCGTGGAAACCACTGGCTAGGTCCAGTGTCGTGAAGTATTTGGAATGACCAAGTTGGTCTAGGATATCGGAGATGAGGGGCAAAGGATAAACATCCGAGACGGTGACGTCGTTTAGTTTTCTATAGTCTATGACTAAACGCCATTTTTTCTTGCCCGAGGCGTCCATTTTTTTTGGCACGACCCATACGGGCGCACTCCAAGGGGAGTTAGAGGGACGAATTATCTTTTGATCTAAGAGGGATTTTATCTGGCGTTCAACCTCGTCCTTGTGAATCTCTGGAAATCGGTATGACTTTACATGGATAGGTTGTGCGTCACCTGTGTTAATGGTGTGTTTTGTCACGTTGGTATAGGTCAGTTGTTCGCCTTCCAAGTGAAAGATGTCGGTGTACTTTGAACAACACTCGAGTATGCGTTTTTCTTCTTCGCTATTGAGGTGGGAGGTGCGAATGTTATCAAGGACGCGGTTGTGTCTATTAGAATCGCTAGAAGATACAGAGAATATGTTTTCGTGAGAGTTTGGGGTTGAATCAGGAATGTGACACATCTGTGTTAAAGTGACTTTGTAGTCTGTGACCTTGATTTCGGAGTTAGTAGTGTTTAGGATTGTTATGTTGATTTTGCCATTAGGCTTGATAGAGACGAGGCTATTTGCGACTAAGACGCCTTCTGAAATAGAGTGGTCTAACACTAAGGCTTCTTTGCTGTCGTGGAACTCGGACCGATCATTCGTAACTGAACATTCTATAACGGCTTCCGAACGAGCCGGAATGATGTAGGTAGGTTGATTGAAGTCTATCGGGATGAGATGACCTTGTATGTGTAGACAATTGTTAGAATAACGAACATCGGCGTTTTGGAGTGATAAGAAATCGTTACCTAATATCCCGTCATAGTTCAAGTTCACGCTTTCGCTGATGGCGTGAAATTCATGGTTAACCGATATTGAACCTGTGTCTGTTTGACACTCGAATTGGATTTGGAATACCCCAAGACTTTCGCAGTATGAATCATTGTCACTTAAGCCCTTTAGTTTTATAGTGTCGTTCGAGAGTAAGGGTTTCTGTGTGAAGTTAGTAAGCTTAGCTATACTCACACTTGCACCAGTATCGATAAGAAAGCACAACACGTTATCTGAGTAGTTTGTTTTGAGATAAACGTGTGGCAGAGACACCTTTTTAGAGGTTGTATTAATTTCATGAATTGATATGGAATTGGACTTAGAATTTTCTTTTGATTCAGAGATTTGTTTGGCCTTTTGGCTCAAAGAAACAGAGGCTCCCGAAGGAGGGTTTTGAAGACTTGATTTAGAAGGAGTGTTTATTTTGACGTTACTGGGCTTAGTAGCTGAAATGGAAGGTAACGATGAATTTCCAACCCTTGAAATAGAAGGACTCGCGGAGTCGTTAGGGTGTTGGTTATTTTGACGACCTATCTGTCGTTTTGATTTAGAAATAGGAGTTGGCAAGTTAAACGTTACTCGCTTAGGCTTTTTCGCCTTGGATACAGAGGGATTTAGAACTTGAGACTCGGGCGATTTCGCCGATTCAGAGGGAGTCGATAGAGTGCCTACATAATTACTGGGTATTCGTCGGCACGAATGCGATACCCCGTTGCTTAGTTTAAATGACAGTTATCTTCGTCAGCCTCTTCGCCGGAGGTCGATGGAGGAGGCGACTCGACTGTAACGTGATGCTGATGTTGATAAGAATTGTTGTTCGAATTTCTCCGGGCATTGTTAAATTGACGTTTTTTACATTGGCTTATATCGTGACCCTCGTTTTTGCAGTATCTGCAAATTGCTGGGTTGGAGGGTCCTTGAGGCCTTTCTGAATAATCTCGCTGAGGGCGAGGATTTGGTTTGTACGGAACCAAGGCGCGAGAATCACGCCTGAAACATTCAGACTCTAGGTGGCCTGGCTTGTTGCAGCGTCTGCAGAATTTTGTTTTAGGGGCCTCAGTCGGCTTTGACATTGGTTTATTTAAAAGATTTACAATCTTTTCTTCTTCAACGGCCACTAACACGGCATCGTTTAGAGATTTCGGCTCTCGGCACCGAACAATGTTACTTAAGCGTGAATTGAGACCTAGGCAAAATGTGTACAGGGCTAGGTCTTCTGTCATAGCTAGACGCCCTGGAAGCTCCTTTTTAAGGGCGTTAGCGTTATGGATTTCAGACTGTAAATCTGTGAGGGACGTTTCGATTCGGAGGGCAAATTGCGCTACAGTTTCATTCGGCATTTGCTTACATGATTGAAGGTCAAGCAGGAGATGGTTGTAATGTTTTCTCTGACCAAAATTTTGCTGTAAAACAGCCTTGAGCTCATCGAAACTGCTGAATTCTCGGTTTGAACATGCGATTTGGGCCTTGCCCTCGAGTTTCGAAATAATAAATTTTAGCAGTAAGTCTGTCTGGCTTCGCGATGACAGCCCTAGAGCATTTTGACAGTTTGTAAGGAATGCTGTTAATGTTTCTCTGTCTCCTTTATATGGAGAAATGAAGCTACATAGAACTTGGATAGGATACGGCTCTGATATTAAAATTTGGGCCGATTGTTCGGCCTTTGCCATGTTGTTTGAGGAATAACTTCCTATTAAATATTAACAAAAACTATCGGCGGCACGCTCACTATTATAAATAGTAAATAAAATAGGTATGTACTCGAAATAGTAAAATAGTCAATTTAAGGAAATGGAATTGGATATAGAAAGGACTCGTGACAATAACGGATAATTAAATAGTCGACTCACAAGATCACGGTAAGCTGGAGAGATGCGTACATCGCGGCTTGAGTATTTTGTAGCAGGACGACGGCGGCGGTGACGGCAATGGACACGGAGACTCGGCGACGACGGCGGCGACGACGACAGGTAAGTACCAGGTAAGTAGGCAGGTACTTGAACGGGCAGCCGCGGCGGGCCCGTCTCGGAAGCAGGACACGGAGTGTTGCGGATGGCGCAGCGATTCAGAGACCACGATAAGTGGCAGCTAGGCGGCGGCAGTGACTTCAAGGTCGGCAGGGTGTATTGGCAGGCTCCAGGGTTGGAGGCTGACTGTCGCAATCACAGAGCACAAAAGTTCACAGGATAAAGTTCACAGCGTAAGGATTTCGCAGCATGAAGAGTTTGACACAGTTTTACACGCACTTTTGCGGCGGTCCAGTTTGTCGCGTTTTCACGTTTATATTACGTTTTTCGCGTCTGAGATACGGGGAAATGCGATTTCCACCAGGATATCCCACTTCTGACACCACTGTTACGGGGCGGGTCAGGAGAGTCTTTTAAAAAAAAGGATATTTTATAACACACGTTTATTTGGAAATTGAATTAAGGAAATTGAACAGAAAAATAGAGACGACCGTCTTTCACGAGCCCGGATATAGAATTAACATTAGAAAAAGGAGTGACTGGTCTTGCGTCATGCCGCATGCCGTGGGAAAACGCTACACGTGTCGAATGCACCTACTGACGCGTCAGCGTTATCCCCTGCATACAGTCACTAAGGGTAGGTGGTTATAACAGTACACTAGCGTCACCGAGGAAAAAAAAATTTTTTTACACATTAAAATTTCTAAAAGATTACAAACTCTCGCAAATTCGACCTGTAAAAAGATAATATCGTTGGCCTAGTTATCAGAATACGTAACTCCAAACAAGTTTGGCTACAGTAGCAAAGAAAAATTCGTAAGTCCATTTTCTTAATGATCTAGTCTGCAAAACTAAAAACTATTTGAAAAATTAAATTCCTTGATAACTTTTACTACTAGATTCCTAAATGCATTGAACTTATTTCCGTACGTAGTAAAAATAAACCTTTTTTACTAGCTCCTGTAAAGATCGTGCCGAGGGAATTACGCATTCTGATTATTAGGCAGACGATATGATTTTTCCGCTTGGTGGCGCCATTAAAAATTAAATTAAAATTAAAATAGATTCGGATGTAGTCCTTGATCACCGATTCGAGTGCGCTGCGCTATGCAATCGGTTTCTTACCTGGAGCATGTGGTCTCTCGCAAAAATGAAAATTTTTAGTGATTGTAATAATAAATAATAAAATGAGTATACTTTTGGTAAATGTGGTCTGAGGGTTCGATACATAATGAAATTTCGTATTTGCCTGTATTTCGTACTGTACTTGTGCTTTCCGTATTTACACTAACTAATGGGACGCCGCAAATTATTCAATAGACCACACGACGATTCGCGCACATATTTAAAGCAATGTCAGAATCATGGGTCACAGGTGACTTGTTGCTGTGAAGAAAAGGGAAAAATTTAAGACTTTTATGGTTTTCTCATGGATGCCAGAGCATGTCAGAGCTGGACCAAATTGAATTGTCACCATACTTTTTTTTTTTGTTAACGGGGTGAAATGCTTTGTGCACCATAACCGCCACCCTTGGGGGAGGGCGACGGCCGTGTGTCGGACTCTCCTCTCCTAATAATAGGAGAGGCATACCTCCTAAAACACCCCGGGGGCCGTCCTGTCGCTCGTGCAATGGGGCGCCGCCGGATCTCGCTTGTGGTAAACCACAGTGCGAATGCTACGGCGGCGCCCCGGCGACGTCGACCCGACTCGCAAGGAGTCGGGCCCACCCTCACTAGAGAAGGGGCATGGGCCCCCCACCCCCTTCTCCCGTCACGATGTAGGACGGCAGGTCCCCCAACCTGCCGTCTGTGACCCTCCCTCAACCTCCTCTATGCCCTCTGCTGAACAGAGGGACATAGAGGAGGGCCCCCACCGTGTGTTTTTTATAGAGGTTGTCTCCTCGCGGCCCGAAGGCCCCCGGCCCCACTCAGTGTGGGGTTACGGGTGCGGGGCCCATAGTGGACCCCGCGGGACATCCAGCAGCGCAAGCCACTGGACGTCCCCCTCCCTCTGGTTTTGGTCCGCGCCGGCCGAAGCCGGTACCCTCCATATCTGGAGGGCGTTCCCCTATCCGCCACCCGGGGGACGCGTCCGATGGAAGACCAGAAACTCCACACGGAATAATCGGTCCACCTAGTCAATAGTTCTGAGGTAACAAACATAAAAAGGATATCTACAGTCGAATTGAGAAATGCCTCCTTTTCTGGAGTCTGTTAAAAAAACATAGCCCTAGGCTTTTTGCCTAAAGTTCACAGCCATGGGTCCTAAAAATCACAATTTTTTTTTTTATTCTCGGTGGCGTTTCGGTGGCAATCATTTTAAGCCTTTGTGATGAAATAGCGACTTATCGTCACACTATTGAATAAGCCGATGCAATTATTACACGAGACTTTCCGATCCTTTTCTGAGTAAAGTTGAATGGTGCTATTAAAATAAAAATGTAAATAGCTGCTAAAATATTGCTGTAACTGACTTAACGCTAAACGAACGTTATAATTATAATATAAATAGTTTAATTGACTGTGATTTCACATTACATAGATTTTCTATCACTGTTACAAAAAATATTTCAAAATAAAACGTCTTTTAAAATTTAAAAAATATTGGTTTTTAATTTTATTTTCATGTGCATATTAATATACAAACCGGCATAGTCCATATTATTAATATTTAATTAATATATATATGTAAATATTATACATTGTATCATCATCATCAACCCATTATGCCCCCACCGAGGAGCACGGTCTCTTCCCTGAGGAAGGTATAGGCATAGGCCATACTCCACCACGGGGGCCAAGTCCGGATTGGTGGAGGCTTGTAACGCTAGTGGCTGGTCTTACTGTCAGAAGTTTTTCAAGCCGCCCTAAGGCCTCTGACTTGGCTTAACGACTGCCATCTATCGACGGCAGCCGGCACCAACTGCATAACGTGCCTTGCGAATCACGCGCTCGGAAAAATGCCACTAGCGTGAGTCATAGACGGTGACCCATCCATGGACTGAACGCGCCTTACGCTGCTTAACCTTAGTGATCGTTTAAGATCGCTCAGGCAGGCCAGGCTACGAGAGATTCGTTTTGCTCGCTACATTGTATAGGTAATTAATATTTAGTTGTCATATGGTATTTATCATAGATATCTGACTTCAGATGTCTGTGGTATTTATCGTATTATGGACCTAGATGCTTGGAATAAACTACCTACACTACATTATAAGTAATAATAGCAGATGGCTCCTTTTGATAGTTAGGCAGATAAAATGCAGGGTCATTTATAACATGCTCAATTTCTGAAACTCTGTTATCTACAAGGTTTTTCCAATTTGTAGTGGACTAGTTTGTGAGACGAAGACGATGATTTACTTAAGGCTGGGACATTAATAAAGCGTTAAATAAAATACTCGCTGAGAAAAAAACTTATAAAACAAAAGTTGTTGTCAACCATAAACTTTAAGGAGAATTTAGTAGATACTTATTTAGAAAATACAAGTAGGTAACGTTCTGTCGAACTGTTTCCTGAATTTGACGAGACAGCACCACAGTTAAGGGGCCATCCATAAATTACGTCACACTTATTTCATAATTTTTTGACCCCTCTCCCCTCCTTGTCACAGCTGGTCACATTTGTGTGACTCCCCCCTCCCTAGTGTGACGTTACATATTTTGCAATTTTACATATAGATTTCTATTGGATTAAAACAGCAGTTCCGAAGATTTTACTGAAATAATATCTACCTACTCAACTTAAACAAACGGCCAACAGATGGCGGTGTATATATTTTTATTATCTGTCAAAATATCTAATAGTCTGTGATGAATAAGGATGAGCAAAAAGAAAAAAAAAAATATCAATATTTATCGCGAAAATTCTGAAATTAGATAAAATGGAAAAAGGGAAATGTTTAGTCTTAAAAATCTTTGCAAAACTTTCACTGCGTTCGCTCTACATATTCATTATGCCCGAGAAGGTAACTACCAAAGAAGCGCGCCGCGACAGGTGGTTGGATCCCTTAATTAGGTTCTTGACAATATTCCACCTCTTCCACCACATAGCTGACTGTCCATTTTATCGGGTTAACAATTTCGACGACTCCAAAGTGTTGTAAGTAGCGATGTGCCGTTCCCGGGAACGATCCCAGAAGTGGGAATTATCGTGGGATCGTTGCCGGCAACGATCCCAAGAGGTGGGAATTATTGGGAACAATGCATTAGTTCAAGTGTTAACTAAGATAGAGTTCTTGGGAATAGTTAATTTGATTCATATGAAGCATGATATTCAATATGAAACAAAATCCCCTTGGGATGTCCTAAATTCCGAATGTTGGACGGAAATTTCGCCGTTAGAGGTTACTGACTTTTGAAAAATACCAAAAAATTCTGAAAGTCAAATTAATTTTTTTACTGTTCATAAAAATTAGCCATAGCAAGTTTCGAGTTTGTGTGAAAAGTGAAAAAAAAAAACAATTTAAAAACTTGAATTCATTAATATTTTGTAAGGGAGTTACAATAACAGCATGATGACAGATTTTGAATTTTCCTTCTATTATGTCTAGTAGGTAGACGGCTACTATTTTCGAAAAAAAAAAATCAACAAAAAAACTTAGTTTTCGTACAAATTTATGATATTTTTTGCTATTCAGTTTGAAATACGCGCGGAAACGCTCCAAAATATCATGGCGTCGCTTGTGACGTAATGACTATGTAGATACGGCATTATATCTATGCTGAATTAAGAAAGTGAACAAAACGTCTCTCTGTGCAAAAACACATCAACAGCAGCACCGAACAAACTGTTTGTTTATGTTCGAAACAAGAAAATAATGAGAGATAAAGTTATTATAGATAGAGATAAACTGTGACTTTATAAAGCACTAGCTGTTGCCCGCAACTACGTCCGCGTGGGCTTTAGTTGAGTAAAGTGTTTGCAAATAAGATAGGGATACTTTTAGCGCATGCGAAAGAGCTTTCATACTAACTTCGCAACCCCCTTAAGGGATGATTTTCGAAAAACGACTTTACACGTCTTTCATGACTTTCAATGAAGGACCTTCATACTGAATTTCATTCAAAAAACTTCAAAAATCGTAAAGTCTCATACTTATTTTGCACCCTCTTTTATCCCCTTAAGAGATAATTTTCGAAAAACTATTTTACATTTGTTTCAAGACATTCAATGATGGACCTTCATTCTGAATTTCATTCAAATAACTTCAAAAACGGCAAAGTTTCATACTAACTTTGCACCCCCTTTTTTACCCCCTTAAGGGATGATTTTCGAAAAACTATTTTACATGTTTTTCATAACGTTTAATGAAGGACCTTCATATTGAATCTCATTCGAATAATTTCAAAAACGGCAAAGTTTCATACTAAGTTTGCACGCTTCTTTTTTCCTCTTAAGGGATGATTTTTAAAAAACTATTTTACACGTATTACATAATTTTAAATGAAAAATCTTCTTACCAAATTTCAATCGAATAACTTCAAAAACGGCAAAGTTTCATACTAACTTTGAACCCCCATTTTACTCCCTTAGGGGACGAATTTCAAAAATCCTTTCTTAGTGCTCCCTTACGTTATAAAAAGAACCCCTGTGCAAAATATCAAGTTTCTAACCCTTATAGTTTAGGCCCTGCGTTGATATGTCAGTCAGTCAGTCAGTCAGTCAGCTTCTCCTTTTATATATATAGATTTGCTGGCTTTACGGAATATGGGAGTGCTATTAGTACGGCCTCCAAGTGTAACAACTAGAGCTAAACTATCTAAAACTGAATGAATGAATGAATGAATGAAAATTCTTTATTGCACTATAAAAATTATGTACATAGGCGAGCTTAATACTAAAAAGTATTAACTGAAAAAAAAAAAAAAGTAAAAGTATAAAACTGAAGCCAAAATGAGCTTATTAACCCTGTCAATATCAACAGGGGTGTACGCCAAGGTGACACTATCTCGCTTAAGCTCTTCACCAACGTCTTAGAAGACGTAAGACTCTAGACTGGGGTGAGAAGGGTGTCAATATTAACGGCGTTTATATGTCGCACTTGCGTTTTGCCGATGACATCATCATCTTGGCAGAAAATGCCACGGATCGTCAGTGTATGCTCGCAAACTTGCACGAAGCGTCCCTGGAGGTCGGTCTCAAGATAAACATGTCCAAAACAAAAGTCATGGCTAACCATCTAGTGACTATGCCGAACATCACTGTCGGTAATTGCCCGATAGAAGTTGTCGATGAGTATATCTACCATGGACATTGTTTATCTTTTCACCGAGAAGCCCAGGTCAAGGAGATCATGAGGCGGATTCAGCTTGGTTGGGCTGCTTTCGGGAATCTTGCCGATGTTTTCAAATCAAAGATTCCGCAATGTCTAAAAACCAAGATATATGACCTTTGTGTTCTAGCCATTCTCTATATGGAGCCGAAACTTCACAAAGCAGAATATGCACCGAATTAAAGTTAGCACAAAGAGCAATGGAGCGAGCCATGCTAGGTTTTAGACTCGTAGATCGAGTACCCAATGTCGTCATCCGTCGCCGGACAAGGTTTGATGACATTGGCGAAAGAGTCTCAAGACTGAAGTGGAAATGGGCGGGACACCTGGCGAGGTGGGAAGACCGCAGGTGGACCGAGGCAATCACAGAGTGTTGGCCGAGAACAGGACGACGGTCAGTAGGCAGATCTGCGGCCCGATGGTCGGACGATGTCGTTGAGTCGGCGGAAGGTCCGTGGATGCGGGTGGCGAGAGACCGAGTGAAATGGCATTTGGGGCAAAAGGCCTATACCCAACAGTGGGCAGCGGTAGGCTAACGATGATGATGATGAAAGAACTTTTCACATTTTGGTATTCAGATGAGCAAATGTGTTTATTTGATGCGAGAAACTCGCTCAATATCACCATGTCAATTCTGGGTAAACTAGAGCTGATTTGCCTCAATAAAATATTGTTCGATTGTTGAATTAAATTATGCGAAAATTAATCGGAACGCGTAGTCACAACAAAAAGTCAAACAACACGACCGTTGTAGCTAGTCGTGAAGTCATTTACTTTGATTGCTGTTTCAGTTAATATGGCCGATTGCGGTATTTTGTACTTTTGTTTTCTTAAAAATCTTATCAATCTCAATGTTTATTTTATAACAGAGTCATTTTAAGGAATTATTTTGACATTTATTTTTTTCTAAAACCATTTATTCTTTCACTTTTTAATACTGTTATTGTTGTATTTAAAGAAAACTTTCGAAATATTTACAAATTTTGTAATTTTGACTCATGTTTATTGGGAAATCATCATTCATTTCGTTAGCATATTTTTTTCCAGAAGTTACTTTAGTTATTTCCTCATGCGTACAGTCGACAGCACGTCAATCTTCACATTTTAGTTGCAAAGTTGCCCGTAACGCAACGGAGTAGAGTGCATGGGTGTATACCATGATGTGCTGTCGACTGTACTTTTTTTTAACCACAAGTTTAATTTCTAATTACAGCTATATTTTACCATATTATTTGCCATTAAAATTTTCTATCTCTACGGTATGTTTGGTAAATAAAACAATTTCTGAAAACTGTCTCTCCCTTACGGACTAGCCTCGGGGATCGGCGGTGCGGCGGGCGGGGTGACAAACTGAAACAAATTCATAGAAATGTACGGAGCAAGCCACGCGGAGCGGCGGACGGCGACGCGACTGGCGAAATGTACCGAGCGGCGACTGGCGGCGACTGGCGGCGCGGCCGGCGAGTGAAACATACACATGAACAAGTACGGCGCAAGCCACGGTGTCCAGCGGCAGTCGCGGCGACTAGTGCAGAGATCAAACGAGTTTAGTTGTTTTCGCCGCGAATAATAAATACCGAGACTGTTATTGCTGAAATACTAACACAATGGGGTATATTTGTTACTTTGATAAAGAACATAATTACCTAAAAGTTATTTAATTTCATGAAACATTAATATACAGAGTAACATTTAATTAACTGACCATATTTTAGCAGCGACATCTGAAAAAATATAGTTATGAAAAAAATTCATTGATACCTACTATCATTCTCCAAAATATGGTCAGCTTAATTAAATGGCACCTATGTATTAGATCAATTTTTCAGCGGCACTTAAAACTCTAGCTGCATTGACTTTTTTTGCAATCCTGAAGAATATAATTCGGCAATAATTCTAGTAGACTCGAAAAATGTTTCGGTGCAAAAATGTGGAATTCTCCATAGTATACCTCGATTCCTATTCAAATCTATGGAGTAGATTACGCTCTTCCAAATATTATGTATTAAACAAAAAAAAATATTACTTTGAGATAAAGACATTTCGCTCTTGACCGGCCTGCCCTACTCAGCCCTACTAGTCGCGGCCGCAAACGCGCCTGCCCGTGGCCGGCAAACCGCGCCGCGCAAATTTTCGTCCCGCTTGCCGCACTGCCGTTCGCGCCGCCGTTCCCCATGGCTAGGCCGTTAGTGACTATTAAACCCGCAAAAATTAAATTTGTTTAATGTTTCCACTTTTTGTTCTGCTTTCCACTGCTTGCAGCGTTAGTGTCTGTTTTTTCAAATGATTGTTTAATCACTAACGAGGCTCTCTTGCATTTTACAAGATGGCGCGCAAATTTTGTTGCATTTTTTACTCCTCACTGCGTCACAGTATTTACATAAAGTATTTTCCTTATGACCTTCCTTGACTATTCTAAAATGTTCATGAACACTGCCTCTTGCTGGCACCATTTTTTAATTAAAAGTTGAAAATTGACGAACGACAACAAAAAAAACGCTATCACAGCGCCAACCGTGGAATAATACTGACTTCCTCCGCACGCTATCCCTTCTCCGCATTTAGCTCCTCGATAATGTATAGATGTCTCTTTCTTTCTTTAATGGATAGCGCAAAATTATTTGAAATAGTAAATAATTTCGCGTCCAATAAGTACATCTTTTAATATTTTTACTTAAGCTTTTTAGGATTTGTTGATAATAACATTACAATTAATATTTACAGTAACACCCCCGCAAGTTGGCAAAGAAATAAGAAAAAATGTTCCTAACCATATCATTGGGATCGTTCCCATTGTTGCCGGAAATAATGGGAACGTTCCCATTATTGCCGGGAGTGGGAAGCTTCACATTATTGCCGGGAATGGGAAGCTTCCCATCTGGCACATCTCTAGTTGTAAGTGTTTCTCGAACACTAACAGTCTGTTAATCTGCTGTTAACAGCTGTCGGTTGTCTTTTCTATGCACTTTTGACAACTGACAGCTGTTAACAACAGATTGACTGTTAGCGTTTGAGAAACCGGCCGTTACCGCAGGGTACCGATTTGACATACCTACATACAATGTTTTGATAGTTTGGAGTCGTCTTACTGCTTAGCCTTATTGGGTGGAAAGTTATGTGATACAAGGGCAGTAGTTACCTAGAGCAATAAATAGTAAAGGTAGTGTTAGGCTAACATTTTTTTAAAATAGAATATCGATGTTCTGTTTTTTTTATACATTATTCCCATGCCTAAAAATGTCTCTCTATCTGTTCTGTGAAATTATTCTTTGTTACGTTATCTGTGTCTTTGTTTGTTTTGCTTAATGTCCCGCCCGTGTTGATTGCCGGCTAGGTATTTCAATATTGTGATTTGTGGTTCACTCCCTGGTTTCTGGATTAAACCATTGCAGCGCATTGAACATTTAACACTAGGATGAATGTGTGTAGAATTTGCTTAAAGGAAAATGTTTATAAAGATGCACATCAGCTGCAGCGAGTTGTTAAAGATAAAGGTGTCAGTCATACTGATGTTATGTTTTTCTGTTTAAACATTCAGGTAAGTAACAGCAGCAGGCCCAAGATCTACTTTCTTAGTCCACAGTGAATCGTAGGGTCTACACACACACACACACACAAAGTAAAAATAAATGTCTAACCTGTATGGTGTAGCATTGCTACAGTAGCTATAGCTATAGCTCACAACTGAACTTCACTTACCAACTTATAACTTTACTTTCAGATGATAGGTAAAACACATTCCATCACACTAAACCATGTTTTGTATTTTCCTCATAGATTACAAACAACTCCAAAGCATCAAAACTGTGTTTAAAATGTTACAAGAAAATTATAGCATTTTACAAGTTTAAGCTCTTGGCTATAGAGAATGATAAATATTTCCAGTCTCTGGAAAACAATGGCGAATGTGAAATGTTTGTGCCAATCAAAGATATCAAAGAAGAAACAGAACAGATAAATGATCCACAAGAAGGCCAGATGCATTTTGAACAAGCAGAAGAAATCCCAATTCAGATTAAAGATGAACCTGAGAAAATTAACCAAGAGGTTGATGGTAATCCTGAAATTAAGGAAGAACATGAATGGATAGATGGCTATACTGAGACTGATGGTGAATGCCACAATACAAAACCAAAAGTGAAGAAGATTGTAAAAAACCCCAAAGAAAAACTCACTGAAGAGGGTAAGAATCATACTATATGATTATAGTATATTATTATGATTATATCGGTATGATACTTTGGATTTGATAAAGTAAATAATACACCCAGTTAAAAGTTAAAGTAGACACTGCACAAGAGTTCATTTCGACGCTGGAAAGGAAAAATTATCCAAGCGACATTTTTGGCCAAATTGAGTTATATACATTGTTAGAATCGCCTGATTTTTTTGCATCGTTTGGTCTTACTCACGTCCTTCTACGACGACTTTTGATGTCGCTTCGACATTTTGGAGTTGCGGGATTTCACTTTTTTTTCCTTACTAACCGACAAAATTTTCGACCATTTTTGAAAATTTGGTGGTTCTCGAAATTGTGAAATGCTAAATTTGCATTTGGTCAAGTTTGACATTTCTGTTCGTACGGTAATTACTCCACTTAGTTAATTTTTCCAGTATCTGGCAATATAGTGTTAGCTCATGTAATTTATGTCAAAATTACGAAAAAATAATATATTCAATTATTATTTAGTTTCCACATGTCCTTTATTTTGTTAAGGCAACTTTTACTCTGATAAAATTCTAAAAAAAGATATGTATTACATTTTTACCGTACCTTCCATAATCAAAGCTTGTCAGTTAGTCAATTTTTCCCATCTCTACTTTAAGGGAAAATTTTATTAAGCGACACTAACTTTAAAACTAAGCATTATTTTTAATAGTTACGTATACTATAACGTAGATAAAAAAAATTAATAAATAAATTTATAAGAATTACGCTTTTTGGACCATGACAAAAATTTACACGATTTTTTTCCGAAAATTCAATCTTTAAACAGCTCTACTGTAAAGTTAGTCTGATGTCGCTTGGATAATTTTTCCTTTCCACCGTCGATTTAATTGCATAACGACGATAGGGCACCACAGAATGATAATATCTGCAACCATTCTGTGTACACCAACAAAAAATATTTTTTTGCTTATACTCGTGGATAAACCTTTTTACTAACTAGTAGTACACAGTTGTGTATGATTTCTTATTGTATTTAAAATATTGACTAAATTATCTTAGACTGCATCTGATTATGACTAGAAGAGCCGATAGCAAATATGAAAGGGAAAAAAAAGATTAGACTATTTATCAAGCACCCTGTAAAGAGTAAAAAATCATATGTGCCATAGGTTTTACATTTAGGGACTAGTCATAGAAAGCGCCCGAGGCGCGCGTACGATACGCTGCGTATCGGACGCTCTCTAAAATTGTATGAAGTTCTATGCAACGGATTATATCAAGCGTCCGCGTCCGTGGTGCGCGCCCAATGCGCAGCGTTCCGGGCGCGCGCCCCGGGCGCTTTCTATGACTAGTCCCTTACAATCCACTAATAAAATTATTTCAGCTGTCGCAGTAAAAAGAAAAAGAGGCCACAAGAAAACGGAGGATGGGGAGAAGCTCAAAATCTGTGAGGAGTGCGGCAAAGCTGTGCGTGATATTGAGGCACATATGGAGGTACACAAACCAAGTTCCGAACGTAAGACCATACCGTGCAAGAAATGTGACAAAGTATTTTTAACTTATGCAGCTCGCTACCTGCATAATAAGTACAAACATGAAGGAGTCAAAGAAATTTGCACGATATGTAATAAATGTAAGTAAGGATCTGCCTGTGATTGTTATTTCGTTATGAGGGATCTGAAAAAAGGACAAAAAGACACTAGGGTTTCATCACATGGTGTTCTTTCATGGTTACCGAGTGGTATTACTGGTAGTACTTCCCAAATGTATGTAACTTAGAAAACAAAGTCATTGGTACATGTTAGGGTTCAAAATCACAACCTTCCGAATGAGAACCTGGCGTTCTACCTCTCCGCTGCCACCGCTTTGAATATGCTTCAAAGCATCTTCCTAAACTTTCACTAAATATCTAATATTTATTAGATAACTAAATATTTATATAATAAATATTATTTTTACAATTCTAGCCGTAAGCATTATAAAAAGTCACATGAAAGCGATGCACCAGCCTGACGAGTTGAAGTACCCATGCCAGTCGTGCAACAAACGATTCTTGACCCCTGCCAAGTTGGAGCAGCATACAAGGCAGCACACGCATGATCGACCTTTTGAATGTGACGTCTGCCATGGCATGTTTTCGAGTAAAGCTGGTTTGTCATTGCACATGTGAGTCGTCTATATGTAATTTTTACTAATACAATATAAACATAAACATTTATATACAGGCACATACATTGCTTCTGGTCCCACACTAGGGAACCAGAAACAGCGACAACACAAACATTTAAACATCCACGTCCTGGCGTTTTTTTTTTCTTGTCCGCAGCCGGGGTTTGACCCCTGTATCTCTCGCATGGTAGGCAGACGCGCTAACCGCTGCGCCACAGAGATCGTCAAATATAATATTTATTTGTTTTAACACAAAAAAATACGTAAGAAACCCAATCAAAATTCACATAAGATTAGCGAAAAAGAATAAAATAAAGTAGGTATGATTTTAGTGGTGAACTACAAAGCACTAAACATCAGATCAATCAAAAATAACCCGGGACACACCCAATTACGATATGTAATTGGAACTGAGATCACACCACATTATTTTCCTGTATTGTAAGATGGAAAATATTAAAACACTTTGTTATGGTGTTATTTATGAAAACACAGATAAAACAACCATTCTTGGAATTCTGTTTATAAAGAGAATCATGAAATAAATAGTATTTTTGTTAATTTCAAAACTTAGTTAGAGGGCGCCCATTAATTACGTGAGGTATTTAGGGGCGGGGGGGGCCTTCAGCCACGTTCGTAACCAAATTTTCGTAACCAGTTAGGTACGAATGTGGACTTTTTATCGCTGTTTCGTAACCAGCTACAAGCCAGTTACGAATGTGGATTTTTTTTTAAATTTCGTAACTGAAACCTCTTAGCCATGTATGGTCTCCCTCTCTCCTGTGGTACTTCCACATCCATCCGGCTCATTGAGGCTTTATATCAAATACCGCTTCTTCATTATACCCTAAAGTCTAAATTTTAATGTCTTAGTACCCAAAATGGAAGAGAAAAAAGAAGACTCGCACATAAATGGACAATATGACGCCCCTTTTTATTTTCGCATATCATCATTTCTTTTGCCTGTGGAAAACTTAAAGGCAAAAGAAATAAGTGTCGGCTACTGTCTAGAAATAATTGCACCGTTCATGTTTTAAGTTGATGGAGAAGTAACCCATAAGTTTTCTTACAAAATGACAAATAAATGTATTCATTTATTCATATTTTTGTTTTTGTAAAATACTAGTGTCGGCATTATATCATGTGGAAGTACCAGGAGACCATACATGGCTAAGAGGTTTCAGTTAGACATTTAGACTTTAAGTTATAATGAAGAAGCGGTATTTAATATAAAGCCTCCATGAGCTGGATGGATGTGGAAGTACCAGGAGACCATACATGGCTAAGAGGTTTCAGTTACGAAAATGAAAAAAAAACCACATTCGTAACTGGCTTGTAGCTGGTTACGAAACAGCGATAAAAAGTCCACATTCGTGACTGGTTACGAAAATTTGGTTACGAACGTGGCTGAAGGGATTTTTTTAAGCAGAAAATGGTGTAAAACTGCGTTTAAATTAAGGATTTTTTTTTTTAATTTAAGATTACAACAATATTCGCAAATACTAGTCCATGCTAGTCTTAAATAAAAGTAATTAAGCAAATTGTGTTATTAAATGTTTTTTAATAAATCCAATACTTTTATAACCAAAGTAGATACAACTTTTGAAAAATCTCACGTGAGATTGGGGTAGGGGGTGGGGGTCGAGAAAAATCTTACGACATCTCACCAAGGGGGAAAGGGGGGGTCAAAATATCGTTAATGTATAATGTTTAATGCAATTTATTACGCAATAGTTTTAACTGTAATGTAGTTATTTTTCTTGCAAAAATTATATTAAAAAAAATGCCTCACGTAATTAATGGACACCCTCTCTCCCCCTCTGACACTTCTTGTGTTCATTCTTGCGCAAATCTACAGGAGAATATAATACGTAACCATTTTCCCTTTTCAGACGTTCAGTACATAAAAAAGAGAGACTACAACATTGTCAGATCTGCTCAAAAAGTTTCTTCAAGAAATATCACTTGCAAATACATTTAAGGTAAAACCTTTTTGAGGTTTTTGAACCTAAAACCTTTTTGAACCTAAAATTTTGAGTTTTGCCTAGATTACAGGTCGTACCATGCTTTGACAATTGCAATGAGATACATGTAGTCATTGGTACTTGATAGTAATATGTATTACCTACATATTTATATAGGGATTAATAAGTTTTTCATAAATGTACAAAGGCTGTGATTGCATTATAGAAACTGTGCTATTATTGTTTTGACATAGCAAGTGTTGATTGCACTCATGGGTCACGAGCTTCTTAGATTATATAGATTTTCGTACCAACTTATGTTGAGACCCCCCCCACTAGCGTCTTTCGAGCGTCGTCGACGCGACGCCTGCGCTGCGTAAACCCGAGTTCGGTAGACTGCCACCAGCGCCGGCGTCGCATAGCCGTGGCGGCGTCGAGGTTGCATCGACGCTGTCCCTCTGTATCAGTAGTCCGGTTATTTAGGCCGGTCACCGGACTGGTGAGACTTTTTTGTCTCAGCTGTTCGGTGATGTAATACGACCGGACTACTGAGCCTGATAGTTCGGTATCCATATCGATATAGGACGTGCACTAGTAGCATAAAACCCTTGACAAAGGTTTTCTCTACAGATCAACACACGTAAGGGCGTAGTTGTCAATTAAGTTATCATAACCTAAGATGACAGAGTGATGGAAGGTCTTATATCGATACCGAACTATCACTCTCAGGGTTAGTAGTCCGGTCGTATTGCACCATCGAACTACTGAGACGAAAAGTCCGGGACCGAACTAAATAACCGAACTACTGATACACGGGGGACGCTGTGCGGACGCTGGCACAAAGACGACGCTATAAAGACGCTAGACGCTACTCTTAGATTTAAGGTGATTTGAGAAAAGATGGTAGAGTTTTGTTTTCGATGCCTTTTTCTGCACTACATTCCGCCCCAAGGCAGCGCCTAACAATTTATAAATACATTGACATTCAACAAACAGAATGTAAATTCTTTACATTGAAATAAATTTCTGATTTCATGAGGGTAAAAAGTGATGGTCTCCTTTATAAAAACACGATTCCTTAAAACACTCCTCGGAGGCAGTTTAAATAGTCTATGGAAAAGGGAAAGACCTAATCGCAGATATTATTTAAACTACTTGGAATGAGTGTTTTTGAGAAGTCGTGTTTATATAAATAGGACCACGTATCTATATATTTATCACATTGAGCGAATGTCGGAATCAGAATCAGAAATTTATTTCAACGTAAAGAATTTACATTCTGCTTGTTGAATGTCAATGTACATAAAATTATAATGTTAGCCGCTGCCTTAGGGCCGAATGTAGTGGAGAAAAAGGCAGCAAAAAAAACTCCACTCTGACCATCTTTTCTCAAAACATCTTAAATCTAATAGGTACAATGTTTGGTAGGTACGAATGTCCATCTACCTAAGAATGTCAAAGTTCAAGACCCATGAGTGCAATCAATACTTGCAATGTCAAACATTATTAGATATTCTTAAACAAGTATGAAAACGCCAATGCTGCGGCCAGACACACGGACGGCACCCGTTCACGAGCATAACGCAGGGGTCAGCCATCGCCAGTCTCAACCATATTTGAGGGAAATAGGCGACCCGGCCACCGCGCCACCATTCGCATGGCCTTTGGCAAACTTGTGTGATAAAGTTCTTGTCTATTATCTATAATAATAGCATAGTTTTGGTATGCAATCACAGCGTCTGTACATTTCTGTAAAATTTAACAAACAAATATTCATGATTATCTACGGAACACCAGCGACCATCTCGTTGTGGAATTGGTTTACTGCCAAGGATTCACATCATTCATAAAGTCGTCTAATCTATAGTAGGCCTTTTTACATAGCGCTATTTTAATAAAAAAAAAAATATTTGCTGGTAGGGATAGTATATTTTCTGGAATTTTGTTATAAAATCGTACACTATATCCTACAAATGATGTATTTACCTTGGCTAATCTGAATTTAGATGAGGCAAGTTTGTTTCGGTTTCTGGTGTTAACATTATGGATATCCCTGTTTAATTTAAATGTTGTTATGTTTTTTCGCAGATACATTATACTATCGAATATACAGGGCGTTGATTTGTACAGTTAAACCCGATTACGGGTGGATAGTTTACGTATAGCTTGTAACTAAAAACATATTTGAATTTATCCAAGCATAAATTTGGCTCACAAAAGGTCGTATTCACTTAGTCTTGAAATCATTATAACGTGTGTTCACACGTTGCGCGGTCGGTCCGCGAAGCGCGCGCGCGCCACTATCTACTGCACTGCGGTGGCGGCGACACAGAATAGGATCGCTTGATCGTAAAAACTGAAACGGTAAGCATAGTAAACACTTGTTTGATTCGCCTTTCCCTTCATACTTTTGCGGGATTAGGACCAACAAAGTTATTGAGGCCTGTCCCTACTGTAGCAATTGTAAGTACTTACAGCACGTTAAAGTCCAAGATGGCTTCCTACACTGGGAGTCCAGTTTGTCCTCTTCCCTGTGCTTGGTGTATTGAAACTCCCCCACTCTCGCAAGTTAAAAACAATAGTTCTCGCGTTGTAACAACTTACGGCCGGCCGATTAGGATATCGGATAACCCGCCATCAGCACGGGTTCGACACAAGCAAGTTACGTACATAAGTCGGGTCGGGTGCGGACACGAGTGACACGCGCGCGCTCTCTATGCCGGTAGCTCGCAGACTGACTAGTGCCGAGCGCCGACGCCACGCCAGCCAGGTGGGGGGCGCGAGCGCACGGCCCGCAACACCCGACTCGCGTGCAAGCGATAGAGGCCATATAACTTTATGATTTTTAGGTGATTTTCACTAAAAAAAATTATTTTCTTTTATATTTTTTTTTGCTTCAGTATCATGTATATAACCACCCCTGAGTCGGAGTAAACTGTACAAATCAACACCTTGTATATTGGCAAGCGAGCGTAAGAATTCCTATTTCCTTAAAAAACTCACGTAGGGACTGTCTGGTTGGTAAATTATAAATAGCTCTAATAGCTTTTTTTTGAAGAATAAAGACTATAAATCTGCCGCACGGCCCCATAAAAGCAAACCATATGACATTTGGCGAAAAAACGAAAAATTTACCGTTTGCCATCTTAAGTGACACTTGGCTAACGTTTTTTCGATGTAATAGCAAGTGATATAGGTACCTACGTTTTTTAATATCTAAAGAGACGTAGAAGTTTCTAAAACGCAAATCATTTGCAGAGCACGTATTAACACATCTACCACGGAAGAATCACACGAGCAGACTAACACAAAAATAATAGATAGATAGAATATTCTAAAAAAGAAATACTGAAATAGGTAGGTACCTGAACACCTGAGACAGCATGTCTCCAGAGCACAAACAAGCCTATCTGACCTTTTCACATAGTTTAAAGGTGCCAGGAAGTAAAAAGATTTTTTTTGTATCGAAGTTCAGTTATGTCGGTACTACCACTAGAGCCTACTCAAATAACATTATTTTAAAATTTCATGCACATACCTATTAAATGTTATACCTTTTTGAATAGTTAAAGAGTCGTAGAAGTTTTTAAAATTATTTGCAGAATAAGTTCCATACGTAATTTTTTTTTTAAGAGCTTTAATGTGAAAAATATTTAGAAAAAAAATATTTAATTGTAACCATTGCCGAGCAGTTTTTTAAAGCTGTTAGTAGTAGGTGCAGCTTTTGCTGATATTTTTTTATCAATTGACATACCTTTTAACTAAATACATTACAAAAAAAACACTTTATGAGCTCTATTCTGAGAAAAAATCAATCAAAAAGCCAAAAATATTTTTTGTAAAATCTTTAACAGTCAATATCTCCATAACGGTTAATTTTCGGACCGTATATAATAACCACCACCAATCCACTCCACCAATCCGGACTTGGCCCCCGTGGTGGAGTATGGCCTATACCTTCCTCAGGGAAGAGACCCGTGCCCCTTGGTGGGGACATGATGGGTTGATGATGATATAATAGAATAAAATCCATCAGAAATGTCCTAAATAATGACCTCCTTTGATATTGTGTACGACTTTCCCTGTAACCCTGTATATTAAGATACTCAAGAACGTCGAAATGAAGCATTAAGTTATTGTTCAAAGGAATTAATAAATCTCATTTCTTTCAGGACACACACCAAAGAAAAGCCACACAAATGCGAAGAGTGTAACAAGAGCTTCATGACCGCTCACTGCTTGAAAATACACCACAAGCGACACGCCGGCATAAAGGATGTCCCGTGCATGTCTTGTGACAGGAAGTTCATTAATGTTAGGTGAGAGCAGATGAACTATTGCTCTGTTTGTAAACATCCATATTTGGGGCCTAAAGAATCAAAGGCTGCTAAGTGCCATACTTTCCAAATATGAGCCATCTAGTGTATTTCGAGTATAAACTATGCATTTTTTTCAATTTAGTAATAAAATCAGCAAAAGACCACTTAAAACCTGATACAAATCTCATATTCGGTTCAAAGGCTGCTAAGTGTTACCGCGTTGGAATCAAATACGGCAAAGTGGTAGAGTTTACTTTGTGGTACTTTGCAGTCTTTGATTCTATATGCCTCATTTGTAGTTCACAATACTGTGCCATATAGTATGGTTGAATCGGACACACTAACGTGACGTAAATTCGGGTTTTGTTAGCGCTCGCCCAAAGGAACTCCATACGACAAAAGCTCTGCGCAGATAATAAGCCCTCCACGTTAGATCGAGTGAGTCGGGGAGGCACTCGTCAGTTTCCTTACAATACATTCAGATATTTTTAAGTGGGAGGCCGGTACGAACTCCACTTGACCGCTTTCTCGAAATCGGCCAATTTTTGCAACGTCTGTACCCTGTCAATGGCCTAAACTGACCATTTAACTGTAATTGAACTATAATGCACCAACAGAATCGAGGCCCTGCTAAGAATCCATTTTTACCTTTTCCATTCCAGGGAAATGAAAACACACCTAGTGACGCACACGAAGGAGAAAAAGCACGCGTGTCAGTACTGCGGCGTCAAGTTCTACCGTTCCGACCATCGGCTCAAGCATGAGCGGACGGCGCACTTGAAAAAAATGCAAACATCTACGGTGAAGGTATAAGGGTCTAATTTATGCGTCCGCGCGACCGAGCGGCCCGGCCGCTACACCACGAAATTACAAGCAATTGTGTGTAAAGCCTGAATTACACCGGGGCAACACTGTGCGGCACTGCGGCATGCCACAAGGCCGCATGCTACAAAGGTGCGGCAGAAGAAGAAGAAGAAGCTGCGATAGTTTGCCACATGACGCAAGGTGTTGCCATGTCACAAAGTTCTTGCCACAATGTGCGACGTTGTGGCATGCGGCCTTGTGGCATACCGCAATGCCGCACAGTGTTGCCCCGGTGTAATACAGGCTTAACGATTTATTTAAATAGCGGCGCGGTCGCGCCTTCGAGCGGCGTAGTCGCGCGGCCCGGCCGCTCGTGAGAGTTTCAACGTGTTCACTTGTATCGGTGCATTTGAAGCGGACGGCACGCTCTTTTGTTGTTTGTGAGAATGGGTGGAGAGCGAGACGCTCGGGCCGCTTCATATAAATCAAAAAGCGACTTGGCCGCGGTCGCTGGAATCTGCGGCCAAACCGGTCGGTCGCGCGGACGCATAAAATTCAAGTCTATGTGGCTAAAAATCTGTGGTTCTGCCAGAGAATATGCTTCGTAGGAGAGCCACTTTCAACGTCCATTATTCAATGCATGTACAATCGACAGCACGTCAACCTTCACATTTTAGTTGCAAAGTCGCCCGTAGTGCAACGGGGTAGAGTGCATGGGTGTATAGGATGATTTGTTTGAAAAAAAAATGACCGAGATTTATGAAGGTGGCTCTGGTCACGATGCGTACTGGTACGAGGGAGCGTGGCATATGTGCTACGTTTATTTTATTGGGTACAACATACGAAATTAGATAGTTTTTATACAATTCCACTGTTTAAATTAAGGGTCATAATAAAATTATGAAAAATACGAAATGAAATATTTAATTAAAACCTCACAAAATTATAGTGGATTATAAATTCGCAGACTGTGTACTCACAACAAAAATGATTAAAAAAATCATGAGATTTAGGTATCTACGTTACGACATAATCATAATAACAACAACTTGCACACAACACAATCACTTGACCAAAAACAATAATGCAAAATGCTTTAATGCGTTCGATATTTTTTATTTTACCTAAAACTCCGGAATCGAACTTTTGTGATTCGATCGTGAGAGTGATAAACAGATGTCGGCGAACACTTTGAGAAAAATGCTGCGCAAAAAAAAAATTGTGCAGCGCGGGGCGCAGAGACCGATTTATCAATCTGAAACGATGAATTGTTCCCACTAGTTCCATGGGTTAGTCTCCTTGGTTCCACGATGGAACAGGTGAGAAGTTTTCTTCTCGGTAGTTCCATGGGTCTCGTGAATTGAATGGAATCTCTGTAACTATTTTCTTCTCACTAGTTGTCAACCTTCACATTTTAGTTGCAAAGTCGCCCGTAATGCAACGGGGTAGAGTGCATGGGTGTACAGGATCATGTGGAACCGAACTTTTATGATGTCTCGTGAATGGAATCTCTGTAACTGTTTTCTTCTCACTAGTCTTGTAGCTTTCGTGTAATTACTGATAAGTTGCAATATTTACGTAAATAAATAACAATACTTTAAACATAGAATGAACTGCGAATGACGAATTTATGATTGTCACTAATCTTTGAGTGAAAGATGCGGAAATAAATATCGAAATGAACGAAAAGTGACAGTTCACTTTGCAGTTGATTTCGCCTTATTGGTAAAGTCTGTTCGCTATCATAGTGTCACTTTGATATTTACCGCCTCGGCACGTGGTGGCTTTTCGCGCCAGTGAATTTGGCTCGCAGCTCGTCTTCTTCTACTATTATGTAGATCACGCAATTAAAGAATTGAACCTGATTGATTTACAATCAGTATTTTAGAATGGATTTATAATGAGACGATCCTGCATCATTTGGGTAGGTACCTATTCTAAATACTGGTGGAGATGAATATTCTGAGGACACTTCGATTGATGAAGAGTAGAGTTTTATTTTGTGCTTCATTAGGTATATTGTGTACCATGTTTTTTTTTTTTATTTAAAGTATTTTTGCCGTCTAAGTTGTATTATTGAAATAAATGTTTTTTACTAAAACCAAGATTGCCTTCTTGTGTACCGTACCGACACTATCTAAGCGAACGGACTATACTGGGAACGTGGGAACAGTAAGGCTTCTTGGGGAGGCCTATCGCAAACGTAACCTTTTCGGTCCTGACCTTAAAAATAACAATGGATTTTACTGTTATTTTCAAGGTGAAGACGTTAATAATAACATCCACACACTCCACACACCACACACACAACACAATCACTTGAGCTGGTCCCAAACTAAACCCTGTGCTACGGTAACCAGGCAAGAACATCACAAACATTGAAAAACACCCAGACTGAGGCCTTGTACAAATGTACGACGGCCTCTAGTGGGAATCGAACCCAGAGGTCTTGGGTTCGATTCTTCTTCGTAGCTAAATGCCTCAACCCCAATTCAAATAAGGCAGTCAACACGACTACGGTTGTTAAATCTTGTTCATCTAGGGGGAACAGAAAGGCTTCTCCGGAAGGTCGGCCGGCGCCGGCGGCTCCCAGCATTCCCACTTGGGCTCCAGTAGACGGGGCGACTGCGTCGGACTATGGATGTTCAGCGTGTTTGCCACCATACTCAATTTGTCCTGTTGACGTTAAAATTCGCGTGTCATTAGTGTAAACCTAAAACTGGCTTCCCACGGTGCGCCATTCTGCGGATATCCGCGCACGGCCGACGACCACGGACAGCCATGCACCAAGCACGGGGCTCTTCCCACGGTGCGCGATTCTGCGGATATCCGCGCACCGCCACAGACGTGTGTGCTACGGCGGACCGAGATACTTTCCACGGTGTGCCGTGCGAGCTGGTCCGCGTCCGTCCGCGAAATCGCGGACCGCGGCAAGCCGACTTAATAAAAAAATTAAGAAAACTCGTGCCTAAAATGTGTCTACCAGCACTTGGTAGCGTAGGTACATTGCCAGAGGCGCGGAGTTTCGAATCCCGCGTCGGCCGAGAATTTTTCTTTCTGTTTGGAGGTGGTTTATCAGGCAGGCCTAACGTAGAACTCGATAGTTTCTGATTATACGAAGGTACCTAATATGAGTTGTAAATAAGGGGTGGTAGCCCAGTGGGTAGAGTAATGGACTATTAACATAACAATTACATACAGGCACATACATTGCTTCTGGCCTCACACTAGGATACCCTGTCCGGTTCGATTCCCAGTGCGGGCATGTACCTGCGTATCATTTTGTTTTCTAAGTTATGTACGTTTGTGAAGTTAACACGAACACCAGCCCTACGACTCACTAACTGTCAAGGAAAACATCGTGAGGAAATCTGAGTGCCAGTTATTTGCGTAGCTATCTCAGTGCTTGAAATCGCCAATCCGCAGGGAACAAGCGTGCATGGCAATCAAGCTAAAACTCTTTCTCAATCCTTACAATCCGAGTTGGGGCAATGTGACTGATTGATTCTACGTAGCTAAGTTCTTAAGCCGCATTTCACCTGCATTTACAGATTGTGGAAAAATGCTACTAGAAAAGTAATTTCGATATGTCATTTATTTCTGTTGCTTTAATGATTTCAGTCTATTTTGATTGAAGCCATTATCCGATAGGTACTTACGGCTTGCGTTTTGTTGACACCATTGTGAAACCTATGCACGGTGATTGACTAATTAATAGTCACTTCCTTTGCCATATACCTAAATACCCCGTGTTGTAAGTACCTCCTAGAATAAGACAGTGCGTCCAAGTCAGAATACTTCTTGTTAAGCGTGTCGATGATGTACCTATAGACCATACAGTGGTCAAGCCCGCGGCTGGTATCATACTTCTAAAAGACAGTCATCTTGAGCCAACGAGCCCTTATTAGAGAAGGTCTGTATCCTGTTCAAGGAAGTTACTGACTAATGACCGACCTTCACGTGAGTACTACTCGGCGATAAAAATCGACTAATCAGCGCGCCACTGGCGTCATCGCTTGTGCGTTTGGAGTTTCTGTATGCGAGGACTGTACTCTGAAGGGGAAAGTATACCTACCTCCAAGTAAGGATACTCCTTGATTCTCACCAGTACTCTCGTGTCCTCGCGTAAATCGTCCAATGGTGTCAACCCGTGCGCTCGCGCTCTGTTTGGCACTTTTATTTGTAAGAAGGCTCTAAAGGGGAAAAGCGTACCTACCTCCAAGTAAGGATACTCCTTGGTGAGTGTATCGACGATTTAAACTATGCGGCCGTTAAGAGCGCGGCTGATGTCGAACTCCTGAAAAAGGGTCGCCTTGGGATTGCGCAGGCGCAGTGAATTCGCCATCACTCTTGGGAGCAAGTCTGTACCCTGCTCAAGGAAGAATACTGGCTAATGACAGACATCCAGCTAAGGATACTCCTTGCTGAGAGTATCGTCGACGTAAATCGTCCGATCAGCATTGGTGTCATTGCTTTCACTCACGCATCATTTAACGCTTCTATTTGTGCGAAGGCTGTAGGGGGAACCTCTTTACCTCCAAGTAAGGGTACTCCTTGGTGAGCGTATCGACGATGTAGATCATGCGGTCGTTAAGAGCGCGACTCATTTCGAACTCCTGCAGAACGGTTGCCTTTGGCTTGCGTACGCGCAGTGTCTGACGCTTCACGGCCGTCGCCAGTTCGCTGCCGAGTCGCTGCATTCGCACTACGCGTTCCAGCAACTGGTAGTAGTGAAGACAAAAAGCATTTATTGTAGGTACTTTTTTTACGCAGCCTCTATGTTTGTCCCTCTATGTTTGGGCAAATGCCTCCCCGAATTCGGTCCAGAGATGTCAGTGTAAAACTGTACTTAAAAAACTAAAAATGAACAATTGCCGCTAACGGATAAACCAAATATGTTTCCGAAAGCAGCTATATAATATTAAGAAAAAAACAATCTCTCAATCATGTCAATAGTGGCTTTTAGGGTTTCGTACCCAAAGGGTAAAACGGACCCTATAACTGAGACTCTGTCCAGTCTTAAATTTTTGCATTAGGTGTTCAGCCATGGTTTCTTAAAATCACTATTAGGTAACGTGATTGAGAGATCGTACAGATACTTTTTGCGAATTCGCTATGTAAAATTTTCCTTGGTGGTGCTAGTTTGATTCAGTGGACCCCCTTAAAATGAAAAAATGGGGCTCAGAGAATTATTTCAACGTCCTTATAGAGTTGTTATTGGCTATGCAAAGATACAACAGAGAGCGCAATCTTAAAATTGATATATTTTCTTATTTTGATCAGGCACCGATCGTTCAAGTTCACTTGAGCCAGTAAGTAGGTGTCTACTGAGTATTGATAGTGGAAATGAAGGAGATGGTTCACAACATTAACCATGTCATAAGACAGCTTACCCAAGCTTTCTCCTTTTCTCCCTCGCGCACGTATCCCAAGAACTCGGCCACCTTCTCCTCTAGTTTGCCGTTGACCTGGATACTATTTTCCACTTCGCGCGTCAGACGGGCCTGGTCTTTTTCTAGCTCTGCGATGCGCTTTTCAGAGTCTTGGACATCCTGTAGAGTGAATTGACGGCAGTGTATGGATTAGGTGTATCGGTGATTTGACGACATCATATCACACGAATACGTGTTAACACAGGTGTGAGTTTGCACCGACCGACCGTTGGCAGCAAAAATTCCGGGTACCAAGACCGTCTGTTATACTACTTTCTGTGTACGAATGAAAAAGTTGGTTGATACTGTGTGTACGTGTCCCGGCTCCTAAACTAGGCTTCCCTTTCCAAATTTTAAGCTATAGGTAGAGATTTTAATGTCCTATTTGTAAACAATGGCATACCTTTGTTACACGAGCGACGTCCGAACGCGCCAGACGGATCTTGTGATGGTACTGCGAGTGCGTGGTAGTCCCGTTGGTCCCGTGAAGTTTCTCCACCGCGGCGTTGGATCTCGCCTTGTCCATGGCCACTTCGCGCATCGTCACGCAATGCGCCAGATCGTCGGCCAGACGTTCGCTTATGCGGTACAGCTGGGAGCGGCGAACCTGGTTAAAAGAATGGAGTTATGTCCCCAACTTTTAATATTCACCATCATCATCAACCCATTATGTCCCCATCGAGAGGCACGAGTCTCTTCCCTGAGGAAGGTATAGGCCATACTCCACCACAGGGGGCCATGTCCGGATTGGTGTACATCATCGTTGGTGATTGGTGTGGTGGAACAAAGAAAACAATTCTACGCAAGAATCTTAAAAGTTTGGTACCTATGTTCTTCCCTAACTTTGGAATAAAGGACTGTAATCGTTTTGTAATCACTGAGAACTGCTGAAAGTAAGTCTGCACTGAATACTGCAATACTATAATAGGTTTGGTGGGCAAGAGAATCTAAAGAATGTATAATTACATCCATCGATCATCATCAGCTATTTGACGCGCACTGCAGGACATAGGCCTCCCTCATGGTTTTCCAAGCTGACATCAAAATAAAAAATCAAAAATATTTATTTATACAACCAAAACTATTCTAACATACACTTTTGCTGGGAGTCTCTTGTAAGTATGAAATATCTGTGCCAGGGAAACCCGCTCTTCCACAACTTAAAGTTTCAACAACTAAATTAAACGTTTGAATAATATTTCAATTTTATGTAAAACATCAGTTCAGTCAAATTGATTACCTACTTTCAGATTTTTTCCTCAGCGATGATATGCTAGAAGGAATTATCAAGATGGTCGCAGTTGGATGCGAGCGGGTATTTAGAAGTGTCAGAGATATTTGTAGGTAATTTTACCTCCATGCGGTGTATTTCAGATTTCATCTGTCCGATATCTCCTTGAGAAGATTTGGCTTCGTGTACGCTTTTCTTCAACTCAACAGCAAGCATTCCCTGCAGTAGAAAACTTTATTTATCTGAAGGGGACTTCATAGATGAAATGAGTAACTTCAGGAAACTAATTGAAGAATGCTGTATTCCAAGCAGATGTTTGAACAGTGACCTAATTATGCGCACCAAATACTTTGGGAATCCTAATGTTTGCGATAACAATTAGTACGGAGTTTGACAGACGATTACATTACATTACATTTACATAGTTAATGCACAATGGCACATACTATATGAGCTTGTCACATTCAGGCCCTGTAAATAGTTTCAGAAAAGCTATGAGCTACAGATCCCTCTAACACTGCGGATAGTAAAGTAACTTGCCTTCCGCTGCCATATGAGAGCTTCGCGCTGCACTCTGTCAAGCTCTTGCGTGAGGTCAGACTTCTGCTTCTCAAACGCCTCGATTTCGTCCTCAAGGCGGATGATTTCGTCTTCGGCGTTCTGCAAATTGAAAATGATATTTTTGACCCATTATAGTTCTTTGCCACTTTTCCACAAATACCGAACTGGATCCGCAGTGAAGTATCCAAAAAATGATGTATCTTTATTCAATGAGCAGAGTAGAGCAGGAAAGAGTTTGAAATTACCAAAATCTACGAAATACTTTCAACAGGTACATGCAAACAGGCGATAATATAACAGCCGTTTTTGATTACATTAATAGAACTTTGAGAGTAAAGTTACAGACCTCAATTTACCTAATTTAGCTTCAGTTTGCTAAAAGTTGAGAAGTTCATTTTGGATACCCTAGGTTTACCAACCTAGACCGAATTAGGTTGACCCACCCTTCAATCCCAAGCCTTCACCTTCAAATTAGCCGAGTACTCTTGAGTCAGGGCCACAGTGGCGTGGTGCTGAGATTGGTTTCGATCACTCGCGTCTTTGCGCGTCCTCTGCAGCAGTTCCAGTTGACCGCGGAGGTCCCGCAAAGAGCGCTCCACTCGGGCCTTATCCGCGTTCACGGTGTCACATTCCGACTGGAGGCGCATGACTTTCTGATCGCAGATCGAGATCTCTGTCGGTGGAATTGGAAAGTTGAAGATACAGGGTTTTCGCCTAGTTCAGGAGACAGGATGCAACGACAATAATATTGTACACTAGATTTAGCACTAAACAATTGTCGTCATTTTTACGTGTAATTTTTTGGTTTTTAAAATAAACAATTTGATTTGATTGAAGAGTGTTATGACTAAACGATGACTTCGGGAAAGAAGAGCAGACCTTAGACTAACATTTTCTTATGTGACACGATTGTATCACACTGCAGCTCAGTGGCTTTCTATTTAGACTTTCTGCTTGTGCTTAATTCTTGGTAAATATTTGGGAAAACACATCGAGAAGATTCCGTACCCACCTTCCTGTGTCATCAATAGGTCTTGGTCGCGTAGTTCATCGAATCTGATGAAAGATACCGAAAAAAGTCGGCAAAAAGTCTGACCTCTAGTTATCACATATCAATCGTTCAAAAAATAAGTCCATCATAAAAATAATGGCAATGCCCTAACCCTTCAGTAAACAATTACCACTCAACCTTGTTGATGAGATCGATGACTACGTGATAAAGCCTCAGCCACTTGTGGATTGTATTTTCTTTTCCCACAAAGCAGGCTTTGAAGACCTTGATGGAATAGTACATTGTTCACCGAGAGGAGAAAGTGACCGATTACCGTCGAGGGTGTTGTTTGAAGCCCGAGCCGTAGGCGAGGGCTTTAAAACACCTGAGATCGGGAATCGCAGTTTCTCTCGAGTGATACATAGTGCTTTATACTACACCTACAAGGAAAATAAAAAACGAAATCTTTACTAATTGAAATTTATATTGAAATTGTTGCTAGTGGCCAGTGTCATTTTGCGAACTTGGAGATAAAAACTCACTGTAAAAACTTTTTGGCTTTTGATATTTAGGTTACCGGCGCATAGTCTTACCCAAAATTAAAAAAGAAAAACCACGTAAGAAATGGATTTTCATACACTTTTCTCTCCCGCTCAGATGCGTTTTCTCCCCGCATATTTGTTCGATATGCAATGACGTACTTTCTACCGTAAATTTGATAAAGTATCAAGGTACTTTCCAAGCAGGTGTAGTATAATAGTACATTGTTCACCGAGAGGAGAAAGTGACCGATTACCATCGAGGGTGTCGTTTGAAGCCCGAGCCGTAGGCGAGGGCTTTAAAACACCTGAGATCGGGAATCGCAGTTTCTCTCGAGTGATACATAGTGCTTTATACTACACCTACAAGGAAAATAAAAAACGAAATCTTTACTAATTGAAATTTATATTGAAATTGTTGCTAGTGGCCAGTGTCATTTTGCGAACTTGGAGATAAAAACTCACTGTAAAAACTTTTTGGCTTTTGATATTTAGGTTACCGGCGCATAGTCTTACCCAAAATTAAAAAAGAAAAACCACGTAAGAAATGGATTTTCATACAGTTTTCTCTCCCGCTCAGATGCGTTTTCTCCCCGCATATTTGTTCGATATGCAATGACGTACTTTCTACCGTAAATTTGATAAAGTATCAAGGTACTTTCCAAGCAGGTGTAGTATAATAGTACATTGTTCACCGAGAGGAGAAAGTGACCGATTACCGTCGAGGGTGTCGTTTGAAGCCCGAGCCGTAGGCGAGGGCTTTAAAACACCTGAGATCGGGAATCGCAGTTTCTCTCGAGTGATACATAGTGCTTTATACTACACCTACAAGGAAAATAAAAAACGAAATCTTTACTAATTGAAATTTATATTGAAATTGTTGCTAGTGGCCAGTGTCATTTTGCGAACTTGGAGATAAAAACTCACTGTAAAAACTTTTTGGCTTTTGATATTTAGGTTACCGGCGCATAGTCTTACCCAAAATTAAAAGAGAAAAACCACGTAAGAAATGGATTTTCATACACTTTTCTCTCCCGCTCAGATGCGTTTTCTTCCCGCATATTTGTTCGATATGCAATGACGTACTTTCTACCGTAAATTTGATAAAGTATCAAGGTACTTTCCAAGCAGGTGTAGTATAAAAAATATTATTGCACTCACGCTTGTTGATAATAAGGTTGATATCTGTAACCAGACGCTGGTGCGTGCGGACCAGCTTCTCCAAGCTTACTCCATGTTCCCTTTTCGTTCATTTTCTCTTCCGAGAAATAGGTTTCTGCAGTGACATTGGAGGAATATGGCACTCACGCTTGATGAGGTTGATTTCGGTGACCAGACGCCGGTGCGTGAGGATCAGCTTGCCAAAGCGTACTCCACGTTCCCTTTTCATTCTTTTTCTCTTAGAGAAATAGGTTTCTGCAGTGACCATGGAAGAATATGGCACGACTCACGCTTATTGATGAGGTTGATTTCGGTGACCAGACACCGGTGCGTGCGGATCAGCTTGGCAAAGCGTACTCCACGTTCCCTTTTCGTTCTTTTTCTCTTCCGAGAAATAGGTTTCTACAGTTACCTCGGAGGAATATGGCACTCACGCTTGATGAGGTTGATTTCGGTGACCAGACACCGGTGCATGCAGACCAGCTTGTCCAAGCTTACTCCATGTTCCCTTTTCGTTCTTTTTCTCTTCCGAGAAATAGTTTCTGCAGCGACCTTGGAGGAAAGAATATGGCACTCACGCTTGTTGATGAGATTGATGTCGGTGACCAGTCGCTGGTGTGTGGATGCCAGCTTGACCACATGGCCTTGAAGCCGCAGCCATTCGTGCTGCGTTGTCTCGGTACGGTCCCTCACTTCTCGAATCTGCTGTTCCAGCTCGTCGATACGTCGCGCTACGGGTGAGACCGGCTCCTGTGGAATGACGTAGATTTCTTGAGAATTTTAAAGTTGGATGTCTTCCGGTATCATGCTCAGCTTAAAATGGCTGATATTGTAATGCCCGATAAATATCTAGCGCACGCCTGCAGTTTTGGTCGGTCGAGCCGATGTTCTAATGTTGTCCGAGGATTATTAACTTTATTCCGGACACTTATATTTGCCTTTATGTCTGGCCTGAGTTCGGCCATGTTTAGCTCTGATTCGCAGAGCGAATATCCGGGACAATAATATCCGTGTATTTTTTTCCGGAATAAAGTTAATAATGTCTAGTGCTTACTAAACTTTTAGTTCAAAAACATCTTATTGGCGGTCTAAAAAAGCTCTCACAGATAGATGAACTATCTAGATGTTGGAGCAGTTAAAGCAACTTTTCATTATACAACTTACGTGAAAGTTTTTCAAAATAAATTTCTGAATAAAGAATTTATTCAATCTTACTATGAACATCTATTTCACGGGATTTTTGTGTGAGCATATTATCAAGCTAACTATTTATATTTGATACCTACTCAGAGAAGAGAGTAGCATTGTGTTTTTTTTAGGTTTAAGTCTGGAATTGCTTCCATTTTTAGGTAAATAAACTTACCTCTCCTGTATCATTAAGCGCCTGCAACTGCTTATTGACGAGGTCGAGCTCTCGTTGCTTCTTGAGGATGACCAGGACATTTTGCTCAAACTGTTCCTCGAGGGTGTCTATCTCCTTCTCGCGAGCTTGAACCTTATCCATTGTCTCTTTTAGCAGTATATCGTTGCGTGCCTTCCGGTTCCGTGCCACCTCGATGTCGAGCATCACTTTGGAGTGGTTTGTCTCCATTTGCATCAGACTTAACTCCTGCAAATGGACTTGAGAGTTTAGCTATTTGGAACTAGTCTATTCTATTACATTTGTAGTTTGGTAATAGCGGTGAATTTATGTAGGTATAGTTTCTTCGCAATACCTTTGAGTGACGTTTTTTCAGCTACCTACTTTAGATGACAATATCATTTCATTACCTGTTTCCGCGAAAGATCCCTCATCTTTTTGATGCCATCGGCCATACTCTCGACAGCTTTGTCGTTGAGGAGACACTCCTGGAGGTTCTTCAGGATTTCGTTCTCGTACTTGAACTTGATGGCGCTTTTCCGGTCGAACTCCTTCTCGGTGTGGGTCAGGGTGTTTTGCATGGCTTGATTTTCCTGGAAATGTCTACCTTTTGCATGACTTAATAAGAATTCTTGAAGTGAATGTAACTACGTCTCTTCTCATTTTTGTAACATTTTAACACATTCATGAAAATTGAAATTGAAAATGAAAATTGAAATCCGTTGGTATTTTCAAGGTCAGCACTGAAGAGGTCTTAATTACAGTGTACAAGAAAGTGGAATACCTGCCCGAAAACTACCATAGCAGCTAAATCAAGAACATGAAAAGCCACATACATAGCATAGGTTCGTAGTCTCTGCCAACAAGCGAACACGTGGTATGTTAGGATCAAGAAATTCTCTCTATCTTACTCCCTCTTCCCTAATTTTGTTAGCTTTTCTTGTTTCCTCCTTGCACTTCACCACGTTCACGACGTCAATTATATAAACTTTGCATTCTATGACATCTTACATTATTTATGGATTAAGCAAAAATAATGGTACCATTTTGATCATCTCCTGATCTCTCTCGCACATTTCGATGGCTTCTGAGTACTCGCTGATTTTCGCTTCGATCCCAGCTCGCTTGGCGTCCTCGACATCGTCTGAAATATACAAATTGTCATGTGAATCAAACTACGTTTGTTTTTTAATATAATTGAATTTTCTTGAAATAATTTATAATATAATAAATTTAAATTAAATTAATAAATTTAAATTGAATTTATAATATTTTAAAATCTCGTGAGAATATTTGTTATCGAACTTGGTTTTATAAAAACATGGTTTTACCTATTTTCATTATTTTTTGTGTATAATTGGTAGGTCTGGGATATCTGAGAATAGATCGTAGGCTAATAAATATGGCTAAACCACTATCTAGTAATTTACAATAACGTTCAATTGTGCAACATTTTTTTTGTCGTGGTGCTTAACCGGACTGGAACAAAATATTAAAAGAAACATCTTACAATGTTTCAGTATTCCGGCCATGTCGTAAGCGAGCTTGTCTCGGTTCATGGAGATCTCTTTGCCCTTGTTCATCTCTTCTGTCAGTACTTTCTTCGATATGTCGAGGTTGTTAAGGAGGGTACGGTAGTTTTCTTGTAAATCTCTGAAACAATCACAGATGGTTGTAAGTAGCTATATTCTATTTTTTGAAGCGAACGACTAAAGGTAAACAAAGACACAGCATCTCTCAAACTTACATGTCACTCAAAATAGCTCATGCACGCAGCTTTGCTTGCATCGTATACCCACATAGGTTAAGGTAGGCACCTACCTACTGTTTAAGGAAAACAGACAGACAACCAAACAAGACAAAACAAATACAAAAGAAAATAAAATAGCTTAGAGAAGTTGCACTCGCATTAAGGCTGTAACAAGGGCGAATGACTTTGAGCATTTGACCTCTGAGTTATAGAATAATAAACTAGCGCAATCTCTTGAATGTTTGTTGTACTTCTTCAGCGAATACTTTAAAGGCTAATCCATAATCCAAAGATTACACAGATAAGAGATGTGGCGGATGTTCGATGGCGATTGTTCCCTGCGCTAATTAAGAAATCGTACAATTTTGTACTAATCACGCTTAATATTAACATTAAAAAATACATGAACAGTTATGATTGCAGATATTGATGTGGCCGATATTTGCATGAAAGATTTAAATGAAAAGCTACTATCGTTTACCAGCGAAATTAGATTTTGTGGAAAATAAAGCTTTTGGAAAAGAAATTTTTTTTGCCATCTAGACAGGTTAAATGCAATTTTTTTTCCGTACGAATTAGTCACTGACATATCCTTTATTTCCAAAGATTTTATTCAGAATTTTTTAGTGCGTACTTTTGCCTAACATTTCAGTTAAAGCTAGCCAATTTTGCAACATTTACCCTTGTTACACCCTTAACAACGTCAATCGTCGTGAGTAAAAATATGGCGTCGGGGTGGCTATCTTACTTTTTTTTTGCCTCTAATTAAAAAAGATGTTCGTAGTCAGCTCTCCATACTTCTTCCTACACATCGCGTAGCGCATTAGCATAAAATAATCGATCATAATCGGCCTTTGAACAAAATTCCGTCATCTTTGCTAGTTGCGATTTTGCGAACATATTTGGCAGCAGTAGGATCGCTTTTATTTTGAGGACCACTGAAATTTTAGGTATTTTTTGGGCCACAGATCTCTTAAGCAAATTGTGTTTTCATGATAAAATTAAATATTTTGTTAAATAAACTGCGAGTAAGGGATAAATCAGGTTATAACAGTGTTATTGTGTTTATTGCTTAATGTTTTGTATAACTTTGCTAAATATTATGCAGCGTTGTAAATTTGGCACATCGTTTTGTATAACTTTGCTAAATATTATGCAGCGTTGTAAATTTGGCATATTGAAAAACCAAATTTTTGACATGTTGACAATTAGTCGTTCGCTTCAGTAAATAGAATATAGCGGAAAAAAGCAGTTGCTAACATATCCTTTAAAAACAATCAATGGCTGTCCAAGACACAGGCTCGGCCTAGTGTGGAAGCCCAAGAGTCCGTAGTAGCACTGTTTAACTCGCGCTTGTGACTTGCTTGTCTCGATCTGTCAACCGGTGCTAACGTTAAGCCAAGTCAGAGGCCTTAAGGCGACTTGAAAACTTCTGACAGTAAGACCAGCCACTAGTCTTACAAGCCTGCACCAATCCGGACTAGGACCCCGTGGTGGAGTATGCCCTATACCTTCCTCAGGGAAGAGACCCGTGCCCCTCGGTGTGGACATAACGGGTTGATGATTATGATATTTTTTTAATATTGTAGAGAATGCTTATAGCATTGAGTCCGCCGCATTGCCAGTGTAATAGATAGATAGATAAAGATTTTATTTACATACCAAAACACAGATTTTTACATTTAGGTGAAATTAGAACAAAGAAGAACAAAATAAAAACAAAATTTCCAAAAAAAGAACCAGAAAAAGACTAAAATTAACAATTATATGTACTCAGAGTCATGAAAGGGCCAAGTAAGTGTGACAATGTGAGTCTTGGCTATAAAAATGTGTCTGGACTCAGCATGAGCTACGGATAAGAATCCGTAACGCTGGTTTTCAGCCAGAACCTGTTGCGTGAAAGTCACGAGCGTCACAGCAGCACAAAGATCCGTTACAACAAGTACAAAGAGCAGTGTGATCATGTACTGTCCTTAAGTTTCAATAATTTTTTTACTATTAAATCTATTATTAAATCTAATAATTTAGTGTAACACGGCAGACATAAAAATATATAATATAGTAGTTAATATTTACTTATGTGCAATAAATATATTAATAATTACTATATTAACGAGTCAGGTATAATTATTATATTAACCTGTATATTTTTGGTTCACCATTATCATTCATTCTTTGTGATTGTGTTATGTAGAAGTTACAGTGGATGCTTGACTTTAGGTACTTACTTGTAGTCTTGGCCGACAGAGTTGTAGATGCGGTCTCGCTGGCGAATGTTGCCAATGACAGCGTTCCAGAGGCTGACCAGGCGACGCTTGTCCAACTCCAGGTCTTCCAACTCGGCTGCGTAAGCCGTCACCTGTTCCATTAAATACCACTAATAATGGCACCATTAACCATATAGACTGGGAGATAGTGACACAAATTACTATAACACAAATTACGGGAGATAGTAACATTATGGCGGTTCATCAGGGGTCTTAGTACGCAATGACAAAAAGAAAAATGAGCCCTTACAGCCCGCCATACCGACGCGAATGCGTTAATTAAAAAAATAAAAATTCAACCATTTGTACCAGGCTAATTTTTGCACAGTTAATTATCGTCGTGCAGCCATTTACGAAAATCACCATGCCATACTTTTCGGACGGTTCCAAATGGTCGCCATACCGCCGAAATTCAGCAAAATTTTTTTATTTAGGCTTTATTCGAAACGTTAACCTCAAGACTTGGATTAAGGAAAGTCAAGTCTTTGGCAGCGGCATCGGAGTGGTAGAACGCCGGATGTATCCCACTATTTATATTTTCGATAGAAATACTGGCACAGATTCTCCTACTATTTCCATTGCTGTAGGCAGAAAATTGGCATCAACTCTCTTATGTCGCATTTAAGATCATTAGTTTGATAGAAGATCATTAATCTGTTTTAAATGAGAAGTCAGGTGTTTATTTTATTTTATTGATTAAATTCTCAATATCTCTTTAGAATTAAACAGATTCTCAAATACCACGACTGGGTTGTTTTGCCGCAATGGAAATAATGGGATATAATTTGGAAAGAAGGCTAGTCCCACTTTTTCTATTTTGTATTTCCGTGGAAAATTGTGGGATACACCCGGAACGCCGACTTCTCATTCAGGAAGCCAAGGTTTGGAATCCCGGCAAGTGTTTGAAGTGTTCACATAGATACCTCAGCGCTTGAAATTGCAAATCTTCAATAAAGTCCAGGATTTCGCTGAAAATCAGCGCTGTTGCATATATCAGCACAGGCTGGGCAAAATTCCTATTGTAAAGCTCTTCCACTCTAGATAGATACATACATACATACATAAGCACACGCCTGTATATGCACTGCCTGTACTTACAGGCAAGGTGAAATAAGAATACTTCGTTTGGGTGTTTAGACTTCTAAACACCCAAACGAAGTATTCTTATTTCACCATCCTGGTAGTTAAGCTTCATGCAAAGGTAGTATGAGGACGCGAGTCGCGCGCGACAACGTCAAAAGTCGCGACTTTCCAGTACATTAACTGTCAAATTCTCCCGACTTTTGACGTTGTCGCGCGCGACTCACGTCCTCATACTACCTTTGCTGGGCTTGTTAAGTGATAAACTAGTTCTAGTGGGCCTAGGCTCGACCTAAAGTCTAATTTTTAATTCCGTAGAATTCTGACAGTTATAATTTTTTGACATGTCAGAGATTAGAAACCTTTTTTGGCCGGGCACATTTTTCAATTTCAATACGAATGTGAACATCTGAGTCTACACATTTAATTTGTTAGTGAATGTATCCATTTTATAAAGAGTGGAGCTCCAAATTAAAAGCGAATTTAAGGCGAGTGACAATTGTGTCCCTTTTCTTCACACAAACAGTAAAAAAGTACAAGTAAAGAAAACATATTTTTATTAAAATATCTAATCATTATTAATACTAATATCATCTAATATCACTATCTTTATCATCATCATCATTATCGCTGACACATGAATCATTAAAAAAAGGTTTACGAAACTTTGAATTCGTAGGCAGTGATGCCAGCTGAAGAATAAAATAAAGTAATGAGCGTTTTTCCTTATGTCAAATTTAGTTCTAAAAGAATCCCTAGGTGGCGCTGCCGTACCGTAATAATAAACGTCAAAGCAAAAAATAATACTAGGGTTCTGTGGAATTTGTGATGGTTGATTACGGAAAAACAAAAATGCTGTTGTCGTTTGGTGATCAGTGTGATTTTGGATATTTTGAAGTCTGCTGTGGATTATGGGTTTGAATTTTTATTTTTATTACGAGAAACCTCGTCCGAATAGCAACCCTGGTTCCTTCTCTTGTTTTGTAATCTGTGGACTAACTTTGACATTGATTGCTACGAATCACAATTTTGTACGTAGAAACGAATAACGCCATCTAGATTATCTCAAGGAACTAAGAAAAAAAAAAGAAAGGAAAAACGCTCATTAAAGTTAATTCGATACATTGTTCGTGATATTGAAATATTTGTTATTTTTGTATTAGGTCACTTGAGTAAGTAAATATTTAGAGTAACCTTTTTGTAGGCAAAACATAAAAAATACTTAGAATTTTATTTTTTACTGCTCTCAAATGGGTCAAATTTGTCCCTTTTTCGGTGGAGAACTTTTTCAGTAGCAACACTTATGAAATGTCAGAATTCTACAGAATAAAAAAATCAGACTTTAGGTTGGTTTACTGCGTATACGCGGGGGGACATGCGCCCCCCAATGGTTATTCTACTTACTTTGTCATTGATATTTTCCATTTCGCCACCCTTAATTTCGAACTGTTTCTGGAACATCGACATCCTGTACTCGAGTTTCCATATCTCGTTTTGCAGTCCCAAAATCACGACATCCTGCGATAAAAATATGTTTCTCAAATGCTTGCTACAAATAAATATTTTTTTAAAATATAACATGAAACCTTAGTGAAGTTTTCGCTTTACGAGGGTTATGAGGAACTCCGACTTATTCAAAGTCTGTTTCATGTTTTATTTAAGAATTAATTGCTATAGCTTTCGATATACAGAACCGATTTTGATAAAGCTCCAAAGCCTTCTCTAGAATGTATCAAATACCTTTTAGGAAACGCATTAAAATCGGTTCAGCCAATCGCTAGATAATTGCGGGCGTACAAAACAAACTAAATTCCTTTTCTCCTCTCTTTTTTTTTAGTCTGTTAAAAATAAGTCAGCAAGAATTTATTTATCTTTGCTCAAAAAATTTTACAGCCACCCTTTTTGACATCATCATCATCATCATTATTCAGCCACAAGAAGTCCACTGCTGGACATAGGCCTCCTCCATGGATTTCGAAAAAGACCGGTTGGAAGCGGCTTGCATCCAGCGTCTTCCTGCCACTTGGATGAGATCGTCTGTCAATCTTGTTTCATGCTTGCCGATGTGTGGTCTCCATTCAAAAACTTTTCGCCCCCTTCGGCCGTCTGTTCTGCGTGCTATGTGCCCCGCCCACTGCCACTTCAACTTCGACCTCTGTGGCGTAGCGGTTAGCGCATCTGCTTACCATGCGAGAGGTCCCAGGTTCGATCCCCGGCTGGAGAAAAAAAAAAACTCCAGGTCTTGGTTGTTTACATGTTTGTGACGTCGCTGTTTCTGGTTCCCACGACACAGGGTATCCTACTGTGGGGCCAGAAGCAATGTATGTGCTTGTGTGTAAATGTTTATGTTTATGTTTACTCATCCGGTGGGCTATGTCGACGACTTTCGTTTGTCTACGGACCTCATCATTTCTGATTCGGTCTTGTTTTTAAACACTTTTTTCCTTTTTAACACTTCCCAATTCCCACTAACCCATTAACCCAAGGCACCACTGACTTAACCCTTTTATGGGCAGATGGCGAAAGTTTTCCTTGCGACACGCTAATTAAATTCTTCGAAAAAGAAGATTTATAGTTTAGGATGACAATTGGTTGGCGAAAACAAGCATTAGTTCCAGTGGCTGCGTAGAGGGGGGGCGATGGGGGCGGTCCGCGGTGACATGACAACTCACTCCATAAGAGCTGCAGAGAGCTATGTTAGAATGTCTAGATAGATTTTACGGAGAACTACACCATCGCTACAGGGCAATGGATAACATTCTCAATATCAGCCTAAAACTCTGCTAACGTCTGCTAGCAGAAGAAGAGCTTCGGGATATATTAGTTCCAAATCTTACGAAAGTTTACGACGAATTTACTGCGGAAGAAATCATTTTGGAGATTTTACGTCTGAGGTCGCGAGCATTTCTTGCCAAAAAGCGGTCCAGTGGATTACCTTGTGGAGCTTCTGTTTATTATAAAATGGGACTATTCAGAGTCTGTTCCAAGTCTAGCGCTTTGCCTAAGATTTTTTTTCACTAAGTATTTGTGTTTCAGTGGCTTCTTGTGAAAGAAGTTTCTCTAAATTAAAATTAATAAAAGTCAATTATTTCGACAACCTTCTTCGAGATAAATCGAAATTGCTGTACTGGCCAATTACACGCAAGCAGCGGCCGGAAAAAGTTCTATGACAATTCATAACTGTCGTGTTTTGCGGCCAAATAAATTACATACTAAACTCATATCTGTCGTGTTATTTAAAAATGGAACGATCTTTTATTCCGAACAATGACAACCAAGGAGGTAACTTATCAGAGGTTTTATTTAAATTTCGAAATGGCTTGCGATAGAAAGCTGGATATAACTACCGCTGCACTAATGTACTATAAGAGCTCAGAAAAGTATTTTCCTCCAACATAACTATGTACCTCAATCACTGAAAACAAAATTATAAAACCAGAGTGTGTTACTACCAGTGATTACTTATGGCACTGAAACGTGGTCTTTCACTATGGGCCTCATACGCAACGAGTTATGGAAAAGGCTATGCTCGGATTTTCTCGGAAAACTTTCGTCATCTGCCCATAAAAGGGTTAAGTGTCATAAAAGGGTCAGTGGTGCCTTGGGTTAATGGGTTAGTGGGAATTGGGAAGTGTTAAAAAGGAAAAAAGTGTTTAAAAACGAGACCGAATCAGAAATGATGAGGTCCGTAGACAAACGAAAGTCGTCGACATAGCCCACCGGATGAGCAAGTTGAAGTGGCAGTGGGCGGGGCACATAGCACGCAGAACTGATGGCCGATGGGGCCGAAAAGTTCTGGAATGGAGACCACACATCGGCAAGCGCAGCATGGGACGACCAGCCACAAGATGGACAGACGATCTCATCCGAGTGGCAGGAGCGCTGGATGCAAGCCGGTTCTAACCGGTCTTTTTGGAAATCCACGGAGGAGGCCTATGTGGACTTCTTGTGGCTGAATGATGATTACTTAAGATCTACAATGAGCCAAGCGCGGCTCACCAAACTTTCCCTATTGTCCATCGAAAAGGACAGGAAAGTTTGATAAAGTTCTTGAATATTTTAGTAAAATAAAGTCACGTAAGCACGTTTAGTAAGTATTTGTTTTATTTTGGGGGTGCACAATAGAAAACCGCCCCGGGTTGACACCTATGCTACGCCGCCACTGATTAGTTCCTGGTGTATTCCTTATCGCATCCTGTCATCCAACTTTTGTATAATAGGCAATTTGACAGTGTAAAAAAACACTAATATTTATACACTAGACGAAAACCCGGCTTCGCTCGGGTAAAATGTAGACGCAAAATAATATTCCACTATGTTTTTTTATATGGTGACACCTCTGTATTTATCAACCACCAGTACATATAAATATCTTAATACATTCAGATACATAAGCTCACACCTGTATCCCAGAGGGGTAGGCAGAGACCACGGACTGTCACCTGCCACTATCCTGACAAATCACTTTCGCTTCATCGACATCCATTAGTCGTTGCATGTACCCACATCTGTTTCGGGTACTTTTCATCTTGCCCTTTGCTAATACATCCCCTATTTGGTCGAAGTATGTCCAACTGGGGCGTCCCTTACCGGCCCTTCCACTCACATTCGCCCGATATATTTGCTTTGTCAGTCTTTCTTCTTTCATCCTCTCCACATCTCCAAACCAACGCAACATTCCTTTTTTCAATTCTAATCACTCACTACATCCTCTTTCTCTACATCCTCGGTCTCTGATCACACTATTGCGTACTCTGTCATTCAAAGTAAAACCACACATATTTCTTAAGGATCTCATTTGTACTGCACTAATCCTACTTTCATGATTCTTCTGACTTCTGCCATACCCAAATCTCGCTACCATGCTTACATCAGTATTGGAACCAGCACACTATTACGGATAGCCAATCTTGCTCTTTTGCACATGTTCTGGCTACTCAGGAAGGAATGCAAGGCGAAAATCGGATACTTATCATAACTTTGTCATGGGTACCTCATCACAAATTACTAACTAAATGAGCTTCCTTCATAAACTTAACAGCTAGTGAATCTAATGACGTATTCAATGAGACGTAGAATCCACTAGGCTAATCAACTAAAAACAGCTCCCTCTCTTTGGCTTTACAGTTTTTAGTTTTGTATTGACCACATGTTTTTCTTCATCATTTTAATTTTTGGTATTTTTCTTATCTAGTGGCTTTTTCATTTCAATAAGTTTATTGGTACCTAACTAAGTAAAACAATAAAGTTCAATTTATAACTTTGATTTCCTTTTTCAATTATTTTTCAGACCCTTCCAAAACTCAATGTCAATTATTGTCTTCCCGCCAATGAAAAACACCACAGATTACTTACTACACCTTCTCAGTTGGCACAGATTATAATAACCTTTTTGGATGCCACGGTATTCCACACACCATGGAGTTAACAAATTAGATCAAAGAGCCGGTTTAGATTATCTTATTGTTTAGGAGAGTGCTTTACTTTACAGTCTGTTGCAACATTATGCTGAATCGGGCCCATTTTGGGGGCTCAACCTTTAACGACCTCTGTGGCGTAGTGGTTAGCGCATCTGACTACCACGCGAGAGGTCCCGGGTTCGAATCCCGGCTGGGGACAAAAAAAAATCCCAGGTCTTGGATGTTTACATGTTTGTGACGTCGCTGTTTCTGGTTCCCACGACACAGGGTATCCTAGTGTGGGGCCAGAAGCAATGTATGTGCCTGTATGTAAATGTAAATATGTAAATTATTATTTTCATGTTGTACAGTTTATTTATTTTTACGCTTTTTATGCTTTCTGTGTTATTTTTTTATTATTGTACGCATTCTGTGTGTGTGTGTGTTTTTTCTTTCTTTCTGACTTTCTTTCTTTCTTTCTTTCTTAAGGAGAGTGCTTTTGTAGAAACATGTAAGCGCCACTTGCTTTAGTACGTTTTACGGTATAGTACGGTTCTAGTTGCCTTTCAATTAGAATCAAAATAGAATTGGTTTCTATTGTTCTATCCAGTAACACCTGAGCGCGTTACTATCCTCGTTACTTATCTGTGTATAAACTAAAAATTTAGTGAGAACTTTAGGAGAGTGCGCAAGTGACCCGTGACGGGTGCGTGTTGTTTTCATTAACTCGAATTATCAAACTTACTTATGTGTTTCATTAAAACTCATAGTATTTTGAGTAGGTTAGCGCATATTTCGCGACGTCGACGAAGTGACACTCTATTGGAAGAAATATAAACGTTCACTCGAACGTCTAGTAATGTACTAATGCACTTGCCTCTCTAATTGTATTATAGCACTCTCCTAAACACTAAAATAATGTAAACCGGCCATAACAGTTCACAATGAAAACTTGTGACACTGACACAACAATGATGACATTGACATGTTTACTTAGCAACGCCATTGTTGAATTTAATAATTTTTATATTGATGCTGCTCGATAATACGAATTTTCCGCCCATATGTTGTCGACTCAGATCAACTATTTTTTTACGCTCTTTCATTTGGTATGCATATCGTTCGAGTCTACCGTAGACCCGAACGAAATTATTAATATAGATAAGTATTGACATAATTTATGAGTTTTAAAACTGCTTTAAGGCATTTTGAACAAAATTTAATTATTTATCCAACAAGACCATGATAAAATTTTATATTTACGCGTGGCTACGTCTTGCCTCCTGGAGAGTGTGGAGGTACCAATAGAGTTTCGTACGCTACTTTGCCACGTATTTAGATCTTGGTCCGTGGTATTTACCATCTGGCGCTTCTCGTCAGCGACAGCTTTCTTCTCCTTGCGCATTTTGTCAGAGATGCGTTGGCTGACGGTGAGTTCGGAGTCTGTCTCGTTCCGCCACTCCTCAAGCTGTCTGCACAGTCTGTCCAGAGCTTCTAGCTCTTGTGTCGCCTCGCGTTCTACAAACGATAAAGACAATATTGTATTAGAATAGGGAATGGATGAAAATATCAGAAGTGCTTGTTTTTTTTTTTTATAGGAATAACCTTCCTTAACGCGGGAAAAAAGTTTAATTTTTTTTGACACCGTAGTTAATTTTTAAATATACTTAATATTTTTCCATTCGTAGTTCTGGGCTTAGCACGGCATATCAGACATGTTCCTTAGTCCGCTACGTATAAAAAAAAATCCACCTTGAAAAGCTGTCATTGTCACCAGTTTTTTTTTTCATACGTAGCGGACCAAGGAATATGTCTGATATGCCGTACTAAGCCCAGAACTACGAATGGAAAAATATTAAGTATATTTAAAAATTAACTACGAAGCCAAAAAAATTGAAACTTTTTTCTCGCGCTAAGGAAGGTTATTTCTATCACCAAAAAAAATATCAAGCACTTCTGATATTTCCATCCATTCCCTATTATTGGGAAGCATTTGTGATATCCCACCGAATCCGTTGCTTGGTCATGTGGACCGAGGACCGAGCAGTTAAGAGAGCATACTCGGGGCTTCCAAGCGGCCAAAGATCGGTGGGCAGCCCCAGATTTAATTGGAGGGACAAAGTAGCCAAGGATCTGCGTGAGCTCCAAGCCAGTGCTAGGCAGGAGACCGCGCGGGACAGAGACAAGTGGCGACTTCTTGTGTCGGAGGCCAAGATCCAATTCGGATCGCTGAGCCAGCGCAGTAAGTAAGTATTTGTGATATTAATAAATTGCATCGATCACAACAAAGCAACATAGGGCGCTTTCAGACCATGGATCGGTGACCGTTCTATGACTAACGCTAGTGGCATTTTCCCGAGCGGTTCCGTGCTACGCAAGGCACGTCAAACAGTTGGTGCAGGTCGATATATGGCAGTCGTTAAGCCAAGTCAGAGGCCTTAGGGCGGCTTGAAAACTTCTAACAGTAAGACCAGCCACTAGTCTTACAAGCCTCCACCAATCCGGACTCGGCCCCCGTGGTGGGGTATGGCCTATACCTTCCTCAGGGAAGAGACCCGTGACCCATCGGTGGGGACGAGATAGTCGAAGCAGTCGACTGTCTCATTGCAACTCTGTACAAATAACCTCAGTTAGGGTGTATTCCACGTTGTGATGGCCTTGCCTGGTTGCCATAGCACAGGGTATCCTAGTTTGGGATCAGGACAAGTGATTGTATCTGTGCTCATAACGCACAGATATATAAGGAGATGGGATAAATTGTTTAATATATATGGAGTTCGGCTGTCGCAAGTTCAAATCATGCACACATAAATACAAGAAACTCGCACACATTTGTCCATTCGCTCTAAGTGTTTATGATAATACGGACGAGGCGCGATGCAAGCACGGACACAACTGCAGTGTATAAAGCCGGCTCCGCTGCGCCATGTTACGCGTGTTACAAAAAGCGTAACACGTAAATATAATAAAAATGGGGCGTGGTATAACACATTACGTGTCACATAACGTTACGTTACGTATTACGTAACACGTAAAGTGTTAATACCACTCCCCATTTTTGTTTTTATAACGTGTTACATTTTTTGTAACACGCGTAACATGGCGCAACGGACCCGGCTTTAGGTATATGCCCGGTTGGCCTACAGCGGTCATATGCTACGCGGTGGCTTGTTCTCTCTCTAGTACATATTTTTTATTTTTACTTTATTAGGTGTACAAATCGCTCGTAGCCTGGGCTGCCTGAGTGATCTTAATCGATCACTAAGGTTAAGCAACATACGGCGCGTTCAGTCCATGGATGGGTCACCGTCTATGACTAACGCTAGTGGCATTTTTCTGAGCGATTCCGTGCTTCGCAAGGCACGTTAAGCAGTTGGTGCCGGCTGCCGTCGATAGATGGCAGTCGTTAAGCCAAGTCAGAGGCCTTAGGGCGGCTTGAAAACTTCTGACAGTAAGACCAGCCACTAGTCTTACAAGCCTCCACCAATCCGGACTTGGCCCCCGTGGTGGAGTATGGCCTATACCTTCCTCAGGGAAGAGACCCGTGCCCCTCGGTGGGGACATGATGGGTTGATGATGAAGGTGTACAAAACAGATCACAACCTTAAATAATGTGCTTAAAAGTTATATGGTAGGTACAAAAACTGAGTTGTGGTCTAGAGCTTTAGACCACAACTCAGTTTTTCATGCTTTCTTTTCTTTGAGGTTGTGAGGAAGTTATTATCTACCCACCAGTGTTCAAAGTGGCTTCCAAGGCTTCCTGGGCCTTCTTGTACTTCTCCTGAGCCTCTTTGACTCTTTTGTCAGCGTCCTGGCGCTCGAGCGCTCGCTTCCCCACTGTCTCCTCGTACTCCAATATTAGGGTCTGCATCAAACAAAGCCATTTTGTTCTACTGTTTAGGGTTCCGAACCCCAAAACAAAAAAGGAACCCTATGTGAGTGGTTCCTCCACCAATCCGGACTTGGCCACCGTGGTGGAGTATGGCCTATACCTTCCTCACGGAAGAGACCCGTGCCCCTCGGTGGGGACATGATGGGTTGATGATGATGTGAGTGGTTGACCAAAAAGGGACCTCAAGTGAAAATAATTGATTTCGAGAAAAACGCGTCTGAAGTCACGTGCTTCTATAGGTCTCGACTCGTGCTCGGCTCACGAAAAAAATCATAAAAAAATAACTACGGCACCTAAAAATATTCTGGTTAGACCAAAATAAAGCTAAAATACCACAGATGAAAAAATTTAAATAAAAAAAATAACGGTTTCCAATCCCTCCAGGTCCCTTTTTGGTCAACCACTCACACCTATAGGATCTTTGTTGCCCGTCCGTCTGTCTGAAGCTGGCTTCACACGGTCCGCGATATCGCGGACGGACGCGGACGGCCGACGACCACGGACAGCCACGCACCACGAGAGGCTCTTCCAACTGACCAGTGTCGTCTTTCTGTGCTACCGCGGACCGAGACCCTTCTCACGGTGTGTCGTGCGAGCTGGTCCGCGTCCGTCCACGATATCGCGGACCGTGGAAAGCCAGCTTTAAAAGACCAAGACAAAGTTTTGATTTGATATATTCAGAGTTTGTGTTTAACGATTTGGAACCTTAGGGCTAGTTTCTGAATTGAGGATTTCGCTAAGAACTACTTAAATGTAGTGCTGTATCGTCAAGTTTCCTTAGAGCCGATTTCTGAATTGAGAATTCGCACTATGTAAATACTTAAGTAACGTTCTGTCACGCTCTTTTCTGAGAAATTTGACGAGACAACACTACGGTTAACTAGTTATTTAGCGAAAATTCTCAATTCAGTGTGCTTAGTGCGAGTTTTTTTAACTACTCGATCGCGTTAACGTAAACTCATTTCTATAGGAGTGACAAAGCGCGTCACCTAGTTGTCTCTCTGTCACTCCTATACAAATTGCAAACGCTCTCGCTATCGAAAGTGAATGAAAAAACTCGCACTAAGGGCCCAGAAATCGGGCATTAGAGGCGTAAAGTCTTGTACTCACCCGTTGCGCGTTGGTGGCGTGGTCGCTTCTGTAGATTTCTGACAGATCGTGATCGTACGCTTCCTTTGATTTCTTCAACTCGTAACGCTGTTGAGAAGTGGTTATGCTATAATTACATTTAAATCTAACAACACGTGGTATTCCAAAGGTGGTATTAAAAAAAAATTAATTTAAATATTAAAAAAGAAGGCCAATTACAAGTATCCACTTATAGATATGGTATCTAATAAATATACACATGGAAATACATATTAGAAACATTAGAAAGCATTAGCCGAAACATTATGCTTGAATGCAGAAGTACTTGATGTTCTAAGGTACTAAAATCAGTTAACAATTCGGCTTTTCTCGGATATCATCGCCTAAATCCGGAGACGGAAATGACACTAAATACATTGCCGCGATTTCTTTTACGTAGCATTCAATTTGAAGTATCATAAACGCAATGTATAGCACCTGCCAAGATGACATTACTAACCGGTAGACCTAAGAAATGTATTATGCAGAAGCGACATGAATTTGTGATCTGAGAGCTAGTCGTTTACCTTCAAAATGTTTAACACGCTGCTTTTCAAAACTCCAGTTACTTCACAAACCCTGTACAAAATTTTAATTTTTTTTGATGATATTTACTTTCCTCTTTTTTTAAATAAATAATCTTCTTTTCATATACATTATTTACTATTTCACGAGATTGAGCAACTTTTTTTCCACGCTTTAAATTTGTTGAAGCCATGACACATAACTATTGTAAGTTAATTGTGATAAAATTTGATAGAATCGAATATTTTCACGAATGAAATTAGCTTTCATAAACATAAATGTATCATATACGTCAAACTGTTTTTATTGACACTAAGAAGGCAGACTGTCAAAATAGTAAATTATTTTTCTTATTTCAATATAAAGGTTGTGTTAGTTTTGAGCTACATAGGAGGTTTTGTTGCTCATGTCGTTCTTGTATTGTATTCAATATGACAACGAGTAATATAATTAAAGGACATGTCTGTAAATTGATAACTCTATGTAAAAGACGAGGGATTCACGACAATTACCGAGGTTGGCCGAATTGTTAACTGACTTTAATCGTATTGTAACTAAGAACTATATACAAAAAAAAAACGAAATACAAAATGATTTATTTCCGAAAAGATATATGTACATAACTAATGCCACAATGTTTGTTTCTATGGTGACCTTCAGATCTATCTCGTTTCGAAAGCTCGTGATTGGCATTTAACTGGTTAAATCTAATTAAGGAGTAGCTGGATGGGGGCGGCAGAAGACCAGGAAACTTCAAAAACCATGAGGGAGGCCTGTGTCTTGCAGTGGGCGTCAAATGGCTGATGATGATAATAATCAACATCATCATCATCGTCAAATGGCTGGAGATGATGATAACGATCAACATAATCATGGTCATCATCATCATCATCATCGTCAAATGGCTGAAGATGATGATAATGATCATGATCAGCCATATGACCATGTGATTTACCTATATTTTGTGCTGCGAGCGTCCAAGGTTACTGAATACAGTAAAATAAAACAAGCCACGTATTAGAACCGACCATATTCAGGATCTGCTCCTCGGCGATCTCGTTCTCCTTCTCGAGGAACCGCTTAAGCGTGTCCTGGAACTTTTGCATGAGGGGATGCTCCGCCTCCAGCACCGCAGGCAGAGGCCCTTTCAGCGGCCGGTCCTTGCGCCATCTGCCGTAGTAGGTCAGATGTTAGTTTGAGCTAACAAACGTTTTGCATTTAAGTTTCCTACCCTTGTTCAGGCCTGTTTCACTACGCGTATCGGTTTCGAACGCGTAAGTACATGCGGCGACCACTCCGGAGTGGCAAATAGGTAGGAATTCAGGCGCCAGAATAGGTAAGAGTTAAGGCAAGTTAACTAACTAGCGCCGTGCGATCTGAATTGCACCTAATTGTATCGCTGCTAGAGTCCCTTTTTCTATAATTGATTTTGCGGAGTGAATCTTCTGTAGTACTATTATGTATTCTGTGTTTTGGTGCATTTCCACTGACGCTGACGCGGAATTGGGCGGACTGAAGCGGGCAAAGGCAATGAAAAGTGGCAAGTGATTCCCTTGAAGCGAGGCGGAGTGAGAGTGGAGCAGAGTGGAGCTGAGCAGACAAGACAACCATCAACATCATCAACCCATCATCGTGCCCCACCGAGGGGCACGGGTCTCTTCCCTGAGGAACGTTTAGGCCATACTTCACCACAGGGGGCCAAGTCCGGATTGATGGAGGCTTGTAAGACTAGTGGCTGGTCTTACTGTCAGAAGTTTTCAAGCTTAGGTCGGCATGCATGTGCATGTTTTATTCAATCGCTTGAAGCTTAGTAACATTAACGATATTACAGCAACCATGGCTGCTGGCACAGGGCTGCAAGCAGATTTTCAGACTACTGGAGATTTCCACCTATGTTGGCCAAGGTGCACTCATTCAAAGATGTTTGGTGTCACATCTCCATAAGTAGGTATTTACAGAAGAATCTTACATCACTATGAATACAGTTACTTACTCCTCACTCATACTGTCCTCTGGTTCTAGCGGGCTAAATCAAATAAAGATGAAGTTATTTACCCATTAGGTGGCAGCAATTTACTCGTAATAGATAATAAGCCGACATCTTTCATCAAGAAGACATCTTTTATAACTAGCTATTCTTTAGAAAACTTTCTGAACTTCTCACGAGACCAATAAATAAGTAGGTAACTGCGAAACGTAACTAGGTTGTTTCGTAAGTACATTCGCTAAAGCAAGTACTAAAAATGTAGCTGCATTTTTCGCAAATTAAAATTTATAGGTGATAAACGGGAGGGATCTCACTTGTCAAACTTTTCGCGGCCGGCGAGCACGCAGCGGCACTGGTCGGGCAGACAGCGGCAGCACTCGCACACTCCATCATCCAGTGTCGGCGGTTCATCCTTGCACTCGCAACCGTCCAGTTCCTGAAAGCGTGGGACTTTCCTTAACTAACCCGGAACTGGGCCTACTTCCGGGGTAGTTACACGACACGAAAGGCTCGACCAGACGCAGGAAAAACCTAAGAACTGACACACCACGTTTTTTTCCGGCGCTGACGACGTGCTTCGCCGGCTCTGCTGAACGTGAATAAAGCAGATTACTTAAATAGCGCGTTTCGCAGTGCGTGGAATGCGCGTCTACGGCGCCGGAAGAAAACGTGGTGTGTAATAGCCCTAAGCAGTGAGGGATGATTTTAAGAATGATTTTAAGAATGATTTTATTTTTATTTATTTTTAACATAGCCTCTCTTGTGTCCCACTGCTGGACAAAGGCCTCCCCTCTTTTCTTCCAAGTCTCTCTGTCTAAAATTTATTTTTTTAGTAAAAAAATACCTGTACATTTTTATTTTAACAAGTGTCGCCAAACTTCTGCGTAGTTTGTTGGCGTATAAGTAAAGATGGCCCGCTATAACTATAGCCTCGTAAGGCCCGACCTTGAAAATAACAATTGATTTTGTGATCACTTGAAGACATTGGGCCTCACGAGGATACAAAATTAATAAAATATCCTGTGTACATCAACAAATAAAGGACAGCAGCTAGTAGACAGCTAATCCTCCTTCCTAGATTATGTTCTTCGGGTAGCCGCGACCAACCAATACGTGCTGTACAAAGAACTATCCAACTCACTAGCGAGTTACAACTGGCTCATCCGATTGAGGTCCTAGCTGAGATCTAACGTACGTAAGATCCTCTGATTATTCCACAGCAAGCAATCCTTCATAATATGTTACGATGCCGCATCCGTCCCGTCCTACTCTTGGGACGTGAAGGGGTACGTAACTTGTCAACGGGAGTGGCTAGTAACTTTACAGTTCAGTGCATGATAGCACTTACTTGAGGAAAGATGATGCACTGATTCTTCTACAGCAGGCAATCCTCCGTGAGTATAATGATACCGTGGTCGTCTCTCCGACACATACAGAAAGCAGTAACTGTAAATTCAGCGCACGTTAAAATACAGCTGAGCGAATAAGGCAACTTACGCAAGGAAAGATGATATGGTCATTCTTCCACAGCGAACAATCATACGTGTATACGACGATGCCGTGCTCGTCTCTCGGACCGGCGAAGTTGGACGTGATAGGCTAACTGACTTGCCAACGCAAATAGTGACTGTAAAGTTCAGAGCATGAGAGCACTTACATGAGGAAAAATAATCCGCTCATTCTTCCAGAGCAGGCAATCCTCCGTGTGTATCAGGATACCGTGCTCGTCTCTCGGGCAGACGCAGTTGGGCATGACGGGTGATGACGGTGACGAGTCCGTGAACGTACAGCCGCATTCTGGTGTTGGTGGCTTGGGTGGAGGTCCTGATGAAGGAAGCTGGTTATGCACTCATACCGGTGAAGAAAGCTCAAGAAAGAGTAAATTAAAGAGTCACAATTTTCTGTGACTGACTATTGAAGGCAATTTATGTAAAATTATACCTATTTTAGTTAAATAATTTTTGTTATAAATTTTATTCTAAAAGATAGAAATCTCGTGTTACCGTGTCGGTTATCGAACTCCTCCGAAACGGATTCATAATTTTTTAAGAAGTTTTTTGGATATTATATTTGGTAGGTCTGCAGTCGTTTTGGGAATTAATAGGTAGGTACCATAAGCATTTTCCACAGGTCGTCGAGTGAGACAGACAGATATAGGAAAGGTTTCAGTTACCCGCGGCTGCCGTCGACCGCACTTCTTCCGCTCTCGGCTGTAGCTCCTCTGCTTCTGACGAAGCTGAAGAAACCAAAACACCGCAATAAGGAACTGTAAGCAAAACTAGTATGAATTTTATCAGTACCTATGTTTGTTTAGCATGACCTCGACCCGCGGGATTTGTTACAGGCGTAAACCTTTACTTATGTGTGAGCTCCCTAATCATTACTTAGGTCCATTGTTTGGGCTTATGTACAGATGAATGGAACTCGTTTCGTAGTTTTCATAGTTCCGTCATGGAACGTCGAGAAGTCGTTTTGCTTTCCACTGGTAAGTTTAAGGTACTCTATTCATCTCTAACTACTGAGAGCAGTCGCTCTGAGAGCAGTCACAGCGAGATAAGAACAGGCGTTACTAGTACTACGTTAATGTACTGTTAACATCTCTTAGTTATTTGTGCTTGTTGTTGTTACACTTCAAAGCGCAATAAAAATAAAAAAATAAAAAAACTTAAATAACAGATTTGTGATAAAAATCACATAAAATTCTCAATTCAGAAACCGGCCCTAAGGGTGTAAGATGTAAATAAAGATCTAATAAGTATTACATGCAGTAATAAATAAGTACATGTAGACTGTCTCGCCTCTGACGCTGCTGACGTTGCTGTAAAATTAAATAAAAAAATAAATTAGCAATTATTTTACATCTGCTTTCGATAGGAAGTTTTATGAATTATTGTACCATTGTGCTGAATAAAAATATTAATTTGCAAATTTGTTTCACATTTGATCGAGTCTTGCTTGATCAAAAGATAAAGAGTATCTCTTTGTCTGGTAAATCTGGACCAGAGATAAAGCTTTATGTGCTAATGCTTGGAACTTACCCAAGGATTGTAAATGTAACTCCGTTCCTGAAGATGCTGAAAAAAATTACGAGACATTAAGCATTGATTCTTAGTAGTTGATTCCCTCTCTACCTACTGCTGTTTCAGAAAGGGCCTCTGAGTCCCTTTTAAAAAGGGGTTTATTATAATCGTCAATTGTACCATGTAATACAACCAACTCCTAAATATAGCTGTATTTTAAGTTGAACCATATTTAATTTCAGCAATGATGTTTTCTACGGTATATGAAAGCACTAATCGAACAAATAATATCGCATAATAATAAAATTGTTACCCTGACTAAGACCAACCAGCCACTAGTCTTACAAGCCTCCAACAATCCGGACTTGGCCACCGTGGTGGTGGAGTACCTATGGCCTAGGTATACCTTCCTCAAAGAAGCGTGCCCCTCGGTGGGGACATAATGGGTTGATGATGACATACTAGTTAGTAATAAAGTTTGTATTTTTATATTTAAAAGTTTGAAGCTTAGTAGCGATGTTTTGTTTTCATTTAAATTATCTAGTTACGTTTAGTTATAGTTTCACGAAGCTATTTGTTAAATTTGTGTCTAAGTGTATTTAGATTTGAATCATCATCTGATCTACTGTTAGAAGTTTTCAAGCCGCTCTAAGGCCTCTGACTTGGCTTAACAACTGCCAATATCGACGGCAGCCGGCAACAACTGCTTAACGTGCCTTGCGAAGCACGGAACCGCTCGGAAAAATGCCACTAGCGTTAGTCATACACGGTCACCCATCTATGGACTGAACACGCCGTATTTTGCTTAACCTTAGTAATCGTTTAAGATCACTCAGGCTACGCAGGCTACGAGCGATTAGATTTGAATAAAGAAAAATATAATATTAGAACTTTAAAAAGAAAAGGAGCGAAGTTTGTACCTAATTTGTAGCGACTCAAGTTTTGGATGGGAATTTTGTAACCGTATTTTAATAGTCACCTCACAGAACTAATCCGTGAATGGCCTACAAGAGAATAGAAATAGAACATTATGGGTGGAAAAGTGGTCTTGTGACCAGGTACATATGTATGTACCTACCTGGCAGAAAGATCTATCGTTTTTCGCATTGAAGAACCTCACAGAAATGACTCAATTACATAGGTACTTTACTTATATCTTAAAGTGCTTGCAACTTACTTGTGGATGGTAAGTCATCATCCGTTCCAGACATCTTTGCTACATCAAACTACAAAATCTGATAACTCTACGAGGCTCCACACATTGATTATAATAATGCGAGATCAATGAAAACTCGTTCCAAAATAAGAAACTTGTTTTTTATTTTTCTTTGTTACTATGACAACGGGACGCGGGCTTTTCGTTGCTAGGCAACGTATTATTTTTTTAAACATCATAATGGCATCGTGGACCCTTTTTTGATCCAAATCAGCCAGCATCTCTATCTATAAAGAGATCCAAAAGACCATACAGTTTGTCCAAAAACACTAGAAACCGGAGTGATAGTTTACTAATTGTTTAATTGAGAAGTGAAAACATTTAATAAATTTATTGAAGCACAATACCTTATTTTCAAGCTTTTATTTTATATAATGCTTGTAAGCGCAAGCTATTAACAAACACAGACAAAAAGTCCGAGCAAAACTGTACTGTTTAATTACTATTCTTTCTGGACAAGCTGTAAATCATAACAATTTTCTTTTCTATTTCTTTATTTTTTTTCTATGGCTGCTACAGACAGCCAAAAAGTTAGGTCATCAAAAAAGTTACATTTTTGTATTTCTTTTTTTTCTGAGACGGCGCTGCGTCAGACGTTGCCATAGCAACACATTGTCAACAAACAAAAACTGATACTATTTACTGATTTACCCTGTATATCGTTATTAGAATTTTTGAGTTATTACAATAAAATGGTGAGTGGTTTTTGTTTAAAAGACACACAGACAGATAATACTTAGGTACTATCAATCAAATTATAGACATACATTTGGATTGTATTATGTAAATCGCAGATCCTGTCGAGGTCGAAACCAGCAGCAGATGGACGTTCGGGCACTGGCACTGGTTCCGGTAAAAAGTTCCCAGAGCTGGAAGACTTTATTTTAAAGCGGGATTATACCGGCGCGCTCACTTTGCTTGAGGTAAGATAATTTTTATAATTAATTTTAACATCATTGTAGCACGTCGATCCACCACTATTCAGTTACATTACCTACGACCGACAATGCAATGACAATGTAGAGTTGATTGCCCGTCGACTGTACGAACTTAAGTATACCACAACTTTACCCACCAACCATATCTACGGGTTTTTAAAGAAAGGGACTGAATAAATTATTTGCCTGTTACTTACCTACACAATAACAATAAGTGGCAAAATTGTATATGAGCGAGACGCAAATCGTTGTCAAAGCCCTTCCGAAAATTAACAGTTTTGTCATAAAACTCGTCTTAGTCCAAGTCGTTGTTGCTAGCAGTATGCAGCAGTAAAATCCCAACCATACTATGATTCTTTCAGTTCCTCAAACAAGATGGCAACACATCAGTCTGGGTCGAGGTTTGGTCAGCCTGGTGCTGGTTCCACCTCGGAGAGTATAGGGCTGCTTTAGACGCCTATTTGCGTGTGAAGGATATACCTGATCTGGAGACCAGGATTGCAGATCAACTACCGACTGATTTGGCTGTCTGCTATTTCTATTTAGGTAAGAAATATGCACCTTGGCAAACTGTGAAGAGAAACCTCGTAACGACACTAATGCCGGAGCTCATCATCATCATCGAGCCTGAGCGAAGCTACTGGTTGGGAGAATCCATACGAACGCAAATATTATTGGATGCATTTCGGGAACGTATAATAATCTGTTTTGATTCTTTCACGCTAAATTATTTGTTTATCAGAACAAGAATGTCGGTTTATTGTGGAGTAGGTAATAATATTACCTAATGACTGATAATAATATTACCTATGACATCATGTCATGCACATTGTGCTGTTTTAGGTGAAAGCTAAAGAAATCGCTATAGAAATATTTAGCGAAAGTACCTAGAGCTAGAAAAAATGTTTGTAAAAATGTCGTTACATTGATGGACCTCATACCACCAAGGTCTTTCAGCGAGACCATTGAATTATGCCGAGTCGGTCGTAGCCTGGGATGCCTGAGTGATCTTAAAACGATCACTAAGGTTAAGCAACATACGGCGCGTTCAGTCCATGGATGGGTCACCGTCTATGACTAACGCTAGTGGCGCTTTTCCGAGCGGTTCCGTGCTTCGCAAGGCACGTTATGCAGTTGGTGCCGGCTGCCGTCGATAGATGGCAGTCGTTAAGCCAAGTCAGAGGCCTTAGGGCGGCTTGAAAACTCCTGACAGTAAGACCAGCCAATAGTCTTACAAGCCTCCACCAATCCGGAATTGGCTCTTGTGGTAGAGTATGGCCTATACCTTCCTCAGGGAAGAGACCCGTGCCCCTCGGTGGGGACATGGTGGGTTGATGAACCATCCGTGGATACCATTAATTATTCCATTGGATTTGTGTGTTTTAGAATTCTAAGTTGTGAAACTGACCTACCTATTGTATTTTATTTTCAAGGCATGTACAAGGAATCCCAAGAGATGATAGAGAAGGCTCCAAACTGTGCACTCAAAGTAAGTGTTCCTTGCGGTTTCGTCCTTTGAAATTTACACATGCAATTTGTTTAGAGTAGGAGATACCTACACAGGGGATTCTAAATTTTTCTAGTTGAAATTATTAGTTTACTTCAAATTTTCAAGGATGTGATTACGCAGGCCTCAGTCGACAACTGCTGCGATTGAACTTTGTACCTAACTATGATAAAAGGGTGCTTCTTCGGGCAAGTCATTCTTTGGTGATTTTCGTGGCAATTTTCAAATTTAATATTTTTGCTAAATCGACATCCGTATCTTAAATTATACGTAAAAATAGTACTTTTTTAAAAGGGGCACCTCAGAGAGCAATAAATTTAAAGAGATAATCGAGGTTAAAAAAATGAGGGCCACGCAAATCACAAAACACCCTACGCAAATGATTTTTTTTAAATTAAATTTTATCAGATAAGTTATTATGATATTATTATTATTTTATTACAATATTTTATATTTTATAGTTATTATTATGGCATTTTTGACTTAAAAATAATTCATTAAAATTTTAGTAATAATTAATATATTTAGCTAATCTGACTTAATTTTAATTTTTTAAACGAATTAAAAATTAAATCTTGCACTACTATTATAAAACTTTAAGTTATTTCATTTGCATGACCCATAATTGATTTACGTGGGTCAAAACTACCATGTAAACCACGCAAATCACGACCACGAAAATCAAAATAAAGCATTTATTCTAAAAATATACAAAAACCTTTGAAGTAAATAAACTGTGTTTTGAATATAAGTTGCGTTACCTTATATTTGTTCGCTACAATATTTTACTCAAAAAATAAATTCACAGACGACGGAGAAACTTATACCACGCAAATCAAAGTTTTGAAAAACCAAACCCACGTAACGGGGTTCTTACCCTAATTTTTCGGAAACTCGACGTGTTATCACACAAGCACTCTGTCTGGCCAACGGAGAGTGGCTAGTTGTAACATGAATTAGGATGACGCAGCATTGGGCCGCGAAGTTAGGGATGTGCAAGTGGCTTTATAATGATCCACGCAAATCAGTAACTGCCCCGGGACAGTTACATTTAAATTTTTTTTAGTTAATGTAATCTATCTAATTAGATAAATCTGTAAATAAAAAATTAGACCGTTGTTCTAACGGTCTAATTTTTTATAGCATTGTCAACTTCTTAAAACTAAGTGTTAAGATTTTGGTAAGCGTAAACCATTTAGTTTAAAATATATAATTAACTAAGTGACTACATCGGGGGAAAGGACACTCCACGAAAATCAAAGAACGCGGGATTTTTATTTTTTTTATTGCATTAAATATAAAGATAATCGAATAATAATCAGTGACCCAGTTAAGAGATGATTAAAGGTTTGCCCGAAAAAAAAAGTGGCTTGCTGACTTTTTGATTTATATTCTTTTAAGGTGATGCCGCTTGAAAAACGTGTTTAAAAGAATTACCCAAAAATACCAGTCGAAAAATGTCTTTCGATCACAGAATATTATCTGTTCTTTAGACCATTTAGGTCACGAACTTCATTGCTAGTATCAATGAAACTCGTTTGAACAGCGACACGTCGCTGTAGTATGAGCGCAATTATTTTGATGACGTCAAATGTATACGTCTAAAAAAATTATATTGAAATTCTTTATTGTACACATCAGAAAACAAAATAAATTGGAAGGCTGACGAGAAAATTAGGGAGAAACTTCATACAGAGCCTCCGAAACCATACTATACTAACTCGTTATGTACTCTTAATTAAGGCAACCCACAAATATTATGTGCCTGGTCTTACTTAGCGAATAATGTAGAGAGACTTAGCTACGCCCTTTTTCATACAACTACAATTTATTGTTTACTATGACACCACCGTGCAATGTAGGTACAAGTGGACCCACAGATTAACAATTTAGGAAGACTCGGCCACGCAATGCCCATTGAATTGTTGAATGATCTATGAGTTTTAGTTGTATGAAATGCGGCCCTGAGTTTATAGGGCTTTTAAATACGCCCCTGCGTCTCTACAGAGCCGCATCCAGTTCCACCTGGCACATAAACTGGGCGACGAGGACGCCCTGATGGCGGCGCACGCGCAACTGCGCGCGGTGGCCGAGGACCAGCTCTGCTTGGCCTCCGTGCACTACCTACGCGCGCACTACCAGGAGGCCATAGACGTCTACAAGAAGCTGCTGCTCGACAAACGGTAAGTTTATCGGCTGAGGTTATGGCGGTATCAGACGATTAGGTATACGTCGTTATTCGGCCAATAACCAATAACGATGTGGGCTAACGAATCGTGAAGCTGAGGCTGCGACCCCAGTAGGCAAACTGTTCGCCGCCGACTGGTGAGCCGCAAAGTAGCCAACTGAAATTGAACTTAGCGGCATACTCAAAGCGAACTAAAATATTCTTTCGCCGCCGCGAGTGGAACAGGCTTTTCTGTGAGTCAGCCGCCCACTGAAATAGTCGGCGCGCGTAACGCTGCAAATTTCGTAGATCGAGCGCAAAACTAACAAACTGTAAACACTCCATTTAAAGCAAGTATATGGAAGGGCATACTAAATCGATACGCCGCTAACTCAGTTGGCGGTAAACTGTTTGCCACTTGGGGACGCAGCCTAAATGGAGATGGGCGGAGCATTTGGTTAGACGGGAAGAAGGTTGATGAACTAAAGTGGTCCCAACAACGGGTCGCCCCGCGGTGGATAGGCTGCCAGCCCATTGTGAAAAGGCTGGAAAACATTGGCGGAGACTAGCAAATGACCGGATGGGTCGACGTGGACGAGAAGAGGCATTATGTCAACAGTGGGCTTTGCTTATGGGCTGATAAGATAGATATTAGACGAAAGTGCAAGATAAAAAGTTCCCGAAACCGGCGTGGTTGCATGCAACGACTAAGGAATGTCGATGAAGCATAAAGCTTGATTTAGGCAGCTTGTTTATGCAATAGCCCACACTTGATGGTTTTATTCATGCGTCGTTTCAGGCAACAAGATAATTACAAAGAACATGACGACACAAGTTGGACTAAAATTCTAACAAACGCCGGGTACTACTACGAATTGTTATGTATTTTTTCTTTTGTATTTTAATAATTTTTCATTCGAAGTAGTCATTCCAGTTTTCAAATATTTAGATGCTGTATAAATTTACTCATATTATTCAGATCATTGAAGCTTGAAAAACCATGTTTCTACTGTGATAGAGTTGATATAGGATCTTAGGTCCTGTAGAAAGCGAAATTGTCACGCCCTTACGCATAGCGCATTTTAGCTGCCACTCATTTATTTAGTGATACCTACATCAATGTAATCGTAATAGTATGAAAGCCCATTTTATTTTTTTCTACTGACGACGTATTAATAGTTTTATCTGTATAATAGAATCATCCAATTGACAGTATTTAGAAGCACGAACTTGTAAATTATATCGTTTTGTTGTAACTTTTCATTCGGGCCTATTATATTATTACGAAATCTTGTGAAAATTCTGCGGACGTCTGCGAAAGCAATTAGTATGGATTTTTATAAATCTAGACGTTAGGTAATTTATTTGTATAATTTTTGTGTTGCGTTGTATATATTTTGTTATTTGTCTGTTTATTTTGTTTCTGTGCTGTGTCTTCTTGGTATAATCAATTATTTTCTTCTTCTTCTTCTTCATTCTTTAGGATTTGGTGTGCATATCATCCATCGTGTAATAAGCCTCCTCACCTCAGCCCAGTCTGACCTTAAAAATAACAATGGTTTTCTATTGTTATTGTCAAGGTCAGGACTGAAGAGGATAATAACGCCCCATTACTATCCGCAGCTCGTACATGGCTCTGAATGTGTACGTGGCCCTCTGCTACTACAAGTTGGATTACTACGATGTGTCACAGGAGGTGTTGGGAGTGTATTTGGCACAGCACCCCACCTCTACCGTCGCTGCGAACCTGAAGGCGTGCAACCTATTCAGGTCAGTGGAAAAGCCTGCCCAAGAATGTTTGGTGTTTGTAAATGTATTCATCTCCAAGACCTTCCCGTTTCCAAGGTTTGAGGATTGAGACAGGGCCACGGTACGATTGCTGACTTGATAAAAACCAACTGATGGATGAGAGATTTATAAAGATATTTAGGGTGTTGCAAACATTTTAGGTAAGTTTGAGCATTTTAACCTTCGATATTTAGGATTTTAAAGGAGGTTTTCTATTATAAAAGTGATTGTAATACTAGAGATTTTGTGCTCTTCAAAGACACAAAAATCAATTTCACATATTCACAAATTCTCTACCCTAACTTTTATTCAGACTATACAACGGCAAAGCGGCTGAGAACGAGCTGAAGCAGATATCGTCCGAGCAACACACGTTTGGTCAAGACTTAGTGAAGCACAACTTAGTCGTGTTCAAAAACGGTGAAGGCGCTTTGAAGGTAAGCCACTTAAATTTTTACTTAACCATATAATTATATGAAATTGTTAGTGTGTGGAATATCCGTACAACTGACGTTGACTTCGTATAGACTAAGACACATCGGGACCCCTGCAGAGATACTTCCTGAAGGAACTAGGGCAGTAGGTGTAGGTGAAACCTTCCCACGTTTGAAAATGGGAATAAATTTTTACAACTGTTATTTAAACAATACAGAAGTCATCATGATCAGTTGAAAAATTTAATGGGCAGTCATTTAATTTTTCGGCGGTTAGTAAATTAGTGAGCCAGTAAAACATAAGCAGTAAGTAATAAAAATATTGGTCTGTTAATTCATCATTCAATGTCAGTGCAAAAATTACTCAAGCAGTTTAATAAATGAATGAGCAGTAAAACGGTTGAAATGGGCAGTTCACAGTGGGCGGTAGCATCCGAACGTCACTTTGAATGAAAAGAAGTTAGGTTATGTTGGAAAAAACGTAAAATTTTAGGTTAGGTTAGGTTGGAAACAATAACCCTATAGGTTAGGTTAGGTTAGAACTGTGATACAGGCGGTGGAATTTCGAGGAGCACTTCAGACGTCTGGCGCCCAAACTTATTGGCACAGCGTCCGTCCTCGGAAGGCTCCTCCCTAATACCGGTGGACCCGACGTGACCTGCCGCCGCCTCTATACTGGCGTCGTGAGGTCCATGGCGCTGTACGGTGCACCCATCTGGGCGGACGCTCTGAACGCCCGTAACATTACTCAGCTGCAAAGAGCGCAGCGAGTGATGGCGATCAGAGTGATACGCGGCTACCGGACAGTGTCGCACGAGGCGGCATGCGCTCTCGCGGGCACGGCGCCGTGGGACCTCGATGCCCAAATGCTGGCGTCAGTGTACTGGCGGCGCGTGGAAGCGCGTCGCCGAGGTGTCTTCCCACCCCCCGAGGTGGAGCAGCAGTGGAGGAAGGACGCGCGCCGCAACCTCCTGTGCCACTGGCGAAGACGGCTCCAAGAGCCGAGGGCAGGCCTGCGGACCGTGGAGGCGGTTCGCCCTCTTCTAAAGGAGTGGGTGGATCGCCGACACGGCTCGCTCACCTTCCGCCTGGTGCAGATCCTCTCAGGACATGGCAGTTTCGGGAGGTATCTGTACCATATAGCCAGAAGAGAGGCGTCTGCGGCGTCACCATTGCAATAGTGATGAAGACACGTCGCAACACACCCTGGAGGCCTGCCCAGCATGGGCGCAGGAGAGAGCGACGCTGGAACAGGCGGTGGGCTGTGACATCTCGATGCCGGCCTTAATAGGAGCGATGCTGCTGTTAGAGTCTCAGTGGCAGGCAGTGGTGTCCTTCTGCGAGAACGTTATCTCGCAGAAGGAGGCGGCGGAGCGGCAGAGGGAAGACGATCCTTCGTCTCACCCGATCCGCCGCAGGAGGACGGGGCGGAGAAAGAGGGCATACGCCCACCTTCTTCCGCCACCATGAGGTACGTGGGGAAACCCTGCCTCACGAAGTGGAGCGGAGTGCTACGTGTTCCAGCACTCCGCAGGAGAGTAATGGCAACGGAGGGGCCCGCGAGGGCCAACGCTGGCGGGGCTGCGGAGGAATGCAAAAGCGCACCTGTGACCCCGCCATAAAGCGTGAGAAGGAACACCATGGGGTTTTAGCCGGTAAGAGTCCGGCATAATCCCTGAGAATTTCCCCATGTAAAAAAAAAAAGGTTAGAACTGTGATCAACACACGCACGAGCCGAGCGAGCGAAGCAAGCGTGCCGCGGCAGCGGCCGGCGAGTGCTAAGAAAATTCTATCCATTTCACTAGGAATACATTTTACCGCCTAATAGTTTATAGAACAGATTTGTTAACTGTTCGCGCCTAACCGCCCAGTTCAACTTTTCCACTGCTCAGTATTTATTGAACTGCCCGTTTAAATTATTTTATGACTCATTTATATTTAGTTTACTGCTCAGTTTTTACTGCTAAACTAGTTTGCAAACATGCGTTTTTTATTTTTTTACCTACCATAAATCAAATATTGAACTGCCGCTTTAATTCTATGCCTTTGAAAATTAGTCTTTTTATGCCGGGACGAATCAAACAAAATACCCACAAAAAAAATCCTAAAAATCCGTGATGCTGTTTCAGAGTAGTTCGATCACAAAAATATTGTGGCACGACATTTTTATATATTAAGATATTGTAGGAGAAAATTCATTTTCGTAAATGGAGAATAGACCTGCACGTGGTTGAACGGTATAAAAGCCAGCGCGCGCTGGCGCGCGCCCCTTATTCCGCTCCGAACCGCCGTCGGTGTAACATCCATCCGATATTATTATTTTGCGTTACTCTGTTTCTGATTAATTTGTTCTTGCTAAT